>OY284469.1:10971240-13475656 GCA_958336335.1 Dilophus febrilis | reverse complement strand
TCTTGCCTCTTTGATGATCCAAAATTTAAGATAAATATAAATTTAATAAAAAAAATATTTACCTTTTCAGTTATCACTCTTCATCTTATATTTGTTAGTTAATAAACCTTTTTGTGATTTTTATAAACACTTCAAAATGATTTTATTTTATGATAATTTATATTTTCTTTTATCAATTTTATTAATATATGTCTTTTCCTTTTAATTTACATTACAAAGATGTTCTCTATATATGGTATATATGTTTATAGAATGTACAGAATAATTTTATTTTCTATTAGATTTTCCTTTTTTTTATACTATAAAGGATTTAATACATTTATAATTTTATATTTTTTTAACTTACATATACAAAACAGATATATTTTTCAATAAAGTACAATAATTAAAACCGATCCACCTTTTTGAGTTTTAAAATTGCATTAATGATATTTATTATATACACAATATATCCTCAGGCATGAATAAAAAAAATGGATTTATTTATAGATATATAGACACGTAAAATACTACAAAAGTCTATATATATGCATATACCGATATAATAATAAACAAAAATCTATAAGCTAATGAATTCTTTTATATCATATGACACCTATATATTCTATATGCTTACCGGAAAATGATATACTATGTTTATATATAGAGAGTATAGTTTACTATTCAATATACATATATGCAATTGCAATACCTATATATAATAAATATAATGTTTGCATAAATTTGCAATTACCCTTAAACATACAAATATAAAAATATGTGATAAAATGTAAAATGAAGGGCGTAATATTTTTTTTTTATTTTACTTATATAGGGTTGATTTCTATTTATATCCTCTATAAATATATTTTGTGTATATATTTCTTTTTAATTTTCCTCTATTCATATTCATATCTAAATACATATATACACGGGGTTGTTTATCTTATTATTATCATTATATGTTTGTAAACAGATATGTACATTCATATATATATGATGATATTATATCATTATCATATATATTTAAAAAATAAAGTTACATTTAAATGGTAAATGTATAATAATATATTTTTGTACAATGTAAATGGGTGTACGTATAATAATGAGAAGAAATAAAATGCAATGCCAAATTTGTATATATATGATTTCGTGTAATAATTCAATAATAATGAATATTTAAAGAATTAAAAAAAAATCATTTCTATTTTACTCTACAGAGATTGAAAATATTCCATTTTATATCATTCGTTTTTTTTGTGTCTGTGTTATTTATTTGTTATTTTTTGTTTTTTAAATTTTTTTTTGCTTCTAAATTAGATATATTTTTTGCTTCTAAATTAGATATTATAAACGAGTGTTTTGGGGGAATCAAGAAACATATAATAGGGAAACGCGTTGATGCAATCATATATAAGATTTTGTATATTTGATTGATTTTATTTGTTTATATTTTCGATATCCATTTACGGGGTTTTTATATAATAAAATTCTGTGTAATACAATACACCTATATAAAATTAATGTATTACAATTTGTTCATTTTAGATTTATTAGTAATTACCCAAAAAAATAAAATAAATAAAAAATAAATTGGTATGTTTAATTAAAAATATATACCTTCAATTTACTTATAAGCGCGTATATATAAGTCGCATTTCAATGCATATCTAACTTAAAAATTTGTATATATATAGGTTTATATACAATAGAAGAAATGTATTTATAGAGGCGAGATTTTTTGACTAACAGATGTAAAATTTCAATTATTTTGATTTATTTTCATTATACGTACCTATATATATTAATGTATATAATAACAAATAGATATAAATATAGGTGTACATATGATGAGATGAGGTATATAAATTATAACTTCGAAATTGTCACTCAATTTTTCTATAATATTGTGTCATCACCGCGGTGTGTCTATTAATATTATTATTATTATTTATTTAATAAATTGCGTGTCTGCAACCGTTTTTTTTTCATTTTTCTTCTTCATACGTGCATATAAAATTTAATTATATACACATATGATGAGAAATTAATTATATATACCTTTATTTTTAGTTTTGAATAAAATAACTGTAAAATATATATAGTTTTTTGGTACTCAAATATTAGAACGCACAATGTTATTTCACAGGTCTTCGTATTAATTTACAAAAGTAAATTTTTTTAATATATTGTGCAAAGGAAAGCGAACGAAAATCAACTTTATACCACTAAAATTTGAATATATGTATTGATTTTTATATAGTTTATAGTTTTCTTTAGACAAAACTGCATTGTTTCGAAGTATAAAATTTAATTTACATCATTTACACAAATTTATAAATAATAGTAACAAAGTAAAATTTTTTTCAACAATAGGATACTTCAAAACACCAAACGATAAACATATATCCAAATATTAGAGTATAATAGATTATTGTATTATTTTTTTATATAAATATATATATAATAAATAAACGCACGAATTAATATAGAAAAAATTGCATGCGCTCAACATATTATTTCATTGAAAATTGATTGTATATACTATATATTTTGTACATATTTACCATATATACATTTTCTATGTACAAAAAATAAATATTTTATATAGAGGAAAATTCTTAAAATAAACATGAGGGGAAAATCAGTTTGGTAAAACTTGTGTTATCGGTAAGACGTGTTTTTCTTTTTTCCCTTGAATCTAATACTATTTGAATAAATTGGTTATTAATAACAAAAAAATCTTTCGAATGTATTAACCGATTTTGTTTTAATTTTTTTGGAATTGCCATAGTATAAAGGAAATTAAAGTAATATATAGTTTCTATAATTAATTTTAACAATAGTTTTTTTTATCGTGAATTATTTTAACAAGAGTTTAAACAAACCCGTATCTGTATATCAGAAGTGATTGCAATTTTAATAAAAAAAAAACAATTATATAAATTTATCACCTGGTTTTCAGCGATTAGTGTGTGTGTTGACGTTATAAAAGTTATAATAAACAAAAAAATAAATAAAAGTTATAATATATATTTTATGAAATTTATGAATTTTGCTATAATACATATTTTTCGGTAAATTTATAAGACATGTAATCAAAATAAAAAATAATAATATAATTTAAAAAAAAAAAAATTCTAATTCGTTATTTGTTGTATACCAACCAACCTATAAATAAAATTAAACATACTCATCATATAAAAATAACAATAATAAATTTGATGTTTATTTATTTTTCATTTTCATTTTTTATTTCCAACTGATTTTACTATTTTCACTTAATTTCACACGAATTTTTTTTTTATAAGTGATTCATTTCTTATGTGCATATATTAACTATATAGTATATATATTTGATATAATCTTCATATATATATATATATATATAAAATTAGATTCACAAAACATTACACAAATAGATATTTTATTTATAAACGATACGTGTAAATGTAAAACGTGCGTGATTTGGTTTTTCTTTATTTCAATTTACAACAACCCGTAAAATTGCAGAGAAAACTGTATAGTGTGTCTGCTAGCTATATAAGAAAAGCTGTAAGCTAAAGTTACATATGAAAAAAACAAAAATCATATACCGGAAATTTTATCACCATATATAGTTGTATTCGTATATAATATTTATAGTATATGTATATAAACGTAAATAAAGCATTATCTATTAATATATACATACCCATAAAAAATAGTGAAAATATTATTAATATTTATAATAAATCAATATATTTATTTAAACGTGAAAAATAATTTGTGAAAAATATTATATTATTATATTGAAATGTTTTTATTAAAAATGCAGCATATGTGAAATACAGACTTATTTAAAATATTGCGATTGTGTAATAAAATATAAAATTAAAAAAAAAAAATTTTTTTTAAAAGAGGTAGGATATCATTTATTTAGTTTTTTTGTTTTGTTTTCCCTTTTACATGCGATACTATTTTATTATTCAATTTTATCGCTACCGTCTATTCTAAAAATGAAAAAGATAAAATAGAAAAACTCGTAAAACCAATTTTAACAGAAATCTCAATTCGTCAATATAAATTTCATTTTTTATTCATGTATAATGTAAAATTGCATCAAAAAACAATAAATAAAGTGTTTTATTTACCTTTAAGATGGAGGGTCTCTTTTCTTTTCCACATATATACGCGGTAAAAGATTTCTTCACTTAATTAAATTAAATAACCAATTCTATATATTAAAAATATATCCTTTAAAAAAAGTACATATTTATATATAAAACATTGGAGTTTTTATATATATACCATAGATATAAAGGTATGATAAATGAAAGTGAAAGTTGTGATGACATTCAAAAAATAATACTACTATTCAGATATATACTTTAATTTGTTATATACATTTTTTTTTTATTTTAAATGATTAATTTCATTTAATTATATTCATATCATTTTTTTTTCTATTTACTCTTATACTCGTTGACTTACATTTTTATTCTCGCATATTCATTAATACAATACATATAAAAAGTTCTATTTATTAAATTAGTCAAACACCTTTTCTAAAAAAAAAAAAAATTTTATAAAAAAAAATTGTGTACATTATAATTATATGTAGTGTGTTTTTGTTGCGTTAGTCAGTATTTTTATTTAACACAAAAGTGACACTTATTTTGATAATAAAAAAATAAATAAATAACATTCGTGTCTGATGTTTAAATATATTATATGACGAATATATATATAATGATGGTGATCATTAATAAGTGAACTCTGCCTGTATATATATAATACGTTTAAATCCTTTTGTCAAGCAAATGTTAATTTTTTGCTTGTTTATAAATAAACATACGTATTTTATATGTTTCAAAATTAAAAAATTTTTATATTTATATATAATTATTTTATGTGTATTCTAATGGTAAACATATCACAATGAAGCATATAGACAGTGATGACACACACACACACTGTTTTCAACAATGATATGAATTATATAAATATATACAATTGTTTTATACATTTCAATTTATTTCTTTTCCTTGTTAAATGGTGTATAACAAACAGTATGAAGTACATATCACGCGTATTATATAATTATATAATGAAATTATATTTTTCGGTATGTCAAAATTATTTCATAGTTACCAATCTTGCCGATTTTTCGGTGAAAAAATGACATTTGAATATAGAAAAGTATACCAATAAACAAAAAAATTCGATATAATACATGAGATTTATTAATTATATAACTTACTGAAAATTTCCATAAAAATATCTTCGTTTGTTGAGTAGAAAACTTACCTTGTTATGGTTAAATTACCATATGGTAGTTATTTCTGAAAAATATGATCATAGAAATAGTTATTTTTTAACGAATCAATTATTCAATCGTATATATTTCAAATTACATCATTCAAATATATGGCTGTTTTACAAAATGATTTTCATATATGGATTATATATCAATTAATTCATAAAAAAACAAATATTATTTAAATTATTTATTTATGTTAATATTTTTCCATTAAACATTTTATACTTAACCTTGTTTCACTAAATAAATTAAATAAAAAAATAAATTGCATTAAATAAAATTATACATACAATATACGCATTAAAATAAAATATATTATAAATAATGTGTAAAGTGAAATTTACCGGATTTAATGTTAATTATTTTTTTATTTATTAATGTTATATATATTTTTTTACGTATGTGTACTATATATATTTTAGTAATTTATTTGTATGAGAAAAAAAATCTATATTTTTAATGTAAATTTTGTTTTTTCGGGAATATAAATATAAAAAAAATTGAACTGCGATTGAAACATTTATTAATATTTGATGTATACAGATCATGAATATTAAATATATTTATTTATCAATTTATATAGCCATATACCATAAGTCAAATTAAATTATCGCTCAAAATCCACTTTCTATTTTAAAAAAAAAGAAAAAATTTTCTTTTTTGCCAAACACCGCAATTTAAACTAATAAATATATCGACGATATACCTAAAACCCAAAATTAAATTGATTACATTATTGAGTGCAAAATTACTTTAAAAAGAAAACTGTTTTGTTTTTCTAATATAGTTGCAAAATAAAAAAAATAAAATAATATATACAAATTCATATAAATCATCATTGCTCATATGAAAATAATTAAGTATTCTAAAATATTTTCAATTATTATTATTGCGTTGATGAAATAAAAGTAAAAAAAAAACTTTTTATAATATGTATAAATACAAAAAGCCGAACAAAATTCTTTAAATTATTTCATAAATATATCATTTTTATAATTTTTAATTTTATTATATGTGAAATAACAATGTATAATCGTATATAATATAGGTAATTTTCCACACACATAAAAGAATTTACACTTCATTGATTTGATTTATATAACACAGATTGTAAGTTTTATGTAATTTAAGGTTTTTTTTTTGCTTATAAATACATTTCTGGTCTGATTAATACTATTTTTGTTTTGTTCAAATTACAAAATACCATATATATATATATATATATATATATAGCAGCCGCTACAGTAATAATAAATTGTTAAATGTTATACTATGTAAATTATTGGGTTTTGTTAAAATAAACATATCCAACATGATATATTTTATATATTGGCCGACGATCACATTCACATTTCATTGATTGCGTTAAAAACAGTAATATTGTTCATGCATATATGTAAAATATAATAATAAATTTTTTTTTTTTTTTTTTTTTTTTTATTAGTTTTATTTCTTTTTTTAATTTCAAAATATTTACATTCTTAATATCTAAACTTAAATAATACAATATATTTCAATATATATACACTACACACACAAAAAACAAAAAACACAAGAAAACAAAACCGTTCTAAACGGCCTGGTCTATTGACCGTTGCCGTCGAGTCCAGTTCCTAAGCCCTACCCATTGAATTCCCTTACCCATTCTCTTCTATACCTTTCTAATTCCATTATAAACCTCCCTACCAGTTTCCACTCAGCCCTCTTTCCATTTCTCAAAACCTTTCTTCCCGATAAAACCTCCTTAACCTCCTCCTTCGTCAACTCCGTCACCCCCAACCATTTCATCCTCACCTCCCTCAGCATCGGGCATACACCCATAAAATGCCACACACTCTCCCACTCTTTCCTACTACATAAAGTGCATATCCACCTTTCCTCCGGCCCCCAACCTCTCGCATTCAGTCCTATACTGTCTCCCCTCGCCCTTAATATCGCCCTCATTTCCCCTTGCAGCAAATTTCCCTCCAAATAATCCTGCCTATCCATTCCCCATTCCAACTCCGAATATATCCTATCACTTCGCCCCTTTTTTCCCTCTTTTAAAATCTCCATCCAACATTGCTCCTCCACTCCTTTTACCAAAACCTCCGCCCTTGCTTTCCAATACCCCACTTCCTTTGAATCCCAATTCCATTCCATATTCAGTTCAACCGCTTTCTTCTTCCATACCTCTATCCATCCCACTTTTCTTTTCACCATTTCCCACAATATCCTACTCGTTAACCTCTCCTCCCTTCCCAACATACCAATAACATATCTCACGTGTAACCCAAAATAAAAAACCCAAAGTGGTCTCCTACCCATCTCAATATATACCACACAATCCCGAGTTCCCCTATTCAACCCCAATATCCTCTTCAATATATTCCTCTGCATTCTCTCCACAGTCTCGTATTCATTTACCCCCCACACCTGACATCCATAGCCCACCATCGCCCTAAAAACTCCATCTACCAATCGCAATTTGGCCTCCACCCGTACATCTTGTCTCGTCATTACCCCACTCCAAATTTGTGCCAGACCCGCCTTAGCCTCCAAAACCTTCCTTTCCACATGCACCCTCCATGCACCAGCCGTCGTCAGCCAAACCCCAAGGTACTTATATTCGTTCACCACCTCCACTGCTTCTCCATTAAAACTCCAATGTTCGTCCCTCCTCAACCTACCCCCATTTCTAAACACCATCATCTTCGATTTCCTTAAATTCACTTCTAACTTCCACTCCTTACAATAATCTTCTAACCTTCGCATCATACCCTGCATACCCCACACGCTATCCGACAAACACACAATGTCATCCGCATACATCAACACCCTCACATTCTCACCAACTATCCATACACCTCCACCTATCCATTCATCCAAATCATTTAGAAACAGGGAAAACAGCGTCGGGCTCAAAACACACCCTTGTTTGACTCCCTTATCACTGCCAAAAAATGCCGAACACCCATTTTTTCCCCATATACACGCCGTATTACCCCTATACAGCCTCCTCACCATGTTCATCATCTTCGACGACACTCCCCACCTATATAATTTACCCCACATCAAATCTCTATCTACATTGTCGAAAGCCGCCTTTAAATCCACAAAAAACCCATATATCCTTACCCCCTTTATCCTCAACTTCACATCCAACAACCCTCTTAAACTGCATACATTATCTACCGCCGAGTACCCTCTTCTAAAACCCACTTGACATTCTTTCATTATTCGCCCATCATCCATCCATTCCACCATCCTCTCGTTCAATAACCCCGCCACCACTTTTCCTATAGCATTTTGACAGGCAATACCCCTATAATTTTCAACCAGCCGGCCATCTCCACCCTTAAATAATGGAAAAATAACCATTTTTCCAAATCTATCCGGCATCTCCTCCTTTCCATTCCATATCTCGTTTACCGCCTCCCTTATCCACTTCCTCGCGCTGCTACCCAGATTTTTAAAGAACTCCCCTGGTATTCCATCTTCACCCACCGCCTTATTTGGTCTTAATTTATTCAGCATCCAATCCACTTCCCCCTTATCAAAATCCCTGTCCAATCTCTCGTCCACCCTTGTTTCCTCCCAATACATTGCCCTCTCACCCTCCAGTCCCGTGTTCAAATGCCTACTAAAATACTCCACCCATTCCTCATTATCAATCCAACTACCTCTCGCCTCCGTCTGCCTTTTAAATTTCATTACTGCCTTCCAGAAATCGCTTGAACTCCCACATTCGTTCACCTTCATCACAACTTGCAACGCATAGTTCCCTTTTTTTTTCTCACACACCCGCTTATACTTATTTCTTGCGCTTACATATTCCTTTCTACTTATGTCCTCCATTGTTTTTCTCCATTTTTTTAACGCCTCCATCACCAACTTTTTGTTCCTTACACATTCCCAGTCAAACCAATATTGTATCCCTATGCTCCTTTTATTTACCTCTTTCCACCCTAACTCTCCCGCCGCCTCTTCACACATATCACATAACCTATCCAAGTTCCGCCCTTCTCCCTCCCACTCTCTTACTTTCTTCTCGACCTTCAACGAAAACTCTTCCTTTTTCTCTTCCCGCCATTCCCATCTCTTCCTCCCTTTCTTTTTCTCTATCATCCCTCCTGTATTTCTTCCTATCTTCAGCTCCACCGGCATATGGTCAGACCATACATTCTCTCCCACTCTAACTTCCTCCACCATATCCACTAACGCTCTACTCACCAACACCAAATCTATTACGGAACACCCTCTTTCACTGACGAAAGTATATTCCCCTATTCTATCACCGCTAGCACATCCATTCATGACCACCACATCCCATTCTATACACCTTTCCAGCAATTTCACTCCTCTACCGTTCAACACCTTATCCTTCGACACCCTCTCAAAACCTCCGAACACGTCCATACCCGAGTCCTCCCCATACATAATCCTCTGCTCTTCCCCTATTCTACTGTTAAAATCACCCATTATTATATAGTTAATCCCCCTCACTGCCTGAATTACCTCCTCTACACGTCTTAAATCCACTTCCCATTCACTGCCCCTCAAATAAACCGGTACTACCACCAACTCACCCCATCTTGCCGAAATTTTAACGATAATATTTCCTTCCATTTTCATCATGTTCATACCAAATTCAGCATTCCTTCTTACTCCTATAACACACCCTCCACACGCCCTACCTCTGACTTCCTTTCTCTTCGCCCATTCCCACATTAAACCATACCCCTCAAATAATCCTTCATATTCCCTTACATCCGTCTCCTCCACAAAAGTTTCTATCAACATAAACACATCCATTCCCCCCAATATGCCCAAATTATCCCTATTCCCTACAAAGCCCTTTAAACCCCTTACGTTGTACACCATGATCCTTAACTGCGCATCCTTTTTTTTCCACTTATTATTCTTACTACTATTATTATTATTATAATTATTATTATTATTATTATTATTATTATTATTATTATTATTATTAATATTATTATTATTATTATTATTATTATTATTATTATTATTATTATTATTATTATTATTATTATTATTATTATTATTATTATTATTATTATTATTATTATTATTATTATTATTATTATTATTATTATTATTATTATTATTATTATTATTATTATTATTATTATTATTATTATTATTATTATTATTATTATTATTGTTGTTATTATTATTATTATTATTATTATTATTATTATTATTATTATTATTATTATTATTATTATTATTATTATTATTATTATTATTATTATTATTATTATTATTATTATTATTATTATTATTATTATTATTATTATTATTATTATTATTATTATTATTATTATTATTATTATTATTATTATTATTATTTTTATTAGTTTTATTATTAATAATATTTGCCCTCAGTTTTTTGATGCCGTCATCCTCTTCTGTTGCTCTATCCTTCGCACACCCTTTTGCACCCTATCCCATACATAAACCTCCTCATTTATTATTATTTTATTGTACCCCGTTTTAACCTCCTTTCCCTTTTCCTTCTCACTATTGTAAATCTTTCTGATTTCCCCTTTAATATAGCGCTCCTCAATGGTGAGATCATTCTCCAAATAAATCCCGGTGCCCCTCAACTTATGTTTATTCCTCATAATTTCCATCTTCTTTTCGAAATTTCCCACATCCGCCAAAACGATCCTCCTACCTGTTTTTCTTCCAATATCTACTACACCCTTTAGCTCCACCTTGATATTTAGTTTTTTCGCCAACATTTCCTCACACTCCTCCTTGACTCCCTTATCGCCTTCCATTCCTCTCACCACTATATTATCCTTTCTTCGCCGTCTATCATCCTGTTCAGCCTTTTCCTCCAACCTATCTATCCTCTCCAATAGCCCCTTCTCTCTCATTTTCCATTCATCATCTCTTCTTACCATTTCCATCCTTAGCTCCATTACTTCATCCTTTAATCCCCTACATTCTCTTACCAATTCTTTAATCTCCCTCATCATATCCATCATCGTCCTTGTCATATCTTGCATTACCCCCTTCTCCTCTCGTTCTTTCCCCGTTTCCTCTTCCATACTTTCCACCATATCGCCAGTACTGGAACTACCACGAACCACATTAATCTTAGGTGATCTTATTATTTTTTTGCTACTCCTAAAAACCTCAAACTTCTCATCCATCGACCTATCCCTTTTATTTCCTTCACTCATACTTAATTTTTAAATTTAATTTTTTTTTTTTTTTTTAATTTTATTTATAATTTTTCACGACTATTATTTATTTTTGGCCTCTAATGTACAAATTTATAAAATTTTTATTTTTATTTTTATTATTATTATTATTATTATTATTATTATTATTATTATTTTATTTTTTATTTTAATTATCCGCTATTAAATTTAATAAATAAATAAATAATAAACGCTATACAAATTTTTATAGAACTTTATAGAATTTATACAGTCTATTTTTTAACTTTTTTTTTTTTTTTTTTCTAATTTTATTTTCTATAAATAATTTAAATATATTGTTAGTTTTAATGTTTATTATTTAATTATTATGATTTTATATCACTAACAATAAAAAAAGATAAAAATAAACAAAAATCAATAATAATATGCAAATATCAAAAAATGCTAAAAGTAAACACAACCGATAACCATGAACTCTAAAACTGATAAATTTATCAATAAGTTTATTATTTTTTATTTTAAATGTATGTTTTTCTAGTCGTATTTTATATATTCTGTTATACGTACAAATACAATGTTTATAGAATTTATTTTTATGTTGTGTTATAGTTGTATTTATAATATTTATACTTAAAAATAAACCTTGTTGAAAGATTTTATTATTAAAACATTTCTTATAATAATAGGATACATCATGAAATGGATCACAAATGTAGAAATTAACTTTACTTCAAAAAACAGACTAACGCGAATAATTATCAATTTATTTTAACTAATTAAATCTGTTTTATCCTATTAAAATTTTGGTATTTATTATAATTACCTTTCTAAAATGATTCTTAATAACTATTTATTACACATATTTAAAATTAATTAAAATAAAAAATATTAAACTTACGCTAAGTATATATATATGCTGTATAATATTTGTTATAAAAATATAAAATTAATTGAATAAAGTTATTTTTACATAATCCTGACATTAAATTTATATAAATGAACACAATATAAATATATATATTTTAGACAGTGTTTATATTATATAATCATGAATGCCATTCAAAACTATAATTCATTTAAATATGATTTATTAATAATAAATTATTCATTTCATCACGGTGTGTTCTTTTTATTTATAGAATTATAACGTTATTTATTCATAATTAATCTCTATATGTATATTGTATATGTATATGTATACTTAAAAATGCATTGTATATACAGTACAAGTAAAGTACATTTTTCATCATAAGAAAAGTCAAAAATATTAATTTTCATAAAATTATTCATTCTTTAATAAATCTATACAATAAACTTAATAGGTAATGTAAAATATATATATATATACGAAAGATATACATAGACGATGTTCTCTTGTTAATAATTCATATTATTTTTTTTATTACTTGCTTTTGATGAAAAAATTTATTACCGTATATTTATTATACGAATATATATATCATACACAGTATAATGTGCATAATAATACAGAATGAAGGGTTTTATTTCAATATCTACATAAAAAATGAACTCATTTTTTATAGCCATAATTTAATATTTAAAATAAAAATTGTAAAATTTACATCAGCTCCTTCAACTCGCATCTTATTTATATTTTTAATATTATAAAATATATGCTATTTTTGTAAATTTACATTTTAAATTTCAACAGATAGTGAATTTATAACCAATATTATATTGTCAATTAAATCTAATTTCAAAATTGAATGATATACACACACATGCTAACAAAAATACGGTTTTATATAGAAATGTTTTCAAAATTTAGAAATTGTTATATATGTATTTATGAATGGAAAATTTTAATTACACTCAAAATGACAATACATAAAAATATCAACGATTCAAGTTCATATATATATATAAATATATAAACATCATTATATTATGCAGTGTTATTAAATTTTATTACACCAAATTTATACTGTATGTATATCTATAACATTTATATATAGTTAATTTAATTGTTTATTTATTCAGTTATCGTATAGCTTTATTTTCATCTATATAATATACCGATGAGTTTCATTTAAAGTGTATCTGATATGGAGGAATATCCATATCTAAAAATAGAATAGCATATGTTTATTTCCATAATTCTAAAACTGTGTATATATATATATACAAAACACATTCATTTCATCTTTGAACTTTCATATAATATATAGATATTTATAAATAGCATTAAGAGCAGTAACATTTATTTATTTTATTTTTTTGATAATATAATAATAAAAAAAAAAACAAATCAATATAATCAAACAATTTCATTTGATATAAACAAATATAAATATACGCTTATTTTAAGTGATATTTATTATACAAAGTAAATTTTATTTTTCTATATTCAAAGTGTTTTGCATTTTAGCTATCCCAGAATGTAATATAAAACATATATATAAATATACACTAGATACCATTAGTATAATAACAAAAATTGACACACATTTCTATGGTATTTAAAAACATAACAAAACACACTTTAGATTTTGTGATGAATGAATCAATCTGTTGTTGGCCATGGTTCAATATCCGTTTAAATATTTTTTGCTAATGATTGAAATTTCTGATATGTTTTTTTTTTAATTTCAAATTTTCTTTGATCTTTTTAGTCTAACAGAGAAAAATAAGAAAAAAATTTAGCAATAAATATTTATACTATAAAATTAACAACGATTGGTTTTTAATTAGATGAAAAATTCGTATATTCGTTGTTATATATCATATATGAGTAAATTTTTTAAGAGTCATGTGCATTGATATGTATTTAAACTGAATTATTTCTATACATTACTTAGAGTGTTAAATTTGTTAATGAAAAATAGCAGGCTATATATTTAACTTATAATAATTCGATGATGAATGAGAATATTGAATATGTGTTTTGTAAAAGGGAAAATTGCTAAAATTCTGCGATAAAAATATCTTTCGTAATATTATGATTATAATTTAAACCATTAATTACTTGGAAAATTCACCCATTAATTATCTATAATATTTCAATGATCAATTACCCAAATCCAACTATACTATAATTTATAATAATTAACAGTTTTTAAGAATTTTTTAAGAATTCTTTTTCAATAGAAATTCTTTTACGTTATAATACTTGTATAAATAAAGATTGTAAATTCTTAGAAAGAAATAAATGTTATTGTCTTATAAAAATAAATGTATATGTAAGGTTTGAGGTTATTTTATTTCGTATATATACATAAAAAAACTAAAAAAAAGCGTATTGAAAATATATTGTACATGAAATATGTTATTATAGAATTTCATTTATATTTTAAAATATTGATATAAAATATTGAAATAAAATATTACATCTAGAAATATTTTCCGAGAAAGAAATTTAGTTAGTATTGGAAAAAAAAACAAAGAAAAGAAATTTAATATAGAGTTAAAAAAACAAAATTTAAGAATGTCTAATATAATGATATATTTATTATTATTGTTTAGTTATAACAAAAGAATTATCCATTCATCTTTATACCACCATATGGATACATCCATGCATTTATAATAAAATTTAAAAAATAATTAATTCATTATATAAACAATTATTTGAATTTGAAGTATTTTAGAAGAAGGAAAAAAAAACACAAATTCCAAAATATTATTATTCTTATATTCTATAATAATCATTCAACATATGGATGCTGCTGTGCCACTTTTAAAGTCTATATTTAAAAATACGTTTGTTTTTTGTCGGTTTTTTTTTTAAATCAAATAATTTTATTCTTGTTTTCAATTAAGTATTTATTAGAAATTTTTTAATAAAATTTACCACGTATTTTAACGCGGACGTGTTGGCGTTTTTATTTAATTTACATGTATGTATATAAATATGAAGTGGCATTCATAATAATAACAATAATAAAACAATAAATAATCATTCTTTTCTTTTATGCTGCATAATAACAATTAATAATTTGTTTTTCTTTTATATCTTCATGATTTTAATAAAGTTCTAATAAATAAAATAATATTGTTAAAATAACGTGCACATGTTTTTGTATTTTTTTTATTTTTGTTTTCTTTAATATAATAAATTACCATCAATTCAATTAACATAAACATAACAAAAGAAACTATAAATAAAATTAGTTTAATCTTTATTTTTAATAGGGATATTGACGATATTAATCGATACCCAAGAACCGAATAGTCAAATAGATTATATTAAGATTCCGTCAGTCAAACTTTGAATATGTATAAATAATATTAAACAATTTAACAACATATTAAATTGTAATTCTTGAAATTGATTCATATTATTTGATTTTTTTTTGTATTTTCTTTATATAAATATAACAATTTTAAAAATAACAATTAAAATTTTTTGTTACTAATGCAATAGAATAATATATACAGAAGATTTAGAAAATCATAAATATTATATTTATTTATGTTTTTGTTTACAAGATCTTTTTGAGATCGAATTCATTTGGTAATTTATTTTTTTATTTTATAGATGCATTTTCAATGATAAATAATTATTTTTCTTAAATGTCAATTATTGCATCGATATAGATATAAGACATTCTTTAAGGAACGTTTTCAATGATGGTTAAATATATACAAAAGTAAATATTTTACATTTGAATATTGAAATTATTTTATTTTCAAAAATTATTTATATCTCTGTAAATATAATAAATTTCATTTCATTCATTTTTGATTTTCTTTCTTCTTTCTATATGTTTTCTTTTGTAGATATTCGAGATATTAAATTTTTTTATATAAATTTCATTAAATAGTGCAATAAAAAAAAACATTTTTTTACATAAATAAGTAAATTTTTTCCCGCATATGACGATTCTATATATATGCTAACGATTTTTATTGTGTATATTCATCGAAAATTTTCACTAATATTTTTCTTTACAAAATTGTTTAGTTTTTTTTATTTATGCGTTGTTTTGTCGACTATATGTTTATTTTCACATACATATTTAATCTCTCTTAATCATCATTTGTACCTTCAAATAGAATATTGCTTTATATACAAGTTAAAAAAAATATATAGAATATAAGTAAAATATATTGTATATGAAAAAATTTATATATATACAACAAAATATATAAATAGAATCACATAAAATTAGCAAAGGTGTGTTTTAATGGCATTTTCATAACATATTTTATTTTCGGATTTTCTTCTGTATCGTTTTGTTTTTCATTATTTCTAAAATGTTTTGAACACGCACACACATTACCATATCATGAAGGTATGTATGTGTACAGTTTATATATTTTCTTTACGTATTTATACGATTTTCCTTGAGTTTTCTTATTCGATTTCTGTATATTAATAATTAATCGCAGTTGGTTTATATACATATATATAAATATAAGTGTCGAAAATATAAATGTAAATAAATGACTAATCGTACACTTTATTGAAAAATCATCATGTATGTATATTGTGAATTTATAATATAGAACGCGAATAAAATATTAAAATAGAAAATTGTAAAAAAAAATTTACCGATTTTTTGTGTTAAATTAAATAAAAAAAAAAAAATAAATTTTTCGCTATACAACCAACAATCTGGTTTTAGCGTCCAACAACAGCCTTCTGTTATTAGTTACTTAATTTGTGGCTTTTACGGTGTCGGTAATTAGCCGTACGACCAACCGCAAGCGGAATATACAACTCAGTGTTAAAATTCAGATTCGAAAAATAACCGAAAACACAAAACATATTTTATGCATTCAGTAGGATTCGAACCCACGACCCCAAAATTTCGTTAGAATTTTTAGGTTGGCATTTTTAACATTTACACCACAGAGTTGTTCAATTAAATAAATAAATAAATAAATACAATATTATATGTTTTAAAATAATTTTATACATTTTCCGTGTTATTCAATAAGTATATTCATTCATATAAATAAATTTATTTTATAATTTTTTAATCACGATTCAATGTTGATAGAAATAAATATGTTTTGTATATTTTTATAATAGAGATTCAATGAATATAAAGTTACGTGCATAACATAGATGTTTTAATTCAAATTATTTTATTCTATATTTTCGCAGCTGTTAAATACATACACGCGTTTATGTTATAGACAAAGCATTTCTTATCTAATAATTTGTTGGCAAATTCAAAATTTAAATAAATCACATTTCAAATTTTGAAAATTAATGTAAGGTGTAAGATTATTGAAGAGGATAAGATAAATCTTTAACAATGTTCCTTCTTTTAGTGTCCTTCAGCTATAGGCCGGCATATAAAAAGGCAACTATAAACATTTTTTACTTTAATTGAATATAATCGCAATTTGATTTTAATTATTAATGATTCGAAGATTATTTTGGATGCATATAAAATCAATAAAAAATACATTATATCGTATTCGCCGTGATTTTATAACTATTTTGTTAAATCTATAATATATTTGGTTCCTTGTATATACATATACAACCTTTTTCCATTCATTTCTACAAAATTATTTTTTCATTTATATTTTGAATTACATAAAGGAATGAAAAGTAAAGCAATAACTCACCAACATATCTCTAAATAGACACAATTAAAATTTAATTAAACAATGAAATCAGCATGTCTATTCTACATCTTAACTGAAAAAAGAAACGAATTATACCGCATAGTATTTTGTAATCATATCGCGTTTATATGTTAATTAAATTCTATATCAATTATACAATTATTATACTTTAATGTTTAACATTTTATTTCAATATATTAAAATAATTTACATTTAAATATATATATGCAATTTGAACCCAATTTATGTGATTGTAAAATTAAATAAAATAAAGTATATTTATATATTCTTCCATAAGAAATAATACACCACGAGCGTATTTATAATAACAAATAATTAAATATTCAATATCCAATATATGCTTGAGATTAAATATAATCTATTTTATTCGATCCAATTAAGTGAATTCATCTATTTTTCATATATTGCTCGACTATATATATAATAGAATTCTTATTAATGAAAAAAAGTTAAATTCTGCGTATATAAACTTTCTCAGCGTGATTAAACTGTTTTTGTATATACACATATTATTATTATTATTATTATTATTATATGTGCTGTTTTAGATGAATGAACATAAAATGCAATAAATTACAATATATATTTCCAAATGAAAATCAACGAGTTAGTTTCAAGATAATTCATACAAATATATAAATGTATATATAGAACAATGTATTATACAAAAATTGTATATCTCATATAAACTTGTAATATATCACCACATGTAATATATAAAACTTATTATCTGCACATTATATGATTATAGCGTTATTTTTTTTTTTAATTATTAAATTCTTAATGTTCGTTAGACAAAAGAAAAATTATATACTCTGTTATTTATAAATTAATCATAATTATAATAACAATAATCTTTGACAGTATGTTTCCACAGATCATATATACACATATAATAATAACAATATATAAATATGTAGAAAATTAATTAATTTGAAATCATGTTGTGCATTAGAACATTATATATAATGAGATATGCGAATGAATTCATTTATATTTTCAATTTCTTACGAAATATTGTCACTTATACATGATTTGTTAATGCATATATAATAAATATTTTGCAAAACGATAATATGAAATTATAATTAAACGTAAATTCTCATATCATTAATAATTCATTCCAATGTGTTACCATCTAGATATATATATATATTTATATTATCAGTTATATTTATATTACTATAATAATAAGGATGAGAATAATTGTACAAATTTAATTTACACTATATACATATATGATATTATATTTATTATGTATAATAATATTTTATATAAACATATTTGACCCGAATTATCGACCATCAACAATACACAAATACTTGTAACAAATTACCATATCATATATGTATATATAAAATTCTATAAATATACGAATTTTGATTACCGTATATTGTGGTATATTATTATTCATTATACACCATTTTCTCTATATATATTAATAATAAATATTCTACCACTTAACCCACTAACAAGCAAATTTTATAAATTATAAAATGAAATATATAACATATAAATACCTATCTAATATTTTCAACGTTAAATGGATATATACATTTTACCTTTCGGCATGGATATATATATAGAAGCAGAAGTTAGTATTAAACAATATTCATATATTATACTATTTTAGGTACCATAAAATATTTACAAATATATGATATGCAAATATTTCCTATATACTATACATACCCTTAACAGGGTTTAATATATTCTCTATAATAAATATATACAACAACACACTCAATTAATTTTAATTTATAATATATTATACTAATAATTTGATTTTAATAATTCTCTTATACATTACTTAATTTTATTTATCATTTCTATCAATTTGTCTATGTGATGCGAATATACAATATTTGTTATTCTAAACATAGGGAAAGGAATTTAATTCTTATATATCGGTTTTATTAGATTATCAAGCCGGTTCTCATTGTATTCAGTTATCTGCTATATTTTTTTGTGTTGTACTATATTTTTTTTTTGTATTTTGTCAATTATAAAATTTTTTTATAAATTCTGGTTTTCTTTCATGTATTCTCCATATATAGATTTGGTGTTCATTCAGGGAGTTGATTTATCTATACGTCATATAAACGATATACGAGCAAATTAAACATATCATCTTTGCAATATATATATATAATAGTAATATATTGTACAGAATATAACTAATAAAACCATGAAGATGTCAAAATTATCAAATCAAACAAATTCACAGGATCCACAAGCGGTCAATTCCAGAGTATTTGTGGGAAATTTAAATACATTTCAATGTTCAAAAACGGATGTTGAAAGAATGTTTCAAAAATATGGGCGTTTAGTTGGTATGCATTACAATTTATTTTTTTGATTATATAATTATTAAAATAATTAATGTTGTATTTAATTATTGCTACAATATTTTTTATTTATAATATAAATTTTATTCGTATATATAGAAAGTAATTTTTTGTATGTAAATTCAATTTTTGTATGTAAATAAAACGAAATATTTTGTTTTTCACGTTAAAATATTTTAGAATACCTAAATATATACGGTTTCATATCCTTAAACATATATAAAACATATATATAAAATATATATATATCATAAATGTTTAACGATATTGTTGAAAAATTTATCTAGTGGAAAACGCAATTTTACATATTTATATTTTTTTATGTATTATTACATACATATATTTTCAACTGAATGTTTTTTTTGTATGTTATGTATGTATATTTTATTGATATATGAGAATAATATTGCGAATTTTTATTGGTATATTTAAAAAAAAAATAAAGGATTATTTAAGAAAAATATTTATTTGTGATTAAACGTATTTAATGGTATGGAATATTTATATTTGTTTGGATATTAGTAGCTATATATATCATATAAATATAATTCACATATGTGTATTTATAATGTTTAAATGCCGTGAATGATATTCAAAGTGCTTAGTGAATCCTTTGCCAATATAGAAAATGAATAGTATAAATTTATATAAAAAAAATGTTTTTCATAATTTATATTGTTTTTGTAGAGTTTCGTGATAACATACTTCAAAAAACCTGCTTTACCAAATACAAATTTAGTAACAGCAATTTTTAAATATTCATCATTAAAACATATTTGCCGATCATAATAACCATATATGAATAATTATTAATTCAATTGACTAATAATAAATTTTCTTTCTAATAAAGTTTCATATAAAAAATTGTTTATGTCATATATTCTTTAACTTTATATAGAATATTATATATAGGATGGGAATGTATAAAATATAATTTACATATAATCAACAGATGCATGTAATAATATACATTTCGATTTATATTTTAATTCCCGCATGTAATAACAAAAAAAATACACAATAAAAATATTTTTACAATATAGTATTTAAATATATTACATATACCCCATTAATGACTTTATTATTATTTCCTATAAACAATACATACAAGGATACACCTTTCAATTTTCCGTATATTTTTACAATAAGGGATTCATTTTAAAATATACAAATATATACGAATCTTCAATTTTAAAAATAATTGAAATAGTTATCGAACACACCACACCACGGAATGTTCATGGAGAAAATATATTTGTTAAATTGTGAATATATAGAAAAAGAAATGAATAAAATAAACCTCATTTTTGAATATTTAAATGAATTTCGAAATAATATTATAAGGAATTTTATATATTTTTTTTTGTACATAACACATTGAATTATATATTTATACATCTCTATCTATATAAATATATGGATTTCAAAATAAATGGATGTTTTAATCGTATATTATATGAATATATACAGGGTATGTATTATTTATAAATGGATCATTTACTGTTTAATACAAATCCGAATACATATTTGTATGGGCAATGGTAGAAATTGAGTTAAACCACAATTATATAGAGTATACATACATTATAAAAATTAAAACAAAATTATTTACAAATATATATTCTCTATAGGAAGATTTTTAAAATTTTGCCGTGTTTGAACTATAAAAACCCGTAAAAACAATCTTTATTCCATAGCGCACGATGATCATTATAAATAAAACACCATGTAATTTTTTTAGACTATATTTTATATGTATAATACCATAATACCGAAGTTTTATGCTTATTTGTTTTGTGCATAAGAGATATTGTTACGTGAATATTTCCTATATATATTTGTAATATATAAATGTATATAAGTATATAAAGCATTCATAGAACGGAAAAGAGACGATATATAGATAGATAGTATTTCGCTTTATGATAATAGACTTTCTGGAATTATATACATATATATTTATGTTTAAATAAAGAAATGTTTTATATATCTATCTATATAATATATATTCATATAAAGCACCACAAAGCAGTAACTATATATGATAATAATAATGTGTATATGATTCTTATAAGAAATCTATATATACATACGGATATATAATTTTCGACTTTATTATAAAGCTTCATATATAAATGTTTTTAAAAATTTTACATATATATAGACGACAATATAAAAACTTATATCAAATATACATTATACATTTTTAGATTACAAGAAAATAAAGGTTTGAATATATAACAACTAGAGATGAAAAATTCTCTTAATTTTGTGTAACTGTTCTGAACAGTTCATGTATTAAAAAGAACAGTGACCAAATCGCTGTTCTAAAAAGAGCAGTTGCTATTTTTTAAAAAATAAAATATACTAACAGAACAGAAACAAATATAACATATATAGAAAAACATTTACAAATACAACATAACTGCTACGCACAAACTTTTTGTTTTTATAGATATGCGTTGTTATGTGGTTCATTTGTGTTATATGGATATATGCATATGATTGTAGTTGGGTGGTTTATTCGTGGTGTGAGAAATTAAAAAACATTTAAAAAATATGTATTGAAAATTAGGTTTTGTTTTTATATACAACATTATACCAAACATATTACATATATATTTACATACACATTCAATTGTAAAAACTGCTCATTATTAAATCATATGATGATTGTGTTTATTTATAAAAGTTTGCAGCCAAGTCGGGTATATAAAAAAACTCTCCACTTTTGATTATGATATTTATAAGGTTTTCATATGTGTATATATATTTGCAGTCCAACCAGAATTCAACTCAATGAATAAGTGAAATTCACTCACTCAATTCATTTTAGAAATGGTCTGTTCTGTTTTGTATATAATAGTGTAAATTTAATGTAAAATAAAACCAAATAGCAGTCACTGCTGTTTTTGATTTTAATAAACATTAATGGCTGTGTCTGCTATTTTAAAATCACTGTGACAAAATCGCTGTTCCTTAAATTTCGTTCCATCTCTAATAACAACACACATTTCATTGAAATAGAATGGATATATCACTAACGATATTTTATGTGTATATATACTCATATATTTTTAATGTACAAAAAATAGTTTGTATTTGAAATTGCCAGTAAAAAAAAAGGGTATAAACTTTTAATACACAAATACACGTCGTACCAACGTCGTTAATATTATTATATATATAAAAACAATATTTAAGAAATAACTAACCGAGTACAAAGTTATTTCTTCTATATATTTAATCGGTATAGAATTTACTTTGTTTTTTTCAAATTGTCATTATATAAACGCACATTATACTATATAAGTATTTATTAAAATATTAATTAATCAATTTTCTTTATAAATTGAAAAAAGAAAATCTAAAAACAAAAAAATAAATGAAAAGTTTATACAGTAAAAACATATATTTAATATCTGTTTTTGAAAAGTCAATACATTTTTGTATATATATTCGTTTTCCGCAAAACTTTTTTATAAAATTGTGTAGATTTAATGTGTATTAAATATTTTTTTAACTTTTTATTTACCAGCTTTTAATTATTTTAATTATTGTGTGGTGCGTTTTTGTATATATATATATATATATATATATATCGCGATATATGGCGCCAGGATTTTTATTTTGTATTGCCATTAAAGAATAATTCATGTTCATATGAATGAAATTTAAAAAATATAAAACATGTATATATAGTGATTTGTGCAATTATGAAAACATATAAATAACATCATACGATCATCCGTATAATTGTATATATATGATGTATTTTTTATCATCTTGTGAAAATATATTATATTTATGTAAAATCTAGGACAATATTTTTCCATAGAAATAAATATAATTGTATAATTACTATAAGAATTTTCCAATTAATCTATAGAATGACTGATTGTATGTTTGTTTGAATTTTTTAACTATATTTTTTTTTTCAAATTTATTATCCATAAATTTAATTAAAAAAAATAATATATATAATTTGTTTTCTATATACGTATTATATATTGTTCAAAATTGAATTTGCGATTTATTTAAAAATAAAATATGATAGTATTTTTTTTTAATTTGTGTAAATACATACACACTGTATTTTTAGTTGAAAAAGTGATGTTCTTGAATTTATATATTTAAACATTTCCTAATTACTTGTTTTCATCATCTATATACACCTAATTCATTCTGTATACAGTTTTAAAGAATATCCAATAGATGCAGCAATTCATACTTGAGAAAATTTGATTGTATAGATGAATATCTGGTTAATTATACATGTCTACTGTGAGCAGAAACCCAGTGTATTTAAATTAATTTTTAATTTATTATATTATATTGTAAAAAACAGATAAACAATATTTAATTAAAATATAACAAAAAAAAATATATTAAATTATTCCATTTTTCATTTTTAACTGTTTCCAAATTGAATCAAAATGTTTCTTTATTCCTTTATATTTATTTATTTAAAAACTATTTGTTGGTTTCGAATTTATAGGTTAATAAATACAAAATAAATGTTATTTTTATTTCATATAGGTTTTCCGTATAGATATATATATTGATAGATTTTATTTTTAAATTTTATATATAGGTATATCAATGCATAAAGGATATGCTTTTGTACAATTTACAAATCCGTTTGATGCCAGAAACGCTTGTCATGGTGAGGATGGCAGAACTATTCTTAGCCAAACATTAGGTAATTTACTATTATTTACATATAATAAATTTAAACGATAACATAAGCATATATAGCATATTTATATATGATACCGGTATAATATGTGGTATTATATCATATAATAGTGTTATTTATATATATATATTTTATATCTATAAATATATAATGATTATAAAAATATGGTGTTGTCTGTTGGTTATATATATTCATTTCTTATTATTCATATATATATATATATATACATAATTATATAATAAATTATTATATCAATTTTGTATAATCAATGCAAATAACTTTTATGAATATACCAATAATCTAAACCTTACGATATACACAGTTTGTTTGTTCATTTCATAATAATATTCTATTGATATATCTATATACACCTTTTCTATATATAGGTACATAAAACATTTATTTTGTTGCGGTTGTTATTTATATTATACCTTATATAAAAATCGTGTCTTTCGTGAAATAGACTACGATTTTCATTCATCGATTATTTGTTAAGTCAATGATTTTGAATTGGAAATTATACATGACAAAATATGCGGTAAAATTATGGTGATTTTTTATTATATTCATATTGTTTGTTATATATATTAGAGGGAACGATTTTGTGTTGCTACGCGGATTTTTTAACACTTTGGTTTTCATTTAATCTTTCTTTTATTTTTATAATAATGTGATATATATAATGTCAAATAATATTATTCAATTCTATAAATAAGAATATTGATTATGGGATTAATAATTTTGCTGCAAAACCACAAGAAAGAAAATGTGGTTATTTCTTTTTAAATCATTTTAAAAATATAGCATTTATTAAATAATAATTTGATACAAAAAAATATAAACAAAACTGCAGTATCAGAATTATAAAAATCAATTCATTAAAAGAAATAAATATAAATGAAATATTTTCGTGATATATCAATAATATATCAATATGATTTCCATATAAACTAAAAAACATACACACACAAACAAACAATCAACAATTATATGATTTGTGATATATAGACAAAAAGATAAATTAAAAGATAAATATAACATGAAATATATCCATATATTATAATTGACTATTAAAAAACATTTTTAAATTTTTATAATAACTTATATTCTGTAAATAAACTTATACTGATGAATATATATAGAAGACATTTTTTTTTTCGAAAAAGAATTTTCATTTCTACAAATGTATACTAAATAAACTTATTTATTTTTCTATTATATGAAACAATACGTATAAAATGAACGCAACAACAACACACATTGAATATATTTACCTATGCGAAGTAAAAACAAACTAATAAAGTAAATTTGTAAAATGTTCTTATAAATATTTGTTTATCTATATAATATCAGAAAATTTTGTTCATATATTATATATTCAAACATGTAATGTTTATACGGAATTTATGTGTTTTTTTCTATGTTTTGTTCATTTTTTATGTTTACTCTTCATTTCCAAAATAATTCTATATCTACTGTATAGAAAAGATGGATATATAACATATACATATAGGATCTAATATAGCAAGCAATAAAATGAAAAGTAAATAAATGTTATATTAATATTTTTCATTTACACAATCAAAAAAAAAAATTTTCTTTTCCCATTTATCAAAAAATTCTTGAATTTTTTATCAACAAAGGATTATTTAACAAATATTTATTATTATTTCAATTGTTTTAGAATCTAAAAATTCAAAAAGTACGAATATTTTCTGTATTTAACGAATTTTTTCACATTCATTTTCAGATATTTTTTAATATACGTGACATTTAATTGACATATGCCTACAGAGGCAATATCACTTTGAAATTCTAACAATAGCTATATAAAATATTATAAGTAAACAATATTTTTTTTTATCTATAAAAGAAACATGCAAATTTCATATTATTTTAATTTACCTTGTATATAATAAAGTGTATACAAATGCGTGATTAACGCAATCATAAATGATTAAAATTTGTTTAAACTTGAAAGATAAACGATTGATGATTTATATCTCTTTTTTATAATGTCCAACAACTTTTTCACCGTATAGGTCGTTAAATAATTTATTCATTTTATATACAGTTGATTACAGGTAAATGTATATAATCAGTATATGATAGATTGTGTAATCGATGATTAGTTTAGGTCATCAAAATTATAAAAAAATAAAATTATGTTTGCATTTCTATATTTGAATTTTATCTATAATTTTTCTGTGTCATGTAATATTTATTAATCATACATTTGGAAACCTCAACAAAAAACTACGTAATATAACATTCACTTTATCAATCTATATATTGCTAAAACATCGATAAATATATATATAAAAGTATAAAATGATTTACTATAAAAGATTATGCACAGAAGAATTTGTATATTATATCCGATATATATATAATAATAATTCATAATTTGCATGTGTACATTATTCATGTGCATGTTCTTAATAATATTATATATGTTTATCTGAATATATACGAGAACATATATTGCAAAATATTTTATATATACTAAATCATAAAAGAAAAATTAAAAAAATTTAAAACCTGTCAGGAAGGTGTACAATTAAATTCTTGCATATATAAATTTTAAACTTAAAGTGAAAAAGGTTATTTTTGTTATATATGTATATATTGTATATGCAAAATGAATGGTGGATTTACATATAAATATGTATAGAAGTTTTTACTATCACAAATGTATGTATCTTTAAATATAAATAAATCTATACAGGTGTAATATATATATATATATATATATATATATATATAGTTTATATAATAATATTAACTGTGCAAAGAAATTATTCATTCTTTATAATATGTTTTTGTGATAATGTATATATATATTTTAAAGCACATTAAAGTTATTATTTATACATCTATATATATATATAAAGACATGTTTAGCTTTGCGGTACCTGTTTGTACCATCATCTTTATCGTATAAATGCATATATACGTATGTGGATACTTATACATATATTATAAAATAATGCGATAGATGATGATATACCTTCATATATACATTTCAATATATATATGTATATACTATATACCAACAGTTGGCTAAAGATATTTAACTTGTATTATAAATATTTTGCACATATACATAAAATTAAATGTATATAATTATGAGAATGTATATACATAAAATATAATATATACAAAAACATAAATCTGTGTACTTATATATATATATATTATCCCGGAAAAATCAATATGTTTATATGTATATCTAAAATTATTCATAACAATTTGATAGTTCGCATATATGGAATAAATCTTATATTTTCAACGGCAGCTTAAATCCATTATATATTGGGTTTTGTTAATATAATCAAAATTTTACTATAATATTTAGAAAATTTTGTGCATTTTACTACTCATTTATTAAGTTGAAAATGAAATGTAAAAATTAAATATTGAAATGAAACATAACATTTTTTTACAATCACTATGGTATTTTAATAATAATATTACCAACCCTTTCATATAAGTATACACTTATTATTGTACAGTGACTACGAAAACTCGACCAGGTATACAAAATAAATGTTTCATATTGATTTTTTTTAATCAATACAATTTAATTTTTATCAATACAATATATACATAAGTAATGAATTCATTATATTGAAATTTTGCTGACTGTTGTTTTTTTTAATAGTGTTCATATACGATATGAAGATCATAAAGTTCACCACCGCACATAACCAACTAAATATATATAGAATAAATTATTAAACTTAAATATTGCAGTTTCTCATAACCAACTAAATATATATAGAATAAATTATTAAACTTAAATATTGCAGTTTCTCTCTCTATTATTTATATTATCTTATCGGCGGAAAATTCCCATATATTTCATAAATTTTTTACAGTTATTAAACTAAAAAAAATAGACTATTTTTGGTTGGTGTTTCAAATTTAACAAAAAAAAAAATAAAAATATATATTGAATTCAAATGTTATAAAAAGAAATAATGAAAATATACCTAAACATTTTTTTTTTTGAAAAATACATATTCAATTGAATCATTTGTTTGGGGGTATTTTTTTTATATTTTGATATATTTTCTAAAGTCATAAAAAATATAACACCGCTGAAATATACATATAGTTAAACATGCATTTATTATGCATTTGTTATATGCATGCTTCATATACAAATTCATGCAGTCACTATATGGAAAATATCTCAATTGGTATTATATTTGTAAAAAAAAAATCCATATAACATAAAAGTAAATATATATATATATATATATATATATATATAGAAATATAAATACACAAAAATGTATATGAACGAGAATTCTTTATAAATATGCACATACATACATTAAAAATGAATGAAAATTTTCAAAAATACAAACCACAATTTCGTGTTTCAATTGTATAAAATTTATATATATATATCTATATCTATAGGCAAATATTCTCTATATATGGAAAATGAAATATACAATTTAATATACGAAATTTTTTTTTTTCATATTTGGTATATTTTAATATATAGAAAAGAAAAGGTGTTGTATAATTTTCAAAGATTTTAACACATTATATATATGAATGTACACATAAAATATATAAAATTTTCTTCTATTCTTTTATATATATATGTATATAGAAAATTTACAATGTTTATTTTACCTGTAAAATATAAATTTGCATAATATACTGTATAATGTAAAGTTGATGCGGTAAAAGCAAACACATATTTTGGTATGTACATATTCACATGTATTCAACTCAAGTATTCAAAAATCTCACTTTTATTCAGTACATAAACATTGTAAATTTACTCATGATTATAGTAGGTATATACGACTTATAACATGTAATAATATGAAGTAAAAAAAAATCATACATTAATTATTTATAAAATTAATTCATTAATAAAACAAAAGAGATTTATAAATTTTTGTCGCAATTTCAAATATATTATGCATTTATTTTTATATTTTTATATGTGAAATAGAAAATTTAAATGCAGTTTAATGTAGGAAAAAAGGATAGTATTTTTTTTAATATAAACATTTTTTCCTGTACAAATTATTTAATTGGTTCTAGATAAACAATTTATCTTTATTGAACTTTATAGAGTAATTCGCTTAATGAAAATGTATATCATAGAATTTTCCTGTTAGAAATAATTAATTTTTTTAATAGAATATTTTCTTAACTTTTTCTTTTATTTAAAATGATTTGTGCTTTACAAATGTTTAAAATCTATAATATTTCATATAGAGATATGGATCGATATTCGATTAATTCAACACAATAATTTCTGGCTGCGATTTAAAAATAACTAAATATGATATATATATACATATATAAATATATAACATATATATATATGCACTAAATCAATGAATTAAAAATAACTGATAAAATTATCAAAACGATAGGCTAACGAATGTTCAACAAAAAACCTTGACCGAAATTGTTTGATAAAACCTTACTTTACTTTGTGGTATGCTCAATGATTAAAACAGGTACCATTTTGTTGAAAAATCTTTTAACACATTCAAATCACAGATCCCGTATTTTAATATCATTTTGTTTAAATGCGAAAACATTATCAAAATAATGTCAATTTTAACAAAAAACATAATTAATTTAAACCAAAAAAAAAAAAAAACAGTTTAAAATAAATACATTTTTTATTATATGAACACTTATTTAATTATGAATATAATATATATGAATAATAACAACTATATATTGCATAAAGGATTTAATTTTTAATTTATGCGTATATAAGTATATATAAAAATATAATAAATTTATAAATTTATAAATATAATAAATAAATAAATAATTTTTTTTTTAAATTAATTTAATTTTACAAATAATAATTTTATAATATAATTTAATTGAACATTTTTTTATTATTATATATTAATATACAATAACCACAAAAACCAGATGTAAATATGGTGGCTGAACCAAAACCACATCAAATTGGTAGAAAACGACAAAATGTAACAAAAACGGGAAATGATTGGTAAATTAAATTAATTATTTTTAGATTGAGAAAAAAAACACATTACATTTTCAATTGAAATTGATTTTCGTTTTTTTTTGTTTTTTTATTTAATTGTTTATTTATATTGCGGTCAAATCATTTTGATGATTAAAACAACAATATAGGGATTATTATTATGACAGGTAATTTATAAATATATTTTAATTTATACAACAATTCAAACATTATAATCATGAAAAATTCGATATTATTAAACTACTTAAAAAAAATAATGGAAATGCTTGTATTTAATATTTAAATTATTTTGTATATAGAATGTTATATATTACAATGTATAATTATTTTTTATTTAATTTCCTATATATTTATATATATGTACAAAATTATACTATAATTTTGAACAAATTGCTATAATAAATGCAATAATGAATTTAAATTATTATATCACATATGAATTATATGTATACCATATATGTAATATTAGAAAATTAAATGTTCATACATCGCATATGTTAACATTTTTCATATACTCTCTATATATATTTGTTATAAAATACACATCTCATTTACATGTACGCAGACCTGTGACTGCATACTCTATACTAGCAGCGTAGGTATATAAATATAATAAATGCGAGTTGATTTAATTCAATTATTCATATGATTTATGGTAATAAATAATCCATATATATATATGTAATTTTTTTTTTAATATGTGGCACATTTCAAAAAATGAACAATTGAAAAAAAAATTATTTATATCTATATATACATAAAATTGTAACATATTTAATACATTGTGATATGTCACCATCTCTAGTATTATATGTCATTAAAATTCAATGTGCATATTATTTGAAATATTACAATAGAGAAAGAAAAAAATTATTACTATATTATGTCCTGAATATATATACACATAGTTATGGATTTTCACTATATATATACTATACATTTCATAAAAATAAGTATATAAGCATTTGAATAAATTTAAAAATGGATACAATTTTTTTATCTATATATAAAGATATGTATTAAACATATATAAAATGCTGGTGTAACACAAAATGGTTTCATAACATTCACTATTTACAAAAAAAGAAAGAAAAAAAAAAGTAGATTTATAGAATACACAATATCTATATATATATATATATATATACCTTTTTTTATGAGATTTATTTGTACAGTGATTATATATGTATATAAATGCAAATATATTATATATGATATATAATATATATATATATATATATATAAAATGAACAAGATTATCTTTGATTTCATTCGTATTTATCGCAGTCGTATCCATATATGTAACAAATACGTTCTCTATATTGAATTCTATAAATTATATAATTATTTTTAAATATGTACATTTATAAGAATCACAAGCTCGTTAGTATTATGACATATAGACAAAAATTATAATTGATATATTTCTTTTATAATCATAATGCATATATGTATATATAAGTATAAGATATTTAATATTTCTTTTCATAATTAATTAATATCATAAAATCATTATAGTTATTATGCATCAACAATATTTCCCACGTCGGCACCTCGACCAATGAAACGTCAACGTTTAATGACACCTCAATCTCGGGGTAATTCAATTCCAAAAGTAAATACATCACCACAACAGCAACAGCATCAACAACAACAGCAGCAGCAACAACAACAACAGCAACAACAGCAGCAGCAGCAACAACAACAACAACAGCAACAACAACAGCAGCAACTATCATTACAACTACAACAATCACAAATAATAACACCCTCAAGTCCACCGATTTTAAATGGAAATGGGATTTTACATAATAATACAACGGCAATATGCAATGGAAATGGTTCGATTGGTAATGGAGAACAATCACCAATAATCTATACAAATGGACAACAACATTTACTTGGACCTTTTAAAGTTTACAGTAAGTTAGTTAAAAAAGTACATGTCTTTTGTAATATATACAATTATTTACAATTGTTTTGATCACAACATAAATTATATTCATTCTTATATTCATATTGTTATTCATATTCATATTGACAATGATTGAACATTTCACCCAAATATACATAAATATCATATGTATTTATTTTCTTATATATAAAACGTAAAACTTCTGTTATTGTATATGAGGTATAGTTTAAATAAAACTTGAAGAACGAATAAAATTAAAAACCATATACTTACAGGAATATTTCGTTTTTCATGACTATATAATATATGTTAAAATCTATATTAGTATATCAACATAAATTTTCAATAGACCTAAGACCAATATTGTAAAAAGTTCTTAAGATCACCTAATGAATGTAACAAATCTTCCATTCAATAAATTACGTCTACAACGATATTCTATGCAATCAATACTTAATGACTAATTATATTGGTATCAATCGTTTATTCATTATTTTCGATTTGAATAAATGAAAATATATTTTGTTAATTTCAGTAATTTTTTTTTCTTTTTTACATTTCCTCAATACATGAGTTTTTTTCCTCAATACATGATTTACTATACATGATTTTATGAAACTGTATAGAAATATTTCTAATTAAAAAGTTTGTGAAATATACAAAATTATATTAAAATTCTCATATATTTTATTTATATTGTGTTACATATAAATAATGTAATTATATAAATTTTATATGTGTGAACTCTTATATCAATGTGAAAACCATTAAAATATTAAATAAACTATATATGTGTCATTTTATAATATGTGTGTATAATGTATATACTTTAAAAAGTATCATATTAAGTATATGTTTTGATAAAGTTCGTTTTTGTTTTTTGTTATTTATAATTGCTTTTTTGGAAAAAATAAATATGTAAAATAAACAGAGAAGAAATAAATTTTTATTCTCATAAATTCGCCTACTTTCTTCTCAAAAATGAAATTTACAACCAAAATATTAAACCAAATATATAAATCGGTTGTAAAATTTCATTTAAAATCACCTATCTTAACCGTTGTGTTTTTTTATACTGTCTGTGAAGGCAAAACAACAACAAAATACATGTGAATTTTTACAACCAATTTTTACAACGAGGTGGAAACGAACACTAAGTTTTTTTTACAAAAAAGATATACTTATATAATTATATATGTATGTAATGTATATAAAATCATGCACAAGCAAAACTGGAAAACTATATATATAAAAAAAAAATACATTTTTCGCTATACAACCAGCAGTCTGGTTTTAGCGTCCAACAACAGCCTTCTGTTGTTAGTTTCTTAATTTGTGGATTTCACGGTGTCGGTAATTAGCCGTACGACCAACTGCAAGCGGAAAATACAACTCTGTGTTAAAATTCAGATTCGAAAAATAACCGAAAACACAAAACATATTTTATGCATTCAGTAGGATTCGAACGTTAGAATTTTAGGTTGCAATTTTTGTCATTTAGACCACAGAGTTATAATTATATATATATTAGGATCTATTTTTATGACTTAAGTGATGATATACTCTATCTTTATATATGTGATAAATTTAAATAAATAGTTTTTAATGACTTTATTTAATTATATTACATATATAATAATATACTTCACTCAGGGGTTTTCATATCTATACATTGCAGATTTTTTGTAATGTTAATTAACAATTTAACATATGTATATTATTTTTATAGATTATCTCTCATATTTGATGGTAGACATACCAAACATGTATAATATAAAATCATTTCTTTAATAATATATAATTTCAATTAAAAGCTTTTTTTAGGGTTTTCATTAATAAAATAATAATATATGAATTGTTTTCCTAATTTCCATTCAAGGTAATCCAGATACATTAATTTGTGGTAATTGTAGAGAATGTTTTTCAGAGCTTTCTGAATTATTGGATCATAAACGTTTATATTGTAAATTAAGATTTGCATGCAAATGTCAAGAGGGTACTTCAACAACAAGTAATTATAAAAACATTATTTAACATTTCTATGACTAATTAAAAAATAAAATAATAAAAAACATTTTCAATTTTTAAATCCCATTTTTTTTTGTAATTTGTGTTTTTGTGTATTTAGAAAATGGTCTTCCACCAACAGTAACCAAATTATTATGTGCTGTTTGTAAGGATTCATTTTTAAGTCCATGGGATTTAATGGTACATGCTCAAGCCGCACACATGATAAACATTTATGAATTGGGTGATGAAAATTCAACCACAAATATTAATAATAATAATAATAATGGCATAAATAATGGAAATAATAATAATGGGAATAATAATAATAATATTATTACAAAAAGTAATTTGGAAAATAATATTAATAATAATAATAACAACAATAATATGCATAAAGTGAATGGACTCTTAGAAGATGTTGAATTTAATGACATTGTTATGAGTCCTAGAAGTACAACAAGTAAAGAGGTGAGTTACGATTTTTTTGTTAGTTTTGTTATTAAATAATTCAATTATTTTTGCTGGCCAGGAGAATAGAATATGAATTATTTTATATAAAAAACTACTATTTTGTTTATTAGATTATACAATATTATCTTTTTCAATAAAGGGTATTTTAGATTTAATCCAAAATAATATTTTTATAACTAAAACGCTATATAAAGCAAAAATAATAATATTATAGTTATTTTTGTATAAAACGATTAAATGAAAAAAAAATTCAATATTTCACACCCTAAAAATTAAATTTGAATATAATATAAAAATAAAAATTATTGTTTATTCATTTTATTATATATGTATATGAGACTGCCATACCTTTTTTTCGCATAATATACCAATACGTATTTGTGAAAAATCACTACATTTCCAATAATATTACACTTTCATATATAACATATCCATAATTTTTCCGCATATATTCGCTTTTCTATATTAGATACTTATATTGATATAAAAAATTTCAACTAATTTAAAATAAAAATCATTTATGATTAAGTTAAATACCGATTAGGGATAAGCCTATATATATACAGTATATATACAGTAAATATTTGTAAAGTGACTATATGCTATGATAATTTATATCAATTTAGTTGAAATTTCCGTGAAATTTATGACTTTCATAAAAGTGAATGCGGATATACTTACATACATGTAAAGATAGAAAGAAAAAAATAGCAGAATTATATAGTGAAAATTTTGATTGATTATACCTTATATTAATATAATATACACTATATTCCATCCACCAATGCTTTAGATAAATTTTTTACTAATATATGTATATAAATACGGCAAAGTGATGTGATTATACTATATATATATAAATATATATAAATTGAACATATAGAGCAGGAAAACATTTTCTTTTAAAAAGAAAAGTGATTTTTTGTTTCCTTATTTTTTTTTTAAATTATAATATAAAATGCATATATACTTTTCTTCAGAATATACTCACAAATCGTTTTATTTTTCATTTTATATATTAACTCCTCTATATATTACGTATATTTCTATTATATTTTTATTATACAGTATGTGTGGATAAATAATATATGAAATTTCGATATTTAATCTCCGGATATTCTACAATTTTCTTTTCATTTTTCTTAATTTCATTTTTTTATTATATATATAATTTTTTTTTGTAGATTTAAATTTATTACCTCTATATATTTTCTTTATATAAATAGTAGTGTGTTAAACATTTTCAATTTATTTAAATGAAATGAAGACATGTGTACATTTTTTTTGTTATATTATAGATTTAGAGACATTGTAATTGAAAAGCAAATTCTATTTATCTTGATATGTGATACATTTTGAATAAAAAATTTATGATTTTTTTAAATATCTCAATTGAAAATGTAATTGTGAGCGATTTAAATCTATCTTTATAACATTTCTTTACTTAATTTATAATTAATAATTTACTTAATTTCTTACTTTCCTACTGTCAATCTGTCTTAAACATTAATTTCGTTAAAAACCTATCATTTTATTCTGATATGCTTTACAATTATATTCTTATATATTAATCAATTTAAATTTATATATATTCATTCATATATATAAAAGGATCATGATCGTCGTTCAATAAATGGTGATCAAGATGTAATGTTATATAATATGTCATCTCCGCAATCACATTCAATACAATCGGATGATTTAAAATGCGAATCGGCATCATCATCGTCTAGAGATAGTTCACCTAGGCCACAATCTATATCACCGATACAGCAACAATCGCAGCAGCAACAACTACATCAACAACAACAACAGCCACAAACAGATCAACAACAACTTCAACATCAATCAACATTATCACAACAAGAACAACAACCAAATACAAATTCAAACAATAGTGGTGGTACATCATGTCTTATGCGTACCATTAGCATTGTTAGTTAATTTATTTAACAAATTTATTAAACAATTTTTAATATTTATCATGTTAAAAAAAAGTTATTGTATATAACAAAACAAAAAAAAACCAAATAATATTCAGAATATATATGAAATATTCAGATTAAACAATCAATATATCAGAGATGCACACATCAACAAATATCATCAACCGAAAGGTATCAAAAACTCCATCGTGAATATAATTTAAAAGGTAAATTTCATTCGTTTAATGTATTTTATTATTTTTTTTTCATACAACATTTTCTTAAACTTTTATTGAGGTAATTTTTTAAACAAAATAATCACAGGAAAAACTAACAACACAATCATAACGTATGTCATATAGAATTACTATGAATTAAACAAAACCGCATAGATTTTTATAAACAAAAATGATTTTTTTTGGCTGAATAAAGAATGACAAAATTCTTATGTAAAATAATTCCTCTAACGCAATATATAAATCTTTTCCGGTGAAATAGAATTTTAAAATAACAAAAAAAAAGTTGCATACAATCAGATCAGATTTATTTTTTGCATATTTTTTTACTGTGCAGTGTTAGTTTGGATTATATGCGGTATTGATAATTCTGAAAATATAAAAAAAAATATACTATTATTTATAATCTCTATTGTTTTTTTTTTCAATTTTTAACTTTACATTTTTTAGTATATTGTGCAAATATAGATTTTATGGGATTTTATTTCATTTCATTCTATATTTATATACGTTTAATAACGATAAATAAATAATGAAAGCAATTTGAAATAATTCTTTTACTCTTAAAATAAATAAAGGGATTTTTTTATTAAATAAATTTAAAAATAAAAACGTAAAGCAACTTTTTTTAAACCGTATCGATAAGGGGAATTACTTAAGTTTAAACAAAATGATTCATTTTTCAGTTTATTTTTCTTTAATATTTAATATTATAAATGATGACAATATTAAAAATATTTTTATTGATTTTTTAAATCGAATTCTATCGCGTTCTATTCTATATCGATTTTTTGATACAGTATAAACATTTATTTTTAATTATTGATTTAAAGGAGGACATTGCTCTATTTCAGACACATTTCGAAATAAAATTCTATTTATAAACTGTTGAATGAATTGTTTTTAATTATTTCTTCCAAATTAGTTTTTTTTTAGTTATTGTTATATGTACCTATTATAAGGATGTTATTTTTATTGACATCAACAAACACTCATTTTCAGTAAACAATTCCTATTCAAATGTTATTTGTATGGCCGCATCGTTCGTATAAGTTATTTATATATTACAATATAATATGTATTCAGAAATGTATAAATGCATTATTATATATTCATTTTGCTGTAAAATGTTAAAGTTTTATCAGATTTGTGATTGTTCATGGCTCTCTGTTGAATATTTATTATATTATATTTATATAAATTATATATGTATATATAAAGGATATTAATTTATATATAACTCATGTATTTACCATATATATATATTTTGCTTATATAATGTATTTATTTTTGCTTTAATATATTTGTTTGTGTATTTATGTCGAGTGGGTTTTTTTTTTGTATTTTAATATTTATTTTTTTCAGAATTTAAAATATACACATGACATGACATATAAAACAAATATAGTTATGTAAATCTGATTTTGTTATTTAAGTTCCGATTCATGCGACCAATGCTTTGTTATATATTTATTTATTATTTTTTGTATATGTATACACAATACAAAATAAAAACAAACGTATATAATTTTTAATCCTTATATCGTTTGTGATTGTTTGTTGATTCCATAAAAAATAGTTATCCTGATCAAATATAATAGATGAAAACAAAACATAAACTATATTTATAGAGAAAGTTATAAGGAAAATGTGTTATTAAAAATGTCTATAGTATCGAACATACTGTCGAAAACGACGAAACGAATTCAAATAGAATGCATGCATTCTGATGTAAACGAATATACTACCGAAACGAGCGTGCGATGTTTTTCTATTTCTTTTCGGTTTCGAATGTGAATAGAAATGATTCTATTTTTCATTCGTTTTTTTACATTTGTGTTGATGCATTTAGTATAATTTCTGTATTTTATTTATGTGAGTGTGTAAAATTAAATAGAAAAATAAACAAATTAAATAAAAATATAAAATTGCCGACAGTTTTTTTTGTAAAATTATTTTGTAAATTATTTATTATTACTATTTATTTTTTAATTTATATGTTATCGTGATCATTGTATTTTTTTAGGAACCTTATAAACAAAAAAAGTTACCTTGATATGATGATATGTGAAATTAATGTTTATATATACAATTTTTGCACTGAATTATTTATCTGAATCTTGTTTTAATTATTTTGTTTTTATTTGTTTATTTCTTCATTAACACATAACCCATATGAAATATATTTACTAACAAATCAATTCAAGAAAATCTTATTATCTGAACTATTTAAAAAAAAAATGAGGTTAAATCAAAAAAACTATTTAAAAAAAAAGAGGTTAAATCAAAAAAACATTCCGTCGTTTTCGACAGTATGTTTTCATGCTTTCGATGCTTTCGTTTTCGTTTCGTCGTTTTCGACAGTATGTTCGGCCCTTATAACTTTAAAATATTTAATTAATTTGACATCATCAAACATATCGGCTTGAGTAAATAATAAATTTTAAGTTTTTCTGTATTTTCGAATCTGAATTTTAACACAGAGTTGTATTTTCCGCTTGTGGTTGGTCGTACGGCTAATTACCGACACCGTAATAGACACAAATTAAGAAACCAACAACAGAAGGCTGTTGTTGGACGCTAAAACCAGATTGTTGGTTGTATAGCGAAAAATGTATTTATTATTTTATTATTAAGGTTTTCTTATTCATAAAGAATCAATGTAATGGTTTTTGTTGATCAATATTGACTGCGTTATATAATTTTGTGCCATTATCATCAATATATTCGGAGATATATCTTTATTAAATCAAATTAATATGTTGGTTTATTATTGAATAAACAAAGAAACAAATTGTTTAATGAATATTTGTATATCATATATATAATTTTAATTTCATTATATACGTAATTTAAAAAATAAAATTATAATTCAATAAATTATTACATTATATATATGCTTAATTTAACACATTTATTATTATTATTATTATTAAAATAAGATTTAATAAAATCAGTAAAATAATTTATTGATTACAAAAAAATACCGAAAAAAAATTAACAAATTTTATTAATAATTTATGTAATGAAAATGAAATTTTTTATATATATATTAATTGTTATACGGAATAAATAAAATACTTATATAGATTTGTGAATGTGTAAAATCGATGAATTGAATGAGGGATGTTTTTTGTTTGTGTATAAAAATTATTAAAGAAAAAAGTATAATTATCTGTATAAAAAATAATTGTAAATAATTAAAAACATTTTTTTTATTATATTTCTATTTTTGTGTATAAAATATATATACCTTTAAATGTAATAGGTATATTGTAAGTATTAATTTTTTAAACTTATTTTTAGTATATAAGCTTAAATACATGATGAAATATTAATTTTTTTTTGAATGTTTTGTTTAATTGCAAAAAAAAGAAGAAATATGGTGTATGGTGTGAATCAAAAGTTATGATTTATTATACGACATGGAAAAAATTTAAATTAAATATTTCACATCGCGAATGAATCTTATATTTGAAAATCTGTATTAGACATCTAATCTATAAGATTAAATATAAGATTTCCTGATTGGTTACAAAAATTTTACAAAACACAAAGAAGATTCTGAGAATTTAATATATATAAATGAATTGAAATTCATTGCACATTTATTAATTATTTAGTGAATTTAACATTTATTTTATATTTTCCACCATAGAAAAATTCGGATAATATTTTCTTGAATGAATTTTCCTATATAGTTTGATTAAATACAAGCGCGATGTATTTATTAAATACAAACAAATTCAAAATGAATATATGAATAAATAAAGTGTATGAATATTAAGGTTTTAATTGTGTGCGATGTGTATTATTTAATGGTTTTTTTTAAACATATACTGTTTTGTATATACATTATCTTATATATGACGATTTTAATTTTATGTTAATGATCGGAATAATACATTAAAAGAAAATTTTTTTTAACAACTTGAAAAATACATTAATTTTTTAAATACAAAAAATAATGAATGAACATAACATCATATGCAGTTAGAGCATAACAAAAATTATGATTGTATATCAAAATAAACGCAAATGTTTATAATAAAAATAATTATTACTTTCGTTTCTAAATAATTTATATGGAAAATCTATTATTAACATCAATTTCTCTTATCTTATTTTTTTTTTTAATATTTTATTATCATTATAATTAATTACATTAACACATATTTCTTATGATGAATTATAATTAATATTTTTCTTTTAGTTTCATCTAATAATAAATAAACTATTATTTTAGAAAATTTTAATCTTACGTCTGTACACAAAATTATATTTAAATTAATTATTAATATAAAGAAAATTAATTACTCTATAAATATATTTATATATATATATATATCTATTGAATCATTAATATTTCATCATAAACATAAGTTAAAAGAAAAAGTAATATAATTTATATGTCATATACTCTTATATAAATATATATTTAAACAAAAAAAATTAACCATTTTAAAATATTTGCAATTTTAATTTTATTGTAATAAAATATAACAAACGAATGAATTAATTTTCAATTTAATTTATAGAAAAAATTAACAAATATATATATATATATTTAAATAAATATAGTAAAAACCAATAAAATTGTATTATAAGATGTAAAATATAATGTAACGTTGCAAATATATATTTATATTATATAAAATATATATAATAACAAATGAAAAAATAAATGTCCTCCATTTATTATGTACTACAAAAAATGTTTTTTGATTTATTTCAATTTTATGAGTCTTCAATATGGATATCCGATCAAATTCTGTATTCTGTATCTTGAAGAAGATTCGGATACGGTTCATGTGCAAAATATGACAAAATTAAAGGGTAAGTAAACATAATTATGTTAATTATAATCATTACAAATTATTTAGTTATATACTATTGAGTTCCGGTAAATTTTTATATCACCCACATAAAATTAAACCAAAATTAAATGCTTATTCAATATTCATAATAATAATCATTTATTATATAATATAAACTATTAATGTTAATATATCTACATATTATTTATATGCGAATAATAAATTTTAATAATTTAACATCGCTTTTTTGTTTAACCTTTTCTCTATCTCAATTCTGTTCATATTTTTTTTACAATAGCATATATATATATATAGATTTTCTTTTTTCGTATAATCGAATCTGTAATGCTACATAAATTATATATTTTATATTTTTCATCTTCACATATAAAACATGAAGCATGCATATAATAGTTATAAGAAAACATTCAGTTTTATGAATATATATGCATATTAGTGTAAATGGCAGAGATGTCAAAGGGTTACAAAATGAAAATTGATCTCAATATGATGATGTTAGAATTATAAACTTTTTCTAACTATATATATATCAAGTATTTAATGCCAATTAGATTAATGGTCCTAATCAGATTAGGTCAATTCAATATAAGAAGGTATTAAACAAAAAAAAACATAAGTATCATAACAATTTGTATAATACATTTTAACCTTCCCATGGTTAGCTATAGTTATATAAGGTTTCAAAATACCGTTGACATCTCTGGTTGCATATATATATATGATTAACATAATAATGATGATTTTAAATACTTGTAGCCTTCTTTTATATGACTATAATATTTTTGCATATATGAATGTACAATAATAATAATAATATAGGTACTATTATTCATATATATAGAATACTATTATTATATGTATAGATATTCGCATATATATTATTGTTCACATATACGATTTTAAACTTTTGCACAAGAAGATTATAACCCGGTCGATTTAACTTTTTAAACCAGTACGCAAACATTGTATAAAAGTATATATTCATTACATAAAATGCTTATAATATACAGTAAAGTATATATAAAGAATAACATAACTTATATATTTAATAAATGGAAATTGGTGAATGCATATATATATATATATGTATATGAATGTGCATTACACCATATCACAAAATATATATGATATAGTTTATTAAATATATAATTTATACACACACACACATGTATTTAACTACAAATAATAATGCAGAGAAGAAAATATATTTCCTAATAACTGCTACTATAGATATAGAATATTAAAATGATATACGTTTTTTTTGTATATTCTGTATATGATATTTTTGTACAACATTTGAACATTGAGAGTGTTATATGAAAGACATTCATTCTGTTTTTAAACCATTATTAAATTATAACTGAATTTATAGGAATAAGGATTTTGTGAGTCTTTAAAGAAAGCCCAATTAAAATCCTTAAATTTTAAATTTCCAATTTAATTTTGTTATATGTACTTACGATCGATATGATCGAAAAAATGATTTCGGAATGTCAACAAAAAGCATGAAAACTGAGATAAAGTATTATTGTTAACATTTTAACAAATGATCTTGTCACGCATCTAAAATAATATCAATCTATAATACGAATCTTATGCTTTTAATTCCTGATAAGTCTACAGATTGTATTGCTATATTTTATATGTATTATTTTGTAATCACAAGTTATATTCATATCATATATACAAGTATAGAAGACAAAAACAAAACAATTCATATGGTATGCATATGTACTAGTCGTTAACTAAAATTAAATATCATATTTTTGAAGGAAAATATTCTTGATAAGTCGCTATAATATAATAAACTTTCATCATTTTTCCCCTACACTATACCAAAATACGAAATTATATATACAAATATTTTACATTTTAGATATATCTATCTATTTATATTATTTTACACACACGTTTTCCCCAAAAATCTACATAAATGAAATTGTTTTATTTTCCCAAATAAATATACGAATAATCGTATATAATAATACATTATAATATATATATATATATATATATATATACCTTTTCATATATATATATATTTCTATATATAACATATTCACATAAAATTCTCATTATATCGTGAATCCTTCAATTTATTCTTTGACTTGAAAATGCCTTAATAAAAACAAAACAAAAAAAAATGAAAATAAAATAAAATCCATTACTATGTAATTTGGTAAAATTCTCGCGGGGGCATAATTTCTAGTCTTTAAATATATGTTCTGTATTTTTTTTTTATTTACATTTCTATTTTGTTATATATGTAACATTTATTTTGTCTTTATTATTATATATAGGATATAAGTAAATGAATATATTGCATATATTATATATATGTATATATATTGTAAGATATTTCGTAAATTGTATATTTTATTTAATTTTTCCCTTTTAAATTTTTCTTACTTACATATATAAATAAATTCATTTAGATTTGCTTATTTTATATTATTTATATTTACAGAAGTGGCACAAATATTAGAGTGATTTTGTTTATTGAATTGATATATTTTTATTTAATATATATTTTTTTTTATTGAATTGATAAAATATTTTAATATCATTAATAAATTCTATTATAATGGAAATATCCGTATATAATGTTTCTGAAATCTGCTAAAATCTTATGATACAATTTTTTAAATTTATTGTCCTGAATAAAATCAATGACTGAATTATCGAATTTATATTTTCAAAAAAAGAAAATGTACACGAGTCTATTATTTTCATCACACATAATATATAGTATAGTGTATAGATATGGTGAAAATTTGTAAAAAAAAATTGAATAAACAATATTATAATATACTTATATATATATTATTTTTTGTTTTTCTTTACCCGGATATATATAAATACGTATTTATAATAAAATAAAAAGAACATCTATAATTTTTTGCTGTATATATATACATATATAAATATGCATTTATAAAGAAATTATATGCGTTAAAGTTCTGTATATATATTATAATATTTTCTCATTTTATATTTTCTTCCCTATTCCATATTCAATTTTTCTATTTTATATTTCTATATACATATTCTGTGGTTTATTGCTATTATGGTTTCACTTCTTATAATTATTTATTTATAGAAAAATTGTTTGTGTATTTAATACTCTTTTAGATGCGGCTATGAAATTATATACAAATTATTTTTATATTCTCTAAACATATACGACACTATAACAAACAGGGCTTATCATCAATTGAAGTATGCGATAATGTAAATTGATTTAGTTAATTTAATATTTTTGCTCGTTTAATATATATTTTAATTTTATATATCGCTATATATTTCTTTTATACAAATGGTAATTTGGATGGAACGTAACATTTGATTTAACTGAATGTTTTCAAAATATTCAAAGATTTTTGTTAAAAATCAGAAAATTAAAATACTCTGTAGGAAATATAAAGTCACTTCTATATAGTCATGTATGTATGCAAAAATACCTATATACATAACATATCGTTTTGTGTTGATACACTTACAATTAGGGATATTATTAAATAATATATACGCACATATATTTATTGTATAATAATAATGTTAAACGTATATATTATATTTATTCAACGAATGCATATAGCAATGGCAATAAAAAGGAGCAAATTGGATTATATATTATTGTGTTAATCGCATTTACATATTATTTTTCGTACCATATATTATATATTGTATGATATTGTTAGACTATAACAAAAAAAAGTAACATAATGATTACTGGTAATTCCGCAAATAATAATTAGATTCAGATATTTTCATATCTATGCGTAAGAAATATGCTAATTTAATTTCTGCGTAATTATAAAATATACACCTTTCATATGCGAAAAATACATATAAAATATGGCTATTAGAAACGGAAAATATTAATTTGAATGAATATCGAATATTTATCGATATCGATTATAGATATTTTGTTTGTATAATTAAAATATATAAATGGGAATATTTAAAATCATTACTCGCTTCAATGGACGCTTCAAACAATTCAAAGTTCAAAGCAATAAAATTTGATCTTATATATATATCATTTTATTTCATTTTTATAATATTTATATTTTTATTTTTATAATTATTAATATAATAACACAAAACAAAATTATCAATTATTCACCTCAAATGATTATAAAAAAGTTTGTATATTATTACAATTTTCCCTTAAAATTATATATCCTTAAAGATATAAATATAGTACGGTATATGTAACAATAAATTAGTTTAAAATGGTATTTATTTTTTTGTTAAGTTTTATACTATATATTGTTTTAAATTTCAAATTTATGTTTGATGTATATCAAATTCACAAAAAATTTTCATGCAAATGAATTGAAAAACAAAATATAAAATAAAAATAACAATGCGATTAGTATCAGTATCATTCATATATATATTTATTATTATTTGTATATATGCAACAAATAATTCATTGTCTTATGTATATAAATACATAAATTAACATAATTCGTGGTAGTAAATAGTAAATCACATTGAAAATAAAGGTTTTTCAAATAACTTATGTATATATATATGTATATTTGAATATTTTCACAATATATATATTTTATCATATATCCAATTCATAGTTCTATCCATACATAAAGAATATATATATGAAGTATATGGAATATATATATAATATCATGATATCAAATATATAAATTATCCATTCAGGCGAATTAAAGTTATTAACATTTCCTATACTCCTCTATAACTATATATCTATACCTGATATGATATAATATAAATATATATGATAAGTATACAAAGAAAATTTAATATAATAAACGTGAATGGTTAAATGAGGGAGTGTTTTTATGTGTTATATATATTTATATAAGATATGGTCAAAATCTTTTATTTTTTTTACCTATAAAATACTCTTCAGTTAATATTATTATGCATATATAAAATATATAATATATAGTATATATTTATTTCTATTCTATATTCATTTATATATATTCATGTTTAACATTCTATTTAATGACCCTTTTATCAGTCATTATATACGATTTACAACCGGAATTGAACATTTTTTACATTCAAAATTTTGCTATATATTATTTCATATAATATTTGAATATGCTGAATATATATGGAAAGTAAAATTTTACTATATATACATATATTGATTCAATAAGAAATAAAAAAAATGATATATGCAAAAAGGAAAATGTATATACGGATTCAATCTTCATATAAAAAAAATTTGCGATATATAAGAAAATTATATTATATATAAGAAAATTATATAATTTGTTTAAAAAAGTAAATATACTATAGCTTGGTATATTATATAAAAATATAATTTAATATAAATAGACATTCAATTGAATTCAATAATCAAAACATGAAATATTAAAAAAATTAAATTATATGCTATAAATATATAGTTATATAAGCAATAAGCAAATATAATTATTCCTTTTGGATAGAGTAATTTTTATAATTCTATATTAATATTCGCTTTCGGTATATTTCAGATATAATGCGATATAAATTCAATTGTACGATATACACATATATTTATTTATAATAAATAAATAGATATTATTTTATGTAATTGAAATGTTACTCTTCGTGTCTATTGAATTTAATTAAATGTAAAATCAACCAAGTTATGAAATCAATTTTTATATTTTATATTTAATATTATATAGTAAAAATTAACATTTATATTCATTATATGGTGGGACTATTGGTTATACATATGATGATGTTATATATTATGATGGCCTTTAGCCATTTTATGTATACAAATTCGCACTAATTTATATTTTATATCGTATATATATATACTATACTCATATATAAATATTAATAATTAAATTACTATATTCATTATACATTTACAATATACATATATGATACATAAATATACTATAGTATATGACATATAACGTATTGATTTTTCAATACACAATAAATGAATTTGGTTTATTATGTATATACGATGTGTGTGAATATATACGCATATAATATAAATAAAATAAATTATAATCCCTTTAATATTGCATTTGAAATTGATTGACTCTTTATAATTATTTATATAACACAATAATCAAGGCATTTTATTTACAACATATCTATAATATAAAAAAATTTATTGGTATCTTAATTGAAAAATAAAATGCAAGTGTCCATATGTCATTCTGAGAGGTGTTACTCAAAATAATGAATAAATAAACATATTGAAAGATTTTTAATATCCGAACCATTAGAGAAGAAAAAATAAAATATATACTTTTTTAATTGATTGAATAAAAAAATAATGAATTTTATTAAAATCTTTTGCACCTTTTATCGTAAAAAATATAACATCTGTATATTTATGGTATTTTAAAAATACACTATTCAAATATATGGAAAATTCATTTCATACGGCGTTAAAATTAAACATATAAATATAAATACATTTTCATATATACATTTCAATCGTATATACAATGCAAATAAATATAATATATATAAGCTTATATGTATATAGATCTAAATAATATATAATTGAACTTGTTCGTAAAAGTGTATTTTATATGCATGGATTTATTTCATATATATTATTGTATATATTGTATATAAATAAATATATATGTACTCACATATGTAGAAAATTTGTAATTTCCTGTCAAATGAAATGTCCTCGTTAAAATATTTTATTGAAATGAAATGAATATTGAAATTACTAAATATATATATATATATAATATATGTATATATATATATAAATGTACGTGCATATATAAATAAATATATTTGCATTTATAGGTTTATATAACTATACACAAATATTGCAAATTTGTAACACATTTGTGCAAAAAGGAAATAATTAAAAATTTCAAATGAAATAATATTTTAATAACTAAATATACATACACTATTTTATACTCTATGTAAATAATAATATGTGAAATAATATAAAACTATCACACCTATTATTATATACCTATACATATGTATATGATTTTGTACAAAAATTCAATATACATTTATATATATAAAAATATATAGCCGAATATAACCAAAAATATATATATTGAATATTATGAAAGCATTCAAATTTTTTTTAATTAACATTTAATGTGGTTATAAGCTATTTAGATGGTCAAATAACATCACCGCTGCTATGGCTAATTTTAACAATATATTTCCATTACAATAATATTATTTATCCTTTCATTTTTTCATTAATTCTTTTCATTATGGTAAATCATAATCATTTATAAATATATATATATATCGAATTTGTTATGTGCTGCTGTAAATGACAAATATGTTAATTATTTTCATTGCCCAAAATTTATTATTAATATTCATATATCGTTATGTATATATAATTGTTTTAAACAATAATTTAATTTGATTTTTAATAGATAATTCAAATTATCTATAAATTTTCTTTATATTATTTATCGATTTATCGCATCGGGATACATTTTACCACAAAACAACATCGCTGTGTATAAAAAATCTTATTAAAAATCTTGAACTTTCATTTGTATTATTCAACTATAAACTATAATAACAATAGTTGATTCTGCATAAATATCTATATATATATATTATTTCATATTCAAAATCAACATCAATTACCTGAGAGAGTACCGATTTTATTCTACATTTATATTTTTATATTAAAATATTGTTCTGTGGAAAATATTTCCAAATAAATACAATTATATGTTCAAATCAATCAATAATAAAAATATTCCTATTATATTCATATATTTATTATGAATTTTAAATGTATATTATTATCGAATGTATATATTACATTATCGGAATTCATATATCACTTGAATAATAAGAAATAATTGACAGCAAGTGGAAAATTGTGTAAAATAATTTATAAAATATATATTCTATATATTATCGAAATATATATATTATATATATGATATGATGCATATATTATAATATTTTATTTATTGATATATTATTGATTTTTCTCAAATTACAATTTGAAATATATTAAACATATATTATTATATATATAATATATATAGTATATATGTGGAGAAATGCATATTCAATTTATATATTTATCATATGTGAAAATTGCATAGATATATTTATAATAAATCTAGTAAGTCAGATACATATATGATATCTGATACTTTGATTGAATCTAGATAAAATCTCAACAACTGCAAATTACTTTGACCAATAAGTGATATTATAGTGGTCTCATAAAAGAGATTTTAAGATTTTGGAAAATCGACTACTAAAAAATAAATATACAATAAAAATGCAATAATTTATTCCTTTAATGTGCAATCAATTATTCATATTTTAATGAATCAAAAAGCGATAGAGTCACTGTGAAACAAAATTTTTTAAATGATTCATTTTTGTTCGATTTAGTTCGAATAAAACTGTATATTTGCATTTACACACACATACATGCATTCATCTCCTCACATATCATATATATATATATAAATAGATTATTATAATATTAAATTTTATAATATAATCGATGCCATTAATATTGATATACTGTCGTGAAATATTAAACCATGTATAAGAGTTACATATATCTATTGTAAAATATTAGGGTATATTGAAATTTATCAGTATATAACAATAAGAAAATAAAATATAGCATATAGAATTAAATGATATTTATATACAATCGCAATCTTTATACATTCTCGTATATATTATAAGTTAATTAGTTTAATTTTTAATTATTTATATCAATAATTTATTATAATAATAAAAAACAATAATAAATTAATCAAAAATAAATTTCATTGTTTTTATCTTCATGTATTTACTTCAATGAATTACATGAAATACATTTTATATATAGACTCATATTTAAAATCTATTTCTATATATATATATACTAGTGTTGCATTTCTATGCGTATGGATGCATAATAAAAAGCAGAATAAAAAAAACTAAAACAATTAACAAAAACATAAACAAAAACAAACAACCAAAAAACAAACAACCAAAAAACAAGAACACAAAATACACTATATATATATGTTTATGTATATATATATTTATATAATGATGTACTCTGAGAACAAACATATATGTAAATATAAAAGGATTTAACAACACACAATATATATTTATATTTTCATCCGATTCCGATGAACATTTAAAATTGGTATACAAAATATATATTCATAAATATGCATCATTCATCTATACAATATATATATGTTAAAATAAAATCTACATTTTCATATACATACTCTGTATATATATACATAAGTATCATAAGTATATATATATAGTATATAAAATATTTGATGTGTAAAATTGTGGTTAAGTTAATGAACGATTTTGATTTCATTAAAATAAACAAGCTAAACATTTTGTTATACAAAATTATACGTATCTAAATATATATATGTAAAATAATTTTTTGAGGGGTCATTTGCAACTGTTCCATATGATATTATATAGACTTGATTCTGTATATAAATGCCTATATTATATATTATTATTGGTGATTGTATATATAAAACGTTAAAATGTATAATAATACATAATTTAAAGAGATTTTCCAAACAAATTTTTACACAATATATAGTAATGGTCACAATGTTTATGATTATAATTAATTATACTTGTACACGTTATTATATTGATTAAAATATAGAGCTATTTTTTTGTATAACAAGATTGTATATATAAATATAAATATATTATTACAAAACATCGTATAATAATATTGAGATTGCTGTAGATATAAGAGGTATTTGGATAAAATAAATTATTTTGAAATATTTTATTATATATACACAAAGTTAATTTAAATGATATTGCAAAATTTATGTTTTATGGAAATACACAATTAAAAAAAAATAGTTTTGAAATGTATAACAATATATTTATTTAACATACATGTATATATAAATATTTTTACATGTAATTAATATAGGAATAAGTAAAAATGTTAAATTGTAAATTGTTTTCTAATTATAATTACTGATAATTGAGGTAGTTTATATATAGTTTCGTGCATATATATTAAATAAACACATAAAAGCATAATTATAATATTAATGAGAACTCTTCTGCCAAATATATCATATTTTTATATAGTTAAAAATACTAAAATTCCCCAAAATAAAAATAACAATTATATATAGTCAATTTTATACAGTATCATAAATATGTTGCGAAATTAATATACACAATTTTCTCATTAAAATATTTTATAGAATCGCAACTAGCATTTCTATCATATATATTCACATATTTATATACACTAATAACTTTTATATAGTTCTATTTTCATTTGACATTCTCTTTAACTAATGCAATTATGAATATGCCGGCTGTATGTTGAAAGTGTATTTCGTTGTAAGAGATTTTCAGATGAGTTAATTAAATAGTTTTTCCTAAAGATTTTCCGAGTATATTTTACCAATATATGATATTTATTTAATTAATTAAATAAAACAAAATTTCATTATCAAATATAAACCAAAAATTAATATTAAATCAGTTTTTCATAAATTTAATTTTTATTAAGTTTATATGTTGTCTGCAACCGAATTGAATTCAAAAGATTTTGAGGTGAATATATAAAAAATAAAAGTTAATTTTGATAATTAAAAACCCTCAAAAAATGTTTATATCTGTTTTTGATTTTACATACACATTTTCTTTTATACTTAAGTCTAATACAAAAAAAAAATTACTATATATATAAAATAAAATGTTTATCAAAATATTTATTCAATTAATCTGTATTATATTATATATAAAAATTATAATAAAAAAGGGGTTATATGTATTTTTATGAACATATACTAAAATCTGTATACCATATATACATGTAGGTATGTAATAAAAGGAAATACCTTCTTTATACGTATATGCTCATAAATATACAACATACATGATACTTCTTATTATCAACATAATTTCTAATTAAAATAAATGCTATTGTTATCTTCTTTTATTCATATAAAATGTATATGATATACTATATAGAAATATTTATTTATATTCCGTATAATAAGGTTGTTTATACAATATACAAATAATAATAACAATAAGTCTATATAAGACATATTCTTAAGTTAAATTCCTACACATAGATATAGAATAATAATGTTTATATACCAATATACAATCTTCATATCACTTCATATTTAACTTATTTTATACCGAATATATTTTTATTTTATTTTATATACATATATAGAGAAAATTCAGTCAACGATTTTCATCTCATATATTTATTACGCATATATATTATATACGTTGTTGAAATTACATTTGGGGGGCATCTGCTGGCATACAAATGTGTTTATTAATTACACGTATATATATATATATATATATTCGCTTCTTCTTTTTTAGTATATATATATGATATGCATTTTATATATATAGCACTTTCAAAGTAAAGAAATCTCACATCATCACATGTATGTATATAGTATTATAAATGCTTATGTTAATAGATGGATGATGTGATTTTTACACCATGATGTTAATATTCAGAAAATGTTAAATAAAAACATATGATATTAGCTATATATATATATACATCGCATTTATATGATATGTAAATATTAATAGGTGAATGAAGAGAATATACATAAGTATATATAAGGGTTTTATCTCAAGTGGTTTTGTAATTAACATTATACATTTTCTATATGAACTGCAGAGATCTTTTTTTATAAATAGGTATAAATATCTACAGATTTTATTATAAAATCTTCAATGTTTGAATATGCAATTTACATATATAGTTTTTTTTTAATATTCAAGTTAATATATTGATACATTTAAAGAAATGTTTCCTATTCATACATCATGTATAGATTTGTTTAAACTTAAAATTATAAAAAAAATTTTCAATTTGATAGAAAATTGTATATTGTATATAGAGAAATGAACAAATATCCATATTTACGGGAAACTTATAAGAATTGATATTTCTATTTAAGAAAAATTTACCTATAAATATAAATAAAAAGCAATATTTGACAATTTAATTTTTTTCGAATAGATGATTCGTTATAATTATGTATATATATATATATGAAAAAATGCTAGGTTTAAAAATGTTTACTGTTTAAAAAAAGATACAAAACATTAAATACATATCAGATATATTATATTCTAACTGATGTAATGAAATTTTATTTACCGCGAAATATATTTATATTTTATACAAACACAAAATATGCGCATATACTGTATAATCATTTGCTTTTTGTACATATTATACCGTATAATTTATTTTTACATTTTATTTTTTTTTTTATTTGTATTTTAACAATATTGTCATTTTTTATAGCATAATAAAATAATATTTATTAGATGAATATATAAAAAATACTGATAATACTTATTATAGTATAGGTATATATAAATATATAGGCGCATACACCTTCCTTAAAAGTGTAACACATTTTTCTGTTACATTTAATCTATATAGGTCTTTTTAAAGATACACAAATTATTTGGTTTTATTACAATTTTGTCGTATTTATATACATTTTTTATATTTATGTATACATATATAATATATAAATATCTAAATTGGAATGAGAAATATTAAAGGCGTATAAAATTTACAAAAAAATAAAAAAATATAAGACAACAATAAAAACAATTTTCTCGAATTGTTTGAGGAAATGTTCATACCTTGATCTTGGGAATTTTTTTTATAATAGTATACACTTTTTATTTAATATTATCATATTTTTCAGATAAAAGCAATATGATTTTTCGTATGTAAAAAATTAAGAAAATGTAAGTATCGAATATGCTTAATACAATATTATATTAATGAAATAAACATGTTTGCAATTGTTGATGGCAATATCCTTCCAATCGATTACAATAATTTTTGAAAATGATCCTTTAGTTAACATTTTGCTGTCTTTTGTGAATGTCCTAATTCATGAACGAGCTCATTCACAATCCATCCGAAAAGGTTTAAATAAATAAATATAGAAGATTTTTTAAAACCAATTGTAAATTGATTTGATATTTATAAAAATAAATTAAAATTAAATGAAAATTTTATATTTATTGTTAGTATAATTTTTTATTGTTGCATGTGACAACATACTTGAACTTTTTTATATAAAATTTAATACAAAATATTACATAGTACCACTCCTAGAGATACTCATTAGATAAACTGATATAATTTAATTGAATAACCAAAATGGTAATATTTTTGTTTTATATAATATTATATTTGTTGACACAATAAAAACTAATTTATGATAGTGAAAATTAAAATATGATTTAAAAATAGAAAATTTATTTTAAGATTTTTTGATGGCACTGATTTTTTTTATATGTATTATACTTCTAAAACTCTTAAACCCTTCTTGATCCATAATTTTGTATATGTTTATAATTTACAAATTCATTATTTGATGTAAATGGCATTTAATTTGTTATAATATAATAATAAAATGATTGTCCAAATATTTTCAATATTTTTTTAATACAATATAATTGATTTTCCATGTCGAGGAATAAACAAAATTTTATAAATGTTATCTCTATATAAGAGGTTTTCTGTTCTTTAACGTTCTTATATGTATTATAATTCTTTTATATAGGTGAATTTAACTAGATTACAATATTTCTATTAGAAATAGAATACCAACAAGAAATAGAACAAGTATGGATATAAACATGTTAAAGATATATGAAGCATAATTCATATATTGTAAATATATTAGAATATTAGATAACGTATAGCATGTACAGGTAACATTTCATTTAGATATATATATATACATAAACGTATATATAGATATGTTTATGTATATTGAAATTTAACATATAATATCTTCTTTATAAAGTTAATTATTTAGCGGTTTTCCACATTATACATAGAGGATGGACTTATGGTCAAATAGCGTGTTTTCATTATTATAAACCAACATATTATATAAAAATGCTAAACAACCATATAGATAGATATATAATTCTATATGAATATAAATTACAATACTATATATGTACATCCATAAAGATATTACACGTATATATATATCTATGGTATAAATATATATACCATACATATAGATAATATATATACAGAATTAAATATATAGAAAAATAAGATGGGGTTGTTTTCATAAAATTGTTAATATGTCAGGTATATATTATACATATATATATGCGGTTATACATTTTTATATATATTTTGATATCCATATATAAATACAGTGAATTCCGAAGAATTGGGGAACCGCTTAACCAGAATATATATATATATATATATATACAGTTTTTGACATTGAATTCGGAAATACTGTATATAGAAATTACGTTGAACTTTAGATTACTACAAGGAAATAATATCGACCGGGATTAAAATTTTTAATCTTACAATGTTCCAATTAAACGGAATTCACTGTTATAAAGTATGAAGTATATATAGATGAAAAACTATTTTCGTGTTTATATATTTGGTTAGTATATTTTATGGTAAAGTTTTCTTCATATATGGTTTTACTTTTTTTTGTATATACATCCTTTTTTTTTGTAAATGTAGTATATGTATAAAAGTGACTTTCTTAATAAAAATAGACACATCACGCAAAGTTGCAATATACAAATATTTTATATTTCTTTTGCCTATGAAAAAAATTCATTATGGAATACATTTGAATTTATTTATATATATATATATATATTGTATGTATATTTGTGGTATTTATGTGTTTAGTGTTTAGTATATATACAAAATATATATAAAATAAAAGTTTCAATAAAAAATAATAATATTATAAACGCAAAATATAATGCAACAAAATTGTTGAGGAAAATATATATGTCGTATATATGTTTTTGCAACAAATTTATATATAATAAACATTATATATATACGTCCGTTTATATATATAAAGAAAGTGAGTATTTTCGGTTAGAATTTATAGGTTTTTCTTTATTATTATTATTATTATTATTATTATTATTATATATACTTTGATATTATAATATATAATATATATAACGCACACATACACAAATATATTGAGTGAAAGGAGTGGTAAAAATGGACTTTTAATAGAAATTTATTTATTTATTGTATAAATGTTTTATATAAAATCAACTATATATCGATCAATGAATGAATATATATAGAATATAGAAATATAATTTATTATATCGAATAAAAATATAAATTAGATTATTATATATATAGATTTTATTTGTTTTTTTTTGTTGTGTTATAAATCAATGGGGGGATTGGTGCTGATTTAATATGATTACTGATTTTTTATTAAAGAATATAAATGTATATATTTACGATAAAATATATGATATATATCATATATTTAATTCTGTAATTAAAGATAAATTATATAATGAGATGTGATATCACGAATGATTATAAAGCTTAAGTAAGTATGAAGGGTATACTTTTTGACATGAAGGAATGAAAAAAAAATACAACTGTTCGAAAAAATATTTTATGTCTCAATAAAACTAAAGATAATTTATAATTTTAAACTTTTACTATATACGATATAGTGTTTGCATATACAAATATTTGATAGCTAAATATGATGCAATTTTTATTGCGATTTCAAAATTATTCAAAACAGATCCATAAACATTTTATTTCCTCATATATGTTAAACTATTCAATTTAATTTGTTACTATATATAGTAGCGTTATATGTATGTATATATATTAAAACTGATGATCAAACATATAAAATTTTCAATATTTAAAATATAACCACAATTTAATAAAAATATAAAAACCCTTGTACGATATGAGATATTTCTTAAAACCTTTTACAAATATAATATAATATTTCATATAGACAAATATACATATTTTACGATCATAACACTCATATAAAACACATACATCATATATATATATATATATATTGATACGTGCAAATAACCAATATTTTTATTTACATCTATTTGCTTATATTAGGTTCTCGAAGAAGTATTGATAATTTTTATAAATAGATGTCATTATAATTGAATATTTCAAGTAGTACTAATCTGATCAGGTAACACTACATATGTTCGAAAGATGACATTTCGTAGATAAAAAAAAAAAAATTAAATTTGTTTAGTCATTTAAAAGTTGTAGTGCATTAAGGATGAGCGAAATTAGTGAAAAAATTCGATACATTTTACAATTTTATTATGAAAAAGGTGAAAATGCAACGCAGGCACATGAACAAATTTGTGCAGTTTACGGTGAAGGAACTTTATCAAAAGCACCTCGATGCACCTCGTTCTGGTCGACCAATCACTGAAAAAGTCGATGAAATCATATAAAAAATTGAAGAAAATCGACACGTAAGCAGTCATGATATCTATCGCTAAAGAACTAAACATCCATCACCAAACAGTTTTAAACCATTTGACAAAGGCTGGATACAAGAAAAAGCTCGATGTTTGGGTACCACATGAATTAACACAAAACAATTTATTGAACCGAATTTCCATTTGCGAAACGCTGTTTAAAAGGAACGAAATCGAGTCATTTTTAAAGCGAATGATTACAGGTGATGAAAAATGGATCACATACGATAATAAGGTACGAAAAAGATCGTGGTCCACGAAGGGTGAAGCTCCTAAAACAGTAGCAAAACCTGGATTAACACCAAGAAAGGTAATGCTGTCTGTTTGGTGGGATTGGAAAGGAATCGTTCATTATGAATTACTAGCACCCGGTCAAACCATTGATTCCGATCTCTATTGTCAACAATTAACAAGATTGAAGCACGAGATTAAAAAAAAACGTCCAGAATTAATCAATCGAAAGGGTGTTGTGTTCCATCATGACAACACCAGACCACACACATCTTTGATGACTCGGCAGAAACTGAGAGAGTTTGGCTGGGAAGTTTTAATGCATCCACCATATAGCCCGGACCTTGCACCTTCAGATTATCATTTGTTCCGGTCTCTGCAGAACTCCCTTAATGGTTTAAAATTAAATTCCGCAGACGACTGCAAAATGCACTTGGATCAGTTTTTTTGCCCAGAAAACACAGAAGTTCTACAGTGATGGGATAATGTCTTTACCAGATCAAAATCAAAAACGGCGCATATTTGGTTTAATAAAGTTCATTTGAAATATATAAAAAAATCATGTGAATTTTGTAAAAAAAATTATCAATACTTTTTAGACAACCTAACATATGTAAATTATGATTCATTGGAACATTTGACCATGAAAACAATATATAGATATTTTTTTATATTATCAAATATTTATAAGATTTTTCCGAAATCGAATAAAATTTTTTCTCTGTAATTAATATTATTTAATATGATAATGCTTGTTAATTGATCACCATATTCAAATTTATAATGTTTTATAAGAAATTAATGAAAACTATCAGAGATTCTGCATTGTATAGGCATTGAAATAATCAAAAAACGGAAAATATACTATTTAGCATATATACATATCGAATAAAATGCACTATGGCAAAAAAATTTGTAAAAATTCAAATATATAGAAAACTATATGTAAAGAATGTCATATATGAAATAAAAATATAGCAATAATAATAAAGAAACTTTTTTATATTGCCGCATATATATGGATATATTTTTTTTATCAAATCATCAAAAATATTTTATGTGCGTCCATATATATATATTATAATAAAATCTTCGACCACTTTAATTTCGTATTTTTTTTTATAAATAAAATTAAATAATTCGATATTTATATTTTAAAAAATCTATAAAATTGTTTATTACAATAAAAATATTGTTTTATAATTTATGACGTGATGTATATTATTTAAGTTATATAGTTTAAGCAAATTATTTAGAATGATATTTATTATATTAAATTTCCGAAAATAAAAAATTATAATAATTAAAGTAAAATTTCCCAAAAACAAAAAACCATCCTTATTTATTTATTCTGTGTATCAAGTAAATCGATTTCTTTAGTATATAAATTATACTCAATCATTTCGAAAAAAAAGAAATATAATATTATTATTTATTCATTTTTAATATCCATAAATAGACAAATAAAAGAATAAATAATGTTTAGCGATTAAATTAAAAGATATTTATTTGATTATTAAATATATACAATATACATTATTATTTAAATAAATTCATTTCATGATCACATTTATTGTTAATAAATTGGATAAATATTAAACTATAATAAAAATTTGCAAAAAGAAAAATATAAACAGATTGTATATATAAAAATAAATGTATTTTTTATATTTGTTTATTGATATAATTCGAATATATCTACTATTTGTGGTTTAATAAAAATGTAATAAGAAATTTAAAAGGGTATTTTAATATATATTTATTTGTAATATAATGATAATATCATATACTCATTAAAATATCATAAAGAATTATTATATGATTTTGTTTTTACTATAATAATATGTGTATATGAATATATAAAATAATATGATGATAATTATCATCATATAATAAATAAATGGAAAATACAAATTCAAGAGGTCATATAAGAATATGTAATATAATCATCATTAACATATATTCGCACCCTGTTTTATTTTATAGAAAAAAAAGAAAAAACTATAAATGGAAACTAAAATATCCTGCAATATGTAAGTATATAATTGTATATATATCTATATTAAAAAAGAATATATTCGAAATGGGAATTGAAATAACGGAAGGGAATAATATTCCTTGGTTTGTATTAATGAATATGATACCTTTTTTATAAATAATATACGAATTTCTAACAGGATATGATTTTCTAACTTTGTCGTATATATTCTAACAGTGGAATAGAAATAATTGCGTAAAACGATTTCATATAGACATATAAAAAATGATCAGTATAAAGATCACCGAAATAATACAACACAACGACACAATGCTTTTGTGTCAGTAATCGAATTTTCAATAATAAAAATAATTAAATGTTAATTTATTGTGTTAATTTTTTAAAATTATTTATTAATATACATTCCATATAATAATATACCTTAATTTTTTCCCCTTGGAAATAATAATAAAATATATAAATAATACAAAAGCGGGGATCATTCAATTTTTTCTTAAATTTTCATTATAAATTATAATTTTATATAAATATTCATTATACAAAGCTATTATATAAAGCCATTTTACTTGTCTGTCTCTGCAAATATATATATGCATATTTAAAGTGTATACAAATACAAGATAAAGAGAACGTCAAATATATTATGCAGGAATTACCTCAATTGCAATTTCACTTTTGTTCTTTATTAAAATATAAACTTCATTATTTCAATCTACATGAAGATGTACAAAAAAAATGTAATGTTTTTTCATCATTATATAGTATGTGTATATAAAGAAAGCACAGCCCGGGATTAGTATACATATATGTATAAAGAACGACGGAATTTAAACAATATATATTTATCATAAACAAACAAATATAAAAAAAAAGAATTTTATGTTGTGTATATATGGAATAAATAGAAATGAAAATATTTATACATATTACATACATATATATATCTATTTATACGTTATCCATATATATATATATACATGATATACTTTATATAGTATATATAAAAATTACTTTGATCTTATTTCAATTGAATAGAATGACTGATTATATCAAAAAAAAACCATTTTCTTTCTGTTATTTATCATATGGTAAATAGATTTTCAAAATATATATGTTGGTATATAAAAAACGTTATATATATACATTCAGAACATAATGTGTGATGTATATATAAATAAATATAGATAAGGATATAACATATATATAATAAACTACATTATGAGATAAACGAGTATTTTTCTTTTATTTTTTATAACAGTAACTGAAAAAAATTTTTTTTTGTCTTTTCGAATTTCTCACAGCCAAAATTCATCTTTAATGTAATGTAAAATAATATATAAACCATATAGAATTTTTGTATTATATCGTTTGTGCGTATATATTTTAAAGTATATGCTATAAAATCCCAAAACCGTTTTCTTAAATATATACATATATCTTGACAAAATACGCACCGAAATCATCATCCCTTTACATATACATATATAACCGCATATAATAATCTTTTGAATTATATACACCCCGGCAATGTGGTTTGTATTGTTTTTTTTTTAAATAAGCAAACGAAAAAGAAAGATAATAATAAAATAAATTAGGAAAATAGAATTTTTTTTATTATTATTATTATTATGTGTATGTTATTATGTGTAATTTTGTGTGTCTTAAGAGTATTATTTTTCAATTTAATTTTTTTAATGAAAAAAAATATATGTATATAAGCATAAAAAAATATCAAAAACATTATGCATTTTTCTATTATTATTGTCATTGTTTGTACTACATATATACAACGTTGTAATACATTTTCTATTATATTTTCAATTCAATGCACATATTATAACAAAAAAAAATAAAATATGGAATAAAAGAGTAAAATAGTAAATTGAATTCTTTTTCTTTTACAAAAAAGAAATATTAAAATTTACAATTATTTTATATACTATATATAATGTATTTTGTTTTTCTTATTTATTTTTTATTTTCTATAGAAATATATACGTATTTTTGTAATGTTCATTTTGTGTTTTCCTTTGAGTATATATTTAATAGATTTTAATATAAATTCATTTGTTGATTCCATTATTCTTATATATATATATATTTTTTTTTACACTTTATGCGTATATATTTTTGCTTTAAATCAACATTTTGTCAAAAATGAGCGATACCACTTAATTGGGTATCTATTAAATTTTCGAATTGTTAAATTTAATAATTAAAAATAATAATAACTGTCCAAGACCGTATTGGGCTATTTTTGAGAACTGTTTATGTTATGAAAAGATCTCGGTTAACCGCTTACTGGAACATGTTCTTCTGGCAAACCTAAATAAATACAATAAAAATGGATTTTTTAAATTAAAACTTTAATTATTAATCTGACCGATTGTTTTAATTTCTTGATTTAAAATTTTTTTTATTTTTTATTATTTTTTTTTTTTGCACCTCTACTTTTATACGCCTTGTGTAACTAACGCTCTGTAACTATCGTGATATTCATTATACTTAATATTATTATCATCAATATTTCTTCATAAATATATACTATATGTGGGTTAATTTATGAAGAAATATATAAAGAGAATATTTTCCAGTACATTTAATCATATATATATATATCCGCAACCAATCTTTATATACACATCAGAATCTAGTATTATTATTTTCTAAATTTCCTTCTTATACATATCAAATTTTTCATATATGAAATAAATACCTTCTTTAAGTATATATATATAACATATAGGAGGTTATATATACAAGTTTATTTATATTATTATATTTCTATACGATAAGCAAATAAACAATACATAAATTGTGTTCATTCACAATTAATTTACTCAACATACTACTTCAAAATTAATTAAAACGTAAACATCATCTTATATATATGCATATAAATATATTGAAGATTAATTGAAAATTAATTGCTTTTTGCATCGTCGTTTTTATATACTTATATATACCAAATAATATACTGAAACGTATTCATGTGCTTTGGAATATATATTATGTATATATATATATTCATGTAAGTGAATTCTTTTATTGGATTTTCTATAATATAAAGAAATTAACATCGAATCAACAACGTTCATTTAATTCTATTCTTAATTTCATTCAATGCATAAAAAATTAAGCATTTGATTTTGTTTAAATTTGTTATGTAAATATATAACAAATGGGTGCGACTTGCGACAATAGATAATATATTTATATAGTGATAAAAATGAATTCAATTATGTGTCTGGACGTGTTTATTTTTTCCCTAAAAATAAATAAAACAAAATATTTGTTTTTAACAATTTTATAATATTGTGTATATCGAGAAGAGTAAACAAATGAAAAACTATTTACAAAAATATTATATTTATATATTTTACGACACCAATTTATTTATATTTGCTATGTATGCAAAACCACAAAAAAAATACTTTTAATTATTATATAGTAAGTGTATTGTATGTTTTAGAAATATTTATCATTGTATAAACAAATTGTTAAAACAATAAATAAATACTTTTCTGCGTATGTATACAATTTTTGTGACAATGTATATATAGAATGCATTTTTGTATATATGTTATAAAATAATTATTTAAGAGTTATTACTGCATTATATTTAGCTATATAACAGTAAATCCTGGAAAATGTTTTCTATTTATGTAAAACTATGCGACATATAAAAAAGAAAACGATAGAATGGAGAGGTTATATTAAAAATAATAACAAAATTCAATAAAGGAATTCATTAGAATACATATAACAAGTTTTATATGTTATAGCACAAATTGAAAATAAAAATCCTTATTATTAAAATGTTTAAACAAATAATAATTGTTTATCTTTAAATTTATTTAAATTTATTTAAAACTTTATAATAAACCTTAATTAAAAGTTTTATTCGAATGAAGCTTTAATAAATATTTTAAAATATACAATTCGATTTTTTAAATATATTTTGTTCAGAGCATCAGAGTAAAGTATCATTTATTATGAATAAATAAAGAAATAACTATAATAACAAACAAAAACCGAATTTGTATAAAAAGAAACAATTTTCCGATCAGATATATATATATATACATTATTAAAATATATTCATATAAAAAAAAATAATATATATACATATACAAATTTTTTTCGAATGATATTATGAGTGTTCATATACAATAATAATATTTTATAGTTATATACACCTTACGTACTTTTCAATTCATATATACATGTATTATATATATAGAATGTGTATTTAACATAAAGATATTTTCATTTTTAGAGTCATCAGGGACTCATTTTCCAAACTTGATATGTCATAACCTTTATTCGCAATTCTACAAATATGTATAATACATAAAAAAAATATTCATTCAATAAAGATTCTATAAAATACGTATGTATCTATATCCCTATATTGCAATGTGTATTTCATACATATATCGTATATATACTACCATTTAACATTCTATCAATATTATTATTATAACCTCCGAATGGAATGTCATATCTATGTATGTATATATATATAGAAAGAAAAATGTTTTTGTATTTTTACCTTTTTATATAAGTTTATCTTATATGCAGACGATATTTTTGTAGACCTTCTTATATATGCACATTATTTCAAAAGATGTATATATAATATATTTGTATATGAATATAATATTGATATAGACAAAATATATTTATTATTAGGATGGAATAAAGAGAAAAGAATAAAAAATAAAAATTACATATCTATCTATATGTATATATAAATAGACCATATATGAAAAATAAATTGTATATACATATTTATATTGAGTGATAAAAAAACCTATATGAAATGGAAAATTTTACGCTATTTTCTACATCACTTGATGATGAAAATATGTATTAACAATATATATATGAATATTCAAATATATATGTATAAATACATTGTATTCAAATGCATATATGCACTTATATATCATTTGGAAAAATATATGATATACATAAATATGCATATATATTGAAATACTTTTAGTTTTATATTTACCATACATCTATATATATTGAAAAAACTCATATAAAAAAAATATACATATTATATTTGAAATTGAAGTGAATTTGTATATTTATTACATGTAATATATAAATGTAATGTATATAAAAATATCTACTATACATGAATTTATAATATTTTATAATACAAAGAATAAAATATATATAATAATAATTTTGCCTATATATATTTTGTGTGTTCATTGTAATTTTATATAAAAAAAAATATATATAGTTTTTTTTATTTTCATTTTATATTATTATTATTCTTTTTATTTTTTATTTTAAAATTAAAAACAAAATGCTTTTATAACAATTCATTTTATTGTATGTATATTATAATATTTTAAAATATTATACAAATGCATATATAAATATATAACAAGCGACCATGTATTATATTAAATAAGTATATATATATATATATATATATATACATATAGAATATCTCGCATATTATAAATTTTGTGTTTAGTATATATATGTATGCGAACAAAATGAATTAAATAAAACTATAAGAACAAGGTGTCTATTCCAGTTGGAAATCAATTTATAATATGATTATTATTTATTAAGATTATTAAGAAAGCAATGAATTTATCTGCTTATTATTATAAAATTTTCACCATAATATATAACTATATATTTATCCATTTTCCAATGCAATTCAATATGAAATATGAAAACTATAATAAATTTGTTATATCCTGATAAATTGTTGTCTAAAAAAGTATATTTACTGCTATATAATACAGCAAATGAAATCAAGATTTTATAACTTTATTATACGATCATCATCATTTCATTGTTAACATATAGTTTAACAATTACAAAAGATATATATTGATTAGACCATTATTATTATTACATGAACACATAATATTGGTACATCTTGCATCACATATCCTGCTTATATACGTATTAAAGGGTTCATATATTTATATCTATACATATTTCTAGAATTATACTTATAATATATACAAATTCATTTTTTATATATAAAGTATAACATTTTACTAAATTACAGGATTTATAACTAACTGCATGAAATTTATTTATTACTATACACATGTATATATGGTATAGTGCAGATATATAACGATTATTTAGTAAATTATACAATGTAATTCATATCATATATGTTATACATATATAGAAAAAAAATGTATGAAGGAAAGTAGGTTTGAAATACGATTTCCGCAATTTAATTTACAACAGCTTGAAAATATATATATACCTATATATGATATATACATATATATAAAGGTTTTAATTTCCCTGTATGATGTCTATGGATTTGTATTTATTTTTTGTATATATATATATATATATGAATAATATACAATCAAATTTTCATATATATTTTAAATTATTTTTAGCATGTAAATGTAAGATTTTACATATATACCAAATATGATTTTTCGATTTGTATAATATGCAGATACATTTTGTTGATATTTGTTTTATTTATCCTACTGTCTAATCAACATTCCGAAAATATATTGTTCTGAATCTTCTAATTTGAACCTCAGTAATGCCATTATGAATTTTTGAATTAGAATTACGTAATGTACTAACAACTATACCGGAAAAATTAGGTTGGTTTAATGTTTTATATTCAAAGAATTTCCTGCCAGAAAAATGATGGAATTGCACTCCATATATACATTACTTTTTTGTAGAAAACCATTTTGTAAATAATTTAATGTGTGTGATAAATTTTTGAACAATTATAAATATAATATATTGACATCTTTCAAATTATATTAGAAATTTTTTGCAAACGTTTTTCTCTATATGTATATAAGTATATGTATATGACATTATACAATAATAGATTTCATTTATTTTTATTATATTATATATCTTAACTCAAAATAAAAATAATAAATTCTCGCATGTACATAGATTCCACTAAAAACATATGAACATTTTTTTTTCGTATATTATATTATCGATAGGCATTATTATTGGTATATTGGCTATATATATACCAATATATGTATATAAACATTTATATTAATCGATACATTGAGCCAATAAATCTTTATATATATTTCCATTTTCAACGTTTTATATATATATATATACATTTTAGCATTTTAGGTATGTAAGTAATGTATATAAAATACTTTAACTATTTTAATATGTATGTACGTACATATACAATGTATATATTGTAACAAAAATCTGTACATATATTGTATATATGTCCAATGGTGGCAGCGAATAGCCCATAAATCTTTTTATATTGCACTCGCCAATTTCATTTAAGGAGATTTACAAATTTTCTCCCATATACATAACTTATATATATAAATACAATAATAATATACACATATACGTTAAAAAAAGTATATATTTTATAATATCTATATATATATATATATAAAAAGCCTCGAATCGAACGAATATATTTGCGAAAAATTTGTTAGAAACAAATCGGATGATGTTATTATAGAGGATATATACCATATACATATGTGTATAAACATTATTTTAAACATACATATATTTTACACTCAATTTTGTATATGAATATATAGTAGAAAACGTTTCAAAAATAACAATGATTTTGATTATATACATCTATGTATATACGCAGGATTGTATAATGTATATATATATATAGTAATGATATTATATAAACAGTAAATATTCTGAATGTGAAATTTTATACATATGCATATATTTGTGATGATATTCATCAAAATATACTAAATATAATGGAACGAATGGCATTATACATATATGAACATGCAATAAAATATTAAATTTTGATTATATGTATGACGAGAATTTTTTTTTTGTTATATTATATCCATCACACACCAAAGTAAACTAAATATATGCATCATATAGTGTAACATATATAGTCAATAACAAATATGCACACTTATATTTTATATACAATATATGTTAACACATATATAGTTTTTTGAAATAATACGAAATCTGTAAATCCTGTCATGTAAATCCCAAAACTAAATCCAATTTTCTGATTTCTATATGTTGTTTTATATATGTGCAATATACATTTTGTTAAACACATATTTTGTCTATATATATTCTATATATTTATGGTACAATTTTTGTTATAATATTATAATACAAAAGGGTGATATTAAAAGATGTTCATTAAATAGATGAATTGTTGAATGTTACAGATATATACAGCAAACAATATGTATATTAACTTTTCTTAAAATTAGAAACATAAAAAAAATAACGATAAATGTTAGATAAATTAATAATCATAAAATAAATTCATCATTTAATTTAATTTTATCAACGGTCACACCATAGAACAATTTTTTTCGATAATTCGTCGATGCTATATAGGAAATATAAATCAGGTGTTAAAATCATGGATTATTTAGTTACGTATATACAGTTTTTATATACATATTGAATATTAAATGAATAAAATCTGTCGAACTACCCTTCTGTAAAAAAAATAAAAATAAATGTTTTCACATATATATTTGTACATATAAAAACCAAAAATTACCATTAACGTACTTGCAAACATGTATATATATTATATATATTATGTATGTATGTATGCATGCATATACATAAAATATAATACTTACATTCTGTTCCATTACAGTAAATATATACATTACTTATAGACGAGCCTTAAATCTATAACAATGTTATTGATATGCTTGTTTACTACCTTAAAAAATTTCAATCAAATATATATGTATAGTATAACCAACCATATACATTATTCCAGTGTATATGCATTTTCAAAAATTTATATGTATGAATCCATTTATGACATAAAATGTATATGAGTGTATATTTATTTAAATTTCCTATATCGAGCGTCATATGAACACCAATATATTCATTCAAACAGGTACAGCGAAATATTCTACATATTTATTATTTTTGGTTACAATTGATGCGGATATAATATATATGCGTAGCACAGGCGTGGCTGGGTTTTGTTCACTCTGTTCAGTGAACCACCTGCTAAAAATATTGATAAATAATTAAGAAAATACAGATTTTAATATTTTTCTTAATTTTTTTGATGAATAAAATAATATTAAGTGTCCCAAAAAATTTGCAGCGCTGATTATTTTTATCAGTAAAAAATATAAGAGATAATATTCTTTAGGTTCATTTTAAATAATGAACACAATGGTATATATGTCATATATATAAAGAAACGTCGCATAAAAGAAAAACAAAAACGAAAAAATACATACACCTTTAATCTATATATACTCTTTCTTTAACACTCCCATAGTGTTCACAATTTTAAATGAACCAAAAAATATTGTTGTTATACATAGTTGTTTAATTGTATATGGCAAATACATTTATATTTTCCGAAAATGCGAGGTATACGAATATACAAATAATACAAATACTATTTTAATTTTCGTTCACTATAAATTGTGAACAATAATACAAATGCTTGTTTCTTTTTTCTTATATATGCTGTATGGTTGTTTGTATGCTGTATTTTTTATCATTCAAATCTCGCATACTCATATACTGCCTGCTGCGGTGTATATAATCATAGAAAATATATAAATATTTTTTTTTTGTTTTTTTTTTATTTTTCTCATTTCTATATATGGCATATTGGCATATATATGAATAAAAAATAGATATTATTTACTATATAATGTTCACTTATAGAAATGAACCTTTCATATAAAATTATATGCGATCTTTTTTCATTCTTTCGTAAATGCTTGTTATGCGTACTTCATTATTTTTCCAAACATTTAATTTTTCTAATTAAAATTTCTAGTTTTTTTTTTTTTTTTGTTCTTTATCAGTTTTTAAAGTGAACAAGTACCCTTGGAGGTTCAGATACGCCGCTGATGCGTAGCATATACATAAGTCAATATAAAATTTGAAAAAATGTATACTTTATTTCCCAAAAACCAAACCCAAACCCAAAAAAAATTATTGTGAGGAATTGTTCAAAATAAATTAAATATATTCAGCTAAAATATTTAGATATGACGATCATTTCAAGCTATCCAATTAGATTAGTTGTGAATTAGATTAACGATCTCTTTTAACTCTGAATATAGAATAAGAACGATCCTACCTGTAACGAATGATATTGCTTTTGATTGGATCTGAATTTAATTATACGGATAATCCACAATGATTTATATATAATCTATAAATAATATTATAATATATATTTTTAACAAATGTTAATTTTTTTTAATCAAAGAGTATATGTGCGATGATACCATATCGCAGTCTGAATCTATGATTCTATTTTAATAGAATACAATTATTATTGTATAGTAATTATATTCATTTTAAGAGAGTCAACGCGTCTCAAAAACCATTTCAATGACAAATATCAAAAGAAATTTTTTTCGCAACGAAATAGATCTAAATAATACGGCTATTATGTAATTAACCATATCACATATTATCAAATTTTATAAATCAAAACAATCTTTTAACAATAATACCGAAAATTCTATACGTGTATAAAAAAATATATATATTGTAAATCAACCCTCATCCAAACACTTCATATAACTTGAGTTTAAACATAATAGAATATATATATACACATTTATTATAATTGCGTTTAAGTAACACAAAAGGCAATATTATATATATTTATATACCACATCATTATCGTTATATAATTCTTCTTATCTTATATATAGCTCGTATATTGCAAATAATCTGAATCACCGTATTCAAAATATTCGAATATAAATATAATATCAAAATGTATACATTTAATTTTTATTGCATTATATATATATATTGATGACCATCAATAAAATCACGTGTGTATAATAATGTTTAACTGAATTTCAATAAAATGTATATATAATGTGTAATATATATAATTTATTCTAAATATAAAGGCGTATTATATATATATTAGTATTCTACCAATTCAACATACGTATACATTTTCCATTGTATTAATTTTGCACATGTTGGCATATATACGACAATAATATCGATATACATATAGATTTATATATATAATACAATAAAAAAGAAAAACATTTTCTTGAAAATTACACAATGAAAGGCGAAAAGTTAACAAAATAAAAGAATACATAAATATAATGAAAAAAAAAGAAAAACAGATTCATTTGTTATCATCATCTTTGCATGTTTCAATGAAATATATTTTTTCCCACTTTAATCCATATTATATTATATAGAATTGTCGTCCTGGTCGTCGTCCCACGTTCTATACATCACAATTCATAACAGCAAAAATATTTCATATAAATAATGTATGTATATAAAGATAGCATAAGAAGCATTTAACCAAAGAATTTTCAATATTGGAAAAGAAAAACAATCACTATAAAGGTGAAATAACTCGACCACTCCACCTTTACTATATAATATAATAATGTGTACGATATAGATACGAATGATATATATATATATATATAAATAATATATACATTTTTATTAGATGAAGAAAAAATATTTCAAACGTAATTGTTGGTCATATGTCTTAACTATAAATGTATACGGGATACACGCAATCATTAAACACAATTTAAGAATTATTGTATAACATTTATAACGTACACACGCACGTTATATATATATATATATATATGTGTATATTTATGAACTGTATCGTATCTTTGGTATATATGCAATATATAATTTCTTTTTCGTTATTAAACCCTTGTGCGTGCAATTTTTCTTATAAAAGTTGATCCCTTTTTTATATACAGTCGATATATTGATATTGTTGATTATATAGACACATACAATTAACATACAATAACAGACGCAGTGATATGTAATTCTTTTAATTTTTTTTTATTATTTTAAATCATGATATTTACACGAATTCATATATGAGTATATACAAAAACATATATAATTAAAGAAAACATAAGAAATTCATTGTTAATTATTTTTTTGAATTTCCAGCTACATATAAACCAAATTGTCGTACACCTTGCCATGCTTGATGCGTGATGGGATTAATCATATCAACGGGTAAAATGAAACCATTGCCTGGACCACCGGTTAATTCAATGGTAAAAGATAATGGTATACCAACGTCTGCCATATAATCATCACTGGCACCATAGGCTGGATATAATAATATAGCACCATTTCCAACTGTATAACGATTTCCACCAGCCGCTACAACAGCATCAGCAAACCGATCACCTAATGCATGATGTTCTTGATAGTTGTCAATATTAATACTAAAAAAATTAATATATATCGCAATTAATAATCGATATCTATTTTAAAAATGAATGTTTTTTTTTTTTGCTTACAAATCGAAACCCCATGGATATAATACATAATCACCAAATGAATGAACACTTGCATATAATGCAATTGCTGAACCGTATCTTTGATGTATACTACGTACAGCTTGTGTTTCTGGTTCTGAAAATGGAGCTGTACCTGGATAGATCTCGGCACATTGCTAATTTATATATTACGGAATGAATAGGAAAATAATTTTTATATAGTACATTACTTTCGCGTATTAAAAAGGTTCCTTGAAATTAAAAATATAATTACATTTGTTGAAGATCTCCATTCTTTAGCATAGTTGCGATTCAAATCAACACCTGGACAAGCTGCATTTGAATTAACACGTCTATTTTTTCTCCACATACGATCCTATATGTAAAATTCAAAATAAAATCGAACAAATCAACTATAATAAAATCAAAGTTTTTACAACTAATAAATATCATTAATTATATACATACCGTACTATGTGTATAATCGTAACCATCTGGATTTACATTTGGTATAATTATCCAATCGACACTATTAAGGACATCATAATTTTCATAATAATGTTCGACCAATTCATGGATCAATTTAATACCAGTCATAAAACTTGCCCATTCACGTGCATGTGTACCGATGTCAATGAAAATAATTGGACGACTACCATCAACTTGTCCATGTAATGAAATTTTTACCGCCCGTAATAATTGTCCTTGGATACTTGAACCAATATATTCATAACTCATAATATCACCGTACAATACTACAAGATGATCCAAATATGAATCAATTTCACTGGTTGTCCAAAAATGATTAAAATTCAATGATGCACGTCCCTCTGCATCTTCAACCATAACACGGGCACGTCCTTGTTCTTGTTCTTGGCGTTCTGTCTCCAAAACTCTGTGTATATGGGCGATTGTTGTATAAACAAAAAAGAGAACAACAGAAATTATCAACAAATAAACAACTCGATAAGATTATACATATATATATATATATATACACATTATGTTTTGATTTTATCACAACATGTTATTTTATAAATTAATTTAATTAAATTACTATATAATTTTTTAAATTTTGTTTCTATGCATTACATAATTTATTATATTACACACAAAAAAAAATACACAAATAAAAACACACAAAATACATATTCATTCATATATTCTTTGAATGATAACGATATATTACTTTTTCACCTGTTTCTATTTTAAAATATCATTCATTTGTATTGTGTATAATTAAAAAAAAAATCACATAAGTTTTCCATACGATTACAATTCTAAATTTATATATGAAAACAAAACACTTACGTTTCAAAATTATCTTCTAATAATTCATGATTTATGTATGTTTCATCGAGAAAGGTTTCAAATGCTTGTTGTGAAGTCGGTGCAACTAAAATTTGTACGGGTTTTCCAATTGCATTAAGATTATTTAAAAAATCAATACCGTTTACCTCTTGCCATGATCGTAATACTTGAATTTGTTGCATAGATTTTGGTGATACAGCATAAAGTTTATAGCTTTAATTTTATATGTGGTTTTTGGGAAATAAAGTATACATTTTAAACTTTTTTACTTTAATTAACCATTAATATAATTTAAAAAATAAAACAATTTCAAATACCCATCATATGATACACGGCTATTATTTGCTAATGCAATGCCAACAATTAATACAAAAACTAATATTGTTTTCATTATTATGGTTATTATTTTTAATGTATATATAACACTGGTTAAAAACGAAATACATTTGAATAGATATTGCAACACAGTATTTATATAGGTTTTTTGTTTGTTGAATTTTTGGCTATGGCTATACATATGTTTTTTTTTATCAATCATTGCAAAAATTATCTCAATACACTCAAAAATTGATGAAATTTATTATCTTCAGCAATTCAATGATAATTTCGTATAGTTATATATAGTATATTATCAATATTATTTAATAATGTGTATTTGATTGTTTCTTTTTCGTTATAAATTATATTTAGAATATGAATAAAACAAAACACATTAACGGGTTTTAAGTTAATACATATAGAAAATCAATTATAAAATATCCTCATAAAAGTTGTCATAATTATAAAAGTTAAAGTATTGCCCTTGTTATAAATTATTATGTACCAACCAAAGGTTTATAAACCATTATATTAACTTTTGCTATATGAATCTGTACAATATATGGCCCATATATTATGTTAGGGCATATTTCTTATAACATCAAAACATTTTACATTTTAACGGCAGATGATTATTATTGTATTTCATTGGTATACGCTTTCATTGTATTACACTTACAATTAGATTTCTATCTTAGCTCTTTATTAGCTATAAATCACAAAATTAAATCATTTAATTTCTAGATTTTTTTCAGATTATTTATTCAATCAAATTTTTATGTAATCAATTATATTTTAATTATTTATATTCCTAATTTTAATATAATTGTTATTTTATTGTTTGGTAGATTGGATTTTATTAAAAAAAACACATTTCTCTCACCTCTGCATTTCATCATCATAAAACAATCAAACGTGAAAACCTATATATAAAATATTTACTATTTAAAAACAATATATAAATGAATAATCATTTATTTATCATTATTATAAATACATATATTTGTATATATATATATATATATATATTTATACATATAACGGTACGTTAATGCTATATAATAAATAATTCTCCGCCATTAACGAATTTATTTAACGATAATATATAAAAAAATAAAATTGTTATTATCTGTAGCGTATATCTAATCAATTGTTATATTGTATGTTGTTAATAAATAGATGATTTTACAAAATTCATTGTTATACAAAATGTTTTAATAAGGAGAACATTAATAAATTAAATGGGGTAATCGTTAATAATAAAAATCAAAATGTTATACACGTATATTTTGTTTACTGATAGATTGTCAATATATCAATATAACAACATATATTATGTTGATTATAATTTTTATTTAAAAGATTTTATATATGCGATATTTGATTTATAAAAAAGTCTGTGAAATAAATAACAATACACAATAATTGTATGTACAGTCTAACATTTATTTCATGTTCAAAAGTTTATGATTGAAGTGATCAAATTAATAAGTATTAAATGTCACACCACATTTACCTATACGCAATGTGTACTAATAAATTTCAAAACACTTGGAAAAACCCATTGGATTTGAAATATATGTTATGGGATTAAAGGAGGTGATAAAGAAGGAATAAATATTTAATATTAAAGCATCGTCTTATTCATGATTTAGGTGGGTTTAGATGCAGTTTAATCATAGTAAAATAATTGATTTTTATTATCAGCAGATTATTACAAAAATTAAAGGGTTGATAAACGTATATTTTTTATAGAGAATCAAATTGGTTTTATATTTATATTAGAGTGAATTATAATTTTAGTATGCTATTGAATTGTGAACGTATAGCATTATCTTTTAAAGAATGAAATACTTTTTAATATTATTAATTTCACTGTTTACGGTGATTGATGTAATTATAACCGAAGAACGGGTATCTTTCGATGGGTAAACTTTGCATATAATTACATATATGTTAAACAAAAATTTATTGAAAATATAATCATATATTGAATTTTTGAATTATATACATATTATATATATATAGCTATAAAGTATGGTCAGTTTCACCAAATACACCGGAACAAATTGATAAATTACGTGAATGGGAGGATGTAACAAGTATTGATTTCTGGAATAATATCAATAGAGTTGGTAAACCGGTTAGAATTATGGTCGCACCAATTTCATTAGAAGCATTTTCAAATTTCTTAGCAAAGGAAAATATCCCACATGAAATTGTTATAGAAAACGTTGAAGAGTAAGTTAGATGTTAGAGTAGTGTTTTACATTGTTTTTTCGAGAATATATCTATGCTTTTGTCACAGCGTACTTGAAAAAGAACGCGAAGAAATGGCTGAAGCAAAGGAGCGATTAGCAAATGAAAATGTGGAAGGTCGTGCCACATTAGATTTTAATCACTTTTGGACAACTGATGAAATTAATGATTATATGAATTATTTGGTAAATTTTCATGGTGATGTTTGTCGTGCACACGTTGTTGGTCATAGCGTACAAGGTCAATTGATACGTGTTATGAAAATCTCACGTTATGGTGAAGTGGATGGTAGCCGTCCGATAATATACGTCGATGCCGGTGTTCATGCCCGTGAATGGGCCGCCTATATGGTTGCCGTTTATTTAATGCATGAATTATGTGAACATAGTTATGAAAATGGACAAATATTGAATAATATTGATTGGGTTATAATACCGATGGTAAATCCAGATGGTTATGAATATACCCATAGTACAGTAAGTCTTTTTATATCTATAATATACTATAATATATATAATGTGATAATTTTTAATTCCGTCTTTTATTCGTGCGGTATTTTTAGTATCGTTTTTGGAGAAAAAATAGACGTATTAATGAGAATGACGCATGTCCAGGTGTTGATGGAAATCGAAACTATGCCCATCAATGGCAACCCGTTGCGAATGTATTTATATTTCGTTTTAATTCTAATTATATATTTCTGTATAATATCATATTGAATTTTTTTTTAGCAATGTTCTGAGATTTATTCAGGTACTGAACCATTTTCAGAACCAGAAACACAAACAGTTCGAAGCATTTTAGAGGAATATGGTTCAGCTATTAAAATATATGCTAGTATTCATTCATATGGTGAATATGTTTTATATCCTTGGGGTTATGTCGAGTAATTTGATTACATGGAAATTCAAACCAAAAAAATATAGTATATTTACATTTTCTAATTCAATTTATGTCTATAACAAATACAGAACATTAATTGATAATTGGGAGCAACATCAAGAAGTGGGTGATCGTTATGCAGCTGCTGTATATGCGTCAAGTGGGAGAAATTATACTGTTGGAAATGCTGCTATTGTTCTGTATCCAGCATTTGGTGCCAGTGACGATTATATGGCATACGAAGGTGTTCCATTATCATATACAATTGAACTAACTGGAGGTCCACAAAATGGTTTTGATTTACCAGCGTCTATGATTCAAAGTGTGATAGAAGATTCATGGTTGGGATTCTTTCAATTTGGACTGTATACCGCAAATCATGACTGGGACGAACAATAACCATAATGTTGTATATAATTTTTAATTGTGAAACAAATGTTTTTTTATCAATAAATATATGTATTACAAAAAATATATATTCAGAGAATTCAATAAGATTAATTTATTAATACCTAATCGAGAATTGAGTTTTACCACAAAAATATAATAATATCTGCGTAAATTATTTCTGTATAAAAAAAATGAATACTGATTATAAGATAAAATATTTGTATTCTGCTATTATTAATAAAAAACATTTTTAATTAAATTTAAATCACTCTATAATAATCAGTATGAAATACAAATTTAATTTCACATTCATATAGAATCAAAACTTCATAAACGCACAACATATCAACTTGGCGTACTTTTAAAATGATTTGCACTAATTCAAAGTATATATGAAAGATGATAGCCGCGTTATCTTATCTTATTATGATTAAATACATTCATATTATAGTAATTATTTAAAAAAAATTAAAATCAATTCAATTTGCACCATTGCATTGAACAATCTATGTTTAATAGCTAGAGTAGTGAAAATGAAAATTTTAATACTAATTTTATCGATTTATTTTTTTGGACTATTGTCAGCTGAACGGGGATCATATGATGGGTATGTGATTTAAAAAAAATGTTATTTATATAATTATAATTATTATATTACTATAAAAATATAACTTTTAATTAATTTATTCCTTGTCAATTAAATCAAACATTAATTAAAGTTATAAAGTATGGTCAGTCTCACCAAATACACCGGAACAAATTGAAAAACTACGTGCATGGGAGGATGTAACAAGTATTGATTTTTGGAATGATTTAAACAAAGTGGGTAAACCAGTTAAAATTATGGTAGCACCAGTCTCATTAGAAGGGTTCGCAAATTTCTTAGAAAATGAAAATATACCAAATGAAATTATTATTGAAAATGCAGAAGAGTAAATTTTCCAAATTTTTTTTGTAATTAATATTACACGATTTCTATAGATACATTTTTATTCAAATAATGTTTATACATTTAGGGAGTTTGAAAGTGCACGTAAAGAACAAGCAGAAGCACGTGAACGTACAAAGGGTCGTTCAAGCGTTGATTTTGAACATTATTGGTCAAGTGATGAAATTAATGATTATATGAATTATTTGGTAAATTTCCATGGTAGTATTTGTCGTGCACAAGTTGTTGGTCACACCATACAAGGTCAATTGATACGTGTTATGAAAATTTCAATGTATGGTGAAGTTGATGGGTCTCGTCCAATAATATACATTGATGCCGGTGTTCATGCCCGTGAATGGGCGGCTTTTATGTCTGGTGTTTATATAATGCATCAATTATGTGCACATCCCGAATATCGATATGATTTTTATAACGTTGATTTTATTATTATGCCAATGGTAAATCCCGATGGTTATGAATATACCCACAGTACAGTAAGTTGTTAACATAAAATTATATTATAGTATAAAACATTTTTGGATTCAAAATGAAATTTACAAATGAAAATTAATTTATAGTATCGTATGTGGCGAAAAAATAGACGTATAAATTCGAATGCGAATTGTCCAGGTGTAGATGGAAATCGAAATTACGCAACTGGGTGGCAATTTGGAACAAACGTAATTATCAATTCGATCATAATGATTATTAAGGCACATATTTCGCAATTAATAAAAATTTATCACTTTCAATATTTATAATTATGTACATATAGCAATGTTCGGAAACCTATTCAGGAACAGAAGCATTTTCTGAACCAGAAGCTCGTGCCGTTCGTAGTATTGTACAGGAATATGGGTCAGCTATTAAAGTGTATGTTAGTCTTCATACATACGGTGAATACGTACTATATCCCTGGGGTTATGTAGAGTATGTACATAAACAATTCTTTTTATTACGTATAATTATCATCAAAAACTGTGGTTTATTTTATTCTATTAATATTTTCATTTATTATTTAAGACGATCAATTGATCATTGGGAACAACATCATGAACTTGGTGAAATTTATGCGGCGGCCGTTAATAGTGTTGGTGGTCGAAACTATACTATTGGTGGTACCGCCGAAGTATTATATATAGCCTATGGAGGAAGCAATGACTATATGGCTGACTCAGGTGTACGATTGGCTTATACGATTGAATTAACCGGTGGTCCACAAAATGGTTTTGATTTGCCCTTGTCAATGTTAGGTCAAGTTTTAGATGAAACATGGTTAGGATTTCAAGCAATCGGTGATTATGTCAATAGACATGATTGGGATTCAGATGTATAACGATATTTAGATAATTTTAATTTTTTTTTTCATTTTGTATAGTAATAAATAACGTTGTCTTATATGAAATAAATGTATAATATATATTGAATTTATGGGATTTACTTATAAATAATTAAACCTTTTTTTATTGAATCATTTATAGCAAAATGTTTTTATTTTAATTTTAAAATCTGTGCCAAAACATGTGTATTTACCTTTTTTTTTTGAATTTTCCGAATTTATTAAACATTTCCTTAATATTTACTGCCTTAATTGTTCCTTATTGAAACTTTTGATCTTGTCATATATAAACTTCCCATAAACATCTATAATAGAAATTATAATGAGTTATGTAATTATTAAACGAAATAACAATAAAGTTGCATTACCAATACTAAAAATTCGATTTATATTAAAACTAAGCCTTAACAATAATCTCGCTACTTCATGATAAGAAAATTACGAAAAATTTGTTATCTAACCGTATATTTGAAACCATTTAAAAAATTAATATTATCAAATGTGAAAATTAATTAAAATTATACAGGATGATTTTTTTAAATTCTCTATTCAAAATATTTTTTAAATTTTTCCCCATAAAACGCGTCTTTCCACATAGGTTTCAAATAATCATGTTATACATATATTGGTCACTTAATATTTACATTAAGTCAAAAATAGCAATACATAATAAATACTCTAATTTAATTGCCCAAAGTGCTATTTAATTTTATTTGTCCACCCTGAATAAAATTTATAATACATTTAAAAAAAATCAGTGTTTTATAATAAATAAGATAAATCATTAATCATAACAGATAATCTGTTTTAATATACTTTTAATATACGTAGCAGAAATATAATTGTCTGTGGATTTTAGACATGTATTCAAAAAAAAATTTAGTTTGTTTTTGAATTTTGAACGCAATTTAAAAATATAACAAAATGAAAATTCTAACAATAGTATTAATTATTTATTTAATTGGAGTTATAAAAACTGAACGATTTTCATTTGATGGGTAATTCTAATTTAATGAATATATATAAACAATCGGGAATTAATTAAAAAAAAACTTATCCTTTAAAATCAATTAAAGCTATAAAGTATGGTCAGTTTCACCAACAACAATTGAACAAATTGAAAAATTACGTGAATGGGAAGATGAATCAACCGTAGATTTTTGGAATGCATTAAATAGAGTTGGTAAACCAGTTAAAATTATGGTGGAACCAACGTCATTAGATGCATTTGCCAATTTCTTAGAAACTGAAAATATTCCAAATGAAATTGTTATAGAAAATGCAGAAGAGTAATTTTATGATTTTTTTTTACTATAACAAATTTGAATAGAGATTTGTATTAAAATTTTGCTTATATATTAATTACGTAGAGTGTTTGAACGTGAACGCAAAGAACAAGAAGAAGCCATTGAACGTAATAAGGATAGAGCATCAGTTGATTTTGAACATTATTGGACAAGCGATGAAATTAATGATTATATGAATTATTTGGTAAATTTTCATGGTGATGTTTGTAGTGCACATATAGTTGGTCATACCATACAGGGTCAATTGATACGGGTTATGAAAATTTCACAATATGGTGAAGTGGATGGTAGCCGTCCGATAATATACATTGATGCCGGTGTTCATGCTCGTGAATGGGCGGCTTTTATGGCCGGCATGTATATAATGCATAATTTATGTGCCCATAGTTTTGAAAATTGGGATGTTTTATATAATGTCGATTGGATTATTATGCCAATGGTAAATCCGGATGGGTATGAATATACCCACAGTACGGTAAGTGCAAATTTAATGAATAATTGTATAGTTTGATGAAAACAGAGAAATGATTATCTATTTTTTAGTATCGTATGTGGCGAAAAAATAGACGTATCAATGCAAATGAAGCTTGTCCAGGTGTTGATTGCAATCGTAATTTTGAAATTGGTTGGCAATTTGGAGCAAATGTAAATATATTTCTAAATTAGTTTAGTTTTTGCATCAATAAAACATCAATTTTAGTTTGTTAATATTTATATATAGCAATGTTCAGAAACCTATTCGGGAATTGAGCCGTTTTCTGAACCTGAAGCTCGGGCCGTTCGTAGTGTTGTAGACGAATATGGATCAGCAATTAAAGTTTATATTAGTTTACACTCGTATGGTGAATATATGATGTATCCTTGGGGCTTTGAAGAGTATACATCAAAATAATTCTTTTGTATTTTATTATTATTAATATTCCTTTAACTATTTTCAAGGCGACCAATTGATAATTGGGAACAACAACATGAACTTGGTGATATTTATGCAGCAGCTGTACATAGTGTTGGCGGTCGAAATTATACTGTTGGTAATTCCGCAACGGTGTTATACATAACATATGGAGGTAGTAAAGATTATATGGCTGAAGCCGGTGTACGATTATCTTATACAATTGAATTAACCGGTGGTCCACAAAATGGTTTTGATTTGCCATTGTCAATGTTAGGTCAAGTATTAGATGAAACATGGTTAGGATTTCAGGCAGTAGCTGATTATGTCAGTGTACATGATTGGGATTCAGATATATAAAATATAGTCAAACAATTTTTCTTAAATTAAATAATAGATTTTATGGGAAAATTAAATTGATGAATTTCATTTTTGGTTGTTCATTTTATTATGTGTTTATAAAAGAGTAATGGAATTTGCAAAACACTTAATTGTATTTACTGCACGTCCGAAAAAATATGTGTAAATTTGATAATTTTGACTACATTATTGAATATAATGTCTACTATATATAGGCAATGGAAACAGAGGATTTGTAAATCCATTTTTTATAGATTTAAATAGACCCTATATTTTGAACACCCTGAAAATAAAGTATGAATGTATATTCTCTATACCTAAACCTTTATTAATTACATTTTTTATTAAATACTGATAGTATAGATAAAATGTACTCATCTAATCATTCATCCTATATAAATATGTATTTGTATATAAATACAATGGTATCTTTTTATTAAGATATAGATAATAATTTGAGATTACCATAATAAAAATCACAATTTTATTGTAATATGATATTAAATAATAAATTATGAGTTAAAAAAAATAGTTGTATAATAAATTTTGAAGAATAACTGTTTCAAATTTTGTACATCCAAAATGAAAAGTTTATTAATAATTTTTTGTTTCGTTTACCTTATTGGATTTACACTTTCAGAACAATTTTCATTTGAGGGGTATATTTGAATTTGTATATATTTACAAATAATATATTGCGATTATTATTTCCAATTTTTTTTGTTTTTAATTATAAAAATTACATTACATTTTTTATACTATAATCGAACAGCTATAAAGTATGGTCGGTTTCACCAAATACACCGGAACAAATGGAAAAATTACGTGAGTGGGAAGATGTATCGACCGTAGATTTTTGGAATGAATTAAATAAAGTTGGTAAACCTGTAGACATCATGGTAGCTCCAGTATCGTTGGATGCATTTGCCCAATTCTTACAAATGGAAAATATACCAAATGAAATTATTATAGAAAATGCAGAAGAGTAATTGTTTTTAATTGTTTCTTATTAATGTTGAATACAGATATCCGTTTATTGTACCAACTAATTTGTATATTAATAAATAGAATTCTTGAACGGGAACGTAAAGAACAGGAAGAGGCACGTGAGCGTATAAAGGGTCGGGCGACAGTGGATTTTGAACATTTTTGGACAAGTGATGAAATTAATGATTATATGAATTATTTGGTAAATTTCCATGGTGATGTTTGTCGTGCACAAGTTGTTGGTCATACCATACAAGGGCAATTGATACGTGTAATGAAAATTTCACAATATGGTGAAGTTGATGGTAGCCGCCCGATAATATACATTGATGCCGGTATACATGCCCGTGAATGGGCGGCATTTATGGCTGCTGTTTATTTAATGCATGAATTATGTGAACATAGTTATGATAATTGGGATGTATTGTATAATGTCGATTGGATTATTATGCCAATGGTAAATCCAGATGGTTATGAATACACTCACAATGAGGTGAAGAATGATATTAAAATAAATGATCATTATATGAAATAATCAAAATAATATTTTATTTATATAGTATCGTTTTTGGAGAAAAAATAGACGTATTAATTCAAATGCAAATTGTCCAGGTGTTGATGGAAATCGTAATTATGCAACTGGATGGCAATTTGGAAGCAATGTAAGTAATTTAGAAAATATTCTTTAATATATTTTGAACATGTTCTTAATAAATAAAGTATTGAAATCCTTTCCCCAATATTTGTTCTTTTAGCAATGTTCTGAAGTATATTCGGGAACTGAACCATTTTCAGAACCAGAAAGTCGTGCTGTTCGAAGTGTTGTAGATGAATATGGTTCAGCTATTAAAGTGTACTTTACCATACATGCATACGGAGAATACATTCTATATCCATGGGGTTATGAAGAGTATATATTTATAAGAAACATCTATTATTTAGAATAGTATTCAAAATCAATTAATTTAATTTTGTTTTCATTTGTTTTATTCAAGACGACCAATTGATCATTGGGAACAACATCAAACCCTTGGTGACCTTTATGCGGCAGCTGTTAATAGTGTTGGCGGTCGAAATTATACGGTTGGTAGTATAGCCGAAGTATTATATATAGCCTATGGAGGAAGTAATGATTATATGGCGGATGTCGGAGTACGATTGGCATTTGCAGTTGAATTATCTGGTGGAGGGCAAAATGGTTTTGATTTACCGATTTCTATGTTAGGTCAAGTTTTAGAGGAAACATGGCTAGGATTTCGGGCAGTAGCCCATTATACAACTTTACACGATTGGGATTCAGATGTATAAGGGAATAACATTTGATATTAAACAATATATATGAATATTTACTTGTATAAACATCTATATATATAGAAATATTGATATCTGTATTTATAAATATTTAATGTTTCTATATAATAAATGTCTAAAATGAAAAAAAAAATTTAAAATGATTAACCTGTTGTTTCATTGTTGTCTACAGCAGAATGAAGTATTTCGTTCTTCATATAAAAGTCAATAATATTTTTTTTAATTTGTATTTGGAGTAAATCAATATATATAGTATTTTAGTGGACATACATCACATTGATAAACGTATTATCGTTATAAAATGATTGTCATATATATTTATTCAAAATTATAATCGCAAGATAACAAAATTCTAAAAATACATAACCATCGAGTAATTTAAAGCATATCAATTTGGAATATTTGAAAGTTCCACATATGCTCGTTTAGCAAGATAAATTTTGATCATTTATTGCATCAATTCAAAAGTATATTTTATATGTTTTTAGCTTAATTTGATAGCGTATATGTTCAAAAATGGAAAATTTGAATAAATTGCATAGTAATTGTATAATTCTTATCATATCAAAAATAAGTAAAAAAATATATTTTCTTGAATGATAACAATTACGTGTGAAATTAATTTGAACCAATTGATAATATTTTAACATGTTTTTTTTATTTTTGAAAATTTTTTTTGTTTAAATTATTTAAAAAGAACATCTTTTTCAATCAGTTCTTAATTTTGAATTTTAACAGTCGAACTTGGAAAAATTCGCAATGAAATTCTATTTAGTAATAATTGCTATTTTGGTTTATTTCATCGGAACGATATCAACAGAACGATTTTCATATGATGGGTATATATATAATGGATATAATAATTAATAATATAGTAATTTGTAGTAAAAATAATAAATAAAAACATATATATATATACAAAAAAAAAGATATAAAGTATGGTCCGTTTCACCAACAACAGTCGAACAAATTGAAAAACTACATTCATGGGAGGCTAAACCAAACGTAGATTTTTGGAATGAATTAAATCAAGTTGGTAAACCAGTACGTATTATGATTCCACGAAATTTACAATATGAATTCGAAAATTTTCTACATACTGAACAGATCGCAAATAAAATTGTTATAGCAAATGTTAAAAAGTAAGAATACACTACATAAAATAAATAATATACCACAAAATTATAAATAAATAAAATTGTCATTGATATAATTATTAAAACAAAACCGTATTTATACTTATATATAGCGTTCTTGAAAATGAACGTCGGGAGCAGGATGAAGCAAAAGAACGGGCCAAAGGGCGTGCAACATTAGATTTTGAACATTATTGGACAAGTGATGAGATTAATGATTATATGAATTATTTGGTTAATTTCCATGGTGATGTTTGTCGTGCACAAGTTGTTGGGCATTCCATACAAGGTCAATTGATACGTGTTATGAAAATTTCACAATATGGTGAAGTGGATGGTAGCCGTCCAATAATATACATTGATGCCGGTGTTCATGCCCGGGAATGGGCGGCTTATATGGTTGCCGTTTATTTAATGCATGAATTATGTGAACATCATAATGATTATTGGGATGCTTTATATAATGTCGATTGGATTATTATGCCAATGGTAAATCCAGATGGTTATGAATATACCCATAGTACAGTAAGTGGATAAGATAAGAATTGACACAATTGTATCAGACATTTTTGAATTCATAATGAAATTAAACGAGATATATTTTTTAGTATCGTCTGTGGCGAAAAAATAGACGTATTAATTCAAATGCAAATTGTCCAGGTGTTGATGGAAATCGTAATTATGGTAATCAATGGCGACCAGTTGAAGATGTATGTATATATATTAACATATATTATTATTATATTATTATATTATTATTATTATAGATTATACTATGGGATACTGCATGGCATGATATGTATTTTTCGCACGATGTGAAAGATATTTCTCCATTTTGTACTTTTGTACATTGCAAATTACAATTGAAAGAGATTATTAATGAAAATAGCATTTTCTTAGTTGTTATAATTTCAACTGTCCTCGTGAAAATGCCTCCGTAAACCATAGAAAATTCATATAAATATTTTAACACTTTTTACTTTTTTTTAATAACATTTAATTTTTCAATTTCCATTTTTATTGACAGCAATGCTCAGAGATTTATTCGGGCACTGAAGCATTTTCGGAACCAGAAACACGGGCTGTTCGTAGTATTGTCGAACAATATGGATCTGCCATCAAAGTATACATTAGTCTACATTCATATGGAGAATCAATGTTATATCCGTGGGGTTATGAAGAGTATGTACGGATTATGTGTATTATATTATTATGTAAAATGTTCAAAAGTAATATTAATGACATAATTTTATTGTAGAACACTCATTGACAATTGGGAACAACATCAAGAAATTGGTGAACTTTATGCAATGGCTGTTTATATTATAGGTGGTCGAAATTATACGGTTGGTAACGCTGCAATAGTATTGTATGCATCATACGGCGGGGCTAACGATTACATGGCAAGTGTTGGAATACAAACCGCATTTACAGTTGAACTAACTGGTGGTCCAGAAAATGGTTTTGAATTGCCCATATCCATGCTAGCTCAAGTATTAGAAGAATCGTGGTCGGGATTCCGTGAAGTTGCAGTTTATACTTCACATCATGATTGGGAAAGCTAATGTATAAATATAAATAATTTTAAATTAAAAAAATCAATCAAATAAATAATTTACAAAACAGAAATTAAAATCGTTGTGTACTCGCATTGCAGTAGATATATATGGAAGATGTGATGAAAGGAATATAATATAAATTATTTAAATAATATATTCTGATATATCTAATCTGAAGTGGTTTTTTTTTATATTTTAATAGATGCGTATATAGATTAATTAATGTATAGACGATCACATATCTTATTGCCCTATATATATTATATTAAAACTAAAAATATAATTTTTAATTTATATAAAAACCCAAAAATATATATTCTATATCGTCTCTGTAAATATTATATTTGATTAATCCATCGCAGTTCCACGCGAAAAATTGTTCAAAATACACATATTTTATTATACATATCAAATATAATAGTATAATATAAATATATAGTGATTAAAGTAAAAATGAAGTTTTTTTTATTAATTTTATTTGTTGCTTTAATTGGAGCGCTATCCGGCGAACGTGTATCATATGACGGGTAAACTATATAATAAATATTTTTATGATAATTGTTATATAATTTGTAATTTTGTAAAACAAAAAAAGTTATAAAGTATGGTCCGTTTCACCAAATACACCAGAACAAATTCATAAATTACGTGAATGGGAAGATGTTTCAAGTGTAGATTTCTGGAATGATATCAATAGGGTTGGTAAACCAGTTCGTGTTATGGTAGCACCAATTTCTCAAGAATCCTTTGTTAATTTTCTACAAATCGAACAGATTCCAAATGAAATTGTTATCGAAAACGCCGAAGAGTAATTACCAAAAAAAAAATGAATTTCAATTGACTTGAACAATTTATTGAAAAAAATAAATGATAATTACAGGGTATTAGAAAGTGAACGTCAAGAGCAGAGTGAAGCAAAGGAACGGGCCAAAGGGCGTGCAACATTAGATTTCAATCATTTTTGGACCAGTGATGAAATTAACGATTACATGAATTATTTGGTAAATTTCCATGGTGATGTTTGTCGTGCACAAATTGTTGGTCACACCGTGCAAGGTCAATTGATACGTGTTATGAAAATTTCATTACATGGTGAAGTTGATGGTAGTCGTCCAATTATATACATTGATGCCGGTATACATGCCCGTGAATGGGCTTCTTATATGGTTGCCGTTTATTTACTACATGAAATATGTGAACATCATGGCGAAAATTGGGATATATTGTATTATGCCGATTGGATAATTATGCCAATGGTAAATCCAGATGGTTATGAATATACCCACAGTTCTGTAAGTTTCTATGATCAAGTGAAAATTATTGAATTAAAGACAAAATACAACAATTTTTTGATAAACAATATTTCAGGATCGTATGTGGCGAAAAAATAGACGTATTAATTCAAATGCAAATTGTCCAGGTGTCGATGGAAATCGTAATTATGCTAATCAATGGCAACCGGTTACAAATGTACATAAATATTAAGGAAAATTTATAAAAACAAAATATATTTATATATATTTAATCAATTGTTTAATTTTATTTAAAATATAGCAATGTTCTGAAATTTATTCCGGTGTTGAACCTTTCTCCGAACCAGAAACCCGGGCTGTTCGTAGTATTGTTGAAGAATATGGAACAAATGTAAAGGTATACGTTAGTATACATTCGTATGGTGAATATGTTTTATATCCATGGGGTTATGATGAGTAAGAAAATGATATAACCGTAAATGTAATTTATAAAATTTTATATAAAACTGTCGAATAATCGCATATTTTATGTTATTATATTAAGAATATTGATTGAAAATTGGGAACAACATCAAGAAGTGGGAGATCGTTATGCAGCGGCTGTTTACAGTGTTGGCGGTAGAAATTATACGGTTGGTAATGGTGCAATTGTTTTATATCCGGCATTTGGTGCGAGCGATGATTATATGGCCGATGTTGGCGTTGAATTGGCATATACCGTTGAATTAACTGGTGGTCCACAAAATGGTTTTGATTTACCGGTATCAATGTTGGCCCAAGTATTAGAAGAATCTTGGTTGGGTTTCCGTGAAATTGGTTTGTACACATCGAATCATTATTGGAATTCAAATAGTACTATTGAAAACAATTAGTGTATATATATTATTTATTAATAGTAAATTATATAATATATTTTTTTGGTTTTAATTTTGGTTTTTGTGCAATATAAGATATAAAAATATATAAGAATTAAAAAAAAATTAAATAACAATTATATATATTTATAGTTTAATAAATTGGCCATAAAAATCAAAGTCAAATAGTAATATAAGTATATAGATTATCTTTTAAAGTACTCTGTTGAATAAGATATCTTTTGAAGAGAATATGAATTTTTTACTTATATGTAATAATAATGAAATATTATATGTATTTAATAGTCGTATCGGTTTTAAAAATAAAATGAGATAATATTTAATCTAAAAAAAAATTACAAAATTAACACATATATACTTTTATGTAAGTTAATGTGTTAAATGAAATTCTAATAAATACTGAAATGTTATGTTAATTATACTGACATAATTGTTATAAAGACATTATTTCTTTTAAAATGGTGTTTCTATATCAAATATAAAACCTCTGTTCCTTCCGGAATTTCGATTAAATCGCGGTTTAATGTAACGAAATTCATTTAAAATGATCTGAAGGATTAAAATATCCGCATATTATTTATAAAACTAATTCTAATATATTATAATTTAAAATGTATATAAATATTCGTTTATTTTATGATTATCCAATATTTTTTAATTAAAACCATCGCATTTATGATAACTTTAAAAAACAAAGTATAATCAATATTTTTCAGCAATTTTCATTGTCATTGCCTTAATACCAATCCAACTTTCATGGACCACCCGTAAAATATCCGATTCGGGTACATCAAAACCAAAATTACCACCACCAGGTAATTCCATTGTTATGGCAACTGGTATATTATATTTACCATATGCATAATCATCACTACCACCAGCGGCTGCATACAATACATTTGTGGAACTTCCCACTTGATATAATGTACCCGTTGAATTATATATTGCATCAGCACCGGCCATTGCAATTTCATGCATATCTTTCCATGTTGGTGGTAATTCACTATTTTATTAGTACAACAGAATTAAATTTTAAAAAATGAAAGTTTATTAACAAAAATAACTTATATATAGATAGAAGTACCTTGTAAAACCCCATGGATATAATAAATAATTTCCATACGAATGTAATGTTAAATATAATTTACAATTTTCCTTAATCGAATTCATAATTGTATCGATAATTTGTGTTTCGGGTTCTGAAAATGGTCGTTCACCTTGATAGATATCTTGACATTCGGCAGTTGACGAACCAATTTCACCCCAATGGTAATTAAAATTTCGATTACCATCAACACCATAACAAAATTTAATTGGTCGTCGTGTTTTACGCCATAAACGTGACTGTATTTGATACGATTATATATATATTAAATAGTTTTTGAATTTTGAAAAGGAAAATAACAAAACATATACCTTTTCATGTGTATATTCATAACCATCTGGATTAACAACAGGTAATATAACAAATTGGAATGTATTCAATAGATATTGATTTTCAATTGAATTTTCTAATAATTGATGTATTACATATAATGCGGTAGCAGGTGCAATCCATTCTCGTGCATGTATTCCACCATCAATGAATATAATTTTTTTATTATTTATTAAGTTATCTTTTGCTGAAATTGATATTGTATTTATTGGACGTCCTTCATATGAATTACCGATATTTTTTAATGAAATCATTATTTTATTCGATGCATAATATTCAGTTACAATTGTATTTAAAATTTTATTAATATCATCATATCGATAATATCGTGTAAAATCTAAAATTGTTTTAAATGATTTTACCGAATGAAATCGATATGATTTCTGTATTTTTTCATCATCATCGCTCTTATTGATATATTTTGCAATATCATGTATTTTTATTTTAAATGGAATTTCATTGGAATCCAATGATTCTTCAAATTGTTCACAATATTGTGGGTTAACCAATATATCAGCTGTTCTATTTACAATTAACGATAACATAAAAATATCTATATCATTTGTATGGTTCATTGCGTGGTTTTGTAGAAATTGGATATCGTTGATTGAACGCGTTTGTATTTCATATAATTTATAACTATATTTAAATATAAAATAACCAAATGATATTGAAAAAAAAAATTGAAACACATAAATTAATTATATTATATATTAATATATTTTAAAAATACACGCATAAATACCCTTCATAATTTTTTGTAGTCATTTCTTCACAATTACATTTTAATAAATACGCCGTTGTTGTTATAAATAATGGAATTATAATAATTCCAATAATATTATGTTTAAAATAATTATTAGTTATATTAAACATATTAATTTATTTTTTTAATTGAATTATGAATACTTTCTGAATCAATTCTAACAGTAGGTTCTTTTTTATTTTATATTTAAAACCAATGTTGAAAAAAATAAAAATAAAAATAGATATTCATAACAACTTTTTTTCAAGTACATTTAAACAAATACTATAAATAAATCATATTCATATGTATTTATTATGCATTATTAATGAATTATATTATATTACAATTTTAAAGGTATAATTAACAAGTGCTGTATCGCTATAGAAATTCGATTTTATTATTATATATTAAATCATATATCAATTAATGTACTCTGGTACTGGTACATACTTTAAAAATAATATGTCATTTAATTTTGTAGATTAATTGAAGATTCGACGAAAGACTTGGGGATTACGATATTTTCTCATTGTTAAACACACAGAACTATTTGTTAATACATTTAATAACATAAAAAGGCATTAAAATATCGATATGACGGATCTGTTTAAATATACAACTCATTATAAAATACTATATAAAAATTATGTACAAGTATATATATATATATATTGTTTATATTGGCGATGCACTTTATATATAGCTTGATATATACCATTGTTTATTATTACAATAACATAAAATAATAATAATAATGCATGTGCAACCGTTTACCTTTTTATATATATTTTATTATATATTTTATTTTACATAATGTAATTGACTGATAAGAAACTTATAATTATATACCACTTTGTAGTTTTTATATGTTATGTATTCATTCGGATTGAACATTTTACTTTCTTTTTAATACTTAAGAAGTTAATATGAGCTTCGGATAAGTGATTAATACTTAATTATATTATTATTTATAGATTTTATAGAAATTCCTCCAATTATTTATTCTATATTGGTTTTATTAAAAAAATAAATACTAAAGAATAGATTTTTTTTTATTATATAATATTTTATCAATGTATTAATATTAATATATATGACGCATTCTCAAAAACAAATAAAAGTTACAGCTATTGTTCTAGGAAGATATGAAGAACGAATTTAAAAACTCTATTAATAAAAAATAATATATATATTAAATATGTTTTTATAATAACAAGAACATACTTTTTAAAGAAATTCCAATAAAAAACGGTTAATGGTTTAGCATATAGTGCATCCAAAGCATATACATTTCTAGAGCCGGTATAAAATAAGACAGTCATATTTATCCAATTAATAATAACCACTGTAACAATTAATAATAGATCTTTCAATTACAAATAAAGGATATCTATGCATATATAAAACGTTTTAGCCTCCCGCAATATTTGTATAATATATATAGTTCGCATATTTATAAAACCTTGCAAAAAAATAAATAATATAAAGTATTCCTAACTTGTAAATATAAAAAAATTTTTATAGAAATGAATTTAAATATAGAAAATGTTTTGTAACTGGTACCATGCATATACCTATATATATATTATATATATATAAATACCAAAAAAAATAATAATAATAATAAAAAATCAACTAATATTTCGTTTCCTGTTTATCTTATAAAAGAAAATGCAAAATATAAATTTTCCATGTACTTATTGAATCCAGGGCTGTGGAGTCGGCCCAATTTTCGATCGACTCCGACTCCGACTCCAACCAGAACTCTTATATAGACTCCGACTCCGACTCCGACTACGACTCCGACTCCGACTCCAGCTTTCTAGAATTTTATAATGTTTTAAGGGAAATAAGTTATATTTAATGATTTTACATATATGAATTAACTACATTTATAATTCTTATTAACTATTAATATTAATATTAATATTAACTCCTTTAAAAATTAGTTCTTAAAAATAAAATGGCATCAATCAAATCGGTTTTCATATTTGCTCGCAAATCTGATTTTATTATGCGTAAAGCCGAAAATAAACGCTCCACACTGACTTGGGTTGGTGGTAGTGCGGTGGCTAACAGTGCAGCATGTTGTACAATTTCTGGATATTTGCTTATCGCACTCCGCACATCTAAATTGCGGGTTCGATGAATTTTTCCACCGTCTTTAGGCATTCATTAAAATCTAAACAGAATTTACCAGTTTCTGCCATGCCATTCTTTATAAAATACGCATATACAAATATTGTTATTGGGATTTAATATATATGCACTGCGAAGTATTTATACGTGAATATACGATATTCTACATTTTCCATTAACAAATGCCATACCATTTTTTACTCCTATATATACATTGGGTTTAGTATACTCAATTATTCAATATTTGTATTATAAAAGACAAAACCTTCTGATGTTTACTTTAATAATTAATAATATGAGGAAATCAATGAAATTTAAAAAAAAGTGAAAAATGTAATTGATTATTATAATGTGTTGGAGTCGAGGAGTCGGTCCAAATATTTCGACTCCGACTCCACACCCCTGATTATATCTATATATATATTTACACACAGTCTTCCATAAACCGTCTTCTATATATAAGTATATATAACATTCATTTAATTTTGTTTTTAATTTTGTTGTTTATATAAAATTTACCCATTATTCTATATTTAATTCAATATATATATATATATATATATATATATATATAATATTTACTTTGCATGTTCAAAAAAATATGAGCAATTATAGACAATAATATATATGTATAGCTATATGTAGATATTTTTAATTAAATTTATATTTGCATATATTTATTATATCTATGTTCCAAATTTAAATTAAAATATATCTGCAAAACATCGTTAGAAATACAGCAAAAAATAGCGATTTTCTTTTAATTTTCAATAAAGGAAAATAATAAAACATAGTTTAAATATATGTAGAAAACCATGTAAACATATTCGTTGAAAAGTGGTGACATTAAATATTTGTGATGTTCATATATTTTTTTTATTTTTACATTACGCATACTTCCAAAATTATTTATAGTTGTTAACATATAATTATGTGAAGTGAATTTTTACCCATTTTCAAATTGAACATATTTTATATTTTTATAATTCGGTATATAATAAATATTTGGATAAGTGAATAAAGATCACATCATTCGCACGTCGTTTACAAAACAAAGTAAAATTTGTTGTAAATTATGGAAGAATTTCGTATAAAAAATATGTTTAAAAATTATTTACGTCATCAAGATATTAACGATTATTTAGACTATTTGGGAAAAAAATATCCAAAATTAACAAATGTATTAATAATTGGTTATTCATATGAGGGTAGACCATTGAAATCAATACAGATTTCATTACAACAACCAGATGAAAATGACAATATGGAACAATTATCCAAGACATCCATTATTAATAAATCAAATAATAAAATAAAAAGTTGTAAATTTAAAAAAAAATTAAATAATAAAGATCATCAATTGGGAAAATTAAAATTCAAAAATTCAACAGAAAAATTAAATAAATTTTATACAATTAATGTTGGTGAAATTACTCAACATAAAAATATTACTAAGGCCAGTAGTAATAAATCAATTGTTTTAATTGATGGTGGACTGCATGCCAGAGAATGGTTATCAATTTCAACGGCTATCTATTGTATTTATCAATTAACTGAAATGTCTAGGAATAATTTACATTTACTAAAACAATTAGATTTTTATATTATACCATTAATTAATGTTGACGGTTATGAATATTCACATACTAATGCAAGTATAAATGATTTTACATATGCATATATATAAATAAGAAATCTCTTCATGGAATGTGAATTTGTAATTAAATTAATGCATATTCAAGAATAATTTAAGAAATTTTAATAGTTTTTAACTAATTCTAATATTATATATTTTAAACGATTACAATTTAGTTTCTCATACTGCATCGTTCTTATATACAGTTATGTATCCGCATTTTCCATTTTTGTATTCCAAATGAATATTATATAATTATTCTTTAATTTTATATTGAATGTTTGTAATTAATATACAGAATCGAAATTGGCGAAAAACAAGAAAACCAATACAAGGATGTAAACATATTGGTACGGATTGTAATCGTAATTTTAGTGTTAATTGGAAAAATGCGTGTAACAAACCATCAAGAATTACATTTCGTGGATTAGAACCATTTTCGGAACCGGAAACATTATGTTTAAAAAATGTTATGCATTCATTAGAACCGAATTGTAAATTTTATTTATCACTGCATTCATATTCAAAATCAATTATGTATCCGTGGGGTTATACAAAGTAGAACATCGCATATCTATTAATTATAATTAGTTTATAAAAAGAAGTAATTTTGTTATCTTTTGTATTTTTCCAATTAAAATCAGAGAATTACCGGAAAATTGGAAAAAATTACATCGTTTAGCTGAAATCGGATCACGTGCAATTTTCGATAAAACACAAAAAAAATATCGTTACGGAAATGTTGCGCACTTAACGCATCAATGTATATCGGGTGGTAGTCCGGATTATGCAATGCAATGTGCTAAAATACCGTATGCAATTGTTATGGAATTGGCCGGTGGTGAATTTCATCCACCAAATCATGATATATTACATTTGGTTAAAGAAAGTTGGATTGGTATACGGGCTATGTGTAAATATATTGAAAATGTTTAATAAATTAAATAAATGGAATAAGTATTAATTTGGATTCTTATGTTTATTAAAATTTTTATAATAAAAAAAAAACCCCTTTGGAACACTTTGGAACACTTTGGAATATCAAATAAGATGTATCAAGATTAGGATATGTATATCAATGTTTCTGATAGTTTTGAATTTAATTTTACATGTATACCCTATATCATCATGTAGCTGCTTATCATCAATAATAAATAATTAACGCATACATTTTTACTTCTTTCACTATAATTTATTAATTAATTAAAAATGAATTCTTTTTTTAATCTTATTTTTCGTTTTTTGCTGCTTTACGAGCGTGCTAATCAAATAGTTTTAATATTATTTTACTTTAATATTCGTATGCATAAAAAATTAATTGGAATTTTTAATTTTTAAATCCATAAATATGAAAATGAAAAACAATTTATATTATAATAAAATCAACAACACTCTGTAATAGAGATTTCTTTGTTGAAAAAATTTCCTAATGATAGAACGAAAAAAAAACGGAAAAACATTAATACTAGTTCTACATAAAAGAAAAAAGTTAAATCTATTATATATCTGGGTAAAATTATTGTGGTGGTTGCGCTACAAACTTTAAACGTAATTTTTCATAATGTATTTTATCCTGAAATGATAAATGTAAATATTTAATAATTATTATTTTCGTTTTCTTTATTTGTTCAATATTATTTATATGAAATTCAATGTTTATTACCTCTTCTGATATTGAAGGTCTGAAATTTTTCAAAGCTAATAAAAAGTGTTTGTTATAAACTTTAATATCCTCCGGGGTATCGCTTTTATTTGATGATGATATTGGCGAATCGATCGCCGACGTTGAAGATGATTCTGATTTTGTTGTTGTAACATCAGGTGTAAATGCAATGGAATCCCGCAAAGCACATACCGATGCTTGACGAACCAGACCAGCTAAATCAGCACCAGAAAAATTCTCTGTTAATGTGGACAACTCTGATAGTTTCACATCATCTCCCAAAACCGGTTTGGTTCCATTCTGTATTGATCATATGAAAAAACAAAATCATTATACATTATTGGAAACAAAATGTATTACTTTTCTAGCTAACCTTTGTGATAGCGTGTAATATTTCACATCTATCTGTTGTATTTGGTAAACCAACATATAAAATTTTGTCTAAACGTCCCGGTCGTAATACTGCCGGATCAATTATATCGGGTCGATTGGAGGCCGCCATTAGATAAATACCTTTACGTTCTTCAATACCGTCCATTTCGGTAAGCAATTGATTTACAAGGCGTCCGGCACCACCCTATAAAAACAAATCACAATTACTCATACATGATAATTTTTATAAAAACTACTATTCTTAAATATTAATGAATTTTATGTTTATTATTACATCATTTCCATGATGTGAACGACGCGGTGCTAAGGCATCAAATTCATCAAAAAATATGACACATGGCATAGAATTACGGGCGCGTTGAAAACATTGACGAACGGCCCGTTCACTTTCGCCGACATATTTATTTAATAATTCCGGTCCTTTAACTGATATAAAATTGATACCCGCTTCATTGGCGACGGCTTTTGCTAGTAATGTTTTACCACAACCGGGTGGCCCACACAATAATACACCGGAAGGTGCTTCAAGACCAAGTGCCTTTAATTTTTCGGGAAATTTAACCGGTGCCAAAACCACCAATTGTAATTCTTCGCGTATATCTCGTAATGAACCAATATCATTCCATGTTACATCTGGAACCGTTATGAATCCTTCGCGTTTTGCTGACGGTTGGATTACTTTTAAGGCGTCCGTAAAATCTGACATTTGAATCCGAATATGATGTAGCTCTTGTGCAGTTATTGGTGGCAATGGGCTTGATAAATATTTCATCATATCAGTTAAACTTAATGTTAATTGCGAATAATCGATATGTTCTATAGTTTTTGGTGGTGGTACACATTTATTTAATTGCAATTGTACGATGGCCTCTTCTACTTTTGCTTCGGCTATCATATCGATAGTATTATTACTATCATTTTGTTGCCGTTGTGTATCATTTTCATCTGTGGTTTTGATTTGTACATTTTCAACAGATATTTCGGTGGAATCTTTCACTGTTTCTATTTCTTCAACTTTATTTTCCGCAATTGTAATATTGTCATTAACAGTTTCATTTAGTTCTTTATTTTCAACTGTCTCTTCTTGTGGAACAATTTCTTTATTTTCTACTTCAGTAACTTTCGTATCCATTCTTTCAAGTTTGTCAATATCTTTTATCGATTCTTCTGTTAATTCTTGTTGATTAGACTCATCGATTTCCATTGTTGTATTTTTAATTTCACTTTGTTCTTTGCGAATCTCCTTATCTTCATTTTTATCGTCTCCATTCGTAGTTTCTTCATCTACAACTACAATTTCATCATCATTATCATTTTTATCATTACCATTCGTATGCTTTTGTGCTGATGTTATTGCTGCTATTTGTTCTTGCGTTGGTGTTTGATGAGATTCAGATGATGTGACAATATTAGATGTTGAGTTTTCCGTTGTGATATCAATTGGTGTTGCGGGAACAAGGGTATTTTCCTCTTTCGATGTACCACATAATTGTTCATTATTCTTCGTTTCATTTATGTTCGTATTTTTTAATGTTTGCCTATTTTTATTCAATTTCTGAACTAAAATACGATGAACAGCATTTGACGCAGCACGTGAACTTAATGCTAAGAGATCGGCACCAACATAACCCGGTGTTAATGCTGCTAAATAATCATAATCAAATGGTTGGTGTAATTTTAAATTACGACATAATATTCTAATAATTTCGCAGCGATCTCCACGATTCGGTATACCCAAACATATTTCTTGATCAAAGCGTCCTGTCCGCCTTAGTCCGGGATCAATCGCATCGATACTTGTTGTAGCACCGATAACCACAATTGGTTTTGCATTATTCGATCCGCCCAAACTATCTAAACAATTTATTAATTGCGTAACAACACGGCGCTCCATATCTTTTTGAGCATTCATACGATTTGAAGATATTGCATCAATATCATCTATAAATAATACACATGGGGCTATACTTATAGCATACAAAAATAACTGTCGTATACGATCTTCAGATTCACCAGCCAACGAAGCAATCATTTCCGTACCGGTTACTTCAACCAAAGGAATACCTAATTGCTGAAAACGAAACATCAATATTTATACTAAGGTTATGTGTCTGTTCATATTTCAGACAAGATATTTTACAAATTGATATATTTACCCCAGATATAGCGCGTGCTAATAATGTTTTACCACAGCCAGGTGGTCCATGTAAGAGAAACCCTCGTGGCGGTGGTAATCCAAAATAATTATATATCAATGGATGATGAACATGTAAAAATTGTTCACATAAATTTTTCAAGATATTTTTCATTCCACCAATGTCTTTAAATGATTTTGGATAATATCTAGAACAATATTGGGATGGCCGTGAACTCCTGGTAAGCGTTGGCGCTGCTGAAGATTGTGTGGATCTTCCAGAAGTATATAATCGAGGATCGATTGTTGTTGTTGTTGGTGTTGTTATTGAACCTCTCATAGACAGATTATTATTACTATTCGTTACAGCACGTGATAGCATCGGTACCACCGGTGCTGATGGTAAAACCGTTGTTAACCCTGTTTGTTGACGCATATGATGTGATCCTGATAATGGTGCTGGGGCCGGGGTTGCTGATGGCATTGGTCTTGAAGATACTAACGTTGTGGTCGATGGTATTGACATTGGTGTTCTTGCATTTATTATTGTTGATGATAACGGTTTTATTAGAGCAATTTCCTGCTCATCAATACGTCGGCGTTTATTTTTTGAAATCGGTGTTCCTCTAATTCCCTGATCAGCATTGAATTGTGATGAACGTACTTTACCACCGTGCATAGAATGTACATTGCCATTGTTGTATCCACCATCAGCAGCAGCAGTAGGCGATTTTCCAAAAGCCTGTACTGCGTATTGCGGATCGATTACTAAATAAATATATATAAAAAATAACTCCATCACAATTTGTTAGTTTATTATTTGTGCAATTAAAATGTACCTGCTTGAGGTGGGTCATCATTTCCATCACTATCATCACTACTAATATCAATTGTATTCGTAAGGGCTTGTGATTTTATCATTTGGATATTAGGTGTATTTTTGGCCATCATATTATTTGATACAATAATACTATGATTATTAACATTATTGTTCTTGTTGTTGTTGTTGTTGTTGTTGTTGTTATTATTATTATTAACATTTTTATGATTATTCTTCTGCATATACATATTATTTAGGGTATTACTCATATGATTTGGAGGAACTACCTGTTGGTTGTTAACCTGCAATAATTAACATTTGTTTATGCATTTTTGTGGTCAAAGATAAATTGTTAAAATTAAACTTACGTCCATAACTTCTAAATCAGAGTTATCTGAGTCATCATCTGAATCATCATCATGTCCACCATCCTCTTCTTCTTCATCATCATCATCATCAATACAATTGGTTTTGTTAGCATCGCTCGACGACTCCAAACCATAACTGTACAAAACCGTTCGATATGCTGAAATGAAATACATTTTATGATTAAACAACACTACAAATTACATCAACTATGAAAATAAATTATCCGATCTTATTAGAAAAACCAATTAGAGTAAACCGATTGATGTAACTTGAATAAATAAAATGTTATAAAACATTAATCTTTGATAATAAAGAATCAAGGGTGGAAAGTGAAGTTTTAAAATAAACAATGTAAAAGATATGAAATTTGAGAGTAAATCATTCTAAACTGTTGTAATGAACATAAAATATTTACGGTAGGTTAACGGCTAATTTTAAGTTAATCGTTAATGGCAATAAACTCAAAACTATTAATTTATTTATATGGTAATGTGGAAATTTTACTATATATATACTTTTAATTTTCTGTACTGAATTATATGAAAATAAAATAAATCTGAAAAGCAATTATTTTACAAATGAACAAAATGGCGTCATCTTTGTACAAGTGAAAAAGTAATATACTACTACTAATACGACGTAACATTTAATTGATATACTTCTTGATAACAAAATCAAAGGGATAAGAGGGAATACTAAATTATAGTTTAGCTATTAAAGTTATTGGAAAATACAAACCTTGTTCCACCATACGTGTAAATGGTTTCAATTTACGTCGTGCATATTCCGGATATGTTGACCGTAAATCATTTGTCATCATTATAACATCAATGTATGTATGTTCCACATTATCTTCCAAATACTAAAAATTTTAATCAAAATGTAAACGAGGTTCCACAATAAGTTAATTTGGCATCCTATAACGGATAACCTCACTCTTTTTATTAAGAAGATGTAATTACCTGTTTAACCCGTGGTATAATCAAACTATCATAGATTGGCGGTAAATGCCGTTGTTTATTTGCTTCCATTTTTCTCAATTGATTTGATTTTATTTTTTTAATTTTTATTATAAGTAGATGTTTTTTATTATGATTTGGTTAAACCGATTTATATTTTATACATGTTCAATTTTTCATTGGCAGATGCACTGTATAATTTTTTTAATCAATAATTGTTTTTTTTTTTTCGTTTGATTTTCAATGGGATTTTTTTTTTTTCAAAACCTACACATACATAAATCGATATAAATTGATGCAAATGTAGGATGGCGTTGGTATTGAATTTAATGGATATTTTTAATTGTTATACGATTTATTTTAACACAATTATTATATTATAAGATCATTTTATGCATTATTTTCACTTAATTTATTGATTTGTTTTTTTTTTTAAATAGCAGCAAAATACTTTATTTTTTATTTCTTTAAAGAAAAACCGTAAAACACAAACACGCGCTCACGCACATATGTTTGAATGCGAAGAAATGTGAGACTGGTTGAAAAATTAATATGAAAAATGTAATATGAAAATTGAAATATGAAATGTGTGTGGTTTCGGTTTGTATAGCGTGTGCGTGTGTGCAACTGTGCATAGAGATTGCCGATCACGCCGATTTGCCGATTAAGCCTCGATTTCTATGAAAATATTTTATTTATCACAAATATGATATTTGTGATATAAAAAAAAATGTGCTTTTTCTGAAATTTATTTTGCCTGGATAAAAAAACCGAAATTTAATAATTGCTGCTAAATAATTCCATTTTTTATTAGTTTGTAAATTAACTGGCTATTTTATTATTATGAAATTAAATCATAAAAATTAAATAAAATGTAAATAAAATGAAAAATCAAGTTTGGACGACGGTCAGCCGTCGGCAATAGAAGAAAAAATATCAATGTCCGCCGTCAGTCCGCCGTCCAATATTCATAAAAAGCACCGCCATTGAAATGCATGTATTTTCAATTTGACATTTGCCGTCGTCTGCCGTCGGCATGTCATGAAAAGCATTACTTAACCGTGCGATGCAAAGATATAAGAGCGACAAGATTCATAATATGCATATTGTTGTGTGTTTACACGCTGTTTGTTTTTTGGTTTTGATTTTCCGAAATAAAGTGCTGGCCGTCACCTCACGACCGACCGATTTTTGAAAATGATTTTCTTCAATTTCTCGTAATAAACATAAATGATCCATACGAAAACGAATTAATATAATAAATATTAATATAATATATTATTTTAAATATTATTAATTAATTTCAATCGCCATTATGAATTAAAAACTTTAATATTTCTCATTTGTCGTCCAAATGTACGAAATGGTGTTCGCCAATAGAATATCGAATCGTTCGATAATTAATTTTTTATCGGACGAAAAAAAAAATCGTTCGTATTTAACCTCAGTTTTTAGATTTTTTTTTAATGTTATATTATTATTATTATAATAAATAATTTAAAAGACAGTCTGAGATTTGTTTTGTGCATTTGTTTTTTGCATTTATTTTTTTTTTATTATAATAATATGTTATTTTGTATACAAATATACACTATGGCTATCACTATACTATATATATATATATAAATATATAGCAGCTGTGAAAATCGTCGGACGACTATTTTATGACCGTGTGACCTACATCACAACAAATTTGCACGAAAATCGGTCGGTCGTGAGGTGTATGGCGAGCACTTAAGCTGTGAGTCTGTTTAAAAGTTACTTTTTTTTTAGAGAGTAAATAGGAAGGTGTCATTATAATATTTAAAATTAATAATTAATTTTATTTATATAATAATTAATTAATAATTAATATTATTAATAATAATAATATTATTAATAACATTTAAAATAATATATTATATTAATATTTATTATATTAATTCGTTTTCGTATGAATCATTTATGTTTATTACGAGAAATTGAAGAAAATCATTTTCAAAAATCGGTCGGTCGTAATAAGGTGTATGGCCAGCATTTAAAATAATGCTTTTTATAAAATGCCGACGGCAGACGACGGCAAATGTCAAATTGAAAATACATGCATTTCAATGTAGGTGCTTTTTATGAATATTGGACGGCGGACATGTCGACGGCTGACGGCGGACATTGATATTTTTTCTTCTATATTTGAATATATATAAGTAATGCTTTTTATAAAATGCCGACGGCAGACGACGGCAAATGTCAAATTGAAAATACATGCATTTCAATGTAGGTGCTTTTTATGAATATTGGACGGCGGACATGTCGACGGCTGACGGCGGACATTGATATTTTTTCTTCTATTGCCGTCGGCTGACCGTCGTCCAAACTTCATTTTTCATTTTATTTACATTTTATTTAATTTTTATGATTTAATTTCATAATAATAAAATATCCAGTTAATTTACAAACTAATAAAAAATGGAATTATTTAACAGCAATTGGTATATATTATTAAATTTCGGTTTTTTTATCCAGGCAAAATAAATTTCAGAAAAAGCACATTTTTTTTATATATCACATATATCACATATGTATTCATAGAAATATATTCATAGAAATCGAGGCTTTAACAATGAATTCAAAAAAAACACAATACGGAATTTTATATATTAATAGAAATTATATTTATAAATAATTAATAATAATCAGTTAGATTTTAGCATTCATTTAGTAATTATCATTTCAATTTATATTATATAAATATAATTAAGTATATATCTAAAATATTGCTGATAATAATAAATAAAACGAAAAAAGAAACTATGGATTCAAAAACATGTAGTATTCCATCTAATAATAATAAACAATGTTCCATCAAATTTGATTTTGAATTACCAGACCAACCCAACGAAACGCATTTAATAATCAATTTAACGTCCCTTTTGAAACTTAAAAATAAATTTCGAATTGCCGATAGTTCAATATCAAAAACTAATAGTAATAATAATGAGAATATTTTTCCATCATCCGTTACAGTCACCATGAAAAATTCAACTGCAAATGGTGAAGCCACTATCAATACCTTAATTGATTCTGCCCACACAATTCCAACTCATATACTGGCGGAATTTTCGAAAATATTTGAAACAATATCAAGCACTAACAAAGGTCGACTGCAAAACCACGTTCCGAAATTATTAAATTGTTCTTCAACAATAACTGGTGACAAACTTTCTGATGGAATATTGAATTCTTCTAATAATAATAACTTTAAAAGCAATCAAAGCGGCCACAGTAACATGAGTTGTACTACTGCGATTATCGAAAATAGCAATACAAATAATAATGGTAAATTAATAACACCATCCACTAGCATCAGTAAAAATGTTAACCCAAATGGTTTTATTAAAGAATCTACTAATGATCTTAATTTAAAATTAGAAAATCGAATACATACATTAGCTAATGTCTCGGCCCGAATATTTAAGTGTCATCAATCAATTCAAGCGGAATTATTTAAAGAACAAGGATTTGGATATGAAGATCAAGATGAAGGTGAAGATGAAGATGAAGATGAAGATGAAGATGAAGATGAAGATGAAGATGAAGATGAAGATGAAGATGATGAAGATGAAGATGAAGATGAAGATGAAGATGAAGATGAAGATGAAGATGAAGATGAAGATGAAGATGAAGATGAAGATGAAGATGAAGATGAAGATGAAGATGCAGCTGAAGATGAAGATGAAGATGAAGATGAAGATGAAGATGAAGATGAAGATGAAGATGAAGATGAAGATGAAGATGATGAAGATGAAGATGAAGATGAAGATGAAGATGAAGATGAAGATGAAGATGAAGATGAAGATGAAGATGAAGATGAAGATGATGAAGATGAAGATGAAGATGAAGATGAAGATGAAGATGAAGATGAAGATGAAGATGAAGATGAAGATGAAGATGAAGATGAAGATGAAGATGAAGATGAAGATGAAGATGAAGAAGAAGATGAAGATGAAGATGAAGATGAAGATGAAGATGAAGATGAAGATGAAGATGAAGATGAAGATGAAGATGAAGATGAAGATGAAGATGAAGATGGAGATGATGACGATGCGGATGGGGATGAAGCTGAACCTGAAGCTGAAGATGGAAATGATGATGATGATGATGAGAATGAGGATGGGAATGAGGATGACGTTGACGATCAGGATGAAGATGAAGATGAAGATGAAGATGAGAATGAAAATGACCATTACAATGATGGAGATGATGATGAAAAATCATCACCAACAGGTGTAAATCTTTAAATTAATTTTTATTGGATACATTCTTCGTATAACAACTACCTGAAAAACTTAAAATCACTTTAGATCTTTTGGAGTTACTTTTTGAGACATCAAGATTTATAAAGTGTGTGTGCTGTTTATGTATGTGTTTGTATGTATAGTATACTTTTTAAATATTAATTTTTTAAATATCCCTATATATTAAGAAGAAAAATGAAATGTTTAATATAGGTGTTTAATAAAAAAATGTTTAATATAAGTGAAAGTAAATATTGTCCTTTTATATTTATATAAATATTATAGTTTATATAAACATAATTTAAAAAAATAATATATATGTATGTATATTAAAAATATAATTTTAAATTAAAGCCAAAATATAATTGATTAGAATATATATGGCAATGTGTGTATTGAAATATATATATATATGTGCAAAATATATTATAATTTTAAAACAATTTAAATATTTATCATAATTAATTGAATAACATATCCATATTATTAGGTAGCAATAATTTGCTGAAATGAATTTAGAATTGTCAAGTTCATAAGTATCGGTGGTCATGCGAGTCAAACTATCGTAATTTAACGGGAGTTTTCTAAAACAGACATTTTTTACCACTCTCAAAACTGTTACCTTCCGAAAGAGTTTGCTTTGTTCATTTGTTATAATATTTTGCTATGATTTTGGCCAACATTAGCTTAAATGAAGTAGATAATGTTACAGATAATTTAAATGATGGCATTGACGATCTATCTTTTGAAGAATTAATATTTTTTTGAATTAGTTCCATTTATTTTTTTCTTTTTTCTAATTATTGGTTAAAAATAAACATATATATCTTAAAATCTAAATTTTGTATTTATGTTATGTCTTTGTCGAAAAAATTTGTGTCAAAAAACACTTTTCAACAAACAAAATAAATTGAAAAATTAATAAATTTTCTAAAATATTTGTTAAAATTGTATAATTATAAATTATTTACAAACAATAACAGGAATGTATTTGATACGGCATAACATATGTAACAAACGGTTAATCCGGACGGTTATATAAAAATAAAGCATACAATTTCTATATAACTATTAATCACATATATAAATATAGAATACATACCATTAGAATACAACATAATATACAAAAATAAAAAAATATCTTTTTTTTTTAAATATACTCTAAATTATTTTTGATTGTTAGTTAAATTGGATTCAGTTAAATTAAAAAAATGTTTATAATTTGTTTCGGCATATTCAATAAATTGTTCACGTATTGCAATTACACATTTCAAAAGTGTAATTGCATCGCATTCAGCATTATGTAAATGTTTCGGTTTCTCACCATAATATCGTTCATAGACATCGGTCAATTTAAATGATTTTCTTGGTGATGGTGATGGAAACAAATTACGTTGTACATTTGATGACAATCTCTGTTAAAAAAGATATATAATTAGATATTTAATTTAATATTATAATATTTAATACAGTATATATAATTTGAAATTTTTTAAAATTTTAAATGTTAATGATTTTAAAATGTTAATAATTAAATTTTACCTTTCTTTGATTACGATATGGAAAATCAAATGAAGTTGATGGAAACGTTTTATTTGCAAAATTAATATTTAATTTTGGTTTCGTCTTCTTTGGCGTAGTTTCATTTTGAATTTTTTGCCGATTCAATTGTTTTTCTTCTGGTTTAAATTGTAATTTTAACCGTATCGCTTCTAATGTTCCAAATTTTTTTACCATTTCATTATCTAAAACCGCTGTTGTTGATGTTGTTACTGATGCTCCATCTCCATCATCATCATCATCATCGGGTTTCTTTTCGGTTTGTTCTGGTAGTAATAATGACGGTGAATGTTCTATAGAAATCGCTTTAATATTATGGTTTGGTTCCATCACTGATGTTATGGTTTGCACCAAAGAATTATGTTCTGCAATTTTCGTCAATGATGCCGTATTTTTTACCTCTGATAATTTTAATGATTTACTATTATCATTTTCTTCTAAATTATCACTAGGTAATGGCATACATAAAATTTCATCATCACAGGCATTCATATCTTCTTCATTATCATCACCAATTGTGATTATATCCTTCGTTAATGGAATGCTTTGTTGTACATTATCAATTTCACGAAATGCCAATAATGAATCAATACAATATAAATCAATATTTCCACACTATATAACAAAAAAATTATATTAAACTATTTTAATTTAACCACAAAATGTTTTTATATACTTACACCTTTAATTTTCATCATTTGATGGATTAACATTGGATAATCAAAATCATATCCATTATGGGCCACTAAACAAATTGGTTGTTGTAATTGTTTGAAAAATGCATTTAATAAATCGCATGTATTTTGTGTAAATCGATGTTCATATTCTAATAAATAATTATCTAAACCTATATTACGACAAGGCAGATGATAAGAATACAATGGACACGATATCGGATGTGAGTCACATAATAATAACAACATTATTGATCATAATAATTTTACCTGATAATCGACTGGCATCGTTTGATATTCCAAGGGCCGGATTTACACAAAATGATAATTTATGTAATACTCTCGGTATTTCAGTCTTTTTTATTTGTAATATATGTTCCTTGGAACACGCCACCATACTTAATTCGGTAATCTTTGATTTTGATCCATTCAATTGTGGTAATCCGGTGGCTTCCAAATCAAAGAAAACAAATGTTTTTATATTAATACGAACATTATTATTGCTTTCATTATTATCACATGAATTATTCATAATTATTATAAATATTGTTAAAACATTACAAACTATAATTGAATAATAAAAAATAAAATATTAAAATAATAATATATATTAAAAATTTTAGAAAACGACACTTGATAAAATAAAAAAAATAAAATAAAAATAAAAACTTCTATAAAATAAATAAGCGGTTAAATTTCAATTAATGACTAAATATTTTTTGTTGATGTGGATATTGTTTATTATTGATGTCAAAATGGGAGAAATGAAAATTATAAAACCTCATGTTTTACGCTCCGACATATGTCAGGTTTTACTTTTGTTTTTCCCCATTCAAAATGGTTTGTGTTTGTGAAACAATGAAAAATTATCTATTTGAGATAGATTTTTTCTGTTTGATTTTAACAATTCTGAAATGTTGTATATTTTTGGGGGTTTGACATGCCCGTATGCGTTTGTTTACGTTATATAACTAGGTTAAAGGTGAATGACCGATTTGAAATTTATTAGTAGTTTAGTGGTATGCAATGTTGTCCAGTGTCGTTATAAGATGTCCGCTTGGCGCTTGTGCATATAAAAAAGGGAATTCCAATGACGTTATTAATTTATGTGAGAAAAATACTGAAATTTTTTGTATTGGAATATTTGGTTTTGCATTGAAAAAGCGAAAACGAATAAATTTAATTTTTTTTTTGAAAAATATGATTATTGCGTTTATTTCTGTCTATTTATTAATTTATATAAATTTAATTCTGTTTTTAATTTTATTGTGATCGTTTCTTCAGGGAAAAAAAGGGATTTTATAAAAAATTAAAATATTACATATATTTATATAATTTTTATATATTCTTTATTGAAATTTAATAAAATAACTTTACTTATAATTAAATGATTGACCATATATAATAATAATAAAATTATAATTAAATATAATTATATTAGTAATTATTATTATTATGATTATTTTTAAATTTTAAATTTCATATACAAAACGCGCAATTTTTTTCTGAACACTTTCTTTTTTTAATTTTAATGCCACAGACAAATATAAGAAACATTTTCGCAGACCAAATTTTTATTAAAATGAAATAATTATTTTTACCGAACGAATTTTTACATATATATATTATATAACTATAAATATAAGGCCATTTTTTAATTAAAAAATTATTTTTAAATTATCCCAAAGAAAACAAAAAGTGATTTATATTTTAAAAAAATTAGAAAAAGAATAAATTATTATTCATTAATTTCTTTTATTAATTAAAAAAAAAACAAATGCATTTTGAGTGTCTAAATATTTTTATAAATTATAAAATTTAATTCAAAATGAAAAAAATATAAAATATAGTATTTTATAAATAAAAAAATAATAATATAAACAATAATAAAAAATTAATTGATGATTATAAAATTAAGTAAAATTATATAAATTTATATTTTTTTTATACGCGTTTGCGTAATAAAAATGTTAGGTTTTTTTTATGTTTAATTAAAATAAGACTATATATATATAAATATTTTATTTAATATAATGAAAAATGGCATTTTTAGTGGTTTTTCTATTAATATTATATATATTATGTGTGTTTTTATATTAAAAGAAAATATATCTTAAAATATAATTATCATACATTTCGTATTTTATTTTTTTTATTTTTGAATAATAACTATCGCACAATATATTTTATTTTAATATAATTAAATATTCATTTCGTTTTATATGCTAATTATTAATAATAAATAAAACCATATTTTTTTTTTATTTTTAGTTAGATTTTTTAATTAAAAAAAATGTTCGGATTTTTATTATTTAGTTTTATATTTGTGTTAAAAATAAAGGTACACCATTTTGGTAATTATATATTATTTTATTATGTTTTAATTTATTTATTTAAAAAATATATATATATATTTTATTTATCAATTATTATTGCCAATAAGCAGGAAAAAAACAGCTTATATTTTTTATGAATTTTGAAAAATTGTAATATTTTATAAAAATTTGACTATTTATTTTTGTTTGTTATGTTTTGTTGGAGTTTGAATTATATGTAAATTATAAACGGGAGCCCGCAGTAATAACTTTTTATTAAAATTTAAATTATTTATAAATGGACGGTTATTGAGGAATCATTCATATAAGAATCGGCAGTTGTTGATGAATTTAATATTCGATGATGATGATCATGATTTAGATGATTTTCATCTGTTATTGATTTTGGTGGTTGTTCGGTTGTTGTACAAATTATTGACGGATATTGTGACTGTTGCTGCTGTGTTTGTGTTGAGAGGGATTGTTGATTTGTTAATTCCATTGTAGTTTTATAACATGTTGACCATAAATGAGATTCATTTGTTATATCAGCATCAGGTGACATAGAAATGTCTGCGATTATGCCACTTTCTAGAATGAAGAAATTTATAGAAGAAATCATTTACTATATTTCAAATTTTTGTTTTAAACGATATTCAAAGTATATTATTTGAATTACAATCTATTCTTACCCATTGATAATTGGCTAATTAATGTTGTTGATCGTTGATGCTTTCGGCCACAAATTGATTGTTGATGTTGTTGTTGTTGTTGATGACATTGTAATGGTGTAACTTCATTAATTAATTCTAATCCATTATTTGACAAATTACAATTATTATTAGTATTATTATTATTATGATTATTATTCATACTACGGCTTCCACTACTAGAAGACGCCGTACTCGTACTTATCGATGAACTACTTGTACCCGATGAAAATGATGAACCTAATGATATTATTGAATTTGGACGACGTGCTGATTTAATTTCGGGTAATGTTCCAGAAAAGGAATTACGAAATTTTGGTGCTAAAATAAAGCAAAAAAACAAACAATATTATAAAAATTAATTTTTTGTTAAACTAATTTCAAAATGTATGTCTACTAAAATGTTAATTAACTAACATATACCTTTTTCAAGTTGTGAAAATGTTATCGAACGATCATTTATTTGATTTTGGCTTGGACGTATATCTAAACATGGTTTACTACCGATACCCATCGATGACATTTCAGCCAAACGGATCTCACGATTACGTTTTGCTTGTTTCCATAATAACTTTGATATTTCATCTGTCCATGCATTTTTTATATCTTCCGACATACTCTGTAATGTCCACGTATCATCTGGTTTACGTTTTCTGAACCATATTTCGAATTTTGTGGGTGAATCGCCAATGTGTGCCGTTAAACCAATATCCGATGTTTTTATACTGTTTTTATACAAATATATATCTAAATTTTTACGATCTGGAAAACGTCTAGCCTTGCTAAATAATACTAATTCTTCAAATAGAAATACTTGACGTAATGATTTTTTACCACCACGTCCTTGCCACACTAAAAATTCATTTTGTCTTAATAGACGTCCTTGTTCTTTTACATTAACCTAAACATACACAAAATATTAATTATATATTTTGATTTTGATTCTATATATAATTATGAATATATTGTTCACTTACATCACAATCACGTAATGAATCCATTGCTAATAAATCATTTCCATGTCTCAATTGAAAACGTACCATTTCTTCGGCTTTTTGTAATTCTTCAATATCTTCGGTAATTTCTTGTAACACCGGACCATGAACACTAGTTACGGCTTTCATTAGTTGTTGTAAAAGTAATGCATATTTTCCCATACGTTGTACGGGTTTTAAGAGATACGATGCTAAATCCATTTTATCATCAAGTTCTATTTGTTTGGCCTAAACGAATGATTGTTGAATAAATCCCATTAATTAATTATCATTCTTTATAAAATTCTAACACTATAATATAAATATATACAATCTTTTTAAATACCTTAAAAAATGATGTTCCATATTCGCTCATTAATGAATCACTTTTTGGTTTATTTTTATTATATAATGCGTATAAATAGAATTTCGATTCATGTTCTAAGAATGCAGCACCAACTTTTAATGGGTTCGTTTCACAACGTTCCAATTCATGTAGAAAATATTGTTGATGAAATTCACATATTTTCTCAACATTACCAAAAATAACATTACGTTGACCACGCATTGCCTGTGGTATATCTTCACGGGTTACTTCTTCAATGTAATTTTCTATAATATAGTGTAAAGATCGCACATAGTCGCGTTCTGTTCCAATCATTTCTCGCATGATTAAAAGAAGCGTCCTTAAATAAATAAACAAACAAATATAAAATCATTTAAAAAATTAATTTTGACATAATTGCGATAATTTAATTTCACAATAAAGATTGGGTTCGTCATAATAAAATTACATACTTTTGTGTTTTTGTATCCAGTCCATTGCCATCTTCCATTCCTGGTAAATTTAAATTTGACGTATGACAATGTAAATGAGCATTTGGTTGTAATGGTGAATGCAATTCTAACATTTGTTTTGTGTTACCCTCAAAACAATCATCATCGAAATCATCACTATTATGACTGTATATAATAATTTTTTTTTTTATAAATATAAATATTATATATATTTAATAACTTGCTAGCAACCAAAAATATACCTTTTATTATAAGTGTTTGTGGTATCTTCAAAACTTTGACATGAACATGTACGTATTAATTTATCATTACCCTCACAACGATCACATCCACCTAAACCACTATCAGCCATTTTTGAATGATCTTCATCATCTTCATGATAACTAATATCACCTTCACGTAATTTACGTTCCAAATCGGATTCTTCTATTAATGGTGGCATAACGCCGGCGGTTATTGTACCGGCGGTTGTTGACGACGTCACTACCGTAGACGGTGTTGTACCGGTAATTGTAGTTGTATTTGTTGTGATTGTATTTAATGAGGATATCATCGATGACGATGACGATGATGATGATGATGATGATGATGATGATGATGTTGTTAACAATTGACTATTATTAGATATTTCAAAATGATCACTTTCTTCACGCCAACAATTACAGGATTTTTCAATAATTGCTTCATTATTATTATTATTATCATTTAAATTTAAACTACCAATCATTAAATCATTATTTTTAATTGGTGTACTATTACTGATAACGGTACCACTACTCGTGCATGTAATTAAACGTGCTGTAGTTGTTGTCGAAGTTGATGTTAATGTTCCCATTACTGTTTTACGATATTCCGATGTACATTTTATTGAAATATAATTAATTGATTATTATTATTATAAAATATTATTCTATATATAAAAAACATACCATTTGATGTAATTTTTCCCAGTTTCTGTATATTATCCTTACAACGTTCAATTAACCCATTGACACCGATTTTTTCCGCTAAATTTTGCATTTCTTGTTGTACATCATCGTCTTCTTTCAAATGTAAACCCAATAGATGATGTAATCGGGCTGCACCTTCAATTCGTTCACGAATGCTCTCTAATTGTTCACCGTAATTTTTTAAATTACCCTTTAATTCAATTGATGTATCATTTAATGCATCGATATCTAATGCAGCATCTTGTAAATCACGTCCTTTTGCTAAATGTTTCTGTTATCAAAAAAAAAATTATTTATTATTTACAATGTATTTATAATGCAAAATTAATTATAAAAAATGTAATTAAAAATTTACCATTGAAATAAAATAAAATTTTTCAAATTCTTGTTCATGATCTTTTATAATATTACCGCATTCTAAAGGTACTTTCGTAAATTTTAATAATGTTGTTTCACCATCATTTCGTATCCAAGTAATGATCTATAAATACAAAATAGGTTTTTTTATTAACATATATTAATAATTAATTGTATAAATAAATTCATCATTTAATTCAAAATATAGATTTATTTCACATAAAATAATTGCAACGAAGATCAACATCAATATATGCGATGTATATGCTGTAATTTAAAAATTTAATCATCATCTTCTTAATCTCATTCTGTTCATCATTATTTTATTTATTATGTTCAATATGTGAACGCACCGGTTTTTTTTAAGTAATTAATTTAAAAACTAATTATTACATAAAAGGAATTAATTAGTTGATATTAATTCGCAACTATACATATATACGAATACACACAGAAGTCAGAACTCACAACAATCATACCAAGTAAATATACTTATATAGTTAAATAGTTATTTAAATATATAAATTATAGAAAACCTATTAAGATAGTGCAAAAAAAACCATAAAAACTAGGTGAAAACTTAATTTGTGAAATTATATGCAGATAAAATTAATTTTATCTATATATGTTTGTAAGATATCAAGGAATTGCTATATATAATAATTTATGCAAAACTTGTTTATTTATAATTATAAATATATAGTCATTTGCAATTAACATACATATCGCAGATTTTATATAGTAATAAAATATCTTTACCTTAAATATATTAAAGTAAATATATTAAAGTTAAAATAAAATACGCACCTTAATTTTTATAGATATTTTTGAGTGCTTTCTAGGTTATAAGTGCAAGTGATAAAATAAAAGAATATTTTTATTTTATTTTCAATAATTTTGTCTATAGATTATCGTGGGCTTTTACATAAAATTACGGCTTTATTAAAAGGATAAATATGCGTTTAATAGTTTTACATAATTTAACATATAAGTTAAAAATTTTTTAAATAATCAATTCGTTTTCTTAACAATTACACTCCGAATGAGTGCATATACATATATTGATAACAATTTGATTAAAACAATTTCAATCAATATTTGCCGATTAAGAAATATGGAGAGATATACAAGCAATACATAGTTTTACAAGAATTAAAACAAAATGCATGTAGTAATTGATATAATAATCACGCACCTAAATAAATATATGCACCTTTATTTATATACTATATGTATATAGATATCATATACGTAAACCGCCCGATTTATAAGCGCTCAGATGAAAAAAGATGATCGATTCTTTTTTATATACAAAAAAAAAATATATATATTTTTTTATGGTTTTTATTTTATTATTATTATATTCTCTCACGGTGTAGAGGTTCAATTTAAAAAAAATTAATTTTCTATATATGAATGTATATATATTTCCATATGATATTATATTATTATTATTATTGTTGTTGAATGCCGACGACCGACCATATATATCGAATGTATCGATATAAAATATTCTGTTCATTCAATTAATATGCGGGTAATGCATATAGTATTTTATAATAAAATAAATATATATGCATATTATAAGAAGAAAAAAAAAACTACTTTTTCACTTTTGCTATTATTTTTTTTTTTGAATTTTTTTCTTTTATTATAAATATATATATATATATATATGCATGGCATCAATAAAGAGTGAACGTTCAATTATATCTTATTTATAATTTTAACGGTTTTTATAGACTGATATGTTTTATAAGGAAAAACCACATATTGGTCTTATATATACATTGAAAATAATAATAATTTCATTTTTATAATCGAAAATAAACAAAAAAAAATGTTCAATTTTGATAAAAATTTGTATTTGCTATCAATAAATCTTCTATAATAACAGCATATATATATATGTTAAATTATGTTCATGAATGCATGAATGAAATATTCTCAATGCAATTAATCATATATATATAAATCATAACCATAATTGAATTTAATACACTCTGAAAGTATTTATATTTACGGGTGCCTGATCGACTTGTATATAAAAGAGAGAAAGATGTACAATTAATTTGATATATATATATAGAAAATTAACATCGATTAAACTAAACTTGATATTACAAATAAAAAAAAGAAGAGTATGTGCGATATCAAATAAAAAGTAATTTATTATTGTTAATAAAAATCTATATATATTTTATTATACATTGACATTATATCTGTGTTTTATATATATGACTATCTTTTAATATATATATATATTATATATATATATAAAATATATATATATATTATATATATATATAAAATATATATATATATTATATATATATATATATATATATATATATGAATATAAAAATAAAAAACGTTGTACGCGTCCAATTAGAGATATTTTCGCATTGATTCCAAATATGATATGTTTGTGTATGAAGATTATTATTATCATTATATTATTGTTTATAATTTAATATATAAATAAGTAAATTAATAAATGAGCTCCTTCTAAGGAGGTATTTACATAGATCACGTATCCATTTAAAAAATTATACAAATAGGTATATATATAAATAATATTTAGCATATATGAATATAAATTGTGATGGTTATCATCGATTAATAAAACAGAATTTATTTATAAGATATTATAACTTTCAACAACATTTCTTATATATAAATAAGGTAATTATAACGAGATAATCGCCTTTTTATATTTGTATATATGCGATAAATTAATACTATACAACATACAATCGACCGCACATAAATTCATTTTTGTAATTTTATTATATAAAAATTTCTTTTGTAACAAATTAAATTATTATCACTTCAAAAATGTTAAGTAAAATTAGAAATCATTTTGAAACATTTGATATATAATAAAAAATGTAATCTTAATTTAAGGACATTTTCGAAAATTAGAATTGTAAACAACGACTGGCTGACAAACAGTTTATCATTAAAATTTCCTCGAATCATATACAGACAAAAATTTAAATAGAAAATTTTAAATTATCAATAAATTCATTTATCATTCCATTTTATTTCCATTTCTTAATATTTTACAGTTCAAAACAGAATGTTATGAAATCACTAAATCACAAATAGGACCATGCAATGACAACGACAAAGACAACGTGTGCGTAATTCATTTATGAAAAAAAAAAACAAAAAAGAAAACATTACATTTATCAACATCATACCATTCATAATAATGATCTAGAGGCTATATATTAATACATATATGCATAATAAAATAAAATAATTAATTTTTATTAGATATATATGCATATGCGGTGGTATATATTTGATTAAAAAGATGATTGATTATCATATATATGTATATATGATGCATATTATTATGAAATTTATGTTTAAATAAATAAATAGTCAATTTAAACATTATTTTCAAATATATATATACAATTCAAGACACTATTTTAATTACTTATATTTATTATTATATTTTATATGCGTGCACTTAAATGCAATTATAAATGCATAAAATATATAAGGGGACGTACTCTTTTATATACAAAAATTATTTATGCACAAAACCAATATCGTATATAAACATTTTACTATATTATAATACTGATGTATAGAAATTTTCTTTAACACAATTACACATTCAGTTACATCAATCACCAGGGCACAATCTTTAAATAACCTCTTTTGTCAAATTACCTCTAATTTTTAAAAATAATAATAATTTGTCATCCATTCATTTAATTTTCGAATTTAGATGGGAAAAAATTAACCTAAACAATCTAAATATGTAGGTTAAAAAATGGTATAAATGATTATATTATTCTAAACTAAAAATAAAAGGGTTTTAAAAATATTTAATAACTTGTGATTTGCGAACAACGCAATGAATATCAATTTTATTTTACGTTTTAATTAAAAACCTCGAGTAAATTTATAAATAATTAAAACAAAAAATATTATTGGTTATTGGTTATATGCGTATTTAGAATATATAGGTTAAAAATATAAAATATTCACAAGCTCATTTTTTTCAAATTCTTTGCATAATTCTAAATGCAAATAACAAATTACCATCTCATATAAACATATTACCAATATATATATATATTTTTTTTACTATATAAATATATAATTAATATTATTCATATGTTAATGTATAATCGTGCAATTGCACAGTCACAAACAATTGCACATATACAAATTTATTTAATTTAATATAAAGATTATATATAAAAAAAAATCCCAATAATAAATTAAACAAAACTGTTTGTCCTAAACACATTTTCATGACACAGACAAAAAAAAAGAATAATACATTATCGAAAATCTATTTCCTAACCGCGCTCTTAAAAATAAAATATATATATAAAATCCAGGGTACCAAAAACAAAACATGTAAAAATAATTACTTTTATTTTGACTTCTTATATCAGATCTCCAATAAATTAATGTTACTTTATATTATATTATATATATATTGTGTATATGTTTTAAAACATATACCTTTATATTAATAGCTATATATATATATACATAATATTCTATATATAGTAGTTTTTAATATATAAATACAAATGGATTTGGTTGAAGGCGAAAGTTATCACACAAAACTTTTTATATATTTAGTACAACAAGAATTACTAAACGTGTGCACAAATGCACTTAATAAATGCACTTTTTTTATATATTATACATATATAGAGGTATATAAATATATATATTTATATAAGAAAACATTGATTGATAATGATCATTTATTTAAATTTTAAACTGATATTTGTAGTTCATAGAAAGTATATATATATTTGTATTTTATATATATATTATTGAAAAAAGTCGGCGTTACGTTATATTAGGTCTTAAAAGTATTATAAACAAATCAATAATATATGGCATATATGGAAAAATAATCGTACTTATTACTCGTATATCTATACACCGTATATTAAAGGAAAATCATTCATTCAATTGCAATTATTATTTTGGAAACATTTTTGAATTATAAAAACATACCTCATTGATTTCATCTTCTAAAGCTCGTTGACGTGTCAATTCACGAAGTCTTTCCCGTCGTTGCTCAGTCAATTGTTCCAGTCTACGGGCAGCTCGATCAACTTCATCGAATATTGTTGATACTTCATAGAACCTTATCGATACATGATCATTTATATTATTTGAACTATTTTGGTGATTGTGATGGTGATATTGTGAATGTTGATGTTCATGTTCATTGGGATATGGTTGATGGGTAACATTATTTTGGTGCCGTATATTACTATTTAGATTAGAATTATTTTGATGATCTATTGAATTTAGTTGTTGTGTTGTTTGATTTTGTTGCTGATGATGATGATGATGGCCATAATTATAATTTTTTGGTATATTTATATTATTTGTACTAGTATTATTATTATTATTAGCATTATTGTTATTATTGTTTATATTATTAATACTATTATTATTACTATTATTATTATTATTATTATTATTATTATTATTATTATTATTATTATTATTATTATTATTATGATTATGATTATTATTATTATTATTATTATTATTATTATTATTATTCTGATTATCTACTGCCGGTATACATAACACTGATTTCAATTCATTTAAACGTTTCATTGTTTGTTGGCCTTTACGTCGTAAATTTTGTAATTCGGGATCCATTAAAGCTCTACTTAATGCACGATGCTGTGAATATAATTGACGTCTTGATGGTAAACCTTGGCTATCGGATGTACGGATGTCAGCCATTACGGACACTAAACGTCGTCCGGCCAACAGGCATTGCTGTTGTATTGGTTCTAATATTGTAAAAAATTCCGTCCAATGTAATTGATTGTGCTCATGAATACCACCGCATATTTTCGGTTGCATTTCAGGTAAGATGTATGTTTGTAAATTATTAACATAAATCAATGAAACATTGCTACTCGTTGGCAAATGATCCCGTTTTATTGGACATTTATTCGATAGACATGATATTAATATCGATTTAAATGCTAAATGTCCTTGTAACAGTTGTATACTATTATCTAATAGATCCAATATAATTAATTGTGAATTTTCTGTAGCTATTACATGGATGACGTATGATGTTGGTGTACTATATTATGGAAAAATGAAAATAAATTGTAATTGATAAATGTTATTGTAATTATTTTAAATTTGCTACAAAATGGGTGGATTTTTTGGTTCTACTTTTACATATTATAAATAATAGAATAAAATTAATTATATAAATAAATTTAATGTAGCGAGCAGATTAATTAAATAGATAAATGATAAATTGGGTTTTATCTGGTTTTTTTTTATGTTTCGCCTGTCTATATAATATAAAATTATTTATTTTAATTATTATATATACTTGGTTATAATTTTTGGTTATATTATACTTGGTTATAATAATTTATAATAATTTTTTTTATTTATACTTATAATATATATAGTTATTTTAATTAATTTTTGATGTATAGTGCAAAATATTAAACATAAAGTGGGTTTTGTATTATTAATATATATTTTATAAGTATTTTAGAAAATTAATAAAATATTTTATTTAAAAATAATAAAATATTATGAATGTAGTAAATTCTTTTATTAATCACTTGATAATGTTAGGAAAAACTTATTTTCAACCACAATAAAACTTAAGCTGTAATACATATTTCATAAAATTCATAATATATGATTTAAAAATTTAAATTATTAATCATCTCACAATAAAATAATGTGTTACAAATAAAAAAAAATTGATTTCATTATAGATTATAAAGAATTTAATCCTCAATAAAAAATGTTTATATATTAAAAATATTCAGTAAATATTAAATATTTAAATCGTCAGTCACAAAAATATTAATATTTTGAAATATAAATATGTATATTAACATAAAACACCGATATGTTATGTAACTTAAATAGAATTAAAAGAAAATTTAAAATTACATAATAAATTAAATATACTAAAAAATAAATCAATAAAAATGCATGCATTTTCTAAAACTAAAAAAAAACATACACAAAAAATACATCATAAGTGAATAAATAATAGACAATTGAAAATGTTTATTTTTTAACACACAACAAAAATAAACATTCCACACCGAATTAGGAAAAATAATATAATTTTTTTTATTGTTAACATTATTATTATTATATTATTATATTATTAGTATTATCACTATATTATTAATATTTCAATTTAATAATCATAATAATTAACATAAAACTTTCTTCCATAACGTGTACATAAAAAATCAAGTGATATTTTTGAATAATTTATACAAAACACTGCATATCGCTTATAATATATAATATCTAAGTTACTGTGCATTTTAACAATTTATGTTAATAGAAATTAAACCTAAAAATAAATCTTATAACAAATGAAATTTTTCGTTTACAAAAAACCAAAATATAATTGTGTAATAAATATATTATATTATATTATCAAAATTTATGACTATATTAAAAATTAGATAATGTGTTAATATTTTTTTTTTATTTTGATTTACGTAATTTAATTTTTATTGTATATATATATATATATATATATTATATATATATACTGTTTTAGTGATTTTTTTTATTAAACATAAATAAAAAAAAATTAAATTAAATTAAATAATATAAATTATTACAACAATATATGATTATAATTACATTTAAATATTTATTTATTAGATATTTCAATTGTATATATTTGCTATATTTTTATTTTTTTTTTAGATATAGGTATATAAATTTTGGAGAACTATTGTGTAAAAAAATGAATAAATTATTTTATGATTATAATATCACATAATAAATATAATAAAATAAAAACTGATAAATAAAGATATATGGGTTATATAGTGTTTTGTGTATTGTGTTTATATAATATAAAGTGTATATCAATATATATAATTTCTGTTGTAGGCAATAATATAAAACAAATTTTATGCAATTTATAACATATGAAACATATATATTATATATTTTATGATTTTTCAATATTGCATTATCAATATTTAAAATATATTGTATGTACAATTGTACAAGCTGTTTGTGATAGATAAAGTTAAAGTTTATAGATAAGAATTCAAAAAAATTGCCATACTGAAGATATGATTGTTAATAAATCATTTAAAAATATTATTAATCGGTGTTATTAATTGATGATAATAATCAATAAAATGGAATGAATTAAAATTCTTATATAGAATATAATATATTAAACAAAATTTTTAAATCTTCTTTAACGTATCGTCAAGCATTTATCAGTTGTTAGAATAAATAAAAAACACTCTGTATATATTTTTATATATTTTACGTCAGAATATAAATGCAAATAATAAAATAAAATACTATAATTTACTATATAATAATGCGGTGACAACGTTTTTCATGTTTATCGTCCTACGTCTAATATTTATATGTGTATATGTTAACAAAATAAAATATACGGAACAAATTTTAATAAAATCATAAATTTATAATATGTTTTGTTTATTTATATATAGTTATTTGTACTTATATATATTCAATATTTATTTCAAACAAATAATAAATATATAATTAATCCTTTTTATATTTTATTACACCGAAGAAAAGATTTCAGAAAATTGTTCAAATTTTTAATATCTCCATTAAAAGGTAAATTTATAAATATTGTAATGAAAATAAAAACGTATCATAAAATTAATTAATTATCAATTCAATTATGGTAATAAAAAATCCCCTATTGGGATATCAATCATTACGATTTTGAATTGATCCTTTTAAAGCTATTCGGAGACTTATACGTAATTATTAGATAATAATGAAATGTATAATATTTGTTTAAAAATTATGGAACTTACCTCATTGGAATCGTACTATAATACAGTAAAACCGTTGCAATTTCATAACAATTTACGCCAGAATTGGCAAGTTTTTCAGCATCTATTGTTATTATTGGTAAGCCATTCAAGTCATGCGTACCTATATGAAAGTAATAAATAAAATATTTAATAAGAAAAATTAATTGTTTACTAATGAAATTTGTATAAAATTTATAATATCTAATAAATGTGTTTGTTCTAAAATTTATAATCATTTAATTATAAAATTTGGGTACTGAATAGTACATTTGCTTTATGAGAAATTACTAGAGTAAATTTAATACAGTTGAATTTGCTTGAATAAAACAGAATTTTAATTCAATTAAATATAATAAATTTCTATAAATATTTTTGTTAAATATTATTATACACATAGAGGGTTATTAATAATAACAATAATAACAATAATAATAATATTAATAATAATAAATAAAATACCTGTGTATATTTGCGGTGTGTGTGGGTGTTTAAGAAATATTAATAAAACCATTTAATCGAACAATATTTATTTCGATATTTATTAACGATATTTATTTATGAAAATAAAATGCATCATGTAACAACTAATCATGTGTTTTTATTTTGCGTATATATACATATATGATAAAAGGTTAACAAGTGAATGCATATGTAACAAAAAAATTATTTCATAATTTATATATTTATATAAAACGAATTGAATATTAATGAAATAATACAAAACAAAATCATATTACATAAAATATAATTTAATTGATTTTTCTTTAATGAAAAAAATAATAATAATTTTAAACATTTATTTATATATATTTTTTATTAATCGCTTCGAGGTTTTCAATTTGGTTTAAGTCAAAAAATCAAAAATAAAACAATATATATTTATTTATATTTTTGGAGTAGATATCAAAATTTTTAGTATTATACATATTATTTATTTAAAATATTTTAATCCTGTATTTTATAGTTTTTGTTATTTTAGATCTAAAAAAACTGGAGTTTTTTTAATTATTTATATATTGATTTTAGAAAATAAATGGAATAATAATAGATATTATGGGGTTTTATTAATATATATTATTATATTTATATATGCATATATTTTTAACAATAAATAATTACGTAAATAGTAAAAATGAAAGTGCATAACTTCATAAAAACTATATATCTATATATAAATATAATGCATAAAAAATTATTTAAATTATACACATATTTGATTGATAAATATTATATTTATATTATAGATACATGCAAAAATTAACTCTACATCATTTTTAAATTAAATTATATATTATTTAATTTGTAAAAGCCCTCATCAACCTTATATATATTACAAAAATATATTATATTATTAGATTTAAAACATATAACAAAAAATAGCGTGCGTGAAGAAAAACTTATAATTTTTTTTTTCTTTAATATATAGTTAACATTAAATAATAAAAATATATATACGCTCACGATTTATAATCGGATTGTATTATTAAATTATTGGTAAAAAGATTACTTAAGGATACAATTAAGGTTATATATGCTCATATACGTAATTTACCACCATGTTCATATTTTACTAATGAACATTGAAAGAAAAGAAATTAGAAATTTAAATATGCATATTAAAAAAAAGAAAGAAACATTACCACCTTAAAGCTTAAATCATCAATTATTTGTATTATATATAGATAAAGAAAAAGGTGTCTATTGGTTGGTAGTTGGTTTATAGTTATAAAAAAAAGAAATATTGCAATTTTATTGATTTTTTTTTATATACTGCACAGTGCACAGTTAATATATATAAGTACATATACATAAGTTTGGTATCGATTTCTATACTTTATGGTTATTTTGCGGTATAATTTTCTAACGAATATTTATATTTTAATGACAATGAGAAAAGAAGAAGACGATTTAAACGTGTATTTATATTTGACCGAAAGAAAACCCATTAAAAATTTTCTATATATTCTAATGAAAAATTATTATTTAAACGTCACAATAGACCTTTGGTTGCTGCTTATGAAAAGTGAGAAAATTATTTTATAACTTATTAAATATAATTATACATACACCTATATAAAGGTGTACTTTTTTTTATGCATTTTACATATATTTATTTATATATAAATAAATACATTCTATATATGTAATTCATACATATACAATTAAGATATTATAATTATAATTTCATGATGTGTAAAATGTAAAATGTACATTAGTCATAAAAAAAAAATCGGTAAAAATATACAAGAAAAAACACCTTCTATATTTTCCATTTATTTTATTATCTTATATATTATATTTCTTCATATATATAGGTAGAAAATATAAAATATTGTTAAGATTCATATTTTTATAAATTTAATATATGTACACAATCGCATTAAAACAAATCAACTGTAAACAAATTACAATATCACGTAACAAATTTTATTGTTTTTTTTTCGGATTTTTTAGAAAATCATATATATGATACACTACATAAAAAAGCATATATAATGTTATTAATAATTATCACCATCAATATACATATGTAAACTAAATAAAATCATTCATAAAATAAAATTCCCATTCATATGATGGTTTTGCAATGAAAAATAACTGCAATACAGAGAATATTTTATCATCTCTTGTTAAAATATCGTTAACGTGTTTTTTTTCTTCTTCTCTTAATTAATCACAATATGATTATACATATAATAAAAATCTTGAATAATTAATAAAGAAAATCATATAATACAAGCCAATGTTTAAAAACAAAATAAATTGTTGTAATATGTTAAAGATAAAATAAATATTTTTCTTCATATAGAAATATTTGGGTTTATTTAAAATAAAAATCATTTAAATTTAATCATTACAAAAAAAAAAAAAAAACAATTCATTGATCAAAGCAAAACGAATTTTTCTCATCAAACAATTATTTATGGACTACAGTTTTTTTTTATCATTCTTATATTATTTTTCGTTCGTCGTTTGGTCCTCTATATAAAATTATTTATTTAAATACACTTCTTCTTGATAATTATATACATTAGTTGATCTTCATTAATTTCAAAATTTTCACCTACTATCTCGTGTTTTAATAGAATGAAAATCAAGAAAGAAAAAAAAACAATCAAAATCGTTCATCGACTTCGACTATGTATAATAATTACAAGTATTTTTTGTTTATTTTAATATTGTTTAAAGATTTTTAGTTATTTTGTATATAGTTTTTATTGTAAAAACTTTTTGATTTATATAGAAAATTCTATATTCATAAAGGGAAAAGCTGACAGTATTTACATATGCCATATAAATTTTAAATTTATAAATACATTAAGTTTCAGTATATCATATAATTAAGCGTATATATGAAGGTGGTGAATGTTGAAGAAATATAAAAAAAACACTTTCATTACTTACTTATAATGAAATATATTTTTACTAAAATAATATACAGGTTGATTCTTAAATCCACGAAACAGATTCGATTTTCTTATGGCATTAGAGTGGTAAGCGCCAAAACGAAGAATGCTCGGGAATAAACTGTAATTTTTTGATTTAGCGTCGTTATAATCTATATATGATTGAATCAACCTGTGCATCTCTACTGCGGTCTTTTGTATTTGCTATAGTTCATTTTGTTATATCAATTTTGCTTTTTTTTTTATTTGAACGACACATTATAATATGTATAAATATATATTATAACATATGATATAATTAACTTTTTCTATAATATAAAAAATTTAATTTGTGGTTTTTCCTATATAGATATGGGTACTATTTTTAGACTCACTATAAATATTTGAAAATAATGATAACCAAAAAAATATGTTTAATCAAACAATGACCTTAACATTTATTCACTCTCTTTAAAATCGTATCTCACGTACATGAAGATTATATACATATATAGATATTTCGGTTTATTTTAATTTTTTGTAATCATATTCTTTTAAAAAACGAATATCCATGAAATTGGCGACTCTTATATAAAAGATGCTATATAAGATTTGATTTTCAAGTAAAGCATATATACTATTCAAACATACTATCAAACATATATATTAACATTGGATTAAGCATTTTTCCTTTTTATATAAATTTTGTTATATACATAAATTCCGCATGAGTCAAATGATTTTCATATGATATTTCAACACAAAAAAACGGTTCGTCGCTTACAAAAGTCTTTTGATTTTATATGGAAAAAATAAAGAAATTTCATATATTTTATTATCGATATTTTTTGGAATTAAAAATGAAAGACCGAAATATGAAAAGAGAAGAAGAAATAATATCTCAATTTTATAAAAATAGATAAATTGAGATTTTTATCAATGAATAAAGTGGGTAATTGTATTGTATTTTATTTAATTTAATAAAAATTGGATCAACGAATATATAAGAAATTTAAACGATTATGCGGTATCGAAATATTATTAAATTAAAAACAAGCTATTAGAAACATAATAATAAAACAATGATACGCACAATTCAAAATAAACTATATGCTTTAAAGTTTAGTTAATGATTCATTTATATACATTGAATTTCTTATTATAAGAAAACATCTTATTGCATATATTCGAATTATCTAAACATATTATAGAAATAAATAAATATCCATATATAAATGACATTATTCACATATTAGCAAATGTTTATGTATAAATGGATAAATAATATGTATAATTTCCTCAAGTGTATATATAATATCAATTTTATATATAACTATACGATTAAATAATTTTATGCCTCATATAAAACATTATGATTAAATTTAATATGGTTATAATACGCTTTTTCCGTATTTTGAGAGTACAAAAAGGTTAAACATTAACTATTTTTTTTTGTTTTAAATCGTATGGATCGATATCGAAAATATGTTTTTTTTTGTTTTAATGTATCCAACGTCTGTAGATATATAAAATTTATCTATATATAGGTATATCTATATAGAATTAAAATTTTAGTTTTCTACAATAACATTTAATATTATAATATTACTTTCTTTTATTCATTTTCATAAACAACATACAATTCATATATATATATATATATAACATATATCTATGGATGTTATTATTACAAAATATAAAAAAATTGTATGTATATAAAATAATACATATATTCAATTTCAATTTCATATGTGCATATATTTAGAAGAAGAAAAAAAAATAATTGTATACAAAAGATAAGTAGAAAAAAAATTATATATATTATATATGTGAGTGGGTCATTTATCCCATATATATCTTTATATATATAAATAAATAGATATTATTTTATTTATCATTGGTAGCCTAAAGTTGTTTCTCATGAATATAACTATATATGTATAGTTATACATATTATTATTGTAACAATTATTAAAGGTTTTAATAGAATTAAAAGCAAGAAAATATTGCTTTATATATGAAATGAACCACAAAACCATTAAATAATTTTTAGTGGTTAATAAGAACTAATTTTCAATTTAATAAATTAATTAACATTTTAGAGTACAAATGTATTTATTTTAATGAAAAATTAACGGAAATTGTGATAGGTATAATAATGAATATTGATAATTCATATAACATTCATGTTGTCAGACAAAAATACCATACACATTATAATCAGGCCATTTATTTTATAAAACACGGTCAGAGAGTTTAATTGTATACGAATTCTAAAAACCAGATCCAACTGTTTTACCACCCATATATTTTATATTCAAATTAAACAAACGTCAGTTGGATAAAGTCATTTAGATAAAAAAAAATGTACATTGCCAGACTGAAATGGGAGGCTCACATTTTTAGAAAAATTTTAGAAACAGTCAAAAATTTCATATAAATTTAAAAGATAACAAAAAATTCTGATTTTCAGAAAAAATTCTGATTTAAACAGATAAAATACAATAAACTATATATTTTATTATAATATACCCATATAGAAAATATTTTATTATATATCTGAATCTGAACAACAGCTGCTCTATAACCTTCGATAGTTCGATATATATTTATATTTTTGTGTGCATTGTGAGCGGGTGCTGATTTCATATTAATATATTCAATAAATTGAACCGTATATATGCATTTATCTTTATTTATTTATTACATATTATATAATAAATTATAAACGATAAAAACATATGTGCAAATACATTTAACATTTGTTGGTAATAAAATATTAAAATATATATTGAACCAAATGGTAATAATAAAATATATCATAAAGAAACAAAGAAAATTAATATAAATTATATTGATGTGTTTATAATTAATTGAAAAAAAAATCCATTGAACTATGTATAAAAGAATTTTGTATTTAAGTATTCTAAAAAAACACCATCTCTTAAAATATTTCAATTATTTATTATAGAGATGTGCGAAATGTTTTTAATGAAAATACGCATTTTTTATATTATCGATTTCGTACCATATACACTCTTATATGTAAAATCGAAATCGAAAGCATCGCAAAAAATGTTTATGTTTGGTTTAAACATATTTTATATATTGAAGAATGTAATTATTGTATAAAAATAATAAACATATTTTATGAGAATTATATATTTGTTATGCGTAATGTTTAGTATAAATATTATTAATCCGATGATTTTGCAAAATGTTTATATAAACGCAAATATAATAAGTGAAAAAAATATATTTATTTAATTGATTTTATCAATTTTAAAAATATATGGAAGAATTTAAGCATTTCTCTTTTTGTTTGAGCATATAACGATCTAATCTAACAAAAATTATATTTTATAAAATATGTGAGAATTTTTATTTCTTTCGAAAAAGCAAAACAAAATAAAATATGTAAATATTATTATTACTACTAAAAGATATGAAACATTTTAATTAATTAATTTAATAAATTTTTATTGAATACCATTTGCAAAATCGCTTCTTTTAAATCTAATAAAATTAAATTATCTTAAAAACAATTCTATATAAAAAAAATATACTCTATTATTATCTATATATATATATATACATACCCGGTAAATATATCCCAGACATTAGAAGTTTTACTGGTAGATCTTGTATTGATCTTGGAGCCACTATATCATGTGGAAGATGTGATTCTGTAAACAATAAGAAATCATATTAGATATTATATTATAAAAACATTGTATTACAAACATTTAATTAGAAAAGAAAAGAACACATTTTGTAAAATTTAAAATTTGTATTTGTATTTTATTTTTATATTTTATATTGGATTAAATCCTGCAACGGGAAGACAATAATTATATCAGCAAGTACTATATAGCCAGAAATTTACTCAACAGACGAATCGCGACACGATGACTATATGGTAGAACTATGAGCTAAGCTTATCCTCTTCTGATGTTGACCGACTGTGAATTGTCCTGATAAATATATAAAAAAATCGTTGCTCTGACAAACTGTGGTTAATAAAGTGACCGAGTTAAATGGTCGCGTGGGAAGAAAACTTACAAAGGTTTTACAGTAATGTATTTTCCCACATCATATATTTTATTAATTGGAGTTATAAAAGTGATTTTATTTCTTCTCCAATAAATATGTATAGTGTATTGAAAATATCAAAAAATATTTAATGAATCAAATTTTATGAGAATATATAATCATAGTATACAAACAATATATACAGTAATAAAAATATAATAACATATTTTGGGAAAATACTATTATACAATGTAGAAAAATATAAATTAGTTATGGTTTTTGCTATATATATCTTATGTATAATTTTAAAAGATAGTGATCGAAATAAGATTTTTAAATTATATATATGTAGAGATTATTTTTGTTATTCTTATTATTATATAATGTTTCATTTATATATTATATATATATGATAGTATGAGGATGACCGATGACGATGATTTGTATAATATAAGATATTTTATAAAGTCATTGTTCATTCATTTGAATTGAATATTCATCATCATCTTTTCATTTTTAGTTATAGCTATATATTTGAATAAATAAAAAGGTAGTAGAGTGTAAATAATTAATATTTTTATAATTTACATTAAATTTTAATATGAATTATAATGTATATTTTTAAATGTTATATAATACATATAATAGTTTATATATGGTTAAAGAGCAATAAACTTTAGTGCAGTTTCATGAATGAATTTGTTACACAATTTTATTTGCAAGAATTTATATTAATAATATTCAAACGCTACCAATTCTATTTATATTTGTTAAAATTATTATAATGAACCCTAAAAGCATGTCATTTTTACATTTTCGGTGAATTCCACAGAAATAGACATGAAAATTACTGAAAATTCAATTATATAGTATAAAAAAAATGTTCAATTGAAATGTAACAACAATGTACACCATAATTATATGATAATGCGGTGTTATATTGAATATAAACATTTTTTATATCAGAATAATTCAAAGCACGCATTTCAAACAGATTAAGTTTATAAATAAAAATAAGCGAATTTTTTGTTTTTGTTTAAAATAATATTTATTTTATACAATTTATATAGACATCGAGAGTACATTAGGCGTTAATTAATTATTATTTACTAAATGTATATAAACAAATTATTAAATTATTATGTAATTTTATATGCGTATATAGAATAATATTTGCATACATGTTATTTGTACATTCATAAAAAGGCAAACATTTATATATGATATATAATATAATAATAATAATAAGTGAATGACTGCATTTCTATATACAATATATATAAATGTTGTAATATCTACTATATGTATATATATACTCATAGATCCTACTCATATCTATTATATATAGTATACGATAAATAAATATAAAATTAAATTAATGAAAAATGCATATTATCATATTATACATTTGTATATTATTATTATTACTTTTATATATATTTAAAAAAGTTAAATATCATGATATAAACGATTAACTTGCTCATATTATAACAGTTGGATATAGTAGGTATTTATATATTGTATATTTATATCACGTAGAAATAAAAATGATAGAAATAAATTAATGAATAATAAAATACGGCTGAAAAAAAATTGCATAAATTATCAATGAAAATCGAGTGCATTTATAAAAAATATTACACTGCGCGTTCATTTTTATATATATATTCGAACGTTTATAGATAATCATATCATTAATCATAAATATATAAAATTAATATATATAAAAAAAATAACATTTAATAGGATAATAATAAATATATATTATATTTATAAGAAATTACATAATAAACTTTTTTTTACCATTTTTTATACTGTATATTATATGGAAAAATATTTATTTTTAAAATCATCAATCGTGGCCATATATATTTTTTTTCCTTAGATGATTGACACAAATTTCCATTACATATTTTTATTGGAAAATAAATACCTGATGATATGACGGAGAGGAATATTTAATTGTAAATAAATTTTAATTCATTTTTGTTATTTGATTGCAATTTGATTTAAGTTTATAATTTCATGGTCAATAATATTTATAAATATTTTTTTTTACATTCATATAGAGACAACGAGATTTTTTTAATACGACAAGATTAAATCATATATACAATATATATAAAGAAAAAATAATAAACAAATTAATTATAAATATTTTTTATGTTAATTTTTTTTTGTTAATCATCGGCGCGAAATTCATAACTATTTAATATTATTAATTTATTCATATTCAAATTTTTTTTTTGCATTTTCCATTTATGGAAGTTATAAAGTCATGGACATTTTATGTATTTTGTAGAATATGTAGGTAAAATATATTGAATTATTTATAATAAATCAATGACCTGTATTTACTGTATATATATGTCTGTAATTATATAAAACATGATATTATAAATGTCTATGGGTTGAAAGTTATGTTATGTTGTTGTTTTGTGTTAATATTTTGTCATATTTTGTCGTTTATACAAATAGTTGAAACTCTGAATTGTGGTTAATTAAATGTATTCGCTAATTATTGGACGATTTTTTCTTTGAATTTAATAATTATATTTTTAAAATATATACAGATGAAATTATTATTATTAAATATAGTTATTATTGATTAAAAATATGTATATATATGTTTGGACGTTTGGTGACTTAGAAAAAAAAAGCTATATATGTGACAATAATTTATTTTGACATTTATGTTAATTTTATTATTATTATTATTTTTTTTTAAACGTTCCATTAAACTTTGAATACTTCTGATATTGTTAATATATGTTTTATATTATATTAAGAAACAAAAATTCTGTGGTGTGTCATTTAACGAACTGATTATAAATATATTTGCAAGGTGACCTAAAGAATTTATTTTTATAACTGTATATTAATTTAATTACAATTATAATTTAATAAAAATTCTTTAACGTATCTTATTGTGGACATTGTCGTTATCTATATAAAAAAAAATGTATTCTCTTATAGTTTTGTGAAAAACAAATCACAATTTTATAGACCGGGAGTTTTTGTTGAAAATTAAAGATATTTATAACATTTTTAAATAAGAATGTGTAGAGAAATATACACCGTTTATGTTTCATATTTTCCAGGAAATTGGTAGCGTTTTATTTTTTATTACAAAATGAATAACATTTCAATCAATTTTAAATATTTCCATGCAGAGTGAATTGAAAATACATATATGAAAATAAGTAAATGATATAAATAAATTCAAAATTTATAATCATATAATTTAAAAAGATCTTTAACCTTTATTTTTTTTTTAATATTTAGAATACAGATATATTATACGCGATTAGGTCTTTAATAAAAACTGCACGCTTTTTATTATTTTATTCACCGCTTTTCATATATACGAAAGATGATTATAAAACGGAATTTTTCATCATAATAATATAGATTTATATTTGTTTTTTTTTTTGTATAAATATACTATAAATTTTATTATGATCGCATATATACATAATATACATATATATATTTTAGAAGATGAAAAATTGTATTATATTTCCTTTATCGAATTTGGTTTCTTTTGAAAATTTATTGGCATTTCTTTATATAATCAAATTTATAGAAATAAATTACATCTTTATGTATTCATCGAAATATAAATAATATATTTAAAATAAAAACAAAAAAAAACTACTCTATTAAATTATATTTCATTTCTCAATTTTTTTATTTTTTTATATACAGAAATGTTTTTTGATATTCTTTATTAAAATTTACGATAAAATATTTCGCAAAATTGGAAAAAGAGATTTTAAACTAAAAACAAATAATGTTTATAGTGTGTTTTATATATATATATATATATATAGATATATATATATATTTATATATTAATAATATTATTATTATTATTATTGTTATTGTTTATATAAGCTTATAATAAATATTGAAATGAAATTCAACTAATTATTTTAACTTCAGGGGATACACGATTAAATTATATATGACTGCGACTTATATTCGTTATATGTATATTATTTATTAAAATAAATATATAAATTAAATTTTCGTTGCACATTAAAAATGTTTTCCCGTAATTTGACCTGATAAAAAATATTACTATGTGTAATAATTTTATGTACAAAGAAACATATATACATCACATATAAAATTTATGTAATAGAACGCGAATATATCAATCGATTGATGTAAATGAATATATATACATAATAAATAAAATGTTTATAATTCTATTATTTTTATATTCAGTTTTATATAGTATAAAAAAATATTTATTTATTATATACACACTTATATTTTTAATTTTTTTTTAACAAAATCTATTGCAATTTTTATGATTAATGTCATTTTGTTTTTCTTTTATATATACCTACATATACACGCTTGTAAATTCTTGCATTAAAATTACATTCATATAAATTCATGTGAATACAAATATATATATTGTTGGATGTGTTGCACATTCCCTTGTTTGATATGCGTCAATAATATATATATATATATATATATTTATAAGTATTAGCTCGTGTTTTATAATAATAAATGAAAGATAAATGATTTATTGACAGGTATTTTTTCAATAATAAAAAAAAAATACAATAATTTTTTTGATTTGCTTTTGTAAAAATATTTTTATATATTGTGTGGTGATGTGATACTGTTGGAGGTGACATACTTTTGTTAAACATAATTTTTATATATATATAGGATAGGTATAGTATATATATAAATTTATATACATATAATAACATAAGCTTATAAAGAATAAAAACAAAAAACCATATATGTATGTAGAATAATTATGATTAAAAATAATTATATTATGCAAATATATAAATATAATAATATTGAATAATAATTATATTTCACGTATTCACGTATATAAAATAAATATTATATAAATATTGCATGTATCGCATCATTTCTTATTTATTTTTTTCTCTCTTGTTTGTAACAAATACTTTTTTTTTTTAAATTGAAAAGATTATAACCATAAATGATAAATAAAATTTTAAGGCGGTTTAATCTTCAGCAAAGAAATATATATAAATGTGATTTAGAAAAACGGAAAATATTACTATATTAATATTAATAGGGAATAGAATACATCTTTTTGTATTAAAATTCAAATTGAAATATGAAATATAGGGAATTATAATTAATCGAAACGATGTTTCAAAAATCATGTAATAGATACGATTACGCACGCAAAACGGCATTCCATCATCAAGTAATTCGATGTAGCGCACAACAAATTCATTTCGCATGTCGCTATGTCCACATTTGTGTATTTATTTTTTACAAATTTCTTTCAAAAATTGTTCAAATAGTAAAACAATTTTAATTATAAATTGAGCACGATGATGATTACCATTTATCATTATTATCATTTATTATTATATGTATATACACCCATATAATAATAATAATACAGAAATTTTGTTAAACCAGACATAAAATTCATATGTTTTTTTTATCAATAAAATGATATCAATTTACTTTTTCTCTTTACAAATATTTTATATAACACATTTGTACATCATTAACAAATATAATAAAACGAGTAATTCCATATAACAATATAAAATATATTATCAAAAATTTACGATCGCATATTGAAAATGAAACTAATGATGTCTGAAATAAAACAATTCCTTTTCTATATATATACTTTTATATATGAACAATATTTATATAGTATATGACATAAAACGCAGTTATATTATTGTTATTATTATTTAATTTATCTATTTTTTTATATAATATGTATGTATGAAAATGTAAACCATAAGGTATATGCATTCAGGTATTATATACAGAAGACATTACAATTTTCGATCAAATAATAATCTAAATTTATATGTATGTATACGACCTACCGCATATTCACATTTGTATTTATTATTGGTATATATATACACTTGTATGGTTACATAAATACAGAATTATAAATCGAATATTTCTATATTATATATATATATATATATATATATATATATATAGTTTACCTGTGAACAGTAGAAATTCCAGCGAATAATGTATATATATGCTTATATATGCGCGATCGTATATTATATAAAATATAAATCAATGAATTGAAACAATGTATGGGGCAACGTGAATTCAATATAAAACAATATAATATTTCATATATAAATATATATATAAAATATGATTGATAAGAATATATTGTTTATAATAACGTATACAAAAATACAATTGCAATATTAAACGAATTCATTCAAATTATTCCTTAGCATATAAAATAAATAAATATATTTGAAATTGTAGCAATAACATTTATTGTTATTTAATATTATTATTATTATTAATATTATTTTTATTACTATTATTAAAATCGTGGTTATTTTCGCATATACATAATATGAAAATTCAACTAATACTGCATTTATATATGGAATTTAATAACATAGCAAATATATAATTGAAAATATAAAATGTACATATATGATAATGAATATAGTAAAGTTGTAAAATAAACTAACCATTTTAACATTTAAACTAAAAGCATATATTTATAATTATAAACTTATAAGGTGCTATCAAATTATTAAAGGTAATCCTTCATTCAAAATGTTTTTGCAAATTCATTCATATTTTATATATATATATATATATATATATACATAAATATTGAATTTGACATAATTATACTAATTTTCTCCAATATTATTTTCCTATAATATAAAGTGTGTTGTTAAATTACAAGTTACGAATGTATAAATTTGATAATATATAATAAAAGTTCATGTTCGATTTTTTAAATATATATATACAATGATTATTATAATTATTATATATACTTAAACTGTAGCATTTATTTATTATTAATCGCGGATATTTTATATACGTGCGGATTTCCAATATATGTATATTATTATAAGTATATAATTAAATTTAAATAAATATATTTTTAAATCTTTATATATTCATTCATGCTTTCATTCATTCAAAAGTATATAAGTATATATTTATTAATATATAAAAAAATATAAAAGACGCACTGTTGTGACATTAATTAAATTTAATGTTTTAATAATATATACTTTTATATAAAATGGGTATATTATTTAGAAATGTGAATAATATATAAATTATTATATTCGCATCACTGTGTTTATTTATCCATTTTATTTATATATATATATATATATATATATATATATATATGTATAAATAGACATAATAATATATATTTATGGTTGCTTTTTATAAACTTTGATATAATTCCGTTCCATAAATACATATATATATTTATATACGAATAACGATATCTATATTAATGTCACTTTTATTGCTACACTTTGAATATATACAATATTTCTATATATGCATGCATCTTTAAACGTTACACTTTGCACAATTTTACAATCATCATTTTTCTTAACAACCATACATCTATGTATATATACGAATATATTTAAATTATTTGATTTATTTCCAATTTTGTATGTCAAATAAATTGCAAAAACTATAATTTAATGAATGCGAGTTATAATCTTGTAGGTAGACAGATCTATTTATTATAATAATATTATAGGAATAAATATATAGTAATGAGGAAAATTTTTAATTATATACATTATCGGTTCTATATTCATAAAAATAAATTCTTTTTACTTAATGGCAGAATATTTTATTATAAATATTAATAATCATATAGAAATTATAATTAGTTTTTTAGAAGATATTTTGAAGAATCAAATTGAAAATTAAAATACATATCTCATGATTTTGGGAAAAAAATAAGAATGATAGCAATATTGATTAAAACATAAATTTCAGTTGTATTCAGTTCAGCAACATTTTCTATATATCATCATAATTATAAATTTGTATAATTTATTCCTAATATACAATTTTTTTCACAATATAAATCATATATGATTTATATAAATAAAGTATATATGAAGTGAATGTAAAAATAATATATTTTAATATACATAAATAACATATTATTAAATGAAAAGAAAATGCAAAAATAAAAAAAAATTTACCTGTTGTTTCCGATTTTATCATATTTGAATCATCACCACTTTCTTCATCACTGTCAATATGTGGAAATGAACCGCCCAAACAGAATAAGGGCATCGCAGAAACAATCTGATCGGTTGCCGTTGTTGTTGTTGTTGATGTGTTGGTGGTCGTTTCTTGATTAATATTTGATGAAGAAATTATCGAATTTGTTGTACATGATGATATTGATGCGGATGTTGTTTCTGTTGTTGTTGTTAATCGATTATTAATATCTTGTAATGGTGATTGTGTTGTAGTAGTTGTTTTAACATTTTTTAAATCATTATTATTTATTGAATCGATTTTACTGGACATTCTTCGTAATGCGTATTTATTATTATTTTTTGTAATAATTTCACGACGTTTTAATCCGCACTTTGGTGAACCAATTGGACTTAATAATAAATTTTTTTGTTGTTGAATTGATTTGATTAAATATTTATCATTTGCATTTGATGATGGTGGTGTTTGTGTTGATGGTGTTTTTACAGTTGTTGAACTATCACTATTTATTTTATTATAGTTATCATTATCATCATATTTATTTGCGAATTGATAATTATACAAATTATTAGAATGATTATTATGATCGGTGTTTATCGGGAATGTTAATTCATCTAATGGTATACGATTTATCGTACGTTCAACACCAACCAATAAACTTTGTAATAATGCTGGTAATTCGTCAGCTAACATTTCTAATGATAATGGACTTAACGAATCCTTATCTGGATCTAATGTATGATAATTAATTTTTTGATAATTTATCGATGAACGCCATACAGCACATAAATGTGGTAATAATGGGGTCGTTAATGTTGTCGATTGTGCACAAACAGATACACTTTCGTCTTCCAATGTTGATAATGCTTTTGGTTTAATACAAAGATATATATCATTTGGACGTAATAATGATTCATCAAGTGATCCTAAATGTAATACAACAGCACCGTGTATTGCAAGTGGCCAACCATTTTGCCAAGGTTGTAATTTCTATACATAAAAATAAAAATAATTTTTTGATAATTAGTATAGAGATTAAAAATTTGCATATTAAATATTAATAAAAAGCAGACACACACAATTTCCGTCAAAAACAAAATAAATTAATTCTTAGTAATACATTCAGCGGATAAAAAAATAAATCAAAGTACCGCCAGTAAATGTAAAACTAAATACGATTAGCCGCGATGGTTTAGCCTATGTGTTTGAGTAACTCGCAATTGATCAATAGATCAATAGCAATATCATTATCAATTCATTTCAGATCTGCATTTTATTATAATGAAAACAACGATAGTAATACAAATAATGGCTTCATTTGGTTCATGGTATATACATAGCAATAAAATCGAGAATAATAAATTTTAGTTGTATATAAATACTTACTTATTAGTACTTTATAAATTAATTTAATAATACAAAAAAAAATATACCATGCTGATTTAATTTAATGCATGTGTGGCGCCCGTGTAAATGTACTGCTGTATACAATATATGTACTAACAATATAATATATTGAATGATGGAAAAAACGAATCGACATTTCCGTTGTATCATTTTCAATACTATATATGCATGTATTTATTATTTTACACATCATTTCAAGTAATGAATTTTCCATTTAAAAAAAATATATATATTACCAAATAATGATGTATATAATATTATTTATATGTATATGGGATAGTTTAGTTAGTTTGTTTTCCAGGTAATTCTGACAAACAATGGGTTTTTGATTGATGACAATATTTTGTGCATTTTAAATTTGAATAACGCTTATAATAGGAAAAAATAAAGAACAATAAAGAACTATACACAATATGGAAGACCTCTCTATATGTATATAAATATTATTATAAATGTTGTTTTGTCCATCCCACACAAATAAAACAAAATTTAATTATATGCACTTCTTCAAATAAAACTTATTGTCTACAAAATATTAACTGAATTTAAACTTTTACATTTTATTATATTTAATGTTTTCTTTTTTGGTTTTTTAATTAATCTTTATTAATATATTACATGTAATTTATATTATAATGGATATATGATAAATGTACTTTTAGGTACTTTACCATTTTACTACTAATTTTATTTAGAAATTAAAATAAATAACATTTTTACCATACATTTTAAAGAGTGTTAATTATCCAAAAAAATAAAGTGGATATAAAATAAATTAAAAACAAATTTAATTATTTTTAAATCGACTAAAAGCATATACTATACATAAACAAAACAGACATATTAAATAATGATATATTTATGACCATTATTTATATTGGTATATTTCAAATATAATTTTCTATTTTCCTTGCAATTGTTTGAAATTCTTAAAAATAAAATACAATGCATTTTAATGTAAATGTTGTATAAACAATAATATGTCATTATATGCATATCGGAAACATATAAATATAAGTATATTAATATATATGTACATATATATAGAAAAAAAGGTAACTGACATTTGACTTCTTTACGGAAATTATGGTATTTATATTGATAAATGTATTATTTACATATATGATAATATACAGCAAACTATTTTCAATTTTATAAAGGTAAATATAATAATGTATATGGAATTTATACATTATTATTTTATTCAATATAGTTATAAATATGCGAAGATCGTATTGATAGTTTATGAAAAAATAAAAATAAAATATACGTATATATACAGTGTAAAAATAATGTACATTAAGGTGTTCTTTTGTATACACGTAAATACTATATTAGTTTAAAAAAGCGATAGTCAATAAATTTCACCAATATGCAAACTGCGTTCATATCAATTATTTAAACAATAATATTATACTGTATACATGGACATATGAGTGTGCGATGATACTTATCATAATCGCGCTTTTTGTTTATTTTCTTTTTTGTCATTTTGTTAATATTTGAATAATTTATTGTGTGAAAGTATATATAAATATTGTATTTATCTTATTTGATGATATCTATATATTATTCTGAATATGTCATTTAATTTTACGTATAAATTAGTATATATGTATGCATAAGTGCTTTATCATTTTTTTATTTGTTGAAAGGTAAATATATATTAAAGTATTTTTGTATAAATTTCAATCATTGATTTATTTATACATCTATAGCTACAGATATATATGTAATACACATTTTTACTTATTATTTAAATATGTGAAGTGTTTGCTTTACGCCAAAATGTTAATTAATATAATTATTGGTGTAAATGGACGCGTGCAATGTAATATAGTTAATATAATCGTTAAAAAGATTTAAAAAAAATTTTCATATCTAAATGTCAATATACAACTGCGATATATTATATTTAAGTGTATTTAATGGATTTTCCATTAAATACACTTAAATTCCATCGACAATATAGAAATTGTATGCATATTCCTGCAGTAAAAGCCAGATTATGTAAATTTGATTATGTTATATGGAATTCTTTGAACATTCTGTTACTTTTAGTTTAATAAAAAAAAATGTATTAAGTCATCTTTCCATGTAAAGAAACATGAAACGTTTCGTAAAATATTAGTAATTAAACGTTTGTTCCCATAAAAAATTTATTTTCATTTTACTTTTTTTTTCAACAAATTAAAAACAAAAATTCATAATCCCGCATATAAATTCAACATTTATAATTGGTTTCAGTTAAAAAATGTGTTTTTTTAAAAATATAGACTTGTAAACAATAAAAATAAAAGATTTTTATCTTACGGTTTATAAATAAAAATGCTAACTATATTATAATTTAAAACATGAAAAAATAACTTTATTTATAAAAAGAAAAAATGCCAGGAAGTAATATTTTATTATAGTTTCATATATGATTACGTATGCAAAATTAAACTTATTACATTTTCTATTATATAATGATTTAATTTAAAGATAAAAAACAATATATAGATAATTTTGTATTTTTTGCAAATAATTGTTTGCAAATGTGTTTATAATAATATATGTATGTAAATACAATAATTTATATTATCGCACTTATGATTTTTTTTTCAAACTCGTCAAATAACACCTCAATTATGTATTTGTTTAATAAAAAAAAATGTTCAAGGCTATATGTTATATTATAATATTCAATTGTCAATAAACGCATTTTTAAAAATTTTATTACATTTAATTTTTCTTTTTTAATTCAACAGATCGTGACTATATTAAATATTTATATATATGGATATATAAGATTTAAGTCATTTCAGTACGAATGATATTATGATTTTTTTACACGTTTTGTATAATTTACATATATATTTAAGAACAAAGAATTTTATATAAATAATTAATTTTGCAGAAAACGCATTATTAAAATAAATGATGTAATATTAATTTAGAACATATTTATGTGTTTTTTTCCTCCCCTTAACGATAAAGGAAAATAGAGAAAAAAAATAATATTCTTTATTAAATGTACATTTATTTTAAATTATATACGATTAAATTTAAACAAAGAATATTTATTTTAAATACCAATGAAATCAAAATTATTTTTTAATAATGTATTGTATTGTGTTTTTTTTAATTCAGTCTTTTTATTAACACATAAAAATAATTATTTATACACTCCTTTAAATCAAATATAATTATAATCTCAATAAATATAAATTTCGAGTATTATATCTACGGAAATCCTATAACTTGATTCGATTCTCAAACAGAAATATTTGATTAATTAACATTATTACGGTGTTATAATAGCCCAAATTGTATTATAATTCTTAAGAGTCAATAATATTGAAAGCTTAAGAGCATAATAAATTATTTATTAATTATTCTAAATCGAAAATGTATTCATTTTAATATATATAGCATAACTCTAATCATAAAACATCAACGCATTTTAAATTAACAAATAATTTTTCTTTTTTTTTACTTCATATTCAAAATATTATATAAAATATATTTTAATTAATTTTATTTGTTGAAATATACATTATTCATTACAATCATTTATTACATTTCTATATATATATGCATGTTCCATTTAATAACAAATAAACTTAAATATAAAGAATTATTATATTTGTTATTTGTTTTATTACATTCAAAATCTCAATATGTGGTCTATTACAATTTACTATAAATAAATATATATATACCAAAGAAATTAAGTATATAAAAGCGATATATATCAACAAAGAAAAGTCATCACTTACTTTATATATGTTCATATAAACATATCTACCATATGATATATATACATTTATTGAAAATTATTAAGTGTGAATAATATTATGACAATAATTTATAACACCCTCATATATACATACATTTTTTTTCTAGCATTTCTCATCGAGTTATTATTATTATATATATACTATAGGATACACCATCATAGATATTTGTATTGATGGTGTGACAATAAATAAATGTGAAACAATCAATTATTTGATGGCTTATTTCATTTATATAAATTAATTTTAATATACCAATAAATAATATTCATTTAAATTTTATATAAATGATTATTCGAATACTCTGAATAAATAATTTTTTTATGTATATTATGTCGATAAATGTAGATATATATATAATTATATATAGGAATATAAAATATATCATTTCATATATTATAATATAAATTTATGTATCACCTGTGTGTATTTAAATAATCAATTATTTTTAAATATGTGAGAAAATGTAATCTTTTTTATTTTTAAATATCTGTTTTTAAAAAACCCATTTCTTTATATAGGTACTTACTACACACTATATGGTCGTCTATATAAATAAATATAGAAAAACCATATATATAAAGATAAATATTCGATTGCAATTATATATACTATTTATATTACATTGTACTTGCTTATAATATCAAAAACCAACATTTATATAAAAATAAATACAATTCTATATACATATATATTATATGTCACCTTAAGGGCATAATTATTTGTAACTATTATTATCATTATTATTATTATTATTATTAATATTGTTATTATTATTATTATTATTACTGTTGTACAACTATTCTCTTATTAGTTATACATATATTTATTGTAGAAACATATTTTTTTTTTACTTCTATAGTTGTTAAATATTTGTTGACTAATCTTATAAAATTTATCTTTATATGAATTTATAAATACATAATACAAGCATATCATTTATATTGAATGTAAATATATATAGAAAAACACTTTTATTTTATTGTAATACGTTTTCCAATTTCATATTTAATAATTTCTTCAATTATTATAAATTTTCATATATGCATATATAATATTTGTATAAATGAGGAGAGAGATTTAAAATATTATGTATATAGATATATTTATAATTTTATTGTGTATTTTAATATATCGCGCGTTATTTTATCATTTTATATATACAGGTAAGCTATACATATAATATCTAACAAATACATTAAAATTTAATGCAATTTACCCGATGTGGTGTTTTTCTATATTTTATCTTTTTATTAAAATATTTATATTCATTACATTTAGTCATTTTTGTTCATATTTTTATAAATATATTTAATGTATTTATATTATATGAAATACATTTTTACCTCTATCATATAAAATATTCACATCGTATAGATATGCTTTTAAAGTATACAAATTGGGATAAAATTTTATTTTCATTGCGTATTTATTTATATTAAATTGATTATACGGTTTCAATATATTATATACATATAAAATAAATTATACACATTTTGAATTTACACTTATTGAACGTATACATCACATATTATATATTAATATACACTCTATTACTGTGTATGACTTTCATAAACAATTTATTATATATTTTTAATATATTTGTATAGTTTTTAATACATTACTATATTATATTGAAAATAATTACATGTGCAAAGTTTAAAGTGATAAGAAATATTTTAATTGCACTTTTTTTACTATATACTTTTTATATAGAGGTATAATAGTTATTCATATATATAATTTTAATATACTGAATTAACTCACTCAATAAAAATATATAAGATATTTATTTAATTATTTTATGTGATATTAAGCTATAATTGTCACATTTTCACACGTACACGATATGGTATTTATCATATATGTTTATACATTAAAGAATTTGTAAATTATAATTGATTTTGGAAAAAAATTGTTGTTTAAGTGATTGCCGCAACGCAATATTCGTTATTGGAATTATTTTTCTGTTTATTATATATAAATAGTTAAATGTGGAGATTGTTTATGCGATGTAATGAAATACAACTTTGTTTTGAAAACATTCATTTGAATTTGAATATATGACTAAATATACAAGACAAGTAAGATAATAAAGGTAGAAATTTTGTTTATATACAAAAATATTAATGATCGATTTTTTTTGTTTAACAAATGAAATGACGCATTATAAAAATTAATATAAAGCATTTTTTTATTCAATAAAAAAATCATAAAATAGACGAATTTCAGATCCAAGAATAGCGGATCGATCGCAAAAGTAAATATTTATAATAATTAAGGTAAGAGAATTAAATGCGTAAATCATATTTTTATCTATTTACACTTAATCCTATATATCTCTGATACAAAATTAATTTACTTATCTATATATTAATTCCACATGTAAATTTTTCCATAATATATATATATATATATATCTTAAATCATCGATCAACATTCTATACGTTAGTCATGTAAACTATGTCAACCATAATAAAGCTTTTAATGTTCTTTTTGCACACCCATTAGAACTCTATATCTATCTATCTATATGTCAATATATATCTTATTTTTAAAATATCGCGCATCAATGCGTCAACCCAGCAAATTCCATCATGTATTTAAAACCAAACAAAATTAAATATTCATAAAAAAATTAAATATTCAATAATCTATATAATTATATACACATTAATTTTATTAAATCATTTAACCTAATTGAATATTTTCCAATCTCGTTTATTTATCAAATCGCAATGTATCTATCAATAATATATTGTTAAAGCACATTATAAACCTTTTTTTTTGACAAGAAATCAATCTATCTTTTTGAAAAATAAATATAATAATATTAATTTACAATGTCCTAATTTGTTTAAGTGAAATTAATTAACTTATGTGTAAATTAAACATCCCATTAATTATGGGTTTTTAACCATTATGGTATATCTCTATACCTTGAAAGAAATATATATATTCATATACGTGAATTAATTAACTTTTAAATGTTTATTTATTTTTTTTTTAATTTGTGAAGATGGGAAAGAAAACGTCTATATATATAAACATGTGAAGTTCAAATCTAATAAGCAAAATAAACTATATAATATAATGAAAAAAAAATATTTAATTAGATATTTAGTGTATATATAGTTTATTATTGATTCTGCCAATTTTAATTAGGTTTCTTTTTTTAAATCAATTTTTTTTTGTTTATTGTTGTTTGTTTAAAAAATAATCTTCATTTTGTATTTTTACACTTAAGGCAAAAAAAAAAAAAACAGAGGAATATTAAAACGATTTAAAATTTTAAATATGAAGAAAAGAATATTTTTCATATATTATATATTAGTATATTTGAAAAGAAAATAATCTACAATCATCTTTATGATGAAAAAAATAGCGATTCTATTATATGTGTGGTATTTATGCGGTTGAATTGAAATATATAAATAAAAAATGTGTGATTATTTATCTTCCAATATTTTTATGAATGTAAATGTGTATGTACAATTTTCTTATATGTAAATATTATTATTATACAGTATATAGAATGAGAAATGGAAAGAAAAAAAAAATAAGCCAAAATAATAATTAATTTTTTTATATACTTTTTGCAAATTGTATATTATAATATTGTGTGGCATTTAATATATTGTAGTACAAAAGAAATATACGAGCTGGATATTTTTTGTGTGTGTTTGCTAATAATAGCCTTTAAAGTATATATTATATTCTAATGAATAGTAATTGGATTTTTTTTTCATTCAATTTGTATATCTTAATATGTACTGATGATGCGGTGTCTATATTTATTTATATATGCTTTTGAACTACATTAAAAACTATATATACCCTATTTATATGTTTTTCTTTTGTTTGTGCATTTATTAAGGTATATATAATTTTTATAAGTATGTGGCGCATAACAATTTCATTTTTTAAAAATCTCTTTGAATATATAATTAAATGATTAATGATTATTAATATGTTTTTATTTGAGACATATATGTATTTATTTTTTACAATATCAATTTTGATTGCTATTTTTTTATTATTATATATTTTCTGTTATCATTATTTTTGTTTTTTCTCATAAATTATTACGAATAAGAGCGAGGTTTTGAATTAAGAAAATACATTGAATTTATGTCATTCAAGAAATATAGCAAAATAATTTTCTTTTCGGCAAATAAATAAATGTGATTTGTCAAAATCGCATTTGTTAAAACCTAAAAAAAAATTATTAGTAGTTTTAATATATATAATTATAATAATAAATCATTTCACGATTTTTTTTTTGTTAACCCGATAACAGAAATCATTAAAATCATCGGAGGACAATAATTTTAAAAATAAATTTAGAGCTTTTTGTTACTTCATGTGATATTATTTAATCATGCATATTATTTATACATATAAAATACAAATTTCATATTTAAATATATCATTTTAATTTATGTTATGACGACAGTAAATTTAATTACGAACTATAAAGGAAGAAAACACAACAAAATTTATTATGATAATTTTTTTCTTATTTTAAAATAAGATATTAATTTTTTGTTGTTGTTCATTTCCGATTTCATTTACTCCAACATATCTATATATTTATACATAAAAAAAGAAAAAGTCTAGATATAAAATAAATAAATAAATAATGTTTTATTGGACATAATCAATCCAGTAGAAAAAAAACCTCATAAAGATCGTAAATATATTATCCGCAAATGAACTCAAATAACACATGCGAAATTTATTTATGGTTGAATTTGTCATTTTTTTTATTATAAACTTATAATAACAACAAAAACGAAAAAAAACAAACAAGTTATACAAAAACCACACGAATATAATAAATAATAATAAAAAAAATACCATTTCGAATTTTTATTTAATCAATTCGCATATTAAAGACTATATTATTTTTTCGGTTAGTTCTCTATATATATATACTCTATATATATATATATTGTTCTCTATATATATATATATTAAATATTAATTTATGATCAATATCATTAATATTCCATGTATATATATATGAGAATGTTTCGTATATGCAGGATAAAAAGCATTTGCCACTGCAAAAATATTTTATATATATAAATTTTTCAATTTGATTGATTCATTGATCATTAAAACATGATTCATATATACAATTTCTTAACCGGTATATATATTTTATATATTTACCGATTTGTACGTGCCTCGTGAAATACAATTTAAAAAGATCGATGTTATGCGATAAAAATCATTTTTCAGTTGTTTTAATATTTTCATATCTCACTGTATATGTACCATATATATTTGTGTTATTTATAAACAGGGTGTATCTAAGTGGTTTGCTGAATTATTAACAAAATTCCTGTGACAACCATTTTATAGATAGATTATCTCCTAAAGCATTCTAACATTATCCCACCCAATAACATATATAACTTATTCTCAACGATTGTATTCAAATTGCATCAAAATATATGTCCTGAACATAGATATTTTCATTGAAAAAAACATCCCAAGCTGAAATCAGCGGAAAGTGAAACGTAATTATCCACTCTGTTCAATCTTTAAATATATATTGTATTTAATATTTAACAAAAAAAAATTAAATTCTTAATATTCTCATTTTATAATTTTTGATAAACCAACAAAATAAAATTGATAAAATTCTTCTTTGCGTATGTATTCAAATAATTATATGACAATTTGTGTCATATATAGACATATCAATATATTTATTATATACTTAAAATTTTATTTTTATATATGCTGATAAAAAGATATATGCATTTTTAAGAGTATTAAAAATATATCTATAAAATTTTAAAAATTGTATCACGAAAAATATATAAATCTGACATGTATTTCCTGTGTCTGTGTCTTTTGCTTTTAACTTTTAATTTATAAAAACATAAGAGTTTTTATTATATGAAAATATTTTGTTATTCCTTTTTTATTAAATGTTTTTGATTAATTCATTGCGGTATATAATTTTAATTTTCATAAATAAATGTTTTTTTTTGTTATAATTATATGGATGCATTTAAATTATATTAAAATTACTTTGATGTGATTATTGTATTGAAATTTATTATTTAAAGGTAGCCTTAAAACACAATATACAATTAACCTAAATGATAAAATATATATTGTAAATGTTTACGTTACTTATTTTATTATACATTTATACATATATTGGAACTTGAAATACCATTGAACTTTCATTTCGGTAAAATGGTATTAAGTCAGACATCATCCAAATGTTGGCTAAAAATCTCCGACGGATTTTCAAGTTGGAAATACTAATTCTTGGGAATTTTTTTTGTCTCATATGAAATTTTAGATTTATTATCTCTGTTAAACAAAATAATGAAATTCAATGTTTTTTTTATTGAATGTACGTCCACTGTCCAGAGAATAAATTTTCATTACAAAATACCCGACTTTTAATATTTAATCAAAAACATTCTAATATTGGATAAATAAGATAAAAAAATACACGCACCTATAGGTGAAAAAATGTTATTAAATATCAATTTTAATTATTTGATTTATTTATTCGATTATTTTTTTTTTTGCGTTTCATTTCGTTAATCACATTTATTATTACTCTAACGCTAACCATATTGATTATATTCAATTAAACTAAGTAACGAATTTTCAATTAATAATCTATACATTTATATTGCACATAAAGATTTAATTTAAAAAATCATGTACAAAAAAAATAAAATTATAATGATTAATTGGAGAAATGCTGCGAATTTTATAAAGGTATTATTTATATTTTTTGCATATATTATATTTATTTATATACATTCGGAATATTGGTATATATAAATAATTTGCAAGAAATCGAAATTGGTTTAATTGTTTATCATTCGAAAATAAGAAAAAAAAACTATAATTTTTTTCGTGTAAAAAATATTATACGCTACAATTGCGTTCATAAACAATTATTTATTGAATAAATATAATGAAAAGTAAAAAAAAAATGGTATTGATTATATCAACGGTTAAAAACCGATATTATATATGTATATATATTTAAATATAGATTTCATTTGGGAATCAATTTCGCATAATATACAAAATATATTTTCACTATTTTTTTTTTTTTTTAAATTATTACGATTTTTTTTTTTATTAGAGAAATATATTTATTTATTTTTTTAATAAACACAGTCAATAAACTATCTATATATTTTATATATAGCTGCATCATATCATATCATTATATATATATATATATATATATATATATATATATATATATATATATATGTATTTATTTCTATATGTATATATAACATTAAATTAATGTTATTTATTTTATTGTGTATACATATTCGAATTCGCGGTATGTAACATCATTGAATATAAACATTTTATCTGTATATTGTATCGCGTATCCAATTATGGTGGAATATTATATTATACTATACACAGATACATCTCCATATGTTATTGGATAAAATTATATAAATATATACATATCTATGTGTTTACAATTTCATATAATAAACACAACATTGACAATGAAATTTTTTATTTTTTTATATTTAATTTCATAAATAAGTCGATATATCGTACATTAACTTACTTTTACTTTATTATATGGTAGTATTAACAGAACACACAAATTGTTATTGTAAAAAGTACATTGTAGCAAATATAATTGCAAATAAGTTATAGAATTAAATGGTTAAAAAATAATAAAACAAAATGTTTAATAATACTCGAACATGACTATATATATAAAAAGTATATTACAATAAAAAAAAATCTATTTTTTTTTTAATCACAGATTTTGTGTTTGTGAAATTAATTTGTTTTTATTCGCTTATTATAAATAATGATTTTTCGTGTGTGTATAAAATATTTATTAATATTTTTTTTGTTACAAAAAATTAAAATGTATTTTTAATGCCTATATAGGAAGAGGAAAATATATATATTATATTATATATACATATATAGTTTATTATCTTTATTACATTATTAACTTTATTATTTTATTAATATTTATTGTATACATTTTTTAAAAAAATATATATCATGTTTAGATTAATTTTAATTTTTTTATTATCTTATATATACAAATTGAAAAATGAAATAATTAAATGAAAGTTGTAATTTAATTAATAATTAATCAATTATTTATATACGTATATAAATATATAAATTTTAATAAATGAAATAAATAATTTTATATTATAACAGTTCATATATAATATAAGAAAAATTTTTTTGTTATCTATTTTGAAATTACATAAACGAGTAAATTTATAAATATATATTTATTTTGTTTTTTTTTTAATCTATTCAATTTCTGTTTATATGAATATTATTTATTTGTAATTATTTAATTTTATATATATATATATTTATAATTTGTGCTTAATTGATTAATTGATTATAAGGAAAAAATTGAAAAATATATTCAATTATTTAATAGATTCAATTTGAATACAAATGTAAAGTACAATTTATATATATGAGATTATTACGGCAATATGTGTTTGTTTACTATATTGATAATAAATATAAAATAATTGAATATTTTTATTATCATAATAATTGTATTATTATTACTATTATAGGCATATAGGCAAAGTGTGATATGAATAATGATATTTTCCAATATTTACGATAATATATACAATTAATCATTTATTATTGCGCGATATATTATTTTTATTGTGGGAATAGACGTTCAAAGATTGTATATAGTATAAAATTTTTTTATATAAATCCAAAATGATTGTTAAAAATGCTATTACATGTAATAAGGAAAAACATTTTAATTGCCATATTTAATTCAATAAATATATTTTTATGGAATTTTTAGTAATCATATCCTTATTCATAATGGTATATTGCCAATAATAATGAGATTTTATAAAATGTAATTCATTTGTTTAATTTTTGATAACTCAACGTTTTAGCAAATCGTTTTAGTAATATAGGGTTGTAATATCAAATGTATACAAAATCAAAAGATATTTTCGAAAAGTTATAATAAAATTGTATGAGAAAATAACAATAGAAAGTAGAAAATTTTAATCTGTCAAGTAATATCAACAATGAATTCCTATTTACATCGACGTATATCCTTTATTATTATTGTTATTTTCTAAAAATGCGTAAACGTTTGTTTGACTATATCCGAATATATAAAATGGTAATCCATAATTATTAATTACATATATATAATTCCGAAAATTTCACATTATAATGTAATCCAAATGTATATATATATATATATATATATATATATATATATTTTAAATCTATAAATAAACATATAAGTTATGATATGAGCATTCATTTATTATAAAAATGGAATGAAATTATTGAACAATATATAATAAATTATTCTATTCTATATTCTATATATTTACGCAAATACATTTAACAGATAACATTTTAAGCTACTTATATTTACATTTTTCTTTTTTTTTGTAATATATTACAATAATATTGTACAAACAATTATGTGCGTGTCGATTTAAATTTATAAACATCATCATAATAATATATCGCGCAGCTATATATGTGTGAACACAACTTATATATATTACATTACCAATTAAGTAAATAATTTTAATGGTTAAAAAAGATGTTAAATCGTATGCATCCATATAATAATATTTTCAAATAAAACGTCCCGGGGATATACAGAATAAAATCCCTCACTTTTAACGCATATTTTTATTTATTTTTCCATATTGTAATATATTGAAAATAAAAGAAGACAATATAAAAATAACAAAAAATACGTATATATAAAACAACATCACAGTTCATTTATCAATCAATAGTATTTATATTTATTGTGTTTATAATATGATGAAAATGAATATATACCCTTATAAAAATAACGTATATATAAATATAGAGAGATAATATCAAATTTTATTGAACATCTGGAACTGATTTTCTATTGATAATCATCATATATACATTTTTGTCAAATATATATGTTATATATTTGTAAATATATAATACTTTATAAATACCATCTACAATGAGTAAACTGTTTATTATGAATAGTTATTTTATATTGAATAAATATATGGGGGTATCATTTTTGTAATTTATAGCATAAATAAATCTCATATAATGCATTTATTCGATAAATTGTCATTTGTTTTTTTGGAAAATATCCTAACACATTACATTTTTATAAACAAAAAATTAAACACTACTTACTACTACTTTTCAATATGTAAGATATGCAGAAAAAAAGAGCATTAAAAAAATATTGCATTTAAGTGTATGATCGTGTGAAATTATTCTTTTCACATTTTGACAATATATTAGAAATATATAGAAACATCCCAAACAATTAGTTAAAACAAAATGTGTATAAATTGTGAAAATATTTTAAATATATATTTTTATACAGATTTTATATGTTTTTAAATACATTTTTTGTTTATCAAAAATGAAATCCATAAAATGTTATAAAAGACACGTTTGTTAAATATATACAGTACACTTTATATTGAAAACAATGATGAAGGGGTGTTAAATATATAATATAGTTTAAAATATTTACCCTCAATTTATTTACAAGAAAAAAAACACGTTTTAAAATTATTTATAGTCAATGTTGATGCAATGAATTAATTTATTTGTTAATCTAACCGCAAACATTAAAATATCGTAAATTTGAACAACATAAACGCATATCGCATTTTGTCAAAATGTTAAGATTTTAATTAAATAAAATACTAACTAAATAAATAATATTTAAGGTTCATTTGGTTAGATTTGGAAATTTTCAAAAACCGCACACACACAAAAACCATTAACAAAATTACTATATAAAGTCAAATGAGAATATTGCATTTGCATATATATTATTGATATATGGTTTTTTTTTTGGTTTTATTATCACGTGATATTTTTCCTGGCGCCACCAAGTCTATAAATAAATATATTCTTATGGTATTTATACAAAAGTATATATAAATAAATATAAATAAATATATTTATAGCAAAATTATTTTATTGTGTTTTTTTTTGTATTTGCAAAAAAATAGATATTCATTATTGTGGTTATCGTTATCTATGTATAACATAAACATAACAATGAAATGAAATTATATTATCTTTTTTGTTTGATCGACATTTATGTATGGACGATAATTTTTTGTGTCAGTATAAATAACAATGAATTTTTATGCATGCAATATTGTATGTATGGGATGGGGACTTTTGATTGTGATTTTTAGTTTAATTTTACTTTATTATTTACTGTTACTTTACTTATAATATCCATTGTTATTCTGTCTATACAAATTAATACAAAATTTAGATGTTTAAAAAAATAAGTTTAAGAACAACTATATATATTTTTTATATTCATGTATGATGAAATTTAAAGGTCTACGCACGGGTTTGTTGTTATGTGTTTTAAAATACATTTTGTTAAATTTAAATTTTGGAATTTTGAAAAATTAAAACGAACCAAATACTTCAAATTTTGCAGTTTGATTTTGCAGATTTTGCAAGGCATATTTTTTTAAATAAATAAAATTTAAATATGTTGTATTGAAATAAAATATCTGGTTCAAAAAAACAATTTTAATTATTTAGAAATCGTATAACATTTGATTATAGAAATTACTGTAACAAAAGTTACACACGTATATATTTAAATAAAATTCACATGATTATTTTACACGCAAAATGTCATTATATATATAGTATTACATATATATAGATAGTTTAGTTAAAATATGTAACATAAAAAAATTATGTGTAACAATAAATAAGGAAGTTGTAAATTCTTTTTCTATGCGTATACATATATATCATTTATGTGTCACTCATTCAAAATAAAATAATTTATAGCAGGTATATATAGTAAAAATACGCAAACATATACCTGTATATTTATTTCTTTAATTATTATATGATTTTCATGTAAAACATCCATCATATAGAAATAAGAAATAAACTATATATATACTGCGTAATATAATTTTTCAATTTTTATTCAAATTATAATAATCTACCTTATTTATACATAAAAAAATTATATAAAATTTAAATATGAAAGTAAATCAACACGATTTAAAATAATATGTGTCTTAATTTATAATATATATATATAGGTATATATATCTCACATATAAAAAAAGAAATATATAATTTCAGATCTTCCTTTAAGCGAAAAATATAATAGCCAATGCATGCATGTATAATATATAAAGAATATATTAATAAATATGTTTCTGCATACATCGCGTGCGATAGTCATATTTAAAACATATTTATAGTATACCCAACGTTTGTTGTATTTAATTATTTATTTATTATTATTAAATTAAAAATTTGATGTTTGAAAAAAAAAGCAAGCTTATTTTTCTTCTATTTTATTAAACTTGCCCAAAACACCGATTAGGTTTCGTGATGATTGTAAACATAATTTACAATTTACACCAAAACAATATCTCAAATATAATACATATTTTTGATGAATAAATTAACTATATATAAATAATTTTGAAATTTAAATATATAAAAAAAAATATTGGTAAAAAATTGGTGATAAAAACAAAAAAAAATAATATGTGATTTAGATAAAATATATATAAATAAATAAAAGATAAAATCTTTATAATTGTTGTGAGAAAGTAAAAAAAATGTTTTTTTTTCAGTAATATTTTGTGGAATTTTGGTTTTAATTAACCAAAAAACAAAACGGTCACATTTAGATAAAATAAAATCACGAAATTATGTTAAAAACTATATTGATGGTATTTACATTATGAAAGGAAGGTCTTCTTCGCATCGCATATTTTCCTTAATTAATTTTACCAGAAATTCATATATTTCTTATACTTTATTAATCGTGTATATCATTAAATATTTGCAAAATTTAAATATTATATATATTCAGTGTGCATATAAAATATATTTAAATAACATATTAGCTGTATTGGCTGTATAAATATATATACGATCGGTATTTTTTCTTTAGAAAACTGAATCATCAAATAATGTAAAAACTTTCATATCTTATTTATATTTTATAATTTTTATAAATTTATTTGATGATAAATACCAAAAAAGAAATTAATAATAATTATTACGAACTATTTCGAGTCATTACTGGAAGTTTTATTAAAGTATTTTACCTAAAATCATATACAAATAAATGTTCAAAATAGTATTTTTTTTATTTTCTATCAATTATAAAGATTCTGAACTGGATATTAATATTTATCTGAATATATATAGTGATTATTAATCCATGAATGGAATAGTGTATATATTTAATAAAAACAATTAAATGAAAGATTTACATATTATTATATATAATTATATATACATTTCTTCTTCTTCTATGTATAAGAACCATTTTAACTAATTTTTTCTTTAAAAATGATTATATACATATACGTATAATTCATATAATAATTTTTAAATTTAATCGTTTAAGACATCATTTATGATTGTCATAAAATTTATGCGTATAATAATATAAATTATATGTGTATATTTTAATATGTAATTTCACTTTATAAAACAATTAATTAATTTATCATAATAAAAATATAACATTTTAATTCTATATATTTTATTAAAATAATGTTTATATACATTGAAAAAATATATATTTAGAAATGGATGACAGTAGAAATTTTCAAATGTTAATTTATTATATACATATACTTTATATTCGATAATTTTGCTATATAAGATATTGGTATTTTTTATTTATGCAGGTATAATTTTATGTATCACAAAACGAATTAAAAAAAATAAAAGGAAATTATTGTCAGTATTTAAAATTTATATATGAATATATATTTCTTATGTATGGTAAAATAATTGTTTTTTGTTTTTATTTAAAATTTATATTATATATTAGCCTATAAAATATTTAATTATATTTAATTATAGTGCTGCGGATATATGTCTTAATTTAATTTAACGAATATATATAATATTATATGATCGAAAGAGGTAAAACTTCTATATATATTCATTTTATATATAAGATAATGGGTATATTGAAATTTCATAAATTTTGTTTTTTATTACTTACTTATATTAACATAAGAATCATTTAATTATTTTTTTGTATTTGACCAATAAAGTTGTATGTTTTTTATTATAAATATTATATATATATATATATCATTATATTGTTATTGATATACGTACCTGTATGGATAATATAGAAAAATTAGAAAATTATTAATAAAATTTATTGGTATTTTTAAAATTTGTAAAGTTAATTTATACATTATAAATATAATTGCAATAATATCAATGCACTATGCAAATTATAATAAAATAATTCACACACTCTGAATTGATGAAACTTTTATATAAACCAATTCCAAATATCATATATATTTTCATTAATTAACTCATTTTAAATTCGATAAAATCTATATTTATCAGTACATACGATTAATAATGTATCATTTTGTTTTTTAAAAATTAATTTAAATAATTTCATAATTAAAATTTCCATAACAAGAAAATAATATAACTTAAAAAAATGAGGTGTGAATAAAACAGTTTTATTAATTATTCGCTATACATATTTACTAGTGAAAACCAGATTTTGAAAAAAGTTTATCACATATGTATCATAAAACTCAAATTATATGTGATTTATGTAAAAAGATTAAAATAAAAAAAAAATTTACAAAAATCCAATAAAAACTAGAATAACAATTTTTTTCGCATAAATTTATTTTTACCGATATTTAAAAATACATTCGCAATATGACAACGTAAATAAATTATTAATATATTTAAATTAATATGTTTAATATAATCAAATCGAAAAAAATTTTAATATAATAATTCATCAAAAATGGTTTGCATTAAAAAATGATGATAAATAAAATTTAATATGAACAATAAATAAAATATAATAATAAATTTCACTGATTAAAATATTTTGATTATAAATTTTTAATGAAATAAAAACTATTTTTTTTTATTACATTTATTTTTAATAATCAGACCAGACAAACAAATAACTATATATACCATATATATGTGAAAAGTGGTTAAACAAAAGAAATTTAGGTGGATTTTAACACGCTATACATATTTCAATATAACATCTTGATTTCGTGATATTCTGACTTAATAAATTTAATATTGTTATAATAAAACATATATAGCTAAATCAAGAATCACGTTTTCATTCACATCTTATATAGAGATGTATTCTGAATTTATTCAACATTAATTTTATAAATATTTATATGTACTCTACTTGCGTGTATATAGAAAAAAAAATAAAAAAAAATGATTCACTAACGAAATTTGAATGAAATCGAAGTTGTATTCAATTTTTTTTTATATACTTACATTCAAAATCTATAATAATCTACAAGTAATTATTATTTAAAAAAATCACACGAATGGTGGAACACGAAAAAACAAAAACAAAAATTCAATTCAATAACCTTGTCACTTTCTACAAAGGTCGTTCCATTTTTGAAAAATATAAATATTAAAATTTATTTTATATTTATATATATATATTATATATAATATATATAGATATAGGTTTTTGTATTTATAATTTTTTGTCTTTCTTTCAGATGTGATACATAAATTTATTAAAGCATATATTTATACATAAAACGATATAACAATTTTTTTTTTGTTGTGTATGAATTACCGAAAAATTGAATTTAGCATAAATAATGCATAGATTGGGTAAAGCAAATAAAATGATGTAAAGTAAAAAGAAAATACAAAACAAGCATATTAAATTATCCTTCGTATATATACATACATCTGTAAATAAATATGTAAGGTTTATGCGGAATTAATGAATAAGATGAAAAGTGGATTTTTTTTGCATCAGATAATATATGTATATACCAACATGTACAAATAAAGTCGTTGGACATATCAACTTAACATCTTTATATGTAAATAAATACATATTTATATATAATTAATACCTTTAGTTTGATGTCGATTCTTAAATGCAATTTAGTACCTGATCTCTGTTTATTATTGTATATATATAGATAATATTTTAAATGTTATATGGGCATAATTAACACACTAAAACATTTTAATGTAGAAAGTATTAAATTATAATAATTTTGTATACATAAATTTGAGTCTTCTCTTTTATAATAATATTCGAAAAAATATATACAATGCGGAGAATTGCCAATTGATTTTGTGTGTATCGGCTTTTTATTATTTATTATTTATTTATTGATTATATGTATATCAAAAGACATTATAATTGATATATTTGACGTAAGTGTATATTTGACGTAAGTGGAAATTTCAAGTATATATATTAAATGTTAATTTAAAATATCAACTTTTTAAACAAAGAGAAATTATATATTGATTTGATTCGCTTCTGTTATAATTTGTTTTCTATAGCCCGCACAATGTGATAATAAATATATGCATTTTTTGTTTAAATTTTTGTATAAATATTCAAATGCAAGAAATAATAATTTAAATATTTTATTATCCGCGTATAGTTAAATAAAATTTTATCTACATTTTAATATGTGTTTTATTATTATAATAAAACCAATAAAATGTATATTAATATATTATTTATTTGACCTTATACTATGGTTTATTGTGGTTATATATATGAAAAATACAAAAATTGATCAGTTCCGGTCCTCACATATCTTTCTATTTTTGTATTAATGTGTTACTATAAAAATTAATATAGTAATAAAATCTATATGGGATTGTCATTGTCTTATTTAAATCATATTTTATAATATTTTATTTTTTAATATTTAGAATTTAGAAATAAACTGACATTATATTATAAACAGAAAATTGTTCATAGACAATGATCATTTATATAAATAGAAAAATTGACACCAAAAAACAAAAACTCATATATTAATTTACTCTTGAAATAAATAGTATTATCATAAAATTCCTTAAAAATAATTTATAATAACAATATTCATTATACAATTTAATGTTTTAGCCTTTAATTTTTTATATAAATCATTTGCAATCTACAAAAAAGATGAAACAAAATTTTTCACAATAATGAAAATGCACATGCGAAAAATAAACCAATTAAATTTTATATATACATAATGAATGTACTAAATGTAACAATAAAAGTTGTATTGTCTTTTTTCAAACAACAAAAATTGACATATTATTTTATACATACATATATAATGAAAAAAATAAAAAATAAACAATTATTTATATATCATTGACATATTTTGATTCAAACACTTGATAAACATTTAATTAATTGTCATTATTAATAAATATACGGTGTATATCTACAACAAATTACATATGTACTGTATATTAAAAAATTATTTTAAATTTGAATCATTTATTTATTGATATTCACGTTCGCATTTCATTTTCATTTTGAATTTTCATGCAATGTATATAAAAAAATGTTTCCAATTCACAAATTGCAAAAAAAAAAAATTGGTAGTTAGTTATATAAAATAAATATACACAATTGAAATTAAACACAACACAAATTATTATATTATATTGTATTGTATTATATATTCGTTTATTTGTGCGAGAATATAATAAACAATTTAGATTAACATCTATGCAATATATATGAAATATATGTATATATATATATAATTGAAATCTGCTATTTATTTTCCATGGATAAATAGTATAGTAATGAAAAATAAAAACACAATATGTATGATATCATTACATGCATGAATATGCATTATTATGGATGAATATTCGAATTGTGTAAAATTTATTAACTGCATGTACATTATACATATTGGCAAAAATAGACAAATAAAAAGTGTCAAAAAATACCGTGAGAGATTATTAAAATTGAAAATTATTATTAAATAAATCGTTGTATATCCAGTCAATTATATAAATGAGGCAATATTTTTATGCAATAAAAATGTTTTGCTTTAAGAGCGCGTTATGTACGCGTATATACTTATATAATATATACGTATATTTCATATTTATATACTTAGTTAATTTTTATTTGTTTGCATAAATATAATTAAAAAAAAATTGTTTGTAATGCTTTGTGAATTTGATGAATGACTGTGATGTCTTTAGTGGTGAAAATTGATACTTTTAGATCCGCAAATGACTATATGAACAAAAAAAAAATGGATGTTGATGATCATTATTTTATCTCTTATAGGTTGATGTCAATAACATTTTGAACAAAATCCGGATTCATATTTAAAGTTAAGAATTTTTGTATTTGTAAATCATTTAGATGAATCCTATATATGGTGAAAATATGTAAATATATTTGTAAATGCGGGATTTGATTTTTTTTCTTTTTGTTGCTTAAAAAAAAAATTAATTTTTTGCTATACAACCAACAATCTGGTTTTAGCGTCCAACAACAGCCTTCTGTTGTTAGTTTCTTAATTTGTGGCTTTTACGGTGTCGGTAATTAGCCGTACGACCAACAGCAAGTGGAATATACAACTCTGTGTTAAAATTCAGATTCGAAAAATAACCGAAAACACAAAACATATTTTATTTTATGATTCGATCCCACGAACCCAAAATTTCGTTAGAATTTTAGGTTGGCATTTTTAACATTTACACCACAGAGTTATATTTTGTTGCTTAATTTTTTAAAATTGTTAAATATTCTTCAAATAATGTATTCTTAAGTAGATATAGTAATAGTACCACAATTGATCAGTAAATACGGGACGACAAGGCAGACTTGGCAGAATAACTTGATAAATCATCAAAATGGTCGATAATCAAATTGCAGCAAAGTTTTTACTATATTTTATACATAAATAGATGCAATGACAAACAAAAAAAATAGGGTTCATTTAATATCTTTTGTTTCCACGATAATTTTCGATTAAAATTTAAATAATTTAAGTATATATGAAATTTTTATATTTGTTTGAGTTAATATTAACATATACACAATCATTTAAATATTACATTCATATATTTATAGAATGTATATAAAGTCACGCAGGAAGTTCCCATTAACAAAATTCTTAACAAATATCTATAATAAATTCAACAATATATGAATTACATATATACACTCTGTTACACTACACTATTGATATATATGTATATATAGTACATATACGTAATCGAATATAATTCAACTTAATCGTTTGCCACGCACCATTTAATTAATGACAGTCAAATCAACGTCAATATTTTATTTATATGCATGTAGAATATATACAACAATAATGAGGATATTGTTTATTTATTTCATTTAATTTATATATGATAGGCTATGCGATAGACATTGACTTTGTACGCAGCTATATTGGTTAGACTTTAATTTATTATAATATTTATTTAAAATTCATTTGGGTGCAGTATTAATTATTATTGGTTTTTATTTTTGTTATACTTGTAATGTTTCTTTTTATACAAAAAAAAAAATAAACACAAAATAAAACATTTACATGTAAAAAAATATCTATTTTTCTTTGAAATGATTTTTAAAATGTGGTTTATATCGCATTTGATTTATATATGCGTGTAGGATGAATATTAATTTTAATAATTATTATGTTTTATTTATCTTCGCTGTTTGTGATGAATGAAAATCTGAATGTATATGATATTTTTATTAATTAGTTTAAAAATTAATACATGCTTTGTTAGTATATACATATTAAGTAAAATTTGTAATAATATTTAAAAAAAATTTAATTGTCACACATTTGTCTTAAAGAAAATTTTATATAATAAATAGAGAGAGTGTCAAAATTTGTGTAATTTATAGTTATATACAAAAATATGTATAAAATATAGTAAATAATTACGTGAGGATTATAAAATTGATGTTTTCTTTAACATATACATATTTTATATTTATGTACATATATCGAAAAATATATCATATTATATTATTATTAATAATTTATAATTAATATTAAAATTAATTTTACATGAACTTAATTATATTTGATTAGTGTTTAGCATCACAGAAGTAAATTTATATATACATAAAATTCGCCTACCTCTTAAATTTATGATTAATACAAATTTCTCTTGATTATGTTTAAATATTTTTATTTTTTGTTTATTTATATATAATTATTTTATATATTCATAAAAATATTTATATACATTCATAAAATGTATATGTTGATTATTTATTCAAACAAACATAAATATTTATACATATATATTTTTAATAAATTAATAACATTTTTTTTTTCATTACTTTTTAACATTTCTAAGGCATTTATTACTGCGCTTTTATAAATTATTATTTGTGCATAAAAGTGTAAGTAAAAATATGATAAATATAAATTTAACAAAATTCAAAATTATTTTACATTGCATTTAAAAAATAAAAATACTAGTAATCAAATATGAAAAATCCGCGTGGGCTTTAGCCTATATGAACAAAAATTATTTATATATATAGTGAAAGTGATTAATTTATTAGGTGATAATTATCGATGACAATTTATTCATTTGAATATATATAATGATAATGACAATATTCATATGAATGAGAGATGATATATATATTTTTCATTGCAAATTAATTTAATTTTAATATCGACAAATTGAATTTTTCATGTTTGTTTTTTATTTTTCAATAAATTCAGAATATATATATATATATATATATATATAAGATATATATAATATATATATTTTATTATATTTATTATTTATTGCTTTTCCGATTGCACACAAGAATTAGCATAAAATGGTGGTTCAATTTTGTTACTGCAGTGAAATTGATTAATTTCTATTAATAAAAAAACTGTTTTCATTATTTTTCTTTTTGAAAAAATATTATATACTATTGGATTATATTATATGGATTACCTTCATGATTATTAAGACGATAATGGATAATAAATTCATATTTTTGTCTACAAAAGTATAATAAATGATAAAATTAAAAATAAAATGTTTTTTAATTGAAAACAATTAAGTAATGGTTTTAACAATCGTTTAAGTAATTGTTAAATTTTATAAAATGTTCCGGAAAATATATATAAAGAGGAAGTGCATATAAAATCAATTGAATATTTTCAATGAAAATGAAATTCTTGCCATACAGATAAAATAAATACTATAAATATTTAATTATAATTTATAAAATAAAGAAATTGAAAAATACATACAATAAAATATTTATTAAAATTAAATCAATTTCACAAAATGCGAATAACTCTATATCTATACAATACATGTATATACAGGTACATTGATTATTACTTGTTTCTTTTTTTTAATTGACATAAATATTTGTCGCCATAAAGTGCGAGATATTTATTGATTTCATAAATTAATTTATTTTTGTTTTTGTTTTCTTTATATAGCCTATCTATATGAACATATTAACCATATTTATTCGATCTTTGATTTAAAATATTTTTGTATATTTATCGCTTATAATTTTTTCTATTTTTAATCATTAAAAATTGTATAAAAATTGGATTTGCATTACATTTTTAAGTCAGAAAATGTATATACGTCATATAAATGTATATAGATTTTATTTCATGCCATATTATTCGCCAGTTAATATAAATTCATTGATTGTATATTTTTTTTATATGTATAAATAAAACTTAAATATATTTCAGATTTCATTTTTCATGATTCCTAATATGGATATTATTATTACTATTATATTGAAGTCTTTTGAATTAAATATTTAGATATATATATATAGATATATTTATTTATATTGTCTTTGATTTTATATATATAATTGTTATATATTATAAATTTTACATTTTTGATATCGCTGAATATTATAATTGAAAGTAACAATTATTTATTAAATTGTATATAATTTATTTATATTTCGAAAAATAAAACAATTTTCTTTATTATTAAAAGAAACACAATTAATATATATATATTGTTATATATTGATTCATATGTAAAATATTCTTAAAATCTTTTGCAATCTTTTGCTTTAAATGTATAAAATATGTATTTTGTTAAATGATAAACAATTCATTGATTTCATTTTTAATATGTAACTACACGCAAAGTATATAAAAGAGATTCATGTATTATATATATATCTATACTACGATACTATCCTATATTTTATTTTAATACATCATTTCGAATGTAGAATGAAAAGTATGTCACATAAATTAATTTTAAACTAAAAAAAAATTATTTTTAAAATAGAAAAACAAACATATTATAGATAAATTTATGTACTATGGGTATTAAAAAATAAAAAATAAAAGAAATAAAATGTATAGATACATTAATTGTAAAATGCAATATGTAATAAAACCATTTGTATTGTATAAAATTGTATATATATATATATATATATATATATAAAGAATTTAATTTCATTAAACATTTCATTTTGATTTCAATTTATATATTATTTCAATATATATATTTTTATGTATATATATAAAATACATGTAATGTATGTTGTTTTTATTTAAATTTTAAACAAAATTTTTTTTTATATGTACTTATTTATATATAAATAAGTTACATGTGGACATGTTATTATAAAAAAAAAGTGCGTTTCCTCTCAATTGTTTTCTATCTAATGTTATATATGCATATACATATAAGATTATACTAATATATATAGAGTTTGTTATATACCTTATTTAGAGATACAATTTGAAATTATATATATATATATATTCTTGTATATATTTTAGTAATATACAATGAATCCATAAGTTTCTTTATAGATATTTAAGATAAAATTGTATATACACTTACTATAAACTTATATATATACTAGAGTGGATATATAACGTGTATATTTTGTATATATAGTTGCATATAGAGTTTTTAGCTTACATATCTTTTTTTTTCATTATTAATATACATAATACATATTTGAAAAGCACATATGTTTGGTAAATATACCAATATATAGAGAAAAAAAAATTGTTTGTGTTTGATAATTTTTTTTTATATGTACTTTTCGTTTTCATTGTAAAAAATACCTTATGTATTAATGAAAAAAAAAATAAAAATAAATATGTACATAAATGATAAAGTAGGTGATGTAAAAGTGAAAATACTTTTGGTGCCGATAGCCTATAACCATGTTCATTCAATGTGTTAATGCTTATTTATATATTATGTGTGTGAGCGGCTGCTGTTTATAATTTAATTCAATATATGTATCTCAATATATATAAGTGAATGCTGAATGCAGTCACGAAATTAAATTATTAATGAAAGTGTTGTTGGGTATATTATAATATATAGAAGACTTAAAAAAAAAATTACACAAATGATAATTTGAACTAACATAATATATAAATAAAAATGTATATACAAGATAAAAGTGAATTTTTTTGTTTTTCATGACATTGATCATAATATACAATAAATGATCTTAATTAGTCCTATATATGTATTAAATTTATTTATACGTGCATCGTATTTGGATATAACCAAATTAATTAAAATACATTGCCGAAATCACAAAATAATTAAGGAATAATTTTATATATTTATATATATAAAACAAACAGATCGAATAAAATAAAAGCAAGTTCTTTTCATTTAAGGTATATTTTTGTTCGTCAATACAAATTGATTTATTTGAAACTAATATTATACGGATTATATCTTACATTAATCGATATTAAAAAAATCACAGCATTTTAATAAAATGTTTAATGCAATTAATACCAATTTGGAAATTCACAACACAGCAATTAGCTTTTATCCGTTTTATAAACTCAATCAATAGAACATTAAAAGAAGATTATATGAAAATGTTTCTTAATCAATGTATTATAATGTATTAAGAATTAACCGCAATCATTTATCGGTGCGAAAACCTCCAACAAAATACTTTATTTCATTTAAGACATTTTTCCATATATATACTATATACATTATATATAGAAATGAATGACATACATTTTATTATATACCTTATAGAGAATTTGCAAAATCACCATTAAAAAAATTATTTTTTTTTTATTAATCTTATGTATTTTATCGATTTTATTTACACACAATCTTATATATTTGCTAACATTTAAAAAAAAAACCAACGTTAACATATTTATGAAATTATAATTACTGTATATATGTATATACACAAAGATGACATTTTAATAAAAATATTGACCATCGATTTCTTAACACAAAAAAAAAATCTACATCACGAAACACGAATATATATTTTGCAATTTTAATAAATAAATAATTAAAAATCATATTTAAAAAAATAAATAAATATGCGCGAGTAATTATATTAAATTGTTCAAATATAATGAAGAACATAAAATATTTAAAATAAAAAAAATGCATTTATTACACACATATTAATTTATTTATATACATTTTAATTATGAATTGATTAATACATCATAATTTTTAAATAAATGAACATTCTTTTGCAGAAGTAAAAACAAAATCAATGAATAATACAATTAATAATTTAATATTTTAATTTCCATCTGTAATAAAAATAAAAAAGTATATGAAATGTGTTACATATAACATTTATATATACAATATACAGACGAATGTCATTAAAATTATAGGGTGAAAATTCTTTCACTTATTTATATAGATGTAGTTTTATTAGATTAAAATCTGAATGTAATTATCAGGAAAAAAGTGCCATCAAATTCATTTTAACGCTTTTAAATATACATATTGTATTTTTCATATATATATATATATGCATATGCAGCATACAGGAAGTGTTTTGCTGCAATTATATATATGCGTAAATGCAAGAATTTATTTTGTGTGTGAAAGGAAATTGTAAAATACGATAGATAAATAAATCAATAATTTATATAGTTTATGAATAACAACACCATGTGGTATATATAGTGAATAATAATTTAAATATAAGTGTAATTATAAGAATAAGTATAATAAGAAAGAATATATCATAAAAAAAAAAAGAATTTATACAAGTGTATAGACTATAGAGTCATTGACTGATTTAATGTCTAGTTCATCTTAATAAAATTTATATTTATTAAAGAAAATTTTTTTTTTAAATGATTACAAAAGTATTTAATGGTGTAATTTAATATATTGTTTATTTATATAACTTTTATAACTATATATTTATGTCCATTTTATATGTATAATAATTGTTAAAGTTGTGCACTTTATTATCGTATTCATATTGTATTTTTTATATTTTGATAAAGAAATGCCTATCTTATAGCATGTATAGCATTTGAATAAATTTTATTGTAGTCTATAAAAATGTTTAAATACGTTTATAATGCATTTTTTTTTCTAATTGCGGTTTATTGTATCAATAAATACCATATGCCATAAAAGATTATATATAATCTTAATCTATACTTGTTTCTAAGAGTAAAGCTTTGTATCATTTTGTCAGATATATTCTGTTGAAATTCTTATATTTTAATTTTTCTGCATAATTTTATCAAATACATTTTATTTTACCAATATATCATATGATCGAAATAATACCGCGGTCAGGCAATAACGTAATTTATTTTATAATGCCATTCTTTTTACAATTTCAATCAAATGTACTTTTATAAAATAACCAATAAACAATATTTTATCCAACACTTATATTATATAATATTTTACAACAAAAAGTAAAATCACGAAATGAAATGTATTTTTAATAACAAATTTATTATAATTTATGGATATAGATCAGTATAGTAAATATATATAGAGTTTATTATGCACACAATTTCAAAATATTTATATATATTTATTGAATACAAAATTAATATATAATTTTTAATTGAAATATAATTGGAGAAATGTTTTACTAATTCAATTAATGATATTATAATATATATATAATATGAATGAATGAATGAATGTAATAGTACACATTTATTAAAGTTAAAAGAAAAAAAAACCTTTATTAATTAAAATAATTATTATTTGAAAAAATTGTTTCTCATTTATTTTTATTGACAGTTTCATATATAACTAACCAAATAATAAATAGGTTATAATTTTTAATGTAGGTAAAAATAAATATAAAAAACAAACAATTTTTAAAATTATTATAATTATTATGTGTATGAATTATGAATATTTTGTTTTTTCATATGGTAAACTTTCATAATAAATGAATGCATTTTCTTTAATTTGTGTTTTTTTTTGTAATTAATTCGGTTTCAGTTTTGGTTTTTTTGTATATGATACAACAACAAGAAAAATTGTTATGATAATTGAAAAATTATAATGTTAATTGATTTACGCGCGCGTAGGTCGGTAAATATATAGAGTGAATGCAATGATAAATAAATGATAATTGCGATAAATGAAAATGAAATGTGCTGGTTAAACATGCCTCTTCAGGAATCATATAACTCTCTATTTTATTTTACATTCGTTCTGTTGATTTTAAATTTATTCATTCGTTTATCTGCAATACTTATTCAAAAACCGCAATATATGTGAAATAGAATAATCATGCTTAAAAATTAAAAAAAAACATTTTTTGGCTTATAATTTCTTTTATTCTATAAAAATCTGTATATCTGTATATAGAGTTAAACTAATAATAAATATACAATTTACTTTTACATACATTACACTACTTTTTTTTTGATAAATGAAAGGTAAAGGTAGATATATAAGACTTTGCGAAATTCTGACTATATGAATATTTATAAAGTCAATAACATTTATTAATCAAATAAATCACATGTCCCATATAAACTGTGATTTATAAAAAGTCATAAATATCTTTAGGTGGTGTTTCGTAAATATGTACATATACAAGTGTGTAAGTAGTAGAAGGAATTTCATTAATTTCATTTTTGTTTTTTTTTGGCCATGTTTTATAAATGAAAGTGTTCCAAAAACATTTTGATATATATATATATATATATGCATATCAAATGAATAAAAATAACTCAATGAAAGAAGCAAAAGAAACAATGTTAATAAATTATTCAGTAAAAAAAACACACACACATACAAATGCAAACCCAAAAACAAAAAAAAAAAATAACGCGAGAAGAATTTATTGACCGCAAAAACAAATCAGAAAATTGTTTTTATTTTATTTTTTAATCGTCATCTCCGTTTGTTTTTTTTTTTCAATTTACTTCAAACAATATTTTTTTTGTACAATAATTTATGATAGTACCATGCAATAAGTGATTTAAATTCTCTATAAGTGATAAATATTAAACAACAAAAAAACTCCAGAAAATTTCAAACAACTTTTTTTTTTATATTTTTGATTTGTTAACAATTTCATTTTGTTAAATGATTGTAGTTTTATCTTATGATCTTATATACTTACACATTGAGGTGTATATATTTATTACTATATTTTGATGATGTATATATAGAATTGTACATATATTATTCTTTTAATACTTTTTTCTATATTGATATATTTATATTAATTTATTATAGAGTTAAAAAAAAAACACTTTTTTATCTGTTTACAAAAATAGCATATGCAAACGCTACAGGCGATGACAATTTTAAAGATACACATTAAAATAATTTTATTATTTTATTTATTATTACTTTTAGACATTTTTTTCATGAGATTCATTCAAAATGTGTATACTATAATGCTACATACATATCCGATAAAACTTACGAAGGCATGCAAACTATATAGATGTTACTCTTAAAAAAAATATATGTAGTTTTTCCATTTCCCATAAAATGTGATTTATATACCTTCTAGAATAAAACTTCTTTCAGTTAAACACAAATTTTTTTTACATCGTGTCCTTTTACTACAAGTAATAATATTCTAAATTGACAATAGTCATAAAAATTTTTATTACAATTAAATGGTTTCGTTTACACTTTTCTTACAAGATCACACAAAACACTATTTTTAATTATATATGTATATAAATATATTATATGGTATTCATATCACATTATAATTTTGAATACTTCATGTATTATTAAAATAATGGACATAACATGTTTTGTATATTTATAAGTATATTTTCATTTTCATATGATTATGTACAGCTAACATATATTTAATATACGGCCTATTACAAGTAAAAATATACCATGCATAAGCTAAATCAATGACATAAAACATATGTTTGAAAAAAAAAAGATTATAGACAGGACGAATAACGAGTATTTTTTCGTATGTAAAAAAAAATATGAAATATATTTATGATATAATTATTTTTATGACAAAAATAATAAAATAAAAAATGTTTGTATACACGAACCCTATTCTAAAAATTACTCTTTCATTTTTATGATATATCAGCAGATATATACCATATACTTATTATTATATAGAAATCTGTTCAATCTTCACTTACAATAGAATTAAAAAAATAAATAAATAAATATATATTTGAATGTATTTTTTTTTTATTTGTTCATAAAAATAACATACGAAAACACTTTTATTGCATTTCACATTCTTTAAATATTTCCATATATATATATTAATATATAATTTATACTTAAATTGGAATACAAACAAATAGAGAATTTTCCGTTTATGCAGATAAATATAAATATATTGATATAGTAAATACTACATATAATATAGAGTGTAAATTATAAGATAAATTGGTTTAATAAAATTTCAAACATATATTATATACAATATAATACGATGAGAGTTAAAAGAAATCAATCAGCCAATACATGTAATATATAACTTTATAATAATGGCACTTTTTTTATATAAATAAAATTACCATTGAGAAAACAGTGCAAAATCGTATAAATATGTATATATGAAGAAAAAAAAATAGTTATATGTCACATATCATTTCTTTTAATTATATATGTATTATATTGTTTATTTATATATATATTGACTGTATCTTTATGCAATCATTTATATATGTATATTCAATTACAAATAATAAAATATAATGTTTGTGTAATTTATGTTATTGGTGATAGGTATAATATATTTAAAAATCACATATATATTCACAAGAATATTTATTTCAATTGCTTCAAGCGCATAGATCAGAAAATTATATAAGTTTGCATGTGCATATATACATATATGAGAAGAAGAAATACTTGTGAAAATAAATAATAAATATATACATTTTTAAAAAGAATCGGCATATATATATATATATATATATTATATGTATATATGCGGTGACAAATAATTGATTGATTAATAATTTATTGAATTGACTTTGATCATTTTGATATTTATGTGAAAAATTTTTATTATATAGATATAGATAAACATTTATTGGAATTTGCGTTTGAAATGTTTCTTCATCCAATATCAAATTTATATATAGTTATTATGCAATAGTTCAGATCAAAGTATGATTGTATTTATTTTAACAAATCGATTATATAATTTCTTTTTTATATTCACAAAAATTTTTTATTATTCTTCATTTGAAATGCACGATACAACTGTCGAATTCTTATGAAAATATTTCTATACCACACTCAATGTTTCATTAAAATTATAAAAAACTCATATACGAAATAAACTATATATATAATATTATTTTACCCCATGTAAATTTATTATAAACTGTTATAAATTATACAAATTTATTTTTTTTGTAGCATAACTAAAAAATAGATTATGTATCCCAAAAACCCATAAAATCATGAATTCATTGTTTTGAAAAATAAAAAATTACTATCCTAATAAATTTATTATTATATATTTTTGTTTTTAAGATAAATGCAGTATCATCTCAAATGCATGTTATATATAATACTTATAAGTAAACAATCCCTTTATAATACATAATTAATTAATTTCATTATAAAAATGTATATATATATGTTTATGAAAAAAAGACTATATATACTGACGGTTTCAAGCAGCTGCTGTTAATAAATTTTATTTTTCAATATATATTACAGTATATATACAGTTGATACATTCTTTATCATCTGTATAGAAATACACGAACAACATATATATAATAAATATCTATATATTTACAATACATGACACAAAATGGAAAAATATATTTACAAATTTTAAGGTCTCTGTTCCAGTCACGGTTAAAAACAGTGCTATTTTAGAATTCATTTTTCGTTATGCAATTTCGTGTTAATCATGTCAGAGACATTATTAAAGTAATTTAATTAGTAAGTATACTATATATATGTTGAAATTATTGGCCATTTCGATTTTATAGATAGTGATATTTGATCGGATTTTACATAAATTTCATGGCTATGACAATATTGGATGAATTACCTTTTTTTAGAATACTTAAAATTTTGAATTTCAAATGTTTTTATAATTAAATCATATACATAATTCTTCAGTAAGATAATATAATATATAACATAAATATATTTCAATTTGATTTAGTTCAAATGGGATTTGTAATGTGCATTTTATAATTAAATAAGTGTACTATAAATATACAAATTTATTACGTGTATGATACTTTTTTGGTAAATCTCTATATAGTTAACATTATTATAATTATTTATGAAAATGTTTACAAAATGAAATTTTTAAATAAACAGATATAGGTATATAAAATGCATTTGAATGATATATAAGAACTACTATGTAAATATCATCAAATTAAAATATTATGTGAAATGAATGGTATTATTGATTATTATTCATGATTTCTAAAAAAAAACAGAGCATGTTATATATAATACCAATTGATAACAATTTCTTATAATCAGGGAAAGTTTTTTTTTCCATAAATCTTAATAGTATATTAATTTATATATACACGTCTGTAACACGTAATACAACATTTCAAAAAATAAACATATATATTTTTTCGAGTATTATATATATATATATATATAACGAATATATGATAAAAATTTAATAAATTCATACATAGTATATAATATACAATGACAGTGAAATGATCTATATACCTATAAATAAATATACCAACTTTTATAATTGAATAAATTTATTTAATTTATGCCTTAATGGACGTAAATATTTGTATTACAATATTTCAATAATATTTATAATATATATTAAGTTATCAAATAAATAATAATTTTTTCTATTTTTATATACATTTCTATGGATTGTTTTTATATATTGAATTTAATTATTTTTTTTTCGATCTTATCCATATCCATATTAGTCAAATTGGTTTTTATAGAGAACTAGTATAGTTGACAACTGAAAATTAACATCGCTCTTTATCCCCTTGCTTAGATCCCTAAGGTAGACCATATGCACACTACTGGAAAATGGTAAATTTGTCAATATTGGATTTATACATATAATTATTAAACACTTTTTTTTGGTAATACTCGAAAAATCATTGAATACGTAATATCGAAATAAAAAGTATCGATTTATTTTTTAGAACACATTATTTTATTCACACACAATTTACATAAAAATGTCTTTTATATTTTCTTTATGCATTACAATTAAAATAAATAATAGGCTATAATATCAATCGTATTTAAACCGATAAAAACAAATGTTTAAATCAAACAACAATAAAAAAAACCAAATTTCTCATAATAATATATTTAATCAAATGCGCGTTTCTGTGGTTAAATTATTTAGATATTGTAATATATTAGTCAAAAAAAAACACAAAAAAGAAAACATAATTGTGAAATATACTAAAAACATAATTTCTAACTCTGTATATTTTTTTATATACATGTGCATACATAATATAAATAATACAAAAATATGTTTTTTAAAAACATATTAATAAATTTAAACAAAAATTGTATAACCACATGTTTAAAAAATAAAAAAAAAATCATGTAATAAAATAATCATAAATTTATTTTTGGTTTGTTAATTTAATTTTTATAAATGAATATTATTTTTAGTTTATATAAAATATGTGATTTAAAAATTTTTTTTTTTCTTTTTTCATTCTATTTATTAAATTATATGTTAGTTCAAGAAGGTATATATCTATATGACTTTTGTTTATGATGCGTTTTTTTTAATTTAATTCAATAAATCTTAATATAATATATTACTGTGAAGTTTATGCGAGTTTGAAATGCAAAAATTAACTTTTGACTTTGTCGATATTATTTTTAAACTTACATAGAAAGTGAAATGATGTATAGAAAAATATATTATTATTTTTATTAGGAAAAGTAAATAAAATAAAAACAAATTTTTTTATAAATAGGACTTATAGTTTTTTATTAATTAAAAAGAGGTAATACAAAAATAAATTTTTTTAGTTTATGATATATATAGCATAACAATAATAATAATAATCGTTAAAATTTGTAGAATTTATAATTTATATGTTTCATATATTATTTTATATAAAAAATTTCACATGCCGATATATGAATGAATTAAAATGTTTATAATATGAGAAAAAAAAAGATGTTTTATGATATAATGATATTCATAAATTATTTTAATATATCGAATAAATTTTTCATTCATATTAAAAGAAAGAAATTTTGTTAAAATTTTCAGATTTAATTAATAAAAACATCAGTTTGGCTGTCCTCAGATTTTCTTATAGTTTTTTACCTTTATTAATATATCAAATCAAATCAAATTTTTTATACATTCTTTTTGTACATTATAGTTTTCATCAAAGAAAAATTCAATGACTTTAGATAGCCATTTATTTATTTTTATTTTAAATGAAAAAAATATATACGTTTTTAGTATAACCATATCAAACAAATCCAAATATATAATATGAAGATTAAATAAATTACTCCTTTTTTACAGTTAAAGTTCAAACTTCAAACATAATCTGGTATATATTCCATCAAAGAATTTTATGGATTTATTTTATTATAGAAAAATACTATTTTTTTTGAACAAAATACCGCAAACACCAATAAATATAGCATAGCTCTACAAATATTATTATTATACTACAATAAATAACATAACTGCTAAAAATCTTGCACCAATACAATATAAATTATACTATATGGAAAATTTTAACATATAAATATATATAAAAAATCACAATAAATTAACATATATAGAAAATTTGATTAAATAAATATTTATTTGCAACAGAAATGTACTTATATAATAAAAATAATTCTTATAATAATACCCAATAATATTTTGTTGTATGTATAGACACATAAATAAAATGGCATAAATATTTTCAAATGATATATACCCACACATATGTCTTATGAAAAATATGTGCAAATCGGGAAAAAATTTACGCAAATTCATTATAAAGAAATTCATTATATTCGCAGTGTATGTTATAAATGTATGTATTATTAAATTATTTTATTTTATTATTTATATATATGTAAGTAAAAAGAAATAAAATATATTTTATAATCAATTTAACTATTATTCTTAAACTATATACATTTAACAATTGCATATTTTTATTCATTTATATACAATCGAAATATATAAATTTAAATACATTATTATTATTATAATTATTATTATTATATGCATTCGCAGGTGTATAATAAATAAATATGCAAATTTTTTTTCGTTAATTCATTATGCTTGTACAAACGGTGTGTAGAAATAATGATAATATATATGTACATTTATCTTAAAATGAAAAAAATAGCATATTATGGTATTTTATATATTGTTAATATAAATTTTTCTCAATATCTTATACGACAATGCCATTTTCTAAACAGATAGGTGCATTGTATTATTTATCAATACCGTATGATTTGCAATAAAAATTATAATAATGCACGCATACCTGTTTTACAAAAATAATGCATATGCACTTTTTGTTTTTAAAATTTTGTTATATTCACGATGAATAATGACATTTGTATATAATATACAATTTCATGCATACCCCAATACATATAAATAATCACAAAAATTAGTATTTGTTGATTTGAAAAACGTTTTTGGTTTTTTTTAGGTTTTGTTCGACCACCTCGATGGCTCTGTAGTCTATAGTGATATACATATATAATGTAGATGTGTTTTTCAAACAATCTTAACGCTTAATTTAAAATAATCAAATTATTTTATTTGCGGTTATATGTTAAGGTATTTCAATTTTAAAACGGCGGCAATCGTTTGGTTATATAGAATTACACCAATAATAATTTAATTCTGAATAATAAAAACATAGCATAGAATGATTATGTAAAGTTACACCTCAGGTGCCAATTTAAGGATTAGTGTAAATGAATGGTATTTGTGTTTCATTATATTAAAATGATTATATTAATTGAATAGTAAATATAATAAATGCTACTCAATATATATTATTTGAAATTCTCGCGGCCGATTAACTACTGAAATTTTACAAAATAATTTAATGAAAAATTGTCTACATTTATCTTGTTTTCATATTTTTATCTTTATTTTATGCAGGTAAGGTAAATAAAGTATTTATCATGCTAAAGTATACCATAAATTAACAATTTTTTTTCTAGTAATATATCTTTCTATATATAAGAAATTATATATAATTAATTTTCAATTCATATATTGTTAAAAATAAAATAATTCGATAATATGTTTATTTTACGGAATTAAAAACAATGAATATAACCAAATAAATTATGAGTGTATTAATTAATATTTTTCTAATTGAAAGTTATAATACGTAATTTGTGGACGACACTTTATGTTTGATATTTATGATGTAAGACACTTATTAGAAAGATAATAAATAATTATTTTTCTAAAGGAATTTCAATACATGACAATATGGAGAGCTAGGTAAAAGATTCTAGCAACAATAAATTGAAATGGCAAACACAATATCTCGTTCGTTTTCTAAAGAAAAAAAACAATAGACAAAATGAAACGCCTCCAATATATTGAATGCTTTTGTATAATTTACATATTGTTATATATATATACAATGTAATACACTCCTATTTTATTCAATAGATATATATTTAAAATCAATAGATACATTTTAAATAAAATTCATAAAATTCATAATACATATATATATATATATATATATATATATATGGTATAGGTTGAGGTCAATTTTGAAACACTTTCTTTCCAATTTGATCGCCGTTTTTAAATGAATATTTAATAAATAATTTTATGATTTTTTTTGTATATTGTATTGTTGTAGAAATAAATAAACAAACCATTAAAAAAAACAATATACATTGTCATATTGTATAAAAAGAAATTCAATTGCATCTAATTGATTCTTTATGTGTGGTAAAAAAATGAACTTATAATATATTTAATTGACTATAACACGATAACGAGAAATATTATTAAAATATATAACAAAAAAAAAGAATAAATTAAAAGATTCTGTGTTGATATATTTATATATACGGTTTTTAATATGTCATTCGTCAAGTGCAGTTTTAATTCTTATGTCGTTTGGTTATCATATACCCCTCGTATTTCGCTTAATTCATTAAAATTTCTATATACATACATATAGTACATATATACAACAAGTTATTTCATTCACATTTATTTCATTTTTTTTTCATATATGGTTTAATTTTAATTTACTTCAATTTACTGAAAAAGAAAAAAAACTGTTACGCACGAGTTTTTGCAAAATTATATTAACTATATCTTTGCCTGTGATGGATATTATACAGTGTATTATTATAATAAGGATTTCAATAATAGAATAATATTATGCATACAAATTTACACATTTCATTTTATTTATATTTATTATGTACAGTTTATCTCTTTAAAATTATATATTATATATAATTGGTTATGGGAAATTTTATTTAAAAATGTTATTATTTTATTACTATTTAAATTTCTAATTTGTCAATTATTTCTATAATTCGCAATCATTTTGCAATCGCATATTTTTATAATGTTAATCTATACTTCAAATCCACACACACACACGCACACACACATAATATATAAAATAGCCTAATATTTTAGATAATATACAACACTCAAAAGAGCATATATATTTTAATTTAAATGTGTTCTTGTATATTTATTATTATTGTTATTGGTTATGGGAAAATATTTTTTTATAATTATTTAAAATTTTTAATTATTTAAGAAAGGATATTGAACTTTTTCTTTTCGCATTATTACACATCAACTCGCTTTAATTATTTTTGCATATATATCAAGATGTAATAGATTTTTTTTTCAGTGGAGATTTATATCAAAAAAAAAAAGTTGAACTTGGTCGATGTCGATGAACTTTGTATGTGATTGTCTTGATTTTCTTTTATTTATTTCAGATTATATACATAAACTAAATAAATGTTTCTTTTTGTTATATAACTTTTTTTTTATACACATTTATTTATATGCATGTATAGAAATGAAAAAAAAAATAAAAAAAATATTGGACTTACCGGTCGGTACATTTTGTATTATTGCAATTCATTAAAATATAAATGTACATTTGGTTCGTTATATATGGAAAAATATATACATTTTTCAATGGAACTTACCTGAAAATAAAAAAATTAAAAAAAATGTGATTAATTTTATATACAAAAAAATGTATATTTTAATATTTATATAAAAAAAATCTGTGTAATTTATCATTTAATTTCAGATTGCATTTTTTTTGACCAATGTGTAATATATATTTTGTGTTCATGATTATAATTCTTGTTGCTATTAACCTGCAATTGTTAATCTTATTTTTAATGGAAAAAAAACCAATAAATTTGAACATCATATTGGAAATATTCAATGTCTCCAATGTCCAATGTTATGCTCATGGATTTAATATAATCGCAACTTATATATGAACCTCTTATAGTATGTTCTCGAAAATCTATATTATTCATATACAAAGATGTAAAGGTTAATACGAATGCTAATACCATAATGGAAACCACAATTACGTATAGCACATAACAAAATTATATCCACTTCAAATAATATAGATTATTACTGTATAATTTATTATCCTAAAGTAGGTTTGGCAATCCTCCAAAATTATAAAATCACTATATTATCAATTTTAATTATAACGCATTCTCATATTTATTTAATTACACATTTTAAATATGTTTTATATATTATTTGGAAATTTCAGTAATTATAGTGTATATATACTCAAAAATTGAAGTGTTTATTTTCATCAATTTTATAATCAAATTGAAACAAAACAGCACCTCAAAAAATATATATTTGAAACAATATAATTATTATTCTGTGGAATTAAATATTCTTAAATCAGTAAATCCATTAGAGATATGTATATTTATTTGACGAAATCTATATATATCTAATGTGTATAATTAAATAATAGTTAAACTATTTATTTATTAACGCTATATTTATTAACCCTATATATGGACATCATTTAATATGTTTAATGCATTTAAAGTAGATAAAAATGTATATATAATTATCGTTTGCAAACAGAAATGAAATATCAAATGAGCAAAACGTAACCATATTAAAAAAAACAAATATAGATAATTATATACAGAAGCAATTTAATATGATTATTAAGATTTTCATTAAAATATATACATTCGTTTTAATAATATATTTTTTTTAAATTAAAATATAAATATTAACATCAAATGTTTTTTTTCTATTACTCTTGAATGATTACGTGAAAATTATATATTTTGATTTATTATATATAAATTACATAAATTTAAAAAAATTAGATTAAAATCAATTGTATGTGTTATAACATTCATCTTTTTCACTTTTATGAAACGCTATTGAAATATTTTGATGTAACTCTTGTGTGTTTGTTTGTATGGATAAATGTATATATTAAAAAAAAATATAATCTAATATTTCTATATACAATTTTATTATAATTATATAAAAAATTAATCAAAAATATGAATATGTAACCGCGATGAAATTTTATTGATAATAAACACCAATATTACCAATTATATGCAACACTAAAAATTAAATAACAATCGATCTATCAACATCATTTGTTGATTATATACAATTTGAATCAAGAAAAGAATTTGATTTGTGTGAAAACTGAAGACGGTTGTTTTTCGTTGTTATAATTACGAAAAAAACTGATTCAATGCGTTATTTGATGTGAAAATATAATGTATATCGTGTATTATATATACATAAAAAAAAGTAAAAACAATATATAAGGTAAGTAAGATCTCTGTGTGTCAATCGAATGCTATACAGCTGTCGAGGAAACACATTTCTTTTACTATTATTATTTCCTATTATATAATTTTTTTTTCAACATATTTCATCTATGATATGAATGAAACGAAAATATATATTTAATGAACGGATATATAATTTTTAAATAAAATTTCTTTTAAATGTATTGATTTTATGTTATTGAGTTGATTTTTTTTGTTTCTTTCAATATAATCGATTCGTAAATGCAAATCAATTTATTATCATATATAGATATCGATTTTTTTTCTATTCAACAATTCAAATTAATTACACATTTAATTTAACAATAGATAAGATATACAATTTTAATATAATCAATATGGCATGTGTTAAATAAATATTTATATATGCCGATATTCATATATATATATTTATATTTAATAGGTATTTATGAATAAATGCGTTTTTGCGAGATAAATATATTATTTTTCGAGGTTTTGTATTATTGTTTTTTAATATAAAATATACTATATATAATCATATATTTGTATATTTTTTATTTTTATACGGTTAATTTTCGAAATATTTATATTTTAACAAATAGCATCTTTTTTTTTATATGGATGCTCATTGGATTATTAAATTTGCATGTACGTCATTCCATGAGCATTTGCGTCATAATACTAACATTATTGATGGGCAAATACAAAAAAAATGAATTACAAATGATATTTTGTTGTAGAGATAAACAAAAAACGAAGCATTTTTAATGATGCGTTATTTCCACTAATCATGGTAAAAATAAATTTAAAAAATCAAGGAATTTAGTTCCTTATAATCATGTAGATATATATAAATAATTTCATATATAAATAGACGCAATAAAAATTTTTTTGATTTTTTGGAAATGTAGATAGACTTTTCGAAAACTTGATTTAACAATAATGATATAAATGCAAAATGTTATAAAAACCAAAAAAAAAAAAAAAAAATTGTACGTTAATTTAATCAAAATTATTATTATTATTATTATATATATTTTTATGAACCATCTTACTGTTATAAAACTTTTTTTTTTAATTTCGATGTCATTCATTTCGATGTCGATGTCATAATTCATTCGATTGATTTTTTTATTTATAATCATGTAGAAATTATATTATTAATGACATATACAATATAAAATAATCACAGATATATTATCATAAATATATAAACGCACAAGTAATAAATTATTTATTATTTATATATGTGAGTGAATGAGGGAATGAAAGTAAATGGCAATCAATTATTCCATTAATGTGTGCAAGTTTAAATTTTTCAATAAAATACGTTTTTTTTATTTAATCGTCTATTCAAATCGCTATTATTCAATTTTGTGTTGTTTTATTATTATTTTAATATTGTTGGATGTAGTATTTGACTTTGTTTTAGATTCAATTTTAATTTAAATATATATTTTTTTTAAAAATGTATATATATATATGTATATAATATTGCTCTTCCAGTCATGCTTCGTACAGTTGGTTTATGTTATTATTTAAAGCATTTTATAAAATTAATGCTACATATTAAATTAGTAAATTATTGATATAATTTACTCTACATATAATTCTATTTGCATAAACAACAGAATTTCTATATAATTTTACAATCAAAAGAAAATATTATATAAACAATATAAATAATTTAAAAAAAATTTATTATGTGAACGCATTATTTAAATTTTATTACTATATACAACTTAACTATACATATTTATAATAATGATATATAATAAATAAATGCACGGATATATACGAGTTAACTTTGATATACCTCGGTTTTCTAAACATATAATAAAACATTACATGCATTTTGTAAAATAATCCAATGAATTTTATTAAATAACATATACAAATAATAATAATAATAATGAAACTCGAGTATAATAATATCAGGGTAAATGAACTAAAAAGATTCTTATTTTATGTACATTTTACCTATAATACAATCCTATATGTATGATATACTTACAATTTACAAAGTACATAACGAATGTAAAAAGAATTATAAAATAACGTGACAGTCAATTTTGCCTTGAGTCAAATCACATATTTATTATTATAGGATACGTGTGTATTAGGGTTTTCATTACTTAAATGAAAATTTTTTTTTAGTTATATTGGGATTCTCACATAGAATTAATTGCAAATTTTATGATACCCATATATAATTTTGTAATGTTTCAAAAATTATTTTATAATATTCGTTGAAATTTTCTATATTCGTTCGCTTTCAATTTCATTTATATGTATTCTTTAATAAGGCACTCTATACGAATATCAACAAAATATGAATCGAAGGAGACAACAAGTAAAATTGCTTCCAATTTAATAAATAAAATCTTAAAATTTGTTTTTCAGATTTTTTTTTTTTATTTTTTATATATATATATAAATATTTTTGGTGATTTTCTATATTTGGATATAAGGCATCGCCGATATTCAATAAATATAGAAAATGCCCATAAATATTAATAGCAAGTTATCGCGAACCGGGCTTACCTTCGATTTTTGTAATATATGTGGATTAAATTTAAATTTAAATGCAGTACAAATTTAAAAGCACATATACAATTGTCCAAGATTTAGTGAAACAAAAATTTTTAATTTTTAATTTTTTTTATTTAATTTTTTTTTTTTTTAATTTTTTTTTTTTTAAATTTTTAAAATTTTTTAACCACCTAAAGTGCAACTTGGACAATGGTTTGAAAACATATGTGTTATTTTTTCTTACTGCTTTTCAGTTTAAGTTTCTTTTCTCTCATATGTTTGCTTTTATTTTCAAAATTTCATAAATTAATCCACATTTAATTAAAGTATGACCACCCAAAATCACTTAAGTGCATTCAACGGATAATAGGTTCATCACCTGATTAAGTGATTTCGTTACGGGCTCACAGCAATAGAATTCCGAGGTTTTACGGGCGCTAAACCGATTCTGCTGTAGTAACGAACCAAAAAAAAAAATCATTCACAAAATATTTTTTTAGATATCAAACAAATATTCAGTTAGAAAAACATGAATAGTTTGTTTACATTGTTAAAGGCATATTATTTTACTTCAATATCTCACGAAAAAGAGTAAGTAAATAAATATTTATTGATTATACATAATTATTGAATTGTATTACTAGAATATTTTTGTCATTTTTAAATATTGAAATAATTATTTGTATCTAATCCAAATACTGTAGGATAAGTATAAATCTTTTGAAAAATTTTTCTCATTAGCTAGACTTGGAAAAAAAACATCTAGAGGAACCCTAACTAATGTATATATATATATGCATTATAAATTACATACAAGATATGTACTATATAGCTTTTATTATTAACATTTTTAAATAAATATAATAATAATGAAATACAATATTTTACAATATTATAATATATATATATATATATCCATAAACACATTAAAGTGTGATTATTGTTTACATTTTAATTTAATACATATATATTTCTTTGGATAGGTATATATAAGAACAGGTATATACTTATATAATTATATACGTTTAATATAGATATATCCCTAACAGCAAAATAATATGTTTCTTATATAGAAACATTTTCTCTATACAGCTATTTATTTAAGGTATATACTTTTTTTTTTGCATTATTACCAAAGAAGTATCCAGATAAAAAACCTTCACTTTTATATAACTAAATTATAATAACATTATAGTGTATACTGAAAATAATATTAATATTGATAAAAATAATATTGTTATAATACTTATATTCAATTGATATTAGATATGTACCACATACATACAAATATGTGCATAATATATACTATATTGAATGTTAATTTTGAAATAAATTGTACAATGTCAATAACACCTTTATTATACACCGATATACGACGCTTTTTATATAATAGTATTTAAATAGATAATTTATATATAAGATTATATATATAAGATTGATATACTTTTATTTTTATTATTTAATTTTATATCGCATTTATACAAAATTAATTTTTACATTTCATTAAGTTTCTTTTCTTTTTTTATTTGACATGAAGTTATGCATGAAGTGTTAAAAATGTATGCTATACTTTATTAGTTTTTTTTATATAATATTATACCAGATATTAAATGATATAATACGTCAAATACTATCTCTATACAGTTTAATTTAAAATGACAATCTTTGTTGAAAATGTTTTTATAAATCCATCATAATGTTTTATTCATATATATATATATATAGAAGAGTTGTAACAAATTAAAGTATGTTATTTTCCAATACATGTTTAACTAAATATTATATTATATAAATGTAAATAAATATATTTTATAACTTTTATTGGATTTTTAGTATATATATAATTAATTGGAATGAGATATTTATAACTTAATATTATACATAATAAAAGATTTTGCATGGTGAATTTCAATTGCAAATAAATAATAAATAATTTTCATAAAATGAATTAAACTTTTACATCGAATATATAAATTATTAACTTTCTTACGATGACAATTCGATATTATATATGCTCCAGCCAATAATAAAATATATTTACATAATAATTCTATTTCAAAAACAACTTCAGGGACATTTACATATCTAGTAAAATTGAAGAAATTATTAATATTCAAATCAAAAATATTGTCTTTTAAACATTCTTATAGGAACAAGGAAAAATTATCAAATATTCCTATAATTTTTTATATTACATAATTCAGAATCAATTTTATGAAAACCAATTAAAAATAACAATTAACTATATTATTTTTGCTTTTTATGTAATAATCATTATTATTTTATGATTATGTAATAATATTTAACGTATATATTAATCAAGGTATGTCTTATAATTCAAATATATATACACCAGAAGTATATATTTATTTTATTAAGCGTATATCAGACGACAGAATATATATTCTTAATTTTTGTGCTTAAATTTTAATATAGGATTTTTTACAAGTAAGAGCGAAATGGATATAAATAAAAATGAGGAGGATCTCTGATGAAATAATTGTTGCACTTAAGAATATAAATTCTGAAATTTAGAAAATCATTTCTAAATTATTGCACTTACATTTTAAGAACAAATTTTATCAATACAAATTTTGTATTAAGAAAAATAGTAAGAAAAATAAATAATATTTAATAAAAAAAGAACCTTTTCTTGTAATTTTTACATTCATATATAGTTCTGTATATTTCACACATAAATGGTTTCTCTTTTTCGTTTTAGCATAAATATTAGAATATATATTCTGTCGTCTGATATCCGCTTTACACAAAATGATTATATTTTATTATACAAAGTAATATATTGTTAATAGATTGAGTGATGTATAAATTTGTTTAAATTTTCAACAATTAACAATCAATATAACAATTCAAATAAATTAATAAACAACATCAGTCATCATTAACAATAATGTATATGTATAAATAAAATAATATATACCTAATAATTTGTAATTTTACGTAATTTGTCCCTTTCAACTTTCATTAATCATATCTAAAAATAATATAAGCTGTTTAAATATGTATATATAGATATATAAAATTATTATTTACATTAAAATAACTCACAGCAAATTATTTTCTGCAATAATTCGCATTTAAAAGTTATTATAATAAATGTTTATTTCTATTAAATAATTATAAACATAAACAAAAAATGTTTTTCTTTTTATATTTTTCATTATATGAGATGATAAAAGATACTTGTGAGATTTTTTTTTGTTGTATTTAGATTTAAATTTGCAATATGATACGTATTTTACATTTATCGAGATATTAACAAATTTTTGTAATCCTAAACCATTGTTTACATATTCTGAATGTTAGTATTTTATATACGCATTCATACTATATATTTAATGGCATTATATGTTTAATTTAATGTGTCTAAATACAAAAAAAATAATTTTAAAATATTTCTATACATATAATTATGATGTTGTTATAATTTATTTTCTATTTAATTTTATTGTAAAAATATTTCAGATAAGAACAAATATAGTACTAAGAAATGTAAACTAATAACTCGCCTTTATATAATCAACATCATATTGTCATCGTCGGCGGTATCATCGAACGTGTATGTTTGTTCATCGAATAACAGTGCAGCTGAATCATCACAATTTTTTAATAATAATTTCCATTTAATTTATTATTTATTTATGCAATATTTTAATATTTTTAAAACTATCTATACCTATATTATAGTGTATTAAAAAAGTATATCCGAGTCCGTATATGTACCTTTTTCTTTGTAATGCACATACATATGCATATTTGACAGAATGTAAGAAATAAATAAATGTTTATACATTCTTTAAACTAATATAAAATGCAGATCATGTTTTATAAAATAATAATATTATTTCTTTATTTTTATTTTTACTTTTTTCTTTACTCTAAGATTGTTTATTAGTATTTCTATTATGTTGCTATAAAATAATAAATGATATTTTTTTTATTTATATTTCAGTATATGCGGTATACATAGAAATTCAGTCGCATATTTATAATAATATTTTTAAGATAACATTTTATTATTTTTTTTAGTTTTTAATATTATATTACGTTAAGTTTACTTAACACCCCGCTTCTATATTTTAATTTTAATTTTATTTTATAAAAGAAAAAAAAGCATTTATTTATTAATATTTTCCATATGTCGATATGAATATTAAAATAAAAAATAAATAAACATTGTTGAACAAGAAAATATAGTATGATATATAAATATACTAAATAAGATTAAAAAAAGAAAGAGTAGTAAAGAATATACTAGAAATATTGATATAGTCATGATCTTGTATATTGATTTAATGTTTCATTGTCTTATTTATCATTTACTGAAGATATATATAATATTGTTCAGAATATTCATATATATACTATACAATTTTCCTTGTATGGATTTGTTGAACTAACTGCGAGAAAAATTGAATTATATTTTGTTTTGTATGTTTTGAAATTCAATTATTTTCAATTCAATCAACTTCTTTCAAAAAAGAAACAAAAAAACCAAATATCTATTCATATGTTGCATTTGTGAAGATATTTAAATATATTCTTATGTGGGAATTATTGAACTCAATATAAAAATATTCAAATTTCTTCATTGCATATGTAAATGATTAATCTTATATTTATTTTTTTTAATTTGTATTCAGTATTATAAGCTATAAACATCGCAGCATGTTATTTTTACGGCTTATAGAAAATTAATCAATTCATTTAAAGTTTTGCGTATGAGTTTATTTTAAAATCATATAAATAGATTATTGAATGTAATTTCTAAAAACTAGTATCCTAAAAAGGGATCTATCTGAGATATTTCAAAAAATTTAATTATCCAATATACATCAAAAACAATAAAATTCTAAGGAATCATGGGGGCGTTTTAAGACTTTATAAGTTTACACACACAAAATGTAATAATATAAATATTTATTTACAATACCAGTAAGAGGATATTATCTCATTTTTTATTATTATAATTAAATATACGTAAATTAATTTATTTACGTTTTACAAATGCAATTTGTACAACATTATTAATCTTAATGAAGAAATTAAAACCATGTATTTTCAATACGTATAATGACGTATAATGACGATGTACACAAATCTATTATTTATGTTTACAAAACAATTTATTTAAATTACGACGAAACCAATAAATTTAATATAATATAGTAATAAGTTTTATTTTTAATAATGTATAAATTATTTATTTTTTATTTCTTAATTTCTATCTTTATTTATGTCAAATGTATTCCACATATTATATGAAAACTGAAAGATATATTACAGCAATGCGAAGCGAATATACGTCTGCATATTTTAATTTTTTTTACATATTATATAGGTATCTATTATTTGAGTCAAATTTATGCAAAATATGCAAAACTTTGACTAATTATAAGAAATATTAGAATAAAAAACAATAACATGATATGATAATAATATATAATATGTAAACAATATATAGTATATATAGCAATAAATCAATCAATTAATCATAAAATAATCACTAATAAAATATATACGAGTATATTTATAGCAATAATATTTATTTATCTTTGAATACGAAGATAAATTAGATCTAATGTGTGTGTGTGTGTGTGTAAAAGTATGTGTATAAAATAATAAAAATTATGATTTTTGAATATATTTCATTGACGGAATTTATTTAAAAAAAAACATAAAAATGATAATAATAAAATAAAAAGCTAAAAATTTAATATCTTTGTAATAGGTTTCTAATTGTCAAAAAGAAATCATTCAAGTTTTTTATTATATCAATAAACTGAATGTGTATACTCGAACAGGTTAAATAAATAAAAATTGTATGGTATTGATTATTTAATATACAGAACTATGTTTTTATTATAAAATTGCAATTTTCATATAAATACGTATCGCTTTTATCTATTCAATATCAGTAAAACAGTTGTATTCTCTGTGTTAAGACGATATCAGATAACAAACTGATAAATAAATTTATTTAAAGTTTTCAAACAAATTAATATAAAATTAATAAATATTTAAATAATAAAATAAAAAATAAAAATGAATAAACCAAAAATGTATACAAAAGTGAATAATTTTCAACGTACTGAAGCTGAATATGTAATAAAAAATTATTTTCAATTATTAAGATGTCGTACAAATTGTAACGATAAAATATTGGATATTGGCTGTGGTTCCGGTGATGTAACATATGATTTAATATTACCAAATATATCACGGGACTGTACACCGAAATTTGATGCCGTTGATAAATCCAATATTATGATTGAATATGCCCAAACAAATTTTAAACATCCAAATTTAAATTTTTATCAATTGGACATCACATCAGAAAGTGTACAAAAATTTATCGATACAAACGGAAAATACGATCATATTATTTCATTTTTTTGTTTGAATTGGATATTACAACAACGGGAAGCCATTGAAAATATTTACAATTTATTAAATACGAATAGCGATTGTTTATTATTGTTCTGTCGTGATGTTGTATTATATGATGCATACGAAGAATTGGCAGCCAATCCAAAATGGTCCATTTATATGGAAGATGTAAAATCATTTATTTCACCATATCGTTATTTTGCAAAATCCTCAAACGATGAATTGGGAAATTTATTTACCGACGTTGGATTTAAAGCGCATAAAATTGATGTTAAAAAGAATGATTTTATATTTCCAAATTATGAAAGTTTTAAAGGTAAATTTTAATGTTATAAATTATTGCTATATTTTTTTTTTAAATATACTATATACTCTTTTTAATCTGTATTGTACTTTTGTATTTTTTTCTATACAGAATTTTTACGGGCTGTTAATCCGTTTTTGGATCGTGTACCAATTGAATTGCAAAATGAATTTCTATGTGAGCATATAAATATTATTCATAGTAAAAATCTTACATCAGATGGAACGTATATATTTTCATATGAAAATTTCATTGTTTATGCAGAAAAATAAATGTTAACAATTTATTTTTAAAGTTATTCGATGCTTATAGTCAATTGTAAAAAAAAAGAATTTAATTGAATTTATTTTTAGCATATTATTTAATAATAGTATAGTTAATTTAGTAATATTGTTAATTAGTAATTTCTTGTACAAAAATAAAAATGTAATTTTAAAAGAATATTTGAAGTTTTTGTACATTATTATTTACCTGTACATAATTAGAAAAATATAGAAAATTGTATGTTGAACAAAAAAATTGTAAAATAAAATGAAAATATATATTGTTTTAAAAAGGAATTTATCAAAAAAACAATTATAGACATATACTTAAGGGGTTTAATCAAATATTATAATATGTTCTTAATCCAAACAAGAAACTATAATATTTTTCAATGACGCTTAAAAATATTTTTCATAAAATTTATTTCTTATTTATTTCATTCATATAAATAAAAACTGTTTCTGTTTTAAATTATTATAAATATCCTAAATTTTGAAAATTAAAAAAATTATTAATATCAACAACTTGCTACCGATTCTATATAGATGTTATGATTTTTAAATAGACCTCAATTTAGATAGGGCGGAGGTCATTTCATTTTATCCTAGAATTATCTGACCTAAATTTAATAATCAAATAAAATATTAATTTAATATACATTTTTTTAAGATTGTCAATATTTTTATTGGTTCCTATCCAAAGGTCATTGCGTTCGTTCCAGTTTAACATAAAATTATTATTATATATGTGCAAAAATATGTGCAAAATAATAAATAATAATTTACAAACAATAGAAAAACATCACATATTATAATGTAAACTTTTTAATAATATACATAAAAACAAAAAAAAGATCGCATAAAAATCTATAATTTCATTAATTATATTATTTTTTTTAACAAATCAAAATTGATTGCAAAAAAAACCAATTATGTATATTAAATCAATCATATATATATAATAATTTTCCAAATGAATGACGTACATGAGATGATGGTTCATGAGTATTTTTTACCATATATGCATGATAGTATATGATGATGAGAACGATGGCCTTAATGGATTACATGTGATGCGAAAATTTTAGATTATCTATCCAAAACAAAAAAATTAAAATGTTTGAAAAAAACCACTTAAATCATATATTATTGTATCATTTATATAATTTTTACGTGCGTATGTTTTTATGATTACGATTATTTGTGTTTGATTATTTAGAAAAAAATTAAATACGCAGTGCATTCAATAAAAATTATATTATTACATGAGCTTTGCGATCTATTGCGATCTATTTTCATAACGCGAAAGTATCTAATAAATTTAATATTTTTTAAACAAATTATGAGAAAGGAAATACCTCTCTATAAGAGTACAGAAGATTTTTTCCTCGTATAGTGAAATTTTTAATTTAATATTTTAATTGTATATAATATAACAGTATGTACCATAAATATATGTGTTCTAAATATGCACGCACACATATCGCATTATTCCATTAATGTAATTTGCGAATGCGTTTTTCTGTACAAAAAAAAACAATTAAATTAAAATTAAGGAATAATAAATTGATATGATTATAATAAAGTAAAAAGCAAAATCACCAAAATAAATCTTTTTATACAATAACATACATTTTAGTTGATTTAATTACATTATAAATTTAAATTATTCATTTACCGCATACGTATTTATACATATACTTTTTTGATAATATATTCTCGTACATTCATTAAATTAATTATTATAAATACATTGTACAATCAATAAGAAATAACAGCATATATTTTCGGTTAGGGCTATCATATAAAATCCTAACCAATGGAGTACAATGAATACAGAAAAACTATTTATAAACTAAATACGAAATTCTTATTGTTTGAATATAAAATCTGTATCACTAATAAATGAATGCTTTAGATTAGGCAATATTGTTTATTTTGTTTCTAAGATTCTTTATTGTTTTGCTAAATATTTCAATTAAGCTCTACCCTATGTATATACAGTAAATTATGTATTAAAACAAAATCTCTATATAAAACGATTTACGACGACATATACGTTTGCAGGTAATCATATATATAAATAACAAACGCAATATTTTTGAGACGCATAAAATCTGCAAATATAAAAAAATATTAATAAATGGTGTTATTTTCCAATTAAATAATATACAAAAAAATGTTAATTCGATTTTGAACAAATGTAAAGTTGAACAATTTTATAAAAAAAATATATAAATGTTGTGTTAACCCATCGTTGGTGAAATTAAAGTGAATGTCGTCTAATAATGAAATGGTTTGAATGAGAATTATCAAGAAAATTGTGACTACAAGAATTTAATTTTTTTTTAATAATAATATTACAAATTTTAAAACTTCTTGCTTTATAAAACCATGTAAGGGAATCACTCCGAATTTGATTGGTATACAGTATTTAATTGATAACTTCAATCATATTTAAATTCAGCTTGCATCAATTGTTAAAAAAAAGTTCATCCAAGTAATTCCAAATCTGTGATATTATTGCTACTTTTTAGCAATATCTCTGTTAACTATCTAAATTATGAATATCACATTATTATATATATATCTATTATTAAATCGATAGGTGTTCTCTATTAAATAAGATTACATTTATTTACTCAAGTAAGAAAATATTTTTCCATAGATATAAAATAAATAATACACTGCGTTACATTTAAGAGTTAATAGTATTTACACATTTCACTATACATTAATGCGTTTGTATAAATTTTACAAATTCGCACAAAAAAAAATTAATGATTAATTATATACAACGTACGTACGTTAAAGCATAAATTAATTTACTGTATATATATGTTAATATGTATATAAACGTATATTTGCAATATAGATATACGTACATATATATATAAATATGCAAGATTTATAGTATAAGGAGATAATTTTTGCTTCGGTCATAAATACAAATTCATCTATAATTTGTATTGTACGAAACGTCGCGAAAGCAAAAGAAAAACAATATACTTAAATATGTGTATTATAAAATATATACAAAAAAAACTTCGATTAAATAAAATACAGTGAATAAAATAAGGAATTTAATTTTTGCCAAAATTTTTGGAATTTTTGATAGAAAAATTAAGTCACAATATACTTAAAAGTTTTAGAACTTCGATTTTGATATCATTTGGTATAACTGTTAAACATTTGTGATAGAAGAAACGTCTTATTACCAAAATCCAAACTTTGTATATTACTGCATACATTAAAATACAGTACAGTAAAATGTGTTCAAGAATATTAAAATGTGTCTTACACTTCTGTTATATACACAATTATCGAGTATACTGTAAATATATATATATATATATAAATAATATGGTAAAAAAGCAATCATTATATTCCGGAGTGCAAGTAGTCGAATATAAAAGGAATTCATTTCTAAGTAAAATCATCAGTATTTATTTAATATTTTATGTGTCCATTTGAATAATATCAACATAAGAAAAGTGACTAAATAAAAATAAAATATATTACATATATTTTTCAAAGTGTAAAAGATTTTCAACTATTTGGAATAATTTTAATGGTTAAAATTTGTTCTTTTTAAATTTTATATTAAGAAATTCTATAAATAATAAAAATTATTAGAATTAATTTCGTTATTTTTAATTTTTTTATTACATTAATTTTTATAAATAGTAAAAAAAACAATATTAACTTCGCGGATTTTATGTGAGTGTCATTATAGAATAAATATACGTGAATATAAGTGAATCAAAATGAATAAACCAAAAATGTATACAAAAGTGAACAATTTTCAACGTGGTGAAGCTGAATATGTAATGAAAAATTATTTTCCGTTATTACGTTGGCAATCACATCGCCAACATGCAATATTGGATATTGGTTGTGGTGCCGGCGATGTTACGCACGATTTAATGTTGGCACAAGTACCCATATCATGTGAACGGTTCGATGCCATTGATAAATCCAAAATTATGATTGACTATGCCCAATTAAATTATCGCCATCCAAAATTATCATTTTATCAATTGGACATCACAACAAATAATCTAAATGATTATATTGCGGTACATGGAAAATACGATCATATCATATCATTTTTTTGCTTAAATTGGATTTTAAAACAACAGAAAACTATGGAAAATATTTATAATTTAATGAATCCGAATAGTGATTGTTTATTTTTATTTGTACGTGATGTTGTATTATATGATGCCTATGAAGAATTATCACTTGATCCCCAATGGTCTAAGTATATGTATGATGTTGATGCATATATATCACCGTATCGATATTTAACTGGATCACCAAGTGAAGCATTCGGAAATCTATTAACTGACATTGGATTCACCTATTATCGCATTGATATTAAAAAAAGTGAATTTATATTTAACGATTATGAAAGTTTTTTGGGTAAAATATTTTATATAATTTTTAATTATTGAAATGTCTCGATAACTATGTAATAAAAATAATCATTAAAAATCCATTCTTAAATATATAGAATTTCTTCGAGCAGTTAATCCATTTTTAGATCGTGTACCAAGTGAATTGCAAGAAGAATTTCTTATAAAGCATATTGAAGTTATTCATAGTAAAAATATAACTACAGATGGAACTTATATATTTTCTTATGAAAATATGATAGTTTATGCTGAAAATTAAATGTCTATATATCACAATAATATATATAGGTATGTTAGGTGATTAACAATTTTTATAAATAGCTGTCTGCCTCTATAAAGGTAAATTTCGCATAATTAATTTGTTTTGTTTTGATTTTTATTAATAACAATTTTGTTTTTATTTTAGATGATGTGGTTTTGTGACAAAAGAAACATTTTTTTATAGTTTTATAAAAAAATTACATAATTTTAATTTATATTATAAGTGTATAATAAGAGCGAAAACAAACAAATAAGTAATGCATGCAATTAATTATTTAATATAATTTAATTGAAATTTTTTTTAATTGATAAGCAAAATAGTTTATACCGAATTAATTAATTCAATAATATTTACAATTCATACAATTGCTTGATTATAAAATTGAATTTATAATATGATATATACAAAAATGTTCTGATGTCGAATCTATTCGATTGTGTATATAGATATATATAATAATATTTATTTAATTTATAAATGTTCCTAAAAAAGTTTTTCATTTTAAAAAGTCAAATATAAAATATATGAATACTGTAAAAGAAATTTATATTTGCCATTTATACAATAAAATTCATTTTGTGTTTTATATATTTATATGTACATTCTGTCAAATAAGCATCCGGAAATTCTCATTTTAAATTTTCCCGCTGAGAATATTTCAAACATTTTGTTTCCCAGGTTGGCACAACTGTCAGCAACTGTTCTTTCAATTGTTATTGCTGTGTGTCATTTAGTTTGTTTACGGCGTCGTTAGGAACAAGTCAACCTTTTGTGTGCGTTGCGATTTTCACTATGGATAAAAATATCGAACAAAGAGTTTGTGTGAAATTTTGTGCTTCAAACGCAATTTCTTGTGCCAAAACGTTGGAAATGTTGAAAAAAACATTTGGTGATTCAACCATGTCGAAAACTCAAGTTTACGATTGGTATAAATCGTTCAAAGAGGGGCGAGAAGAAGTGAACGATTTGCCACGTTCAGGACGAGAGCCTTCGACCTCTTCAACTGGAGAAAACGTCGACAAAATAAAGGAAATGGGGCTCGACAATCGTCATTATAGTTTGCGAGAGATAGCCCAAGAAATGAACATGTCTCATGTGACCGCTCGTCATATTTTGGTTGATGTTTTGGGTATGCGGAAAGTCGCAGCGCGATTGGTGCCAAAAGATCTGAATTTTCTTCAAAAGTGAATCGCAGTAAGGTGGCTGAAGACATGCTTGAACGCGTAAATTCCGATCCAACGTTCATCGAACGCATCATAACTGGTGACGAGACATGGTTTTTCGAGTACGACATGCAAACAAGTCAACAATCGTCGGAATGGCGCGCCAAAAATGAGCCGAAACCGAAAACCCGCGCCAAAGCAAATCGAAAATCAAGGTGATGCTGACCGTGTTCTTCGATATTAGTGGTGTTGTTCATTCGGAATTCTTACCGGTGGGCCAAACCGTCAATAAAGAATATTATCTTGGCGTTATGAGGCGTTTGAGAGAGAATGTTCGTCGCAAAAGACCAGATTTGTGGCGGAACAACAGTTGGATTTCGCACCACGATAATGCACCAGCGCACAAAGCGATCATTGTGAACGAGTTTTTGAACAAAAATTCAACAAATATCATCGAACAACCACCGTACTCTCCAGATATGGCCCCGTGTGACTTTTTCCTGTTTCCGAAACTCAAATTACCACTTCGTGGAACCTGTTTTGAGAGCATTGAAGACATCAAAACTAATTCGCAACGAGAACTGAAGGCCATCCCGTAATATAGCTTTAAACAGTGTTTCGATGATTGGATTGTTCGTTGGAAGAAGTGTATTGCCTCAGAAGGGGCCTATTTTGAAGGGGATATAATAAATTTAGATGATTGATAAGTTGTTTGTGTTTAATTTCAAATTTCCGGGTACTTATTTGACAGAATGTATGTATATATGAGTACTTTATTATAATATATTATTTATTTATTTTTCTTTCATCTTTTCCACACATTTAAATCCATTATAATTTGGAATGAATTGTTGAAACGATGTACTCAACAATAGATTTAAAATATAAATAATAATAATAACAATAATAATGGTAATTATTATATACATCCAGATCAAATGTGATGAAATACTAAATAACTGCTATAAGAGTTAGATCTATATGAAAGCTTTGCATTTTGAATAATTTCAAATAAACAACCGGACTATTTATTTCACAAATCTATCTACTTATATATTATATATTTTATTTATAATAATTATTAATAATAAGAAATAATTTGAAATATGTATTTGAGAATCTTTTTGTGGGTTTGTTAATAAGTATATAATAATAAGACGACTATATACAATTCTAATAAAAAGAACATTACATTACAAAGAAAATTAAATTCTAGATGATTATCAGTATACCATATAGTGTATAATTTTTAACATAAATATGTTATAATTAGCATATATTAAAAATTGACTAAAAATATATACAAAACATATATAGAACAAGACACAAACCGAGATGCTAATATTTCTAAAAGTTGATATATATTATATATATATATAGCTGCTGTACAATAGCACAATGATTTTTCTACAGAAACATCCATTTAAATTTTATAATTTCATATAGTTAATTGTAAAGTAAATATTTGATAAAAAATAATTTTAAAAAAATATGTTAGAATATATTTATTACAATAAAAAAATTAACTACACGATTTTGATATTTCTTTATGAATTCATACATTTTAATGTAAAATGTTCACAGACATTTATTTCTCATACCTCAAACATTCGAATGGCAAATTTCTTTACTCATATAAGATTTCATCGAAGCAATAATATCATCTCAATTACAATTTATTTGTGCAATGTATAATAGGAAAACGATATGCAAACGAAAAGATTTAAGTGTAAAATAAATTCATTCATTCATAATATGCATATATAATTCTTTTTTTTTATATAATATATCGATATATTTACCAACTTATTATTATAAATCTATGTATATATATTGATGTTATATTGATTTAGACAGTACGAAAATGCATTTCCAATTGCAAAAGTAAATATTGAAAAAACACTTGTCGCGTGCATATAATCACAATATAAATTTTTTTCATGTATTCACGTTTCTAAATCAAAAAAAAATATTAAGGTAAAAATTGTATATAGGTAAATATAATTAATAAATGAAACCTTAACTTATTTGTATTGTAATGGAAATTATAGTAGAATATACCTTTAAATGTGTATTTAAAATAAAATATAACGAACATATTATTTAAATAATATAACATTTATAACAGAAGTAATCTATTTTTAAAAGTATTTTGTAAATATATAAGTATTTAAAAAAAAACCCAAAACAAAAGCAAAATGAAATCGATATTTAATGTACCGCATTTAACTAAACAAAAAAAACATAAGTATATTTTTTTTATTATTTTGGATATTGCAGTTGTTAAAAATCCAAATAAATTAAATATATTTTCTATTTATAGTTAAAAAAGTTTGTTCTAATTTTAGTATTTTTATTATAGTATTGTAAGAATATACTAATATTGTTTGTATTCTATATATGTACTATGTATTTTTATTTACATTATTAACTGACGGTTTAACATTTTTAAGCTCAATACATTTCTTATAAATCTAATCAATGAAATGATTTTCAACATATATATAATTGTATATAAGTATGTTATTTTTTTATACTATATAATGTCACTTTCGGCTGTTCAAAACATTTTGAATAAAAATTTAATGAAAACAATTTTAACTTCTAGTTTTTACAACAAACGATATATTACTCTTCCCCTTTTTTTATATAGATTTAAAAATAAAAATTTAAAACGAAAAGTAATTTTTAAAATAGATTTTATTATTATTTATTTTTGTTTATTTTCTTATTATTATGTATACCCGAAAATATTCTGAATATTGTAAATGATTTTCGTTATTTATAATATTAATATAATATATATATTAGTACTCCCGGTAACATTTAAATATGTTTCTTATATTTAACCATAAAAAAATATAACATAAAAATAACCAAATGAATTATTACATTTTTATTTCTATGGAACATTTCATTTGAAATACAAACATATATGATATAAGTTTATATACCATTTTTGTTTTTGTTATTGTTAATTTTAGTTGTTTTTAGTTGGTTTTTGTATTTTAAGAATACAGACTTTCAAATACAAAGTATATAAATCTTATTTGTTTTTATTCTATTGTTTATTTATTATATACCCACATATCGATGGGTATATAATCGAAGGACAAAAGTAAATTTAAAAAATTGCTTATAATATTGTTCAATATTTTTTTAACAGATTATTTTTTCGTTTGATTATCTTTTACAATAAGTAAGAAAAAGAAAAATCCGTAATAAATAAAACAAAATTTCTATATGTATGTATACTGTTATTTTTTTAGTTTTCACTTTTTCCTTACCATATTTCTTATAATATTTTACGTGCCGAATAAACAAAACCCAACTTATAAATTATTAATAAAACTTAAATTTCAATAAGTAATTTTTTTAGTAAAAAGAATGAACCCTTTATTGATTTTTATTTTCTAAAACATTATTAAAATTATTGAATATGAAATTACACATTCATTTTAAAGAACATATAAAATAAATTAATTAACATTTCAAGTATCAAAAGCATTTATAATTTTATACATATAGATATTATTAATTTATTTTTATATTCATGTTATTATATATTAATATTTTTATATATATATATATATATATTATTAATATTATTTAATAAGCAATTAATTTACATTTTATATGTTTTTAAATAGCCATGACATGTTAATGAAAATTATTATATAGACTGTATGTGAATTACAAGATGATGTTATTATTTTAAATAATAATTATATTATTATTATTAATATTCATGCACATATAATATATATAAGATAAATCTAGGACATAATTATAATGTGTGTATATCTTGTTTATATAAATAAAATGTGAATATAAGCATTGATTCTTATTTAAAACCTGTATTATATACGTTTATAGATAATATATAATGATATATAATTAATGTATTGAAAATCTGTTTATAACGATAAAGATATAATTTTGTATATTTATTGACCATTTCATCAAAAAATCCATATATGTAATTATATATTTGTATATCGATCGATAAAATCGTCTATGAAACCATAAAAATTCCCTATATGTATATATAATTATATGTCCTTTTTTTTAAAGATCTACAATATAATTGTATAAACAACAAATTGATTAAAAAAATTATCTTACACATAGGATCATCAATAAATTTTGAAAGAGGTGCTTCTATCTTTTTTTTGTATATATACTTATAGGAAAACCAATTATAGATGTCTATACGGAACGACTTAGCTCAAGAAAAAAAAAACATAAAATACTGCGCGACTTGTATTAAGAAACACAGCCTTTAAGACAACTTTGTATATATACAATTGAATCGTATACAGTAGATTTATTATAATTTTCAACGTGATATAACTTTATAAATTGAACCTTTTGACGAAAAGAATAAGGAAAAATACAATAATATATAAACAAACGTATAGTTTATTAGGCAAGTTAATGTTAAAACAAACCCTTAACTGACGCGGATATGTATATAATATAATATAGTATAAGGATCGCATTATCATAAAATATACGTTCGATAAATATTTAACAATAAAACTATAAAATCTTTTAATGTAATTCACAAATATATAAATTTTTTTATATACACAATACATACATTAAATAAAATCAACCAACTGAACGAATATACCAAATAAGAATATAAAATTTGATGAAGAATTCCAAAATATACTTATATTATTTATATAATCTTATGTATAGGATTCTTATTTAAAGAATTAACATGGTTATTTTTTTTTATTGTCTCTGCTTTTACAAAACTATAAAATAAACGTTTATGAAAAATTCAATGTTAAATATATATCCCTTTTTGATATGTGCCGGCCGATGATGTGATATAATTTTATTTTAATTTATACACCTTTTATAATCAACATTTAGAAGGAATTTTATATTTATACCGCAATATAATAAGTATAGTATCATTTTATGTAAGTAAAATATTAATCAGTATATATTATATTGTAGAATAAAATTATTATTTTGTTATTTATTACACATAATAATAATATATATAATATATATTTATGTTTGCTTCCATAATTCAACTAAAAACTAAAATGCAAGTATAAAAATGTATAAATTGATTGAATGCTTTTTTATATATAGGTACAATGTTCAATTGCAGAGTTTTTTTTTCAAACCATAGAGTAATTTTATATTGATATATTTCTTTTTGCTACTCATATATTTTAATTTGCAAGGTATTTTTTTTCGTAATAAACTAATAAACATAAAAAAGATGTTGAAAACTATCATACCAAAGGTAAGGTACAAAAAAATGTGCGCGTATCGTCAGACATTACAGAATATCTTTACATTTTCATTCAATACATTTTAATTATGTACATATATTTATATTATATCGCATTAATATGTGTGGTGCTGATGTTTCATAAAAGTTAAATTATTGCAAAAAAAAAATGTGCACCATTGAAACAAAGTATATACCTGCAGATATTTATATTATCAGCAAGTGTATATAAATCGCGTCTATTCTATAGTATGTCTATATCTAAAGTAGGTATATATCAAAAAAGATACAACATAAATAATATAATAAGTAAATATATGTATATTAATTATAAACATCTATATATAAATATTGCGGTGGTATATAAGAAAAATTATCTTTCTATAGATATATATAGTAAAAAAAATTTTGCAAATTCCCGATGTGCATAAAAAGAATCTCAAATAATACATGATACATTTTTTTTTCTTCTTTTAGATAAATAAAAAAAAACGTACAGGTAAAAACCTGCTGTTAATATATTATTACAACCTACCCATTATATATAAATATATATTTAGTTCCAATCCATCTTATTATTACTTATTTATTTATTATTACACTACAATATGCAATAAATGCAATATTTCAGACAGACATGTGTTTTGTCGTAAGGTGCGGTATACAAAAAAAAAGGTAAATTATCGCTATCTTTTATTAATAATAATATAGTAATAAAAAATATATTTTATTCATCATCAATGGTTTAATGCTCTTCTTCGATAATCTTTTTAATTATAAAAACAATTTTTTCTATGAAATAGCAAAATTAATTATTGACATTTCATTATTGAAATTAATGGAATAATTTCAACGATTATGGTATACAAATTTGTTCATCAACTTTACCTCTATAAATAGAACCATTTGTATAGTTATATTATTCAATCAACTTTAGGATTTGTGTAAAAGACTATTATGTATTTTATTGGGTTTTGTAATCCAATTGAATATTGTAAATAACACATTTAATAATTCGTTACTTAAGAAATACAATAGCACAAAAATTATTTATAAAATGAAAAAAAAAAAACTGTTTCAATTCAAATTAATTAAAATAAATTTATATATGGAGAATAGAAAAAAAATTTTTCATTATAAATAAATGAAATGCATATATCCCACCCGCACTTCTAATAAATAAATATCAATTGTTTTTAGTTTATTAATTTGTTTTCTTCACATTTTTTTTGTCTGGGTTAAATAGCAGAATAGCTATAGTTATTTTTTTCTAGATCATCCTAATGAAAATGAAGAAAATAATGAACCTTTTGTAATTAATATATACAATAAAAATAATGAATTATAACATCATGACTTTTAAATATATCAATCATAGAAAAACAAACTTAAATATTCATTACGATTAATTATGATTAATATAAATATTAATCACGCGACACATCAATATGATTAATATGAACATGATAATATGGAAATTATGTATAGATCGCATGACAATATACATATATCAAGTCTATTTATTAAAGCAGAAAATATATCTAAAAGTATTATGCGGTTTTTATATGATATTTTGAATTATATTTACATACCTCCCAATTACAAATAATTTTAATTAAAAAAAACTTGCAATTTTGTAAAAAATTATCACTCCGTCACATTATTTAACTTACCTATAAAGAGAAAAATAAAAATAAATTATTAATTATTTTTCAGAGGATTAAAAATAAATTTTATATTGATTTAAAAAAAAAAAAATACGGTAGTTATATAAGAATACAGTTTTTTTTAATGTGAAACATTCCTGATTCCTTCACTATAATAACAATAAGAATTTTTTGTAATCCTCACATAAATAAATACCGATAAAATTAACCGCACAAATAAAATAAACTCATACGCAATATTTTTTATAAATATTTTAATTCATTCAATTATAAAATTTGTGGTATTTAAGAAATATCAATTTAGCACCTATACCTACACAGAGATTTTTCTATATAAATATAGTATTACTGCTATTGATTTTAATCAAAGTTTAAATATTTTATATAATATACAATTTAATTAAGTGGAAATCCGTTCCCACAGTTATATAATCTTATTGCTTTCGTTGTAATTTAAAAAATAATAAAAACGCGTTATTTGGATCCTTATAAATTTACTAAACACAAACACACAAAATATTATATATTGATTAAGTAAAATTTTAAAATTGAAGGAAAATTGACCTTACTTTTTTTATTAATTTAAAATTTAAGGTTAATGTCGCTTAATATTAAAATAATAACAAAAAAAAATTTCTTTATATTATAATAAATTATTTAAAAAATGTATGCATGCATATAAAATGTAAAGGGATCGCCATAGTTTGGGGACTGGTTTATGACACACATCATATATTATATATGTGTTATATAAAAAAATACAATGCAGATAATTTCATTCATGTATTATACCATCATCATCATATATTGTAATTGATATTTTATTCCAATACAATGCACACCAGATTGCGTATGAGCACGATGAATAATAACAAAAGATATCATATATGTATATAAATATAATGTGTATAAAATAACACCACACCTTAAAAAATATCTTTCATAATGCAATTATTATGCACATATCATATATTATAATATTATAATTATTATATTTTCATCATAGATTTTAGTGTGTTGTATTCAAAAAAAATTAATTTAGTTGTTCTAAATGCATACAAAAGAGTATTGTTTTTAAACATTAAATTCATCGCGGTATTATAATTCATGTTGTGTATTCAATTCAAACTTACAAAGATAAAAAAAAATTCAATTTATTTTGACAAATTTAAAGGAATGTCACCCTATTTTAATCTTAAATCAGAGTATATCGGGTATAAAGATTTCAATATGATAGACACAAAGTCAATATTGACTTTATAATAAGCCGCATAAATTTATATCATATTTACAAAGAATAAACAAAAAATTAATAATTCATCATATAAAATGAACATATTTAATATATACAGGTTGCCATAATAAATTTAGGCAAAACGTAAACCATATATAGGTTCTACAACTAAGCGAAAGGTATGTAAAAAAACTGTTCTATATCGATTTATTTTTAAGTTATCCGGGTAAAACCCTTATTGATGCGGCGTAGACTTGATCTATATAGGTAATGAATTCTGCTTCCACATTTTCATACACCTAAAAAATTGTATAACTCATAACTTTCAAGTTTCAAGTTTCAGATGATAATCGAAAACAATAATAATGAAGAAATGGAAATTTGTTGTAGAAGGTTTTTTAACCTCATTGTGACACCCTTTATTTATAAGTTCAGAAAAAATAAATACCATGTAGGTATAATACTCTCATAAATTGTATTCTTGATTGTAAAAAAAATCGCGCAGGTATAATATGCAATATATACCTTAATATGAAAAAATGCGGTTGGTATTTTTTTTATTCAAACTCATCATCATTCATATATATTTATATGGTTTATTACGAATAAAAGAACATAAATTCTAGGAAGCTCTTTGGTTAAGAAAAAACGAAAAGAAAAGAAACACTGAACAAATCAGCTGATTTAGATGCAACCAACATGTTGATTCACTTGCAATACTGGTTTTTTATTCAATTTTTCATACGAACATATGCAGTCATATTGTAATATAGATTGCATCGTGTATTTATTCTATCAATATGTATAAATATGCCTGTGATATTTTATTATTCTTATATTGATTCTATTTTCTTGACTTGTTTATATACATTTTTTCACCTCTTATAATTTTTTTCTATATCATCGATGGATGTTGATCGGTGCATAGATGCATGCATAATTTTACAAGTAATCTATAGTGTACTATATATTCCGAGTACACAGTTGAATGTTTCTTTCAACTGTACGAAAACGTTGAAGATGACAACGACGACGACGAAAATAACAACGGTGATATCGATGATGAATATTTAAGAAAGAATATATTTTTGTATAAAACTGTTCTTGTACATAACACAAAGATAATGTACAAAGCAAAAAAAAAATGCGAATAAATAAATATAAAAGATGATCACATCTAATAAATAAATATTTTATTTATTCAATAATAGATGTGTGTATATTTATTTATATATAATTGTACAAAAAAGGGAGTATTTTATAGGAAATGCTAGATACAGGTTATTTTATTTTCAAAAAAAGATTTTATTTTTATACATCATAAAGACATCTTGATTGAAAGTAAAAATATAAAAAAACCTAATATAATTCTTTTTCTTCCTGGTTTTTCTATATATATAAATTGTTTCGGATTTGTTTTTTTTCTTTTATTTTTTCTATAGTAAATGCAAAGTGCGTAACTTTTAGGCTTTTAGTCAATAATTTCTTTATTTTCATATATAAATAGTTTTGTATAATATCATAATATCTATATATAATGAGATGAGATGGGATTGTTGTGTTCTTTTTTGCATTATATTGAATGCATTTGATAATTGGAAATAAAGAAACAGAAATATACTTGCATTTTCGAATAAAATAATGATTGATAGTGATAGAATTTATACTGTTTCGAAGCAAATTGAACAGCATGCATATAGAAATACACCCGTTTCACATTCAGTTGATTGACCTATGATCAAACTGTAACTATAACAATTTATCATTTTCTTTTAAAACAAAATAATTCTGGAGTACAAAGGAAAATTTAAGATGATGTGTATTTAAATTTGTATAGGAAATTAAATCTAATTTAAAATCAATTCAATATATGGAAAATTATTCCTTTGAAGATATATACGAATATATTTTTATGGTATTAAACTATGAATCAATCATCGTTTAAGGTAAATATACAATTATATATTGATAATATAACGAAATACTAAACGAAAATATATGCAGATTCAATTATTTGTGTTGTTTTTCCAATACATCAAAATCAACACAAAATTCATCTTTTGAATAATATATTTATAATAGTTTTAGAATCTATATGTGTATTTATTTAACGAAATCCATATGTTGATATGTTATATTTTGACACATTGCATTTTTGAAATAAATATACTCAACCAATAATGCGATAAATCTATATATATATATATACAATATGATAAATTTATAAAAGAAAAACATGCAATATAAATGTCTATCCCACAAATAAATATATAATTTACAAAACAAATATTATGATAATAATTTATCTATTTATGCAAACGCACCACAATATATCTGCCACTAAAGAATGTATATATAAATTAAATTTTTTTTATATACAGTTAATGCGTTAATGCGAAGAAAAATGCAATTCTATATTTAATTAATTTTACTGAAAGGTATATCATCTATACACTTCTAATGTATATATACATTTTAAATTCCTTTCTTATGACATATATATTTATATATAAAATATACAATTAGACAATGTCATATATATATTGTATATTTATGAAAAATTAATCATTCAATACAGTATGATAATTTTATGGCATTTCTATATATGAATTTTTGCAGCATACTTAATCCAACAATGTATTATTATTAGATTATATGTGTGATTTAAATTTGCATATATAAGAAAACAAGAATAACAACACATCATCACACCTTCTTCATTTTACATCGAATTGAAATGCATGTGATTTAATATATCCATTTTTTACAGAAATATGCACAACACAATTTTATTTCAAAATTATTTTGTATTATAATAAAAAGGTTGTATAATTTTACCCGTAAAATTTTAATTGATTGTCAATTTATAAAATGTATATAAAACTAAAAAAAAAGTGTACAAACTAATTATACAATTTTAAATGCACATATATTTCAATTTTTGTGTTCATTTAATTTATTTAAAGAAATTTGGTTTGAAATAAGTTTTAATATACACTCTAATTAATGTCTTATATAAGATAAACAAATAATAAACATGTAATAATGCATTAAAATGTACTTAAATGTATATCTGTATCGTAATTCGTAATGCTTAACCAGGAAATTTATACAACACATTGATTATTTTAATTTAATTCAGTAATATAAATCTTAATATTATATCTTTTTTTTTTTTAATTTCACTATAAAAGGTGTTAATTTAATTTTAAATATTTAATTTTTTATTTAGAAATAGAAAGGGATTTTTGATTATTTTTTCTGTTTGATTTTGCACATAATTAATTTATACAAAAATGTGCAGAAATTTAAATTGCATTTTGGAATAGTTTCAGGTAAGTTTTTTTTTTAATTTTGGTTTAATATTTTAAATAAATACAATATTATATTATTAAAAAAAAAGGCTACAATGACATTTATATAAATGAACACACTTTTTTGTTTTTATATATTTAAACTGCACTTGTCTGTAATATTTTTAATCTTGTTTTTATTATAAAATATATTTTAATTTTTTTATTTATATATTGATATAATTTTTAATATTGTAAAGAGTGGAGTTGAAATAAAACAAAAAAAAAAACAAACAAATAAATATGTAATATGTAAATATTTAACAATGTTATGATTTTTATATACATATATAAACAAAGAAAATAAAATCGAATGCGAAATGAATTGATTAGCATATTCGTGTCTAGTGAAAATTCTATATATATTTATTCCAAATCTATATAAATTTATTTTGATATTTTTTTTTTTTTTGTAAATAAGAAAAACAAGTAACATTTTAACATTTCAAACAAAATGAAATAATAAAGATCAAAAAATCTGGCTGTGATTTTATTTTTTCTTTTTGTTATATATATTTCTCATTGGTTTTATGCAATAAATACACAAAAGAGTTACAGAAAAAAAAAGTCGATATTATAGATTTTTATAACAAAAAAATATAAATAAACTTTCATAATGTATAATATTTAAAATTTTATTCATATCGTGTTCTTGTTAAAAAAAAACAAAAGGAAAAAAAAAGCATATTTGAAAATAAATAAATATATTTTATTATTGAATTCTCACAGTCATACGCAAATCTTTTCCTTTTTAACATGATATGAATAATCAAAATAAAAGCAAAAACAATATTCAAACAATTTTTGAAAATATTCATTTATATCAACTTGTTTAGTGCCATAATGTAAAATACGATAAGATTATCGAATAAATCAGTAACAAATATTTTTCATGAATATGGATTTTTTTTCATGAATATGGAATAAATGTGATAGAGATATGAGACAAAGGAGGGTATTAAAGATTATGTAACAACATGCATGAAATGTATTTCTATACATGTTTTGTGTTTTTTTTGTTATAAGTAAACTCTTAAAAAAGGAAAACATCTGTTAAGCATATCTCTCAACTATTAAAGTTGATTCAATATATATTTATTTCACATTGCTTTTTTTTTTTTTTGCAATGGAACATATGCTCTAATTTATAGTTAATCTAATATAAACCGCGACAATATACAAATTGTAGTATATAGAGCAAAACATTTAAAAATAAATTAAGTGTATTTATTAAGGGTATATACTTATTTATAATAAACTATTAATATAATTTTAACATATAATCCCTCCCTATCCATGTATAATTTTAATGTTGATATTGGGATTGTTGATGTAAACTATAAATGTGGTTATTTATGCAGGTGAGCTATAAAATGTGTATTTATTTATAACAGTTGTAAATTGTATATTTTCATTTTTATTTAAAACATCCAAATAAGGAACATTTATAGAGCCCTTTTTATAAACATTTAACAAAAAATAAGAACAATATCAATTAAATTTATTATATCATATAGAATTTATAATAAATAAAAGAAAAGACATTATAATGCAAGTTCGATGTGAAATTTATTATCTGGATATATTCTTATTTGTATTTTTGTTTTTGAAAAACACAAAAACTATAATTTTTAAGAAAAAATTCCTATAAACCAACAATAAAAACAAAAATTGTTAAAACAACAAAATGATATAGGAAAAAATGTGTTATATATAAAAAATACCTCAATAAATAAATTAATATTGTTTTTTTTTCGTTCTCTATATACAACTTTGGCATAATTCCAAAATTCTTTTAGAAATTCTTTATGCATCAGAAAAATTTGAAATAAAGAAAAAACATATAAAAAAAAATAATAATATTCCATATGTGCATATTCAATAATGAGATTAAATTACATATATCTTTTATAATTTATATATGTTATATACGAAAATGTATATTATATTCTCATCTTATAATAAAAAAATCATAGAAAAAAAATATTTACATTATATGGTGATTATGATTGTATTATATAGAGATGGAATAATTAATTTTATATATTTTTTTTACACTTTCGCATTTGTTTGAATTTACATAAATAATTCAAAAAGTTAATATACCACTGCCTCATATCGTTCGCGTATCGTATTTTACGTGTCAGTGTAACATCAAAGTTTAAATTATGTTTATAGAAATATGAAAAAATTTCATAATTTTTGTATTTTTAGATATAAAAACAAAAAAAAAATAAAATAAAACAAATAAGATTTATATTTTTGTGTATTCCAAACCGCATTCGAATCATATAGAAGAGATTTTATTAATTTACATAAATCAACAACCTCAATGAAATATATTGTATGTATTGATATGTACGATACGATACGAATTTCATATATTAATGATCAAGGTAACAAAATACAAATTATATTATGTGAATATTTATTTTCAATATATATGTGTTTAGTTTATACTTATTTATACAGTTTTAGTTTATATACCATTAATATATAATTTGCATTTATAGATGATATTTTGAAATATATTTTATACCAGTGCATGCACCATCATTTTATGCAGTAACATAGTGTAGAAAATACATTATTTATTAATAGAAATTATTATAAATAGTTTTTATAGTTTTTCATTTTTATACTGTATTTTTATATTGTATATGAACTCGAAGGAATTCTCTTATGAATATTGTTGAATGCATAACGATTTTTAAAAATATCTATAAATACATCTTTTATTTCCAAAGAAAATCACACATACTGTATTCTGAATATTATAAGGCGCTTTACCGAAGAAAATTATTAAATTATTTTCATGTATATAAAAATGTCCCCAAGGAAAAATCGTGGAATATTTAATGTATACCGTTTTTATATTCTTATCAAGAATTAATCCTGTGTTTTATTATGAAATGACTTTAAAAATATATGCATATGGATAATAATTCATAAAATTTCTTTTATTGCGATGTATTCCTTTGTGTAAGCTAAGATTTTTTTAAATTATAAACCGCATTTATTTTATAATAAATATATTAAACTTTGATCATATATTAATATTTTCCAATTGCCATATCATTGATATGCTATCTAAATAAATAAATACTGAATATAAAATATATAGTATTTTTTTTCTTATTTAAATTTATAATGGATTTTCAAGTGTATTTGGTGTAAAATGCAAACGTAAATATATATTTTTATTCTCTTAATCATATTTTATAGTTCAAATAAATAATAAATAAATTTCAGAATAGAAAAAAAATAAATACTATTTGAAAATATTTATATAAATAATAAAAATTAATTTTTTTTATCAATAAATTCAATTTTATTTTAATTAAAATAATATATGCATTTTTTATGTTAATAGAATTTAAAAATAGAAAATTGTAAATCACTTACAGAAGTAAAATAAACAAATAAATAGATAACCATAAAAATAATAATTTTATAACTATAAAAACACAATAATAATTGAAATTAAATGATAACAATAATAATAAAACCAATAAATATATTAATAAATATAAGAAATGAATAACACACGCGTCATTATTACAAGTTCATAAATATAAACAATGTTGATTGTATTATTATTATTATTTAAATTAATTTTAATTTATGTTCTTAGAAATTAAATTTATTTATATTGAATACAATTGAAATATTGTTTGGATTAATCTGAATTTTTCATAAGAAAGAAAAAAAAATACAATATATAATATATTAAATAAAAACAAATTATAAATTAGTTATATATGAACTTTTTAACGTTGTTAAAATATAATCAAATGCTATTCAATATACATATAATAAATAATTTGAGATAATAATAAAAAAAAAATTTAATGAACACTGTCGGTCCGACAGTTCTGTTTATTTCTCGGACAATATGATCAACATTTGTTCTTTGTTGTGTTCTGGAGGTTCTAAATCATTATTTAAAAATTGATAAAAACCTTAATATTATATTGATATATCAATATATCATATACATACGAATGATAATTACGTGTATTGTGTTATATTCATAAATTTTTAAATAGATGATTTAAAGTACCATTCATATAAAATGTTTTTTTTTTTGCTTCATTTGATAATTATATTTATTTTTTGTTGTTTTTCATTTCCGTTGAACCATATTATAAATGTTTATAGTATTTATATATGATTTGTGTTCCATTAAATCGTATCTATACATCGTATATTTATATATTGATTTATGAGATATACATATATTAAAGTTGATTTATTTTTATATTTACAGTACATTTTGGATGGAGTGTGTTTTATATTTCTTTTTTCATTTATTATATATATATGTTTTTTAATTAAAAATTAGTGATAATATTGATTTTATAATCATCCAAAATCATCTCATTGCATATTATTTGTAATGAAACATAAAAATAAATATATTTTCTACAAATTGTAAATATATTCTATATAGATAAAATGTTAAAATTTAACCTATATATTTGATAGTTTTTATTGTCATATTATTTTCGTTTGGAGTTCAAAAAAAACTATGCAATTGCATAATAATATAAATATGACAATGATAAATTATTGTATATTTACTTGGATGATAAAACATATTTCCAAGTTGTAAAACTAACGTCGTTTGCGTATTTTAAATCTTAGCTCTTATAAAAATTTATATTTTGTCAAATTTCGAGATAAAGTTTGTATATATATTTTGAGATAAACCTATATTCTATGCATGTTGTTGATAATAAGTAAATTAGAAATAAATATAATATTCATTTACAGATAATACGTTTATCGCATTTATCATTAACACGAAAATTTCAACAATCTGAAATAAAAATATATACATTAAAGCATATATACAACTCAAAATCGTTTCGCCGAATAATCAGTTGTTTCTTATATGAAAGATAAAAATAAATGAAATTGATTTTGTATATTCTATTCATTATATCTGCATACGATTTTGATGTGTGATATTAAAATTCCAATACAACAATACAATATTTACTTCATTTATTAACATGAAATCGTTTTGTGGATTCAATTTTAAATAAAGGTATTTAAATATAGATTTCATATGATGATCGCATATGTGTATATATTTTTAGATAACATCTCATTTTCAAATATACTCGTATTTAAAAATTTTAATAATAATTTTTAAATAAATATATGAAAAAAAAATTATTCCTATAATTATAATAATAAATAATCATATATATTTTTTTTCAAGGATTCGCACATTTAATAAGTATATATTGAACGTACGTGAAATTTTACAAATGAAATGTTAAATAAATAAAATTGTAATTATATATTCGTATATAAGTAAATTTTTTAGATTTAATATACATATATGGTAAATCAAAGAATTATTATTATTGAATAAATACAGAATATAATTATTATATAGTCTGGGTATGTTATCATAATTATCATAATCATCAATAAATGTATATATTTTCATTTAAACATAATATTGATTTCAATGATCCTATGTCAATGATCCTTCAATGATCCTATGTACATATAAAAATAGTAATAAATTCCCTTAGTTGCATTTTATTATTACCTTTTTGAACATATTTTTGTAAAACCAAAAAAAAAAAATCAAATGAAACAAAAAATTAATCAGAAAGGTACAAAAGTAATTCATATATTCAACAATATTGTAATACCAACTATAAAATTGCAGCTGTTTTAAATGCTCAAAGTTTTATGTACTTATAATATTAAGTTATGTTTTATTATTTACTATTCTCTATAGGCAAATATATTTTTTTATATATAATATAATATTCCAAATATGCAAATTTGTATTGAATCGCAGCAATTATGTCATATACAACATTTTATAATATTTAAATTTTTTTTAACACATTATACATTGTTGATGTATAATTTAAAGTATAAACATAAGTTTTTTTTTGTAATATACCAAATACTCTTTGTGCGGGTAATTGTTGAAAAATTTATTGAAAAATATACCATACATCCAATTCAAAATGTATAGTATAATTTTAGCATATACACTACTTTTAGTAAAGTGTGTGCTTTATATATAGATTATAATATTTCTTTCAATTAAAATTAATATTTCATTTTAATATTCCTTATATATGTATTATAATAATTGTAAATAGATCTTTTTATATATAACAAAATAATGCTATGTATTTTAATATGTGCACTATTTGAAAAAAAAATTAATATCATTTCGTTCCTAAACATTTCCTTTGTTAAACTTTACGATTTGTATTTTCCATAACTATAGAAATTGTTCTCTCATACTTAAGTCAAGTTGAATTATATATAACCGTATATATTTTCTGTATTACCTATATAGAATATTATATTTCAAAATGATTGCAGTCAACAAGAAGAAAATTCTATAGTAGTTTTGAATATATACCGCATTGTATAGTATAAATATTTATTAAGTACCTAAAGGTTTGTAAATAATAACTTTTAGATTGATTGTATCGCATTATATTTATATATGTTTTTGTTGATATAGAAAATTTTCTTTACAATCTTTTATTCTGCCTATATATGTAAAAGTAAATATAAATTATATAGAAACTTGCAAATGTTTTATTATTTTTGGTTTTCTATTTATAATTAAATGTGTATTATTTACTACGTTTATATATATAGCTTTATGTTGTACATTAACACCATTTATGTATAGTTATATTATATATATAGCATTACATAGTAAAGAAAAAACCACAAAGTTCATAAAGCCGATATGGCAATATAAAATATGATTCATTGTACAATAGTAAATGTGTTTGAATTTGACATTTCAAATATTTTAAGTTTATAATAATAATAACAATATAATAATTTGCTCTTATTTCTTTCTATATTAAATGTATAAAACAAATACCTTATAGTTTAATAGATTTTTGACATGCAAATTTCAATTCTATATGACACGGTCATATACAACATAGATAATATAGTAAATATTTATATTCATACTTTTATCTATACTATATATATGCAAAATACAGGAAATAATTTTATAAACACATGCCAAAAAAATTAAATTCCATTAACTCTGTACTGAATACCCAACATATTTATAAAATGCCTATATGTATTATTGGATAGCAATACAAAATGAATAATGAAAAAGTTATAATAATAATAATAATAATAATTTTTATTATTCATTTAAAACGTTTAAAATTAGGGTAATTTTAATGAATTTATATTTATATGTGCAAATTCATAAATTATAATAAATATTATGCATATAAACAGGGAAAAACTTTTATGGGAGGAATATTTTATATCATCTATGCATTTAAACAATTGATATTCATATAATAGAATTGAAATACGTTCAATATTGAATCTATACTTAAACACAGGAAAAATTAAAATCAATTAACTTTAAAACATTTTTCAATTTAAGGTATCCAAACACATTATAATTAATTCAATGACTGAAATGATATTTTTTGTATGTCGTATCCTTTTAACATTTAATCAAGCAATTATTTATCAAGTTCAGAAACTGCGACCATGTCTGACTTATATAAAATTATATATATAAATTTGTTTAAAAAAGTAAATATAATTAAACATCAAAAAATATATACCAAACAATACCAAAAATGGAATAATTGAGTAAAAAATTAAATGAAAATAATAAGATCAAAAATATAATTAAATTTATTAATTATGGCTGAATATGATATTTTAAGCAAAAAAATGAAATTGAATAATCAATTATTGAATAATATTTAGCTTTTTTTATTTTGATTTTTGCAAAATTTTAAATGATTAAAAAATTTTATTACAATTATAATAATATGTAATCCATATGGCGAAGGATATACATTAATTTATAATATCATTAACGAAAGATTAATATCAACCTATTAAATTTAAACTTTTAAAATATAATAACAGATCTTCACATTTATAAATTGGTGGTGCTAATGAAATTTATATTAATTTTTATAAAATTCAATATTATTTTGTATGCTATTTTTTATATATTTAATTAAAAATTTGTTCATTTACATTTTGTTAACAATTTTTACAAAAGAAATATATGTGCATAAAAATATAATTAAATGATGATGCGGCGGTTAATTGGTTTTGTTTTTTTTTTCACGAGAAAAAAAAATCGAATTATATAATCGTAAAAGTTTTATTTTTATTTTATTTTTTTATTATGATCACATATAAATATTTTTAATTAATTTTCTTTATAATAATTATCTAATACTTATGCGGTTGGTTATATGTATATAAAAAATATATCTATCTATTTATAATTGTTTATATATGCGATGTCATTTTAAAAGCGTTGATGCGTATATGAAAAATATATATATATCAATATTAGATAGAGAGGTATATAAATAGAAAATTAAAATTCTAAAGGTATGACTTAACATTTTATATATATACATAAATTATTTATTATTATAAATTTTGCCGTTAAATGTCATTGACTTGAAAATCTATAAACCAGACTGCAATCACAATAAATATATATAAAGTTATATAGATAAAAAATAAAATAATTTTATATAATAAATTAACATCGTTTCTTTATAATAATAAAGGTATTATATATTAAAATATAGTTTTGCCTTTAAGCTATATATGGTATAGATATTAAACTATAAAGAATATTTATATAAGAATAATAATTTTTCGATAAAGGTATATATTATGTGCATAAAAATCTATTAATTTTATTCTGATAGAAATATTTTATCGTATTATAAGTACTCCATGCCATGTGTATATTAGCTTTAAATTTGATGAGATGATATAAAAATCACACATTAAATATGTGATCCAGTTTTTAAAATGCATCCAATAAATTATAATATCATAAAATGTATGTCGTATATTCATTTGGAATTATTAATTTCTATTGAATTCTGTTACTGCTTAATTCATACATAAGTTATGTTTAAAATTAATAATATTTTGTAATATTTATATACAGTTTAAATATAATATATAAAAAAAAGGTATATTATCATATATAATAAATATAGCGTTTATTCACTAACTTAGTATAAAAAAATATAGTTTAATCAAAATTAAGCAATATTTTTAATTTTAAAGTAGCTGAAAAGGAAATAACTTCAAATGGCCATTTGACAAAATTTATTTATTGATTAAATTGACCTTTAAAATTACACAATACGAATGTTATTGTCGGCTTGTCGTCCGTGATTCCGTAAACTATTATAAATATAAACATTCTATAATTTTGTGTGTGGCATATAAAATGAATACATTTTTGGTAAATATTTACGATAAGTTTTATATGTAATTGTGTTTTTTGGAATAAAACCATATATTATTAATAAAATATTTACCCTTATTTAGTAAAAATAATATTAAAAAAAAAACAAAGTGATAATATTTAATTTTTTTAATGCATTATATTATATGTTATATATAGATTTTCATTATGTAAGGATTGCATGTTAAAATATAATAAATTTTCCTTTTTATAGTATGTGTATACAGAAATGAAAGTATTGATTAGTTTGGGTGTATTTTATTTGAAATGTTGTATATATGCAATTTTAAAACTGACGTTCTTATGTTGGTGAAACATATATTAAATGTGGTTATAAAAATAAATATATAAAGATATCGTATACTTATTAAAATGTTTTAGTTACCATCGTGTATAAAATGTATATATAGAACATAAAGGTATGTTCCGCATTTAATTTCCTATTTATATATTGCATGTGCTAAATATTCAAATTAGTTTTATTTTTCTTCGAATATATGGGTAGATTCAAATATAAGTATCAACATAAATTCTATTTTTATAGTATTATTTAGTTTTCTGTTATTGTAATAAATGAGTTATCCGTATAGAATTAAAAAATTAAATATGGATTATAAGAACAATGGAAAAAAGGGCAGATAAATGAATATTATTTATTAATTAATTTTATACGTCATATCAATTTGATTTAAATAATTTTTTTAAAGTAATATTTTACTTTAATAACTCAACCAATAAGATCAAGTATTGTACTTCAAATAGTGTTAAAGTATTTCAATTTTAGTAAATAATTTAAATTACAGTAAACGCATTCAAGGTAAATAAAGTAATTAAAAAATAAAAGTCCATAAATAGTAAATTTTAAATATTATAAAAATGTATTAAATTAAAATCCAAATATTCTATAATATTCTTTTTATATCATATAATAATCATAAAATGTTAATATGGTGATCATTCTTAAGTTTCATTTATGCATTTATAATTCTTATCATCATTTTAAATACAAAATTTTTTGGTGTTTCAGATTTGATATGGTAATAGTTAAAAATATTATATAATATTTCGAAATTATATATAGATTTTCATTTTTATTGCTTATATTTTATGTATGGTACATATAGAAAATAGGAAAAAAAGTTAATTATATCATATAAAAATATATGAGTTTATATAAGAATTTGTATATATGCTGATCATATATTAATATAAAATCCCACCTACTGATGATAAACTTTGATACTTTTAACAACATTTTTATTTTTAAATACTCTTCATTCTTTCTTATCATTTATTATTTTAATAAGCGTGTATACATTTTTTTTATATTTATATATACTAATATTATTCTTTTTAAGTGAATCTAATTAAAATAAATTATTATTTGTTATAAGAGTTTAATCATAGAATATTTTAATAAAAATAATAGGGAATATTTATACATAAAAGAAAATGTCTATCATTAATGTTAAGTTAATATTTATTGATGAAAGTGTTTTATTTAATAAAAATTAAAGAATATTTTTTAAACATATGTTTTTCCATTGGATTTAATTGACATCATTCTATATATATTGAACGTTATAGTATTGTATATAATTATCTAAAATTCTGATTCATCATTATTATAACTAAAAACGAATGTTAAACGCATAATATTAATATACATCAATTAATATAATATACCTTCTTTTCAAAATTTAACAATATATTTATATATTCATCTAGTAAAATTTAATGCTCGTTATTAAGTCAGAAAAATTAATTTTCTTTTATCTTTTTATACAAAAAATTAAAATAAATAAATATCATTATAATTCAGTGTAAATTATTCATTCAATCAAAAAAAATTCTATAAAACTTTGTATTTAACATAAAATTTAATTAAATATAATTATCATATATAAATATAAAAAATAGAAAGGATTTTATTTTAACACATATGTTAGTATTTATTATTAAAATAAATATAAAAATTTCTATTACATTGTTTTTTATTAACAAAAAAAAAATAACTTGCACAAATAAATTAAATATTAATTTCATTATATTATTTCTCATACAATATACCTTTAAAATTTTTTTTTCATTCTTTGTACAATACTTTTTTCTAAACATGAATTGTTAATTTTCTATAATACAGAAAAATAAAATCGCATGTACTACAAAATTTAAAATTTATTTGAAATATTACTTTTTCGTTTTTTTTTTATTTAATTTAAAGTTAATTGTGCAACAATTAAAAATAAAAACAAAATATGAGAAATTAATAAGAAAATATTGAAATTTGAGTACAACATAAACATAGAAAAACTATATATAAATGAAGAAAATACAAAACAAAAAAAAAACAACCATTCACGATTTATGCACAAATATTATTTTAAGTAAATTTTGTAATTTTTAGTTTGTTTTTATTTATTTATTTATTATATAGAAAAATATATTTTTATAGAAAATGCTATTTTTTCTGTTTTTGATTGTTAATTTCTCTAATATATGTTTTGAAATGGGAACAAAAGAAGTGTTTTTGTTAAAAAATAATATAGTGCAACAAAAAAAATAAACAAATAAACATCAACCAATAGAAAATGTAACATATAAGGTTTTGATTTTTAAATTAAAATTCCAACGAAAGTAAATATGAAATTTTGTGTAATGAATAAACATAATTTTCACAAAAACACACGAAAGTTAAAAGTGAAACAAGCTTTCAGTGAATTTGATAAAAATGAAAACTGTAAGTATTCAGTTTGGCTGTCGATGACCATCCTTTAGAAGAACACAAAATACAATACAATTTTTCAAGTCGCAAATAAATTTATATTAATTTTATCAATTTTATCATTTTACAATAAATGGTTTAATTCAAAGGTTATAGGCGGCATATGAAAATGAAGAAAAAAAAAGAAATAACCAAAATTAAGGCGTGGGATGATCTTAAAGTTTCAACAATCAGTACAGGAAATAAATTAAACGAAAAAAAAAAACGATATTCATAATTAATTTCAAGTGAATTTTTAATATTAAAATTTGATCATTTTATCAGTGAAATTGAAAATCATATTTATTTATTTTTTAGTTTTGTACACTTTATTTTGACAGTATAATTACTTCAATGCGTATCAATCATAAAAAAGATATACATTTTCTGTATATGAAAACATGAATTAAAAAAAAATTTAATTTCATATTTTTTTTCCATTTATAACATATAATTAAATATTTAAAGATATATCAAAAAAAAATTAAAAGTGATTTTGAATGAAAATTAAATTAAGATTTAAAATATAATATATAATAAAACCTTTAAGGTATATTAATTTTTAAACACACCTTATCACCATTAAAACATTTAATTTTATTATGAATTAATTAAATATGATGTTGATCAAAGAATAAAATAAAAAATTTCACTATCGTTTAATTATTTCGCTGACAATATAATTGCTATAAAAAATGGAAAACTATATAAAGACAAAGCAAAGCTAAAGATTCGAAACTCAATTTTTTTTATGATGCTAATAAAAAAAAACAATTATAAAATTATTAATCATGTGTGAAAATATATTACAAAGGTATATACATAAAATATATGTGGTAAATAGTAATAATACAATAATTTACATGCTGTTTTGTATATGTGCAATTTTTTTTTTATTGTGAAATGTAATTTATTAGCCAGAAGGTATGTCACACTTAACAATAATATAATAAAATATAAATATGTATATATAAAGAACATCAAAAAAATTTAGAAAATCTCTATAGGTAATAACACTGACAAAAACATATGTTTTAAATTTAAATTTCATTAATAAACATTTGTGTACACATTTTTTATTTTTGACAAGTTCAAAAGTATAGCAAAAAAAAAACAAGCCCAAAATATAATACTATAATGAAATTATCAATTTAATTAATAGTTAATCAATTTAATAGTTTGTGAACAATTTTTTTAAGAGAAAACCTACTATGCAAATAGCTAAACATATATTGTTAAATTAAATATAAAAAAAAAATTTGTTAGATTTAAATGTATTGCCATAATATATTGACAACTATATATAATAACAAATGTAAAAAAAAATGCCACAGATATTAAAATCCTATCAATATTTAGTGCATAAAAATACGTCTGACAAACATCGAGTATTGAGTTTTTTGTTTGTTTTGAACTCACAATCAAACAATTCATATACTAAATTGTCGATCGATATACAATTTATTGAAATCGAATATAATAATGACAACCTTGAACCAAATTTCTTTCATCTTTTATGATCGCATTTTAATATCCAATTTTTTTTTTGCTTTATCTTGTATATATATGTATATGCAATAATATATATAAATAAATCGCGATTGAATATTTTTATTGTATATTAATAATAATGATATAGATTTTTTTTTTATCATGATCATCATCAATTTAATCGAATATATGCCCTGGGTTTTATATATGATATGATCTACATACAAAAAAACAATTGTAAGTTGGTATATACACACGCAAAAAAATAAAACAATTTTTTGTATTAATATAATATTTTAAAACATGTATAATGAATTGTGATACAAATACTTGTAATTATAATATACATATATAGAATTTACAATATATAAAATGTGAACCATTTATTTTATATATAGATTTAATCAAATCATTGAAGCATATTTTATATTTGAACTCTGTATTTCCAAATGGTTTCATTTTAAATATACATAAATGAATCATGATCAATATTATTTTTATAAATTCAATATTTATATTTATAACGTAATACCAACCACAGTAATACTAAATCTGTATTCATTTAATTATTACAAAACAAAATTACATCTATAAGTTTATTAAATTATATACGGTTATGGACAAAATATTATTGTAGATTTGTAAAACGTTGTATCAATATTAATGCACTATGTAGAGGTTACGAAATGACTGGTTGGAATTGAACAGAGATATATAAAAGAGTTTCAGTACGGAAATGCATTCAGGAGATCAATAATTCCTCATTTAATTTTATTAGTATTTCCATGGAATAGAATATTTACCATTTATTTATATGCAGCAATATATCAAATAATTGTTTACATTATTCTATATTCATTGCAATTCTACACAATTTGGTGGCATTTTATTTATAAATCAATAAAATATTCCATAATAAGAATATTAAAAATAAAAATATTACATGTGCAATGAAATAATAATAATAATAAAAAAAAAATTGTGTATTATTCATATTTAAATATTATTCTATATATTTATGACATTTCATATTTCAATATAAAATATATATAATAATAAAAATAATATCGATTAAAAACGTTTTATTGAACATGAGAGTGAAAGTAATTTTTTGCAATATCATATTATAAAATAGTATTTTAAAAAATATGTTAAAGTACAATATACACCTTTATAATAAATGATATATACACATTTATATATAGTGAATAAGTTGTACATGAATTACATTTTTGAAATACAATTTTTTTTTTGCAATATATATGTTATAATGAAATTAAGGTTTTGTTTATGTCTCTTCGTTCATAGTTGGTTTTGTAAAAATAGTTATATATAGAAAATAATGTTCTAAAATGAAAATTTTAATAAATAAATGTTGCCAGTACACAACCGCGATTTCTTATATGTATATTTTTGTGACCGCAATTTTTTTTTTTTCATAATAATATTTATTCCGATTTGTTTTGTTTTAATGCATATACATAGCAGCACTTGCACTTATGACTAACTATATATAATTATAATAATAGTGTATTGATCTTTTATACTATACATATTTATAGATGTATATTGCTTTTTTTATTTTCGTAATCTTTTATATATATCACATATACAAAATTGATATAATTTTCTTATTAATTTATATTTATTTATAATTAAAAATAAACTATAAGATCAATTGAGTAATTATTGTGATTTATAAAACAATTTCCGTATATATAATGAAAATATATATAAAGTTTAAGGAAAATTAACAAAAAATTGGTGAAGAGCAAATTATTAACAAAATATATTTCTTTTAAAACAGCCCAACGATATATATTTATTGTGCAAGAATGCGACTAAATGGGATTATCATTTTAGACCAACATAACAGAAAAAATTATTATATAAAATATATTAAAAAACAAAGATAAAAAATAAATAAAAATAAATTTTTCGCTATACAACCAACAATCTGGTTTTAGCGTCCAACAACAGCCTTCTGTTGTTAGTTACTTAATTTGTGGATTTTACGGTGTCGGTAATTAGCCGTACGACCAACCGCAAGCGGAATATACAACTCTGTGTTAAAATTCAGATTCGAAAAATAACCGAAAACACAAAACATATTTTATGCATTCAGTAGGATTCGAACCCACGACCCCAAAATTTCGTTAGAATTTTTAGGTTGGCATTTTTTTTTAACATGTACACCACAGAGTTATATAAAAAACAAAGATATAAAGATATATTACAATAGATATCATAACTGTGGGAAATTAATTCCTATATTAAATTTATATATAAAAATATGTATGATATAGTTATTTAAAATGTACATTTAACAAATACAAATAAAACATACCCATTAATATAAATATATGTAAAATATCTGATTCATTCAAAATGTATTTAATTAATGCGATTATGTAAAAAAAAAAATAATAATAAATAAGTTCAATGAACCATTTTCAATATATTATAGTATTTTTTTTTTTGTAACTTAATTGAATTACACGTAAAATAAAGTACATATTTGTTTTTTTTATGTATATATCAAAAATTCCCTTGACCTAGTTCAACTCAGTATGTGTTCATACAAAATCATACATAGTTATATTATATACATATATATATGATTAATAAATCTATACAGAAACTATAAACCAAACTCAATATTGTACATTAAGTTTATATATATATAAATCTATATGGAATATGTTTATTAGTTAATATTTAATTAAATATTTATATATATATATTGTATAGAAAAAAACTATACAGCTGTTTGATTTATTTTAAGATAATAATTTTTTAATGTTTAGATATTTATGAAACAAATTTTATGTCAAAATTTTAAAATACATGTAGGTATGTATTTTATATGTATAGAAATAAAAAATTATTTTAAATAGTTTTATGTTTTAAATATGTTTTTATGTAATATATAAAGAATAAAATTGCTCATGTTTATGTTCTATTTTTCTTTTTTTGCCATAAAATAAAATAAATTCAATTATATTTATTTGTTTTCGTTTTTTTATCTGTTTTTGAATTGGTATAAATGCATATATATTCGAATGAATCGAATGAAAAATCCTATATTTTTTAAACTAAATGTTTATCGGTATAATAGAAAATAACAACAAATGCAAAAATAAAACTATTTTATATGGAATGTACATTTAAATTTCAAAATATATATTTTATAAAAATTAAAATGTTTTATGGTGAACACAGATTACGTTTCATATGTGGTACATTGATTTCAACTGACTCAATACATAAGTATGTCAATATCCTTTAAAACAATCAATATAAAAAAACCCACATCGATAATTTTTAATAATCGAACTTCATCACATCCCACATCGAACTTCGATAATTTTTAATAAACAATTACAAAGGTATTTTTTATATATATAGCATAGGTAAGGAGAAATCCTTAATAAAGACAAATTTTCGGTTATCGAATATTTGAAAAAAAGTGCCAACATTTCAGAATAATCTCTAACAACCAATTTTTTAATTTAAGATTGTTAAATTTGTAAATATTAAAGACAAAATAATATTTTAACAGTTAAATTTAAGACTTTCTGTTATACATAGAATCTGTCCCTTTATAACTGGTAATTTTTTAAGTAAGTACCAAATTCAAAACATATGCATATAAAATAAAAATATAAAGAAGTATAATTGAACTTAATTGCGCGTCATAAAATTGCATGAAAAGGGTCTACACTATATACGTATAACTAATAATGTACTTTGTAAATTAAATTTAAAGAGGGTTTGTTGTATAACATGCACACTTAATAAGTAAAAACTTTAAATACAAAAATAGGGTATATTCATATAGTAATTCAATATAATACAAAACAAAAATAATTTTTAATTTTTTTTAGTATATTAGAGTAACACATTCATAATTTTTCTGAATCATAAAAATATACAACAGGAAATAGGATAAAATCATAAAAATATTTCAAGTAGACATTCATATATACCATAAATATAAGAAAGAAAAGAAAAAAAATACCATATTTTGTTTTTAATATATTAATTTAGATGCTCGTCACATACAATTTAAAATAATTATTTATTTAATATACATATAGAAATAAATACATCTTTATTTATGCATAATATATTTAATGTAAAAAATTAAGACATTTCCATTTTAATATATTCATTTTTTTTGGTTTTCTAAGAATTGTTTTTTAATTTTTTATGATTTTGATAGTCAATTTCCGTTTGTCAATATATATTCCATTTTTTTAAAGAATTTTAAATGCAATATAGAATATTTCTATACAATGAAAACTTACCTAATTAAAAAATGTTTTATCCTTTTCAAAATGAATGATCCTCTGAATGATATATAACTAATTTAATATTTAGTATATGTGACCTTATTGCACTTTAAATAAAAATTTTAATGTATTTCATACAAACAAAAAAATGAATAACAATGCTAGGTTTATGGTTTTAAACTATATATATATATAGACATTCAAATTCAAATGAAACCTTATATATAGATATATGATATATATGCACTTATTTCTTTATTTGGTCTTTATCAAATTTGTTTATAAATAAATAAAAACTGGGTATTTATTAAAAATGTTCACAAAACCATATAAAAATATATCATTTCACATTAAATAATTGTACAAACATTTATTCGATCTATTATATATTTCACGTCGACACAATTTAAATAACAAAAAAAAAAGGTATCATTAAAATATTTATGTTTTTCTAATAAAATGTTGATCAATTTTATTTTTTATTATTCAAAATTTATTACACAACAATTCACAATTCAAAATTAAACGGCAATTATTTTTTAATAATATTATTTATTACAGTTAGTATACAAAAAATTAATTTATTTATAATTAATATATATAAAAAAACTCTCACGAAAACAAACAAAATTCATTCATTAAATTATAGTCATATATAAAATAAATGCAAATAAATTTCATTTTCTGTTATTAAATTGACCCATCCGTAAAAAATATCCACTTTATATAACAATTTTTTTTTCTTTTTATTTATATATAAATATATTTCATCCTATATACCTATATATATATATATATAATATATTGTATTCTGCATAATGAGGTAAAGGATAACACCACCGCAATGGCAATGAATATTTATACATGGCACTTTAAATTAACATTAAAAAGAAGAAACCGGTTAAAGAATATTAATATCTTTTATAGTGAATCATCATCCGCAGTATCCACAAATTATCTATATCTATATATGTATATTTGTATATTTTTTTATTTGAATTACAAAACGACACAACAAACCATACATATTAAATGCATATATTTTAATTTTTTTTTTTTATTAAATAAAAAGAAGAAAAAAAGTACGTGATTCGAAAGAAAAATTGTTCATTACACCAAAATAAATATTTTATTAATCAAAAGTTTTATTATTATTATTTTATGCATACAAATAAATTTGATACATAACATTAATGAAAAAATAAAATATATAAAACTAAAAAAAACCAACACACTATACTAAAACCAAAGTTACACGTCCGTTAACATCAATCGTCTAAGACCGAATACTTTACGCTATACACTTTACAGTTTACCTACTAAACGTTTAAACTCAACTGCGAACTGAACTACAAATAAAGTATATATATTATTCATATATATGTAATTATGTATATTTGTGGTATATATCAATATATAAATAAGTATTATAATAATAAATACTAAAAATAATACTGTGAGGAGACGACGAGTATAAAATATTATATATATCGTGTACATAATAATATAATGAAAAATAATGTTGGTATACATATTATTATTTTCAGAGTTGAGTACAATTGCATTTGAGCAAGTATAAAAATAAAATTGTATATAGACTTTTAGTTATAATAAAAGATAAAAGTTGTATGATGCATACAGCAGCCAACCAGGGGTACCACCACGATGATTTTGTACATTTTTCTATATATACTATAGTAACAATAATTGTATATTTGCTATACAGACAAGTAATCATCGTAGAGCAACCACCGCAGCAGCCGTTAAATTCAGTCAAAACTAACTCTATCTATATAATATAATATATATTATATAGTCTATATCTACCACAAAATATAGTAGATATTTATCTCAAAATAAAGGTATGTTTGAACGAATATATATGATATAGCATATGGTATAAAACGATAAAACTGATGCATATGTGTATTTGTTTGTTGCACTTTATTATTTTGGTGAGACTGAAAATTTATTGTTGCACTTTGAAGATTGTATTTTGTATGTTGTGTATACATAGTACAAAAAAATTTTATTCATATTTGTATAATTGTATATATAGGCCGCATCGGCATATGAGGTATAGTATACCGAACCAAAGAGAGAATGCATTTTTATACCATTGCTTTCATATTATTTTCATCATAATTTTCCATTTAAATTACAAAATTAGTAGTATCTATATAAATAAACATCTCCATATTCTATACGGGTTATCGACGGTATTATATTTAGAGATATGATATATGATGATTTTATATATAAGTATACATACATTTTGATATTGTTGTATGTTTTGTTAATGATGATGGAAATGTGAACACAAAAAAAAACTAAATTGAAATGAAATGGTACAATAGAGAAGATGAATAAAATAAATATATATTCATATATATATATATATATATATATAAACAATTGCGTGTTTTAATGAAAAGAGAAATTAATTTTTTTTTATACATTACTTTATTTATGGTAAATTGAAAACTTACTTTAATATAAAAGTGTGCGATGGCGATAGTATATTAAATTGAAAACCATATAATATAGAAAAAAATGTATTTGGTTCATGAGACTTTATCTTTAATTGTATATAAACAATATACATTTTGGAATATAAATTAGATTACAAGATACTAACTTAAAAGATTTAAATTAAAATCGATCCTTTGTGGTTTTCGGTGAACAAGACAATACTTTACTTGTCCTACCAATATTAGAGATATATATAGTTACTATAATTACTAACTATATATATTAGTTAGATTATTCTATATCATCAATAAACCAAACCACACAATTATATGATTGTAAGAACAAAACACTTCTTTAAGAAAATTTCTGAAACTAAAATTAGACGATTAAGAATCAAAAAAGAATCCAAAAATTAGAATGGGCATAAATTGGGAGAATATACATTACACTTATATATATAATGTGTTTAAAAATTAATATACAATCTGCATATTATGCCCTCATTTTATTTTCTTTCAAATCATATTCTTATGTAAATATTTGAATTATTCTAATGTTGTTTTTTGTTAATAAATTGTATATTTGTTTCTTATAATACAATACATGAATAGAATTATAAAATAATAATCATCTAATAAAAATAACAATATATTAACTTAATTCTATATCTACAATATATTAGAATAATAATAGAATTATTATATTTTAAATTTTAACAAGAATATATTCTATATATAATTATAATTATAATTTTGAGGTCGATAGAAAATTAAAAAGGGATTTTGTATCCATACTTTTTAGTGATTTTCAGGATTATATTGAAAATATCGAAATAAATACCAGTGTTATTTTAGTTCGAAATTCAAAGTTCCAAATTATAAAGTAAATTATTGTGTTATCGAATCATGCGAATTAGGGAATTGTAAAAATTAAACTATATATTGAAATCTCAAAGAATTTCTATCTGAATATAGATATTATTGAATTGCACCTTGCAGAAATTGAGTAGATACATTATCTATAGGTAAATTTTATTAGTAGAATTTCTATTCTTTCTTTCTTTTCTTTATTAGTAGATATTGAGATATTGAATTCAATGAATTCAAAACTTATAAAACGTATAAGTTGAAACAAATGGTATTGAGACAAAATTTTAAAAAATTTTCAAAGGTTACAATAGAAAAACATTGCCTAGATTTTAAATATACATATAGGAAATATTTTTTTTTAGTTATTAATAGAAAACTCTTGAAAAATGCCAAGCAATTGAAGTGATATAAATAAATAAATAAAAACGAATTATAATTATTTTTAGAATCACAACCATATTTTTTTTAATGTAATATTTCATTTATATATAATAGATAAAGGTATTATAGGAATATATTTAAATATTTTCTATTCTTTTTCTTATACAAAATTTATGTATATTTGTTGAACAATAATAATAAAAGAAGAATATATCATTCAAAAATCTATAGAATCAAAATTATATTTGTGTTTTTTATATATACACAATAATTTCTTGTTTGGATAATTCGTATAACTTTTTTTTTGTATGAATACATATGAGAACATATATAGAATATTAGAATTATTTATGTATACACTATAAGAAAAAAAAATATTAATACATATCTATTCAAAAAGTAAAAAAAATGTCTAAAAATATAAATAAAAAAAAATTCATTTAAATTAGAATTTATTATTTTGTTGTCAAATTAACATAATTTCATTTATAGTTATATAAACGTGCACACAACGCATACATCATGTGCATAAAAATAAAAGAAACATGGATAGATAAATGACATATTCATAATGCATTTAATATTTAGGTATATATAATAAATATTATATCGTTTATTTGACTATATGTATGTATATATATTATTTGAATGGTTGGTTCAATGTGCGGTAGATGCATATATATTCGTAATACATATACTATTATTCTGTTATATATGATTAATGAATTATTAAATTTTAATCATTATATAAATCTAATATATACATATATTTATTTAAAATATAAACACAAATACTAAAATCAAATGAATTAGTCTTTTAAATATTAATGTTTCATAATATATATATATATAGTATAAGATAACTATTAATAAAAAGACAATGATATATTATCAATGATTGAAATTAAATATCCATATATGAATGGGAAAAAAATTATATAATTTATATTATAGTACAAAGTGAATATTTTATGTATTCTTAATAGTAGAGAAAAAAAAATATCAATTCTCGTCCAGTGTATCAATGTCTATATAAAAATATGTGATTAAAATTGTTAATACACACATTGAAATTACCAAATATAATTTTAAAGGAGATTATTTTACTTGAGTATCTATAAATCTATTTAAAAGTTTACATTATTGAATATATAAATATAGAGTATTTAGATAATTTTAGAATATAATTATACTATTTATAAAAAATACCCATTAATAATGTTAGAATCTATTCACATATAAGAAAAAATGGTTATGTAATAATTGACCAAACAAATTGATTAAAAATAAAAATTTATCAATTATAGATAAATTAAATAATAACTTATGTGTTTCTTATAAAGTGTTTCTTAATATTATTATTATTATCAATAATCAATTACATATGCTGTATGGTTATTTTTTTTTAACTTTATAACACAATTAATTAACTGAAAAAAAAAGAAAACACTTTCATAATCTGCACATAAGCGAATAAAATATACATATATAATATTATAAATTCCAATGAAATGAATATGAGAATATTTTGTATATATATTAAACAAATTTTTAATGGGAAACATTTTATAAAGATTATAACTTGATGAATAAGGTGGTTATTTTTAATTTAATAAATAAATGTGTTATTATAAATATTAAGGTTACAAAGATAAAAATTTTTGTTTTTGAATTTAATGAATATAATATTTATATATAAAAAATATGTGGTATATTTTAAAAAGACAATATGAAAAATATTATCTTAACCGGAAATTTATTTTACAGAATTTCATTAATTCAAATGTATAATTTTATAAATACGAGTATGTAACATATAAATGACTGAACAATAAATTTTATAGAAATTCACAAAACCAACAAAACATATTCAAATATCTATCTATATATAAATTTTGTATAAGGATATTTATAAACAGATAACAAACCAATGAGCATATGAAATTATATATATATAGAAATAAAATTAATTTAATAATGAATTAAATTTATCACTTTTATATGCGCTTTCAAAAATTTTTATATTTATTTCAATAGTAGATATTATTTTTTAGTAATAATATAATAAAATCTACAATTTACGCATATCAATAATTGTATAAGAAATACCCCAATCAATTATCTGTATGTATTTTATTTATATATGAAGAAACCATTAGAATGTGCATAGAAAATATTAACAAACAAATTATACAAATATATGTATATATTTTATCAATATATTTCGAATATATTTTATCAATATATTTTTAATTTGTAATATATCATATATATCTAATAACAGAAATAAGTTCAATATTAAATGAATTAGTCGTACTATGTACAATTATAAATTACATGTCCATTATCACAATTTTTATTTTTGTGAACTAGGTCTTTAATTATATAGCTCCGAAACCCAGGCAAAACAGATGACTATCAGATATCTTGACAAAATAACAGCAACATTGAATGTGTACTTTGTCTTGAAATGAAGTATTTAGATATCCAGATATAATGAAGCGTTGATTGAAACATAGTTAAATAAGTTATATATCTGCGGGTATATACACAAGAATATTTAAATATGGAAAAAAAATTTATTCAAAATCTAGGTAAATAAAATTACTATTTAGTGGAATATTGACGAAGTTTTCCAATAGTATGTAAGCACTGCGTAAACTGATATTCGCTATCTAAAAAATTAGAAATGTATAATGCATATCAAAGTTCAATTATTTTATTTAAATATAAACTACAAAAAATTGGTAAAAATATCAAATTTATTTATATATGGATATATGAAAAATCCACCACACATTGTATATAAAACTATCCATATGCAAATAAAATATAAAACACAAAAAAAAAATTTACGATGTTGGCATTATTTATTTTCATATAGTATTATCTTGCATTAACCTACAATTATGAAATAGAAGAAAATTAAGTAAATGAGGTTACAAAATTATATACTAAATGCATATAATTTTCTATATATATATATATATAATCGCATATATAGGATAATATTGTACATATATATATAAAATAATAGATATAATTGTGTTTAAAATTTATATTACGTTATCTCTATTTAAGCATTTATATATATGTTATGATGTATATATTAAAGTTATACGCCTTCTTGTAAACCAAATATATATATTTATTTATACTGTAGTTTATTTTTTATCAGATAAATTTATTTACAAATGTGATAAATATACAAATTTTTTTTCTATTAAACATATATGCAAACAAGGGTTAAAAAATTCATTTTTTTTATTTTTCTTAATATAAATATACATATTTTACAATCCAAAAATATTATCTTTTGTATATATATTTAAAAACACCTGGTAGATTTCATAAAATGTATTCATTACTTATTATTTTTTCACTACACAAGCTTTCTACATGTACTAAAGAGTTTTTTTTTATGTAAAATTATTTAATTATGATCATGCATTCATTTAGCAAAGTTCTGTGATTTTAACACTTAATATAGCTAACGCATTTGGGGAAAAATTCATTTGAAAATATTTACAAATATTATATTTATATTTAATGAATATAACCGATTTTAGGACAAGTGTTGAATAAAATGTATCCCATATAGCTTAATAATATTATATAAAATTAATCAAAATGGGTTTCCCATTTTCAGTAACATGTGAATAAAATAAAATTAAAAATAAATTATACTTTGCATTAACGAATTTTGTTATTTCTTAAATCAAATCACATAACATATAATATTCTAAATGGATATACATATTTTAGATATACTCGCATATCGCACGCATATTTAATATAATTACATTATAAACTTTATCGATGTGATGTATATATAATACGTCGACTGTAATTTAAATACACTTCTATATATAAAGAAATGCTTTAAAATATATACATGCATGCATTATAATAAAAAAATAAAATACGATTAACGATAAAATGAAATAAAATTTTATTTTATTATATGCGTATATACATAAAGACATAAAGTATAAATACACGAAAGAATTTCATTCACAAGAATCATTTTTATATAGAACAAGAAAGAAAAAAAACTTCCATTTAATAAACAAAATGAAAATGAAAAACGATCAAATAAGGAGAAAAAAAAGAATAAATAAATAAATATTTTATTGGATAATATAAAAAAAAAATATTATACACACTAGTATATAATCTTAATTACCTCATACAATTAAATATCAAATCAAATTCAATATATGTATATATATTTTTTATTTACTTTTTTTTTTACATACATGCATTATTATTACAATATACTAATATTAAGTAGAAAAAAATTGTATGTAATTTTATTTATTTTATGTATATATATATTTCAATACAAGTTATTTATTGTACAGAATATAATACTATATAAATAAAAGAATAGAGTAAGGAAAAAAAAATCTAATTGTACTTATATCAGATGAAAAAAATTATATGTAGATTGAATAAAAAAACAAACATTTTTTTTCGTTCATTTTTTATACAATAATAAATAATTTATTGTGATGGAGGATATTGACCTGTTTTTGATTCCTCCGCACATTATTTGTCGTATGCATATACACACCACTCGCATATATACACCACTCGCATATATGATGGTTAATATTTTTATTTCAAAATACTATACATACATTAACTGGAAATATGATCTAATATTTCAACTTTTATTAAATATTTAGTTCAAAAAAGTGTGAGTAGTACATATATTTGTATTTTATATTCTACGATAGAAGACCAAACATAACAAAAAAAATGAAATGAAATAACGCTGATTACTATTCATTTTTATATAACATATTGAATAAATATCATAAAATTAAAATGCATATATGCTTTATAATATGTTTGTGATATGATTAAATATATACATATAAGTAATATGAGAATATGTATATAGGATTTTTTTTAATTTTTCTTTTGCTATTCAAAATTTTCATGATATATTAAACATCTAACAAAAAAAAACAGCTGTAAATTATTCACACTAAATATTAAAAAAAAAACTATACATGCATTTTTTATTTGTTTATATGGCTCTAACCCATCATATATATATATGCATATAATCATAATAAATATTCTTAAAACTATTAAAAAAATCAGTCAATCATCATTAAAATTATACTCTTGTTTTACACATTTTTAGATTTTTCTTTTCCAATATTCTGACAGAAAAAGAAATACTGAAAAATTCCATAATTATATATGCACACATAAATGACCTAATTATACATTATTTAAATTTCTAATTATAAAAAAAATATTTTTCTAAAATATTTGTTGTCAGTTTCATTGAATGAATTCAGTATTCAAAAACATATATGTTATTTGTTCAATTAACGGATGCATTTATACGTTGTTTATTCATATATACAGAAAACCACATCAGCAAAATGCGTATGGATTACAATATATAATCGAATTTGAAATGAATTCCTTTCCTTTTTTTTAATATAAGTAGTATATTCGTTCTTCAATATCCGAAAGAAAAGTAATTAATTTTGTAATATATATTATGTTTATTTTTTATTTTGAACTATATTTTATAAATTCATCGCAATATGTGGATGAGTTGTGATTTCATTTTTCTGTTTTAAAAATACAGATAGAAATATTTTTTCAATAATATTTGTTTCTTTATATCAGTAAATCTATATTGGTAATAAAGTTTATTCAAATATCAACAATTAAGTATATATATAATATAATATTTTTGACGAATTATTTTGTATATGTGTTTTAATTAAAATTGAATTGTATTTTGTTCTTCAAATTGGTATTTGTTGAATTTAAAATCAATTATCATTGTGAAAAACAAAATAAAAAGTTAGAAAATATCATAAATTATAATATTAAATATCTCATCTCATTTATGTTTAATTATTTTTTAATGAAATAAATATGATATTTCACACGTATTATTTTTATAAAAAATGAATTCATAATTTTATGTTATGTTTTTTTAAAAGACCTTTTATTATATGATGGTTATCATCTCAGATCTTATGAGAGCATTTATAAAAAATATTTTACTATATTGATTTATACAAAGTAATAAGAAAACAATTAATCGCGTATCTTCTTTATATTCTTATAAATTATGAAAATATTAAAAAAAATAACATAAAAAAATGAAAGAATTCGTATAAACATACAGTAAAAATTGTTGCTTTTTATAGATAACTTTACTTATTATTATACTTAAAGAAGGTATTAACTTTTTTGTTTTGTTTATCAGTGATTTTGTTGATTTTACCATATTTTTTTTATTGTTGATGCTTTTTTGTGTTCCTAAATCAGTATATTTACAAAAATATTAGAGTTATTATTCTTATATTAATTTATATAACACAAATTGAATCACATTAGAAAAAAGTGTTTATTTAAAATTTGTAAATTGAATGGAATTATTATATAAAATAAAATATCATTCTAATAAACCAAAAAGAATCAGAAATCATACAAAATCAAATTTCGTTTAGGATTAACATCAATAAATATGCAGTACAATATTTTAAAAGAAAAAATCTTATACCCTATGGATAATGCTCAAAATGTGATTTGTGAAAAACTTTCTTTATATAACTTTTACCATACTTTTTGGATATTTATAATTAAACATTAACAACAGAATGATTTTTATTTAATGGTGTATAAACTACATGATAAACAAACGAAAATGATAACCTTTTTACGACTATATTAGTATATATTTTCATTAAAAAATATACGAACAATGTTTCTTTACCAGAATATTTATCATATTTCACCGGTGGTATGCATTAAGAGAAAAATGAAACAAAAGTCACATATATAATAAGATCTTTATTGTAGTTTATAAAACATAAAACAAATTCCATCAGAATAAAAACTCAACATAGACAAAATATAAATATCATATACACATCATGTACAACAATAATAATACCTGTGCTTTTACCATGCATATATACGTAATCGTTTTAAAATTCCAAAACACAACAACAGCAGCAGAAGCATCAGCATCATGTTATATATTCGTGGAATTTTATATATCTGTGCATTTATGAATTGTTTGTGCACATATATAATATGAGAAATAAATGAAAATAAACTAACAAGAAGGTATGATATGATAAATTAGATATATGCTATGTATATGTATATATATATATATAATATATATATATAATATTATATATATATATATATATATATAATAAAATATATAAATACAAACCATCAAGATCTCCATGGAGGTCCGTATGCTACAATATATAAAACATTAAAATTTAAACATTTGTACTCATCATACAAACAATACATTCTTTTATCTATATATTATTATGATTATATATGTGAAATGAAATAATATAATAATAATCACAACGAAAACATTAAGGAAAATAAAAAACTAAACGAAAAAAAGGATTCTCAAAATAAATTTACTATTTATAAGATTATTTTAAAATAATATTCAAATGATTTTATAAAACACGAGAAATTATTGTAAACCCATATATACTATATATATATATAGTGTCAGTTTTATTACACGCAGACAAAAAAAATATAATTATTCAAATGATATCCCCATTTTTTAAAGTGATAATAAAAAAAACAACAGAATAGAAAAATAAATGCATATATGATTATTCATCAGCAATACATTTCGGGATACAATAAAATAGGGAGTGTCAAAGGTCTTATGTGTATTTTGTTTTTCGGTTATTTTGCCCACAATCAAAAATAACCAACACAAAACAAAAAAAAACATATTTAATGGTTGGCACTATATCATTTTTTAATCAAGTATTATATTTTTTTATATATTGTATAACATATCAATTTTTTATATACAACTTTTTTTTTATTCAAAATGTTTATGTATATAAAACATCCAGCATATCATTTCTCAGGTTCCCAAAAATAAATACAATCAACGGCGTATATAAATTTTCAATTATAAATATATATATATTTAATCCCCTAAACCAACAAGTTGTTCCATTTTTTTTTATATTCGGTTCTTTTTTAGTTAAATATTATTATTATTTGTTCATTCAATTTTTTAGATAATTTTTTGACAAATAAACCCGACATATGTTTGAATTTGAATATATACTTATTTTCTTATTATATATTATGAATGATTTACATTTTAATTTATATATTGTTGTTTTAAGCAGATTCATCGCAGAGATGTCTACATATAACCAATATAACTAACTATATATATAAAAAAAAGTATTATATATTCAAATTTGATAGTGAGATAATTTATATAAAAAAAAAACCAAAAGTGTGTGGTTCGTTGTTTAATGGTAATATGTTTTCTTTCTTATATATAGTTTATATTTTGTTGATATGCATCCCGGTATATAAGCATCATGATGATATACAATGAAGATTCATCGTTTTTATTATATTTCTTTATACTGATGAGTATTCTTTAATAACATATATTTATTTTTCTTATTTTCAGGTTATTTTATTATAATTTTTTTACTTTTTCATCTTGAGATCATATAAAAAATCTTATCTTCTATTATGTGTATATACATAAATTCTATTCACTTATAAGTTTACGAGATACAAATATATATATATATTTATGATCTTATTTTAGTTTAAATTAGGTGTCGGCAAATCATATAGAAAATTGTTCTATGCTGTTAATTGTTTTCATATGTACATCTCTGCATATAGAGATTGTTTAAATTCGTTCATCGTATATATGTATATGAAAAATATAATACCTGAACTCGCTTATTTATATAAAAAATATTTGTTAGCTTAATCGTCATTAACTTTATATATATATATATATATATATATATATGTTTTATAAAACACTTTTTATATATAAAATTCATACTTATATAATATATAAATATTATAAAAGATTTTGATCTGTTTGATGAGTTTTATTTATATATATATACTATAAAATGACTGACAATAAATAAATGTATTTAAGTATATAATTACATATGTTATTAGTTTTTAATATAGGTATTCTATTTTTTTAATATATAAAAAATGGGATTTTGATTCAGTTAAAAAAAATAAAGAAACTATAACTCATTAATTAAAAAAAAAAAATACTGTTATGATGATAGTGTAAATATATTAAAAAAATTGAATTTGTATCCGAACGTGTATTTTCATTTAATCGTTTATTATAATTTATGTAATTAATAATAAATTAAATATTTGTTTTTCATAATAATATTAATAATGTTATAACATTATGCAATTTGTACTATGTATAGAGTTATTTATAAATTGCTATTTTTTAATGTAATTTAACCATAGGTTTAAAAGATAATATTATTGTGTCAAACATTCAATAACAAAATTTGAAAATTTGGTTAATTTTGTTTTTGTTTAATTAACAGAAAAACACAAAACCTAATAATTATATCAAAATTGTAAATTGTCATATGAGTATAAAAAATGATATGCGGTCAATGGTATTTATTGACCCATATATTTATATAAGAAAAAAAAAAGAATTTAATTATACCACAAATATTTATAATAAAGTGAAAATAATAAAAAAAAATATTCCCTCCACCATCGTGATTTTTTTTTCTTTCAGTACGACATTAATATAATAACATATATAATATTAATGCTGCTGTGCATTATATTAAAATAATATAATATTTATTTAAACTATAATAATTAGCTTACCGTTTATCATATATATATATACATATATATATAAGCACATATAATTGCAAATTTCTAAATTATGTCAATTAATATCACATATCTATGAACATATATGGAATTTCTCATATTAACTTACCTGCAAAAATAAAGATATAAATAATAATTAATTTTTATGTCATTTAATGTTTATATTTAATATTTCTATATATATTTAATAATAATAATGTGTATTTTATATACCGGTAAGAATATAATATGTTTTACATAAAGATATGAATGTAGAATAACATTCTATATTGAAATAATATTATATAAAATTGCAATTTGCATTTAAAATGTGCACATTTACATATATATATATATGTATATTTTTATGTAGGTAGTTATTTATATAATATAAAATAGATATAATTAGTTAATTTTCTTCCGAATAATTGAACATATGGAGCAAAGTATTACTATCTTTTTATACATATATGTTATATATACGTTAAGCGTATATCAGACGACAGAATATATATTCTTAATTTTTGTGCTTAAATTTTAATATAGGATTTTTTACAAGTAAGAGCGGAATGGATATAAATAAAAATGAGGAGGATGTCTGATGAAATAATTGTTGCACTTAAGAATATAAATTCTGAAATTTAGAAAATCATTTGTAAATTATTGCACTTACATTTTAAGAACAAATTTTATCAATACAAATTTTGTATTTTCAAAATTGCCTGCTCATTTTTATTGCAGATGGTAAGAAAAATAAATAATATTTAATAAAAAAAGAACCTTTTCTTGTAATTTTTACATTCATATATAGTTCTGTATATTTCACACATAAATGGTTTCTCTTTTTCGTTTTAGCATAAATATTAGAATATATATTCTGTCGTCTGATATCCGCTTTAAGCCATATAGTATATGGTTAATGACTTTATGTTTATTAATAATAATTTACCCTATTATTATTATTATTAATAATTATATTATAATTTACTTATTATCTATATATAAATAATGTAAGATAAGTATTTACATATTATAAAATGTATGTTACAATTGCATGTATACCGCAAAAAGACAATTTCTATTAAATGTAACAATTATAATTATTATAATTATTATTTTATTAACATTATTATACATTATATTGAAAATATTTATAGAGACATTCCATGAATTTATATACTTACTATGAGTTGGATTTCTAAAAATTTTAAATACTGTGTTGTATGTCAATATAAGGTATATTTTCAAATATGAGCATTACATAAGTATAATTTTTAGCCCTTTTTTCAACCGTTTAAACCCAGCGTAAGTAAAAACCATTTCTGAATCCATTTGCCTGACAAAATCAATGGTTTATAAATTACTAAATACCGTTGAAAAGACTAATCTTACCATTTTATAATATAATAATATAGAATCGGATCATTTATGAATGAAAAAATTAGACTTCATATATTACAAAAATTAATAAAATTCTTCTTTTCGTTCAATGCATTATAACTATTTAACTAAAGATTCAAATAACTTCTCAAATACACAATATAAGGATTTGAATGGCATTTGTTCAAATACTTTTTTATGTATAATATAATTAAGTCCTATAGAGATTATTTAATGTTTTATGATATAACATATATTCGTATATTGAACTACCCAATATAAGAACAAATAAAGCACTTTATATCCATACATACAATAGAATTATAACATATATGTTCATATATGATGTTATTTAGAATTTACACATCATTGCATAGTATGCATACATATACAAATAAATACCTAAGATATAATGTTCTCTTGTATTTATATATGCATATGAAATTCGATATAGAATGTTTTTTGTTTTATTTTCCATTAAAATTGCATAGTTTTGTAAATATTTTCTATAAAATTCATCTATATTATACATATAAAGATATAAATGAGGAAACAAAAATATTGTATATATGAATTATATTCATATATATATAAATATGTTAAAGATAAATAAAGTTTCATTTTTCTTAAATATATATATATATATATATAGATATATTAATCATTTAATCTGCGATATATGAACATAATATTTAATTTTAGAAGGAAAAAAAACATTTCGTTTTTGTTGATAAGATATTTATAACCAAAGGCAAAATTTATGGAATATTATATATACTTATATTTAAAAATAATTATTTTTTTTTCTTCTATAATTTCCATATATGCTTATATTCGCTTATAATATCTATATGTATTTATCTATTTTATTAATATATATGATTAAAATTATAGAAAAATATTTTTATTTTTTTCGTTTTAAAAAGGTATTTATAAATTTTATTATATTATACTTTTATATTTCATACTGAATATATAAAAATACATAATGAATTGATTCAAAAATACACATAATTTAAATATATATAAAATTGGTTAAATGATATTCATCAATGTACTTAATGCGGAATGAAAATTGATTAGCTTTTAAAAAATAATTTCCGAATCATATAGAGATATACTACAATATAAATAAGAGTCTTCCTTTATATGTGCGATTACACAATTTTTGAAATATGTATATAATCAAAATAGGAAAAAAATACCACAACGCAATTCTATATAACATATAATTTTCTATTTTATAAATAATTAATAATTAAATTATTATATTATTATATAATAAATATAAAAGAAAGAAAAAAAAGTCGACTCGTCGATATCAATTTTTACATTTTATATACAATAATATGTTTTATAATTCATTTAAAATTTAATATACTATTTATTATATGTATTTTATCGCGGTATATATAAAAAAAATGTGCTATAATAATAAGCATATATAGAGACAAATAATAATAATAAAATTTTGCATTCATTATAAAAATAAATAAATAATCACACAGGTGTAAAACGGATCAATTAAAATTTATTGAATGGTTTTTACTTATATATATAAATTATCAGTTTGGTTGCACACATAATGGTTATAAATGTATTGCGAGTATATTCCACACCAACTAATTTATTATTATTATTCAATGCTTTTATCTATAAAGCATTAATACATGTAGTATATAAATGTAATGCATTTTATTGCATGTAAAAATCATATATATAATACTCAACTATATATAGATAAATATATAATTATATAATAAATATATATTTAGATAATAACTGCAATAACATTTAAAGAAATTGATAATAATTAGTATCATTAAAATTGTAATAACTTAATTGTAGCAAATTGTAGTATATAAAAGTGTTTGAATACATTACATATATGCATTTGTAATTGAAGATTCGAAGAAGAATATGTGTCTGTATATTTGAAAAATAAAACTAAAGACATTTGACATTTCTATAAATGTTTATAAAACCATATATTATATAATAAATATTAAAATTATATAAATTTATATATAAAATATTCATATGGAAAGATGAATAAAATATAATTTGGTTTTTTTTATTTCATTTTAGTTTTTCAATGGAATTACCTCTATTTAAAAAAAAAATCAGCACAATAATATTTTCGTTTCCTGTGTTTTATAAACTATCAAATACTTTGAAAATGGAAAATGCGAAACAAACATAATATAAAATTGAATATAAAAAGGAATAGTTTCAAAAAAACACAAAAAATGTTTTTCGGTATTTTTATTTTTTTTTATTTATATGAAAAAATTACTTCCCATTACAATATATAGATTTAATAAAATTGTACACATGCATATATAGCTCGCATTATTAAGATGACACTCATAAATATATATATGCAATATTTGCATATATAATTGAATATATATATATCTATGATTTCCTGAAAAACATATGTTTAAATATATGTAAAATATATACATGTATACTAAATCATAAATTTATACTTATACATTTTTCCTAGTAAATTATTACTTTATATATGCATAAAAAGATTTTAATTATAAATAAGAATTTGTAATTGTATATATATTGTAATAAAATGAAATTAAAAATAAAACAAAAAAAAAACGGCTGATTTAACAACAATTTATTTTATTTATATATATTTGCAACATCTCTAATAAACATTGTATTTATGCGGTAAAATATTATATTTATATATGGTTTAGATGCAACACAACAAACAGAGTATATACATGTATTGTATATATAATCTAAAATATCATTTTACAAACAGCAAATTACAATACACGAAGTTACAAATTCTATTCGATATATGTTATATATACATATATAAATAAAATTTTAATTAAGTTGTATCTGAACTCATATATATAAATATATACAGAAACAGTTCTTATACACTATATACGATTTATAGACACTCGACATATATTTAAGTCTATATAATATAAAATAAAATGCATTATTGCAATCAAATATATAAGAAAAAAAATATATATGTTTGAATACTAAATAGCAATATTTTAAAACATATAATTTCATATTGCAACTATATATATGTAAGAAATTGAACACAATAAATATATACCTATATATGTTATACCACTCGCTTGTTTATAAATTTTATGTTATTTATACAAATATATATGTTGAAAAATAAACCAAAACATATTTATTTTATAAAAAATATTAATATGAAATATAATTTAACATATACATATATATAGAAAACAAATTAATAAATAAAGTTGATATAGCTGATAATTTTAAATAATATTTAAATTTATCCATACACATGTAACGAAATAACATATATAATATTACCCATATTACATTACGTACGTGTATAAATGAATTAGATGAACATTATTTTTACTCTGTATATTAACACTTTTTGATATCAGATAAAATATAATTTCTTTCTGGTCATTTATTGAATATAAGCATACATACGTACATATGAAATAAGTGTTTAACTTAACTGGACATGTATTTCTATGGATAGATGATAAATTAACAGCATAATAATAATAAATACATATAGAACAACATGTTATATATATATAATAGAGTTATGCAAATGTCATGATACATAATTTTTTACATTCTAGATATATGTATATAGGTATATATTTTAAATTTTATTTTGTATATTATAAATACACACACCATATTACATAAATATAAACACTGAATAATTATCAGTACATGTGTATTTGCATTATATTGATTGTATAGCAATGGAGACAAATTTTTCTTACAAGTAAATATTGTTGTGGGCAGATTATTTATATATAAAATTCATATATAGTACAATTTTCAAAATAATGATTAATAATATTTATATATTTTACTTAAATTTATTTGTACATGTTTATTTTAAAAATATATACAAATATGATTTTATTAATTGAAAACTACGAAATACAATTTTGATAAATTGAAACATAATTTTTAAAAAAAAACTTTATGTTAATTAATAAAATTACAAAAATAAATGTATAGAATAAATTGGAACCTAAATGGTTTTTTTACTATTCAATCATAAGCTTTATAGAGTGTCGCAAGTCAAACAAATGAAATCATCCAAATTATATGAGCTGATGAAGGTGTCAGACGCATGTATATCGATTACCCATTTCTAACAGAATGTGAATATTTTTTAAAACGCAAATACTGTTGATACACGAATTATAATAAATCGTATATTTGCTTCAACAATTTTTATTAATACGCAGTGATATTAACAAATTTAAGAAGATTTTTTCCAATTTACTAAAATGTTCCGAACTATCAAAATTGATTAAAATCTTATATTTTTATAATTGAATTTTTATTTTAAGTTTGGAATATATTGAAAAAAATTGTAAATGCATTGCGGTATAAGATGAATAAACAATAAGAAACATAAAACACAAAATAATGATAATTATTTTTTGTTAAAATATGTATGCGGCAAATACATTTAACATATAAATATAATATTTTGAAATCTATCGCGTATGTAATAACATATGAAAATAAATATAATCATTTATTTTATGCAATGTACAAACTCGCACTTAAAACACAACAAAACCAAAATACACGAAGCACAAGCACATATATAGATATATATATTATATTTTGACAGATTATAGAAAATTATTTAATTTATTACACTGCATCAAAATTATATTTGTAATGTTATTTTATATATAGACATATATTTACACATTTAAAATATAATGAATAATATTATTTGTATATATGTAAAATTATTATCACTAAAAGGCGGATCATCATCATTATAAATGTATATGATAATCAAATAAAAATATCTTTGAGAATTACTTATCATACTTACACTTTAGAAGCAAAAAATTTAATGGGATTTATTGATAAATCAGGAATAATGAGTTTCCAAGGTATCACAGATAGGATTGAAATGAATATCTATGAATTCTCAAGACGTGGTTGTTTTATATAATTATTTGATTTATCACAATAAATTATGACCAAAATTTTATCTTTAACACTAGATTGCCCAAGGCAGTCATTTTGACTGCTTTTGAATTTCAATTAGAAAAACAATTATGTATATTCTGAGAGCATTTCTTAGAAATTTGTGACTTTTTGTACAACAAGAAACAAAACAAAAAGAAACTTTTTGTACAAAAAGAAATTCCATCAGTATATACATAATTCTAATTGAAATTCAAAAGCAGTCAAAATGACTGCCTTAGGCAATCTAGTGTTAAAGCATAACAGTATTTAAGAACGGACTTTTACAATATCATATGCAAATATGCAAAAACACTTGCATATACGTTCCATTATGATAATTGCAATAAAGGAATTGTAATCGTATTTATTCAAAATAGAAATTTACAATTTGAATAAATTAATTAATTCAATATATATATATATGCGGTTTTGTATCATTCAAACAAGTATATATAAAAAAACAAACATAAAATACACATTTTCTTTATATTGATTATATAATTTACAAATATATATATTATATACACTCGCTACTTCTTGCAGTATATCAATATCACATAAACATTTTTTTTAATTTCAAAATTAATTTTATTAATTATTAATAATTCAATAAACTAATCATTTTATTTATTTGCAGCATTAAGTTTAAACAAAAAATTAAATATTAATTTAAATGTATATATGGTAGTATACAGAAGGCGGGTGAGTGTTACTAAATAATATATAACGTAATGAATGTATACATTTTGTAAATATTAATACAATGTGATATTGAAAGTAATTGATTTATAATATTTATACTATTGCGGTAAATATAGCTTCTTCATTTACAATATACACGTATATACATATATCTATAAGATAAATAAATATCAAAGTTTATTTATATACCAAAGATGGAATGACTTATAATGGCATATATATTATTTGATTTATAGTTTATAATTGTATATATCGGTATAATATTTCTTTTACAAAGGCGCATATATCCTTTAAAATTACGTATGATTTTAATGATTTTTTTCTGCATATTTATATTTTACGTGAATTTCATTTCGATCGAAAATTACATATAGGATAATTAAAACAGATTTCTATATATATATATATTAAAAATTATACAGATATTGTTGTTGGGAATATGTAAATTACACATATTGTATGCCTAAATAACAAAATGAATATTTGTAATATACATGCATAATTTTATTTATCGTTTTAAATTCAAATAACTAATATATTTATGATAAATTATATATTCTGTATGAATATGTCAAATGGATGGGATTTTATGTTTTTTGGTGTTCTTTATATATGAAACAAACAAATTTATGCATTGATTTTTTTTATTTAAAAAAAAAGGATATACATAATAAATTGTAATATTCAAAACTGTATAATTATTATTCTATTCTGTATAATCACCATATATAGAAATTATATGTATATATATGAAACTTACAGTTGAATATATAATATTTTTGTTATATGGATTTTTTGAGAACGATCGTTATCCAAGTGTGAAATAAACAGAAAATAATATAAATACAATAAATTATAAAGAGCAATAATAATGATGCATATTAAAAAATGTATATAACAATTTTTTTTTTATATTCTTATGATTTGTAGCTGGTAGCTAATGTAAAAAAATATATTTTGTATTTTATATATAATTTTTCCATTGTATAATAATCATTTGATACGAATAAAAGAATGAATATACAAAAAAAACATCTTAAATAATAATTGCATAATTGTTCATAAATTATATATATTAATATTCAAAATTTACGTATTTTTTTGCATCTTTAAATCATCTGTATAGAATATTATTTAAATTGTTAAATAACCTATATAATTATTGTATTGTATAATTGTATATATGGTATATCATTTACAATCGTTTTATTGATATGAATATTATTATTAAATTATAGAGTTCCGTTTTTTTTATGTTTGGCTATATATTACATACAGATCAAGATTACATATATTTGATATTGAATTGATTTTATTTATTAAATAAAAAAAAATTAAATTTCATAAATTAATTGTATAAAGAATTTGTTCAATAACACAAATCTATTCTTGACTGAAATCTATATGTAAAACATAAAAATCAATGCATTTATTTTCAAAGATGTTACACAAAAGCAAGTATTTGTAAATAATAAAATCATTTGATTACAATTTTAAAAATAAATTGTAATAAAAAAAAGCCTATATTTAAAAGAAATACTATGCTCATATGGAGATAGAGGGTATTGTTTTACTTTATGAAAACACCATTCCATCGATATAAAGATTTTTTATTGTAACCTCCATTAAATAAAATATTCTACATTTAACACTACATATATAATCTGTATATATAGAACTAATAAAAAAAATCAGAAATAAATTATATATATATGGTATATAGTTGTAATAATTCTCATGATTGTCTTTAATTTATTTGCACGGTTTTAAATATGTATATATTTATAAATTGAAAATTGTTGTTTTTTTTTTGGATTTAAATATACACTTTTTGTTTTATTTATTTATCTCAATATAATACACAAACAAACAATTACTACTATATTTGGATTAAATTAAAACTATGGGAAATATTTTTATGTGGATTGTGTTGAATTATAATAAAATCTAAATCAAACCATTTAAATATATATATATATGTAAATAAATATACAGATATATATGTTTGCTTATGTGCTAATATGTAGATTTGAATTTATACACGAAAAATTATTTCTAAATTGAATAAAATGTTCAAATGTTTTCCTATAATATTTATTTATAGTATGTATGTATATATTTAGTTTGTTTTTCTTTATTTAGTATTTTAAAAGATTGAAGTATTTAAGATTTATAGAGAAAAAAAACTTACAGGGTGTATGACATTACCGTAAATAATTATAAATCGTATCGCGTGTAAAAATTTATCAAACTAATTAAGTTATCAATTCTTATTATTACTACTTCTTCGGTAAACATAAAAATATACAAGATATTTTATGTAAATATATCAAAATGATCGTTAAATTCGACAAAGTAACGTTATTTTTTCAACTTAATGTCCTTATAATTTAAGTCCTTAACGGACTTAATGGGTTAATGGAATAACGTTCATTAATCTATTAAGTCCATTAAGATATAGCTTTTTGTATCATAATGTATTTCTTATCACCTTTTTTTTCAACATTTGTTTTTGCCAAATCATTTTATTTTGTAAACATTTATTTTGAAACATTGAAAATAATTTTTTTTTTATAAAATTTACAGAAATTTATAATTGTCTATATATAGAGAAATCAAATGGTTAACATTAAGTTTATACACCGTTTAAATATATGTATATCAATTCAATATAGGTAATATTGATATTATATAATAAAAGGAAAATTTCATAAAATATTTATAATATAATTGTTGTATATCTTATATTTTAAATTTTACATACATCAATATTTGTTTATTTTATTTTTATATTTTAAAATATTGATTGCAATAGATAATTTCAATGAAATTCATTTTATTTTTAATAAAAACATCAATTATATTTTAATAAATATATTTTATAAATCAGTGTATTAACCAAACGATTTTTTTTTAAATATTAGCAGAATTATTGTATAGTGATTTTTTGTATAGATTTTCAAAAATCTACCATTGTAAAAGTAGTTTTTTTTTTACAATTTTAGCATTGCTTGCAATATAAAAGAAAATGTTAGATCAGAAAGAATAAAATTCGTCGGAGATAACAATATATTTTTTTCGGTAACTTAAAATTCCGTTAATTGTATAATGACTCTTGATGCCGATTCCATATATAATAATAATTCACCGATTAAAAAATTACGCGAAGACGGTAAGCTATATCTTAAATAATTTATGCATATGAAAAATGCTCTAAAATAAGCTGAAAAAAATCAATGTTATATTTTTCAATATCCGTTTACCCAATCCACATATCCATAATATGTATTGTTTACATTTTTTTAATATACAATGTTTTAATAAAAGAACTTATTTATTTTTCATTCTTTATATTTTTGTGGTAATACAAAATGTGCTAATATATAAATTTATCGAATATTTATAAAAACGACAAAAGGAATTGTGACATAAAAATTCCTTATAACAACATACAGTGTTAATAATAAAAAAATTAATAATATAATATAAAACAATCCGTTTTATCGATATAGAATATATAAAAGACTTCCGAAATGAATATATTTTTATATATATGACCTCTATTATAAAATTTCAATATATGTACATAATTAAAAATAAAAAGCTATGCATATTTTTTTTTATTCCTTATTTATTAAATATCTGTTAAATTTTGTTGCCTGCGCCCACATAAATTCATTCACATATATATTTTTAGATATACTTTCAAATTCTCATATTACTTGAATATGTTGCAAAATTATATTCATAAATGTACATGATTTTTTATTTTATTTTTTTTTTCATTATTTGCAATTTATGAATTAGATTGAATATCGCATAGATTGAATACACGCCAATATAGTATAATATTTTTATATAATTATTTTCTGCATTATATTTTTATTTTTTTGTATATTTATATAATACAAAATGAAAATTCATTAGACTTATTTTTTAAATTATTCTTATTTTCTGCTACCAATGCAAATTTATTTATAATAGCTATATTAATTTTTTTTTCTAACTTCAAAACTTACATAAATACATTCATGTATATATATATATATATATATAAACAACATATATATTGTATTGTATATATAGATTTTGCAATGTTAACCGTTTCATATATATTAAACATATATAATATTAATTCTATAATTCATAATTTTGTATTATATGTTCATATTTAAAATTATAAATAAACACCTTCAATTCGTACGTACATATAAAATATACAAATATCAATTTTATAATCATATATAATCGTATATATAAATAAGAAATTATTATTATTGATGGTTTTTTTTATCAACCTACATACATACATGCGAAAAAGTATATATTTATTTTAAATATACATATATGATTTTAAACGATGTCATAAATGTTACATATACAAATATATTAGTTAAATATAACTTTGATATTATATATTTGTTATTTGTAATTATTAATTTCATATTTATATGTCAAACATATAAAATCATATGGATTATTTTTTTCAAATAATGTTTAATGTCATTTAATAATTTCATTTTCATTATATAACGCAGGCACACAATTACAAAGAATTGCATTGATAAAAATTTAAATATTTTAAAATTTTGCACCGACATACCTTATATTATTTTTATTGCATTTCGTTAAATAGTTTAATTTTATTTATAAATGCATTTTTGTGTGGGAGTTACACATTCATGTATGTATAAATGAATACAATTTCTATCTGGTACAAATTTATAATTCAATTAAAGAAACAGTTATTATTATTATCGGATATTGTGTATGCAGTGCTCTTGACATAAATATTAATCATATAAACATATTTGCAACATATAGAAATTATACGAAATTGTATTCATATTATAAAGATGGGAGATTAATATAGATATATTATTGAAAGAAAATATCAGATATATATAATATTTTGATTTGATCAGTGTATTTACACTTGACACGATTATATCGGTGATATATACTTTAATGCGAATTATATTCAGATCTCACATTTAATAGATTTCTGAAGTATTCTATAATTCTGACGTATTCTATAAATTATTTTTATAATTTTGAACGGTTTTTCATTGAAATAATGGAATTTGCATAATAATATATTATGTATGCATCACAATCTATTATTAAAATGTGTTTGTCAAAAGAAAAAAAGAAAAGAATACAAACATCCGGATTTAAAAAATATTAAATTTTATCATGTTTTTAATAAAATTTCTTGAAAATATTTACAATGTAAAATTTTAAATGGCAATTCCTTTTTTTTTATTATTGATAATTTTCGGTAAATATACAATAAATTAAATATTAAGTATTGATTTTCGAATTAAATTTTAAATAATGTCTTGAATTTTTTTTTGCAATAATTAATTTATTCCCTTTTCTTTCAACACTACATTCTGCCAATCTGTATATGCTTACACATAGAGCTCCGCGTAAGATTAAAATTGATATGCGTCGCAAATATATTAATTCAAATTTGGGATGAAAAATCGATGATAACTTTTATCTGATTTTTGTATATTTTGCCGCGTATTTCTTTTTATTGTTATTTTATTCTTATTGTACAAAAAATTTACCTGTCAATGACGTACATCGTGACATCGTTATGTTTTATAATACCGTGGTATTTTGAGTTGTATATTGATTGTAATGTAAGATGTTTATTTCATAATTTCATGGAGTAATAATATAATAATTGCAGCTAAAAAGGCAGCTAGTCGCATTGGATTTTTAAGAAGATCGAAAGAATTTCTCAATTCTGAAAATTTAGCATTAGTTTATAGGTCTTTTATAAGACCACTTCTAGAGTACAATTCCTACATATGGGCTGGTGCACCAATTACTACCCTGCAGTTTAGTGACAGGATCCAAAAACACGCTATTTCGCTGATCAGAAACGAAACAATAACAAATTCCATTGAATCATTGGATCATAGACGATCAGTAGCTTCATTGTGCGCTAATTCCTGAGCCAATTAGCTTCTCTTATAATTCGAGAAATTCAAAAAAGGCTCATTCATATTCTGTATCTATTAGTTTTTTGCGAACAAACAGATTTGGAAATTCATTTTTCCCAAGAACAGCAAGATTATGGAATAGTCTCCCTGAACTAGTATTTCCCCCTACTTTTGATTATCAGTTATTTAAATAAAACATTTCATCTTATCTAAAAACTAATCCGCAACTTGGACAATTGTTTGAAAACATATGAGCGATTTTTTCTTATTATGTTTTAGTAAAAGTTTTTTTTATCTCATATGTTTGCTTTATTTTCAAAATTTCATAAATTAATCCACATATTATAATAGATTTACCACCCAAAATCACTTAAGTGTATTCAATGCATATAAGGCTCATCACCTGATTAAGTGATTTCGTTACGGGCTCACGGCAATAGAATTCCGAGGTTTTACGGGCGCTAAACCGATTCTGCCGTAGTAACGAACAAAAAAAAAAAAATAATTTTACTGCGCGTTTTTGTAAAATGACAATTTCAAACTGTATGTGTCAAATTCAGGAAAATTAGTCAATCAATGTTTTTATAGTAATTCAAAATAGAAAATGATTTCGGATCATATCTAAAAAAAGAATTCAATGGGAAGTAGATACGACTATGGTATAACCTCGCCATTTTATATAATCTCGAGATGGAATACTAATTTAATAAGAGCATATAATCTTTAGTATACGTTGTGCTCAGTGGAGGGCTCTATAAGCCTATAGTATATGAAATATATTGATGAAAAAAATAATAACTTCTGACAATATCAAAAACTAAAAGAATACTTTAATGGAGAGTTATAAATTTATAAACCATATAGTAATAAATTGCATTCAAGAAAATATTTCATTCATTGCAACAACCGCAGATAATTTATATATATAATATTGTCAATTAAGTCAGAAAATTTATAAGTAATAAATATATAACATAAATATTTGCATATCCATATACTTATATACGATAAATTAATACAAAACAACACACTTTTATATATATAAATTCACTTTCATAATTCACTTGTCAAATATTTTGCACAATATTATTATATTTTGAATTTATAAATCACAATAATATTGTTTTATTATTTTTGTGTTGCATTGTTATTGTATACTTGATAGATTTTGTCATTTAAATAAAAAAAGTGTTTAGTATTTACCAAGTTAGATACCAAAAGTTATGAAAGTTACTGCAATATGAAAAACTATACAAATAAATTCTAATAAAAAATCGAAAATGTTGACCACACAAATACTATTATTTAATATTAATTTGATATATCTAAATAAATATGAAAAATTCAATTGAAATAAATATTTAAAATATTATTTATAAACGATCATGCGAATTCGTAATTTTTTGTTATTTAAAGATGCATTTCTGTTAACGGAAACCATATTTTATGTATAAATTATAATATTTTATACATAAATTATAATTTTATATCTATATGTATATATTTGATTGTCTTCAAAAAATATAATTGTCATTGTCACATATAAGAAGAAATCATATACGTATATATATATAAAAAATATATAGGTATACGACGAATATATATGCAGGTGATGTTATGTCGGTTTTAACTAACAAACATTTACGACAAAGTGACATTTAACTAAAAAAAATCTATTATTCAATACATATTGCAAGAGTGCAGGTTTTATAATATTTGAAAATGATATGTGAATTGAATGAATGAATGAATAGTTAATATTATTTACTATATATTATACAAAGACATATGTTATAAAATATTGCAGATAGAAGCATATGTTTTACAAAATATCTAACATGAAAAATTTTAAATATATAATATTTATTAATGTTTTTTTTTACCTTTCATGTTTAATCAATTGATAAATCTAAATTCTTTATCAATATAGGATATATATTTAATATATTTTATATGAAATTTAGTATATACATCGATATATTAATATATCACATTATTGTATATTATAAAAATTATATATACTATGTTATAAAGAAATATTCATATATACATGTATATCAATTGACATTATCTTTTATGTGTGTTTATCTAAATATATAATATAATAGCAAATCTATCAACATTTTTCTTGACAAGATTACAACAAGATTTAATATTTATATAATGCATATAGAAATAAATTGCATTTTCTTATATCGTATAATATAGAAATATTTCATTTTATATGATTTCTAAAATTATTATTTAGAAAACTGTTTTAGCGTGTTTTAGCGATGATGCGAAGAGGATACACATTTAAAAAAAAGTTTATTGGGTTAGTAGGTAATAAATTATAAAAATGTGTATTTGAAAAATGCCAATAATCTGTCAAAATGTTCAATAATATGAAATATTTCTTTTCAAAAACTTTGTATGCATTTATTTAAAAATCGCAACATTTAATACTCTGTATTGAATATAAAAGCAAATTTAATTTTATACTAAATCGAATCACATTTGGATATCGAAGATTGTAAGATTGTAAAAAAACTATAAGAGAGAATGTGTACAATTATAATTTAGATTAGGACAAAAGTTTTACATTAGATTTAAAAAAATAATATATAGTTAGTTTGTGCGGTTATAAAATAATAGTCAGTTCAAATTTCATAACTATATATATATATAAGAATGCGAATTCTTGAGCGTTTTACAACCATATTTTATAATACATGTAAATTAAATAATTAATATTAAATCTTATATAATTTCATTTCGCATATGAATATGAAATGTATTTATTTATAATTAAGTATATACATTTTACTTTAATATGTTTGTCCAAAAGAATTATTTATAACAGTCACAATAATCAAATATAACATTCGCATATATTATATATTAAATATATGTATGTTAAGTTACATAATGAAATTCGATAGAAAAATACTTTACGATTAAAAAAAATAAATAATAAAAATAAACATTGAAGTGTCATTTAATATCGCATGGCATTTCATTTTTGTTTTTTTTTTTACTTTTTTACAATTATATTTCTTTTAACTTAATAATTTATAAATGAAAATTGGATGTTATTAATATATGTAAATAAAACTATATAAATATTAGATTAATATAAAATAATATTCATTTTGCGTATGAATGCTTTTTAATAAATTGATTTACATATATATAAAAAATCTTTAATATATTTTATAAGTATATAATGTGATGATGTGTAATTACTATTTTATAATCTGAAAAAGACATATGAGTAGAGCAAATAAACTATATTCAATAAAATAAATACCTATATTTATTATATTGCTATTATCAATATAAATTATATTTATATATATATGAATTGAATATATAATATTGAAACAATGTTTGGTATGCTAATTTTAATTGGAATCATGTATTTTATTTCAAAGCGTGTATATACAAAAAGAAATAATAAAATTAAAAAAAAAATAAATGTGATATGAATGTTTTGTATTTATATAAATAAATTATATATTTAATTTAGTATTTATATATAAATTATTATATATAAATATATATATATAGTATAAAGAGAAATATAATTTATAAAATCAATCTTGATAAGATTCCCACGCTTGTTAATGATTATATTATTGTAATGCGGTTGTGATTATATTTATTTATTTAAATATATATATATGATTTTTTCATGTGTGTGTGCTTATTATAAAATTGTATATACATACAAAAAGGTATATATATTCAAAACAATTAACAAAAACAAAATTACAAAAAAGAAAAACGTAAAAAGAATTAAAATAAATATATATGGTAATTTCGAAATTAAATGTAAGCAAATGTGTGTGTTTGTGTATATTTACGATAAGATAATTTTTCTACGAAATAGTTTATAGTTTAAACATCGAATTTTTTTTTTGTATTTCACATACAATTTATATATTGCATAGCAAAAGAACTTTTCCCATTCAGTTTTTTATCTACAAAAAATAATATTCTCATACAATCAGTTTAAGCTTTTTTATGTTGATTTCTTCCAAACGGTATATTAAAATATTTAATTAGCTAAAATAAATTCTTTTTAAACTAATAAAATTTGATTTTAATAATGTAATTGATCATAGTGTTTCATAAAAAAATTTTTATTTATATACAATCTAAATAGATTATTTCTTTTATTAACAAATTCTATTTTGCATATCGTTAGTTGCAAATAAAAAGCAAATAAAATTAAATGTTCTTTTCTATATTGTCATTAGGATATTTATACAATAAACATATAAAGTAAACATTTCATATATTTAAAAACTAAATTTAAAATAAAATATAACATATATTTATATATAAACTATAAACATGTTGATAAAATCATTACATTTGCAATAGAAACCAAGCAAAGTTGTGTAAATATATTATATTAATTTAAAAATTTTAACAAAATTCAATAAGGTAATATATAAATAAACTGAAGAGATATTATTGGTATTAAATAAATGTGACTTTATAGAGCTTTACGAAATAATTCTACCATATATATAGTTGAATATATTATATGATATCAGATATATGCAATCATAAAATAATATTAAAAAAAATCACATATGCAATTAAAAATGTAAAGTTTCACGATTTTCATAATATACAAATCAAAAAATATTTATACCTGTGATTTGTATATATAATTATCTGTAAATATATATATTTATTTTTTATAATATATAAAATAGTTATTATATATATTCAAAATAAAAATAAAATCATAACATCAGATAATCTTTTTTTATATAAATATTATTATTATTAATATTATTTATGTATTAAAATTAATAATAATATTAAAATGATTTTTTAAATTCAAATGTATACTCTACATCAATATAATTTAAAAATAAAATATAATATAATATTAAAAAAAAAAGAAAAGATATTGATCAGAGAAAGCAATAAATTCACCTTATTAAAATAAAATCACACTAGCCCCTTAAAATCCTGGTATACTGAAGAGATATAGATTTTTTTTGTTTATTTAATAAACAAATAGGGCGTACCATATTGTTTTTCTTTTCTATATTAAAAACAAATAATAAACATGCATTTGCATATACAATTTTATTTACAATGAGTTTTTGATTTTTCTTCTGTATGTGCACAATTTAAAAATGAAAATGCAAGTTATATTTTTTTTATCTATTTTTATTAATTTAATAATATATATTATTATAACATTTTATAATTGGTCTTGAGGGCAGTCTTATTTTCTTATCAATGAGTCAATATCAATGTATCCTATTTATTATGTATACACATATTCACATATACAAATAATATATACATATTTAGTATATATTATTGATATTATATAAAATTTTATATTTTTATCTTATTTAGTTCATTTTCAATTGTGTCTGCTTTCATTTTCTCTTCAACATATACTATATAGGTATATATATAAGTTTTTTATGGTTTTAGTATATCTGTTTAAAACATATCATTATCCGAACATTTTATTATTTGCAAATACAAAAAGTTATATAGGTAGGTATATATGTAATATAACTATATATAATTTAATTTATCAACATATCGTTTTCATAATCTGTATATTATAATGAATGCGAATTATATATACAAAAATAAAAATAAACATCCAGTTAACAAAAATTGAATTAAATTAAAGTAAAATAATTATATTTTACTTAAAATTTCACTAAAAGTACTTGTTGAAAAATAATTTTTTTTGGTCAAAATAAATAATTGTATACAAATTAATATAATACGTGATCCAAATATGAATGAGTTTATTTATACGTAATATAATTTTTGAGTTATCGTACGTTCTTTTATATAAAATTATTTAATAAAATGTTTATACAAAATTTTTGTTAAAAATTTGGTACTTATTTTAAAAACAGTATTTTTTATCAGCATTTAATATAGGTAATAATAATTGATTGAATTTGGTCATTATTACATTCGATAATATAAAAAAATTAATAAATAAACTTTCCTGAAAATATTTATTATATGTTTATATAACAAACAAATTATTATTTTTTCATTCATTGAGATTGACCATTAAATTTCAATTAGAGCAAAAAATTTTAATTTACACACCATACACCCCAGATGAAATTCGAGATGAAACCGATAGTTATAAATAAATAAAATGTAATTGTATATTATTCGATAAATTATTTTTGATTGAAAAAAAAATTATTGCTGCGGATGTAACTATGATTAAATGTATATATATATATTCGATTTAATAATAATAAAATAGATGTATACATTTGATTAAATAAATCAATATGATTAATGATTAGTTAGCGAAAGTCATATAAGTTTAATAATATAAATTTCACTCAATATTTATCTATGTAAAGTAATCTGATTAATAATTCTATATATGAAACGTAGTATATACTAATTAATTAATTAATTTTTATTTTCAATTTTCAATTAAAATTTAAATTAAAAAAATATTATTTTTTTCAACAATTGGCTATAAGAGGATGCGATCAAATCAATATATCGGTTTAATTTTTTATATAAACTTCTAAATATTTCAATATAATTTAATAATTTTAAATGTTTCTTAAAATAATTGTAAAATATTTCGAAATCCCATAAAGGTTTTTTCTTGAAAGTATTCAATTAATATCCGTTTAAAATTTTAGTTTTTTTTTTGCTTATTCTAAATATAGAAAATGCATATTGGTAATTTTAATATTTGACATTGACTATTTATAAATTTATAATAATAATAATAATAATAATATAAATAATAGTAATTATTTGAAATTGAAAATATGTTAAATTTTCTATAATATTATTATAAACTTCCCATACATATATTTTAGTTTTTTTTTGTTATTTAATTCTGTACATAAATATAGAAGTATCTTAAAAAAATATATATATATAAATATACAATGATTAATATAAATACAAATGTAATGGCATTTATTTTGATATTTATCAGAAACATTTATCTTAATTTATAGAATTATATTTTTCTATCGCATATTTATTTATAGTTATGTATATTGCAGTGGTGTGAATGATGAAGAAAATGAAAAAAAAAATAAATAATGTATAATCAATTTTATGATCTATTGAATCAAATTATCGAAAGTGAAATTGATGTTCATTTGTACATTTTTTTTTGTTCGTTTTGGTTTCTAAGATAGAGAACAAACAAAAAATTTACTTATATAAAAATTTGTTTTATTAAATTTATCATCATTTGCACACGTTTGTTCATTGTTTTTTTTTTATTTTATATTTGATGAACAAGATGAATATATACTATGTATAAATATAAAGTCTAATATATATATGAAGAAATCTAAAAATATTTTAATTTTTTTTCAATTTTTTTCTTTCATATGGGTATTGTCTTATTTATGGCGGTGTGCGTTTGTCCTAATCACGTCAACCAAAATATATACAAAAATATTCAATGTCGAGTATATATAATAAAAAAAAACAATTAATATTATTATTTTATTTTAATTTCATTATATAGTATCATAGGAAAGAAAGTTTATTTTCACACCTTGTATATCTTTCATATATATAAACATATATTTAATATTAATTTAATTTTGATGAAATTATATCTATATCCCAATTTGTATCTCAGATATATGGGTATAATGAAAACTGTTATTCATATCAAGCGAATGAATTTTGTAAAGTCGTCTATTGAAACAAAAAAAATCATTTAAATAACACCTTTAATATTATTATTATTGCATGTATACAATATGAATAAATAATATAATGAAATACAGAAAAATACAAAAATTGTAAATGTCCTTTATAAAACATCCTTAATTTATACGGGAAATTTTATATTCTTTAATACGAAAAATAAATTTATTTTATGTATTTTATAGACATTTTTTATTTCATTAGTTTCCTGCAGGATGCTGATGAATATAGACACAACAAATTATGAATGTATGTATGTATTTTTTATTTCTGGTTTAGCGTCACGATATATACATCAGTGTTTATTCAAAGTTTTTTTTAAACCAATGAAGTTTTAAAAAACACAAAGTAATTTCCATTTATAAAGTAATAATTAATAAATAAAATAACGTAACTGGTTTTAAGCTTTGGATGCTTTAGGGACATTATAAATTACAGATTTAACTCGAATTCATTTCAATATATAAATTTAGATATGTTTCTTAAATTTCTTGATTGACTATATAGATTAATAATAATTTAATTAAAAAAAACATTAAACCGCATTCATACTTTTTTTAGATACGATATATATAAAACCTTAAATTATTTGTAAAATAAAATAAAATTATAAAACATTATTATTACAGATGTAAAACTACGAAATACAAATTTATTTTTGATTTGATATATAACAACCAAATTGTATATTTATTTAATAATAATTTATTACATAAGAATTATTAAATCACGTATATATTCCAATTTGATCGATGATCGATTGTAAAATTTATAATATATTATATTTATTTATATTAGATCGATAAAATTATTGTTATTAGTATTATTATTACTTTATTAGAAAAGTATATTTAAAAAAATTATATTGTGTTGGTTTTGTATGAAGATCTATATTTTTTTTTTAATAAAGTGATGAAATTATATTGAATAATATTTTTAAGAATCATATTTATTTTTATCTCCATAAATGGATTTTTATAAAATTGGTTTACAAATGAATTGATTAATTTTTCTTTTTCTATATAATTATTAAATGAAATTTCAAGGGCTTTTTCCATTTATAAGCATATGTGCATGTAATGATTGTGTATTTATTTAGGAGTTTAAAAAAATATATAGTTATTTAATAAATTAAAATGAATGGTAAAAAACAATTATTCAATTCTGAAAACGATGTGTTTTGAAAGTAAAACTATATTGTATAATTTGAATTTAGAATTATTATATAATTTATAAATCATTTAATAACATATTGGTGTGATTCTAGCAGTTGTAAATATATAATTTTAAAACATATATCGGTATTGTTAACACCGAAACTAACAAAATATATTGTCTGCATTTTAAGCTATACGAATAGTTTAATTACATATTTAATAAATAATTTTGTATTGCACATTTTTAACAATTTACACATACATATATTATTAATTAGATAAATGTACATGCATTCATACATATTATATAATTGATTTAATCATATATAAATCGCACTATAATTTATACCAATTTTAAAATCTATAAAATTTAATTTATCAGTTTTGTAAAATTACATCTTCTATAAGTGCCATAGTATGTTAAAGTTAAAAAATAACTTACACATAAATCTTCTCCTTTTTATTTTTTAGAAAAAAAAAATCGATTTATTTTTAATAGAATAATTATGATTTTTAAAAACTATAAAAATTAAATTTAACACCATATAGATATATAAATAAATAGATCGTAAATAAAAATATATATATTATGATAAATTAATGCACATAAATCATTTACAAATTAACTTTCATCAGGAAATATATAAATTAATGTTATAATTTATACTGTGCGAACAAATGTATTTATAATGAGTCGCTGTAAATCTGTTTCTGTATATATATATATATATATATATATATTACGTACATTTGTGTATGTATTTTTATGTATATGTTCACCTGTCTCATTACATCACATGAAAATTAATAAGTTAATGATTAAACATTAAACAATTTATCTATATATATATATGAACATTTATATATTATATGATTTTGTAAATATACCTATAATTATATTAAGATATAAATCATTTGTGATTGTCGGAAAAATGCATTATTATAATAAAGCTATAGCTCATAGGTAGGTATATATAAACACAGTAAAAGTATAAAAGTGAATTTTTTTTCTTTACTCTTTTAATTCACAGATAAAATTCTTGTAAATATATATATATATTATATTGATATCCATACGTGCAATATATTTATCACTTAAGGCATCGGTAAAAAAAATAATAGAAAAATTAACGTGTAATTCACGTACCTTATGGTATAAGAATAAGAGAGAGTGTTAAACTTTTCAAACAAAAATTTCGATTATATGTAAACTTTAACCTATATATGATTTATAAATGTATAACTTTAAAATGTGTAATGAACGTGATTGCTAAGAAAATCAATGAAAATAAAGGTAAAATTATAATACCTTTACATATATATAAATACAAAATATTGTAAATATAATTTAGTTCTTATAATTAAAACTATATGGTATTTATATTTATTAAAATAATATTATAATATTATTAATAATAATATAGTAATGAATATAAATAAAATGTAAATATATATAAATATATGTAAAAATTTATTATTTTAATTTATTGTATATATTAAATAATGTATACTTTTATATAGATTTTGCATGCGAATCAGCAATTAATTGATATTTATCTATATATATATAGTATTCTACAAAAATATAATAAAGGTATATAACAAATTTTACTTACAAATTTATTATTATTATTATTACTTTATGAGAAATTTAATAGAAATGTTTTAGATATAATACATATATACAAATTAATACAAATTAATTTTTAGGTAGAAATCCATAATTCAAAAATTAAGATATACAGATATATATATATACGTAATTATAAATAAAATAATATATATGATATCACAAATAAGTTTAAAGAAATTGTGTATACCTTTCATATATTAAAAAATATATATTTAATATATAGGTATAAAAAATAATATTTTTATTATTATATCGAAATTGTATAATGAACTATCAAAATGCAATGCATTTTTTTCTATATGAAATTAAAATATTATACATATAAAATATGATGAATATTTAGTCATAAAAAAACAGTATTTTCCTGTTGAACGTTACATAATATAATTCTGTTATAAATATACTTGTATATTTAAGCGATATTATTAATAAATAAATATGTGAAAATTATAGAAATTACATAATTGTTTATTTTTTTTTTTTGCGTTTTTCATTTTTAAAATCAGTCTATGTGTAATATAATATCTTTTTTATACATATACAATATTTTATTTGTTAAGTTTATTTGAAAATAATTGCTGTTTTAATTTTCTTATGAATTTTCTTTTATTTTTGTTTTCATTTACATGGAATAACTTATGGGTGAATTTAACAATTTCGAGGTATTCAATTTTATCTTCAAAGTTTAATAACTTATTGAATTTTATAAAAAATGGTGTAATTTGGCACTTGAATCCCATTAATTGTGAATATCTTATAGAGATAAATATAACAATTAATTTTCTACAAACAGAATTTTATATGCATGTAAAATAATCGGTATCATTATAGAAATTAATAGGATTATATTTATTTTAATGAGAAAAAAAAAATTATCGTTGCAATTTAATACTTTTAATTTTAAAAATATGTAGATTTCAAAAGTATCAGTACATATAGAAATTTGTATATTCCTATATACGTATTATTTAAGATATCTATATATGAAAATCATTTTCAAAGTTTATGTAATCTAAACCGAATACATTTACATTTATAATGCCATAGATAAATAAAGTATAATATGAACCAGTACAAAAAGTGAATTAGGAGATAATTAATGGTATTTATAAGTTAAGTATATTGGCAGAAAAATGCCATAGGATAAAACAATGATTTTGAATTTATATTTGAAGGATTTGGAATAAAAAGTAATACGATAAAACAATATCAAATTATTTCTAAAAATGTAAAATCAAAATGTAAAAAGGATGCGTATGGTAGTTTAACACGTTCTATATAGCGATATTTTGAATATATTCAGGTTGTCTCTACAAATATATACGAAATTGAATTGAATGAATTATTATCATTCGGGTACATTTATCCAAAAATCTTCTCTTTATACCATCAAAAATGCATACTTTGATATAATAATATCGAAATGTTATAAATTCTTATTCCAAATTAAACAATATTATTTGTTCGTTAGTTTTTATTATATATATAACCATTTGGTTGTTCTAATAAAGGCATATGCAATCAAATATATATGTTCCATACAACTTCGTACATAATTTCCCAATGTAATTAAATATCATGCAACTTTTATATACAAAATAATAGAATTCAGTATACCTTACATATATATCCAATATAGCGTATCAATTATATACATCATATATAATATAAAGGAAAGCATACACATTAAAAATAACAAACTTTACCATTATAATTATTTGGTTATAGTTGAAAACGGAAAAAAATTTATCATAATTATTCTACAATGTTTGTATATACACATAACATAAACGTATATATATATATATATATATTTATATATATAATGATTAATTACATTTCATTTATTTCACATATAAATATATCATTTTGTATAGTTTAAATTATCTTATTTTTATTGCAAAAAAACAAAACAAAAAAAAAGAAAAATTAATAAAAGATAATGCATTTCACATGAGTCAAAATGATTTGCTACGAACATGCAATATAAATAATTGAACAAAATAAAGGTCCATGCAGGAAAATATGCGTTACACAACACGATATTGGTATATGAATGGAAATCATTTTATTTGATAATTGAATATATATTAAATTACATTCCAAGCTATAAAAAACCCCCCTAAAGCATATTTTATGCGGTTGTAATATTACATAATTTTATTTTATTATCATTTACTTACTTAAAGAAAGAATAATATTGTAATATAAACGCGTGACGTTTTTATATAACAAAATAATGAATGATTATAGGCATATAAATGTATTTATTTTTGCACTTCGATCATACAATAATATCCCTAGCATTGTGGCATTTTATATACATATATTTAATCTCTTGAGTTTTTTTTATTAAAAATTATGAAAAAGAAATATATAGTATTATATTTACACGACTAACCATCAATCACAAATATGTGTTTGATTATAACACGATTAACAATAACAAAAAAAAACTTTAAAATTAAATTTATTAAAATTATTTTATATACGAAATTTCCGCAATATTATGTTTTTTTATATTCATCTGAAAATCCATCAATATATTTCAATCTATTGCAGGTAAATGTACAATAAATAAACAATAATTCATTTATCTATTAAATTATATTTTAAATCATATAGTAAAATAGAAATTTTTTAATAAATCTCGCACAATAAGCGATTTACGATTATCATCATCTAGAATTGAATTTATTACATATCAAAACAGCAGAAAAAATGATAAAATATCAAAAATTTTTATATTGCATAAACTAATAAAAAAAACTAAATTGATTTAATGTGCATTCTTAATTGAAAGATATATTACTGATATGTACAGTGATGTTCGGTAAAATAGGTGTAAACCAATTTTAATGTATTTTGATTAATTTCAAATACCAATATCTATTTGTGAATCATGCCGTCCATACGACAATTTAGTACTTTGTTTACCTTTATTTATCACATGAAAAGAAAGAGATAAAAAATGTTGTCATTCGTATTTCTGGGAAATTAGCTAGGAATATGCTGTTCGGTAAAATAGGTGCGATATATTTTGTTATACCAAAAACACAAGAAAAAGTATTAATGTCCTCAATATTGAATAAAATCTAAGTATTTCGCGTACATACCATTTATGATTTAATATTTTGTCGCATGTCCCTTATTTTAAATTACTACCTCACATCGATTTAGCATGAACTGCACCAATTTTTGGCACCTTTCTATAGAAATCGCTTCCAAACTTTTACAATTTCTTTCCCCCGTTCTATTTTGTTTTTTGAGCCGTTTTGTTGCAACTGATGTTTATACGTGCTTCCACAAGTTTTTAATCGGATTCAAGTCGGGTGATTGTGTTAGCCATTCTATTTTGTTCACATTATTTTGTGGAAACCAAACCGATGCTTTGTTAGCCGTATGTTTTGGGTCGTTATCTTGCTGATATGACCATATAATAGGCATGTTTTCCTTTGCGAATGGCAACATTTCGATTGAAAGTATCCTTATATATTCCTGTTGATCCATTGGATATTTTTGAACTAAATATATAGGACCAACTCCATACCATGATGATACCAAAACATATCATTAAACTACCACCTCCATGCTTAATGCTTTTTTTTGTGTTTTGCGGTAAAAATTCTGTATTTGGTCTTCGTCTAACATGTAATTTGCCATCTGATCCATGCAAATTTACATTGGTTTCATCAGAATAAAGAATATGTCGTCACTTTTTAATATCATTATCACCTGACCAATCACGATGTGCATGTGCGAATTCTAAACGGTGTTTAATGTGTTTCGCTGTATGCATTGGTGCTTGTCTAGCTATTCGCCCCTATAAATTTGATGCTATTAACCTTTTTCATGCCGTGCTTGATGAAATGCTTAGATCAAGTTCTCTTACAAGTTCCCTGGATGATAAAAAGGGCTCTTTTTTGTGGCAACAACCACTCTACGATCGTCATTGCTTTTAGTTTTACGTTTGTTACCCCTTCTTTCTATGGTATATTTAAATTTTAATGCGTTGGTAATCATATTTTGGGAGCATTTCATAATTTCAGAAATATTTTTATATGTTAGCCCGGATGCTCTTAGATCCTTTATACGTTGCCATTCAAATACCGTACAATGTGTACTTCTACCCATTGTGACTTAGAAATATGTATTTATTTAATCCGGAATGTTTCAAAAATTAAATTTAAAACACTACTTTACCTAAAATTTATTTAAAAATTCACAAACTCACCACCAATAAATGTAATTTATTCGCAAAAAATAAATAAACCACAATTAACATAGTCCGCACCTATTTTACCGAACAGCATGTTCATAGCTAATTTCCCAGAAATACGAAGGACAACATTTTTTATCTCTTTCTTTTCATGTGATAAATAAAGGTAAACAAAGTACTAAATTGTCGTATGGATGGCAAGATTCACAAATAGATATTGGTATTTGAAATTAATCAAAATACATTAAAATTGGTTTACACCTATTTTACCGAACATCACTGTATATTTAATTGTTCGGAAATTCTAATAATAATATAATTAAAATTCTTAACATTCTCATCATAAAATGTGTCTGTATAAAAAATATCTTAAAATTTATATATTTATAGCAAACAAAATAAATAATAATTTTAATTGTTCTATCCATACAATAATATTCAATTATATACAGCTGCAATCATCTGCTATACAAATATATATAGTGAGATGAATATCTAACAATATATTAACATATTTGTAGTTTAAGAGTTAATCTTTAAAAACAAATTGTAGAAAGATACAATCTAAATGCGGAAGGAATTATGAATGATATATATATTTGTTAGATTCTTCTTGAGGAATTCTATACGAGTATTGATTGAAAATATTGGATTTCCTATATATATTTTATTGCCAATTTCTATAGAATCGAAATTGTCTTAAACATATAAATGAAAATAGTGTGAATGAAAGTTAATTTATTTGTAGAATATACCATTAAATAAAATTTAAAGAAAAATAAACAACAAATTCTATATACAATTGAAATTGAAATTCATTGAAGGATTTTTTTTTATTTAAATACCCTTTCTGTTTTATTAATGATGTAAATTGATATCCTTTTACAAAATAGTTTATTTTTATTGAAATTGTACATATATGAAAATTTAATACATTTTATATATCATGTTTAAAATTTATATGAAACATAAAACAAAAAAGTAAATAGCAATTTTCTAATTCAAATGTATATATAAAATTTTATATGAGAATTAATTATATATCTTTGGATAAATATACTTAAATACATTTATAGTAATATTAATATTAAATGATTATATGTATATATTTTAAGTGCATATACAGAAAATTTTCTATATATACAAGAACAACAACAACATTCATTAAGTGCCGCGTTCTTCTTATAAGTATATATTTAAAATGCATATGCATGTCTATATATAAAATATTCACATATATATATATATATAATATATACAAAATGTCGGCGTATTTAAATAAAATTATCTCAGATCATTTAAAAAGATTTTATTACACTAAAAAAGAAAAGTAATTATATTGTATATACATATATATAATAATAATATACAAATTATACACTATATATATATAAAGAATACAATAGTTGAACAATAATATTGTATTTATTTTTATGTCGTATATGTTTCAGAATTTATATCTGTATATATAGTGTTAATTGCATTTTACAACAAGATACATTATATAGAAATATATATATACATATATACAGCGAACATATGGATATATAAAAATATGATTTTTCTAAAATAAGCAAATATAGTTTAGTCATCGCTATTGTATATACTGTAAATGAATGCGTATATATGCGCATATAATTGTAGTATAACAATAATCATAATAATAATCGTAATAATATAATGAACTATATATAATGAATAATGATAAATTTATCATAACAAACCAACAACTACAAAATATCTTTAGATATATGTTATAAATATAGTTTTATATAGAACTGAATAAACACAAAAATTCACATCTTGATGTGTCAACTTTTATTATTAATTATATTTAAGAAATGAAAATATATTAAAAATTTAAAATTTCAGACTCCAAAATATATATATAGTGGCGATTTAGAGTGGTGTTGAAATATAATTATATCAATTTTTTAGTTATTATATTTATTATTATTCAACACTTAATTTTTAAACGAAATAGATCTATAAATATAAAATATATTTATACATAAATTAACAATTTAATTTATTTCAATAATCTATATATAGCTTTAAATATCGTACATATATCTTACTATACATTTATACGAGATATATCTCATCTCAACATATTGTATTTAATTTAGAAAAAAATACTATAATTCGTTTTTCTAATACCATAAAAATGGCTAAAAAATTTATTAATATATACGGTACTTACCGATTTATCAATCCATATACAATTAATGGTCTCGACAATTGTTGATGCTGGTACCAGGAAATCTTCTTCAAATTTTGTTAAATCACCATGAAATGTGCATACCAATAGATCACGTGCCTGTCGCACCAATACCGATCGGGTATGTTCAATATAATTCGGATATAAATGACCCAAATAACGATCGATTAAATTTGATACACTACAATTTGCCTGTAAATATTATAAGCAAAACAAAAAAATACGATTTGTTAGTAAATTGTTTAGAAAAATTGAAAAATTCGAATTGGATAAAAAGTTTGTATATTCGTCTTATCATGCCACTGTCAGTTATTTTACCTTAAAAATAGGATACCATTAAAACAATAGAAATGGGATTATATATAAAATTCTATTCAATAGTTTCGTGTATATATTATTTGTTTTTATTCAAAACTGTTTAATTTACCAGATATACAAAATATCTATATATATATATTTTTTTTTTTTTTTTAATCTAATTCATTTATTTCAATTTCATTTTTTTTTTTTTTACACTTACATTTTACATTAATATTTTAACATTTTACATTAATATTTTAACAATAAAAAAAACCCAATGAAACATAAAAAAAAAATAAAAACAAGATTAAAAATATATGAACTATATCGACCGTAGCCCCGAGTCCAGTTACACAATTACCTCCAATTAAACTCCCTAACCATCGCATCTCTATATCTTTCCATTTCCAGCATTACACCCGCAACACACTTCCAATTACACACCTCACCATTCGCCTTCACCATTCTTCCAGAGAACAATTCTTTCACCCGATCTCTCGATAACACATTCACACCCAACCACTTCATTCTCACCCCCGCCAAAATCGGACATTCACCCACAAAATGCCATACGCTCTCGAGCACACACATATTACATAAACTACAAATCCAATTTTCCTCCAAACCCCATCCCATTGCATTCAGTCCCATAGCATCTCCCCTAGCACGCAATATAACCCTTATCTCATGAAACACCAGATTCACTCTTATATATTCTTGCATTCCATTTCCCCATTTTAACCCCGGATAAACCCAATCATACTTCTGCCTTCGTCCTTCCCTGACCCACTCATTCATACATCGTTCTTCTACCTTTATTATCAATCTTTCAGCATTCTCTCTCCAATATTCTATATCCCTTGATTCCCAATCCCATTCCATTTCACATTCTGCTACCTTACACTTCCACACCTCAACCCATCCAACATTCTTCCACACCATTTCCCATAAAATCTTTCGCGCCAACCGTGTCTCCATATATATGTATAATGCATTTAACAATATATGTATATACAAATGTACGCGGTATGTTTGCATAATTTCATATAGGTATATATAGTAATTATTACAATTGTGCCATATTAAACTATATATTTACACGTCGTACAGATATATATAAATATATATATATAGATATATATATATATATAGATATATATATATATGCATATATTTAAATTAAATCATATTATTCACTATAATTATAATAAATTAAACAAGATAATCATTTGACATTAAATATATATGCATCTACTAAATGTATATTATACACCTTATAGACGTCAAGAAAAATTTATTAACCATCAAGTGTAGTGGTAAATAATAAATACTGCAGTCTTTCATATTTCGTTCTTTTTTCCTGCCTCTTTTTTTGCAGAACAATAAATTTTAAATGAAATATTATATATACTTTATAATCCAATTACTTTTTATTTTAAGAAATAAAAAATAACATACCGATTTAATTTATAAAATCAAGTACATTTCATTTCTTTTTGAATATACATAAAAACTATATTTAAAAACTTGATCCCATATACACAAAATAAAAAATGATTTTATACCCAAGCAGAAAATATATAATTATTTGGGTATTTTGTGCATTTTGCATTTTGCACTTTTTAAAGAAAATCTCAGAAAATAACATTATCAACTTTTTTCGGCCCATTTTCGATCATTTAGAATTGATGGAAAGAAATAAAAAATATAAAAGAATGTTTTTATAAATTGGAAATTGAGAATTTTATAAATAACTAATTTAAAAACTATTAATTAAAAAGTTTGAAATCGATTTTATATGAACTAATCATTTACAACCCAAAATTTATCTGGGAATATACATTATATTTTTAATTCATTCATTATGTGTTCTTTACTATACAGAATTATTATATTTATTTTATACACTCCTATAGTTAAGACTCGAATAGTTAAGAATTTTATAAAAATATAAACACATTTCAATCATATTTGTTTCTTAATATTGTCATATGGGATTGGACATTTTATGAATATATATGTATGTGTGAATTAATGAAACAACAATGCATATGCAGATTTATGGCATTAATTTGAGGTGTTGGTGTTATGGTAATGCATTATTAGATAACAATGTTCATCGATCTTGCTAAAAATACAAAGATAATTATTATTAAAATTAATTTAATTTGATACAAGAATTTTTAGGAAATCTTATTCCTTATAAGAATAAGATCATTTAAATTAATTTTCAATGTATACATTTTAATGTAAACCACATACAAATTATGAGTATATTTGAAGCGTGTAGGATTACAACAGGAAATACTTATCTATGAATATACTATTTGAATTATTTTCATATACTTGAAAACCCAATTTTTTCCCCATTTTAACAAAAATTTATATATATAGATCATTGAAATGGTTTCTTTTCAATTTAATTTTTATTTTTATTATTATCAATAAACACAATTAAAGAAACGTGTGCTTGATATAAAAAAAATATATAAATATAGACACACTTCAAAATTCTTTAAATAATATAAAACATATTTAACTGTAATAGATAAGTTTTTATTTTTCTAATTCATCATTTCAAGTTATATTTATTATGAAATTTTTACATTTGGAAATAGATAATATATGTATATAATAAGAAATGTATATATTATAATTCTTATATATAAAAAGTCTAATCGAAAATGCGGGAGTTAATAAATAAATGCATGTAATAAATAAATAAATAAATTTAAATTTATTATCATTAAATAAATTTTTGACAACTGCATATAATACGTGCATATAAAGCAATATTATATAAAGCAATATTATGTAACTTATTAATGTAAAAATAAAAAAAAATATTTAAATAATATAAAAATAAATATAATATGAATTGATTAAATGCGACACATTTTGTGTCTATTAGATTTTTTTAGACTAATAAATTTAAATATAATGTCGTACAAAAATGTAATATAAAAAAATTAAAATTTATTAATATTTTTTTATTTATTTCTTATTTTAATGATATTGTGATTAAATGTGGCAGTGAATCACAAATGTGCCAAATATATATTTATTTGAATTAAATAAAATCAAAAACAAATATAATAAATAAAAAGATCCTAAATATACATGAACTCGCCATGTCAAATATAATATAATACATAAAATCAATTTTTTTTATTATTATACTATTTACTGTAAGATATAATTTTTATTTTTATTTTATTCAAATGGATCCTTCAAATATTTTCCGTACATTTTTTTATATCATTTCGGAAAAAAAATAAGTAATAATTTAAAATTATTATCGTTAATCAAATATAATAAATAATAAATAGGAAATACTTTGATCTCATTGAATATAATTTTTAATTTATAACTATTATACAATAGATATTCTTTCTATATGGTATACCCAAATTTATTGATGTTTGTTTATTTTTTTTTTTGATAAAATCCATGAAATATTTTTATAAAATATATATAATTTTTTAAATTACTATTGGGTATTTTAACTATTGTATTCTTAAATTGTTATATTCATATATTGAATTTGTATATAAAAAAAGATCGTATATGCATTTTGTATCGAAACAAAACCCACAGGGGATGATTATATTGTTATAATCTTTGGTTTTGTTATATTCCCATTACATTATGATGTGCCGCATATCGGCAAATGAAGGGTAAACATTGTACACGCAGAGAAAAAGAAACATTCACAATGATTATAAAGCATATAGTATGCAAAATTGAGGAATAAAAATGGGTTCGGATTTCTGAATTCATAATATATGATTATAAATCATAATACACGTTTTTTTTAAAAAACATAGTTCATGATTTACAATCATGTCTTATTATAATTACAGATTCAATTCCTATGAATACACTTCAAAACTTTATGATTTTGATTCATATTTTATGCTTCAATAAATTTCTGTTTCTATGATTTAAAATCATGAATTTAGGAATTATTTTTCAGTTGTTATGATTAATATTAAGTGCATTATATGATTTTATGTCATAATGTGCCATACAGTTATGTATCAAACTGTGTGATTTATAATCAAACCTTATGCTCATTTGATACAAATTTGAATCGTATCCATTTGATAATAATTTATGATTTAAAAATCATATATTATTCCCCATTATTCGGATTGACCTATGATTACGATCCCCCGTATTAATCGTACAAATGCAAAGCCATTATACAGACTATTATATAAACATTTTTATATTACATCCATTAAAGATTCCCCGATGCAGAATATAACTATCTTAATTATAAACAATAATTAATACATAAAACTTAATATTTTTTAATTAATTTTTATTTATAAAAAAATAAAGATATATAAAATTATAAAAATATAATTAATACATAATACACACTGAATAAATCCTGCAATTTGATATAGTTTTTCGTCCACATAAACGAAATAATTCATTTTAAAAGACGTACCCCTAAAATTTACAATATCAGATGTCGTCAGTAAATTTGAGGGATTAAACGGATAAACAAAATTATCTGGCAAATCGTATTTGTCACGTATGTCAATAATATTTAATGTATTTGCTCTAATCATATTGAAATGGTTTTCAGATTTGTTATTATCAAGTATATATGCAGAAAATTGAAGTGCACATTTTTTAGCTAGCGAAAATTCTAAATTAATCTTAGAATATGATATCTTAGAATATTCTTAAATGACCACAAACTGTTGTTTTGATTCCAATCCAATTGCGATTAAAATCGGTTGTAATGTCACATTATCTAATACGCAAAAATCTTTTCGTTTATTAATAGCCTGTTGAATATCAGCCACAGTATTAGCAGCCACAGTATCTAGACAAAACGAATGCCAACCATCGCCAATGGAAACTTTCCAGGATCTACCATTAACTAATTTTCTGGAACCTGGTTTTAAAACAGCCTGAATCAATTTACAAAATTGTAATGTTCTATCATCTGTAAACATAATAAAATTTAGTTATAATATTTTTTAAATAAATTAAGATATAAAACAGATAAGATCTTGATTCTCAATTATTTATATCTTACCTATGTTTGTTGAAATGTTATCCAAATTTAACTTTTTTTTTTAATATTTGCAAAAATTTTGTTTCAAAATTTTTCGAATTTAATAACAACTTATTGGATTTGCCCGGGTATAATGTTTCAAAATCAGCATCAATCTAAACGTATAAATAGAAAAAATAATTAACTGTACTAATATTGTCTATGTATTACCACATATTACTATAAACATAAGACGATTGTTAAGACTAGTATAAATATAGAAAAATGATATGTTAAATTTTTGTCTCTCTATTTTTATAATAGCAAATAACGAACGGTAATGTAATAGAGCAAGACAACATTGTAGATTTGGGTGTCGTTAAAGTACAAAATTGTTTGTATGCTTACCAAACGATGCGCATTTGCATTTTTTAAAATTGGCCATTCCTGAATTATTTCTATTGATGATTTGTTTATTAAATCAATTCGTCTCAATTCAAAACATTTTATCCATTTTGATTCTACGGTTTCAAAAGATGTAGAATGCACGTATAACCAATTTTTTTCTATTTGTTGATCAGTTGTGACGGGTGTGTAATTTACCAATTCTGTAAAGCAATAAATTAGAATTTATTAATATTAAATTAGAATTTATTAGAATTAATTTTGATAGTTGTAAAAACTGTCACATATAATGAATCACCTGTAGATACGGCTTTTTGTTTGGTACCAGAATGTGTATTACGGGCGCTGTAATGCCCTGATTTTTCCAGTGATGCCGCAATCCCCCTGAATTTATTGTATAATTTACCACTGGGACGTGGTTTGTGTTGGAAATAGTATTCCTATTAAAAAAGTTGATTATAGGTAAAATGGTGGAATTAATATATGTACTTGTATATATCTTCTGCAGAAAAACGTTTATTTTTGTCGTAAAGCTTTGCCAACTTTGATCCATTTCGTGATAGGATAAATTTGTTTATATCCTAAAAAAATATATTAAGTAACATATTAATAAAATATATTTTAAATTTATTTTAGTTTTTCAATAAAAATTGGTATACAAATTGGTATGCCGAAATAGCAGCATTTCCTTCATTCAGATGCATTTCCTGAATGCTTGACGAAGAAGATGAAGATGATGATTTTAAACTAACTAGCTCCGGTTGCACGGTATATCCTGTTGTATGATCTTCAATTATGGGTAAACCCTACACACATCATTTCGAAAAATTGAGTGATATAATAATAAAATAAATATGATTGTCAAAAATATTTACTAATGAACGACGCCATTCATTTAGAGCATGTCGATCGAAAATCGCACGGTTACCCAAATCGTTTTCAAATAAATCCTTTAACTCCGCATTAGTAAAATATTTTAAGGAATCAATAGTTACATTATGCCCTGAAATAGATTTTTAAAAATAAATAATGTTGTTCTGTAAAATATGTGAACTGAATGTACTTTCAAATTTATCCGTCAAGTTCCATCTTCCAATTTTTTAACAAACGGTATGTTTCATCAATACGAGATCCTTGAGCATCCAAATTACATAAATTTTCTTTCAGTTGAGGTGCATAATCTAATTTTAAATTAAAAAAATGTGAATGTGTTTTATATTTATCGAAGTCATATAAAATTTAAATTAAACATTCGTTTAGATACACGAGAAACAAGCTTAACTGTATATATGAAGTGTAAAGGCACTTACAAGTTGGATATATTTCTATTCCGGCATGGGCATATAAAACAAAGTCACATAACAGATTGGTTGAAATACTCAGTTATTTCTTAATTAAATTAAATATATTTGATTTCAAATCTCAACCTTTTCTTTCACAATTTTCAAATTCTACATTCTTTTTGGATGTGAAAATATAACGCAAACAAACATGAGAATTTTAAATTGATCATTTTGATAATCAATTATCCCTTATTTTGTTTTTATATCCGATAATTTTATAACATGTTTAAACGCTTTATTTAAAGGGTATAGATTATTGTAAGTATAACTCTGTGGTGTAAATGATAAAAAATGCCAACCTAAAATTCTATCCTACTAAAGACATAAAATTCGAATCCTACTGAAGACATAAAATATGTTTTGTGTTTTCGGTTATTTTTCGAATCTGAATTTTAACACAGAGTTTATTTTCTCATTGCGGTTGGTCGTACGACTAATTACCGACACCGTAAAAGTCACAAATTAAGAAACTAACAACAGAAGGCTGTTGTTGGACGCTAAAACCAGATTGTTGGTTGTATAGCGAAAAATTTATATTTATTTTAGATTATTGTAGGAAGGAAATGGTTATATATATAGACATAGAGCCATATCCAACTTGCAAGTTTCATAAGTATTGAGTATTGTGTGTACATTGTCGGCCGTATTAAATGTATGTGATTTAATTAGGCTTCATTTAATCTTTGTTGATGTTATTTTAAATTGTATTGTTATGGTGTGTGTTTTCATATATGATAAAGTACGAAAGACTACGGTTAAAAACTAAATTCTACATTCAGAAAAGCTACAAAATCTTTACCGTATAATGTTGACTCAACTTCACGTAATATAGAAGCATTTTCCAAAGAAAAGAAGGAAATTTCATCTTCCATCTTATAGTCATAAAATACCAATCTATGTATATTAAATTAACGTGTTAAAAATATAAAATTTATAATTGTGGAATTCCGAATTAAGCCGCAATTGGATGAGCTGATAAATTTATTTATTTTAGTTATCAATATTCATTTATTGTCTAAAAAATTTTTTTTGCATAATGTTTACTTAAATTTCAAATTACTGAACGTAGGCAGAAGAATTATTGCGTTTTTATTCTATTTGAATATCACATTGTTTGATACTGTTATTACTAACACAGTAAAATCTGTATAACAATAAGTTGACCACACGCGGTTCCATCCAACCTGGTCAACTTGTGTAGGTGGTCAGGATACCCAGGTAATAAACTCAACAGGTTTCACTTATATTTAATAGGCACTATATTTATCATATTATCTTTACTATTTAGAATAATAATTTTAATTCACTATAAAACGAATGTTTAAACAAATGATGAATAAAAGATATACCGCAAAAACATTAATTAACAGTAAAAAAAAATCAATATAACATTGCAGCGGTACTTACTTGTAATGCAATATTTTATAATATTATCACCCACTCAATAACTGCCTTTATTAAATCACTTTAAAGATTCTTCACTTAAAAAATAAATCACTTTAAAAATAAATCACATAAATTAAAATTTATTAAAAATTAAAAACAAAATTTATTTACAATATTAAATGTGATGTGATGTTAATTGTATGAAATCAAGACAACGAATGACATCAACAAGTACAAAAAAAATTATTACAATACATAGAAATATCAATTCTATGCAACCATTTGCATAGTATAAAACAAGAATGCATAGATTTGAATAGTAAATCATATCGTTTGAATTCTAATTCATAACTTTTGATTAATATATCATAACGTTCCATTACAGATTCATACCTTTTGAGTATAAACCATAATGTTTGATTATTCACTTATAAATTATGATTCGGAAATCATAGCATATGCGTATACACCAAAACGCAAATAAAAAATAAATAAAGGAAAAATTATTACAATACATAGAAATACCATTTCTATGAAACCATTTGCATAGTATAAATCAAGAATGGATAGATTTGAATAGTAAATCATATCGTTTGAATTCTAATTCATAACTTTTGATTAATATATCATAACGTTCCATTACAGATTCATACCTTTTGATTATAAACCATAATGTTTGATTATTCACTTATAAATTATGATTAGGAAATCGCATCATATGCGTCCGTAAAAATCATATCAAAAAATAAGAAAAAATAGCGGCACAATTGTAGGGCGACCATAAAAAAGTGACACCAGAGTAGGTTAACCATAAAAAAAAGAAACAAGGGTGTTTCATCACAGTCGAGGGTGTTGTGTACAACATCAGAACACAGGGATTTTCAAAGATGACAAAGCGACGACATATTTTTCCAGGATTTTTTTAAAAATGTAAAAAAAAAGGCTATTCATATAAAATTAATAAATTGTAAAACTATCTCATTGATATATTCTTTAATAGTTATCATTCGATTAGAAATAATTTTTTTAAAAAGGAAAAGTTCATTTTTCCCATAAATTTTTTTTTATTGGCTACCAGATCACATATTGCTGCTGGTACAATATTAAGGAATGTACGTAAATTAATTGTATGTGTCTTAAAAAAGATAAAAAATTATTGAATATATTTTAGCTATTGATAAACTTAGATTTACGAGGGCAGGAAAACATCCGGTAGGTAGGTATTTTAATTAAATTAAGAGTTAATAAAATTTACGTTTGTGCAGTACATCGTTTGGTCACCCTACACAAGAATAACATACGAAAACGCCTTTTATAAAAGAGCATTTATAAATGAATAATCAAACATTATTATTTATAATCAAAAGATATGAATTAGAAATCAAACGTTATGATTTAATATACAAATCTAGGCATACATGTTGTTGATTTCATTGATTTGGTATTTCTATGCATTGTAAAAATATGTTGATGCTTGGTTTGGTTAATAAAAAATAATTATATATAAATGTACACGAAAAATCTATTGCAATTTCTAAAATTTATAAATATTTATATATGCGAAACTTTATTATTTTCAGAATTTTTTTGTAGACAATATGAAAATAATGTGTGTATATCAAACTCTGCATGTGTATATAAATAGATTTTGGATTTCAGTAAATATATATTCATCATTCTTTCTACTATTGCATATTGTACTATTGTATAAATATTGGTGTGGCGACGATCTATTTTTAAATATTGTTTTACATTAGGACGTATATTTTATATACGCTGCTTATTTGCATTGTTATTTTTTTTATACGAATTAATAATATTAACTATTCAGATGTATATACTGTATACACCTATATATATATATAATATATATATATATAAATATAAATGCATGTATACATATCTCACATCATACCTGCATATTATGAGCACTTTTTTTGTATAGCAAGCTTATAATCTGAAATTCTAGATAAATATCAAACGATATGCTTTAAAAATCATATACATTTCGTTAACGATCATATTTTTATTTAGTGGTATAATATCAATATTATATACATTTAGAGACTTAAAAATTATTAACTTTTGAAATGAAATCATACGAAATGATTTTTTTATTAAACCTTTAAAATCATACATTATGCAGATCTAAGCATATTAAATGAATATAAGGAATACAGTATTCTTTTTTTTACAAAAATTTATTATTTTGTCAAATACACAGTTTATGATAATATCAGTCATGTAAACTGCAACATTTTTTCTCTGGGTGTATATATATAACAAGTATGTTTGTACGTAAATTTATATATGGATGGTATATGGAGGGATCAGGGATATCCTGCTGGTGTGTCGTTTGTATGAACATCAATTTTATTTGTTAAATGTTTAGTATAAATTTTATTTGATATATGTTATTTTACAGCATATTGTATTGAAATATAATAAACCTCACACAACGCAACACAACATATATTATCAATACATAACAACATAAATACATTCACCAGTAACATATCATTCAGACAATATTTTTGTTAATTTAATTGATTTGAATAGAGTATAATATAATAGAATAGAATAATACAAACTTAATTGCATTTAGTTTAGTTTGTTTATACAACCAATTTTGTTTAATTTAAAATATATGTTATCTATTGGTGGCGAACATTTTTTGCGGTATAAGCTTTTTATATCTTGTCATACAAAATATAATTGGCCTATATATTTTGGGTAATATTTTCTATATTGTTATTCTATATATATATATATATATATATATATATATATGGAAAAATTATTGTTAAATATTCGTCATCTTATTATTCTCATCTCCCAATCACACCTTAACAGTATGTTTGTTCGAAATATAAGCTAATTTTTTTTAATATCTTTTTATAACTTGCCTGAATAATCATTTTAATGGAAATAGCAATAGATTGAGGCTAAATATCGTCATATATATCGTGTACCTCATTTTATTTATTTTGATTTACCGAAAACGGATAGGGTATTTTAGGTAAAATAAAATTCTAATGGTGTTTTTTTTTTGAATATATATACAAAATGTATATACAAAAAATATAGTCCAACATATAATCGATATATTTATATTTGTAAAGAATTTCAAAAAATATTATTGGATATTTAGAATTTACTTTAGTGTTTTTTTGTTTTGCATTCTCATACATTTTTATCAATCCTTATACCTACATCTGGCTATATATATACTACTATATTTTGTCTACTGATTGTCACAAAAAGATATTGTAAATGGTAATATTTTTCGAGGATTTTCAATAAATGTTTCTTATATTTGATAAATTTATATATATGAATATATATTTTTTACACAAAACAATTTGATTGTAGATAAAGACATATGAAAAAATATTTAAAATATTTCAATTTACTAATGTTTAAACGCGATGATGGTATACGAACAATATATTAAGATGATATACAAATATATAACATCAAAATATTTGATTGAATTGTCGCTGTCACAGCATGAGGTAGATATTTATATAATCAACAATTATATTATTAATGCTATATATTGTTGTTTAGCTATATATTAATAGTGAATAGAATATATATATTTTAAAATTATTTATGACAATTGAGGTTACATTTATTATATAGATAACATATACATGTGCATATATACAAATTAATTTTAATTAATATTGAAACAGATCATATGTATATACAGATTAAATATATTTTTGTATGCAAATTGACAATTAAGAAAAATTAGATCATTTATATAGAATTATAAAGTGCATAGTATATTTTATATAAATATTCAATTAATTAAATAATGTCAGATAATTTAGTAACGAACATATTGTTTGGACAAAAAATAATTTAATAAAAACAAACAAATTAAACAGGTATTATATATACATATAATTTAAATATAATATCATTTATTGTATAAAATGACATCGATTTATTAAATTAATAATTTTATTTTAAAATGCAGTTATTATTCTTTTATATTTTTGTATAAAGAATGTTATGTTTTTATTTTCATTGAATAATTATAATGAATTAAATATCATTTCGTGTTTATTGTTTTATTTAATTTTAAGTCGTGAGAAAACACCTACGGTTTAGGGTTTTATCACACCATTTCAAATTAAATAGCTGACTTAAAGGATATTGCCAACAAATCTTTTCAAATATGTATTTTAGCAAATAAATTATATATGCATAAAGTGCCTTGAATAATTCCTGTAAATATTATATAATATTACAAAAATAAATTGTGTTTTACATCAGCATTATTATATATATAGTTTATAGAAAAATAAAATATCCATGTTCAATTTTAATAATGGCTAATTTGGTATATATTCCTTTTACAAATCAAGAATATATATTTAATAACCCAAATGAAATTTTATGAATAATCAATAAAACTATATTCATATATGTAATTCAGAAGTATAGACTAATAAATATATAATTCTTTTTTATACATAGGTATATAAATATTGATGTATAATAAAATAAAACTTTTATGATGCCCATCCTTAAAAAAAATTCAATAAAATAAAAAAAACAACATATAAATTAATGAAATATATAAAACACAAACCGAATCGATTGTATACATAATGTAAATGTTAAATCAAATATGTCACAAACACTCAGACATTTTTAATGGATAAAAATTAATTCAATTGATATCAATTTTAGTGTCAATAATAATTTATATTTTCAATATATATATATTGGCATTGACATACGATATACAAATCTATATATATTTATATATATAAATGAATATGCAAAATTATATATATAAATATGATCGTATAGACGCCAATTTTAATTGAATATTTATTTATTATAATTTGTATATTATAAATAAAATATTTGTTCTTAATTTTTGTGTTATTTTTTAATATAATAATGATAATAATAATAGATGAATAAAATTCCATAATAATTAATTTATTCATAAATATAATAATATCATTATAATTATTTAATTATTTAAAAATTTTTAATTATATTTACATTTGAATTTTATTATATAACATATTGATATAAATGAACGTTTTTGTATATTTATTAAAAATTTATATTATATAATGAAATGCAATTTTTTTTATATATATCTATAATACCATAAAAATATTCTATATAAATAAATTCGTATAATTCGTAAATATTTTATTAATTGAATGGAATTGTGTGGTATATCACCGCAACACCGCAATATAATATAGTATCTAAACCATTTATATATATATCTATATATTTTCGCAATATTAAAAATATTTGCGTGCTGCGAGTGTGGGTGGATTAAAGTGGCGCTTATATACTTTTAATATCAGAAAAAGATATACATATATATGAATATTAGTTTTCTTAATAATAAACTTTTTTTGTTGCTGCAAATAAATCCAAATAAATACAAATGAACTGAATGGCATAATATTAATACATAATTAGTTCGTTATATAAGTTATATATTATATATTTTGTTATATAATCGTTAAAGAAAAGAAAAATTTATATACTATGGACAGTGTCGGCGATTTATATAAGGAATTTTATTTATCAAAACGAAAATCGGTAATATGTTTTTTAGTTCGTATAATTTTTGATTAATCAGCGGCTGTCTTAAAGATCAATTAATATAACGTTCTAATTTTCTAATTGGTAATTATTGTGAAACAAAATTTTTTCACGAAGAGACGATTGTCTTGGAAATGCAGCGTCCTTAACAAATAACAAAATAGGTAACAATATAATCCATTCATATACGATTGATAAACAATTTTTTTTGTGTTGCAAAAATAGATTCCAATAGAAAATAGATGTTGTAAAAATAGATTCCAATAGATTCTCCATCACCGGTACTGATACGATCATAGATTAAATTTTATCTATAACTCAATTGATATGTATATTTAATATTTTTACCTACATAGAAATATTTGTAAAAATAACAATTCAATTTCAATTCATTGTCACCACCGTCGCCGGGTCCATAAATATATTTTATTCTTATGTATATATAAAGTAAATAACTTATAAAACGATATAAATTTTAAATATATTATATAAATTTGATTATATATTATATTATTTGTATTGTATTATTATCATATAGGTATATGTAAAAATAAGTATAATTTATTGCATTTTTGTTTTTCATAAATCGAAAAATATAGACATTTAAATGAAAAATATTTTTTACAAATATATATATATATAAATGAAAACTTTCTTTGGATTTTATTTTATTTTATTTTATTTTACTATATATTGAATTAAAAATGTTTAACATTATATGAATTTAAATCCATACAATAATTAACAATAACAATAATAATAACAATAAAAATAATAATAATAAAATGTAAATGCGTTATAAGAAATTATTATTGATATGTTATATATCTGAATATATCTCTAACAGATATACAATGTTGAATAGTATGAATTTATGTAATAAATACACTTTAATTTTATTACATATACACAATACAGGAAAATATGTTTGTCAATTGGAATCATTAGTTGCTATTATATGTATAAATTGTATATATACGTATATATTAACTTTTTGTTGATCGGATAAGACATATTGAAAAACATATACCATTTACTATATACATACATATCACAATATCACTGACTACGAATATAATACACATATAAGATTATATATATAAGATAATAATAATAATAAATAAAAATAAATTTATATTGAAAAGATATTAGAAAAATTGTATTGTTTTTATTTATAAGATATTACAATGTATGAAACGATATAAGAGATATAATAAACATATGCATATATATATTTTCGAATAAGCAATTTTTTCATACCAATACAAATTCTTTACAAAATCTTATCGTTTTATATATACTGGTATATATTTTTGGTAAACAAATGAATTCGTATATAATATTTATTATATATAATGCGAGTGAGTACCAATCAAACTTTTATAAAAATAATAATAATAATTTCCTTATTGTTAGGGGTAAGTTTTGATAAAAATAATCATTTCAAAGGGCGTATGGGTTAAAGAATACATTTGTTTATATGCACATTATATTATCTAACTAAATGTATATAAATATATTAAATATCATAGTCCATAATGTTTTATATGCATTTCCGATAAGAAAATAGAAAATTTTATGAAAAGTTCTATTTCATTTTTTTTTTGATCTTTTTGAATTTAGATATATAAACTCAAATAGAGTTAATATAATGGGGGGAAATTGTTATAGAATAATTAATTTTAAAGCAGAGATAATTAATGGAAAAGTTGACATATTATGAATACTTTTTAGATAAAAGAAATAAAATTACAATAAATTTTTTCATTTTTAGATAATTATGAGATATTTTTAGAGATTATGATTTGTAAATTCGTATATTAATAGTTATTTCTAATATAAATAAATTGTATTGAGCGGGAATTACGTTTACAAGGACAACACTTATTATTTTAGTCCATATTATATTGGTTTTATTTTACTGTATAATACAAACCGCTAAGAACAATTATCATATAAAAAAAATTAAATGTTATAAATGAAATTTGTAATTTTTGTAAATTACGTATATGGCATACGATTAACACAAGAGAATATGCACGAGCTATATATATATATATATATACAATTTTAGTTATTTATATGCATTACATTACAAGATGTAAAAATTATTAAGATGTAAAATTAAAAAAATGCATGCAATTCAATTTTTTTTTAGTAAATAATGTGAACATATTTTTAAAGCATCACGGAGCAGCGATATTTAGGTATACAATATATATATAACAATATATATGCAATATTTTGAACATATGTTTTATCAGTTTTATCATATATTTACTATATATATGAAAAAATGTATATACATATATAAGTTTTAAAATTTAAAATACCCAATGGGGACAGATGACCTAATACGTGTACAAATTTTATGCATTCCTTATAAAATTTATAACGATAAAATTTTATTTTTTTAATTTAAAAATAAAATGATTTTTTAAATATATATATGTATAGTGTATGTACATTAATTCGCTCTCAATCTCTATAAATGTATATATATATATTTATTTATGAATAATTTTGTACTATATATACAAACATATACGCATGTAATATGCATATATCAACAATTTTAATCTTTATATAAAGTGTATCTAACTAAAGATATCATCAACTATATACTAACTATATATAGAAGAGATTATAAGCTTTCCTATAATTTGCATTTTATTTTATGCATTTTTTTTATATACACCATATAATATTTTTGCAATTTTCTATATTATACAATATTATGATATTTTTCTCCTGATGCTATACAGATATATATATATATATAAATAACCACAGATTTATATACAACATGTTAAAAATATATATATTCACCGAATGTTACGGATATTAATACATATACATACACATACAGATTGCTAACACTTAAAAAACGATATCATACTGTGCCTTTGATTTATCTTTATAAATACGCAATGTTATTAAACGAAAAGTAACATTTTAAATGTGATGTTCAGCACAAGTTTCATGTTCAACATAATTTAATAAAAAATGAATATAATCGTAATGCAGTAATACACATATTTGATTGATAAATCTCATATATATATATAATAGGTGGACAATATAATGAAGATAAAAAATCAAATATGGGTATATATATAAAAAAAGCAATATAAATTAAAAAAAAAATCTAATGATAATCCCATGAAAATATAATTTAATGACAATAAAAAATTCATGAAAATTTCGGATTTTTAATTCATGAAAATCATTCAGTAAAATTTACATATATATACTATTTATTTATGTGTCTATTTCCTGTCATTAATTTGTTCATATATATAGATTTAGACTTCTTAAATGTATATATTAAATGAAGATTAAGTTACCTCTATATCATGTGGGTGTCCGATATATTACTGTTAAATTATTTATATATGATAATATTAGAATATTATAGTTGACTTTAGGTCATATCTATGAATTATATGTATTTTAAATTTATTGTCAATCTCTTTGATGACAATTATATAATAAATTTTATTCAATTTTTTTTAAATAAATTTATATAACGTGTACTTAATTATAACATAGATATTATGAAACATATTAAAAGAATTGAATTTATGTTTGTTAAGAATTAAATATTTTTAAATCTTAAAAAATATTCAATTTCGGTTAATACTATTATTCATTTATAACCACATTAATTATTCTTTGATAAATATAAATTTAAATGAGTTTAGGATGTTGTGAAAGTTATTTTATTTTTCTTTTATAATGGTTATAGCCTATTTAAAAATTTAATTTATAAATGCATTTAATGCAAAAGAAAATGAAATACATTAAATATATGGTGACTGCCACATGTCAATAAAATATTGTAAAACAAATTATAACCCATTTTAATATAGGCAAATGCATTTTCATTGCAATGTGTAATGTAAAATTAAAATGAATATGCCACATTTTAAATAGTATTATTTTTTTCTTCGTTATAATTATATTGCAATAGTCAGACATATCTAAATAAGTTCATTCATTTAAAAAACGATGCTAATCCATATACTATACAATAAATATATTCATATGTATAGTATGATATTGAAAAACCGCATTGTATATAATAATAAAAGTTAAAAAAATAAATATCAGAAAGAAAATGCTCCCATTTAGACCGGAAAAAAGAAATGATCAACTTTAAATACAATTGTTTAATATACAAATTCATTTTAATGAACAAAATACACGATATATTTGAATTATTAAAGCCGAAGAAAATGTAAACTTTCAATGAAAAATTTCAAGACCTGCGGTCAAATTGGAATATTTTGGAATTGGATAAATTGGAATTGATCATATAATTTAATTAGAAATTTTCATATCATATAATTAAATCGTTATATAAATAATCGATTTCGGGTTACCAATTTCATTTGATGGCATATATGATTTTAAATTACAATATGTATGCAATATTAATTTTTTAAAATGCATTCATTTATTTATCTAATCTAATATATATTGTTATTATATACAATTGAAATATAGGTAAGCATGCGGTTAACTCTTCCGGAATATTACGAACGTTTATTTTTATATACAGATATAGAGTTCGCTAGACATACATATAATAATTAAAATTGGAGTCACAAGAAATATATAAATATGTTTAAAGTAATAAATTCTATTTAACGACTTGTTTTTTAAAACCGCAAATAAACGTTTATATACATCAAATTATTTATAGGGAAATTTTTTTTAGCATATGTTATATAAATCTTTTAAAATGAATTATCATTTTTGATCTTTATTTTATTTTTTTTATATTATATCCGAATACATGAATTCTATCCTTTTGTGTAAATATTGTACATATGCATACATGAACTATATAACAATAATTAATGTGTTTTGTTCCTATATTTGGTTTTTTCATTTCCTGATAATACACAAACATATCCCCCATTGACAATATCAATATAATATTGTACACAAAACCACAAATTAAAAATTGTTGAATATCATTTTTATTTCTTTTAAATAAATTACATATATTATGTATATATAAGATTAAATAGGAAATAATATTTTATAAAAGCACGTGTATTTATATTTAAAACACGCGGTTATATATACATATACATTTTGAATATATTTACAATAAGCACACATATAAAAGATGAATTATAGAAAAGAAAAACAAACAAACCCTTATATTAGTAAGGGGGTTGACGCATATGATAGCATTATAAATTTATACTCCGTATACAGCATTATATATGAATTTTCCATTTTGTATATAATATACACATTCAACATTTAGTGCATTAAAAGAAAAAGTAAATTGAAAAACTTTTAAATAGGATAACTTGAGAAAAGTATGAAATTATTTTCCATTGTACCAGACATAAAAATGAAGTGTTTGTTAAATGTAAGTGCTAGTTTTATAATTAAAAATAAAGATTTGAATTATCGTATATGTATATAATAGCTAACAATATATGAATAATTCTTTTCATTTATGTTTATATCAACAATGGAATATTAATTGAATATACTCTCATTCTAATACTGATACTATAAAGTATTGTTTTATGAAATCGGTTGGTTGAATGTAGGAAATTATTATAATGATAAATGTACGGTGTTTAATAAAAAGTATATCACAAAAATCCTTGAAAAGAATATGCATTTTATCATGTGAACATACACTTTCAATTTTGTTTATTTAATATTATACCGTAACCGCATCCATAATAAGTTTTATATATGTGTATATATGTATATAAGCCGCCAAATCAAAACATAATAAATCCATTAAATATTAATCTACATTTTATAGTATACAGTTTGATATAATTAAATATATGTTTTTTATAAATTTTTAAATTATCGAATTAAAAAAAAACACAATAATATAAATCATCATTTGCTCTCATATAAAAATATCCGCGATATCAATCTTGCTATATGTTAAAGAGTTACAAATTAAATTCAATTGAAAATGTTTATTTGTATACCTTTTTTGTATTGATATATTTATAACAAATAATATAATTAGGTTTTTTTTTTTACATTTCGAAAGTTTTGTACAAAAAAAAGCGTATACCTTTTTTTATTTTATTTTATTTTTGTTTTTTTTTTTACACTTTATTTTCAGATAAAAGAAAACCATATTTTAACAATAGCAGGTATATATTTGAGCGATCTTGAACTTAATTGAATTATTTTATGTTTTGTTATTATTTTCACCTGAAATAATCAATTTTATGTAGTTTATTATATATCAATTTGATTTCCAATATGATGATTATGTAAATTATTAATACCGGCGCATTTACTAAATATCCGATTTCGCATAAATAAATTAATTTAGCATATATTTCAATTTTATCGGCATATCAAATCACATACAATCAGACTATCAGAGATATATTTAAATCTGTAGATTCCGCATATAATTTTAAATATGTTAGTTATACTACATTTGTGAAAACCAACAAAATTTCAATAATTCTTTTAATGTTTAACTCAAAAGTAAAATGTAAATGCGGTTGAATTCAAAATATTTTATTTTAATTATTTACATCCAATTATTTACAAAATAAAATTTCATTAAATTATATATTTACGAAAAAATGTTATGGAATGAAATATTTATTATAATGAAATCATTTAATTAATTTGTTGTATTTAATTAGTTACAACATTTATTTCATCCCAAAAAATATTTACAAAAATTCTATTTAAATTAACAAAATATACTGATATATATATAAAAAAGAATAAAAAGCAAGTAATTAACTTAAATACAAAATTGACATATGACATTACAGTATAAATTCAAGTATTTTCAGAAGATTTATTTATTTATTATTGCGATAAAAAGGAAATGGAAAAAGTGCAATTTCAATTCTATATTTAAATCTATCCGGTTGATCTTTTTATTTGTTTTTTTTTCTGAAAAACGGAATTTACTTTACATATACAAAATATAAAAAATTTATTATATAAATTATAATGCTTTTTATTTATATTTGGCTTGTCATGGATAATTTAAAATTATACGACGTTTTCTGCTTAAGTGCATATGAGATTTAAACGTAAACTTATGTGCATATAATGATTTTTTTAAACAATAATATATCAAACATAAGAAAACATGTCAGAAAAAAGGTTTTCATATATCATTAATAAGATATGAATATTTATGATCCGCATATGTAAATTATTTGATTGATCTCGCCCCCTTTACATTCTATTTTTTTTTTTGAATAAAATAAGTTTTGGAATTTTTGTAAATATGTATACAAAAATTTAATGTAAAACAAAAAATAAGGGAAATCAATTGAGATGTTTATAGGGTAGAAATGTTAAATTATTAATGTAAAATGTGTTTTTTGTGAATAATTACGACTTCACTGAATCCGTTATCTATAGTAGATACTTCAAAAATGTATATCATCTTGAAAGTTTTAATAATGTTTTGTATATTATTTTTCACTTGTATTGCAGACGTAAAATTTAATTAAATTAAAAAATAACGTGCTTGTTTAATATTTTAAAACCTTTTTTTTTATTTTTGAAAGATAAAAAAGCGTTCAAATTTTATTATTACACTTTATATATTTCTATATATAGTCAATATAGAATTTATATATATACTATAATATATATAGTATATGAAAATTAAAACCAAAATGATATATATATAATAAAATTGTATTCCCTATATACAGAAGATATTTTCCACATTAAATATATTAAAGCGCTATATATTATATATATTTATATAGTCGAAGATGATGAATCATTCACTGCCTTATAGAAATTTAATGTAATGCATATATTATTATTATTTGCATTTGGAATTCGTACACAATACATTACATTACATATATGCATTATATATGTAGTAAACAAACAGTGAAATCTATATCTTGTAATAACTGAACATTTTGTTGTTCTATTTTTTCCTGATATACATATTTATATATGAAATATAAATTTACTAGATCACGTTTTATTTAAATCATATAATAATTTTTTTTAAATAATATACTTTTCGAACAAAAAGAAAAACAATTTTAAATATATTACATAAATTATATAATATAAATATTTTCTTTTTTTTAATTTGTAAAGATTTAAGAAACATATTTCTTTTTATAATAATGTCTAAAAATTATCAAATAAAATGGAATATATAAAATAAATAAAAATTTATATGATTTATAAACTTTTGGTTGATGTAAGGAAAATTTCATTGTGATATATAATTAAAAAAATATCTTAAAATTGTTTATATAAACTTGGATTAATTTTAAGGTATGAGGATGAATGAAATGGATTTACCAATTATTAATTTACTTTTGTATTTTTTTTAAAGCATTCCATGAGTACAGATTAACATTTAATTTCAACTCTATTATAGTGAATATTAATTATAAGAAAAAAAGAATATGAAAAAAAATAATTTGATATCATATACGATATAGAATTTCACATCGATTATAAAATATTGCCATTGTAAAAATAATAATAATATGAAATTGTATGTACGTTAATAAACATTAGAGAATATAACGAAAATGTATTATATAAATGCCAAACAATAATAATATTTATATCATATATCGATATAAATAAATATAATATAATATATACATCTTCAGTATATTTCAAATAAATTTATATACTTTATCTATATACCATATATATTTTACTTGAATATCTTCCGATCGTTAAAAATATATAAATTTATTAGAATGTATACAAAAACTATAAAGTTGTGGGTAAAATTTACTTGTTTTATTACTCAATTTCATCGCAAAGAATTGCGAATTTATTCTTTCATTTTATGCATATACGCGCAAGTATAATAAAATTTCATCGAAATCATAAATTTAAATGTATAGATTATATCACATTTTTGTGTATAGATAAATTTTGTATATTTTACATATATATAATAAGATATTAATGAATGAATGGATGAAGTGTATAATCGTAAATAAAACACCAAAGATGAAATAAACTTCAATACCACAGTATATAATTCATTCATAAATAGTTCTGGTTTTGCAATCGCATAAATTATAAACTTTTATTTGTATATACTTATTTTCTAATATAATAAAGTATAGATATACAAATATAGTTATGCGAATGCTACCGAATTTTTTTATTATGTGGTTTTCATTTTAGTTTGGAATATTATTAAAAGCGATAAATAAAACAAAATTGGATATGGAAAAAATTATATATTTTTCCAAATAAATCAAACAACTCGCAAACATTGAACATTGAAATATTCATAATCGATAATTTTTTTAAAAATCGGATATACAAAAATGTATACATTTATTGGTATGGTTCTTTGCTTATATATAAAACGATAATGAAACATAATTTATTCTATATATGCATTTAGCTGTAATATCATAAATACCTTTGCATATATTAACAATATATATGTATATAGAGTATAGACTACAGAATGTATGTTTATGAATAATAAATCTGTATAGATTATTTAATTCATATAAAATATTTATAAGAAATGAAAAAATCAAATAAAAAGGTAAAAATGATTTGTTTTCTTGTGGATAGCTATCGATAAATTTAAAACATTAAACATATTTTATATATGTATATATAAGAGAATTGAAAAATAAATTCTTTTTTTTTTAAATAAAATAACAAATTTATTTATGGTTTTATTTTATATTATAATATACTAACATTAATTTATTTATTTCTTTATATGCATAGATTTTGAATTATTGTTTACTTGCATCGTCATATACACTTATATATGTTTTTGTATATACTTTTGTTGTAAAGCTTCGAAAAATATTTCATAGTATAAATTTTATCTATATGAAATTAATTTTTTGTTATTCATCTATCATCTCGCATACAACACAACGGTCTTTTTATAAAATTTTAATATTATTATATTATACATGATGGGAAATAGGTCATTTATATATAAATATTAAACGAAATGTGATATATGAAATGAAATCTATATGTATATATGCAAAGTTAAGGCATGTAATAAATATATTAGACAAATGAAGAATTATTTCTTTTTAGAATGCATCTTTGCGAAGAAAAACATTTAGAAACTAAAAAATAGAAGATCTTCTTAGTTTCTTCTATTATTATTTTATTAATAATATATGTAATCTATATATAATAAAAGGTAAATACACTTCAATGTGTATGTATAAATATATATTCAAATAGGGTTAAATAAGATAAATTTACACGGCACAGAATATATAAATATATGAAAGACCACAGCTGTATTTAATATTATTTATATTTATAATAGAAAAAATTAATTTTGTGTTATTTTCTAAATAGACAATTATATTCGTTTTCTACCTTTATGTATATATATATATATATATATATAAAAATATCGTATAAAAATTAGATATATTTGCTTCGCCTTCGCTCTATCTATAAAAACAAATACAAATTCTACATTGTGGTCCATAAAAATATTTGAATTTTATATATATAAAAGACAAATTACTATACAATTCAAAGGTTGAAGTAATTGTTTTATATATGCATACACCGATATGAAAATGAATATATAAAATACGTTAACTTTAGGTAAAGGTATATATATATATAAAAGAAAAGATTAAAGAGAAGAAAAGATATAGTAAATAAACAAAAATATATAGATTTATATATATATAGTTATATACATGAATAAGAAGTGCTATTATATATAGTTTATTATTTAAATGCATCTTATTTTTATATCTTACTATGGTAAATGCATTTTATGCTGTATATTATATTAAATATTTATATATATATGCATATGAAAATAAAGAAATATATATGGAAAAAAGTGATTTTGCGGGAATAACACCTACACTTCTTTATATCTATATATGCATATGATATTCTCTTGCGATATCTTTTTTTTTTTATTGTATACATAGCATATCATATAGATATACAAATACTGCATATGCGGACTTATCATGTGTTTTACGTATATATATATATATGCTTATGCATATGGTTTTGGAAAACAAAAAAAAATTAAATTGTGTGCTATGGTATATAAATTGAATTAATATAAAGTAGGTTATTTGAATTAATTAATGTGTTTTCAAATAAAATTTGTGTATATTTTAGGTAAAAATAAAATAAATATGTTTATATTATTTAAATGAAAGATATATAAACATATATATGAATATGTACTTGGTTATATTTTTTTTTGTTCAGGTATATATACAGAAGAAGAAGTGATTGTAGGTTATGAGAATATATATAATTTAAATAAATTTATGTAAAAAGAAGTAATTGTTCATATCGCCAAGATATAACTCTATATACTATATATATCTTATAAAAATTTGTTTGTTGGTTTTTCTATATATAAATGACAAATTATCATAGAAAGATATATAAAAAAAAATTAAAAGGCGATGGTTTCACGTTCAATAAGTGAAATTATTTATTGAAATATATCAAGTATACATATATGAGCGGAATAGATTTTAATATCCGTGTCATTTTTTAACATTCAATTATATATATGTATCAATAAATGTGTCATTGAAAAATTCTATATCTTTATGACATAAAATAGAAAATATATCTACTGTTTGTTTATATCCACATATAATATAAAGATGTCAATATCAATAGTTTTATACAAACTTATATAGATAAATATTTAAAGCATTTATTATACAGATAAATTGCTATATAAAATGTATATTCATTTATATACACAGATGAATTAAAATGTTCAATATGATTTCATGTGTATATTAAAAATATTAGATGGCAAATTAATTTACATTTATATAAACTTGCGGTATATTATACACGGTAAAATGGGTTGTATTTGTCCCTTTACCAATTTTCAAAATTCATTTATTAATATTATGATGTGAATGATCTTATATATTTACTTTAAATCTATATAGTACTATCAATAAGTTAATAATATATATATACACAAAGATGATATGTTAAATATAGATTATGTGTGTATGGATTAAAATATAAAACAAAAAATACAAGGAATAATAATATTTATAATATCAATGTAAGAGTGTATTTATAAAGTTAACAGAATATAATGCGTCTAAAAATGTTCTAAAATAAAAATTTTACATAAAACAATAAAACCTTATACGCATCGCATACGTATATTGATAATTGACAGTCATTATAAATAAATAAATATTATATATAATTATTATCGTATAAGATACTATTTTTATACATTAAATATATATGGGAGCGGCCAAGAATTGCTATATACACAGCTATATAAGAATAATTTATAGATTAATGCCTCTATAATTCATATTCTATTTAGAATAAATTATATATGTATTTTTCTTTGAATAATTTAAATATCAATATAATATAAAAACTATAAAATTATCATCAACAGCAGACATCAACCACAAGATCGATAGAATATATGACATATTATCGATCGAGTATAGAAATATTAAAATAAATATTTTAAAGTAATAATTATTCTATATACAAAAGAATATAACAATATATTCCAAAATTATTTCCGGAGTCGATTTTTTTTTGTATCTATATAAATTTGTTCATATATCGGTGGATAAATTTAATTATTATTAAAATATATATATATTATTAAAATATATGTAATAAAAAGAAGACACGCATTTTAAATTATTGGTATTTATATTTCGGGAATTACAAGGATTATTATGTAGTTCAAGTACATAAAATTATTATAATTTAGTAATAAAATAAAAGAAAATTTTATAATATCCATTCAGAACACATTTATAATTTTAATATTATTTTTAACAAATATATATGAAATTTTAGATAGATTTTTCTTCATTTTTTTATTCGTTATAATTAATAATCAAATTAATACATTATATTGAATATTTATTTCTATATTTAAATTTTATTAATTATTAAGTATATTCTAATTATATTTAAATATGTTATATGCAACTATATATAAAAGAACGGTAAAAAATCATGATTTTTCTTATATATAAAAAACTCTACAATATTGTTTTTAAATTAAAACAAAAATGTGTTACTTATTATTATTATTCAATATATAAACGCATCACTAAATGTACTTTATTAGGAATATGTTAAGAAGAATGAAAAGTTTTTACTGCGTAAACAATTTGAGGATATTCAATTGAAAATGTTATAGTTTAGGTCATGTTTGTCCATGTAACGGTTCCAAGTACATAAAATACTTAAACGTAGCTTGTATCCAAATCCATTAGTTTCGTTTAGAAATTATATTAACCGTCAAAAAATCCGTCGTTAAAGCTTACCAATCACAAATAACATTTAAATATATATACGAGTTTACATATATAAATAAACTCATTGAAAAATTAATTATTTATTTTTTTAATTTCTTTAAATGCAACACAATTTGATATTTATTGCTTTATTTCATGTTCATTTTTTATTTATTACTTGTGAGTTTATAAAATAAAATTATTTTAATTAGAAAAATCAATAAATGCATCATAAAAATTTAGAATATATACCTTATGGGCAATCGGCATGAAATGAACATACATGTACATTATTGTACATATAAGTAAATATGAATAATATATACGTATATATTCAGTATTAACTGCTGCATTCATATCTAATAAACAAATAACATCTTCTATATATACAAACTATTTGTTATTATTTTATTATTAATATAATTAACGCATATATATAAATATATTTTTCATGAGACAAATAAAATATCATAATCGTGAGAATTTCAAATGAATTAGCTTAAATTAAATAATAAAAAATAATTATAGTAATTAAGGTAAGATATAGATTAAGCAATATTTATATATTACGTATACAATTTTATAAACTATAGTATAGTATATTGTTTAATTATTGTATAATTGTATAATACATCAATTTGGTTAAATGTAAAATTAAAAATATATTTTTGGTTTTAAATTGGACTGATATAGAACTGTTATCTATAACAGATCAATTTCATATACTAACATAATACGATATTGATATGCATTTTAAAAAAAAAATTTATGCGCACCTTAAATTCCTTCCTTCTTATTCTTCTTCTTATTTATCTTATTTCATTCCAGATTTGTGATTTTTTATATTGTAAAATATTAAATTAATAAATTTCATATTCGTAATTATGTATTATTTTTAAATAGATTATAGCCAAAATCAACATCATTAACGTTAAAATCATGTAGTAAAAAAAAACTAACTAATATTATTTTAAACTAATTATAAGTTTTCCATATATACCTACATACATACGATAAAGCTTCAAAAACTGTGGTTACAGAATCATATAACAGATACAAAAATACGAAAGCCTTGATAACATTTTAATACAATAGTTACATATATATTGATATTGAAGTATAATTACTTTATATATCAACACTTCAACATTGATGCATGTTTAAATTAATTTTCATCGACACAGTTTTTTTGTTTGTTTATCTATATAATACCATACACGGTACACTACCATATAAAATATATTTGTGTTTTATTTATATATATATGGTATTACACAGTAGCTATACACATATATATATATAAAGATATATTATTTATTGAATCTATGTATATAGACATTTTTAACTTTTAACATTTCGATAAATGTAATTCGGAATATATATGCTATCTAGTTTATAGGTGATTTTTTATCATATATATTATAAAATGTAAATAATAAAAACACCATAGAATTAACTTTGACATTTTCAAACTTATAAACAAGATAATTGATTTTTCTAAATTTACGTTAATAAAATATATATAGGTGTATTTTATACATTCGTATATGGATGTCATTCGTTTTTATCATTACACATGTATTATATAACATCACCAAATGAAGAAATACAATTTTTTTGTTTTCTTATTCGCAATAAAAAAATCATTTATAAAACAATAAAATGGAATTGTTGTTCAAATATCAAATTATGTATATGTAAATAGATTTTCTTGATGTATTTTCTATTGCACATACAAGATACAATATTCAACTATATTGTGAATGTTTTAAAATACATTACATAAAATGTGTAAAATTGAAAATATAATATTACTTTTAGTAAAGACAAAAAAAAAGAAAAGAATACATTAGTACATCATCAAATTGAAAGATTTTATTATAATAATTTACATAAAAATATGTATATGAATATTGCACATTATTATTATTATTATTATAATTGAAAAAAAGAACAACCATATGGATGTTGGATGACCCAAACGATTAAAATGATTTTCTTTATACTTCCCGCCTGCAATTTTTTTGCAATATATAATAACCATCGAATCAACGAAATATAAATAAATAAATAAACATTTTAAGAAAAATATAATAGCTCTTATATATTTTTTTAAAACATATTTTTTTTTTTAATTTATATGTTACTTATATATATGCTTATACGATTATACTTTTAACTTCTCCGTTATAGATAAGTTGAATAATTGTTATACTATAGTTAACAAAAATATATATATCTAAACAGTATAAAAAAAATAATATAGTAATAACGTAATAATGTATGAAATTAAAAGCCAGTGTCTCAGCACGACGTAATTAACATTTCGGTCAAAGTGTACAAACAAATATATACGTATAGAGTACAAGAGAGAATAAAATAGATAATTGTACAATTTAAGAAGCTAAATATTATACATTTATACACATTTTACCTATATACAATGTTTATATATAGAATATATACATTATATAAAATGTTCAATTGTAATTTTTCACTGTATTTCATATATATTTATTTTTATATAATACCAAATATAAATTTATTGTGTGTTGTGCATTTTTTTATTTGCAATATTTAAATACATATCATGGGAAATCATTTAAATGTATATAAATAAATATATACCTTTTTTACCTATATATATATAAATGTAGATATGGAGATTTATAATACGATCCTATAATTATTTTGTATATTATAAATGTTTGTGAATATCGCGTAATTGTTAAAAATATAATAAAGAAGTAAGTTTAATATATATTATATGTTATATATATATGGTAAATTCATTGAAATGCCTATTTATCCAAATAATAACATTTTATATTTAATTTTAATGGGATATCATAAAAGGTTAACCGATGAATGTTAATAATATGAACATAAAAAAATATTAATTATTAAATTTCCATACAAAGAAAAAATTAAAAATATTAAAAGATAGCAAGAACCATCAATCGATTGATGAACTTTCAAAGATAGTTTTTTTTATCTTAAGTAATTAATTTATTTAACATAAACTTTGACAAATTATAATTAAACGAATTGATTTATTGATTGATTGATTACTTGAATTATTCAACATTTTGTAAAGTAAATAAAATCATATTATTACAATCGAAAAAAAATGTAAATGTGTGTTTAGACATTTCAAAACATAACACAAAACTATAGTATATTGATATACTATAGAATATTCCTTTTGTTTATCACCATATAATACTACAGTACTACATGTACAAATATATACAGACATTTTTATTACCGCACCCGTAAAAATGTTATTAAAATACACAAATATAAGGTAAACAAAAATATGTAATTTCAATTTACAAAAAAATTTTTTACTAATTGATTATTGTATATAGTTAACAAAATTATTTTTTTCGAAATATGTGTAAAATATCGATATGTTTTTATGTTAAAATTGCTCAAATGTTTATGCGTATTATATATAAAAGATTTCACTATATATAAATATGATTTCTAATATAAAAAATTTAGAAATATCATAAAAAAAGTAAAATAATATTTCTATATTTCTAAAAACAATCGATGATGACCTTATAAAATTTATTTATTTGTTAATTGTAAAATAAGATAAATGTTTAAATTATTTTTTATTTACATAAAAATAAAAAATTTTGTACATAAAAACTTCTGTATAATTATATCGATATCTTTATAATATGAATTTATAGTATATAAATAATAGGAAAATAATTGATATGGTAAAATTAACATTTAATTTAAGATTTATATTTGATTAAGGAATGATTTTTTTATAAACATATATAAATCCAAAACATTTTTAAGATTTTCGTTTCAATTAATATGGAAAGGGTAAAAGAAAAATATCCTAAAAATATTTTAAAAATGATAAAAACAATATAAACTTACCTCAATTACAGAAGAGGTAGGTAATTCTACAATTGACGTTAATTTTCCCGTATCATCATTAATATTATCATCAGAAATACCACCATTTGATTCAATACAATTCACATCAACATCATTCGTTAGAGTATTTTGTTCAACATTTTCATTATTTCTTTCTAACAACTCTGATATTATTTGATTAGTGTCGTTATTAACGATATTATTTTTGTCATTATTTTCACTATCACTTTTATTTATATTGTTCACATTGTCATTATTATTATTATTACAAGTACTATAATTTTCTTCATTGTTTATAATAATTTCATTATTAACAATCATTTCATTTTGTAAATTATTTTTAATTTCATTTTGTTGATCATTTAAAATATTATCATTTACTGTACAATCATCCATTATTGTACAATTATTATTCGAACACAATTCATCAATATACCATGAACTTTGTTGTACTTGATTTATTATTTCATTTTGTGTTATTGGTTCTGTATCATTATCGGTAATATCATTTGGATTAGATATTGCATTGGAATTTGTCATTGTGCCGCTGCCACCACCACCACCACCAATAAGTACATTTTTACATTTTATAAGATATGTTCGTACTTTTGATTTACTACGACGTGTATCATTACGACTAAAATTTCCCGATGTATTACCATTTTCAATATCGGAAACCATTGAATTTGTTTCATCTAAACCACTACATGCACTAGCCGATATTGATGAAAGGCCAACACCAATCACGGTTGCTGATGATGAAGCTGATGATACAGAAGATATTGTTGGATCTTCTGATGATTTTTTCCATGCATTTTCATCAATATTTGATTGCGATTTTGTTGGTTTTGGAGTGACCTGATAAATATATATAAAAAAAAATAAAATTTATTATTACCGTATAAGATCACAGAAAGTGTATCATTTTAAGTAGACACATTTTAATTTTATGCAGTCAGTCATTTGTCTTTCAGACAATATTCATTTTTTTTAAATGAACTATAAGTTTTTTTTGGTATATATAGAGATAACTTTATAAAATGTATATTATATATATTTTGAATGATTACCTAATTGTATTGGTTTAAAAGGAAGAATGAAAAAAAAACACTTTATCGAAAATATCGAAAAGAAATATGTATATACAAAACGGAACCCTTTGTTGTTCAAATATGTATAATTCATGTATCAAAATATGTACAAGTACCCGTCTTCTTTTATATAACAAGAACACCCGCAGAGTGTATTATCAAGCACCACGATACCTTTTTGTTTCCTTTTTACATATAATTTCTACATCACTTTAAATATATGTAACAAAGATGTTTATATATACATGTATCAAAACGTCACGCGTTCCCATCCTATAAACTGTTTGTTCAATAAATATCTTTTTATTTTGTTTGATTTAATTCCTCTATATATATACATACAGGTATATAACTTGTAATTTTGTTAAAACTTGTAATTTACAAAAGGCATTTTTTTTAATGATTGTATAATATCACAATTTTTTTTTTCTTCTAATTATAGTATTCTGATAATACAATTCTAAAGGTATCTTCTTAAGAATATCTATATAAGAATATAGTATAATATATATACATATATATATATATTTAAAGGGTGTATCTTTTATGTTCTTTTTCTCATGTATGATATAATGTATAATATATGTTTAAAAGAAATGCTTGTAAAAGGAATAAAATAATCAATATATATTTGTTACAAATTTCATAATGAGTAAAATAATAATGTTTCTATCTATAAAAATACCACACATGACTGTCTATTATAGTTCATATTATTTTTATGACTGGTAATTTCTTTATAATGTGAATATAGTGAAAAATTTTCCGATACTTTTTCAAATCATTAAAAAAACATCATTAGAATAACATATATAAATTTATTGATTTTAAAAAGTTCAAAATTTCAACTTTTTTTTATGCATATTGTAAACAATTTTATTAAGTTTATTAAAATAAATTAATATTATGTTGTTTTCAAGTTCCTTATCAGCTTCCGGATCACAGTGTTTTTATCATTTTATACCAAAATGGTACAAATAATTTTTCTTTGTGTCGCTTAAAGCAAAGTATTGTAATATTGAATCAATTTCAGTGATAAACAAAATAATTTTGAAGTTAATAATCTTGTAGTGGAAAAAGGGATATCTGGTTCATATAGTTATATAAATTATCGAAAGATGATCACATATTATAATCCATCAAAAGAATTCAACTTCGTAATATTATTTCAGTTGATAAAGGATTATAAAGTTAAGGAACAAGTTATTGTTTTCACTTTTATTTTCAGTACATACCCACAAATATTACATTTATCATATTCAAGTTACAACAATAGATTAATTTGAATTAGTAAAATCTTATATCGTCGACATATATAAATTAATTAAGTTTTCGTCAAATGGTTAAATTACTATATGTACATTTTAACAGCATATATCTAAATAAACATCTATATCATTAATTTGTATATAGTTGCATGTATGTCGTTGGATTGTTATATTCAATTGCATATTGCAATAACATTATTATTTGTATATATACAAGGAAATATTATAATTAAGAAAGTTTAAAAAAAAAATTAATATATTATTATTACTATATAACACCCATAACACTTTAATAAAACTTTTCTTGTCTACACACAATATAATATAATTGTTATATTATATTTATAGGTATGTATATGAAAAGAATTATATTATCAAGATTTTGTGGTCAAAAACACGCATACTATAAAATAACATGTACATAATATACTTATTATAAACAATATTCATTTATCATATTTATTTGTATATATTATGTTTATTATTATAATAATAAATAATAATATTTATTGGTTTTATTATCGTTGATTAATCTATATTTGTTCACACAGGTATATAAATATATATATAATAATAATATGCATATATTTATATATATAATTCATAGTATATTGCGGTGTAAGACGAAGAAAAAAGATAAAAATAAAAACATATATCAGATATACATAAATAAAAAAATCGAACATCATCTCTATATATGTATTATAAATATACAAATATTGATAAATATATATATAAATAGTTAATTTCACTTCTCTATTGTCGGAATTATTTTATTTTTTAAATATTTTCCGATATATTTAATTTTAATATATATATATATATATATATATATATAATTTCCCATGTGCCATAAAAATTATTATTATTATTATTTTAATAGAATAAATGGTGGAAAAAATAAACAAAAAAAATAAAAAGAATAATATACAACACAAATTATATACAAATGAAAAAAAAACGCATCACATCACGAAATGTTGATGATCAGAAAAATAAAATTTATTATTATTTTGTGCTCGTGTTAAATAATATAAGAGTAAAAATAAAAAATTACCAGATTTCACAAAAGGTTATAAGAAAAAAATAAGGAATATATAAATAAATAATAGATATATAAATGTTTAAGAAAAAATGTATTGTCGCGAAAAAAACACTTTCCAAAATGTTATCTTTAAAGTGATCAAATTTAGTTAGTTTTTTTTTATATATAATATTTTCATTTTATTTTTTTTTTATTTTTTCATTTTGATTCTTATTTTTTTTTCTATTACACTAGATAGATGTAAAAAGATCACATTAGAGAGATGAATATATTTCCTTTACTTTCATCTATAAATGTATCTATTATTACTGAAATTGAAAGAAACTAACAAGGTAAATCACATAAGATTTATATATACTTGTACTTCTACAAGACATATATGTATACAGATATATTACATCAATTTAGGATCAATCAGTATATTAAATATATATATTTATATATACGGTCAACTATACATATTTATTTTTTACTGTTTCTATAAATTTATACATATTTTTTGTATGCGGTATAGAAAGGAGATACAATATAAAATTTTAATTATCATATATGTTAAACATATTTATTTTTTAATGAATATTTTACGTGACTTAATAATTGTATAATTAGATATTATGTCTATATAATATAATAGAAATATATTTACGTTTATATATACTAAATATAAATATCTATCTAAATAAAGCGATGTCTTCTTTATCGCGATTAGGTTTTGATGTTGTAGGTATATAAAAATATATTTATTGCACTTGCAATTAGTATATTTATTCATTTTAAACATATCTTTCTTTATAATAAAATTGAAAAAAACCATGTATATATAAAATGTATAGAGTTTTTATAGACGTCTTATATGAATTAAAACATATTTAGAAGAGATTATTCAATTCATTTAACATTTTATCGATTATATATCGAAATTTTATATTTACAGCATTATTATATACATCAGAATTGTTTTTTTCTTTTACTTTCATTTGTTATATATCACATACGGTATATCTATATATAATAATATATACTATACATAGGTAATTAATTTCTCGATATAATATTCATTTTAAAATCTTTTGTGTTTTATATGTTATATAATTTATGTTTTAATTATCTTTATTATATTCATTTGATAAAGTTTTCCTTTTAATATATTCTATTATAAATTAATTATATTTTCCATAAATTAATAACTTATTATATAGAGATGATTTCTATTTATAAGATTTTTTCATTTTCTATCAATATTACACAACACATATATAGATAGAATCACTTTTTTGGAATTTAATCATTTTTTTTCATACCAACTTTGGTTCCATATTATAATCCATCGAATTTTTCGTTGAAAGAAATGTAGTTTCATCTTTATAAAGCAGTAATAAATCGGATTTTATGACATATATATTCCATACAAATCTGAAGATACCATCGTAATGCAATATATATATATATATATATATAACATAATAAGTTATTGATATGTCAATTAAAATTTGATTTATTAAACAAAAATGTAATCATAATTTGTTTAACAATCGAATAACTATATGATTAAAATATAGCAAAACAAGTAGTTCCTTTCTTTCGCAAAATTATGAAAATTATATTTAATACAATATTAAAAATAACAAAAAAAAAATGTAATTATTAATCTACCTAACACGAAGTACATAAACATTCGTTTCTTTATATTTATTCATTTATATAATAAAATATTATGTTAAACACAGGTAAGTATAAGTATAATATAATAATAAAAAAAAATTTTTTAAATAAAATTGAAATTTTTTTTTTAAATCCATTGAAAATTGTTATTGAAAAAGAAAAATATAATATGCGAACTTTGTTTATATAATTATACAGATGTGTAATGAAAATATTACATTCATATTTCTGTTATATCTGACAAACAAAATATTATAATGTATAATGTAATATATTGAATGAAGAAGCGTCGTCGTGTGTATTCTTTCAAAGATACACACAGTAACTATTAACATATATAGAAATATATCAAATTGTATGGATTTTAATATGTATTTATATATATATACATATATATTTATGACTAGATGTATAATATTATAAATGAACTTTATGGCCTTTTGTATCTTGATTTTCACTAAATATAAATTTACGCTACTCTCTTGCATTATTATCACTATTATTGTTATATTAATACCATATATAGTAATAATAGTAATAATAATAATAATAATATTTATATATATAAATATTACACATTATAAAAAATGATTATACATTATTAATAAAATTAACGTATATATGAAATATCCTAGTAGCGATATTAAATTACTATTAAATATATATAGATAATATTTTATTTACAAAATTACAAAATTCCGGTTGTTTCACAACAATACCGTATCGCGGTATTTAATATTTCCTATATATATATATATGAATATTTTCCACCATAAAAAAACGGTAAGCGATGTCAAAATCATGATTTAATAATTAATTTTTATATTTTTATAAATATTTAATAGATTCAAATTAAAAAATTTTTAAAGCATTCAAAAGTATTTCCTTAAAATGTCATCCATTATATTTGTTGATAAAATTTAAATAAACAAACATTGATATTATATAAAAATTCAATTAGAATTACTTTTGATAAGTAAACAGATGTGTAATAATAATTATTATAAAAAAATTATCACCCAAAAGCATCACCTATACAAAATGCTCCAGATTTTCAGAAACTGAATGCGAGGAAAATAGATAGATCGCCGTGGGATAATACATAATAACCAAATTAAAAGGTATATAAATATATGCCAAAAACCACCGGAAAAATCCGCCCGATTTTTCGAAAAAAATGAGTAAAATAAGTAAATGCGCGATGCGATATATTTGTATATATATATGATTTATAACTATTCTACAATATATTATTCAAATTGATTTTTTACATATACTATATACAATTTTATTCTATATCTTTAAAATGTGTATAACAATGATGTAGGTCAGTTTTATTGTATAGAGAGTGCAAACAATATATGAAATAAATTAAATATATACATTCAAATATACGCGATAACCATATCCATAGAGGTAGATAAAATATAATTAATTTTTCTTTTGAGATATTCAGTATAATAATGAATATATATTTGTGTAGTACAAATAGTTCAATGAATGTGGTGCGAAATCAAAATGAGGTTTACTATTGGACAGGTATTCATATGTAGTGACCGATACATTAAAAATAATTTCATGTTAAAATAATGAAAAAAAGAGAATTAAGGTTTTCTCAAAGCAATTTTAATATCATGATGGACATACCTCCTAAAGTATTTCTATTTAAACGTCAAGCAAAAATAATATGTGTCTATTTTATGTATGATATATTTTTTTTTGTATGTGCGTTGTTAAGGGAATATAAATGAATAAAAAATTCAAATAAATCGATATTTTTATTTAATATTTTATTTATCAACCCATGAACACATTTTATTTTTCGTAAATTTAGGTTATTTTTGAAAAAAATTAATAAATTATGTATATATTCAAAGCAACAGAGTTGTAAATAAATATAGAAGATCAATAACACCACTATATGGTTTCTGTGTATCATCAAATGATATAGTCGGTGAAATTCAAGTTTATTTAGAGCAGATTATTACTTATTGTTCGATATTTCGATACATTTGAATACACATTTTAAAGTGATATTCGAATGTGAAAATATCTTGGGTGATAAATTGTATTACTTTATTGAAGTTCCTCCTTTTCCTTCCATAAATATATTTTATAGAAAACCATTAAAAATGGATAAATATTTCACCGCATCTGTGATATATAGGGCAATTATTAAGCACGTACTATTTCAGTGTGTAAGTTATTTTTTTTTGTATTGTTTTATATACCGAAAAATATACAAAATACATACTTTTAATAGATACGTGTTTTATCAATATTATTATATACGGTATATAAATAGAATAAACATTCGAATTTGCCATGAATTTTTAACAAATGCTTTTCTTTTCTCTGCGTTATTACACACGTTTGGTTGAATATATAAATATATTGTATATAGGACATTATATATTTATATAAATTATAAAAATTAACTTTTAACTTTTTTTTTAAAATAAACGTAGATAGACAAGACTATCTGATCAAAACTATATACATGAAAATTGAATGAACGCATACTCCTATGAAAAGTGTTCGTTGCCAAATTTAAGGGTAGTTTTATATAAAAATATACATAAATATTGGATATACAGTTATATGTGTTGTATATGTCAATAAAACGATTTTCGCTTAAATTAAACTATATACATTTACATACGTAAGTTATTCTGTATTCCATATAAAAATTCTAAATATTTTGTGTACAACAAAAGAAAAATAAAAAAAAAAATGTAAGGGTAAAAAGACAAATTCATATTTTACAATAACCATATCAAACGTATATAGAATAAATAAATTTTGAGTTATTTATGTATATTGTTAACAAACTTTCAAAATATGTATGTAAATATATATGAACTTTTGACCTTTAAAAATTTTCAAATTTGAGATATTTTCATATAAATATTTCTTTCGGTTTTTCATCCCTTATATATATCATATATGGTATTTAAATGTATAAATGTAATACGCACTTTTCTACGTCTCGTTAAATGATGCATTTTATAAAATACTGGCAATCTTCAAAGAACACTATATTTATTTATAAATATTATTAAAAATTTTACTATTTTAATTTCACTATAGTTTTTTTCATCAAATTATTGATATAAAAAAAACAAAAATCACTATGCATAAAATACACTATGTAATTTCACTAAATTTAATAACAAACAAACATTTTCATTCATATCTAATAATAATATTTACTTTTTATTATTATGTATACAAACAAAAAATCATTTCTCAATGAAAAGGCGTTGTTCGTTATTCTTTTTGCTCTTCATTTAAGAAATGGCCGATTTATGAAAGAATTTGTCAAAAAAAAAAAAAAAAAATAGAAAACTCTTTGTATCTATAATACGGGTACAATTCTGATACAAAACCATTGAAAATTTACAGTATATTCTTTTGAATGGTGAATTTACACAAAAAATTTTAGCGATTTCTAAACAAATAATTAAATGTTTTATTAACAAAATTACACATATCACAGAAAAAAAACGGAGGAAAACTATTGATGAACAAAATGTTTACATTACCATTATCAATTGCGATTTTCTTTTATTTTTCAATTTTCTTTTTTTTTTATCAATACATGAATATCGTGTGCTTTATGTAAAAATGTTTGAAGGTGACTGATTGTATGATAAATACTATGAAATAGAATTTGCCGGGTAAAGGAAAATTCTCTCATTGTAAATGTGAGCTGTTTTTTATATGGTTTGTATATATATATATATGTATATAGGGATGAATTTACCATATATTTATATATTGTATATTTTGTATATACATAATAAATGTATATTAATGGTATATTATCAAGCACGAACATTCTTTATGTGTTTAGAAAATTATTGATTGTATTTTTTTTCCTTTTATTTTTGTATTATATATATGGTTACGGATTGTTATCAATATGTAAATTTAACGATATGTAACGATTTCGTTTATATACTTTATATAACATATATGTATAGTAAATAGGTAATAATAAATGACCCTTTTTCTCTTGTTAAACGAAAACATAAAAACAAACATATAATTTTTAAAACCGCACAAGTTGGTATAGGTTGTTTAATATGTTGTAATAAAATTGATGTATTTTATGTATACATACATAAACTGTACGATTCAGTAGATTATTAAATTTGATGTAAATGAATTTAAATCGATTTTAGTTCTATATATATGTATACGTATTTATATTTGACAAATGCAATTATAATTGACATATCATATTGAATTATTGAATTGTGACAACATAGGGTGAAGTTATTATAACTACATTAGAAAATGTTGTATATATATTTTGATTTAGTGCAAATAATCAATTAATATATTATACAAAAAAAACTAGTTTAAATTTCATGTAAACAAATAGCAAAAAATAAGTGTATATACCATTAAAATCTAATATATGAGTTATTTATTTATTTATCACAAACATGAAAACATATTTGAAGTGCAAGGATATTTATAAGAAAAACACAAATCCTAAACAAGGATATATGGAATATATAAAGAATATAATACATTTTTGACGATTGCGCGATTTGTAATAAACGAAAGGAAGAGTTCTATATACCATGTAATTTCCCAATTCTCAATATAAATAATGTATATATAGATAAAAGAAAAATATTTTTGATGATTCACTTTACATTCAAAAATGTATATACATAGATTTTGTCATTGGTTTTTCTCCTTTTCTTTTTGTGTAATTTTATAGATATGGATTTTCTTTCTTTTGTACCATTTTTGCTACAAAACTCATAAACTTATTTATATTATTTCATCGTCCTCAGTTTATAGATTACATAATCGTATATTTTTTTATATATAATAAAATAATTGTGTTACTACATTTTGTGTTACTACATTTTTTTGTGCCATATAAAAACATATGTAAAATCTGTATTTATTTTATGGATTCATAATTCTTTCTTATATATATATATATATATATATATAACACTTCGTTCAATAATGTGTGTGACTAATTAATTAAAACACATTTTTTTGCCAAAATTCGTTTTTATTCATCAAGATAGTCCCCTTTTAGGGAGATACAATCATTCCAACGCTTTTCCAATCTTTCGATACCGCCTTTGTAAAACGATTTTTCTTTGCCTTCAAAATAGGCGTTAGTTTCGGCGATTACTTCATCATTTGAGCCAAATCTCTTACCACGGAGCATCCTTTTGAGGTCTGCGAAGAGCCAGTAGTCGCTGGGGGCTAAATCTGGAGAATACGGTGGATGGGGAAGCAATTCAAAGCCCAATTCGTTCAATTTTGCCATCGTTTTCATTGATTTGTGACACGGTGCATTGTCTTGGTGGAACAACACTTTTTTCTTCGCCATATGAGGCCGTTTCTTTGCGATTTCGACTTTCAAACGCTCCAATAACGGTTTGTACACTGCCTGCTGATATCTTCAGAATGTCAGCAATCTCCCTCACTTTCACTTTACGGTTGGACATAATGATTTTCAGTGTTTTTTCAACGTTTTCCGGAATAACAGCGTCATTTGGCCTTCCAGTAGATGGAATGTCATCGGTGTCTGTACGACCACGTTTGAATTCGGCATACCAATAACAAATGCTTCTTTTTGATGGAGCAGAGTCCGAGTAATGTTTTTCAAGCCATTCCTGGCATTGAACAGTATTTTTTTTCATTAAAAAACAATGATAAATCAGCACACGGAATTGCTTTGAATTCATTTTTTTTTAAAACACAAAAATAGCGTCACTTATAGCACTGTAACTTGTAAACAAATGATCTGATTAACATATGATGTTGACAGTAAGCCTAAAAAGGTTGCCAAATGCGAAAAAAAATATTGATTTAGTTCTAGGGACGCCATCTATGTGTCAGTCACACACATTATTGAACGAAGTGTTATATATATATAATGTACCTATATAAACATTGTATTTGATCATATAATCATATAAATTTTATAGTATCATAGTATATATAGCAGCATAATATTTTATGTTGTAAATATTTGTATATTTCATTATATCTTATATGTATATGTATACATATAAAATGGTGTTATAATAAAATTCGCCTAATTTGGAAATATTATCCTCTGAATGCGTTGTAAATAAACAATGAAATGAAATCAAATATATTTGTAAACAAATAAGCGTATATAATCGCGTATTAATATAAAAATATGTTATATATGTATAATAAGTTGTTTAGATCATTCGAATATTAAGAAAAAAATAAATTCATTTATTGACATCAATCCATAAACCTTTTTGGTTATATAGCGCATATAAATATTATAACAATTTTGAAAAATTGAATGAAATGTGAGAAGAAAAATTGCTTTCTCTTTCAATAGATATAGTTTATATAGATTTTATAAAATATATGCGTATTTCAAATTATTCATATGGATGAAATTGTTTGTTTTTTCTTAAACCCATATATTTATATATAAAATCCCATCATTTTATTCATACTTATTTGCAATTCAATTATTATTATAATATATATTTTTAGTATTTTTATATACCTAATATAAAATGTACTAGTAAATGATTATGTATATACTATATATACCTGGTTTTTATTTTCGAATTAATTCAATTGCGAATATACATAACTTAAAATGTTTGCTTATTATATAAATTAAATCAGAATCGCATATTCTGTTAGACAAACGCGTGCATACCAGCTGCGTATATATATAACATTTTACAAATAATAAAATATATGATCTGCTAATATTTTTATTTATTCATAAATCGTATATCTATCTAACTATATATAAGTGGTATAGCTACATATAATATATGATTATAATAAACCAATTTTCATTTCATTTTTTATGATTATAATTGGTTGTTGGATGGATATATTTTATATATACATTATAGGTATATTGTATTATATTATGTTTAAGTTTATGAGAGGTGTTTTGATGTTGTTTTTTCTTTTGAATTTTTTGTAATTTAACATTTATACATATAGAAAAAAAAATAACATAAGTTTACATTTGCGACGTGTTTTAACACGTTGACGGACAGTTGCGTCTATAGCCGTCAAGTTCAAGTTCACTATGTGACATGACGGCAATAGCCGTCCAATACGAAACGGTCGTTTTTAGACACTGCGGCTGTAGCAGCACAAATGTGCATTTACCAGCGTACAAGTAGAAGCCTAGTGTCATGTTTTCGAAAAAAAATTTAGTATACTGTGTCCTGCACCATGCTTTGAAACATGGCATAAAAATTACAAAAACATATAGTGTCAATTTTCGAATTTCACTTGTTTCTACTGTCCGTCAACGTGTTAATAATTATAGTATACACATTTATTGCAATGTAATTATTTTGTTTTTAAAAACATTTACATTTATTTTATACGTTTTATCTAAGTATATCTAAGTAAGCATATATAAAATTGGTATTCAATAATTTTTGTGTTATATAGGGTGTTTCGATTTTGCAAAATATATATATAGTTATAAGAAACATATTGTTTTTTAACCCATAAAGGTTTTATAAATTAGAATTCTATATAAATAAGAAAATTCATGCATAGACCTTAACTTCATAATTATGATGCTATCCATAATGTATATATATAACATTATTATTAATAACAAACCTTACGTGGTTTAATCAATTTCAAACCAGGCTGCTATAATAAAACACGTAATGTTTAGAAATGAATATACATTTATTTATTTAGAACAAATTCATGACATAAAAGTCAATTATTCTATATTTATATAAAATATACAGGTATATGTTAAAGGTTTTTAAACAACGTATATATAATATATATATATATTGTCAACATTTATGCGACAAAAAATTTAATGCATATATAAATAATATATTATATACGTACTGTACTCTATTAATAAAATAATAATTACACACATATTCAATAAACAATTGAATTATGAATGTGATCCATATTTTATATTTTATGTATTACTTTCAGTTTTTTTTTGTCGTTTTCGTTTCATTTCGTGTATATAATGAAAATCATAAAAAAAAATAAAATAAATTAAATATGATTATATTTTAATATTTAATCATTTCGATATTTATTTATTGTATATATATAAAGGCTATGTATACTTTATAAAAGACTATATACATATAGAACATAAGGTATATATGAAATATGAAACATATATATTTTATTAATAATAATTTACATTTGCATATATATATATATATTTATTATACAAATGCCTTTTCATAGAAAAAGAAACGAATATATATGTTAAAGTATAATGTTTAATACCCATTCACGTTTAGAAACAAAACGATAATATATATTATATTTAGAAAATAATTTCCATTTAGAAACCTATTTAATTTAAATTCTATATATATATATATATATATATATATATATAATATATAAAACATCTAAATATTATATAGTATATATGTATAAAAAATATCATTAACCGGGTTATTACAAATACGGCACGATCAACAAATCCATATAGTAATATATGGATATATATTTATTTACTATCACAATATATGTACATTTAGTTGATAATATTGTTATGTATATCAAATATATATATATATATATATATATATATATATACAAATGAATACATTTAGTTTTACTTCTTCGTGTTCATATATAAGCTTTATTGGAAATGTCCATTTATTTTATTTTTTAACTAAAAACTAAAATATATATAGTTAAATTAAAAACAAAATAAAAACGTATAGTTTTAAACATAAGATTTTATTTTTTAGTTTGAGAACATATAATCGAAATCGAAATCTTATGCATTACTATACAAAATCAAATGTCTATGCATTGGATTATATAAAAATATGAATAACCTATAAAAATTATTCATCCTTATGCAAATTATTTTCTGATATATAATTATTAGCATTATAGCCAGGATATTTACCATAAGATTAAATATAACTTTACAAGGTTCTGTAGATAATTTTAAAATAGAACTTATTGAATTCTACTCACATTCCAAAACATTTTTAGATGAAACGTAAATTTTTATTTAGAATTAGAGAAAATTATTCTAATGAATGTATTGATAATTTTCTACTATACTGTATAATTGTACATCATACATACATATCATTTGGTTTATTTGTAAATTTTGCAAGTGACCAATTCGCTTTATTGGCGTTTGTGTTTGAATATAAATGTATGATTATCACATATCAATATATGCAAAGGTATATTAAATACTTAAGTATATATAAATTCAATAATAATGTTCGAGGTATAGAAAAAAAAATCGTTTATATGAATGAATAAGTTCAAATACACATATTGATTCTTTATATCGTGTATATAGTTTTTTGAACAATTTTTTATTATAAACATATATTTACCATATAATCTTTAATGTGATCTTAAATAAAAGTGAATTTTTATCGATATATATACATATGAAATTGAAAAGACAATAGGTATTTTTTCATACATATATAAAAAGTTAGTTTTATTTTTTAGAAAATTGAAATAATAGTATATTACAAGTATTTTTTATAATGGACAAAACGGATGGTACTTTAGGTATAACTTTATACATCTCTAAAATCACTATATATAACATCTAACTTATTATATAGGGTAACTTTTTTTCTAATGTATTTTCCAATTTTGTTTATATTTTTACTTTATGTCGTTTTGTTTTCAGAAAAATTATTATTTGGATTAATTTTTCAAATCGATTTCTAGAGAAAATAAGATTATTTCGTTAGCAATATTGTTGATGTGAATAATCAAGCCGGTTCTAATTCATATTGCTATGCTGATAGCAATTGCTATTTGCCATAGCAATGGGTAAATTAAGTTTTCGTATTCTAAACTGTATTGCTATTATGCTATCGGTCGATATAAATAGCAATAATAACAATATCAAATTCGCCAGTTGCTGTTTTTTTAGCAATTGTTATAATAGCAATATGAATTAGAATCGGCTTGATTGTCGAAGACGACAATCGCCTCAATATATTCGCCTAAATATTATATTTGAAAAGAGATATTAAAGAGTCAATCAAATTTTTACAAATATTCGATATAATAGAATTTATACTGTTTATATTAAATATATTTATTTAATGCTTCTTAAAAGTAAAATTATACTTTCTTTATATTATTCTATATTTTTATCGGGATATAAATATTGATTATGTATATATTGAATCATTTAAATATACCTAATATATATAATATATTATTGTGTATATAAAAAAACGTTGATTTCGTTAGAAGAAAAGTTCTTTATAAGCAAGTATGATAAAAAAAATGTTCTCAATAGGAAAACGTTCTCATCACGACCTCGCCAATGAATTATATTTATGTATTCTTTGATGTTATATTTTATATGTATATATCTTATGACATTAATTAAATATTACAAAAAAATACAATAGAATTTCTAGCTCTTTATATATAATCATCTATGAATATATATATATGTATGTAATATGTATAGATATTATTTACAAACAAAGAAAGTTATTCGCATATGAAAATGATAGTGATAATATATATCTATAACATAATGTACATATATTATATATAATAACCATGTAGATATGACATTATAAATTTAGTATATTTTATTTTGACATATATAAAATAAAAAATTGGCTTTCATTAGATAAAAAATAAGTATGAAGAAAATGTGGAAAAAAATAAACAAGGAGGAAACATCGCATTTATACAAATAATTTATATGATGAAAATTACCTTTTATCACATTCTCGCGAATATACGAACAATATTGTTATTTAATAGTATATTATACAAAAAATATGACAATATATAAAATACAGCAATATTCTATATGGAGTTTATAAGATCATATTACTTTTTATTGAAAACCATTTTCGTGGGAGAAATTTATTATTATTATTGATTAATTGTTTATTGTAAATATACATCTATATACATATTATATATTATTATGTATATAAATATACATTTTATTATGTAAAATAATATATTAAAAAAAAAAGAACTATACAGTACAGTTTGTAGTGTTGGGTTCCAAACTTTAAGTCTATTGAACAATTTAGGAAGATAGTATGCCTCTATATATCTTCTGCGGAAAGTATAAACAGTAATGCGGGTTGTTTAATTATTTAATATATAAATTACAACAGTTAGATATTTAAGAAAATTCATATCGAAAAATGAAGAATATGAAGTACGATGATTTTTTTATATAATTACAACTAGGAAGACTTTAAAAAAATTAATCAAACAATTCAGTTGATTCTGTAAAAAATATTTTTATACATGAATATTAGTTGAATATAAACATAAATAAATAAAAGTTATAATAATAAAAATATGAATTGATTATATATAAATATATAAATTTTTTTTCTCCATACATTATGTTACAATTAAATTTTATTATAAAATATATTAATATATTAATATATTCAATATATATATATATATATATATATATATATATATATATGATGATATTTATTTTATATATATATATCCAATATCCATTCGTGTACATATTCATTATATTAATAAATTAAATAAATATATATTGCAAATAATTTTCAAAGTATAAAAATATATTGAATACATAACAAAAATAAAATAATTGAATTATAAATAAAACGTATAACAAAAGGTCATATTTTGAAAAGTTAATTCTGTTTTTTTGCTATTATTGTTATAAAAATATAATACTTATTGTTATATGTGTTTTATATGATTTTATAATTAATTTTACAGAAAATATAATTGAATTATTTCGATTAAGCTGTTTTGTATATATATAATAAAAGAAAATATTCATATTCCTTATAATAAACTAAGTGATTTTTAATTGAACTCAAAATGTATCGCAAATAAAATGATATCTCTGTAATGTTAATACTCGGATAATATTTCGATTACGACAAAATATTCCTTTTTTATTAGAATAACTTGGGGATGGATCTATACATTATTATGTTTTATTTTATAATTTTTATTTTGACTCTGAAAATTATCATAAATACACCTTATTATAATACGACAGAAACAAAAGGGATATACGGTGTGTATAAAACAAAAGTGAATGTTTATATATATTGTTCAAATATTCAAAAGTGTTCCTCTATATATATAAAGAAATTGAACTACTTCCGTGTGATATAGATACACGCATTTGTTTAAATAATAAATTATCATATAAATATTGATTAAAAAAAATAAACAAAATTTCACCTCTTATAATGTTGAGAAATTTTTAATGTTTCATAATTTAAAATTTTCTATATCAATTTTTATGTTCTCGCGTAATATATTATACAAATACGAATTAAAAAAAACGCATTTCATAAAATTATAAATATAATACTTTGTTTTCAATAAACTCTAACGTATAATTTTTAATATACAAATTTAAAAAAAATCAAATTTTAGTTCATGGTCCATACCTTCATCAAAAAAAAATTTATAATGTAAAACAAACAGCTAATATACAGAAAAAATCCATATAGGTAGATTAAATTACAATACAATAATGACTATTGTTTCATTTTTCTGTAGAATATACTATAAATATATTCGGAAAGATTAATTTCTTATAAATTATTGTTTATATGAAATGCATTTATAAAAAACAATAAACAAAATCGTGCCATTGCACATAACAAAAAATCATTAATTGAAGGTGCCCGCCGAATATATATAAAGAAATAATAAATAAAGTAGCAAACCGAATAAATGATTTTTTAAAATGATATAAAAACAAAATATATATGATTTTAAATTAATGTAGATAATAAAATGACAACAAGCATGAAATAAAACGAAATACAAATAGCTTTTATGAGTTTATAAAACAAATTTGTTTTTTTATTTTTTACAATAATTACCTACTTATTATTATTTTTTGTTCTTTCAATTGACTTTTTTTTTTATATAAAGGTATATTTTTTAATGTAAATAAATATTATTACATTAATTTATTCATTGCCATCCGCGTGTGCTCGCGTATTTATTCTCATCTTTTTTTTTATTTATATACATACCTATTTAAATAAATATATATTAAATAAATGGTGAAGATGAAAAAAAAAAAAACAAAACAAAAATTAATTTAGGTATACATAAATTATTCAAAATTAATTTTTTTCTATTCATGTGATTTTTTCTTTTCACACACCTCTCTCAATATATTTATTTTTCTAAGCTGCGATCATATTAACATATCATATTACAAACTTTACCATAATACAATGCACTTTTTTTTCCGCAGTAATATTTTTTTTTTCTATATGTGATAATAAACAACACCTAAGTGTATATAATATGATGCGGTGACAATATTCTGTTTTCTATATTATAAAATACCTCCTACACGAATTAATCATATAGTTGAGTATTCGTTGTTTTTTTTGTTATTTCGGAAAATATTATATAAAAACAAATAGTAGTTCATACATAATAAGGTATATACCTTTAGAGATTCATTTACAATTTTACATACTTATCATTATATATAAATGTATGATATTATACATGATTATAATAAATTATATGCATACATTTCTCTGTTTATATGACACAGTTTTTCATATATGGAAAACATACTATAGATTAGAAGTAAAATAAAGGGGTCAAGTATAAATAATAAGCTAAATGGTTTTAAGGTTTTTTTTTTTTGATTAATTTATAAAGGTTTGGAATTGTAAATTTGGTAATGGAAAATTATATGATATAGATTTGAATTTAAAATGAATGGAAGTTGTTTTTTTTTAATTTCAACAAAATAATTTTTAGAAAATCCATATACATTTTCATAAAACCGTACCGTATCATAGTAGAATTAATAGTGGTAGAAGAATAGTCTCCGTATACCTCTGTATAAAAAATATGTCACCTTGATAAAATATTAAATTAAGCTAAATTCACTCGTGGATACTAGATGTCTCGTCGATTTGACCCATTTTAAGAATATTTTAAGCGCAAATACAAAATTTAATTTAAAATATTTCAAAAAATCAAAAAAATTATTGCTTAAATATTTGTCATTTTACAATTTTTTTATCAGGAACAACGAAACAACAGTGAAACAACAAAATAAATCAATAAATAAAAATATTCAATGTAATTACCAAAATTTTTTTTTCGATTTTTGGGATCGATAATACATTATAAATATATAAATAAAAAACAACAAAAAATAATAATAAAATAATAATAATTTTCTAACCATTTTTTAACTAATTATTGCGTAAATTGTTATTATTAATTTTTGTTATTATTTTTTGTCAGTTTAAAATTATTGTTATTATTTTATGATTGTGATTATTAATTGTTATAATAAAAAACGTACAAAGCACAACACCACAAAAAATTGTTTTTAATTGTTTGTTTATATTATTTGTTTATATAAAATCCTAAAAAAAAAAAAAAAAAAAAAATATTTCTCGCAATTTAATAAATTGACAATAGATTGACCTTACAATGCCATCTACTTCACAATTAAAAAATAATTTTAATTTTCTATGCTTGGTCGCTGGTTTTTTTCCCACGATTCTTCTACCACTATTAATTCTACTCGTATCATACGAATTTATTTATTGGAAAAGTTGTTGTATATCGCCATCTGTTATACAATTACTACAAGAATTATGTTTTCTTTTAACTTTTTTAGTGGTTTAGATATCAAATTTTTTTTTTTATTAGTTTTTCGATGTTTTATGTTTTTTTTTACATAAAAGATTTTGTAAAGGCGAAGAAATTATAGATCGTGTTATCATTGCAAAACTTATCAGAATATAATAGAATCCATTAACAGCGTCCTTTAAAAACATATTTATTAAAGGAATGAAGAGATTATGGATATATATTTTGGGTTTCCAAATACCTAATACAAAAGAACAACCTCTTTAATCCTAATACAAAAGAACAACCTCTTTTTTTTTGAAGATACACAAAATATTTATTTCAAAATATTTAAAAAGGATATAAGGTATTTTACATAAAGGAGGCATAATAAATATCAAAGTATACATTCAAAATGAAATCATTATTATATATATATAAATATTTCAATTTCATGTACTGAAAATAAAATATGTCTATATAAATGTAAAAATCATTAATGTTTAATAAATTAAAAATTGGGTAATTTTTATATAATAATATAAATGATTATACCACCGATAGTTCATTAGAATAAAAAATTATAATAATAACATGTACTTGAAACATATATAAATTATGCATTTTAATAAATATGTATAATATATTGATGTATATAAGCAATTCCATGCGACATATTTTTTCTTAAATGTTTATATTATTACAATTGACTTCATATTAATTATAGATAATAATACTAATAATGTTATATAAAATAATGATTTTCATTAATATTAGAATAATAAGTCTATATGTATATAGATAATCTGCAATATCAAGACGTACATTTAAGATATAAAATTTATATAAAGCAGCGAATAAAATATCACGTTTCTTATTATTCCAGTTCTTATATATACATATATAAAAGTTATACAATAAAACAATAAAATAAAACAATAAGTTATACATATTTTTAAAAAAAATATAAGAAAAATATATATTGTAATACATAAATATCATGCACGCCGATAAGCGATAACTAAACTTTTTGCAATATAGAACAATAATGAAAATGAATTTGATTAAAAAAAAATTTGTTTAATTAAAACAAAAAATTTCTACAAGTATATTACAAAATATATTATACAGACTTGGAACTGATTATGCGGTAATTGTAAAATTGATACAAATTTCTATAATGTTTTTTAAAGAAATGTTTTTCAAAGATTTCCATTAAACGAATATCATCATTTAATTAAAGGTAGCGCCTATTCTAATTTTTTTTTGCTGACATCATCTTTCCTGTGATGAATGCATATATAAAAATATATACAAAAGAAAACACAATATATTAAATCTAATTTGTTATAAATTTATTTATAATATGATGCAATTGTATATTATATATAAAAGTATATATATTAAGCTATAAAGGCGTTTAAATAAAATAATAATGGATTTGTATTTTAATTATATTTTTATTTAAAATTTTTGGTAATAATCATATATATATAAATGCAATATATATATATGGAGAATGCATTACAAATATATTATGAATCATTCAAGCAATGCATGTATATCAGAAAAATTATAATTATTTACACTCAACTGATTTTTTTTTTCTTATTGTTGTTATTATTTTTATACACATCTCGAGTTTTTGCAAATATATATAAGATCATAAAATAAATTATGTAATATTAATGTTAACCTTAAGAAGTACGGGATGATGACGATTCAGATATTATAAATAAAACGCATATATGGAGGATGTATTGTTTTTTTTTCGTTTAAATTTTATTTCAATTATTATGAAATATCATTAAATTTAAATATGTGAATATAAATCTTATTATTTTATAAAAAATAATAAAAATAAATACAATGTATTTGATTGTGCATGCGACATATAAATAACGCATATACATATATATATATTCAAAGAGGAGTAAAACAAATTATTCATTTTTTTATAATTTTTGTATGCCGCGCCACTTAACAATTATTTATTGTTCACTTTATATTATATATATATATATATATATATATATATTGTAAATATATAATAATAGCAAATGCATGAATAAGTGCAACAAATATTTTATTGATTGAAATTGATTGATAAAGCCGTTGTTATAATCATTTATGAGGTCATGGTTTTTTGCCTTTATGCACGCATAAATAGAAATATATAAATTTTTTCTATAGTTTAACCGTTTATAATTTAAAATATATAACTAAATCGATGTGCAAAACAATAAGTGTGATAATATTAACATTGAATTGACTTTTGATATAAATGTGCGAATATAACAATTAAGAAAAATGTGTATTTGTTTTCTTTAAATGTAATGAATATGTAACGCAAAAAAATAAAATCATCATAAATTAAATTTAATTATCATTTATGTGATAATTGTTCTGTCATACCTATAACAAACGATAGAAATCTCACATGGTACTTGTATATATATTATTTATAAGAAGGCATCAGCGGTATTAAAACATATATATGCATCAAATAATTATATATCTCTTACATATAAAATTATTATTTAGTAAAAGGTAATTCTTTAACATATATAAAATTATTATTTCGGATAAATCCATATTTATACCTCTATATTACCTGTAATATATTATTATTACTATATATAAATATAATCGTAAAAATTTCACACTATAAAAAATTATGGAACATAGTATTTTTATGTGTAATGTAACATATGTATATATGTTTCGTGAACTATGTTTAATATAATTAGAAAAAAAGAAAAAGAAAATGTAATTAAAAAATCATTTACTTTGTATTTTTGCAGTAAAAATACTCTACTTACAAACATATACACTATATCTATATGCGGTAAAAGTAAAAACAATGTTTTTTGTTAAACTATCAATGATTTATGATATTTGATGGAGGCTGTGCGGATAATACAATATTTTTACAGCGGCTGGCATATATTTTTATAATTTGTTTATAATACATTTTTAAATCATATTGTCTCAAACAATAAAATTGTCTGCGAGTGTATAGTTATTAGTACACATATATTTTTGAAAAGTCATAACCATTTATAGTTTAATATTTTTTATGTTATTATTATAGGTTGTTTTTATTTTGTTAACACTAGATTGCCCAAGCAGTCATTTTGACTGCTTTTGAATTTCAATTAGAAAAACGATTATGTATATACCGGAAATTAAGGAGGTGGAGGTAATTACAATTATTAATAAAAGCATTTATATGTTGTACAAAAAGTCACAAATTTCTAAGAAATTCTATCACTATATATACATAATGGTTTTTCTAATTGAAATTCAAAAGCAGTCAAAATGACTGCCTTGGGCAATCTTGTGTTAAATCTTTGCCAAACGTTATTATATACCACATATAATAATAATTATTTTAATTTTATATTTAACATAAATATAATATATACGCGTATATTTCAAATTATTTACCGACACCACAAAGAAAGTTCTAAATATAATATACATTTATAAATATTCAAGAGATTTATGATTGCATTATATAATTATTTTTTATTTTTATTTTATGCAAAAATTTAATAATACAATAAATTATGATATAAAACGTTCAATGATCTTTTTTATTTTAAAACATATTGTAATTTTATTTTTTTATCAAATGTTAAAAATCGTGTGTAAACACAAAGTGTATATAAAACAAAATATTATTTCATTTTTTTATTTCTAAAACAATACCGACATTAACTTTAATGGACTTCATTTAAAATATTACATATTTAATAAGAAAAAAACATTCTAAAAAGAATGGAATATTAACATTTTTTGTTTAATAAACATTTTTGATTAATTTTATCATTTTCGCATTCAAAGATTTTCCCAAATTCAAACGATTTCTGTTTGATAATTGACTCGTATTATCTTTTCAAGGGTTTATAAGTAAACCTATATTTATACAGGAAAATTAAGGGTATTTACACTCGCCCATCAATAGAATGATAAATTATATTTTATTATTATCATAATTATCATAAAATATAACTCTGTAGTGTAAATGTTAAAAATGCCAACCTAAAATTCTAACGAAATTTTGGGGTTGTAGGTTCGAATCCTACTGAATGCATAAAATATGTTTTGTGTTTTCGGTTATTTTTCGAATCTGAATTTTAACACAGAGTTGTATTTTCCGCTTGTGGTTGGTCGCACGGCTAATTACCGACACCGTAAAAGGCACAAATTAAGAAACTAACAACAGAAGGCTGTTGTTGGACGCTAAAACCAGATTGTTGCTTGTATAGCGAAATATTTATTTTTTATTTTTTTTATCATAATTTATATTTATCAAACCTATCGCATTTAATCAAAATAATAACACAAAAATCTACTTTTTGTTAACACCTAAATGGACAAGCTGTTTAACACCTAAATGGCCAAGCATATACACTTTTATATTAAGAAAATAAAAGAAAATTCCGACATTGAATGAATAAGTCATTTAAGGTATTGTAAAGTAAAAGAAAAATCATTACTTAATAGTATAACAAATATTCATATTATACTTTAAGCGGTGCCGGTATTGCGTGTGATCTGGTAGGGGAAATTTATCTGAAATAACTTTTGTTTTTTGTGAATTTTATGAGGAAAAAGGAATTATCCTTTTAAAAATTATTTCTAATCGAATGCTAAAACGAATAAATAATAAAATAAAATATATTTTTAAAAGGAAAATTCCTTTTTCCTCATAAAATTCACAAAAAACAAAAGTTATCTCAGATAAATTTTCCCTACCAGATCACACGCTATACCAGTACCCTTTAAGCTATAGATAAATATAAGATAATTGGTATATAATTTATTGCAAAAGACTACTAGTAATTTCCTGTCGTTGTCGTATAATATTTCAAAAATATACCACATATTTTTTTTATCATAACAATGAACCAAACATAAAGAGAATATTATATGTATATATAGTATCAATATTTCCCATGTATATAAAATTACAAATCACCGCGATATATATCATGTATATATATAAAAATATATATAATATGCGAAAAATTCAAGATATTATAAATTATCATATAGTTTTTGGATTGCAATTATTATTTTTCTAACCGTTTTGCATGTAAACATTATATAGTATAAAATAACAAGCATATATTTCTTTCATCGTCTTTTAGCCACTAGCTATAAACAATATTTTTAATATTCATATACTATTTATAATTTCATTATGCTATAAAAACAATAAAGCACCCTAAGAAAAATTAAGAAATGTATATATGCTATAAATGTGTGTGAAAATTTCTATGAAAACATATTTCTTATTATATATATTTTATATTTAGTATAGTATGTATAATATATACATATAAGTTACATCATAACAGGAAGAATCATTTTGTAAGGCATAAAAAAAACAATGATTGTTAAAGCCCAGAAGCAAATTTTATATTGCTATTAATATAACTTCTTTATTTAAAATAGTGTATTTCATATATACAAGAACGAATATATATCTTCTTTTATTTTTTGCAAAATATATGTACGTATTATAGCAATATGTATCCACTTAACGATATGCATGTTGCATTTAAAGTTTTTTTTTCTTCTAAATATATGCTGTATATGTATGGTATATATCAATATCTTGTCTTATATATAAATTGTGTATACATAAAAGAATGAATAAAGAATTCAATGGACCACCATCGCAGTGAAATATCAAGTGTTTATCATATAAATTGATCCTATATATATGCATATGGATGGTATAGAGCAAACCCTTTTGAATATCCCATAAAGATATAAATAAATATATGTATTTAAAATTGTTTCATTGACAATAAAAATACATACGTTTTTTATTTTTTAAGAAAGGAGAGTAAAAGCGTTTAGGAAATTCCATACAAATGTACATAATATATGATAATTTACATATTATTATATATATTTCTTTCTTTATTTATTCAAGTTCAATGTATATAGACACAAATTGCACATCATGATATATATTTATATACATAAAATATCATTACAAGTTATAAATTTTAAAATGCATGCATGCATGACAATATACCATCAATTCCATATCAAATTATATTTTATACATAATTCGTCTGCATTTGGAAATAAGATAATTTCGATAACAATATCGTGACAAAATAATAATAATAATAATACTTTTAAGTATGCGGTATACGAAATATTGAGCTAGAATTTCATACGTAATTTAATGATTATTGAAAAACTAAATAAATAATAATGTCATTGAACTTCCTGCAAAATTAATATACAAAAAGGTTGTGATACATTTTTTTATTTTAATCCCATTCTTATATAATATTTACTTAATATTTTCTATATATAACAGAAAAATAACCTAATGAACTTCCACAGATCCTTGTTAATAATCAGAAAGTTATTTTCTATATATAACAGAAAAATAACATAATGAACTTCCACAGATCCTTGTTAATAATCAAAAAGTTGTTGTTATTCCAAATATGTTGATAAAAATTAAAATTTTATTTAAGTATAAACTGATTAAGTGCGCCTATGATATTGCATAAATATGGCAATATCCAACATAAATTGAAATAATAGAATAAATAAAAAAGAAGGTATATAAATATATATATGAATAATATATATTTCTAATCGGAAACGTACATAATTAACAAATGTATAATTCATGTAAAAAATCCATAAAATTGACAGTTACACAATATTAGAAATATATATATTTAAATATATATATTTAATAAGTTATGCATTTCATATACCTTTTACATATATTTGAATATATCTAATAACTAATATGTACATTTAAAATTATGGGTTTGGCAATTATATTATACATATGATATGATATGGTGTATGAAATAAAATACAATACAGTTTATGTTGATTTGAATTGCGGGCTCTAAACGATTTTCTGTGTGATACATATAAGACCATGAAATGGAAAAATACATATACGAACGGGATATATAGAATATTATTCGATGAAATCAATAAAATATATGTAGATTAAATTTATAGATTATTTACAAAGTAAAAAAAATCACATCTTTTAAAGAACATTAAATTTGTATTAATGCTAAGTGTTAAAATATCTATATTTATAAATATATAATTATAAATTTAATATGCATAAATAGCAATAAAAATGTATATGGATTTCCTTTATAGCATTATTAAATGTATTGTAATAAAATGATTTTATTATATGTATATGATTTTATTATATGCATAGTGCATATCGATAGAATATTTCAATATCGCACAAAATATATATTGCATATGATTATAAATGAAATGGAAAGGTATTCTTAGAACATATATATACATTATTTATATGAATATAGTATTCTATGTGTGGTTGCGTGTTTTCTGGTTGTTTTAATGTTCATAATGTATAAAATGTTCTTTTGTTCTTTTTATGTTTAATATATAATTATTTTCCATTTTCCGTATATAAATATTTATTTATTTTTTCATATTATATATATAATTATATGAGTTATTATATTGTTATTTATTGTTATTCACTATCAGTTTTTACGTTATATTTGATGATTTAGCAAACCTAACCTTGAATCGTTTTAATTTATTTTGATGGTGCAGAACTGCAGAATATTTATTATTGACAAAACTTTTTCATATAAAAAACCCACTGAAATATATGGTAAATATTTTAAATGTTACAGAAAAATTTATTTGACCATACTAGGAGATTTTTGTTTATTTTTCTCAATTTAATTTACACGGCAATTCCTATAAAAAATAACTACCTCAAGAATGAGAATTTATTGTCCAACATCAAGTACTTTTTGCAAGTTATATGACAATTATATAAAAAAAATCTTCTGAGTTCGACGAACAGTGACCCTAAACATTTTTTATTAAATTCATTATCTGTTATACTAAATATCATAATTTTTGAATAATATAAATAACATCAGTCATTGAATTGATGAATCGGCATAAATGGATCTGTAAACATTTTTTTTTTAAATCGTTTTTCAACTATTACCATATAATTAATAGATCCAAAAACTCTAAAAAAAGTTCTGTGTATACAAAATTAAAATTATTGTGGCGCCTGGTTTATTATTTTTATTTTTTTATTATTTCAAATTGCATCACAATAAATTATCTATTTATGAATTAGAGTACAGTATAGTTAGATCTATTTGTGTATAGCGCGAGCATATGTGTGTATATGAAAAACAAATATAAAGATGAATGAATTGAATTAAATAAGAAAATAAAGCTATACGTTTTATCAAAAATAAAAATCTAAACCAAAAAAATAATTGTATATAAATAAATTCATTCATTCATCGAAAACGAAAAAATACTATATAAAAAGATGTATATTTAAATTAACTTCATCAAAGCAATATAAAAAAATATATCTAAAATGGACCAATGCACAAATTCTATACTTCTATATTTTTTTTAACATTATTATAAAAATGCATGTTTAGGTGATTGCAAACAAAAGATAATAAATAATGCATTATTTATAATTTTTATTATTTCAAAAAATATATTCATATACAGAACAGTTTGTGTTGTTATAATGAATTGTGAATAAATCTGATATTATTTATGTATAATTATATAAATATAATATAATGCATATCATCGCTCCATATATGTATATTCATTTCAATTTAAACAAATATAATGAAAAATGCACACGAATGCATTAAATACATTTTGAATATAGTTTTACTTATATTGTAAAATCATTTTTATGTATACGAATGATGTTATCAAATCATTTTAAACTCATCTCATAAAATAAAATGCATTAAAATAACTATAGTTTTTTTATTTAAATAATTTCTAAATAGAACGCGAATTGAAGATGAATAAGAAGAAGAAAAAAAAGGTATACATATATTGTATTGCATATATTATAGATAAATAGTATATGTATTTTTGTAAAATGTATATATCTATAAAAGTTTCAGAAGATTATATAAGTCATTTATATATAAATAAAAAAAACCGACAAATTACATATTTATCATTTGAATATATACAATATATAGGAATACTCGAATAACCAACCACATGCAGTGAATTGTTTATAAATATATGAATAAATGAATGTATGTTTTTCTATTATTATACTATACATTTTTCATTCATTCCATTTTGTTCATATCAATTTACGTTTCGTTTGTTTGTTGCTTACTTGTTCCTATATTTAGTCTTTTGATAAAATATTGATATAAATTTTGAAAATGAAAGTTAAAAATTTTCAATTTTATTTATGCCGTTTTTGTTTATATACGATACGATATATATAGGAAAATTTATTCTCTGAATATGAATTCCATATGATTTCTTTTGAATTCTTACATATATATATAGAGAATTTCCCGATCAAGAATTTTCCATATGTTATATATTTACAAGTCATTCAAAATGTGTTTTTTTTTAAATGCGATATTACATATAAATATTTTAGTTTTTTTTTTATTTTCTATAAATGCGTATATGAATAATAGATTTTCAATTTCAATTTATACTTCCTATATTATATTGTTTATAAATGTTTCTATATGTACATACAATATTTGTAATAATAACCAAAGTATATATATATATATATATATATAGATTTAATATCAAAAAGAATAAAACGGTGGTTTATGTTATGTATATACATATATAGAAAAACAAATATATGATCTTAGAAATAAAAATAAAAAAAAAAAAAGGTGTAACCTCTTATGCATTTGTTTTAATTAGTTTGTACATGGCCATTATATATATAATAAATAGCATATATACAAATTTATGTTAAAATGGATTTTATTTTTATTGGTTTAATATCCATTATAGAATACAGAGTGGATTATAATAAGTTTAAGGTTAAAATCGTTCTTCTATAATAGTTATTTTGAAAGATTTGTGATAATTGCAGTTCGGCAAAGAGTTCATGCATAAACATTCTGATCAAAAATAAAACTCTTCATTTCCAATCAAGGAATTAATATAATACTGCATTAAAACACATCTCCGCATTTGACTTTAACGTTATAATGATGATCAAATCACTCTGTAAGACGAATATAACAATAAATATAACATACAAATATTTTATTGTTAAATATAATAAATAGAATTTTGATTTATAAAATTTCTGCATAATATTTATACATATATATAATAATATACATATGTTAAAATATTAACTATTTTATTATTATTATATTAATACTATTATTATTATTATTTTGATTTGTTAGAATTATATGTTATAGATTGAAGAATAGGCCTCTGTATGTAGATATATGGCCAGGAAACATTATATGCATATTAATGACACTCCTGCTTAAATACATTATTAAATGTTTCTCTATGTCTTTTATAGGTTTTTATTTTAATAGTTATATAATAACCATAACGATATTTATTATTACCGATATTATTTATAAGTAAAATATACATATTGATATTTATTCATAAACGTAAATAATACAATAAAAAGATTTCAAAACTAAAAATGATACATTTATAAATTAGTTAAAACTTTATAATAAAATTAAAATTCATTGTATTTATATGTTATACATACATTTAAATTTATTACGTTTCAGCAGTTTCAGGTACTTTATATTTATAATATATATGTGGATATACGTATTTTAACAGATATTGAAAAAAAAATGCTTTGTGTTGTCGCTATTAACCATGCAGAACAATTAATTTAAACGTAGTTATGCATCTAAAAATAAACATAAATGTGTATATTAAAATCTGGTGAATGACATTACAGCTGAATCACATAGATCAAACATATTGGTAATATATCTTAATTTTATACATATAGTAAATTGTACTAATATTAACCAGATATTTTCATCTCATTAAACAGTATCCATCATACCACCAAAAAATTAGTTAAATAGTAAAATAATACATATTGTAGATACGTATACCGTATACCATATACATGGCATATCTTGAAAGTGTTCATTGATATGTATACTGTCAATCAACAATTGTCTTAAAAGGTTAAATGTTTCAATTCAGAAAAAACTCATATAAATTACAATCAAATAGTATTTTCAAATTATTGGAATGCAAAAATAATTTTAAAAGGCATTGGTTTCAATGGAACCTTCAAAATGTGATGTCTTGTATATTTGTATATTGATTTTGTTAAAAAAATAACATTTATTAAATATTCTTCATAATAAATATAATGTGAATACAAAATACAAAATACAAAATACTTTATTATATTATGAAAATTTTACCGGAAAATATATTATATGAAAATATATTATTTGAAAAAATAAAGAACAAATAAATTATATCATATTTAGTTGGTGTAAACCAAAAATAAATTAAAAATAAACCCAAAAATTAAAAACTAGTTTGGTATTTTTTATACATTAATAAAAACAAAAACCAACATTTACATTATTACCGCATATACAATAAATTTAAAAATAAAACACTAGAAATTAATTTATGCATCTCATTGTTTGTATATTTTTTATATGTTTTACATTATAAAATATTATAAACAAAAAACAAATTTGAATGATTTTAAATGAACCTTAACCACATAGTAGTAAATTCGGTTCAATTCATTTATTGTATATATAAAAATTAAACTTTGCAAAAAAATTCACATCGACAAAATACCACATACAAGATTAAAAGTATTTAAAAAAGAATTATTTATTAAATAAATATTTACTTATTGTCTTTAAAAAAAAAATTATTGACTTTTGATTACACATATAGTCATTAAAAATAGATAATAATCTTCATTAATTTTATAATTAATATATATAGAAAAATATAAACAATTTAAGTGCTGAAACAAAAAAAATCTAGATGTTAAATATACTTATAATGGGAATTTTATATTGTTAAGATCCTTTTTAAGATATATATATAAAATAACACAGAGTTGTATTTTCCGCTTGCGGTTGGTCGTACGGCTAATTACCGACACCGTAATAGACGCAAATTAAGAAACTAACAATAGAAGGCTGTTGTTGGACGCTAAAACCAGATTGTTGGTTGTATAGCGAAAAATTAATTAATTATTAATATAAAATAAAAGTGAAAGATCGACACTCTTTTTTTAGTATATGAAATATAAATATTTAGAAAAAAAAAAAAAATTGGATTATTCCTTTTCATTATTATATAAATATGTATACAAAATCAATAAAGACATGATTTTTTAAATGATTTTACTTAGTATACAAATATTAAAAATACTCCAACAAATTTACTACATATAATATAATATGTTTTTAATGGAAGAAGATGATGATGGAATGATGGACGTATTCTTAAAAAATCTATATGTAAATTAATTTATAAACATTAAAAATATTATACAAAAAAAAAATGAACAGCATGAAATTTAAATAAAATTTTAGCAATCTAAATCAATAATAATATTATCTAGACAATAGACATATATATTGAAATATAATGTGATGATAAATACAATAATTAATTTGGCATTTTCATTAACATTTTATTGATCGAATTTATTTATAATTAACGTAAACAGAATTATATATAACGTATGGAGGTTAACTACAGAGATATTTTATTATATTTTCGATGATCTATAGATGATTAATCTGTATATAAAGTAAAGTAAAGTAATTAAATCTTTAGTTTTAATGTTACAATGAGCGGTATAGGTCTTAAATGCTATTAATTGTGGTGTTTCCATTTTTTGTTCTAATTCAAATATAAACAACTAAAATCATTTAATATATTTTCTGAAAATGACCAAAATATAAATGAACTTTAAATATTATATATGTATAAACAATTAAAGATGTTTATTTATAAATATAAATATGCGTTTGAATTGTGTTAAATATATTATTCAAATTAGTTTCATAATACGACAACTTTGATGATGTAATATTTTATTCCATTTTTTATATTGTTTATCTTATAAGATTTGTCGAATTTGTAAGAGTAGAAAGAGCAAAATTTTGAAATGAAATCATTACTATTAATATAGGTAGTTTCATAGCACGTATATAGACGAATCAATTCAACCATAAGTATCTCAATTATTCAAAAATATATACAGGGTGTCCCAGTACAGGGTGCCAACCCGAAACAGGCAGGTTCTACACCTTATTTCCAATCAAAAAATGTATGGCGACCCCATGTCTATCTGCCTTGGTTTTCGAGCTAGCCCGAAAAAACGATTTCGTTGAAGTTCAAGGTAGTACGTAGATGTTATTTACCATATCTCAGCAACCACTTATCGGAATCCAATAATTATACCCTTGTTGGAAAGGTATTTTAACTATCTATAACTGTTTCTAATAACACAAACATCGGTTTGTGTTTTAAATTTTTGAAAAATTTGAATTATTTTCGTCATATTTCATTATTATTTTCGTCATATCTCTAAGACGAGTTGACATATTTTAAAAGTTTGTACATCAAATTAAAGCTAAAACATCAAAGAAGTTTTTCTAAAAACCGACAGCTGATAAACATAAAAGTTCTATAGTTGTCGGCTTGCAAAATAACAAAAATTTGAGGCCGTTGAAATTTCTTGTGTTTGACCAGTTATAGCATGAAAACGGGTTGTCGCCGATGTTTGTGTTATTAGAAACAGTTATAGATAGCTAAAATACCTTTCCAACAAGGGTATAGGTATTAGATTCCGATAAGTGGTTGCTGAGATATGGTAAATAACATCTACGTACTACCTTGAACTTCAACGAAATCGTTTTTTCGGGCTAGCTCGAAAACCAAGGCAGATAGACATGGGGTCGCCATACATTTTTTGATTGGAAATAAGGTGTAGAACCTGCCTGTTTCGGGTTGGCACCCTGTACTGGGACACCCTGTATATAAGATTATTTCTGCAACTAAAATAATAATTATAATAATAATAATAATTGGAAATCTAAACAAATAATTAACAAGTGTATTTGGTGTTATATACAAAAATTAGAAATTTTTTTTAATAAAAATTCACACTCAAAGCGTCACATAATTCTTTAGTATAGATTTGTTCAATTGTTATAATCACACACATACGTATGTAATTATGTATATAGTTTATAATAAAAATTTTATTTTTATACATCGTAAAATAAAAAAAAATAAATAATATAATAAAGTAATTTGCGAAAATTTAAAAGCATTTTTTTTTTATATTTTGCAAAATTGAAAAGTATAAATATTGTAATTTATTTATTTTCTCTCGCATGTAAAACAATTTTATATATAAAATAATAAATTAATTAATAAAAAATTGTTTGTTTTAGTAATTAAGTATATGCTGCGTCGAATGAATAAAGAATGAAACAATTTATTCAATTTTCGTAATATAAAAATATTTTATAATATATTTTTCTTCATATTTCAACTGTATATACATTTTTTGTTTTTTTTTAATATAATGAAAATTATTATAAAATATTAAATATACATTTTAATTTTATTGCATGTATAAGAAATTAGAAAATTTTATATTATATGTTATTTATTATTATTAAATTAATTTATAATCATGAGAATATTAAATATATAGAGGCAGAGGTTGGGTTGGTTGGTAGTAGCAGTACATTTTTATATAATGACTATTGTTATTAAATATGTACATAAAAAAGTATTTGGTAATCTTTCCATATATAAAGAATGCACAAAATATTACACATAGATAATAATAGGTATTATATATGAATACCTTTAATATGTTAATCTTGTGCGATGTGGAAGTAACAAATTACAACATTTCCTAAAAGAAAAAAAAACAAATTTCTCCGTGCATATAAATAACGATTTATAATTTTGTTTGTTTGATTAATTTTTGTTTTTTGTTAATGAAATTATTCATTATTTGTCATTTTAATCTATTAAATTATCATCAAAATTATATAAAGTTATTTGTTTTTTTTTATATATACACCAATCCTTATAATGATATTATTTATTACATCGATATAAAACCATTAAAAACATCTTATTATTTATGTATAAGTATAATTGAAAATGCAAGTTCTAAGATCTCAATATATTAAAAATAATTTCACTATAGTTAACAAAATGCTTTTATAATTATTTTTTAGAGTTTTATTTTTGTTTTAATTTCAATTAATAATATAGCAAATTTCTCTATATTAAATGTTATAGAATAAAACAATCGCGAATTTAAAAACAAAGCGAAATAATAAATAAAATAGATTAACAAATAGGTGTTACAATTAAATGGATTTTTTTATCATTATAACATTTAAACTCATCAATATATTGCAATAATAATGTCATGTGTGCTACTTAATATAAATTTATTTAAGAAATTGCCTTTAAAATACCAATTTTCATTCAATTTATTGATATACATTAATGATTTATACATTTGCCAATTAAAATTTGCAAATAAAGGGGGTATTGTTTTTCTTTACCATATATATCTGTTATACATACAATTTTACGCTAATCTATTTTTTTTTGATATACTTATAAATTTTCTATATAGATAGATATACGTAATTAGCTATTATTTACACATATAGTATATTTATTTACGGATATAAATTGCAATATAATAACTAAATCTATATAGACTATATAATATACTAATATATTGAGAGGTCGCATGCACCAATTGCTTTTCTATGGTTTCTATAAATAAAATTTTATTTTGACAATAATATAAAATTTTATTTTTATTTAAATAATATTGATTTAAGTTTTTTTCAATTTTGTTCAGGGCACAAATGTTTTCTAATTTTCCTTAAAATAAACGTGTTGATTGTAGACTAATAAACTATAACTCATGGAAACTTTTTTCTTTTGTATTATATGAAATTATATAGATAAGTGTCGAATGAGCTTTTAATTAAAGTTACGGATTGATAAGTACATGTGATCACTAAGTATTCAACAAGAGAATTTCTCTAACCTCATAGACATTTACGTATATGCTAAATAAATTACAATAATATATACAATTTGAAATGAAATTGATTTAATTAACATAAAATCATATACTTATCATATATAATATTTATTCAATTCCAGTATAATGTTTTAATTTATCATCATTATGTCAAATTGATCTAAAATTTAATTTAATACAATTAAAATGCCTATACAATAATATGATGGGGTAACAGCAAAAGAATGATATAAAGTTGATACAAAAGCATTAAATGTAATGACTTTATTATAAATAAAATATTATTCAGGAAAATGTTGGTGTTCGTGTTACATTTATATGCGGTTTTCCTTTTCAGTTTATTTATTTAATTTTCTATTGAATAAATATGTTATGTTTTCGCATTAGAAGATTAACTCCCAATAAGATTATATAAATAAAATATTGTTAATAAAATTATTTATAGTGTTATGTGCTGAATGTCATATATATATATATATTAATAAAAAAAATATTTAATTGATTTCTATATATGTGCACCTATCTCTTTATAAGTGCAATTTTCAGTATATATAATAATGATATTATACTCATTTTACACTTTCACGATCAATGCCATATTATTTATGCATCACTAAACAACAAATCCTATAATCATATACATAAATCAGTACTATTGCGGTATTATAGATAGATATATGAATATACATAATGTAATATAATATATTATTGTATGGATGTCAATATGTATGTATATAAAGTATTCAAAAAATGGAAAGTAATAAATATATTATTTATATACATATATGTATATCAATATAGTGCGTATGTAAACCTTTATTTTATATGCAATTTTAATGCAATTTAATAATTATTAAAAACAATTCATTATTATAATTGTTAATCTTTACGATATTATATTTTGTATATGCAAATATTGTAAAAATATATCCATAAAATATATACGTGTGAATTTATGTATTATATATCTCTTTATTGTTAAATTATTGAATAAATATATATTTATTTTATGTTTTTGTTTAAATAAGATCATTTTATATGGTAAATTATTTCAAAGTATAATTTTCCGTATAATAATATCCCGTTTTCTTCATATATATACAATAATATATAAATAAATAAGTATATCTTTTATTTAATATGATCTAATATGACAAATAAAATCATAATATGAAAATATAATGTTATTATATATTTATTTTTTTTTTTCAGTACATTTGCCATCGTAAATATAAATAATAGATATTTACACGGAAATAAGAATTATATCTGCAAATTTTTATATATTTATTTTATGTCTTCTATAATATTGTATATATAAATAAAAATTGATTTTATAAATATATAATAATATTTTACATTTGTCATTTAATACGTTAAAAATAATATATAACATTAAAAATAATTTGTAACGTTAAAAGTAACGTGTAAATTTTGATACTTTGTTATTATAAGGATTTTGAAGTTTTTACTTTCGCAAAAGATAAAAAAAATGACATATATAGATTTTATTAAACATATATTACGATATTTTTCCTGGGTTAACTAACTTTTTTGTTATAATACCCTATAATCGTTTACCATTGAATTGATTTCTTAGACATGGAAAACATTCACCTTATATTAATGTAATCTCTGATTAAGATAACAGATTATGGAGTAAGATAAATATAATTTATTACCAACAAATTTCCAAAATGAATAAATAATAAAAAATATATACTGTGATAATGACAGAGTTCACATATTATATAAGTCTATATGGTAATCAAACTAATGACATTATAAAATTAAAAGCTATCACATCGTATATAGATAGACATAACTGAATTGCGATTAAAGTAAAATATAATGTATTTAAAAATACGCACACACAAGACACAAACAAAAAATATCAGATAAAACGAAAGTATATTTTTCAAAGGAATTTTTTTTTCATAATTAATATGGCAATATTAATAAAAGTAAATATTAATTGTAATTATACCTTTAAGACATTTAAAAATATATTATCTATAAATAATATATACAAATAATATGAAGAAGGAATTTAATTTTGTTTGTAATGTATTTATTTTACAATGTTGATATATCATATAATATAATAGCATATGTGTGTTGTGTTTTGTGTATGGTATATATACAAATTATAAGAATGTGCAATATGCGAATTTCATTTAAAATTAAATAAATATTTAATTTTTTAATAATAATATATACTTTCTATAAATCAAATATGATATTTACTATAGTATAATGTATTAATGCGATATGATTAAATGAAAAAAAAAATAAATTTATATTTATACAAGACAAATTTCAAAATGATATTAATCAAATTAATTTGTAGAAAACTTAACAAAATAAAAATCTTATTGGTAATGTTTAAAAAAAATAAATATAAACATTTATTTGCCAAAGAAATTATTTCATTTTGTGTGTGTGTGTGAATTTAATTAAATTAAAGTCACGATAATGAATTTTATTATAATAGAATATGGTAGATACAAATAAATTTGAATATAGTATATACGAATGTTATAGATTTTTATTTTTGTTTGTTTTGTATATTTGGATTTGTATAATTGACAACTTATCTCATATAAGGTTATATTGTTATATAAAATAACACAATTTATTAAAACACTTTCATTTAATAAATAATAAGATTTATTTTATCTTACTTGCACATTTTTTATTATTATCTTTATTACTGTTTAGGGAATAGTATAACCGTATAACTATATATATAAAAGGTATTGAGCTCTACCTACGCACTCATGATGTCAATAAATTTATGTACATAGAATTTCTTATTATACACAGAATTGTGTACATCGCCTAAATTAAGTTATATAATCCACTTTCAATATAAGTTATTTATATATATGAAATAACAAAATAATCAATGGATTATCGAGAAATATTATATATAGGGTTGTCATATAAATATTTTATTATATTGAATGAATTTCATTTTTCATTTTTATATGAAACATTATTTATTTGTAAACTATTTTTTTATTTTAGTGTTTGTACTATGCTTATTTTTTTTTATAACAATATTTTTATTGGGTATTATTTTAGTTTTTTGTTATTTCAAATTCCATATACGGGACCATGACAAAGGTAAGTTAATTATATAGGTTCTTTATATATATATACACATATGTGACCTAGCTCTATTTATATATAAATATAATGAAAAATTCATATTTATTTAAATTTAAATATCGAATTAACTTAAAAGTGACAGAAAAATATAATATAATCCTATTTGAACGTTGAGTTGTTATTAATTATAATTTTTGTTGATGATATGAGTAACATTACACATGTTTATAAAGTCAACCAGTTCAAAAATTTTCGTTCGTTCCAGTACAAATTATTAGTGGAACTCTGGAACATATGAAACGTCTTGAAATCAAATCAAATCAAGATGATTCAATCCAAAAAAATCGATTAACCACACATCATCATCATCATCAAAAAGTGTATATATAAAAAAGTATGGTGTCATTTCATTTGCATAAATAAATGAAAATGAAAAAATACAAAATTGTGATGTAGATATAATGTTTTTTTTAATATGACGTAGTATTATGTCACAAAAACACATGATGTATTGGTGTAGAATTCCCTTGCGTTATTATTATAAACTGAAAGGTGTGGAATTAATTTTCATTTAGATTATCTGCGAATACATAAAATGTCGGTATGTTAACTTTACAGAATTTGAACAAGTGAAATTGCTTTTTAAAGAACTTCAACTATAAGAAAATCTACATGTAATGTATTTTTCCTTTGACAAGATAACTTACTTTAAAAAACTCAGTATAAAACACCGTATAATTTTGACAAAAATAAAAAAAAAACGTTATATATTATGATTACTTAATTTAACCTTAAATATATATAGATGTATAATAAATGAAAAAGTAAATATTGATTTTTGAAATATAATTTTAAAAAATCTGTATGTTATATTGATTATGTATATAGTGTTTAATAATTTAAATTATACAAATCATACTTAAAATCTATTTTTAATTTTATATATTCAGGCTAGAATAATTTGGTTTTGTATTGATTTTGAATTTTTAGAATTCGAATAAAAAATGTGTTTTAAAAGTATGCTTATGTGGATGTTGAAACTTATGATGGCTAAAAACCATTATTACAAAAAAAAATTTCAACTTACAACCAAACTTTCTGGATTTCTTTGTATTCCCAAACGAACTTTTGAATATTTTTTCATTAATACTCGCCAAACAACATATGCCATTTTGTATAAACGTTGGCAATTCGTCTTTTGTCAGTTATATTTAATAATTTTCTATGTATATTCACTTTTTAATAGTTTTACTTTTCAGCACATTCATTTAAAAGTAAAATTTATTTATGAAATAATCGATTCCACATGCAATTTTTCATTCGTTGCACAGACACAAAAATATATATTTATAGTCATTATGTACATAACTTGAAGCACTTGAAATAACAAAAGGGAAAAAAACAATTTACAAGAAAATATTATTTATAATATTATTTAAACAAAAAAAAAATAAAAAAGCTTCTTTTTTAAAAGTAAACACATAAATGTATATGTGAAAATTTTCAATTCTTATCGACTTTTATATATTTCACATGTACAGACTTTATAAACGTGACCTTATTGAAATAATTTTCATTATTAATATATACCGTAACTAAAAAGAAAATCAATTTTCAATGTACGCAGCAATATATACGAGAATAAATGTAAATTAAATTAATTTTTTTTTTAAATTATCCCTTTATTATTTTAAAATTTAACAAAAAACAAAAACTATATACTGCAGCATTAACTTTACCATTGTTGCAAACTAACTGATTTTTTTATTTTTCTAAATGGTTAACAACACAATATACACACTTATGACATGTTAATTAAATTATATTTAACGTAAACAATTGCAAATATAGACAACATGGTATACAGAATAAACAGAATATGTATAATAATAACACTCTTGCGAAATTGCGATATTAATCATAAAATAATTTTTAATGTAAAGGTGCAGTAATCGCAATCAATTAATTCAGTTATTTATGTTTATTTTTTTTTTTGAATACACAATACTATAGTATAATTATAAAGGTTTAGTAATTTGTCTGATGTATACAAAAAAAAAGAAATTAATTATCACATCTTATCAGATGTCCGTATAAATGTACGTTATGCAAATCAAATGTTTTTTTTTTGCGCGTAAAATACCTGTGCATACACTACACACAAAAAAAGAAAATCAAAAACTATATACACAATAATTGTTTATAATCAAAAGCCGTCAGTTAATAAATATATATAGTCGACCAGACAAACCACCGTACGTTCAACAACAATTCAAAATTGTAAATGAATGAATGATGATGTTTTTCCTCAACACTCTGAAAAAAAATACATTATTTTATATACGCAAACAATATATACAAATGTAATAAAATAATAATAATAATATTATTATTTTTTTTTGTACAATATTATACCGTATATTATTATTATTATTATATTTTTGGGGGCCCCCTTTTCATTTTGGTGGCGTCGTCTGCCCCACCTTATTTATTTCATATGTGTATTTTGTTTTTTATTTTCGTATACGTTATATTTCTCTCATTTCAATATAGTGCATGTTGTTTTTTTTTGTTTTATACATGAAAATCTAATAAAATAAATGTTGATTTTTCTTTTATATACAATCAATGTATGATAATATATTTAATTTACATATATATATTTTTATAAACATACAGTGATGTTCGGTAAAATAGGTGTAAACCAATTTTAATGTATTTTGATTAATTTCAAATACCAATATCTATTTGTGAATCATGCCGTCCATACCACAATTTAGTACTTAGTTTACCTTTATTTATCACATGAAAAGAAAGAGATAAAAAATGTTGTCATTCGTATTTCTGGGAAATTAGCTAGGAATATGCTGTTCGGTAAAATAGGTGCGATATATTTTGTTCTACCAAAAACACAAGAAAAAGTATTAATGTCCTCAATATTGAATAAAATCTAAGTATTTCGCGTACATACCATTTATGATTTAATATTTTGTCGCATGTCCCTTATTTTAAATTACTACCTCACATCGATTTAGCATGAACTGCACCAATTTTTGGCACCTTTCTATAGAAATCGCTTCCAAACTTTTACAATTTCTTTCCCCCGTTCTATTTTGTTTTTTGAGCCGTTTTGTTGCAACTGATGTTTATACGTGCTTCCACAAGTTTTTAATCGGATTCAAGTCGGGTGATTGTGTTGGCCATTCTATTTTGTTCACATTATTTTGTGGAAACCAAACCGATGCTTTGTTAGCCGTATGTTTTGGGTCGTTATCTTGCTGATATGACCATATAATAGGCATGTTTTCCTTTGCGAATGGCAACATTTCGATTGAAAGTATCCTTATATATTCCTGTTGATCCATTGGATATTTTTGAACTAAATATATAGGACCAACTCCATACCATGATGATACCAAAACATATCATTAAACTACCACCTCCATGCTTAATGGTTTTTTTTGTGTTTTGCGGTAAAAATTCTGAATTTGGTCTTCGTCTAACATGTAATTTGCCATCTGATCCATGCAAATTTACATTGGTTTCATCAGAATAAAGAATATGTCGTCACTTTTTAATATCATTATCACCTGACCAATCACGATGTGCATGTGCGAATTCTAAACGGTGTTTAATGTGTTTCGCTGTATGCATTGGTGCTTGTCTAGCTATTCGCCCCTATAAATTTGATGCTATTAACCTTTTTCATACCGTGCTTGATGAAATGCTTAGATCAAGTTCTCTTACAAGTTCCCTGGATGATAAAAAGGGCTCTTTTTTGTGGCAACAACCACTCTACGATCGTCATTGCTTTTAGTTTTACGTTTGTTACCCCTTCTTTCTGTGGTATATTTAAATTTTAATGCGTTGGTAATCATATTTTGGGAGCATTTCATAATTTCAGAAATATTTTTATATGTTAGCCCGGATGCTCTTAGATCCTTTATACGTTGCCATTCAAATACCGTACAATGTGTACTTCTACCCATTGTGACTTAGAAATATGTATTTATTTAATCCGGAATGTTTCAAAAATTAAATTTAAAACACTACTTTACCTAAAATTTATTTAAAAATTCACAAACTCACCACCAATAAATGTAATTTATTCGCAAAAAATAAATAAACCACAATTAACATAGTCCGCACCTATTTTACCGAACAGCATGTTCATAGCTAATTTCCCAGAAATACGAAGGACAACATTTTTTATCTCTTTCTTTTCATGTGATAAATAAAGGTAAACAAAGTACTAAATTGTCGTATGGATGGCATGATTCACAAATAGATATTGGTATTTGAAATTAATCAAAATACATTAAAATTGGTTTACACCTATTTTACCGAACATCACTGTATATATATATATATATACCACCGTTTATGGTATATATTGGTATATATTAGCTGTGTGGAAATGCGAAACAAATCATATAAAACGAACGTGTATTATAATAAAATAATATATGATATATATTAAAATATTGAGTTATAGATTTATTTATTAGTTTATATACAAATGCATTTATATTACATTTTACAATTGTATAAATATGAAGAGAAAATAATAAACTATTGTTTTAAAATATTTATATACAATTTTGCGAATACAAAAAAAAATTGCACGTGAAGTAAAGTCTGGCAAAAAAATTAAATATGTATATATTATACTTCATTATTATTTATTGGATACCTGTAAAAGTGCATTCATACATTGTTATATATATATATAGATTTAAATACATTTGTATATTGAAGTGTGTGATGTACATTTTATTGTTTTAAAATTAAAGTGTATTTCTTAATATATTTATGTATTATAAATGGCATTTTATACCTAGCCTATAGTGAGTGCGAATGGTTTTTTTAATGAATATATGCGTTTTAACATCTTCATTTGGTTCTTTAATTCTTTTATATATTCATAACACATTTCTTAAAATAATAATTCAAATCTATATATATATTTAGTAGTTCTCCAGCTGTATCCCAATCGAAAAAACAATATATTATTAGCATTTTGTCAGAATTTGGAGTTGGGGATTTTTGTAAATCAACTACACCATAGAATTGCACATTTATAAAAAACAATTTTATATATTAGAAACAATTAAATTACATTCCAGAAACAATAAAGAAAAAATTTCTCTATATATATATTTTCAACCCATAATACATTTATTTTATTTATTATTATTACTTTTATTATTATTAAAATGTATAAAATTTGTTCTAATTCTATATATTAAGCGTATATATGTATACAAAAACTACTTATGAAAAGGAATTATTTTCTATTATTGAATTTATATAATAAGGAAGTACATTTTAAAAGTTTTTATGTTCTTTATGGATGTTAAAAAAATTAATTTTTGCACCTACGTCCTTTTTTTTGTTATTATATTCCTCTATAAAACTGTATACATATATTAAAAGATTAATATAACGCAGAGTATATGTTACGGGAAGTCCGAAAGGTTAATTTATTTGAATGCGGTATGTATGGTTTTGTATACTTTGCATCTTTTCAACAAGATGTTTTGTTTGCTTTTTTTTTTAATTATTTAAAAGTTAGTGGGTGATTTAATCAATAATATAACATATAGATATATAAATACAATAATTCTATATTATATATATATATATACAAGTTGAGTCACTTAGTTGAGTGTCGTAGAGGAATATAGGTTTATGTACAAATGAATTGTTATTCTCATAGTTCATAAAATCTATCAAAATAACACCAGCATTTCAAATGCAGAGTTATTTTATGTACTATAAAGTATTAAACAATTAGAAAATCGAAACACACTGTATATATAAAAGAATAATAAAAAAACATAATATATTCTATTTCCATATATATATAATATGTTGTACAAAACGCATATATATCAAATGGTAAATTATACATTATGATCTTGTACATTATTATACATATGTATTTGTATATATGCAACAAATAGAAATACATATAACGATAAATTACGTTCAAGTAACAAGTTATATTATTATGGTATATCTATATATACTGTTCAATATATAGTGTAATACATTTATATTTATATATTTACAAATAATCATATATCACAATGTTCAGATAAATTGAAATTGAAAAGTATAGAGTATATGCAATGTATAATAAGAAAAAAATATATGAGTTTGTTTTTTTTATATAAACAAATACCAAATAGAGGTATATATCAATTCAATAAAACAATATATATATATATATACATATAGTATTTATTTAAATATTTATGGAACTAAAATATATAATTTTTTAAGTAAATATTTATTTCTTATTAATTTATGAATAATTTATAATATAGAGTATTATTTTTAGAGCTGATTTAATTCATAGATTATTTCATACATTTGGTATATATTCATATAAATTATAATAAATATTAAGGTACATTTTATTCTACATATTCTTATATATATTTCTTTATTAACTAATAATCGAGCCTATTATAAATGTAATTAAAAAAATATTTTATATAAATCGTTAAAAACATATCTTTATAAAAAAATATTAATTCTTTATACCGATTCTAGAATTTATCTGATTGTCCTAAATCGCAATATATATACAATATTATACGATAACAATCTATATAATAATAGTTGAAAATTCCATTGTAAAGGCAAATAATATATGCATTTCAATTATTTATTTGTAAAATGAAAATCATGAAAATTTTACATATTTTTTGTATAGGGGGTTGAGAGATAAATTCAATTGATCATATATATACGACAATATTTATATTGTACTTAAAAAATGGTTATATTTAACTATATTTTGGTTGTTCAAATGCACAATTTGAAGAAAGAAAATATTATACTATCGACTATTAATAATATAGTAATAATAATAAATGGTAATAATATAAATATGTAAAATAATGTAAATATTTATTTAAATAAAAAAAACTTAATACATTTTATTTGAAAATCATTATATTTTACACCACACTTTATAAATGTATATATACAATACAATATTTAATTTACATACGGTATATATAAGTAATTGCATTCGATTGAAAATATATACAAAAAGCACACAATAAATAATATAATATATATATTAAGAAATTTTTAATAGCAATAGATAAATAGATTTGAACTCACTTTAGAGAGGTTCAAGGTAAATATTTAATTTATTTGCTGATATATACAATTTATGTATACATATAATATATAATATAATAATAATAAAAAACAAAGTATATATGTATAAATAACTTACTGCGTTGAAAAGGCATATACACATATTATGAGAATGGTCGTTGTCTTTTATTTGATATTAATTTTTTTTTGTTTACAATATTTTTAATTAATCTATATAGACTAGATTAATCATTTTTATTACATGTATATACATGTAAGGAAATGGAAAATGTAAACAAAATAAAACTATAACTTTTATATATACACATTAAATTCGAATTATACAGTATAGATTTCCTTATAAATTGATAGGTTGGCAAATTCAAACGTCATTAATATGGATAATAATTGATATAGACATAGAAAGATTATAAAATTGGCTATGTATAAATTAAAAAAAAAATAAATTAGTGATGATTTTCTCCAGTAAATAGTTTTCTTCTAAAAATTATCAAAGAGCAAGATATTATTTCTAAATTATTAAGTTTTATATTTTAAGGCACAGTCAATTTTAATGGGTAAATTTATTATATATACATATTAAAATAATAACTATTATATATACTAATGTGTATTTACAAATTTAAAAATCATATTTTAATCGCTTAAATGTATAACAACATGTATTTATTTTTTTTTTGCATTTATATAAACAACATCATACTATACATAATAAAATATAATTTTTATTGAATGCTAATAATAATATAAATATAATAAATCGTGTAAATTTATAACGTATATATATTTTGTTCAATATAAAAATTACAAATGTGATTTTAAGTAAAAAAAAACATTTTAGATCTTATTCAACCTGGGGTTTATTTTTTCATTTAACTTTTATAACATGTTTATACAAAATAAAATGAATCACATATTGAATATGTGTTTCTTTTCAATTTATTTTTATTAATTTCTTATTTACTATATATTTGTATACAGCTCGCAATATCAAAGGAATTTTGTTTAAAATCTAACATTTAAAATTCATTACATGAATATGAATAAATTATTATTTATTATTACAATATAAATATAATGTAATAATTATTACTATATAAATTGGCAATATGTATATCTTAATATATATATTATTAGTATTACACGCGTATATATTATAATATATGCGGATTATTATTATTAATTTGTATAATTTGAAATATTGTCAGATATAGATTTATGTTTATTATTATGCGACTTTTGCGTTTTGGTTTTTGTTTTTATAATTATATTTTTTGTTATTTTACTTTCACTGTAAATTTTACCATTGTTTTTAAATAATTGATTCATCATTCACATCATATATTCCTTTTCTAAAATTTCTTAAGTAAAAATCTGTTACGTTAGAATAAAAAATAATTTCCTAGTAATTTAATTGTGTTAAATATTTTAGCATTAGTAGTTATATGAAATATGCTTTCGTTGACAACATTATTAAGAAACTTATAGCATTTTTGATTGTCCAATGATTTTTCAAATCGAATCAAATTTGATGTTGTGAAAAGTGAAATAAATTAAAGGAAACTTTTTCATATATATTTATTTGCTTAACATTTTGTGGTAAAAATGTTATGATCGTTTCGTTTTATTTAAATGTTTCTTGAAGAAATATTTCTTTAAATAAAAACTAGTAAACCAATAAAAAATATATATGATTACATAATTTAAATATGGAATCTATAAATATATTATAAATTATATGATTCATCATCAGTTGCATCGAATTATGTTAGTATGTTATATTATATTTAAAAATATATATATATACGCATATATATGAGATGTAAAGATTACGTGGGTGACATTAACCCATCGCAATTTATTCTACATGTATCATAAATAAAAATATAGAGGCAACAGTTTAATAAAATATAATGAAAAATATTCTTTGAATATATATAAGCAGTGATTTTTTTTATCAATCGCGCGTAACACATTCAAATTTAATACAATATATATATATATATAATAATAAACATGAATCCGTAGTAGTACGCCACTATATGGTAATTAAATATATATATCAATTAATAAACAAAATTCTATGATTATCAGCAGATTGTTATAAATATATAGATTTTAATAAGAAAATGTAATAATAAAAATAAACAATTTATTGTTACGTGTATAAAAATGCAATTATAATATGGTGTAAAAAAATTAACGATATTGTTTTTTTATGGATTATTCATCCATAATAAATGATTAATATCAATCAAGTTATATTTATAATATAAAATAAAATTAACATTAATAAATATTATATTTTTTATAAAACTATAATAATCTTATGTTTATATTAGATATTAATAACATAAAAATATTTTAATAACTATATCTGTATATATTATATATATTATTTACCTGTGTATTATAATAAAATAAGTAAACCGCTGAGCCACCAACATAAAATATAAAAAAAAAAATTTTTTATGCTCATTAACTTTTCAGAATTATAAAAACAAAAATACCTATAAAAGCGCATTCATTCTCATTTGCATCCATATATACAAACGTAATATATTAATATATAATGATTTTTATAATATAATCAGTATATGATAAAATTAAAAGAAATCACAATTTAACTTTAAATATATATTTTTTTCTTAATTTTTATAGCTTAATCTTTGTGTACATTTATTAAACACACCTTATCTATTTATTATTGGATATAAAAAAAATGATACGTAGACACAAGTCACATATAATCCAAAAATAATAAAACAAATATGGTTATGTCATGCAATGCCAAAAAATAGGTCATGATTATAATTGTAGATATTTTCAACAAAAAATAATATATAAAAAAACACCAAATAGTATTACAAACTAACGAAATGCATAATTTAATAAAAAAAAAGTATTTAATTGTTTTATGCGATTTGCTTTATATTTGTATAAGTTTCATGGAATGCATTTTTAAAATTTCATATTATAAATATAAATATACAACAATATTCATATAAATAAAGAAAAAATTTAAACAATTAATTGAAAGTTAAAAAATTGTTTAAACATTTTTCAGTTTTTTCACATAATTTTGCAATTATATTTTTTTATTCATAAACAAATATGATAGACAAATTTGCATGATTCATAAAAATGTTATATGTTATAATAAAACAAAAGTTAATTATTAGAAACTAGTTTTGGTTAAGAGGTTTGGATTATTTTTTCAAATGGTTTTAAAATAATGGTTTTATTAGAACTCATTCCTTAAGATCCTTTAATATTAAAACTAACTCATCTTTCTAAACATCACATAATGTACATTTTAGCATCCAACTATGATATAGAAACGATTACAATTATATATGGTATATCCTTTTGGATTTAATAACAACACGAACCCCATATCAAAATAGTTAAGAATTTCTTCAAGAAAAAAAAAACACCAAATGTTATTATAGTACAAAAAAACAGCTAAATTAATATTTTCAAAATAATTTATTGTTAATTTGCACATAAAAGTGATATAACTCTTTTATAATAATATAATTTATGAATAAAAATATTGCATTACAATGCAATATATGACAATGTCATTAGCAAAATTAGACTAAATATTATAAAATAATTCATTGACTTGACATGAGTTTTTTTTTTTCCTCTTTATTTAACAGTATAGGAATATACGTTTGTAAATAATTTTTGTTTATTATGTTTGCGTTATGTTAAATAAAAATTGGCATTAATAATATGTATGTTGTAATAAAACAGATAGCCATTTATTGTTTTACTTAAGAATTGGCTTCTTTTTGTTACTCAATTCTTTTCTTTAGCTAATTCGTAAGAAAAAATTAAGTACATAATAAAACCTTTATAATTATGGATATTTGTAAGGATAGTGATGCTTTAGAAACATTATAATGCTAGATTTTACAAATTGATATTTAATATAAATATAATTGTCAAAAGTTATATAAACAAATAAATGGCATGCATTTGTTATTTGTTTGTTTGTTTTTTTTTTAATTACATTAATGATAAAGAAATCTACCCTTTTATGAAATATAAATATTTATACATAAATAAAGTAAAAATATATGTTAACTATTAATCTTCTATATTCATTTTTTGTTATATATATGGTTTGCTGTTTGATGAACATTACAAAAATTCATAAACTCACATAGTTGTTTATGAAAGTTATAGATATGAGCAAAACAATTCAGACTAAATACATTTCATTCTGAAAATATTTAAAACACTTCGAAAATACTTTAAATATTAATTGTGGTACATTACGAAATGAATAAAATGTCAAAATTATGTGTATGATTAGTTCATATACGAAAAATACAGTTTTGAAAAAAAAAATCAACGTAAAATGCTCATTAATTAAAATTGTTAACCGAAATATACGTTTCCAATACGGCAGTTCAAATATAAGTATTTATAAATTGGATTAAAACTTTTATTAATCACCTCGCGTATTTCACTGAACTTCTAAATATATATACATAATTGAATGAACCAAAAAAAAAATTCATACCGCTCCCATTTACATGAACATTTTCGTGATATGAAATAATTTTCGGGTCAAAACGTTTTAAAGACTATATATAGATAAAATAATACAATGAATGATAATGCTTCCTATATATATTAATCCATTCATTCATTCATAATATATATATTCTAAAAAAATAAATAAAAATATATTGTCATTTATGCTAATGATTTTCATTTTCAATTGACTGGCATGAAATAAATATAACAATATTAATTTAAATAATATACATCTTATATAATATATACACCTTATTTGTTATACCTTATATTTTAACTTTCAATATAAGGGTAGGTTATAATAATATATATTATATTAATGTGTTGTTATCATCTTTATGTTTATCTTTTATTATACCAAATAAAATAAACATATAATAATAGATAAATATAATTATTATAATAATAAGAAACTATATTATTATATTATACAATATGAGGAGGGTTCCATTTGACACACCTTTGATGTGTACATGGTTTCCTTTAGATTATGTTGTCATATATTATATGTACAGTACAGATCGCGGAAAATTTACAATTTTATTCAATTATATAATTTATTTTAAGGCGATTTTATATATTAAAACATCTATTAAAATTATCTATTATCTATTAAAACATCATATAAGGGATTGTATGATCAATCGAAATTTAAATGGGTTAATTCTTTATTTTATATAAATCAAATTTTTTTTTATTTATATGACCGTTACTGTTTGTCAATATTAAATATAGATACATATAATAGTAAAATAAAAAATTGGATCGATAATCTCTTATCGCTTAAAGTTTGCACTTTGTGTTTCTACAAAAAAATATAAATAGTAACTATATACAAAATAAAAGCACACCATAACCGCATTGAATGAGACAAGACATATATATATCATAATATATTTACAATACGTGCAATAAATGTATACAGATCTTCAACGGTTCGTTGTTATAATAAACAATATTATATGTTGTCATATATAAGTATTTGTATATCATAAAAATATATATACAATACAGAATTTATTAAGTTTATAAAAATATATCTATTACATTTATGCGGGTGCAGTGCATATAATGTAAAAAAAAAGACAAAAATTATAGTATAAAACAAAAGGTATAATAACATATTGATATTATATACAGAGACGCATACATTAAAAACCCTTGAAATATTCACATTGAAATATTGATTATATCCTTTTATTTATAATTTAAATAAAAGGGTGAAAACTTTTTTTTTTCAGACATTTTATAATGATATCCATGATTTTGATAAATTTATAGAATTATGCATGCGAACATTTTTACTTTATTTGCATCTCTAATGTATATTGCATTTTGGATATGACGATACGATATATATCATTAAAATTAATTAATTCAAACACATATCTTTGTTTTAGTTATTTAAATCAATTAAGATGTGATTTAATCTTTCATGAATTAATAATTATAAAAAAAAATCAACGCTGTTTGAATTAATATATAAAGATATTCGAAAATATATTATTTTCTAAATCTATATAGATACATAACATTATTTATTTTGTAAGGTATCTATTTGCACCACATTTAAATGGTTGTAATGTAATACCCTTAAAATATATATAATTGCAATTTAAAAATATATACAAATTCACCTTGCGCTGTCAATTTATATATACATATATAATATTAAATGTAGAAATCAAAAACAATTTTATATTCAAAATGAACTATGTGTATGTCATTGGACTTTCATTGACTGTATATCACAGTGATATATTCGTATATAGACATGTAAAAACAAATAGCCGACGTTTTGGTATTTATTAATACATAATTTTTAAAATATAAATAGTCCACGGTAAAATTTCATATATAATCGGGTTATTTTTAATGGATTTAATATTATATTATATTAAAAAGAAAAATATATGGGATTATCACAGTTCAGAAAAAAATCGCAGTAATATTATTATATGTACAATTAAAATTGATTTGGTCAAATGTTTAACTTTAAAAAACCTATTAAATATATTGTAAACATTTGATAGAATTCTCAATTATGACATTTTATTGAGATCATTTTCCATGAATTACTAATACAAATTTTACAATTGTTTTGTTTAAAGAATGTTCCCGTTTATGCATTTGTCTACCGGTACAAATATCCCTGTATATATGCCGCTAAGTAAATAATGAATAAATTAGGTATAACAAACTGTTGATTGCTTTAAAAAGAAAAATATCGATAAAAAGAAATAGTAGATAATATTAATTAGATTTGTTAAATGAAAACAATATGGTTAATATTATTATAACATCGATAACTAAAAATATATAAAATATGAAATGCAGTAAAACTTAATATTAAAATTATGCCAAACCACAAAAATCTTGGTTATGTTAAGTAAATAATTATATTTTTATAATTAATCGGGCATATTTAAATAAAACTTTTTTACAAATTCGAAAAACTTTTCATTAATTAATAACTTTTATCCATGTCAAAATAACCGATATCCGTTAAAGTATATTAGTTTCTTATAGTAATTACAAATTATTTCTTATATAAAAAAAAATAAAAAAAAACATATTTATATATATTGCATTAAAACATACCAAATCCCATGTCGATTCGGTAATCCATTGGTGCTTATGACGTAATGCATGAATATTATCACTGATTTTATGATAACAATACAATACAAATTTATGAATTAAATTAAAAACAATTAACGAACTATTCACAAAATTATTTAACATAATTATTTTGGTTTTTATTTTTTAATTTCTATTATGTTATAAAATCCAATTAAAACTTTAAATAACCTGCTATACGTTAAAAAACGCGAAATAAAACGATATAATGCAAAAAAAAAACGAAAATCCCTTTTCAACACAACACACACACAATAATTATATTTTCTGATTGATTAATTTAACAAAAATAAAAAAAAAACCCCGTACATTACAAGAACTTGATACATATTAATAAAATAATTTTTTTTCTTTATACTAAACATTTGTTTTTTCTATACCAATTACATTTACAAATAAATAAAAAACCAACATTATATATATTATTTACTTAAAATTGAGTTTATTATGAAGCCCTATTGATGACGATGATATGTTTTTTTTTATAAATTATATTTGTAATATAATAAGACAAATATATATACATATATGTATATTGAACAACAATACGTACAATGTGCGATATATTTCTAAAGAATAATAATGCACACACGTAAATTATTGTATGTATATCATTGCACGAAGATGACCCGTTAATGTTCTGTATATATTTATATTTATATTTATTTGTATTTTTTCAATTTAAATTCATTCAAAACATTTTTTGAAAAATAAATGTTATTTATTGTAACAATGATTTTTAGTATTATATCGAAAACATCATTTTGCATACCATCATCGCCGTCGTTACCACCATATACCCAACACCGATATCGCATTTATATCAAAAATACAATAATTATCATAAAATCATTGATCATTCCAAACGAAAAAAAAAAAACAATTCAAATAAGCACACACAAAAAAAACACCTTTATTAGTTATAATAAAGACATTTATGAAATATGTGCTATGGTGACATACATTAACATTTAAATGAAATTCTCTCTATTATTTTAAAAAATATTTTTGGACATGATATGAATTAATAATTACCATATTAACTTATATTTATTTGTGGTATGTGCGGAAAAAATACTATATACAATAATTTCAGATGTACTCTGAATATGTGTGTTTTATTTTCTATTTTTGCATAAATATCTGTAAAAATGGTAATACAATATTTTGAATTTTGATTCATATTCTTATTATAGACGTGTGTTTTACAATATACGAATATACTTGTAAAAATAATTATATATTGTATTTTATAGATATATGAATGAAATAAAAATTTTAATACAATTTCACCCACAAATATATGAGAAGTGAGAAGAAGATCAAGATAAAATCTATATGATTTATAAAATATTAATTTTTGTTTTTAAGATTAATAAATTTATTTGTATCGTACGTACTCACTATATATTATATTTATTTTACTTTTAACAAGACAATTGCATCTGAATGTACAATTATTTCGAAATTATGTCAATGTGTTAATGAAGTTATTTTAATTTCTCCCAACCTGTAAATACTACAATTACTACACAACTACATATATACGATATATGTGCCATAATGGATATAGTCCACTATATGACTGCAGGATGTATTTACCTAAAAGATTTCTTAAAAAGGTTGCATTCAAACTTGCTTTAAAATATTGTATAAAATCTAAAAACTCAATATTAATATTAAAAATTAATTTATAAATTTTATTAATCGTATGTATAATAAATTATCTAATAAATTTATAAACATAGAATTCTTTCGTATTTAACAAACATTTTGCACAAAGAAAATATTCTAATAATTTTTTATTTGTATAACAACACATAATAATAAAATTTTATATAATATATAAAAAATCGCTTTCAAATATTTTTCACATAACTTTAAAATTCACGATTCCCAATCATTTTGGCATTTTCATTTATTACTTTGATTTTTTTCTCTTTAATTAAAATATGTTATATCCTTTAAAATATAATAATTATCTTAAATTATATATTATTATTCCGTTAAACCACGTTAAACATAAATTAATAAATAGAGAACATTAAATAAAATTTTGGTTGATATAATATTTTGAGATTAACATTTTTTTTAGTGTTTTATTGATATTAATATATAAAATAATAATGTTATATAAATAGTTTTTTTATTGGTTGTTTGAAAATATAAATAGTTTTTTGTCTTTGAATATCCAATATTTAATAATAATTTAAGGCACACAAACACTTTAGGTTACCGCAGCCGCCCTTTACCGTTTCGGAAGTAGACATTTTATTTGGTAATAATTTTAATATGATAAATTCCATTTCTTTCTTTTTAAATACGCTAAATTCAATACGACAAGGAAAAAAACGGAAAAGTGGGATTAATTTTAGAATCATTAAAAAATCTTATTAATTTACCTGATCGCTATTATCAACATCATCATCATCGTGTAATATATTAAGGATTAATTGAATATTTATTTGATAAAAATTTTGTTTAAAAAATAATATATGATGAGGAACTTTGAATTAATATTTAACAAATATCCTTCATATGGTGTAAAAAGCGCAATTTTTATAAACTCCAAAATCTGTTATTTATACAAATGAATTTTATAATATTCAATTATATAAAGTTTAATTATATAAAGTTTAACATATTTTCTTTGTTATTTTTTTCAGTATAGTTAATCTCTTTTACGTTTCATCCATTTTGGTAGTTTATCTTTAAGAGCATCACCAAGTTGGCGATAGATCATCAATGCCAATATGGGTATGGCTAATTTTGGATCTTTAAAAATGTACAACCAACATGCAACGAAAAACATAGCTAAATCAGTACAATAATCCATTGTTGATTTAACTTTAATTTCAATATCTTCTTGTAGTAATTGATCGGGTGTTTGCGATCGTTGTGATGCCGATGATATGGGCGACGGCGGTGGACTAGGTGAACGTTCGCTTAATGATAATACATGCATAGATTTTTTTAAAGGAATTTTTCTTTGTGCCGGGGAGGATATTGGTAATGATACGGATGTAATGAGCATTGAACGATTTTTAACAGCCGGTGATTTTGATTCACTTCTCATTCGTGTACGAGATGTATTACGTGAAGATATTCTTGTATTGGCTTCATTTTCTGGTGTTGAGATTTTTTGTAATGACGATGCGTTTGGGTTGGTGGTGGTGGGTCTTGCTGACGAGTTGATATTTAATGGTTTTGATGAGCGTGTTACTGAACCCGATTGGCTACGTTTTTTCGGTATTGCACCGGTATTTTTTGTACGACCTCGTTCTAATGTACCTAATTGTTCAACCGATTGATGTTTTCGATTCAATTCATGTTCATTTCTATGAATATTATTATCTGATGAATTTATAATATTTTCATTAGACGATTTTTTATATAAATCGTCGTGTTGTTGTGTTTGTTTTTCTTTTGTTGATATCATATCATCGATTATTTTTGTTTTTGTGGTAGATTTTGTTACAATAACATTTACTTCCTCTTTACTAATTCCGGGTAATAATTCCATAGAGTAACAGGTTTTTGAATTACTGTGAGTTGTTTTTTCTAATATTTTATTATTTGGAATTGTAGAAATATTTCCTATACTATCGGATTTCATTGAATTATTATTATTGTTATTATTATTATCCTCGTATTGTAATTCATCTTCCCGTTGTATATATTCTCGACTAGGAGATACATTTGAATTATTTTGCAAATTTAATAGACGATCTTCTTGTTCAGCCTTTTCAGCGGCTTTTTTCAATTCTTCACTACTCATATAAAGTGGTACTTTATTTGGTGGTCTCCGATGGTTGGCCGCTTCTTTAACGATATCACTATAATATTCAATAACCACTTGATTTTCTTCGAGTGAATTTTGTCGGTTTTCCATACTCTTTTTCTTTTCCAATTCAGCTTTAATTTTTCTATCACTTTTGTTCATTGAATCATTATCATCGCATTTTGTATTATTATTATTATTGTTTTTATTCAAATTACTTTCCGCAGATGTCGACTGTTTTTTATTTCGTTCAAACATATGTAATAAACTTTTGCGTTCAGTTTTATTATTTTTAGTTGATTGTTTCTTTTTTCCTATGGTTTTCTTCTTTATTTTACATTCATTTTCTGTTGCTGTTATTGCAGTATTGGTGAATGTTGCTGGTGAAGTACTACCATTTGAATTATTATCAATAGATGGTCGTTTTAATATAGGTTTTGGTACAAAATCGGGATTAGGTAATGGCAATGGTTTTGTTAGTACAATTGTCGATTGGTTCGGTTCAGGTGTACGATACGGTGATAAGGTTCTTTCACGGGATTGTTGCGATTTTGAATGATTATATGTATCCAATTCATCTTCGGTTAATGGTTGGGGTGATGGCGATGGTACATGTGATGATGTTGGTGATGTTGTTAAAGATAATCTTGGACTATTTAATACGGCTTTCTTGAATGCTTCTATAGAATCCAAAGACGATGAAGATGCTGTACTATCTGTATAATCAGCTGTAAAATTTTCCGATTTTAGATTTTCATCATCATCTTCTTCTTCTTCTTCTTCACCATATTCATCAATATCATTTTCTTCATCATTATCATATTCTTCTTCATATTTATCATTTTTATTATCCACTTCAAATGATTGTTCATCTTTTTGCAAAGATAAAAATGTTTGTATTTTGTTTTCTTCATCAATATCATCTGAATTTTGTTTTATAAAGCGATTTAATTTTTCATTTTTTTCTAATTCTTTATGTATATCATTCAAAGCAACCGGTGTTATATCACTCGATAAACGTTTCCGTAACATATTTTTACGTTCGAATGAAGATTGACGATCAATATCCGATAATCTACGTTTTTGTACAATTGATTCGGTAATCGTTGGTTGAGAGGCTTGAGATGGTATATCATTTTGCAGTTGTTGCTGGTGTCGTTGTTGTGATTGTATACTCATACGTCGAACATTTTCATTAGCTTCTTCTAATTCAACAGCTTGATAAAATCTAGCCATTGCACGTTCATACAATAATTCTGTTGAGCTAACCGAACGTCGAATCATTGGCGGTAATGGTGGTTCAGCACCGAGTTCCGGTGCCGATAATGATATTGGTGGCGGTATTATTGAATCTTCTAATTCTAATTCAAATGAGTTGTTTTCTGATAATGGAAAATGAAACAATAAAAAAATATACAAATTATGGTTTTTATTTATAAGAAAATTTAATTTAAAATACCTTTATTAGCCTGTTGATTACGTTTTCGATTATTATTATCATCATCATAAAGCACTAATACAAATTCATTACTTGTATGTACCTCATCACCGCTTTCACGTGGTGTTTCAAGATTTACATTACGTCTATCGGATAGCGGACTTAACGTGAGTTTACCGGTTAATGGTCGCCGTACAGAATCCGAATTATAATTATCTGAATCACTACTAATTCCAGTTGTTTGTTGTTTTTGTATTTGTAAATCAATTTGTTGTTTTCGATTTTCATTCATTAATGATGAATCGGGAGAACGACCATCATCCATGATTGGATATCGATCATTATCTTCATCATAGTATTTCGGTATGGATTTTGTTTGTTTAAAATCTTTACGTCTATTGAAAATATCATCAGATGTACCATAACTCATTTCACGTGCAAATTTTTCGCCATCATATACATTCGGTGACAATTGTATTATAGGTGCAACTTGTGTTTTTTGTCGTGATTGCGGTTGAGCTATTATTTTTCCTATTCTGTCCTGTCCTGATGGTGATTTTGATGTTTGTTCTTGTTTATCAATTTTATTAACTTGTTCTTGTTCTAGGTCCAAAGAGTGTTTCGATGATCCGAATATTGTATTTGTTGGTTTCTTATGTCTTGGCATTATGCTGGGCGTCGTCAGTAAACTGTGATCGGTAATCTTATGAATAAATTCAAAACTATTTTCATCGTTTGACGAATGTATACCTCGTTTTGGATCGGGTACGAATAGTACATTACTTTCGTTGCTGGGTTCACTCAACCCATAAGGATTTTCCGCCTTTACACGAAATTTATATTCAGATCCTTCAATTAGATCATTTATTGTGGCCGTCAATTGTCTGGTGGTTAATGCCTTTAACCATACATTCCAACCGATACGAAAATATTCGATTATATAATTACCAATTTTACAGCCACCATCATCTTCGGGTGCCTGCCACGATAACGTCACCGATTTTCCCAATGACATCGTTATCATAACTTTACCCGGAGGACTTGGTTTGGCCGTTACCGTTACCAAAAATGATGCATTATCTTCACCGATTTTATTGATAGCACATAAATGGTATTCACCACGATCGGATCGTTTTGAATTGGTTATTTTTAATGAGGAATTTTTATCGGTGGTTATCAATTCGTAACGTGGTAGCATTCCGTTACGTATTTGTTCACCATTATGTGTCCAAATTACAGTTGGTGCCGGTCGACCGGCTAAACCCACTTTTAAACGGATTATCTCTTCAGCTTCGATCAACAAACCGTCTTCATATTGACGTGGTAAACGTATTTTTGGTGGTGCTTCCAATTTTAATTGAGCTCGTGTCACTACATGACCGGCACGATTTGTTGCCGAACATTTTATCTCACCTTCATCGGTTAATGCCGCCTGATGTATTATCAATGTGCTCGTATTCATTTCATTTATGATTTTCGTTCGTCGACTACTAAATATTTCGAAACCATCTTTAAACCAATTGATTTGTGGTGATGGTGTACCAATTGCTTGTACTTGAAATTCAACTTTTTCATTTTCCATAGCAATGGTATCGTGGAGTTCGGCGAGAAATCGTGGCGGGACAACAGCATTACGTTGTAATGTTACGGTTAACGGATCGGATAGTTCACTGTACTCAGATGGGCCAACAGCGTTTTCAGCCGACACCCGAAATTGATAACGCCAACCGGGTTCAAGACCGCTTAACGATAATTCCGAATATGGTATTAGAGCGGGTGTTGCACGTACCCAATGTGGTGAACCGGTACGACGATGTTCAACTAAATATCCAATAATTGGCGAACCACCATCGGTACGCGGTTGATCCCATTGTAATGTTATCACATCGGGTGTTACATCAATCGATTGCACTAATACCGGTTTACCCGGCGATGATGGTGGTTCTAAAATGTATATATACATTTATATATGTTAATATGACGTAAGTTTATTAGATTTCATGTTTTTCATTTTCATTTTCATTTAAAAAAATGTGTCTTTTTTTTCTATTTGTTACAGTATAAAGAAAATATTTATTATATTATCTGTATTATTTCTTTGGCTAAAATGTTTGTTTTGTATTAGAGAAGAAAAAAAAACACAAATTACGCGTGTGACTGTGTGATGATGACATGTTTTAAAATTTGTTAAAAATCTGTTTATGTTATATATTTGAAAATAACAAAATTACAAATGAAAAACTATATATACACTCTCTTATGATAATATATTATTTATGATTATTTTTATAAATAAATAAAATATATAAAAAACCACGGCATCAAAAACAATATGTACATTATATTTATATATACAAATTACAAATATATATAAAATTTCGGGCATCTAAAAATATAAAATTAGCAGCAGCAAAATATTTATATTACGCGAGAAAAACTCTTTACTATTTAATTTTTTTTATTTTAAATATGGTAGATATACAAAATTTTCTTATAATAATAATCTTATACAATATAAACTGTGAAAGAGTTTTCCTTTTATAATCATTTAAAAAATTTTCCTCAATAAATTTATTTGCACTAAATTTAATAAAAAAATTATTTTCTATTTATTTAACTATATAATTAATTTTAAAATTTAATTCAAATGCACCGAAAAAATAGACACAATATAACAAATAGAAAAACAAAAACCATTTTTTTTAAAATCGGAAAAATAAAATAATACCTGCTGATTTCCAATGAACATTTTTTTTTGGTCTATCCTTAATTTGTTGTTTTGTAGAATTATTACCCATATTTTATATTTTCTTTTTAGATCCAAAAACTGTATCACTATTTATAATACCACCAAAACCGTTCGAATTCTCACAAACATAAAAGCAAATATAATTTAATAGAACATCTATACGGTATATGAAAAATTGACAAAATTGTCATTTATGTAACGACATTAATTCTATAATTCATAACATACCTTTCCATTTTTGTTTTTTTTTTGACAATGCAACGTTTATATTTACAAATATGCAACATAGAAAAAATAACTTTAATATTCTAAATTAACTATATTAATATAATAAACTAAATAATCAACCGTTCTCGATACATTATCATGTAAATTCTATGTATAGTTACTCTGTCTGACTGATCTTCTTTTATTTTAGATTTTCAATTTACAGATATTTGTGTTTTTTTTATGTTCTTATGTATTTTCCTCATTTTCCTATACACGCAGATCATTTTCCTATTTGCATATATAAACAGCATAATGATGATCGCATATTTTAATAATGAAAATTACCCAAACATATGGACAGCAATCATTACCGCATACATATGCAGTTATATTTAAGTAAAACTTTGGGGGCGAGAGAAAATTAAATGAAAATTTTGCATACCAATTGAATTTTGTGTTTCTTTATTATTTTCTCGGAAAACTCACATGAGGTCTTTCTTTACATATATTTTCTTATTCAAATTGATGTATTATTTTTTATATATTTTTAAATGCATAACAAGACGACACAAATTCAAAAAAAAAAAAACAAAAAAAGAATACAATTATGACGAAATACATTTTTTTTTCTTTATTATTAAATAGGTATAATATACATATTTGTAGCCGAATGATTTTAAGAGAAATGAGACAATTTTAATATTTATAACATTGTTGACATCAATGCAGTTTATAAAATATTAGTTAATAAGTTTATATGATTTTAAAGCACGTGTCTTTTTTAATATATATTTTATTAGTATTATATGACTTTATTAAATTTATAATTTTTTTTGTTTTATTTTATATGTACATATACATATGCTTGTTTATAAATTTGAGTTGATGTTTTTTTTTATTTGATTTGCTTGACTTATTGCGGAACAATTAAATTGGCAAATAAAGTATTTCCCCATAATATAATGTTTTTCTAATTTAATATAATGCATTTTTAGTGAGTTTATAATTTATTTATTTATTTATTAGTATATGCAAATAATTTATTAAAATTTGTTTTATTTTTCGGAAATAGTGGATGGATGGGATGCTAATATGAGGGATACATTTTCTCAATCAGAGTATTGTATTTTATAAATAATTTTGTAGCTATATTGAAATTGGTATTTGAAAAAATTTAATTCTTATTATTGATATTTAATTGATTATGACTGATTTTAAATGGTTATGAAGTATATAGGGACAATCGTCTAATCAACCAAGGGTAGCATGAATTTGATATAAAAACCGAACGGAATAATATTTTAAAGAGGTGTTTTATTTTTATTTTTAAAAACACATTCAAGGTATTTTCATTTAATTTTATTGCCTCTAAATGTTATTGATTATCTATTATTTTTATGTCAATGCACATTATTTCAAAAATCAGTACTGAAAATGAAAAAAAAAATATTTCATTAAACATCATTAATTATTTATAGAAAAATGTTTGTTCGTTTTTTAAATGGTTTGATCATTCTTGCACGTAATACATGCAAAATAAAGTAATTTTCCTTTCAGTACCATATGTGATGTGAAAAACCGGCAAAATCTTTAATTTCATTGCATACACATATATAAAAGTAAAAAATTCATTAAAACATCGTGCTGTAATAAAATTAATTATTTATATACAAAGATTTTTATATATTGAATATTTTTACTGCTCCATATAGCAATTTATTTATACAACCGAATATAATTTTAATAATATAACTTTTTTTTTATATGGTTTTATCATTTTATCTAAACGCCTGCCCCCACATATTTATATGTATTTAACACACGTATATTAGGTGCATAGAGTAATCTAAACATTCTATTATCAATATTTCTTCATGTAATTTGATATATTTTTCTATTACAAAATGAAATTCCTAACCTATCTATATCATATTTTTGAATACAATATAAGAAATAATATATATTTATGATTATATAATATTTATAAGCACATACATTAGAGGTAAAGAAACTATAAAAAATTCTAAAAATAAAATGTAAAAAATTCATTCATTAACACTATCTGTTTAATTGTGAATAATTCAATTGGTTTTTAAGATACACATTCAGAGTTCACACTTTAATATTAAAACATAAATTATATACAATTTAATATTATAAGAAATTTTTGAATTTTAACATATTTTAGCGTATAATTAATCATTATAATAACATCATAGAGCATGTATATATGTATAGTAAAGCTATAAGGTGTTAACCAAAACTATTGTCATTTTAATTTACAATTTCTGGTTTGCAATTAATTTCTAAATAAAAAAAAACCTCAAAAACAAAATATGTTCGTTTATTCGTTGTATATAATAAAAAATAATAAATAATTATATTAGCAAAATGTCACGAAATGTTAATAAAAATTAATACTATAGATATATTATTAAAAAAATACAATTTTAAAAAAAATCAAAGATTTTCAATTATTTATTTTTTCTTGAAAGTCGAGCAATTCGAGTGAATAATAAAAACAAATAATATATATGTATATTGTATATTAATGTTATTATAATCTTATAATTTATTTTATATTACATACCTTATTTCTATTTGTTTATTAGATATATTATATAAAAATGCACGCTCCCAAAATAAATAAAATAGAACAAAATACCTGTATAACGAGTATGTATTATTATTATTTTATTAGAAGAAACAAAAAAAATCAAACGTTTTTTATTCACATTATACTATATAAGAAATGTATAGAAAATAAAAAATTAAAAAACCATTCAATTCCATTTTATTTTTTCTTAATATAAATGATCTCATATGCTAATACATTTGTTTATATTCAATTTCTGTATACATGTAATTCTTATATCAAAATTTAAACAAAATTTATGAACTTTTTTACAGGTATATTTCGATATAACTTTTGTTGTATATATATAAATGTAAAGTCAAAGTTTTCTATATATGCATGTTTATTAAAGTATGATATGTACATAAGTAAATGGAATTTTCTTAAGGACAAAATGAGAAAAAAATCAATGAACTAATAATCATATTGATTGGTGGATATACCTTCTTTATCACTACCTCTTAAAAATCACCAAATTAAATCAAAAAATTGTTAAAAATGGTGCCAAAATACCGTTTTAAAATTTACATCATCTGAATATTGTTATCACCTTTCTCGCAAGTTTAAATATATATATATATATATATACAGATGGTAATTCCTTTCATATATATATAATATATATCTGTATATGAGAAAAATGTGCATTTATCATACAATAATATCAATATATATATGAAACTGCATTTACTGTATATAAACATAAAAAAAAGAACAACGTAGTTGCATTTAAAGTCGTGAGTATTTGTATTTGTATTTATATTTTTTTTATATGAATATACAGGTGATTGCGGAATCCCCATGCGGATGATTTATTAGAATAGTGAAACAATTAATGATGGTTTCCCTTTTGTTCATGAAAGGAAGCAATTTAATTTATATATATATATGGAATAAATAAATGTAAAAAAAATACACACACAAAATAAAACCGTTTGAAAAACCTTCTGTTTTGTATTGTTATTTTTTAGTGATATATATATATATTTAGTATTTATATAACGAATAATATATACGTTATGTTTGCAATATAATATTAAATTTAGTATAGTACAAAAATTGATTACAAAACTTTTTTTTTAAGTTTTATATGTTTAATTATTAATAAATGGACCATTTGAAAATGTACGTGTTTTTAGCCATTAAAAGGGCACCTTAAAACTCCCTTTAAAACTTGATTAACTTATAATACGCAAACATGCTTAAGTAATCGATTCTTAAATGACTTAAAAATTTCGCTTGGCAAAATAAACTATTCTCAAATGCTTGTATATTTCCCAATCCATTCAAACTTTTGCAAGATTCCGTTTAATTGAAGGAAATATTTTCTTTTGAACAATATTCAAATCGGTTATATGTTGATGGCGGTGGTATAGTACAATATTATAAATATGCATATATATGGTAAATATGGTATATATACAAAATTTCATATTACTTTACTTTGATAAAATATATTGTAGAGGTAATAACGTATATATCGCGTATAATAATATGTTTACAAAAATACTTTATGTATATTTACACATATATAAAGAACCGGTATCGAAAGTAAATATTAAAATTAAAAAAAAAACACATTCAAAATTTTATAACCACATAAAGTACACATAATTATATGGGTATATGAAAAACATTAATAGACATTATTGTCTATATAGTTAATTTTTGAAAAACATTACCTATATCTAAATGATATTTAGTTTATAAACATATGTGGTACTATAATAAAGATACAATTTTATCAAGAATTATTTCTCCTTTAAAAAAATGTGCGGGTTTTTTTTTTTGTTTTTTAAATGAGTCTATTTTTTTAAATATATTATTTTACCATTGCATTATACGAAAATAAATTTTATGTAAACTAAATATAAATGTAATTTAATAAACAAAATAAAAGTGTTACGTTATTTTTTGTTTTTATTTTTGTTGTTTACCTGCGTAAAGTTAAAAAACATATATGTTAGTTCATTTATTTAAAGGTTTCCCCCACAAAAAATATATTGTATGTAGAGTAGACATTATGTAGGTTTTAGGTTGTAGGTAGAGAAATTATACGATGGTCATATGCATATTATTATTTTTTATAGAACGAAAATATATTAATCGTATATTATATACGTATAGATACTAATAATATTAGAAAATGTCTCTTCGCATTTATAGTATATATTTTGAACTTATAACAACGAATGGTATAGTGTTTATAAATAAATTTTAATAATAAAAAAAAATCAAATAAAATAATCTTGTTATTAACCTGTTCTGATAACAAATAATATAATTATATATTCATTTCTTTTTAAAGTTATCTCAATATAAGAAGAAATATATAAATAAAAATACACCACACACACGGATTAATATATTCTACTCATATCATACATTTGTGCAAAGAAATATACAAATCTTAATTTCCTTCTTATAACAATAATAAATATTATTTTTTATAGTAAATTAAATAAAACTGAAGTGATTTTTTTTATTGCATTAATAAGATATAGAAAGAAGAAAAATATATTATAATAAGATGTGAAGGTATATTAAAAAAGTTGATGATGCAGTATATATATATATGAAAATCAAGTTGGGAATTGTATATAAATAAATAAAAATATACATTCATATATGTTATTATTTTATTAATACATATATATATATATATATATATATATATATATATGATTGATCCATCAGCTTCCAATGAACCATCATAACTTAATATATATAACGTCACACATTTGTTGTCATCATCGTAGTCGATGTTCTTCATCATCAACAACCAAAACAACAAATCTTCAACAACAATTTCTTCTTCTTTTTCTTAAAATTATATGCATATATATATATTTCTTCTTCATGATCGCAACAAATAACCCGCAATCTTTTCTTTAACAAACATATATACTACGCTGTTGTTGCTGTTTTTGTTATTCGACCGATTTTAATCATCAATATTTTTTATTTACCATCTCATTTAATGTTATTAATTTTTTTTTTTTTTGAAATCCATATCGACTTTAGTGTTTAAAGCATTTGGATGGTAAAATATAATTTTTTTTTTTTTAATATTTTAAATGTTATAATTTTGTTGGCAAGTGCTAGAATGTGATGTGTTTATTTAATTAATTTTTAACACAATTCTTTTTGGTGAAAAATTATAAATAAAGTGATTGTGATTTTTATGGAAATTTTATTTAAATATTATATATATGGAAATGTATAAATAATTAAAATACTTTTTTTTTTAATTATTTAATATACAAAAAAAAATAAATAAATGATTTAAAATGAGATAAGTTTTAATTTTATGTGTTAAAATATATATAGCATGTGCAAAGTTTATGTAAAAACAAAGTTTGGTAAAATTAGTGAAATTAAAATGAAATTTTAAAATATTTATTAAGGTATTTATTATTTAATAAATTTTACTTTATGCATATAATAATATAAGAATATAGCTTATTTATTTATTTATATATGGTTGATTTTTATCCGCTTAATATACCTTTCAAAAAATTATATTTTTTTGTATAATTATAAAGACATATATGGGTCGTTGATCATTTAAAATTTTATTTTTTCAATTTTATATACATTAATAACATATCTATATAAAGAAAGATATATGTATAAAAATTAATAAGTTTAAGTATGATTGAGTGATAGAGTATATAAGTATTTATAAAATAATTCAATTTCTATTGTTGTGACCCGTTTTCTAGATATACAATACATTATATATTTGTAAGAAATGCAATAAAATATAAATCTTTTCTTATAATATTGTAAATCTCTTATAAGGTATAAAATATTTATGCAGATATTTACAAAAATACAACATTCTCTAAATATATAAAAGTACAATTATTTCTATTACATATATACATAAATGATTACAATAAATATAAATTTATAAAGATTTCTATTTCTATTATTTGTATTTCCTCATTAAAATTGTTAATTCTCACTATAATTTCTTTAATTTCTTTTGCATATATTTAAAAAAAATACAAATGTATTATCAGCAAAAGATTTTTCTTAGAGGTTTCTGTATTCGCATAACTGTTATTTAATCACTCGCGATCAAGAATCCAGTCGATCGGCCTTTGCACTCATATATTTATGAATGCTTTATACATATATATATATAATACGAGTATATGTATGTATGTAATCAACATTTTTTCATATAAAAATAATAATAATAAATGATGAAGTTTTTGTGATATGTATTCCTATATATATATAGTATATGTTATAAAAATGTTTATATCTCTTACCATATGTACAATATTCATAAAATATATACATAAGTTATATAGCAATCACAATACCACCAGGTAGAACTGTATATATAGTAAAAAAATAAATATACATATAATATATACCTATATATCTTATATAAATTTGTATAAATCTTATATATATATAGCAATCTATAGTTAATAGATTTATAAGAGAATTTAATTTATACACAATTCAAAGAAAAAAAACACACATGAAAAAACAAACAGAAAATGAAGAACAAGAAGCACCTGAAGGCAAAAATAATATAGCAAACGTCGAAATTTATAGGAAAAAAAACAATTATTAATATTATATTATTATAGTTATTAGCATAGAAACAATTTAGAAAAATAAAAGAAATGGTGTGCGACCATATAATTTGACTTGAAAAAAAGAATAGATATACGTTTTTTAATTTTTTTTATGATAATAATATTTTTGGTCAGTCGAACAATTAAAAATCGTTCAAGATTGGGATTCTATTGAAATGTGTCCGAATATGGATGAATGGATGGATAAGTGAGAGGTGATTTTTTGGCACATAATACTATTTTAGAATTTTAAGAAAAGGGAAATTTTATTAAGCCAGTAACTAGTTTATTGTATAGAATAGCAACATGTGTCCGGTGAAATCTCAATTCTTTCGAAGTCATCCGTATTTAAAATTGATATATTTTTCAAAAGAGCAAATATGCCGTTCTAATTTAACTTAAAGAACTTTTTGATCTTTCTTTCTATATTTATCTTATACAAAACAAAAGAAATTACATTTTTTCTAGCCTTTTGGCATATCAATATTATTATGTACTATTATGGTCATTGGCACAAGTTTTATTAATAATCAAATTTCAATTCAGACAAAAAAGAGAACTACATTTTTGTATCACATACCAAAGATAGCACATTATAAATTTCTGATATCATCAAAATCAAATTCATAAAAAGTCATTAAAACAAATTTTATATATTAACATTTATTAAAAAATACTCATACAAATATATGCATATTCATTTGTGTATAAATGAAATAAAGAGGTCCATGATCTAACAACAATTCATTATAAAAGGTAATGGTATGGACGGGACGAATGGGCGCGGTGAAGGGGTACACATTTAGAATTTAATTAATTTCTATTAATTTTCTAATTTTTATTCATACCTACATATTTTAAATTTGATTATAAATTCGATTATCTTACAATTTATTTTAAATATACCAATACGTATTCATATATATTTATAGATATAAAAAAATATATATATATTCGAAAATATTTCTTTTTGATATTATAATGTGCATAAGTATAAAATATTTTGTCATAAAAATAAAAAAAAAAATGAAAATAAATTTGCATTTAGTGTATAAAATAGAATAAAAAATAAAACTTGTATTTGTAGATTTATTTTTGATAATTTTTTTTTGTCAATATATTTTTATGTGAGTTTTGTGAATGGGAAAAAGTTCAATAACATCTCGATAATAAATATTTTTTGTCAATTTTATATTATAAATAACAAATTTAATATTAGCAATAATTAATATTTTCTAATATACGCATATTTTAATAATATATACATATTTGATTTGTTTTTGAGACCATAATGAATATGGAATTATTATAAAAAAAAATATGGAATTATTATTATAGGTTTTCTTTTGAATTAACTGTTTAATATATAAGATATGTTTTTCTTTTTTGTTTTTTTGTATATTGTTTTCTTATAATTTATTCATGTATATCATTATTATTATTATTATTTGAATATACCTGAGAGTATGTGAAGTTTTTTTTAAATGAAATAAAAAAAAAGCAGATGTTATTTATAAAGATTATTATATATTATGTCAGTGAATGAACTCTCTTCGATGTATTATTTTCTTAGCTATATAAATGTATAGATAGATTATAATTATGTTGTTTTTTCCATTTCATAAATTGCATTACAATTAAAATATAGTAATTATTCCATTTCCACATATATTAATTCAATTTGTATATATTGTTTTATTTTTTTCATTATATTCTTAAGAATTGTTCTTTTTATGTATAATTAATAATGTACAATTTTTAACAATTTATAATCATGTAAATAATTTATATAAATGATGCAATACAAATGAGTAATTTTCTCTGCATTTCACAAAATCTCCATAGAGATTTCATTCCTTTAAATATTTTTCCAATAAAACAATTTATAAAATGAGAATTTTTTATTATATTATTTGTTTCATTGAAATTTTATAACAAAATAGCATATATAATAAAAGTATATATATACTGATAATGTCAATGTTTTGTGGTTACACACAAATTCTATAATGAAAAAAAAATGACACAGACATCTCTATATACGCTATATGGATACTATATTTATATAATAAATTAACAAAAAAAGAATTAATTAAATTATTTCCAACAACCATAAAATAAATATATGTACAATAAAAAGCATCACATTACAAACATTAAAATTATACATGATCGAAGAAAACAAAAGCAGAATTTAATAAACAAAAAAATAATATACAATTTATCTTAATGGAAATTAGCTATACATTGATACGACAACTGCAATGTATAAGAAGAAAAAATTAAATAAAGTATTTCATTACATTATTTGTTTTATAAATATGTGAAAATATAATATCTTATATATGTTTTACTTATGTTTTGTTATATATATATATTCGACATATGTATATTATATATAGTTAAAAGTACTCGTAAAAGTATGTGATATTTTTTTTTAAACAATTTCAATCTGCATTTATATGAATCCGGTTTATGCAATTTACTTTAACTATATATATATAAATGAATTTATGAAAATAAAATTCCTTATATTATAACAATTATAATAATATATAAATGCAATTTTGACCGCATATCACAATTTCCATTTTATTTTATAATTAATATACAGATAAATCTTATTATATATATAGTTAAATGAATATAATTTTTTTTATTGGTATTATAATATTTTGCTACTGCGTTTGGATTTTCGTAGAAAAAGGTTTTATGGAATGAAAGCAGATTGTTGATAATAAATGACATTTCTAATATGATTTCAAAATAAATATATAATCAGAATATTATCCCATATTAAACATAATTTAGCTGGAAATTTTATGCATATCTTGTAGTCCAACCTTTGATGACATATTATTATCTTGGACTATAATTCTTATGTAACGATTTAAAAAAGTTATATTTAAAATCCCTGATCTAACTCTATAAACAATATGCGTTAACACGGGTATATGAAATTCCAATGTATCACATTCTTTATGCGAGAGATTAAATATTTATTGTATTTATATTTATTTTAAAAATATTATATGATTCTAATAATCTATATATATTATAATAAAACAGAATATTTTAATTTTTGTTTATACAAAAAGTCAATCATATAAACTTAAACTATTTTAAATATATACATACAAATAAAATACATTCCAAATATATTAATATGTTGTATTAATCATTGATACAAAAAGAAAAAATCTGGTCAAGGCTATAAATAATAAAAATCAAATATATAGATATGTTGTGGCGGCGGGCGGGTGTTCAATTAAAATTAATTTGATCATTTATATTGAATAATATTTTGTTATAATAAAAATCTTAATTTTAAAAGTACAATGTACATTTTTCTATATCTGTATATGTATATAAAAAAACTTTCACCGCGATCAATATGCAATTCAATTTATTCGTATTCGTATATAAATGATCATATTACAAAAACAATAATAAATAACAATGCAGCAATTCTTAGTTTTCAGAAATGCAATCTTATAAATACAATTTATTTTAAATACCCAGAAAAACTGTGTGATTTAAAGGACGTTTTTTTAAAACAACATTTTTTCTTTAAATACTAATTTATTACTAAAATGATAAATGCAAAAAGAGACATATGAAAATATATACTATAATCATAATCAATAAAGTACATTTAAAATGATGTATCCATATAGAAAACAGTACATAGTACATAGTGTGGTTTGTTATCTTGTTTCAATAACATATTTGTATATATAGTTTATGCTATTTGATGTTGTTTTCACCAATTATGGTAAAACAAATTCATGTTTTAAAATATGTATATACAATACTAGTTGTTGTGATATTTTAGAATAACTGGTAGCACTTATATATAAAGTATATACTGATAATTTTATATACAAACAAACCCCTCTAGAAAATTATAATTATCAACAATTTTGCATTAATGCTATAGCTCAATGACCGCAATGAAATGGCACATTTTTTTTATTATAAACAATACAAGGTGTATAATAATATATTTGATAAACTTATTTTGCTTTTCAAATAATATGGTTTTATGATCTAATATTTTCTAAAATTTCTACTTAACATATAATTTTATTCATATTTGTATTTGATATAATTGTTTACGTATTTTCAATTGATATTAAAGTTTTGTAACATATTTATAGATGTATTAAAATAAAAATCTTTTGTTTTAGATAATCATAATTGATATATATGAAAATTATTATAGAAAGAATTTTAAAATTAAAACATGGTAGTAAAATTATTCTATAATTGAATTATTTGAATTCTACCTGCACAATTACTATTATTTAAGAGACTGTATATCGTTAAGAATTACCATGTATAAAAAGCTAACATAAGACAAAACGTGTGAAAATATTACATGTTTAAAGAAAAAAATATTTAACTGTTAATTAAAATGTTAAAAAAATATACATTAAAGCATTTATTTAAAAACTTCAGTAAAAATAAAAAAAAAATGATTTTTACAATCGACGTTTATTTTTTCTTATAAATATCAATTTAAAAAACAAATAAAGGAATATTAAAATTTGTCGTTTTTTTTAATAACGCATTCTTTATATTTCTATAAGTAAAATTATATTTCTGTTAATGTTAAGAAAATTTCAACATATATGTGAATGAATCAAAATCGAAAATACTACTTTTACTATATATGTTCTGTATATATTTACTATACAAACGATAAGTTATAAAAAGAATAAACAATATAATTAAAAAAAGAAATTCTATTTTCATTTTCATGTCTATATATATTCAGAAATAATAGATGTAATATGAATTATGGAGGCAGATGTTTTAAATGCATTACAAACAAAAATTGCCTATTTATCTGGTGGTCGTGATCGAGATGCACATCTTTTAATAATAATTACCGTACCATCTGAATTACAACCATGGACAAAATATTATTTAGAATTATGTGTAAAATATTTATTATCAATTTTAAGGTAATTTTCATTAACTTTGATTTATATTTTTATTTTTATATATAAAGAAGATATCATAATTACAATTTTTTTTCTCTTTATGATGAACATCCGATTGCAGTTCAGAAAACCAAAATTATGAATATGTTGTAATAATTGACACACAAAAATGTCAATGGCGTTTGGCACGTTCCACAATCCGAATGGTCACAACATTATTTGGTATAAAATTATTAAATTTAATTGTTGTACGGCCAGATGCATTTTGGGATAAACAACGTGTTGAAAATTGTGCTAAAACGCATAAAAAGGGAGAAGTAAGAATGAATTTAAATTGAATTACATTAGAAAAAAAATAAAATACTAAAATTATAAATTTTTATATTTGATAATGAAAAAAAAAAACAAATATATGTTATGCAGCCAATTATAATATCAAAATCACGTTTAGTCAAATATTTTGAAATCACTGAACTACCAGAAGAATTAGGTGGAACATTATTATATAATCATGAACAATGGATAAAAAATCGTGTTGTTAGTATAGTATAAATATAATATATTGTAAATTTTTTTTTGCCTTCCATTCATTCATTATATTTTTTCATTAATTTTATTTTATAATTTTATGTATTCATTTTTCTTATTTTCATTCAAAACCTTAACTCATACATGGATAGAATATTATGAAATCTATATGTTATTTTACATTATAATACTTCATTTACGTGTGTATGTGATGAATACGATATGTATGCATATAAAACAAATACAAAATACTTAAATATATACTACATCTTGATATGTAAAATATACTTAAGTTACATAATAAATTATGCATGCATATAAGACTACAAAAGATTATAAAAATGAAAAATGAAATGTGATTTTAATCTTAAATAAACAAGGTAGTACATAATTCCATATAATATAATACCTAATTTATATTGTTTTACCTGCTAAATTATTATTGTACAGACGCATTTCATTATATTCAGATTTACCAGAATGTCTCTAATAATATCGTCCTTCAAATCAGAAAATCTTTTGTTAAACTTCAATATTTCTATTTTCTATATTGTTGTGTTGGTTAATTAAAGTATTGCGATTTAAAAATATATGATTAATTTTTTCATCAACAACCATGTATTAGATGTATTAAACCCCCAAATCATTTAAGTAACAACTTAATATTAAAGTAAGTATTTATTTGATTTTTAGCGTATTGAAGAATTTAAACAATTTTATGAAAAAATATTAAATGACATAGAAAATTTACATATTATATTATTGGAAAGTAAATCGATTCGAGCCAATGAAACGCAACAAGCATTACGATCATGCACACAATTAAATAATGATGTACAAAATGATATTAAAAATATAATTACAATCGGTAAGTGTTAGTTTGTATACATATATACAGAATAGTTTGTTGGTTATTTTATTGCACATTTCAATTTTAAATTAATTCTATTAAAAATTATGTATATATAGGGACAAATGTAATAGCCGATATAAATGTAACAATTACAAATAAAACATGTTTATCTCAGGATTTATTAGATGGTCGTGATTTGATACGTATCATGATAAATGGTATGGAAAAAAAACAAACCGTAATTGTCCAGGCATGGTTTGATTTAGAGAAATGCTTTGAAGAAACACGAGAATTGGCACAATTAGAAGAGGGTATCTCATTTGTTACAAATTGGATATTAACAATTGGTGAACATTTACTGAGTGGACAACAAAAAATCGGTTGTGACATTCAGTCATGTGAAGAATTGCGTAATTTACATGATGTAATGGAAATGCAATGTGTTGATACTTATGGGTTTTATGCAGAACTGTTACATAAAATTGATAGATTTTCATTGGCCAAAGATACATTTGCCCATAAGGATTTAATGTCACAAAAAGAATTTATGGATTTTGTTTGTCGTAGTTTTGCCACCAGATTAGAACGTCGACGAAATGTATTGATAACGTCAATACGATTCTATCGTTTGGTATCCGAATATTTTGATAAAACCAGTGAGGTTTTTGAAACCTTAATAATGGGACATAAAGTTGATGACTTTGATTTGGCCAGTATAAATTTAAATAAATTAAAAGATAATCAACAAAGTTTAGGTATAAATTTCACCGGGAAATTATTTTCCAATTACATTTTTTTTTTTGGGGAGGATAAATATTATAAATAAATGTTGTAACTTTGTTTTTTTCATAAAATAGATAATGTTGTAAAGGAATTGGAAAAAGAAGGTGAAAAATTAAGTGATATTCTTTCGATGCCAGTTAAAGATGCATTGGGACGTGACATTGGCATTGATTACAGTGAAGATATTGCAAGTATACGTGATATTTTAGATGCAACAATTGCACGTCGTAATATATTTATCGATAGTGTTGAATTACAAAAATTAACGCTAGAGCAAATTACGTATATTCATACATATGAAAAAGATGCTGCAATTGCAATTAAATGGATTGATGATTTATATACAGCTATGATAAAAACTCATTCACATGTTGGATGTAATGTCTATGAGATACAAATGCAAAAAGAAGAATTACAAACGTTTCAGGAAACGGCTAAAGTAAGTTAACTATATATATATATTATTATTTTATAATATCATATTGATGTATAATAATTTAAATATACTGTTATTTTATCTTATCTTATTTATGATAGATCTTCTTTTATATGATATAATAATTATACAATGTTTATACGATAAAAACTTGTTCGTATATAAATTATTATATTACATATAGGTATTTCCTTATGTTAATCAATAATAAGAATATATATACATTTTAATTTCTTCCTTTCATCTATATAATGCGCATAAAATATAAAACGTATAATCGATATTTAATAATAAAATTTATATTTAGTTCATTGCAATAAATTTTTAATATGTTATATACACGCATATAGGGAACATACAATTATGGATGTCAATTATTGGATGCTGCATTGGCATTACGACAATCGTGTAAATTAAATGCAGAAGCAAATCGTGATATGTTAAAAAGCTTTAATCAAATATGGAAACATTTACAATTAATTAGTCAAGAGCAAATGACGCGATTACGTGTATCGGCTGTTTTTCATCGTAGCGTCGAAGAACATTGTATAAAATTACAAGAATTAAAAAATATTGTAACAACAAGTCAAGCAAATGCAACAACAATAGCAAATGATCCAATAGCATCCACAGAATCATCAACGATAACGACAACCACCACACCACCATCATCATCAATTAGTGATAATTCAAATAAAGAGTTATGTGATATTGATATAAAACGTCTTCGTTTACGAAAATATTTAACATGTAGAGAAAAATTATTGGTTGAAGTGGGTCGTATGGTGAGATTGGGACGTTTATTGAAAACACGATTAAAGGAACCATTTATTTTGGATGATAAACCGGATTCGTAAGTGTATTTTTATTTTTATTGTCATTTATTGATTACAGTTCTGTCTTCAATATACAGTTATTTGTTTTGTTGCTTTTTCTGAATATTGGTACAATAAAATAAAAAAAAAAATAAAACAATAAAAAAGTTAAATTGAAAAAAGAGGACACAAAGTGAAAAATATTATATTTATATAATTCAACTTTCTTTATACAATTCGTAATCATTTAATATAATATTTTATTCCAAGTATATTTAATATAAAGACTTTCATCATTAAACAGCGATAATAATAAAAAGTATATAACATATCTATTGATTGGTAGCGCTGTTATTCTTTGATGTCTATTGAATATTTTTTCTTAATAAAATTAAAAAATAATAAAATAAAATTTAATTAATTATCTTAATCGATAGATTTATTTACAATAAATTATTATTTTAATGGAATTTTTATGAACCTTAATCGTTTACTTAATCATCATTTTAAATATTTATACCCAACGAAAGGGGTTATAGCAATTAAAGTTAAAAATTCATTCTCGATTTATAATGAAATACATTTTTTCATGACGATTTTTAAATATTATTATAATTATCAGGTATTTATGGCACACAAAATGCAAAATTTTAAAACCAGCTATAAAATTTCTGACCGTTGACTGATATGTTGATAATTTACTTTTTATTTTGTATTGAAAATATTTCTATTTTTCTATACAAAATAAAAGATAAATATATATCTATAAGTGAATATATTTTTTATTTTATGGTTTAAATTTGGAAAACTTTAAGAATACAAATTATATTTTTAAGTAACATTTTAAAATTATCTTATTTCAATTACAATTTTCCGCTTTTGTATTTATATTTCTATTTTTATATATTTTATTCTAACCCATATATACTCAATTCAATCTTATAACGAATTACACCGTATAGAATATAAGAGATTGAATTTAAAAAAAAGTGTATGCACAATATTTTAAATGTATTTGTAAAATAAAAAAGAAAACTATATGGAAAAATTGTTATATGTTTATAAATTACAATAAATTTTTATTTTATTTTTTCCTAAATTCGTTCAAGTGTGTGACATTTTTCAATATACACAAACCCATCAACTCTCAATTTAAGCATATATAAATATAAAGAACACAACAACTTAAAAGAATGATAAAAATTAATTCTTTAACAGTTTTCCTTTGAATTCTAAGCGTTGGATATATATTAAATATACATATTAAAAAAACGGGTGCGGTTTTGTTTATCAAAGTTTATTGAATGCATTTTTTATATTTCATATATAAATATTTTCAATTATAGTTTTCGTTATTTGTTTTTAAAATTACATATCAACAATATATATATATATATAGTTCAACGTTATAATAGTAATTAATGTGTATTTTTAAAATTTTTTTTTCTTAAAAATATTATATTAATTATCAATCAAATAAATATGTTTTTAAGTAAATAAAAGAAATGAACAAAAGTAAACAAAGTACATAAATGTATAATATTAATAGTAAAAAAAATTTGTATTTATGAACTATTACAAAAATACATTAAGACATTTAATAAATTTGATTTGTTCGATTTGGCCAATTGCCAATTTGTACATTTCAAATTCACATAATTTATATATTGAAAAATAAAAGTGAATATATGACGAAACTATATATATAACTATATATATATATATATATTTTTAATTTGTATAATAATAAACATAACGCGAAAAATTGTGCATATAAAAATATTTAACCGAAATAATTTATTGTTTTAATACCGTCAGTTAATATTATAAAATAAAAAGACTCATGTTTTAGAGACAAATACAAATAGAAAATAATTAATATTATTTTATATATGATATAATTTTTTGATGTCTATCAAATAGAATGTCAGATTCATCAGGAAGTATAACACCAACATCAGGAAATTTAATTTCATGCGATGCAATTACAGCTAAATTAACAGAAGTTTCACGTATTGCTGAATCATTAGATTATGCATTACGGGATACCCAAAGTAGTTTAGATCATCATTATCATGAACATCATCAACAACAGCAACAGCAACAACAACAACAAGAACATATTCAACAACAACATAGTCAACATCAACAACCACAACAAAATCATCATCATCATCAACAGAAACATCATCAACACCATAAACAACAAAATAGTTTAGACGATACAAATTCAAATTCATCAATTGAAAAACTAAAATGTGAACATAAAATGAAATTGAACCCAGGTGGTGGAGAAAGCCGTGGAAGCAATGATGTAAGTTCAATATTAATAATAAATTTGATTAATATTTTAATAGAATTGATTACAAATTTTTTCAATATATTTACAAAAAAAAAATCAAAAATAGGAATGGAATTCAAGTGTAAAATCATCAACAGAAGATGAATCATTTATAACCGCATCGGAATGTACATTTACTCCACAATCACATTCATCTTCATATCGTACAGCATCCGAAGGTGGTATTACATCACCTTGGTGGAGTGCCAAAGATACAAATTCATTTGATGCTGATAGTTCGGATGCGGATCCCGAAGCATTACCATCAATGCAATTATTATCGGGTGTCATATCATCAACAAGTGCATCATTTGATGATTCCGAACATAGTTTCCTATCGGCTCAACCATCACCACTGTCCACACCACCTTCATCCATATTTAATACACTGAATAAAGAGTCGAGCGAAACGCAAACAAGAAATGAACAACAAAATAGTCAATCTTCAGCTGATGAATCAATAACAATTGATAATATATCATCACAAAGTGCATCATCAGATGATAATCGGAAAATTAATGAAAATATAAAATTATCAATAAATAATAATAGTAATATTAATAATAATAATAGTGAAATATTATCATCATCAGCATCGTCACCAATTGAAACATCTGCCGTTGCAACACTTGCAGAATCGATAAAGGTGAGCGCTAATGATGATATCATTTTGAATGAAAACAATATAGATAATAATAATAATAATAATAGCATTAGTAATAAGAACAATAAAGACGACCAAGAATTAACTTCTTGGAGTAATTATTGTAATGTATTAATCAATAAACATACAATTAAAGGATGTATTTAATTGCAATACAATAAAAATAATTTATTATTAATATTATTTTAGAATAAAAAGATAGTTAGCAATTGTGTATTTTTCGTTTGATATATTATTCTGCTTTATTAAAAAAAACATTTTTTTTTTATTTAATTATTGTGTGCGAGATTGAAATTTATTTAATTATTTTTTTATTTTTTCTTGTGTTTATTAAATTATTTTAAACTATATATGATTTTAATTTGTGTTGTTTTTTAATTGTTTTTAGAACCCATATCCAAAATTTGTAACGAATTTTTAATAGATTAGGTAGATATTTTTATTTATAGTTGTTATTTTGACTTTAGCATATAGAATTACGTTAATTATATGTATTTATACCAATGTATACTACAGATATTTCCAGTTCAATAAATAAAAACACCGTTTCAATGCTATTATTTAAGGAATATTATTCTTTCTTGTCGTGATGAATATGGCAGATAGAATCAAATAATTTTAGAATATATTTACACGGAATTTTTTTTTGGTCCTTGTGATTGATTTTAAAGCTAGATCTTTTAGGAATATATTCCGTGTATATTTTAACATTTAATTTCGTTATACATTAAAAATAAAACTACAATAAAAGAAATATTAAAGATTATTTCATATATAGAAAGAGAGAGAGTTCTTGACATACATTTTTATGATTATAGTTTCATTTGAATGGATTCATAAAATAAATTGCAATAGCATTTTACAACCATAATAAAGTCCCGTATAGTATTAGTATATAATAAAATCATTATATTTATTATTATACGAAATTACGAATGCAAATAACAATTTTCATACGTATATTATCCAAAAATGCAAAAGAAATTGCAATTAAAATGAATGTAGTTCAAATAATTATTTTGTACTGTATACAATATTATTACAAATAAATATAAATAGATTCCAATTTAAATATCTTTGAATATTGATCAAGTAAAAAATGTTTTTGAATAAATACAAAAAATATATATATTGATCGAGATTCAATGCGTATTAAAAATACACACACGAACAAACAATCTATATAAACATTCAAGTGTGGCTCAAAATAATTTTAAAAATAATTTGAATTATCTATAAATATATATAAATATATATATATATAAATACAAGAATTTTTCCTTAAAATATCATTATGTAATTTCTTTTTTTTAAAAAAAAATGGGATTTTATTTTGGTACAGCGAAAAACGAAAGTTTAATATGATCTAATACTATAAGATATATATTTTTTTATATAACAAAACCATTACCATTTTTCTATATATACAAATATTTTCTTTTAAAACGAATACAGAAAAATTATAATAGATATATGTACATTATTTTGTTTTATTTGTGTATATATATACTGTAAATTATTTGGGAAAATCTTACAATTTATATATAAGTAAATATAAAGAGGTGCGTATACATATAATTTTCAAATATAAACAAAAAGTTCAAAAATTTTCTTATTTTTGTTAATTTATATATTAAAAAAAATCTGTTCACTCACTCATCTAATAAAATTTTGTGAATATACATTACAAAATAGCATCATCATATAGACAAGATGATATTCTACGAACAAAATATGATTGAATATGAAAATATGAAAATACACGGTCTGTTATAAAATGTATGCGTCTATATAGACTATATGGGAATTGGATATATATATATAGATATGATTTGTTACATATACGTTTATTTTATACGTTTTGTTTAAATTAGAATTTGTTGTATTTCTATTTAGTATAAAAAAAACGTTTAAAATATTGAAGTCTTTATATATGAATATGTGTATACATAAATATAATTAAAAAGGATTTGTCTATATATACAAAATACAAGATCAAGCGACATGATACAAATTACCCGGTCAAATATAAAATATCTATCATATATAAACAAACAATTTTTACTATATAATTTTAACTTTAAATGTAATACCGCATTATACATTCATTTCTTATGATGATTTATATTTTTAATTTTTTTCTTCTTTTTAATATTGTTTAGAATACGCATAATAATATAATATTAAACATTTATGATGCGTTTATTGTATGCATTTTTTGTATGCATATAGTTTTTTTTCTTTATGTAAATAGTTATAAACGAAGAAATAAAAGGTAAGGAAGGATAAATATTATTTTTTTGTATTCATTTAATTTTTAAACGGTTGATCAACAATATTGATATTGTAAACTATTATTTTTATATGTTAAAGATTTATAATAAAAAAAAGCAAAACTACTCAATAAAAAAAAATATAGAATTTTGTTGTTTTTTTTTTTCATTATATAAACAATATATCAAACCAACGGATCAGCAGATCATCTTCTCTTGAAACTATCAGATATAATATACCATAAATACACGCACCATTTATTTACAATAATACATATCTATATACACATATATATGATGGATATACGTATAACATTTTATAGAAAATATAAATACCTATATCTACTATATATCTTTAATAAAAACATTATATATAATTAAAAATACATATATCTAGGAAAATATAATAACAGATGTATCAATATAATACATTATAATATAAGCCGTGAATATATGATTTTCTATTCTAACTACACAAAATGTGCGGATGTATTCATTTTTTTCTTCTTTAGATTCGCGGCTTTGTCTAAATTTAGAAATTTTACTATATGCAAATAATCATTTTATGCTTTTTTCAAATTCATATTCGTATTCTTGTATATCTACCAAACGTAAAATAAAGAAAATTCTTCTTTTTTTTTAAGTGTAAAAATAAATTATATGTATTTAATAGATGTTTGTGGAAATATTTCCAGATTGCAAAAATTTGAATAAATATTATGTTTATTTTCGAAATATCAGTATAAAAAACATAATTTATATGGTTTTCGTTTTCCTTTAAAGAATCAAAAACTTTATATTCCATCAAATTAACTCGTTATCTCTGTGGTGATTGAATAAAAACTAAAAACATATAAAAAAAAATAAAAACTACGAGTCCTTACCGTATATTTCTAACTTCGGAATTTTTATTAGAAACAAATACCAAAAGGAGCTCCAGGAAAATTATAATAATATATCAAAATCATCTTTGATATATCAAATTTACAGAACCTTCAATTATATAAAATAATGAATAATGGATAAATGCGAAATTTCCCCAGAATTTCTAGGAAAATAGAAATCTATTTAATGAAAATTTTTAACATTTTAATAATTTTTACAATAAGAAAGACACCTTGTATTAAATAATAAAAAATATTACACACATTCAAGTGAAATATAATTACAAAAAGAAAAATTAAACTTTTTTTTCTAAGTCATATAACTTAAAATTAATACAGAAAAAAAATACAATCAAATAAAAAAAAATAAACTTTTTATATAAAAATTATATATATATGTATAGTACAGTAACTGCGTGTTTAAAATCAGACAAAATATGATCTTATATTATATGAAAAATTGAGAATTAAACTTTAACTAGTCAGTAGTATGTCGATACGACACGACACCGACATGGGAATAAGAAATACAGAATTTGATGGCCCGCGGAAAACAGGTTTCCACGTTTTATATTATTTTTTAAGAATCATCTTGCGTTATATATGAACAGCTTTTATTTTTGCGCTTTTTTTTCTTTTTTTTTTTTAAGTTGAGGTATATCATACTTTTTTTTATAACAATTTGTAATCTACTATTTAGATATACAATATATATAAATGTGTAATGTATATATACAATATTTATTTTATATATATACGTATGTATATTGTTATACTCAATTACTAATACAATATATTCGTGTATTCGACGTTCGACGAGTTTTAACTTTTAAATATTTCATTCACATTTCATTATTTTGGTATATAATATAATTTAGTCTTGAAAATACAATTCGTTTGTGCTGATCAAAAAAAAATATTAAAATTTTTTGTTATTTGTGTATTTTTAGTAGTAGCCGATTTAATTTATTATATAGTATTATTATTATTATAATTTATTATATGAATGTTTAAAAAAAAATTACGTACTGTTTTTAGAGCCTAATATTTGTAAAAGATAATTTAACATAAATGTTATTAAAAATGATACCGCGCATAATATAGTAAAATCTTGTAACAATTATAATTATAATATATTATTATATATGTTGTGAGTGACTGACCATCGATTGATTATTGATTATTATAAAACACGATAATTAAAAGCAAATAACTAAAATATATTCAATTAAAAGATACTTATCGTTCATTATTTGTTATAAAAAATAAAATTTTAATTTTTTGTTTATTGCTATTTAATTTTTTGATTATTGTTTTTATTTTTTTTTTGAAATCAATTTTTATTAGTTTTTTTTACGAAATTAAAAAAAAATGTAATTTATTTATTTTTGTAATTTTGATAATATGAATGTTTTTTGAAATTTTTCTTTTTTATTTTTTATCTTTTATTTTATGCTTTGATATCGCATAATTTAAAATTTGAGTAAAAAATCCATATATATTTATTTCACTGTTCAAATAAATAGTTTTGTTTTGTGTTTAAGATATTATAAAATATAAAATTAAATAACGAATTGATTCAAATATTCTACGAAAAAAAACAAAATTAATTTAAATTTAAACCAACGAAAATAATAATTCACAATGGAATCGGAAGAATTTATAACACCAAAAGTTGCAAATGTATTAGGGCAGACATTAATATCGTCACAGGAACAACAAGATTTGCAATTTCAACAACCACCAATGCCACCCGTACGCTTTCCACCCTCATCGCAGGATAACGATCAATCTGGATATCCTGGATCAACAACTATCAGTACAATTGTATTAAAAAGTGGACCAATACAACTTGTTGTTGGTTTATTACAAGTGAGATATTTGTTTATTATTATACAAAAAAAAAACAAACTTACCAACTCTTTGATATCGCAGTGTGTATACTATATTTAAAAATATAAAAAAATAATGTTCTTATATTAAATGAATGTTTTATTATTGCAAATATAAGTATGTACATCTTTTTTGATAAAGAAAAGGTTAAATACTGATAAAAAAATATCTCGTATTGTATTCTATAAATATATATATTGAAATAGGCATACCAAAGATAACTTTTTTTTAATAGAATGATATGTTTTGTATGTATATTCTTACACATTTGTTGATTTTTTCATATTTTGTATGAATATTATATATCAATTTTAATTTTTTGTTCAAACTGTAATAATAATTATTATTATAAATATGTACAATATAGACATCAATCATTTAAATTTACATCTCAACAAAATTCATTATACATACACACGATAATACTTTAGAGAATTGACAATAAATTGTTGAAGGTTAATGTGCGTGTATATTATATGTTATTATTATAATAACTCTTTAAATTTTTTGACGGTATGAAAATTTTATATGTATCTTTTACAAACAGTATTAATAATTGAAATAGAATCATATTTTCAATAACTTTTCATTCAAATTTATTTTACAGACAACATCGTCTGACTATAAGAAACGATTATTTAAATTTGAGTATAAATTCAAATAAACCAAAAATTGAATTAAATCCATTTTACCATATTAAAACTGGCAATTAACCCGATACAATTTTCAATGTTTCTACAGTATTTTTATAATATTCGATAATTTATATTTATACTAATTTTTAATATAGGATTTTTTTTTAAATCATATACAATATTAAAATTTAAAGTGTGGCTCGCTATAAGTATATTTTCATCGTAATTATTAGGTCAACACTATAACAACATATAAATATAATATTTGCCAAACTTATGCGTATATATTTTTTATATAAATAAAATTATAATATAATTATAAATATTTATAAAATTTAGATCATTACATGTATTTTTAAGTATTTATTAATTATAAATTAAAATATATATAGATTCAAAATCTATTAATAATTTTCACAGTAGATAGGTATTTAGTATACACTGTGTTTTATACATATATACAATTTAAACATAATTGCGAAGTTCTATAAATTGATTTTGACCGCTTTTGACGACCTAAATAGTCTGAAATCAAACATCCATTATGAAAAAAATTCATAATGCGATCGTATATCAGAGTTTATCTTTGTGAATGGTTTAAACGCAGAAATAGTTCTTCGTTTCAGTTAAACTAAATTGTAAAAGAATTTTTGAAGTAATTGAATTAATTGTACATCAATAAATTATTTATCTTTGATTCGTATAATATATTGTCTTATAATTAATTTGATTTTGTACATTTACTATGAAATTTTATATTAAACCAGATATACTAAAACTTTATACGTTATCTTCTATATAACAGAAAGAAAATACTCTAATTATACGATATAAATATTGAATAATCATATATAAAAAGAAATATAAAAATATAGATAATTTACATTACAATAAAATGAATACAAAAAAAATAAATCATTGTCGACAGATAAAATTGCATTGCCATTATAATGTTAAATAAATAAACGTATGCATAGTAGTATATATACATAGACACAAACGCAGTAATTCCCTATGTAATAAAAACTCATATAGGATATACACAATTTGAACGATAATAATCCATTTTTTGTTTGATGAAATTTAATTTCATTTAAATTCATTCTTTTCTTTTAGATTCAACAAACAAACAAAAATGAATTTATATAAATATTGTATTATATATACCAATTCAATGTTTAATAATAAATATATATATATTTTATAATTTCTTAATAATTTAATTTTATAAGATTAAACGGAAGTTGAATGAAGAAAATAAAAATATTAAATGGGTTTAATTCATAATTATTATTTTAATCCTTTTCTTTTTGTAAAAAAAAAATAAAATTCGTTTCATTTTGAAGATTCATTATCATGATTGCATTTAATTTTATGCATCATTTATTATATGAATTTTCTCTTTTATGATTTTATTTTGCTGTACAATCTGATATTACAATCTTTTCTGGGATACACAAAAAATTTTCAAATCAAAAATTAATGCGGAACAAACAAACGATAAAGAATTTATTATTATTAAAAGCTGTCTTGAAATCAAGTATGGGTGAAATATGATTTTTTTTATTCGTAATTCTTTAATTAAATCGTATAACAGCCAAATATATACTTATAAAGAGATAATATGAAACAATAAGTTTAATTTGAAAAAATTAATGAATCGTGTCAATCAATAAACACATTGCATTGTAATAGTTAATTTATCTACTTTTTTGTTACCTAGTTTTGTGGTTTATACATTTCATTTAAAAGAATCATATTATATATAGATATATAGTTTTCTAATAAAAATATAATTAACCGCACAAAAATCATTCAAATTGAACTGCATGAAATTTAAATTATAATTGAAAACGAGGTATATATTCGTGAATACGAGAAGAAAAAAAACACGATGTGATTTAAAAAAATTGTTTGTACATACGTAAGTTATATTATAACAGTCCATTGTAAAAAACGAAAGAAAATTTAATCAAGTTTTTTTTTTTTGGTTTACATTACCTTATTTTTTATGCGAATCTTTGCAATTTTTTCTTACTCTTCTTCTTTTTGGTCTTAAAATAAATTTTAAGATGTTTTCGCATGACTGCTCCTCTATATATAAACACACACATATATTATTTAAAACGAATACAATGTACCAATAAATACATATATTATGTATAGAAATAAATAAAATAGAAACAAAAAAATCAACTTAAAAAATATTCGCATATTTTTATGATTATATACCATATTGATTATAAATTTAATATTTGTTGCTTTTCCTTTTTTTCGATTTTTATTTGTTCTTCCTTAAAACTTTCTTTAACAAGTTCTATATAATTAAATTTTAATTTATTTGTGGATTGTGTACCTTTTATAATTATATAATTTTAATACAAATAAACTGTAATATACTAAAAATATATATTAATATTTTTTCTTATTTTTTTCTTCTATTCGGCGAAATTTATTGCTTGAAAAAATACCTTTATAACCACCATATTAATATCGGTTAATTCAAATGCACTCTTTCAAACGATAATGATTTGTTGAAGGTGATTCTTGTTCAGGTATAGTTATATAGCAGAATTTAATATCGAAAATAAAATTATATAAACACAAAAACCTTAAACCTGTTATTTGTTTATTATATAAATGGGATTTATAAGATCCGTTTAATAATGAAGAAGAATATTTTTATTTATTTTTAAACGGGGTTAATATAACTTTATAACAGTAGATGAGTTAAATTACCCAGGTAAAATAAAATATTCACAACTCTATAATGTATTTTAGATTTTCTATAAAGCAATGAAAACCTATTTCTGTGAGGTAGAAAATAACCTAAAAATCGTGGTGGTAAGAAAAAATATTACTTATATAGAAAAACAACACTTCATGATTATATCAATGTTTTAAATCCCCTATATAAATATTTCACTGATATCATTATCAATATTTCTTTAATACATAAATCTCATAAGATCATAAATAATATATTGCATATTATTGTCTGAAAAATTAATTTCTATAATATGATATATATAATTTTTATAGACAGACAGTTTTTCTTATTCTATATGTAAATATCATATCTGATAAATTGTGTTTGAATATCGAATATATATAGAATCGACAAACAATTTAAAAAGCTAATTAAATTGATAATACTATATGAATACCCGATTCGCATTCATATTGTTCTTTTTTCTTCCATATATATTAACATACCACCACGAATGATTAACCACAAAACCATAATATATATATATCTAAATAAACGCATTATTCAATGCACAAATACCACAAATAAAAATAAATAACTATCAGCATAATAATAAAATTCTTTATATATAAAAATAAATCAATATGAATGAATAACAAGAAAAAAATACCTGTATATAATAAATACCTTATATGATATTAGTACAAAATTTCTTAAGCATTAAAATAGTGTGTTTCAATATATATATAACGAAATTGATTAACTTTTTTAAGTGCGTGAGTATTTTTAATATCATTCATAATAAAAAAAATATAAATTTAGAATTTTATGTACATTTTATATAACAAAAAAACAATGGATTTTGATTCGATTTAGTTAAATAAAAATGGCTTTAATTTTAATAAATATTAAAAAATAATATAATACTTTAAATGTTATTATATATGCGGTTTTATTTTTAATAAATAATTTGCAATTTATTACATCATTTTGTGGGTGTGTATTATTTATATTCTTATATTTTCTATAAAATAAAATAAATATATATTTAGAAGTGATATATCTATAGATAAAAGTATATTATTTATTTGCAATTATATTCTCTTAATTTACAAACATTTTATTTTATTAATTTCATTGATCACAAAAGAGTTAATTGTAATTTATTCCATTACCTAATATTAAAATATGATCTCAACAATCGAATCGAATCTAAATAATATTTTTTTTTTTTTTTATTAATCTAATTCATTTATTTCAATTTCATTTTTTTTTTTTTTACACTTACATTTTACATTAATATTTTAACATTTTACATTAATATTTTATCAATAAAAAAAAAAACCCAATGAAACATAAAAAAAAAAAAAAAAAAAATAAAAACAAAATTAAAAATATATGAACTCGACCTAGCAGCATGGTCCTTCGACCGTAGCCCCGAGTCCAGTTACACAATTACCTCCAATTAAACTCCCTAACCATCGCATCTCTATATCTTTCCATTTCCAGCATTACACCCGCAACACACTTCCAATTACACACCTCACCATTCGCCTTCACCATTCTTCCAGAGAACAATTCTTTCACCCGTTCTCTCGATAACACATTCACACCCAACCACTTCATTCTCACCCCCGCCAAAATCGGACATTCACCCACAAAATGCCATACGTTCTCGAGCACACATATATTACATAAACTACAAATCCAATTTTCCTCCAAACCCCATCCCCTTGCATTCAGTCCCATAGCATCTCCCCTAGCACGCAATATAACCCTTATCTCATGAAACACCAGATTCACTCTCATATATTCTTGTATTCCATTTCCCCATTCTAACCCCGGATAAACCCAATCATACTTCTGCCTTCGTCCTTCCCTGACCCACTCATTCATACATCGTTCTTCTACCTTTATTATCAATCTTTCAGCATTCTCTCTCCAATATTCTATATCCCTTGATTCCCAATCCCATTCCATTTCACATTCTGCTGCCTTACACTTCCACACCTCAACCCATCCAACATTCTTCCTCACCATTTCCCATAAAATCTTTCGCGCCAACCGTGTCTCACCCTTTCCCAACATACTACTTATATATCTAACATGCAATCTAAAGCAAAACACCCATATCGGTAATCTTTCCAGTTCCAAATAAATCACACATTCTCTACTCGTTCTATGCAGCCACAACATTCTCTTTAAAATATACCGTTCAAACCGCTCCACTTCATCATACCTATTCACACCCCATACCTGACATCCATAACTCACTATACTCCTAAATACACTATCCAACACTTTTAGTTTTGCATTCACACACACACATCCGACCTGCTCATTACCCCACCCCACACCTGACTCACCCCAGCCTTTGCCTCCATAATCTTATTTTTCAAGTGACCCCTCCACGATCCACCATCCGATACCTCAACCCCCAAATATTTATACCTGCTTACCACATCTACCATCTTACCCCCCAATTGCCACTCCTCATCCTTCCTCACTCTCCCACCTCTCCTGAACACCATCATTTTTGATTTTTCCAAATTTATCTGCAACCTCCATTTAACACAATATCTTTCAAGTCTATCTATCATCCCCTGCATACCCCGTACACTATCAGCCAAACACACAATATCATCCGCATAAGCCAACAACCTTACATTTTCCCCCGCTATCCATAAACCACCCCCAATTTCATCATATAAATCATTCAAAAATAACGCAAATAGTGTAGGACTCAACACACACCCCTGCTTAACCCCCGATTCACACTCAAAATACTTAGATTTACTCTGCAACCCCCACACACACGCTTTATTATCCACATACATTCTTTTAATCATACTAACCATTTTGCTCGAGACACCCATTTCATACAATTTACACCACAATAACTCCCTATCCACACTATCAAAAGCAGCCCTTAAATCTATGAAAAAACCATACACACGCGCACCCTTCACCTTTAATTTCAATTCCAAAATACCCTTTAAACTACACACATGATCAACAGTTGAATACCCCTTTCTGAAACCCGCCTGACATTCATTCAATATATTTTCCTCCTCCATCCACTCAACCAGCTTACCATTCAATAAACCCGCCAATACCTTCTCCATTGAATAAATAATATTACGATATGAAGTAAGTTAGAATTATTATCAGGTACATATACATTACTATATCACCAAAAATCAATTTGTTCTTTTAGCAGAATATACTTAATTTATTTAAGAGTTTATCTCCATTTAGGAAAAACAAAAATCAATTTTTAATTTTTTTTTTAAACACACTTCAAAAATTATTCAAGAATTATTTCCACTCAAATGATTAATTTAAATAAAAGAAATTCTTTAGTTCATTTTTTCATTATTATAGTCGTGACTTTTTTCATATTACAAGGGCAATAATGTTAAGAAATAAAAAAAAACATCTTTTGATAAATATAAAAAAAATTAAGACGGTTAAAATTTCGTTTCTTCAAATGTAAAGAAATTATCTTTTATATTAAGAATTGTGTCAAAATTTGTTTATTATTACGATTGATAAGTTTTTATGCGCGGCTCCCGGCAACAAATTAAGATTTAAGATTATATATACGTTTTAATACTTGAAAATAATTTGAATGTTGATCATTTGACAGTATTTTTTTTAGCATTAAATATGAATATTTTTATGTAATCATATTTTTTTTTATTTGAAATGACCGATCAATTGAAAAAGAAGTTTATATTTATGAGCTAAAACACATATTCACTACACAATACCGCAAAATTGATTTCATTTTCATTACAAAAATTCACATTCATCGCAGTATATATTAGATTTTTTATTCGTAACACACAATAAAAAACTGTTTGACGAATAAATTGACGAAATAATATTTTGTTGCTATTATATTTGTTTTATCATCTTCAAACCTTTTATTATTTATGTTTTTTTTTCTTCATATCACATATACAATAATAATAATAATAATAATAATATTAATAATAATCATAAAAAAGTTATATTCATTGATAAACATTTTCAATTAGTATGATGGTGTGTATTTTTTACTTTTTTTTTTGTTTGTTAATTATTAAAGAAACATATTTTTGTTCAATGACGTAATGTCAATATATATATAAAAAAAAACAAGTGTTTATACTAATTTATATGTATATACACAATCATATTCATATGTTTAAAAATATATATTATTATCGCATTTTACATATACTATATATTTATAGTCGACAGATATATTGAAGATCATTTTAATTTTTAATGTATTTATTTATCTTTATATGTGAAATATCATAAATGTATAAAAAAAAATATACAATAAAGAATAAATTCCAATACTTTTTATTCGAAGAATGTTTAATGTTTTTGTTTTACATACATAAAGAGTTTTAATCATCGTATTATAAGTTCGATAACATAGCGAATATTTTATGGGTATCGTCAAATCAACAGAATTTTCTGTCTGTGGATGTAAAATATCCCGATTAATTTAATTATTTAATTTCGAATCATAATAAATATAGATAACAAACTGATTCCGTATAAAAAAAAGAAGGAAGACGATAACATTTATTTTATTAACCGAATACACTTTTTTGATCACAGTTTGTTATTTATATAAATGATAAAATATTTAACAAAATTAAGTATAGATACATTGTTTAATATTTATGTAATTGCTATTTTTAATATCAAATAATACCATATAATACAAAAAAATAATAATAATAAAATAAATAAATAAATAAATAATAAACACACGTGATTATTTATATATATTTACAAACAAATATATTAATTAATTTATTTATTTATTCATATATTTAAATTAAAGTGAATTCTCTTCTTGTATTTGTTTTTATTGTATATACGAAAGATAATATTTGTTGGTATTAAATAAAAACGTACGTTTTATATTTAGATTTTAACACGATACTACTATGGTACTATGCGATTATATATACCGCTAATAAAAATATTATTTTTTGCAATTTTATATACAAAATCAATTATTTATTATACATAGGTAAATATCGGATAATTTCAAGTGCAATTATAAAATATAGTAAATTATATTGTATACACATATTAATCAACACATATTAATTGTATACACATATTAATATAGCATTTGTATAAATATAACATGTTTTTTAAACAAATTATTTCATTAATAAAATTATTTTAAGAGGTGTCAATATAGAAAATTATCATAAACACATTTTTATGATTAATATATTAGATTATAATCAAACATTTGAATTTTTATGTAATTTATAAAAAATAAAAAACAGATATTTATAAGATACATAAAATAAAATAAATATGTTTTTCATTATAGAATAAACGAAACATTTTCCATACAAAAAGAAAAAAATTTGTAAACCAAATTTTATTTTATTAATACAATATGAATACACAAAATAAATCCTATGCGTCATATGCATATTTTTGTAACCTCTATCCTCTATGTCTTATACAACTAAAAAAATTAAAAAAAGAACACACGAATCATAAATTTATTTCTACATTTAATTTTTTTTATATTTGTTTTTGTACAATGTACAATGCAATAAATTGGGTTTGAGAAATTTTTCAGCAATAATATCACAGATGAAATATATGAAAAATAAAGATAAAAAGATTACCCACCACAATATAATCAAACCGCACACAATAACGAAACACAATTTTTAATTTAAAACAAAAAAAAAATAAGTCAAACCAAGAAAAAAAAAGATAAAATATTTTTCTTAGAATGGAATATTAATCGAAATTTATTTATTTATATATTCTAAAAAAATCGTATTTAGTTTTTTTTATGATGTATTATAAAGAAAATTATATAAATTATATTTATATGCATAAAAAGTAAATGTTTTTTTTTTCTATATTAATTTATTTGAATTGGTTATTTATATTTAAAATGTGTTGAAATTTTAACTTTTTCACATGTTTCAATTTGCATATATAGTAAATTCAAATGCATATAATCTATATTCGAATTTTCAAATTATATGTGGATTGTTATGAAATTAGATTATGAAAATTTTATGAACAAAATCTAGTTATACATTTTTTTTTTTGGGGAAATATATAAATAATTTTAAAATTATATAAGATAATTCTCTATATTCATATATTGGAGTCCTGATTAAAATTATCATTACATAATACATAAAATGATTCTATCATTAAAGGGTTGTTGTATAAGGGAGGTTTTTCATCCTATATAGAAAAGTATAGGGAGATTTTTCAAAGGAAAATATTTCATCAAATCAAATTTTTCTTTTCATAGAATATATTGTTTTTGTACATTTTTAATAGGGAAGTTTTTCTCTGAAAAAAACATTTATTGCTGGATAGTTTCGGAACAATATTTCGGCGAAAGAAAATTTTATTTTCACTTGGAATGTTTCCTCAATTGTGTTTTTGTTGGAAAAAAAGCATAAACAAGAAAAGAACGGTAACGAATCTTCTGATTTTGGAAATGCACCATATAAATATGAGTCGTTTCAAGATTTTCCATTTCATTGCGATTTCTATATGAAAGTATTAGAATATCCGCTTAATATCACATATTGTATATATAAGAAAAATTAAAAACTATTTTAATATTAATAATGATATTGTATATACAGACGTTAAGGAAATTATAAATAATATTTAGATTATTATTCTTGTAAATGGATATATTTATTTTTTATATTTACATCCACTATAACCACATTTATATCTATATAAATATGGCGACAATTGGCAAAATACATTATATTATTATATAGATTTGGTTTAATGATTTTATAATACATTTGTTTTGATTAAATCATTTTTGTATATTTGGAGTTTAGAAAATATAAAAAAATAATTTAAGAATGAAACATGTATAAATAAGAAATGTGTAAACACATTAAATTAATTTTGCGAATTATGCAATTTATATTTATAATTTATATATACAGTGAACCCCTTAATAGAATGTTATCGTTATTCATCGTAAGAAAATTTTCAACAAAAATTCTTCAATATATAGGGAGTCTTATAGGGAGTCAATATATAGGGAGTCTTCTCCGTTAAATTTAAAAACGTTTTATAAAACACCGCATCATCCGCATATATTATAATAATAAAATAAGAATCCATTCATTCTGTGTATGTATCCAATAATGTATCCAGTGTATGTATCCAATAATTTTGTAAAATTTATATATAACTTAATTATATCCATCAAAAATGATCAAATATTAAAATAAGAAATACAAAAAAAAAACATTTGGTAATAAATTTTACTGTAAAATATACAAACCGCGCACATATGAAATATTTTAAAGAAAATTATAATCATCACACGCACGCATTTTGCATATCGCATAAAAATAAAACAAAAAATAATTGATATATGCCAAAATGAAAATGAAAAATTGTCTATTATAAATGAATTTCAAAAAGTAAAATTTCTTTGTACAGAATGTTGAAATCGTTATTTTTAATGTAAAACACATTGAGCTATATATGCGAGTGAAATAATATGCGAGTAGATGCTATATATTCATAGATATTTTATGTTATTTTATTTGATTTTCATTTTTAATGCATACGATATATATAGTCTAATTTAAATATTATTATATATCTTCGTATATACTATATAGTACTACCAAAAGAAAAAAAAATCAAAATTGTTTATACAACACGCATTTATATGTATAATATATACATATCTATATCTATTAAACCAAACCAATATGAATCGTTGTTAATATTATAATATTACTTGAAAATCCAAAATTAGAATTATATTAGACCACGTCATTGTACAGAAATTTTCACATTTTCATAATGTTTTATATTCAATTCATATATGTTATATACATAAAAATATGTGTGGAAATTCATTTATGAAATTTATATTTGTAATGTATATTATTTGAATTAAAGATGAAGAAAAAATATATGGTTTTTTCTTATTAATATAACTACACATTTTTACCTCGAAAAGTTGCTATATTTATCCACATACATATTACAATAATATACATTTATAAAATAGATAATAGAACACTTTAATTAAATGAATAAACTCTATATAAATTAACTGACTCTATATAGGTATAAATATGTATATTATAATTTAATTAAACGATAGCAGACTTATAATAAGTGTCTAACATTATGTAATGTGGCTTCTTTACACCTATTTATATTGGATATTTATTTACATTTACTAATCAATATGCGGTATAAATAAATATTTATATACATAATATTTATTAGCAGACAAATGACAATTGAAATTAAATTTGTTTTCTATATATACTATATAAAGAGTTATACAACAAATCATGAACATTATAATAAATTGTATTTGTACATATATATATAGTAAAATCAAATAATAAAAATAAAAGTCTATATAAACATAAGAAACGCGAGTGTAATATATAATTTGCATATTATATTTTTATAAATGTTGTTTAATTTATTTATATACACATACTATTTTACATATATGTATTATGAACGCTATATATACATAATACATATCTATATAAACCAAAATACACCAGACGTCCCTGAGTCTTCTAATGATCATGGTGTTATTTTTATATAATATTATTATACCATATTTAGTGTGATGTCATCTTATAAAAAAAAAACACACACTAAAAATATTATGCTTTTTTTTAAAAAAACTATTTCATATATACACATTCGATCAGTATATAATAATTTTTATTTATTTATTTATTTAAATTATTATATATTTAAAACATTTATTCAAATGAATATACCGACGACCGCATGTATAAATTTAAATATTGAAAACATTTTTTTTTTAATTTTGTTAAATGTATATATGACTATATATATTTATAAGTGCATATATTTCTATAAAAAATTTATCATCGATCTTATTCTATATTCTATTATATCCACATAATCATATATGTAATATTTATAAAACATTTTTCTCTATCAGCTATTATTAATATTCATATTTTTTATAATTCGATTTTATATTTCACTAAAAGTAATGCGAATGTATTGAAAAAATAAATCTATTTTTTTTTTAATATTCGTTTCTTTTAACATTGGATCGTATTTTTGTTTAATACACGAACGCCGATCAAAAGATATAGGTATCGTTCCATTATAATGTATATATACATATAATGCAATGGAGTAACTTAAAAAAAATAATGTTAATTCCATTTATAGTAAAAGAAAATCATCATAAATTATATATTCCCATTTCATTTCATTCATTAATAACAAAACAAAAATGGTTTATAGGATAACATATAATATATGGTACCTATATGGTGGTAAATATACCATAATAATAAATCTCGATTTAAATAAAACCAAAAAAATTATAAAATTCTCTAATTCATCATGATTTTAAAATTATTTTTTTAAAAATCCATATACAATATTTATGTGTATGGTATCTTAAGAAATGGTAAAAAATTAACATATTCAATTTATCACATTATTGTTAGTTATTTGTTTGTTTTATGAGTTGTACAAATTTAGGAATAAATTAAAGTTAAATTATGACATATGCGCTTTTTGGTTTTATCAAAATAATAACAACTTCTAAAATGATTTCAACGAAATAAATTGTTATCCAATGGGATCGTCAGTAAAAAATTAAATTTTTACATTAAAGATTTCGTATATGTGCGAATATCTGTAAATTATAAGACGAGTATATATATACGCTTTTAATTTTCATAAACATTATTTGCCGCAGCCATATGGTTTTTTATCTATACATTTAATTGTAAAATAAACTATTTTGCAACTAAAATTAAATTTTGAATATATAATTTGTTATATATACCATATATATATAACCATCAACAGAATGACTCAAAAAGAAAACATTGTATTTTGTGTATATAATAAGAAAGAATAACATATTTTTTTCTGTCGACCTAAATTTTTTTTGCCGGCAGGATTTATAATTTATTTTTTAATTAACCGATTTTTTTATATATTGAATGTATACGTATTTTTGAACCGAAAAAAAAATACATCGGTGATATTCAAATTTATATATTAAAAAGTATTGAAATTGATACAGAAAACAAGTAAAAAAATAAAATTGGTTTCTAAATGACGTAAAAATTTTTATTTTACATAAGTTATTTAAAAAGTTTTGTTATGTTTTTGATTTTATACAAAATCTAAATAGTAAATATGGGTTACTGAATTGTAATTTCATTCAACATCAACATTGAATTTTTGGAATATCCATCGGATATTATACTTTGCTTACTATATAATAAAAAAATAAAATATGTAATAATTGATTTATTTTTATTTTGCAATTTATATTATAAAAATATATATTATATTATGTTTGTATTTATATATTTTTGGTGAATGCTTATTTAATTATTTATTTTTGTATTCGTACACATATGTATTTTTATTATACTTTACATATGGATTATGTATTTTCAACACGCATAAAAAATTTAAATGAAAAAAATAAACCAATTTCTATAATTCATTTATTATTGCTTCTTTCCAAATTTCTGCAATGAGAACAAATTTATAATTTTATGCAATAATAGTTATTTTTAAAATTATTAGGAAAATTATATCGAACGTTTATTATCGATTTAAAATGGTTTATATATTATAATTGAATTTAAATCCGGTAACACGAATTATAGTATTGAAATTTTATCATCTGAATCCTTTTCGAGTGTCTCTTATTGTAAACTATATTGTATTGACTGCCTTTTTATAACCAAATATCATGGAATTTCTTGGTTTGGAAAACATACAAGGAAATTTGATGTTATCCAAATATGACAAACACAAACCGAAAATTTACATCGATATCAGATTTGTGTTTTTTTTTGTAAATTATCAACTTAAAATATTAAAATACAAAACCACAAATGATTTCGCGTTAAGGTTCAGTAAATTTCATATACACCAAAAATTATCACATTCTAATAAATTTGAAAAAATATATTAATAAATTTAATTTTTTTATTTGAAATGATTCATAAATGTATATTAATTTTTATTATATATATGTTCTTAAAAATTATTGAATAAACTTTTACGAACAATCTTAAAAGAAAAATAAAAATCATTTATTATTTCACCTAAACATATTTATATACTTTAGAACATATATACATAAATTAATGCAAATTATTTAATGCAAATTTAATTTGAAAATATAATTTTATACTAGTTATATAGTACAAATAACACAATTAAAAATATTTTACAATCAAATCATCAATATATATATATTTGGTATTTGAATATGTATAATAATAAAGATAACAAACAAATAAAAAGTGTTATATAAACATTTAAAGATTTTGGACGCCTACATTATGTATATATTAATATATATAAATATTAAATTTAAATTATATATTTAGATTTTTTTTTAATGATGTGATATAAAAATGTACAAAATAAAATAGGGTGATGAAAACTAAATTTTAATTCTTATAAAATCATTTTTTTTAAGAAATACGGCAGTTTCTATAATTTTATGTTTCTTAACAGAATTATATGAATGGAACCAGGCTTTCAACAATTAAACAGATGGGATATTTTGTATTCCAACATAGAAATTATTTATTCGTATTCATAAGAATATTAAAAAAATATAGAAAATCATCAATGATCAAATTATGGCTTCTTTCAATATAACACCACCTTGTTTGTAATAAAAAAAAGCCATAAATTAACATATAATTTAATTATTATTATTAGAGTTAAACGCGTTCGTAAATAAAATACAATTAATTATATTTATTAGTATATTAAAAAATATTTTATATTATGATTATGACAAATTTAAAATATATCACAGTATGAAAAATGACTATGAGAATTATAATTAGTTTTAAGAATAATTATATTTTCGATCGTTCAAATTTATCTTTACTTTCAATATCAATAAATGTAAAAATTAATCTGAAATTGATTACAAAACATTGTCGATATTCTTATTAAAATCAATAGAAAATCTTTGCAACGGCACCGCGCGTCATATATATTAAAAATATTAAAAAAAAAAGTAATTTAAATAAATATATATAATAAGAAAAACATAAATAAATAGTTTTTATGATTGATATAAAACTAGTTGTTAGTTATTTTTTTTGCAATTAAAATATATATGGCTAAAAAAAAATACATTAAATAATTTCTATTTTTTTCTATATGTTATATTTAATGTATGTTTTTCTTGAATTTTATACATAAAATTAAATAAAAAAAAATTCATGTCATATCTGAATAAATATTATTTTACTGTTATAATAAATTTATTATTTTCTATATAAATAAAATAATAAATACAAATATTTAATTAAATACATAATTATTAATTAATTAATTTATACTTGTAATTTCTCTTATAAATATAATAAAATAATTATATTATTATTTGTTTGATGTTAAGTCGTTTCTTTTGTAAATATATAATGTTTCGCATACGGTCAGTATGTCAATAATCGGTTGATTCTTTCATATATAGAAAAAAGATTTAAGTCGCTATATTTAAGAACTATATATTCTGAGTATTTAGAACAAATATTAAATTTTGGATTCGAAATAATATGAAATGCATATTTTTATATGTATCTATTTCATATTTTTCTTATACATTTTTACTTTGATGAGAAACTCAAATAGTTTTAATGGTATTTTGAATCAATGAATGTTAAAATTATTTATATGAAGCGTAAATCAATATTATAAAATTTAATTTCATTTCTAAATACTTCTTTATTCCTTAATTAGGTAATTCGCTTTTTTATTGCTATAATAACAGCGTTTTTTTTTTTCATATAATCACTTTCAATAAAATATGCATTGAGTATATAACAAAAACCATCATAATCTATTCAATTATTGTAGACCTTTAGAAATTCAGATAAATTGATCATCATTAATAATCGATCTATTCAAGTATAAAGTTTAATTCTTATTATTGTATAAAAATAAAAATGCGTGTGTTCAATCAACGTTAACAAATAATTTTTGATAAATGATTGAGAAAAAAAAGCACTTGACCATATTAAAAATTAACAATAAATTAATTTAATTTACCGGTTTTTTTTGTGTGTGTATATAATTTTTGTGAATAAATAAGTTAAATACGAATGATTAAATGAATGTGTGGCTTACATAATTAAAAAGTACAATATACTTATAGAAATTAAATTGCATTTTAAAATTTAACTAACAATGGAATTATTTATGTATATAAATTAATAAAATAAATAATAATAATTGGATTTTATTTATAAAAGAATATAATGTGTCTATAAAATTATTTAAATATAAGAAGAAATTTCTTTCTTATATGTTTTTTTTTCTAATTTATGCGTGGATATTAAATTTAATTTCTTTTTTTTTTATTAATTTTATTTATTGTGCGATAAATATATAAGAAAATGACACTCATTCTTTGTATATTATAGTATCTTAAATTGATATGCACATTGCATTGCATTCATTGTAAATATTATAAAATGAATTCTATAGTAATTGATATGGGTTTTCACTATATATATAAATTATACTCGATGCTATAATGCATCAGAGAAATGCAATACATGTTTTTCACATATATTATTGGTAATTTATATATTTTTTAAATGAACCTAAAGGTTATCATGAAATGTAGTGTATAATCAATTAAAATGTCAGATATAATGATTCATATCATATAATGATTCATATTATGTTATATATTTATAATTGAGTTAAACTTATATTGCAATACATTATAACGATAAATATATTTATGTTTAAAAATTATCATGCTCTCATACCCATTTGATTTGATCAACTACAAGATTTCTTTTTATTTATAATTTAATTAGTACATATATAAAACAAAATTACTTTCAATTCATTTTTCTTATTTTTAATAATACATTTTTTTATTAATAACAAATCAGACAATTTATTGTAATTATATTTGTTTATCATAACTTTTATTTTATATATATATAGATGAGCGCAATATACTCTATTAATTTTCTTTATAATGGAAAATGTTATTGAGTTTTTAATAAAAAAAAGAAAAGACAACAATATCATGAATGAAAATTTTAGATTATAAATTTTAATGTATGGATAGCCGCAGTCATGCAGACATTATTAATAGTTTTTAATATAACACCTTTAAAATTTCATACCCTTGCGTATTTTTTTTTGCGAAATTATCAATTTTGTTTAAATTTCTATAGATGAATATTGTAATTATATTAATCGACATAAAATTGAATAAAAAATTAAAATATTCTGCTTTGAAACGCCAAACAAATTATCAAATATCATGAACACATTTTTAAGGTATAGAAAGATTAACTATATAAAAAACAGATAACTTTAACCATATGGAGGAATCATCATATATATTCTTTTAAAGCTTTAAAATTATCGCTATTACCTTATTTGAATATAAAATATAAATAACCCAAAATTGAAGTAAAAGATGAACAGTTGATATATTAATATAATATATTGAAAAGAAGTACAATTAATATAAATTGAATTGCAAAAAAAAACGTTAAGTAAGTATATATACTTAAGTGTACGCATTAAACATAAATAACAGCGTTGAATGACTTTCGAAATTTTTTGAAATGTTTTCTTTTAAGTGTATTACACTATATGTTATATAAAAAAATAAATATATTTATATAAATAAAAAAAATTTACATAAATTTATATATATTTAAAAATAACAATTTATTTTATATATACCTATAAAGAACTAACCATAATTTGTTTTTTTTTCTATATATCTATAACATATTATTTCCATTCATAAAATCAACAACAACAAAATAATTTTTATAACAAAACATTATATTATAAATAATATTACAAAATGAATAATTTGCCAATTTATATCCAAAAATATTTATATGTAAATAAGATTAAATATTTTATATGTATATATATTATTATTTTGTACATATATATAAGTATAGTAATTGAATTTTATACCATAAATGGAATTCATAATTATTTCATTGAATGGTAAATATATTTTTTTTTTCAATTTTTTGGTTTATTTATATATATGGATATGAATATGAAAGATTTAAAATTCCCAACAAAGCTTTATATATATTTATGTGTGATATATATATATGATAAATATATATATGTGTGTGATATATATAATATGATAAATATATATATATATATGTGCGATATATATATATATATATATGATAAATAATTAAATGATGCAACAGTTTTAAGTTCCACAAATTAAAAAGCGAATATATAATACCTCAAAATTGCTACGGTATAAAAGGCAATAATTTTCATTAATTAAATTTCATAATCTTTTTACAAGTTCTATATAAACTTTCAATTAAAATATAATTTTCATAATAGAAAAGATGGTTTAAAATTGTCGGTTATTATGAGATTAAGATCATTTCTTGTAAAGATTTAATGATTGATAAGAATATGAGACAAATTACTGCATATAATATATACATTATAATAAGTGTAGGTGTTATGTATTTTACTTCATTTATATTTGCATTCAAACAAAAACGCATTATTTATGTGCTAAATTATTCAGTGAAATTGTAAATGCTTTTGTTGTAGACACAATAAACACACATTTACACAATACAAAAACAAAAATTGTATTCAATGGGTATCCGTTTTCTTTTTTATGTTTGTTATATATACATGCATATATGCTAACACTGTAATATAATAACATAGAGTCGAGGTAAATAAGAATATGATTGTAAACAATTGTACAAGAAAAAAAACAATTGAAATTTCTTTGTATATATTAATGAACTTAATCTACTTTAATATATATATATATATGACGTACCTTGAGTATACATACTATATGTTATATATGTTTATTATAACATATGTATATTTAGTTAAACAAAAACAAAAGGATTGTGATTAATAAGGTGTGTTATTTTATGCATATAATTAAGATTATGTATTAACATTGTTTTTTATTTTAAAATTAGGTATATATTGTGAACAAATAAACAAAAATAGAAAATGTTACCATCGTTTTCGAAATCCTTATCTATCGATTTTTTTTATACTAATATTTTCTAATAAATCCCTGGACTCGACTTTCGCAATGGTTTTCTTACCAGTTAACATGGAATGTTATCCTTTGATTGTTGTTAAAAATACAATTGAAAGATTTGTATTATTATAGCTTTATATATTTGTTCCTAACAAAATAAGAAAAATATATCGCCTCTTGATGAAATATTCTTTGAATTATTTTTTAATTCGATACATTTTATCCCAGACTGTATATTTTACATACTTAATTCATTCAGAAGTACAATATAATAATTATGCAGGATATAAAATTCACATTTGTACGGTTTTAGCCAATTTTCTTTTCAAAAATAAAAAATGATTTTTCTATTTTATAAATATTCAAAAACTATTTTAATATTTTCCACGAAACACGATCATTTTAATACGTATTCAGCATATACCAACATGTATATTAAGATGAAAAATAAATATGAAAAAGATTTTGGCGAGAGAAATCATTGTGTGTATTTATTTATGTGATTTTTAAATCAAACTGATTATATACATATATATTATATGAAAAAAAAAACATTTAAATATGTGTATATGTATGTTTACGTCTGTACGATTTAAATTTAAATGCATATGTAAAATAACATAAAAACTAAAACAAACAAAAAAAAATAAAAAGAGAAGATTTCCACATGGCGTTTTCACATTAAATTTGTTTATTTTTCCGGCTTTATCTCGCATGATTATTATTATAAAAAGCAAAAAAAAATAATAGAATATTGTGTAGGATTTTTGTTAATATTTGCAAAAATAAACATACAATACAAAAAAATAAAAAAAACATGTAAATATTCAATGTGTATGAACAAATTATATGGTAAATGAAATATAAACGCGGGTGGTTCTTTATAAGTTTACCATATATTATATGATAATGAATTAGGTAAATAATCTATATATAATTATATACTATAGAATAAACATAATTAAAGTGAAAACAAATCAATTAATAAAATATTCTGAAATAACTACATATCTATAATAAGATTTATTTTATCATTTAAATATGAGATTGCAAAAAAAAAACTATTATTATATTGTATTTAATATTTAATTATTTTTTTTTATCAATAAAATTTTCAGAGTGGTGATATTTTTCATGTTAAAGTCGTGGAAATAACACCTCAATTAACATTCATTGGCGCAAACATTGATGAAGCCGTTAATTTACAAAAAGAACATGATGCTGTACTTAAAAAATTACAGGTTATAATTAATTTCTAAATTATTCATTAATTGTTTAAAATGCATATATAGTTCTTATATGCTTGTATAAACGCGTGCAATTTCTTACAAAGTAGCAATAATAATATAGAAAAAAAATATAAATCACTTAATTAATATATTAATATATTTAACAAAAATATATAAATTTATTGGTGCATTAAGTTTTGTACGTACGGTATACCATTTAGATATTTTTTATAATTTCAATTAAAAATTACACACTATGTATGAATATGTATATAATTTAATAAAATAAAATTAATCGTTCAAATGAATGCATTTTATAATATAATAGTATTTTCTATAATATATACATAATAACTTTATTTAATGATAACATTTTTTTTTATAATCGCATACTTTTATTTCATTTCACAAAAGAGTTTTTTCATTTGAAAATATACAATTTGTTTTATATATTTTTTTTTTATATTATTTTTAAAGGATAAAAATACTCCAATTGATGAATTCGTTGTGAAAGCCGAAAAATTGTTGATGGAAAGAAAAGCAAAACCTGAACTATTGGATGCAATGGGTCAATCGTTAAGCTTGGCGTGGAATGATGTATTGAAATTATTACAACAACGAAAACAAGTGTTAGATTTAAATTCAAATTTTCATGAAAAAATTGGGGCATGTCGCGGGAAAATGTCGGCATTAGAAATGGCATGCCGTGATACAATGATCCCAATTGAAACTGAATCGGTACATGAATTTCTATCAAAATTTAAGCAATTGCGTATCGAAGTATTGGCGTCTGTAATGTCGGCTCTGAAAGAGGGCAATGAATTATTGGCTAAATTACGTGAAATTTCACATGTGGGTACGTTGGATTCACGTCCGGAACACATCCAAATTGAGGTAAAAAAATCAATGACACAAGTGGAATCTTGGCTAGAAGATTTACACGATCGGCGTAATTCATTGGAATTGGCATGGCAAACACGTAAACAACAATTGGAACAATGTTTAACATTAACTATATTCGCCAGAGATTTAAATGAATTGGAAAATATTTTATTTAATCGTAAAAATGCGCTATCGGAAAAACCATTTAATTTAGGTGATTCTGAGGAAATAGTTAATGAATTACTCAAAGAATATTTAGAATTAAAACAAGATGCGGTGAGTTTACGCGATAAGGCATTAAAAATTACAAGAGCCACTGAAAAACTGGTTTCAAATGGTTGTTTTGCCGGCGATGAAGCATCAGCAAAAGCATACGGTGTATTAAATGGTTGTAATGAATATTTAGATTTAATTGATTATCGAGAACATTTACTGCATGACGCTAAGGAGTTCTTCAATAAATCGGAAAAACTATTAACCATTTTAGAACAATTGGAAATTGAGGTGACCACATCGAAATTACCAAGAGGTTCACGAGAAGCCGTTGCTATCCATTGTAAAATACTAAAAGATATTGTTGGTTTAAGTGAAGAACCATTACGTTTAGGTTATGCCCTATTGGAATCCGTTGGGCGATCAACGCCCGAGGTAGCCGGTATCAAACGAATTGTTGAAGAAATTGAAAATCGTAAAATTTATCTTGAAGAAATATGTTCGTCGTACGGTGAACAACATTTACAAGTATCCGAATCATTAAATACATTTTTGGAAAAATACAATCAAATACTATCATGGCTTGTGTCAATCGCCGAAGCATTTCTGCGTACCAATAATTCAATGGGTACAACATTACCGCAAAGTAAAGAATTCCATCATTTACATCATCAATTGTTAGCTGATTTGGAGGTAAACAATTTTATTGTTAATGGTGCACGATAACTGAATGAATAATTTAATTATGATATTTTGTTTTTCTTTTAGGTCAAAGGAAATGAGATAAATACTTTATTACGTAATGTCACCGACATATTGGAATCTCTTGACGAAGAACAACGTAAGGATGTCGACGGTAAAAGTGAATCATTACGTAAGCATTGGGTTGAATTGAAAAATATTGTTGAGGCACGCGTTGATTTAATAACAATGTACTCGCAATTTTTACAACTTGCCGAAAGTCTTTCGAATATGTTCGATTATATTGAAAAAGTGTTAGTGAACGTTCCCGAAGAAGAAAAACTCAAACAATTGGAAGCACTTTGGCAAAAAGTGAAACCAGCCTATGAACAATTGAAAAGTGAGGGCGCCCGTTTCATAGACGAAACGTCTAAGGTATGGATTTACATTTACGGAAGTATTAACAATAGTATAAATATTGAATTTGTTATAAATTGATATGAACTGAAAAAATACGAAATTTTTTTGATAATTTCCTTTGATCTATAAATATATTAAAATTAAAATCATTAGATTATATAGTCCGCGAAGCAATAATAATCGTTTTATAAATTAAAACATCAAAGTGAAGACAAACGCAAAGCTCAAAACCATGCTTATGAAATGAATTTTTAAACCAAAAATTGAAATCAATTATTTGATTAATTTATAAAATTATATTTTTTACTCAGAACATCGATTAGTGTATTTTAAAAAAAATGCAACTCTGTGGAAAACATTAAAGATAAAAATATTTACATAATTTCTTTCCTCGCATTTCAAACACAACAAATTACTTTTATTTTTAATTGTATCTCATTTTGAAATTCTTTGTATCACAGAATTTTATTTTTTTGTTTTAAACCAAAAAGATATAAACAAATATAATTTCATCTTTTCACATTTTATCATATTTTTAAGTAAAAACATATATTTTATGTAAATTCAATAATTTATATATGAAAGAAATGTATGAATATTTTTCACTATCTATGTGTTTGTTTACACTTGCGGTTGTTTATATATCAAATGTGTATATAAATTGAAATATATTTGATGAATTATATCGCATCGCCGTAACGAATTTTCTTATTCTGTATACAATATTCTTTAATTCATTTTATGTTCTCTATTTAATGTTGAACACTTTTTTTTATATAAATTCTTATTGAAAATTTTTGAATATTTGAATAAATTGTAACGTTATATCTTATAATTAGAAGTTTGAAGTAGTATTTTAAGATTTATTAAGATTTTATAAAATTATACCAAATTTTATTTAAGGAACATATAGATCCTTAAATAAAATACTTTAACTTAATGATTTTCCAAACGATTGAAAACTATTTTTCGTCATAAATTCGTTAGGATGGTATAACTTATAAAGTAATTTAAGGCAAAACTAATCTGTCTGCTTTAAAACTGAATATTTTTTCACTTTGAATTTGATTTGGATTCGAATGTAGAAAATTTGAATCACTATATAAATCAAAATATTTACTAAAATTTTTTCGCATAAATATTTTTTTTTCAATATACATGTAATTCGATAAGAATTTTTTTCATGTATTTGAAACATTTTCCTCCAGTTAAACATTGGTGTGTGCGATAATAAGAAGAAGAAAATGAAGAAGATGCGGAGCTCAGAAATGTTTAGATTATTATAAATATTCTGATTGTATAAAAATAAAAATAAATATATACAGTACAGATACATATTTTGTATTGGTAATTTCACTGGTATGCTGGCCCGTCTCCAATCTTCAGCATCAATCTTTGTTTTATTTTTCTCAATTTCATTTTCGTTTTATTATTTTCACAAATTTTATATACATATATATAAATATATTTATTTAATTTTTCTTATTCCTATATGAAATTCAGAAGAAAAATAAGAAACAAATTATAAGAAAATAATATGTAAGCCGACATTTTTATTCTTTTTTTTTATTTTGTGCTTGTGTTAATTTTCCTCTATGGATATCGATGTATTAAATATATATTCATTTATAATGGGAGATTATTTTATAATACAAATTCTATATACTAGATAGAAAAAGAAGAATAAATAAACATATTTTTTATTTATATATACATATGTATCTATTTATGTAACAGGTCGCAGACCCATATCTAAAAACAAAAAGTGCGTGTTCTTATGTTGAAGAAATTCTAAGTAAATTCAGTAGTCGGCAATTTAACATAACGGAAAGTTGGGAAAACTGGACAACTACAATTGTTGAGAAACGTGAAACAGAAATTCTATGGGAACGTATCATGACGGAAAATGTTCAAGTGAGTTTTTTAATTAAAATTTTTTTAACGATTTTTTTTTAAATACATTTTTTTACATATATATTATGCGTATATATATATATATATATATATATATATATATATATATATAGACAATGAATGCAGCATCAAAATTAGATGCACAATTATATCCAGTGATAATAAATCCCAGTGAAGATCCAAATGAATTGAAAATATTTTTAAGTGATAAATTAAAACGTGTTTTATGTGAAATTGAAAAAGCACACTTTGAATTACAAGATCGTATTGATATAACAGCTGCAATACCATCAAAAGATGTAGAGACAGGTGATAAAATAGCACAAGTGATACAAAATTTACGTGCTATAAAAACAAAATTGGAAACAATTAGTATTGAATATAAAATATTACTGGAAAATATTATTGAATTTTTGGATAGTATTATCGATTTGAAAGATGATATCGAACGGTATTTTGTTGATCAAAAACAATTTGCAACGATCAATAAAGAAAATGTTGACAGTCTAATTGTAAACCATGAACAATTTCGAGATAATATTATGAGTAAATTTAAAACATTGATAAAACAAAGTGAACAATTAATCGATCGGATACGTGTCCAAGAGCCACAGGGTGCCAAAGAACATGATACCGATCGTATTATATCACTATTAGAAAAATTACGTATTATATTTGAATCACAAAATGATACAAAAACAAATGAATTGAAAAAACAAAACGAAATTATACGATTTAATAGAGAATTAATTGAAATTAGTAAAAATATAGATGATTTAGAACGACAATTAAACGATATCCAAAAACAATATGGTGAATCGTCGGGTTCAGCAAAAGCAGCAGCTATCGCATTTGAATATGTTAACAAAACCATACAGGTATATATTATATTTTATTTATATTCCCTATATTCATTGATATCTAAAAAAAAAACTATTTTGATAATGTGTTCATCTTTTGATTTTTTTTATACAATTCAATTATTCGTTTTCTTAATATATGTATAATTAAATCATTCATTTTCAAAAATAAATTTATAAAATATATAATTTTAATATAATAAAAATAAGGAAATTCAATCATATATATATTTTTATTATCGAAAAAAAAGAGTATGAAAAATAACGTGTGTGATTTAAGTATATAATACAAAACTATATCTAATATTTATATACGAAATCAACACATAAAAATATAAAAAAATAATTGAAAATGAAATAATGTGCAAAAATAACTATATTGATATAAAAAAAATCATTTTATACAATAAAATATATATTATTTATATAATTTATTTGCAAATGGAAAATTGAAACTTTCCAATGAAAAACGCATTCATCTTTAAAATTTAAACAATCTAACAAAATCTAAAAAAAAATACGACTACACACAATAAGATTTTAATGTATATTTGCGGGCATGAAAATTCTATATTATTTGTGCATATATAAGACAACAAATAAAAACATTATATAAAAAAATTTATTTTTCGATATTATAATGGATGAGATGTTAATTGATATAAATTAAATATAAATGTGTATTGTATAGATTTGTGAAAAAACAGTAAACATACGAGGGTGTAAATTTTTCATTATATTCTTATATTTACGTTGTTGTTTGTAATTAATTACTACTGCTTTTTTTAATGTATAAATATTATATTTGTATTATACCATTAAATCTTATACAATTTTCAATAATTTGGAGAAAGATATATAATTTGAAAAGATATGTATGTGAAAAACATTTTCACAAATTGTTCAATGCTATTTTCAATTTAATGTGTAAAGATTTATATTGTCTATACAAACCCAATATTAAAAAAGGTAAGGATATTGATTGAAATATATAATGTACATTTTCTAAACACATTATTTTGTAAACCAATTATACAAAAAAAAATTGGTTTTTTTTTCAACAAAATAAAAATAATTATCACAATTCCTTAATATATATTTAATAATTTATTATAGATTTTAAGAAACTTTAATACAAATTTTTTAAGTCCTTCTAAAATAAGTTACTCTAAATATATAGGCGGCTTTTTACATCACATTGGATTGGCCTCATGTAAACAGTTTGCTCATATATCACTCGATTATATCCAATTATTTCCTAAAATATTTACCATAAAGACCGTTACCAAGAAATTCGTTAATATATATGTTTTTTAAATTTACGAGTCGAAAATTTTATTTGATTCTTTTTCAATAATTAATCAAATCATTATAAAAACATATATTTTCCAAAATATTGTATATATAATCTCCATATGACAGGCAAATAACTATACAATTATTTACATGAGATTATAGCTTATTCATCCCGCAATAAATATGATTTAAACTGATATATATATATATATATATATGAAGTATTTATATTTACATTTTCAAATGATTAATAAGTTATATCGTTATATATATTCCATATTAATTTTATGTAAAGATACATAATTATATACAAATAATATTGTGTGCGGTCATTGCTTAGAATTGTTCTATTTTTCATTTTATAAATAATATGGCAAGTTATATTAATCAATTATAATATTATTAATAGTTTAAATACATCAAAAATTATATAAATTATTATAATATTTTTCGCAACATAGACTCTGTTAATTAGATATTTATGAAAATAACATTTTAACATATCGTCGATGTTGTTATATAAATAAATATAGTTTATATAAACATATTAGAGAGTGTATCGATTACATTGAATTTTTTAGATTTATGGTGTACATCTGTATTTAATATTTAAATAAATATTAAACTGAGGTTGCCGAATTGAAGTACACAGAATTAATGTAATAATTCAGCGTTGCTTTTATGAAATCACATATGAAAATCTTAAATATTATATCTAAAAAAACTCATCCAAAATAAAAATTTTTGTACCAATAAATTGAATCTCTATATAATGAATATTCATCAAAAAAAACATTCATGTTTTTTTCTTTTTGAATCTTATTTATTCACATTATATATTTATAGATATTTTCAGATTACAAACAAAAAATTTATTCATAATAAAATACAAAAAAAAAAACATCACAGTAAAATATTAAAAATAATAATGATAATAACTCATAAATAACACACACATTAAAATTTTTTTTTTTTATTATTTACAGCTTTTGGAAAAACGAATTGAAAATTTTATAAATACATCCGAAAATATATGCAAAACATATCCTGATACAGAACCATTTATATATGATGAGCTCGACAAATTGAAAAAGAAGTGGGATGATTTTAATGAATACAGAAAAAATATACATCAAATGATTAATTTATCTATTGATTATTTTACATTATATGACAAAGTAAGTTTAAATATAGATTTAAAATTTTTTTTTATATTCAAATCATCTGAGAGATATAATTTGAACAACCATAATCTGCAAATAACCGCAAAGAAAATATACTCGCTGTATAGTAATATTATAAAAATAGAATTTTGTCAATTATAAAACTTAATATCCACAATAATTAATTGATTTTACCAGATTTTTATTTTAAAAGCATGTCCATTTCGTAACGTGAACTGAAAACACTAACTATATAATATCGTGTTTTTTCTATAAGCGCAGCCGAATGACCTGAATTGATAAATAAATGGAAATAGAAAATAATAACAATTTTGTAAAATTGTTTATAAAATCAAAATATGTTTTTCTCTTGTTATTTGACAATTTTATTAGTAAATCTTTATATCAAAAACAAAATAAACAAATGTTTTTTTTCGTTTATTTTTCATTATCATCACAAACACGCACATACCTAAAAAAAATTTACAGATTGAAACAAAATATCGTGAACATAATTCGTATTTATTGAGTACCACAAATCAATTACCATTTATAAGAACATGTAATGAAGCAAATGAATTAATCAATCGAATCGATAATTATATAACACAAAATGAAGGTCCACAATTAAATGATTTACAAACCATTGGAAAACTATCAAATGACATTTATGGAAAGGATAAAACTGTTCAATTGTACAGTGATAATATACAATTATTTCAAACATTTTTTAAAATTAAATCTGATTTAAAATTATTATGTGAACGTTTGAAAACGGACCAAGATGCGGCGGAAAAAGACCAACAGCGATTACATAACGAAATGATAACAAATATGGAAACAATAACAACGACCACATCAACAACAACCACCGAAAACATTGAAAAACACGAACAATTTATGAAACTTCAAAATGAAACAAGAATTCAGGAACAACAACAACAGAAACGAATTGAAAAAGAATTTCATAAGCCTATATTTATTCAACCGTTGAGTGATGCAATTATTCAAGAAGGTGATAAATTTACATTTGAATGTTGTGTTATGGGTTATCCGGAACCACAAATTGAATGGTTCAAAGATGGAATGTCAATACAAAATAATTCAGATTATTTAACAATCAATAATAAATCATCGGGTGTATGTACACTTTCCATTGAAGAAACATTTACAGAAGACTCAGCCTATTTTACGTGCAAAGCAATAAATTCCGTTGGTGAGACAGAAACTACAGCCAAATTATCGGTTAAAGAATCAGCTGTTGACCAAAATATGATTGCACCACATTTTATACGTATGCTGGAGAATGGTATGGCCCGTGAAGGTACATCATTCGAATTTCATTGCATTATCGGTGGAAATCCATTGCCAACGGTTCAATGGTATAAAAACGATGGTTGCGTTGATAATTCATTGGACTATATAATATCTTATAATAATGGAGAAGCTATTTTACGTTTTGAAGAAGTGTTCCTTGAAGATCAAGCTGTATTTACATGTAAAGCGAGTAACCCCGCCGGCCATGCACAATGTTCAGCAAGTTTATCCGTTGATCGTAAGTATTATTATTTATACTAAAACATTTTTTTAATAATATAAAAAATAATATAAAAAAAATGTGTTTAAACAAATAATTATAAAAATCATACAGCATTAGAACCCACAGAAATGCCAAGATTTAAAATACCATTATCAAATGTAATGGCAAGAGTTGGACAAAAAATTAAATTAGAATGTGAAGTGACGGGGATACCACGACCAGAATTACATTGGACACATAATGGAAGACTATTTGGTGGTCGCGATGCAAAGGTATGTATATAAAAAAAAATACTTGAAAAATTATTTAACACGACGGAACGATTAAGAAGAAATAAACCAATTTGCTACTAATGTCATATGTTTAATAAATTAATTTTAATGCAAAATTTTATTATGAAGATGAATTTAAAAAAGGATTATATATAATTATAATTCTCACAAAAGGATATACAAATTCATGTTTTCGTAATTTATAAACGACTTTTTGCGTCCAATCGACTCTGTATGTAAATAAAAATACATAAAAAAAAAGAATTCAAAATTATACTATTTGTACAATAAACGTTTATATATTTCGGTTGCCAAAATGCGTAGGTTGTGATAGATATTTTTTGTTATTAATATGCTGCATCAAGAAAATTCAAGCGTTATTTAAATGCGGTGACATAAAATATATAAACTAATGCATACGGACACATATACAAAAACCGAAAAATAAAAAAAAAATATAAATAAAATTCATTCTATTTACGTGATCCAATTTTATAATCTTATATTTTACATTTTTACTATATAATATAATAACTTAATGACTGTATATTAATAATATAAATAAATATCCGATGAAAATGAAAATATATAATATAATCGGAGACAGACAGTTGTTTTTAATTAAAATTATGTATGTACTTTAATGTAAATTTAGCGAAATAATAAATATATGAGTATATAGTAAATGAATAGCTAAAACGTAAAGAAAAACTTATCAACTTCATGAAAAATCACGTCACGCAAAATATTTTCTCATATTTTCTTTTTATATATGTATACAATACACAATACCTCAATACCTATCTATATGTATATTAATTCTATAGATACATATCTATCGCAACTCATATGTATATATAGATAATTCTGAATATGTTGATCCATATTTTTTTTTTAATAATCGTACAGTTAAATATTTTATGAATATTATTTTTCAGTTACAATACGACAACGAAAGAGTTACATTTATAATATCCGAAGCATATCCTAAAGATGCTGGTGTTTATATAGTAACCGCCAAAAATTTAGCTGGTGAAGCATACAGTTCGTGTAACGTATCGGTTAAAGGTCGTTTACCTAATGAAACGAGTGATTCTGAATTAGCTAGTGATATGGAACCAGTTAAACCTTCTGTACAATTACCATTAAAGGATATATGTGTATTTGAGGGTAAAAGTGTACGTTTAGATTGTGTTATTGTTGGTCAACCAGAACCAGAAGTGATATGGTATCATAATGGTCGTCCCGTTAAAGAATCGGCCGATGTTCAATTGTTATTTCAAGGTGATCGTTGTTCATTAGTTATTCAGGAGGCGTATTTAGATGATATCGGTGAATATAAAGTGGTTGCAATAAATTCGGCCGGTGAAGCCTCATCAAAGTGTACATTAAATATTCAACCGTTAAATGTTATGAGTGAACCGATAATACGTCCGACACAATCAACAATAGAGACAACCATTCAAAAAACAATTCAAATGGAAGAAACAAATCAACAAATGGGATTACCACCGAAATTTGAACGCTTATTAACGGATATATTAGCCGATGAAGGTGACAAAATTGAATTTATTTGTTGTGTTAGTGGTGAACCAAAACCAATAATAAAATGGTATTTAAATAATAAAGAAATTTGTGAAACAGAACGTATAAAATTTCATCAAGACACAAATAATACAAATATCGTTAAACTAATAATAGAAAATTGTTCAATTGATGACAAAGGTGTGTATACAGTGAAAGCATCGAATACATTAGGTGATGCAAAATGTTTTTCACATTTAATTGTAAAAAGTGTAAATGCGCCACCACCGCCGCCAATAGATTTAACGTTACAATCGTCACAACAACAACGCCCACAACAATTTAATGAAATCGAAGAAAAATTCATATGTCCATCATTTAAAGAGCTATTTTCAGATAAATTTGTACAACATGAAGATACAGTTAAATTTGAATGTATTGTTATTGGTAAACCAACACCGAGAATAAAATGGTTTTTTAATGATGAACCAATACATGGTAAGCACTTTTTAATATCAACCAGTGGTGATCGACAAGTGTTAACGATTCCCTTGGTATCCTCCGAAACTATTGGTAAAATTGCATGTGTTGCTGAAAATGAAATCGGTAAAGCAACATGTTTGGCATATTTAAATGTCACAGATTCTGTAAATAACAATAATACAGAAATTATAACACCATCTGAACAATCACAGCGTTATATTGAAGAACACAACACAGGATCATCGAATATAACAATTAAAAAGCAATTATTTACAACAACGCATACATCACAGGTGAATAGCATCGAAAACGGCTTTCATCCACAAACTCAAATTCATTCGTTTAGTAAATCGAATTCTACAATGAAACAGATCAATAATGATCAACAACCGGAAATTATTGAATCAAAACAATATCAAGAATATAAAGAAACAAATCAATTGCCACCGGTTATTGTACAACAAAAATCAATTGTCAGTTTTCAACATCCTCATGTTAATGGGAGTGATGGTATAATACCACAATTGCCAAAACCAATACGGAAAAATATTGCACCACGTTTTATTTGTCCATTAATTGGTAAAATTGTTGATCAAGGTAATGATGTGCATTTAGAGGCAATTGTCGATGGTTATCCATTACCCGAAATAACATTATTTAAAAATGAAGAACCATTACAAATTACCGATAATATGCAAGTCATTATTGATTTGAATAAAGTTAATATCAATTTAAAACAAATAACCATTGATGATGCCGGTCGATATTCATGTACGGCAACAAATTCAGCTGGTAGTTCTACCAGTACCGCTGATATTGTAGTTAAAAGTAATTTTATATTGAAATTATTGAATACATTTTGTTTATATTAATTCAATTTTATTTTTATTATCTCTATATTGAATAGAATCAATATTCCCACCAGTATTCGGTCATCGGCTACAAGCTCAAGTTGTGAAAAAAGGTGAACGTGTTTTGTTAGATGTTGAGGTATCTGGAATACCTGAACCAACAGTTTCATGGTATAAAGATAATAGACCACTTAATGAAACGTCTGATCATCTTATTAAAAAATCGGGAAATAATTATACATTAATTATTGAAAAAGGTAAATTAGATTGAAATTATATTGAAATATTTGTATATGTGGTGAATATTTGCCAAATTTCCTACATCATCTAAACCCCATAGTTAAAATACAAGATGCTGGTAAATATATGGTGCGTGCAACAAATGCTGGCGGCGAAGCTCAAAGTATTGCCGATTTTGCTGTAATTGAACCGACACCAGAACGAATGGTTGAAGTTATTAAAACGATTGTATATGATAATGTAAAAGATCAACAGGTAATTTTATGGATTAATTATTATGTTATATACTATTATTGTTGGTTTTTATAATTACAACAACAAAATATAAACAAATTTCTATATAATAAAAATTAATATTATTTAATTAATTCATTTAATTATTTAATTTTGATACAATTCTAATATTAGTATTATTTTAATATTTAAAATAAAATTAAATATAATATTATTCTATATGTTTCTTTGCCATAATTTATATTTTAAAATATAAAATAAAACAAAAAATAAATAAGGAGTTGGGAAAAACATCATCCAAAATCCCAAAAACATTTCATTCCTCTCATATCCAATCATCTACATCGACTACTGATCATGCACAACCACTACCATCGCAATCGCATGGAACCACTGAACAAACGATTATAACTGAAACAAAACGAACCACTGAGGCAACTATGCGAATGGAACATAAAACTAATGCATGTTTTGATTTACCAATAACATTATCACAAAAAACACAAACCACAATTGTCCCGGTCATTTCAGAGGGAACAATGTATGATATTCCGGTACAAATATCAAGCGCAACTAATACAGAACGTGAATTAACAAAATCAGAAACAACTCAAACTACACCGCTTCCACCACCGAAACCAATAAAGCACATTGACGTCGATGAACAACAATCCACAATTGAAACGCAATCGATAACGAAACAAATGGCGTATGATTATTTTATAAATAAATTAAAACCTGAAAGTGAACCTGATCAATCAAAATATGCACCATTTATTGAAAGTGATAAAATGCATGTGACCAAAATTGGAACACCAATGGTACATTCTAAAATTGCCGATTTTGAAAAAACAATTGATGAAATCAAACCGATAAATTATCCAGCATCAGATACTTTAAATCATGAACCAATTTTACGACCAGGTACACCACCAGATTTTGGTTATATAGCGGAAAATGATGAATTAACAGAGTCAAAGAAAGAGATTAAACATGAGCGCATTTCGGATCGAATTAAAAAACTAGAAGAATCTCATAAAACATTAACGGAAATACCATCGGGTGGAGTCAGAATGTTTCCCCCACCACCACCGTCAACTACACCAACTGCCGCAGATCATCAAGAATTATCAAAACCGCGTGTAATGCACAAAGAAATGATTCATGAAACAAAAGAATATTCTCATACGAAAACATTTGAACCAATGTATCGTCGACCAGCATCACCATTACAAGTTGATAATAAAATGGATGGTCGTAGTTTATCTCCCCGTCCATCTGCTGAAGCCCTTGTAATGGAAAAACTATGGACACCAAAACCCATACACGAATCAGAAATAAATGAAATGCCAAAATCATTAGGTTTACCACCGCCTCGTCCGATTTCGGAATCGGTTGGCCATTTGAATAGAACCAACCAAACGTTTCACTCAGAAATACTTAAAGAAGAAAAAACATTACGAAAATTTTCATCTTTTAGCGAATCAGATGTTGAACTACAATACGAAAATGAAAATGAATCAATAGAACGTCGGCCAACAACAAAAGAAGCTGCAAAACTGTTTGAAGAAAAAATAAAAGAAGTTGAACAATCAATTCAACAGGATACTGATAATCGTGCATCGAATTTAGTAAAACAGACATTAACAAAACCGATGGTACCGAAACCAATACCCCACTCACCACTCGATGATATTCATCTAGAACCTGGTTCACCACCAGAAATGTGCTATGCACCACGACCAGCATATGAACGTAAAAAATCATTAGTTGAAACCATTGAAGAAACATTGGAAAAAGATTTAGAAAAGGAACCAAGCCATGTGTTACCTGGATCAGTTCGGATTATGCCACCGCAAATTGTGAAAAAAGATCAACAAGATCAATCAATTACAACTAATGTTCAACCACCAAAATATACACCAATATCACAGAAGCAACAAATTGATTTAGAAGAATTTCCGTATGCCACACCAAAAGCGGAATATCCGACGAAACTGGTCAAACCTCCACCACCGCCTACACCATCGAAATTCGTTAAAAGTGAATACACTGAAAGTGAATATGAAAGTGATTATAGAAAGCTATATGAGAGCGATACAGAAGACCGAAGGTATAGGCCAATACAAGCGCCATCGACAACGCCCACATTCAAATCATTTAATCCAGTTGAATCACCATGTCAATTTGAAATTCCTGTAACGATGCAATCACAAAATATTAAATCATTTGTTCCACAACAACAGCAATACGAACAACCCCAACAGCAGCACGATATTCAAAAACCGAAACCAATTAAATTTAAACCAATTACTAGTGGTTATATGGCTGATACAGAAGAATCTGTTTATCATAAAACTACTACAATGTCTACAATGTCTTCCGAACAAAAATACGAATCACACCATTCAATACAACAGGAAAACCAGAACCAGAATCAGAATAAACAGTTTTTTGAATCCCAAACTAATCATGTGCATAATGTATATCCACCAACACAAAGTTTCAATCCACCTGTTAAACACTATAGACATCACATTCATAAGCATGATACTAAAGATGAGTCTTCTGGAAATTATACGAAGGTTCGCCATATCTATTATGAATGATGATGTAGCAATTTCATTTAGTTTTTCTTTTTATTATTATTATTTTATTGTAGCTGTTTTTCATTTCCAAAATTTTTCAATTTTGTTTTTGTGTTACAAGATCAAGATGATATGGTAATCAAATTCATTGTTACCATATAAATATATGGTAATAAATGGATAATGATTATCATAAATCTTTATTGGAAATTATTTATAGTGTACTTTGTTTTTGTTTAGAGCGATTTTTTTTTGCAATTTTTATTTTATTTTATTTTCACTTTATCTAATCCAGATTTGATGTTGTCGTGACCCTATTAATAAAATATTTTTAAATGTAACAAATTGTGGCTTTTTTCAAAAAAAAGAAGAAGCTTTTTAATAACAATTATTTTTATCATATTATATTTAGTTCAGTAGTGTGTGATTATTTTTATTTTCAATTAGTTTATCTTTTTTTGGGTAATGGTTTATACAGGAAGTTTCACTAGTTTATAATATGGTAGTTCCATATTTTTTTGAAACCCAATCATATCAAAAAAAAGTTTGTTAATTGATATGAAAAAGAATATTATCATATATTATTAAATACTATACATACATTGATATATCCACCATCAACTTTCATTACATTGAATCATAAATGTTATCAATATCAACCGTTGCCCAGAAACATGATTCATTAGCAATTGCATGAATTCTTTTTATTAGCGCTGTTCCTTTCTATCTCGCTCACTGTGTTTTGATTTTTTTCATTTAATAGGACATATAAATTAATAAATAAGAAATACATTTATTTAATTTAATCTAATTTTTTTCCAAACCCGAAATATACAGGATTACTCAACAACAGCGATGGCGAAAAATATTTCGATTAATTCTAAATATACGAAAATCCGGGAGGAACCCGTACTGGAACCATTACCGTTTGTACCGGAACCCACAACACGTGTAAAACAAACAAAATTACCGCCACCGCCAAGTCCATCGAAATTCATAAAAGGTGAATTTCGTGAAAGTGACTATGAAAGTGATTATGAATCGAGAATTCAACCTGTATGGAAACCATACGATTCTGATAGTGAACCGATTTATTATAAATCGATACGTCCACCAATGACATCAACACCAACGGGACGTCATTCACAAATATCCGATGGTATTGGTGGTGGTGGAAAATCACCGACACCGCCAACGGAATTCGACCGACCACCACAATTTGAGGGACCACCACGGCCAAAATTCGAACCAATAGATAAATTTCAAACATCAAAAGTTGCACATAACACCAGTAAATTCGAACAACAAATTCAATATGACTCACGGCAACAACAACATGTATTCAAACCAAAACCAGTAGCAGCTAAAATACATCAACACATAAATCCACAAGAACAACAACAGCATTATCAAAAACCTATGCCACAACCACAACAACAACAACAACCTACAAAGTATTATACAGGCATCGCTGGAACACCACGCCATAATGCAACGATAGCTGCCGAAACATCAAATACAATGCATATGCGAGAATCAACGGAAAATTCGCATCGTGTTGTGAATATGACACAAACAAAACGTATAATACAATTTGATTCATCGTCCTCCACACAACAAACAGCTAGTACTCAACAACAATTGGAACCTTTCCCGTATAGCGTAACAGAACCAACAACCGATTCTGAACAATATCAACAGCAACAACAATACTATAGTTTGCGAAGACAACGGTTACCGCCACCGCCGACACCAACAAAATTCGTCCCTGTTGAATTTCGTGAAAGTGATTATGAAAGTGAAGTGGACTCAGCAAGAATACGTCCTCTGTGGACACCAAATCAATCGATGGATGCCGATAATTTACAGTATCGTCGTGTTGCAGCTCCAACACCGACACGTTCACAAAGTGTACCACGATCATATGGTGGTAGCGGACGTGTTCTAACACCCATGGAGTTCGATACCAAACCCGCCGAAATGCCCAGTCGTATTGTTATCGATACCAAACAACAACAAATGCATCGTCAACAAGCGTCAACAGTACCCACAACAATGAATGCACAAAATTTACAATCATCTACCCATTATCGTGACAATACAAAAACACAAACACTTAATCGATTTACAAATAAAAAACAACATAATATTATGCAACAGCATTCATATAATACAAACATTCAAGATTTACAACGATCATCACCACCACAATACGGTTATATGCCAGGAAAAATAATAGATTCAGCATCCAATCAAATGCAATCAATAAATACTCAATTTAAAACAAAGGCCAGTCAATTTATGCAAGATGTGGTAGGAGATGCGGCGGCACAACATAAAAAAAATGTAAATGTGGGTAAACCAATTTTGAAAAAAACTACAAGTGATGGTGGCAGCGGCCAGGATGGAGCACACGCATATCGTGAAGAATCTCGTGTATCACAATATGGTAAGTACACAAAATTATTCCATTTTTTACTCCAGGATTATATCAACAAAATAATGCGATAAAAAATGCATGTTTTTTTTCATTGACGTTTTTCACATTTTTCCCCAAAACGTTTGAACATTTTGTTTTAAATATTTTCCGTAGTATATCGATCTGCGGGCTTTTTATTATATAAATGGGTGAGATAAGATATATATTTTACTATCATAGTAAAATGTTTTAGCAAATAAATCCAAATGCATCTTTTATGTAATATATTAAAAGTAAAACATTTAAGTATATATTAAGAAATAAGGTTCATTATTTGCTGTATGATTTGCTTAGAAATTATTTTGTAATTCATTGAATACGTCAACGTTGATTTTTAAAAGCGATATCTTATTTTAGCATTGGATGTAAACAGGCAATTTATTTTTAAAAATTAATGTAATTTCATAATGAGAATCATATAAGGAATATAAATCGAATCAATTTTGTTTCAATTATTTACATATAAAAATTTACTTTATACAAACATATCCATAAGTAATTATTTAACTATATAGAAAAAATAACTATAGCAAAATCAATTCTATATATAATTAATAATCTCTTAAATGAAATCGAATCAAATTCTAATCATAAAAAATAAGAACTAACCCAAAAAATATACATTAAATGTGTTGTTACACATAAACATACATGTCTCTATATAAATGTATATATAAAAAACAGGTACAAAGCACATTGATCCTGATACAGGACTCATCTATTTTAAATATGATTTTGGTTATGAATTCGGTATAATATTTCCGGGTGAAGGAAAAAAAATTATTGGTAGCATAGGTAAAGATTCACGGAATACATCATCATTGAATTCCACCACCACCGCTGCAAATCGTAAAAGTTTTCCACTGGGTGTTGGTAATATTAATATACCGGTTGTACATGAAAAAAGCGGCCATGTTACCAACACCACCGGTGGTATTCAACAATCAGCAACATCTGATAGTGAATACTCTGAAATTGAATTAGACCCAAAACGTAAACGTTACAGCTTGCCATTACAAATAAATATTGATGGTCTACATAATGATAGTACCAATAATACTAATAATAATTCAAAATACCAATCAGGTATATATATACTGTGAAATATAACGCAAAAAAAAAACAAATATTAAAAAGTTTGCAACTAAAGAAATTTTTCTGGCTTACATTGTGTCTTAGTCGTTGTTTTATTTTATGTCTTTATATAAAATTAACCTCTCTCACATAGGCGTAATTCAATTTTATGTATTTTGTAATAATAATAATTTATAAACAAAAATATATAAAAATTAAAATTATTTTAACTTGACATTTATAATTGATTTTAATCATCATCGATTAATGTTTATGTTACTTATTATTGTTATGTTTTATGTTTTTTTGTTAATTTTAATTTTCATTAACCATTTGATGTTGTGTACGTTTTACTTTCTTCTTTTTAACCCAAAATAATTGCGAATAATCTGAAATGACTGAATGGATGTAATCATTCAACAATCAGATTATGAACGTATCATGCAGAAAATGTTTTTATAGTGTTAATAATCATTTTTATCATATTAACTTTTATATAATAAAGTGATGTTAAATCATTAACTAAACAAAAACAATAAAACATATAAATGAAAATCATTTAATATATCGTTTTGATTATTAATTTATTTTTTTTTACTAATAATCAGTGTTTTTTTTTGTGTTCATTTTAAAAACTAAACAAAAAGAAAAGAAATTGCATGTTAATTGTGTGGTGTTCATCATTGTTGTTATTCTTTTTTTCTTTAAATGTTAAAATTATCATTAATAAAATCATAAAAACTGTTTGTGTTATTTTTAAAATTTGTATTGAAACAAAATACAATGAGAATTTATCAAAATTATATGTATAATATTAGATAATTTATGGAGTAATAATTCAACGACAAATGTTCAACAATTTCCGGTAAGAGCTAGAAGTACAACACCAAGTAATTATGGTACATTAAATGATAATCATCCGAAACGACCACCGATATTTATTACTGTAAGATTTTTCATAATCAATAATGGAGGTTGTTTTATTTAACCTAATTGTACTTAAATTTTGGTTTACGATTATTAAAATAGCCATTAAAAGATATAGCAGTAGTGGCTGGTCAAACAGCACGTTTTGAATGTATTGCACAATGTGATCCACATCCAGATATTGCATGGTCTAAAAATGGTCATATATTGGAGAATAATTACAAATTTATTATTGAATTCAGAAATGGTGTGTGTCGTCTAACAATCCCAGAAGCATATCCAGGTAATGAAAGAATATTAATGTGTATTTTATTGAATTTACTAAAATTTATTTCAACTCAAGTTAATTCAATTATACAATACGGATTGAAATGATTCGATATAAAAATTGCTTAATAATAATCCTCAATAAAACAATCCCTTAATAATCCTCAATGAAAATGCCATCCTCACTTACTGTAGTGTTTGAATCACCCAAAATGATCTGAATCCATTTAGTGTAATGTTATAGAAGAATTTTTGTTTTTTTACGAAATGTTCTTATAAGATCTTTAAAATCCTTTAATATAAATTTTGAATTTGAATTTTAATTAATTAATTACAACGTTTTTCAACATACAGATGATGCAGGAACCTATACGTGCATAGCAACAAATGTATTAGGATCAGTATTTACACAAGCTGAACTGTTAGTGCCCGGAGATCATTGGGGTGTCAGAAAATAAATATAAATTTTAAATAGCATTTCAAACAAATAAGAAAGAAATTAAATAAATTTTCATATTCGTGTTTTATGTTTTAATCCATTTTTATTTTATTGTTCTTCCTTTGTTTTTTTTTTTTTTCATAATATATATTAAATATTTATTTTGGAATACTCATAATTTTTATTAATATACAAATAAAAGGTTAAAAAAAATCATATTTAATATTAAATGTTGTATTTGTTTCAAAAATAAAATTCACATAAATTAATAATATAATAATAATAAAACAAAAATGGTTTTATTTATTTTATTTTTATAATTATTTAATTTATATGACAAAATTATGATTTTAATTATAGTTTTTAATTAAATGTGTTTTTATATTTATAGGATTTAGAATTGTCTTTATATAGCTATTTCCAAGACTATATACCTCGCTTCATAATGTACATATATGATGATTCAAATAAAATCTATATATTATTATTTTAGATAATTATGAATTTTAAAATAATAATATTATTGCGTGAATTTTTTTTTAATTTCACATTAAACATAAAAAGATAGTATTAACCGAAATGAAAGGCTAGTAATCCATCAATTATATAAAATAATTGCCCAAAAATGATTGTTTCATCTTTCTCATTGGAAAATCTAATATCCGCACGATAATCACCGGCTGAGAATGTTTGTGGTATTAAATTAGTATTTAAGGGTAAACCAACAATACTGATGTTACCATCATATGGACACTGATGATTTATGTTGGTATAATTTTTTATTAAATTATGAATGTATGATAAAACAATTGCTTTTTGTCGTTTATCATTAAATATTGAACAAACATTTTCTTTAATACTAACCGGATACGGTTGATATAAAATTCCATTATAGCGACGATTTAATTTGATTTGCAATTTTAATTCCTTTACTTGACTTTTTAAATCACAAACAATACTGAATAGCTTTGTAGAATTCCTTGTTGTCCGTTTCAACGCACAAATTTGAGTTGTACAAAAATTTGAACGTTTACACAAAAACTTGTCGAAATTTCCAAAATACTATTGTAATAAATAAATAGAATTATATTATTAATTTAATGATTTTAAAATATATAAGGGACGCATTAAAAATATTTTTTATCACCGCGTATACGTATACCTCATTGTTTGAGTTAACACCGTTTAATAAAACATTAAAATCAAATATAAACAAGAATGTAGTTAATAGTAATTTATAAATAAACATTTTTTTTTTTCGTATTGTTTGAAAATGTTAATAAAAATTATTGACAAATGCTCGTAATAATTATATTAAAATATCTGTATTTATATCGTAAATTTTTTATACTATAAATTAGAGCATTATTTTTCCAAAAAAAAAAACGATGTGCACTAATGCTGCGGATATACACATTTCAAATTAATATATATATTTATATGAAATGTTATTTCATTTATTATATTTAATATGTTATGGATATCATCAAAAGATAATACTTTTTAATATATTATGATTTTTACGGTTCTACGAATTTTAATATGGAAATGAATTAAACAATTATACATAAGATATAATCACATAATACATTATTATTTAATATATTATATCGTGAATTTAGAGATTAATACGTTTTTTTCTTTAGTGTGTGCTTATAGTTGTTGGTAATTCAAATGCTGGTTCCTTTACGACACGTGTATTTTGTCCAGTAGTAATTATAGAATTATTATATTAAAAATAAAAAAGGACTGAAAATTATGATAACAAAAATATAATGAGCGATAATAGTATATAGCGAAATATACAATACGATAAAAAAAATACCTTCCATAACCTGCCATACGGTAAAGGAAAATATTATTAAAATATATTGTGTTAGAATTTTCTTCATATAATTTTATTTTTTATAAAATTTATAACAATTTTCTCTTATAAGTAATGATGTATTAATTTTGACGAAGTTATGATGATGGTATTTTTTTTGGGCGTAGTCATTTGGAAATTATTAAATCGTTATTTATTCATATAGATATTTTCCAAATAAACTTTAAAAATTACATATATATATTATAAATAAAAAACTGATTGCGTACATAGGCAATGGCCTATGCGTATATGATTCACGTCATCATCATTTATAACGTCAATGGATTATTTTTGTTGATCTTATCACAAAAATAAAAAAAAACTGATATTTTAATGGGTGGTAAAGATATAAAAAAGTTTATTTAGAGTTTTCCTTTATATGCGTTGAAATAATTGTGATTTTGAAAAAGAAACATTTTAGTTATTATTGCAATTTTCGGATCTGCATTTTGGAATTCGTTTTTTTTTTTGTAATTATTTAAACGCCATATTCTATAGGAGAGTATTATATAATGTTTGCAATTATTCATTATGTACAACAAAATTATGATTTTATTTGATTTAATCAAAATCATACTAAATCTAAAATGATGTACCCGCGAATATATTCATATTGAGAATATATAACTACATATTGCATATTTTAGATAATTATATTGTTTTTATGCAAAACATTTACAAAACATAAGTAATTGTGAAACTATTAATATTTTCATCACATTCATCATTCGTTATTCGTCTATATATATATATATATTAATTAATGACACTATATACACAAAAAATATTTCAATTATTTTGTGTTATGTATAAAAATAAATATGTTGATGAATGAAATTTTAAACAGTTTAAAATGCATTTTTTATTGTTTATTACTGTAATACGAGTTCTTGTTTTTCTATTGCAAATTAATATATAATGAATCAGATGTATTTTGCTAATTTAAAAGTAGCATTTTCCAATTTTCGAAATTAAATATAGTAGTTATAAGAACAATACGTTCAGATTGTAAGAGAATCAAGGGTGTATAGAATTTATCTAAAATCTGTCATCCAATATCTACTATCAAAAAGATATAATTTTATTACCAAGCCATTTCAAAACATAGTGATTTTGAATTGACGTTGATCAAGGAGTTTTTCTGCGATTAAATCACAAAACACTGAAAATTTAAGAATGAAAAGCTAGTGAAAAGTTATATGTTTATATGTTAAGATGTTCCTTAACTGGTCATAAAGTTCACTTATATAATAATATTTACATAATTATTATTTATCGTGTGTTTAAATATTGCTTATGCTTTCTATTTCATAATTTGTCATGATTCAACAAAATATCTACCAAATATTTATTTATTACACCCCAACAATTCATTCCAGAAATAATTATAAACAACATTGGATAAATAGGATTGTGTCACGACGGCAATAAACATACACCCGCACAAAAAAAAATCACAGCTCATACTTTCTTTTGGCACAAATTGATATATAGATTAAATAAATTGTGTTTATCAAAATGTCAAGTTAAACATTTTGTTTTCTGTTTTTTTTTGCCTTTCTACATTATAAACAAAATTCATAATATATATAATATTAAAATTTGATTCATCAATTTTTTTTAAATATCCTATTTATAAATTTGCATATCGCTGAACACAAACACACACGATGACAATCATTAAAACAACACACGTATGCATATAACATACTGTGAAATAAAAATAAACATAAAAACAATATACGTATGTCTTATAGCAGAAGAATTCAAAAGTATTATTATATTTATCTAAAATCATCTAAAAATAATATATTATATATGAACATTTACGAAAATATATTTTCAGTGCTCATAAATTTTTTAATGAAAAAATAAAAAATTCGTATTTTTCTTTTGTATGTATTAAATGAAAATTTTCTGTGTTAATTCTAGCTTTTTTAACATCATTATAAAAAAAAACAGTTTTCATTTTATAAAATGGAAAATTTCTATACATTTTTTCATAAATGTTGGAGTGAATGACTAACTGCGCTGCGATATTATATGGATGGTGTGATATCCATATCGATATATATATATATATATATATTCAAATAAAATTTCATATTCAATTGAGGAAAATCTCACTAGATGGAATAACATATATTGAAAATTCTTATAAAATGAATTTTTCAATTAAAATGTTTTTTTTAATTTCTCTATAATTAAACTGCATATACATGAACTTTCTATGATAATTATTTTATTTTTTTAATTATTCACACTTTTAATTATTATTATTATTATTATTATTATTTAACAACTAATGATGTATGTAAAATGCCAACATTAGTTTTAATAAGCACTATGGCTGCTAGGGCCTTTGGCTTTTACCGGAATTAGAAATCATTAATATTATAATTATTAATGTAATTTTAATAATGATGATGAGTATTTGTTATATACTTTCATATATAATTGCGAGTATGTGTGTGTAGTAGACTTTGTAAATCTTTGGCTGCGTCCGACACAATATACCAAAGATATTCATTAATTTGATCCCAATGAATAAATGGTGACTTAGTTCATGAATTCAAATCATAAAAAGCACAGAAAAAATTTTCCGGCTAGGATTTGAACTCGTGACCACCCGCAATTGGGTTGGATGCTTTATCAACGGCACCACCAAGTCAGTACTTTTAATTATAAAATGCATATATAGTACAAAAAAACTTTTTAGGAATTCCTATATACTTATGATCCTATATACAAACAAAATGTGATATTTATAAAATTTAATTAAATTCATTTTAAATATAATTATAGTTGGTATATTTTAAGCATTTAATATATTAATTGAATTACTCATAGAATAAAAATGTAAAAATATTTAATATAAATTCAACAAAAATTTTCGATGCTATTTTGTCATTGAAAATGTAATAATAGATACCATTTTTCACCTGGGCACATTCCCAAAAAATACAAAATAAAAAATAAAATAAAAAAAAAATATTATTCATCAACATTTTACCTCTTTATTACACACCTACACAAAAAAGGAATTTATTATTAACATCATCGTATTATAAATATTTATACATATAGATAATATTAAATCTATGTATGTATAATGAAAAATTAATAAGAGTTAGTCTTAATTGCGATCACAATTAGAATATAGAATTCATTATTTTCATATTCCAAATTTTTTTTCAGTAAATTAAAAATTATTGTTTATTAGTGAAATTAAAACTTTATGCTATTCGTTTAATTTTTTACTTTTACAATAAATATCTATAATTTTTCTAAATACATACAAAAATGAAATCTTAAACATATGAAAATGATCGCATTTCTTTCAAAATTGATTGCAATTCTATTGAAATTATATTTCTAAATTTAGATTAAATTTTATTTTATTGAATGTTTATTTAGAATTGATTTCATTATATATATATTTTTAGACTATTATATTTATTTATTTTTTATACCCAAAATGATCTTCACATGAGGTGATGCAATATATAAATTATTGTATTTTATATATATTATTACAAAGATGGGATTCTTTAATTGAAAAACTTCAATTTTCTATTTATAAATTCTACAATTTTGTTATTCATCTTTGCGAAATAAAATTTTGTATACATTTAGATATTTTTCAAAGTTATTTTAAATAGTAATTAATTTTTGTTTTTTTTTTATAAATTGTTTTTACTTTGTATAAATTGTATTTTTTTATTAGGATTTCGATGCTTGATGATAATCATTTATAGATGGTATACATAAAAGAATATTATGAATAGCGAATTGTAATACAAAAAAAAAACAAAAAATTGTTAATTGTTGAAAGAAATATTATTCTTATATTTGTATATGCGATACGGATATTTAATTGGCATGTACTTTCTCACATTTATGAATTTAGTTTATAGAAAAAAACCAAACAAAAATTAAAATTTTGTAACATAACAATTTATATATTTCGTTTATTTTATAATTTTGTTTAATTTATTTTTCGTTCATTTATCTCTTTTGTTATGTTTATTAAAATAAAGATTAATTTAATTCTTTTATTGATTATCAAAAATTTTAATCGTTCAATCCGTATAGCATCTATAGTTTTCATTAAACAAGGTTTTTGCAAGTCATATATACAAAAAAGAAACAATTCGGAATGTTGAGTTAAATGCCCAAATACAAGAAAGAATTATATTATATTATTTTTCACTAAAAGATATGTATATAATTTAAACTAAATCCGTAAATAATAAAAGATTGCTTTCACTTTATATATACTATACATCCTTTAAGGTGTTCTGACAGGACTGACAAATGTATTCAAAAGTAAAGTATGTTTTCAATCTTAAATTTAGCAGGTATACTAATTTCTGTATATTTAATATTATAAACAATTTATCAATCACATCTACCTGTGTGTGGGGTGTTTGTATAAATGAAATATATATATAAAGATGTTAAATGAATTTTCATTTATATACACATTAAGTATGAATATATCTGATGGCTTTTTTTATATTCATTATATTTCATAGATCAAACAAAGAATATATGTATAACACGCAAAATGTAATTCATTACGTAAACACCACCACCCACGATAAATATATAGCTAGGTATAGGTAGATATGATGAGGAGTATATATTTAGAGAAGATGAATTATTTTTTTATTGCTGGATATTGACAATTAAATTTAGCATAAGCCATATTAATATTATTCTAAATGTGAAATCTATCACATTTTAAAGTTTTTTTTTAGATTGAATTTCAGATATGAGAAAATTTACAACGAATTTTAGGATGATTAACGTTTATTTGGCACGATATAAAATATATTTTTCAAAAATTATTGTAATCTTAAAACTGAAATCAAAATTTAACATCCTATAGAATTCATTGTGGAAAATTTATAGAATCGATTGATCATCAATTGAATAACTTTTTTGATAAATTCAGTATAGGAGCTATTATAAAATATAAATAAAATATAATTTATTAAGATAAAAATCAGAATATGAAGACTTCATAAATTAAGAACAAAAAAAAAACAAAACGAAAGAATTTAGTATCCTATTAGAAAAAAAAATTAAATTTTTTCTGTTGTACATAATTAAACACTTAAGAAAATATTTTCATCATTAAAATTACAATACAAAAATGAAGAAAAAATAACAAACAAATCAGAAAAATCAGAATATGAAGACATTTAGCAAGAACAAAAATATAAATATAAAATGAAATGAATAAATAAATAAATAAAAATAAAAAATATGAAATATAGAAAAGAAAATGTGCGTGGAAAATTTTTGCAATATATTATATTAATATTTTTATTTTATTTTCCATCTATATATATATTTAAAGTAAAAATAGTTTATATGTACGTGTTTACGATGTGTTGGAGCCGACATTCTTCATATAAATGTAATCGGTGGTGTTTTTTATTCATTTTATTTTTGGTATATTATTTATTATAACATAAAACAAAAAAAATAAAATGCTATTTCGCAATTATAACAATAAAATAAAAAAGAATTGGGAAAATAAATTATTTAAGATATTATATAAATATATGATATATATAAGTGAAAAAATTTCTATATAGAAAATAAGAAAATTTAACCAAATGATTCACATTGAAAATGGAATATTTTGTTTTAGCAATGCGAAAATATTTTTATTTTTTTTTAACCATACTCTCTCAATTTTTTTCATATTAATTAAATTCATATTTTTATATATATTTTCAACCATTTATTATAATCATCGTAAACATTTTCATTATCTTATAGCATCTTTTAAAATCGCGTACGCGTTTATAATCGTGTATAGTAATAAAAAATTAATTTTAATCTTAATTTTAGATACTAAAAAAATGCATTACAGAATCTATTATAAAATTTGATTGGTTGCCATTATTATAAATAAAGAAAACGAAATATATAATAAATTATCCTTTAAAAATATTTAATTATTATATATATTTTTTATTTTTTGCTATCTATTTGAACTAGTGGTGATAATATATTCTCATAAAATAACCAATTAAAAATAATTTTATAAATATAATATTTTATTCATTCTATTATAATTAAGGTCATATATTCTTAATATAATAAAAACTTAAAATTATTCCAATTTTCATTGAATAATTTCACAATAGTTGATCTATAATAATTTTTATACAATAAAAACGAAATAAATTATTTTGTAAAATATTGTTAAAATATTTTCATGATAAAATGAGTAATTATAATTATTTTTGGTTAATATATATGCAATAAATAATTGTTTATCCAAAAAGTAATTTATTTCCGTCAGCATTTCGAGAGAAATGTCATATAATATATAAATGTTAAAAATCAATTTTAATTTTAATTGTATAAAGAATAATATTATTTAAGTATAAAACCATAAAAATATATATTCAATTTATACTTTTAATTAAGAGAATTTACGAATATATAATAATCTAAAAATAATATTCTGATAAATTGAAAGATAATTTCAACATGCAGTTTCAACACAAAACACAATAAATTATTGAAATTTTATTTTAATTTGCAATGTTGTGGGCGATTAAATAAATAACAAAATTATACAGCGAATAGATAAAAATGTGACGTTAGGTTAAAATAAATAAATGAAAAAAAATTTAATCGTATATATGAATAATGCATATGAATGTTAAAGAATAATAATTATTAAATAACGAACCGGGGTCCAAATTAATCATCAATAATTGAAAGATCTTTGGGATGGATACGATACATAATTCTATCGGTGTTATAAAATCAATTAATAAATGTTTATAGATTATAGGAAAACGAAGTTTAACACTTAATACCTGGACTTGATAATGAATATTCAATTTTTCCATATATCTATTTTGAATATCGATAAAAATGAAAAAAAAAATGTAAACCTAATATTTATTTACACCGTATATTTGACAATGATTTAAGTGCCTTTTAAACCGAAATTTTAAGTTAACAAAATAACAAAACCATTAATTATGTGGTATATTTATACCAAAATAAATTTTATAAGAATTACCTATGAATAACACCAGCAATTTCCAAAATTACATGTTTTTAAAAGCAATTCATTTAATTACTTACATAGCAATAATAATAATAATAATAATAATAATAATCTCATAAATATTATTGTTTATATACGCAAAGTATGTGTCTGTCGTATTAAGCGGCGTCTACTATATATGCATTAAGTTACGGACTTTAAATTAAATAAAGCATAAATTTAATTCAAAAAAAAGTAAATTGTATCAGAGTAATAAATGTATATGGTAAAAGTAAATTATAGTTATTTCGAATAATCAAAATATTTATATTCTATAATCTTATTTGCAACAACCTACAAAACAAAAATTAAAAATTTGTAAATATGTCTTTATAAAATATTTACAATGGATATTATTAGATAGAATTCATTAAATTATAATAAATTATATAGATATAATAATTAACAATTATAAAATTTGTTAATATAAAAAATATATAATACTTTCTTAAATAGAGTTTTTTTAGTACAGTCGAAGGATGAACCGAATTTATTCCAATAATTTAATTTTCCAAATAAAAAAAAACAGTTTTTAATGAAAAATGATTATATATTTTTGTAAAATTTATTAAATGTCGCTAAATATGAAATATATTCATTGGGTATTTATGCGTGTATGTGGATGTTGAATTTTCTGATACGAAAATATTTTCGGTATTTCCCTCATGTACAGGCATAATATTATTAAAAACAAGTGTTTTATTATGTATTTATTTATTTTGCATTTACCAGAATATAAAAATTGAAATAAAAGTGTGACACAAAAAAATCTCATAAAATATTTTTGTGGTTTTAAAAAGAAAAACTGCGGAAAAATTTCATTTTCATATTTTCAAGCCTTTATTTTTTTTTTTATTTATACATTTTTGCGATATTTTTATCTTTCATATTTTTTATTATTTTCAACTAATTTTATCTTCGGGTAGCCTATAATTATAAAAAATTTTTTTAATATGAATTTTGTTTTAAACATTTTTATTTTTAAAAGGTATAATCCCACGCAAAATTTACATGTATATACAAATAAGAAATGTATGTGATAATATTTTAATCTAATCTGTAATATATCGCATGAATATATGATGTACAAAATATATATTAAAATTATAAATTTATATATACTGCTCCAGTCGAAGAAGAAGAGGAGAAAAAATGTGTGCTTCATTTTCAAAAATAAATAATGACCTATATTATATGTTATATATGTATTTATTATTGGTTTTTTATTTATTTCGCTTTACATTTTCAAATTAGTCAAATTGATATTTTCTTTTTTTTCTGTTGGAGAACGAAACGATCAATGCGTGTCTGAATTTTTTATATGTTTTTTTCTAATCTAATTACATTTTTTTTAAAACTTTGTTATGTTCCATAAAAATTCATAAATTATAAATAATCAAATTTTCTTATTCTGATTTGTTTTATTTTATCGAAACTACTTTTGTTTTACAAAAACTTATTTTACATATAATAAATCAATCGTTTTAAGTTATTAAGAGAGTGAATTCTATTTTCTTTAACTGTTCAAAAATTTAAATTTTCTATAAACGCGGAATCATGAATTGTTAATCATTTTATATATAAACAATAATATTATAATGTATTTAGTAAACTTTGTGATGAAGATTATACTGATTGAAAAAAGTGTCTCAGAACTAAAAAAAAAAACCAATTTCTACCGTGCAGGTTTAAAAAACACATTTAAATAAAAAATCGTTTAATTTCTGGGTTAAAATGTTGGCACGCAATTATTGGGCACAATTTAAAATATTATTTGAAAAAAAAAAAATAAAAATAAATATTATATGCACTTTACACGCACCTCATCTTTATTTATTCCATTTAATTATAACATTATATGTATATAATTCTTAAACGCATTTTTGATGTTTTTCATTTGCATGACAAAATTGAGGAAAAATGTTTTCTGTATCCGAATATTATAACCTATATTAGTTAAAGTAATATACGATAATGTGTCGCAAAAGTCTTATAAAAATACAGCGATAAGGAACAATTAAAAATTCTGATAATCTTATAAAAATTCACAAACATTCTTAAATTAAATATATATATATAATGTATGTGGTACATTCGCTTAACAACAAAATTAGGGAATAGTTCGATCATGTTTGCAGATATCGCGATTACATGTAACAAAATTTATAGTTTATATTTTTTGGTTTATTTTTTGTATCATAAGTTTTATTTTTTTATTTTTGCACATTTGTGGTTTTGAAATATAACCGACGGAGACGATATATATTTCTTTCAAATGTATATAGATATTTTTTTTTATAAATTACAGAGTGTGCTACGATATGATACGATATATATGTATATACTTTAAATTTAAATTAATTTGAATTGTGGCCAAAAAAATTCTAAAATAAACTACGAGAAATTTTATAAATTTTATATGTATATTTATACATATTTTATACTGCAAAATTAGAATCGCTCTTATGATTATTTGTTTTTTATTTTATTTTACTTTTCGTTGTTAAAACAAATTTTTCATTACAAACATTCAGTTAAATCGGTTTTTTATTTGATTTAATTATTTCTCACATATAAACGAAATTGTTTTTTTTTTTATCTAATATTTGATATAATACAAAGCACTACTATATATATTTCTATATATTGCAAATTTACACCACCCCATACTGTGTAAATTTAAAATTATTCATTTTCATCCGCCATATAATAAAATTACCGTACGTACATTTGTAGAATCCTAAACAAAACAAAATGGTTTATAAAAATAAAATAATTCAATAGATTTTCTTTAATGATATCTATATTATTTTATATACCACCTAAATAGTTTTGTTTTCAAATATATTGAATTTTCCTCCTATTTAAATGTTATTTTACTTTCGCATATATTCGAACTAATAAACGTTTCCAAAAACCTTCTAATAGTTTTCCGATGAATAAGTTCACTCAGAATCAGACAAAAATGTTTAAATATATTAAAATATATACATATTAAAAATTACTAAAATTTTTCATTTATGATATATCCTCAAAGATGATACATGGCATCGCAGCATAAGTATAATTATATAAATGTCATGTAATTAAATAGTTAATTATACTAAATTTAAAGTATATAAATCTATATTTACATTACTTACTTATTGATGATGTATCTTAAAATATATATGATTAAAAAAGTACATCCAAAACAAAACACGGCATGGATGAAAAAATAACGAGCATTGAACTTTCATGTAAATAGGTATATATGATAGAATATGATTATTTTGTAAGAAGTGTATTCTGTTCTAATAAGTCGAAATATATATTCTATATCTCTAATTATAATACATGTCAATTATAACTTCATCAGTTAGTAATATAGTGATAATATAGATTTATTTCAATTTTGTTTTTAGATATTTTTCATATGGACTATAATATAAAATCTATTTTAAATTTTGTGTATACACCAAAATAACAACTGTTCGTGTTGACTAAAACAAAAATGGAATTAGATAAATAAAACAAACAAAAAATACATGCAAATAAATGAAATAATAATAAATCTTATAATGCCTGTTTAGATAAACCATTTGGTATTATTACCTATTTATTATATATACACATATATCATATAATAATATCTATTTCCAAAAGTATAAATATAAAAGTTAAATATATAATATAATTTCTCTTTTAACCATATAAATTATAAAAAAAAACAATTTGATATGTTTTTTCCTTCATTTCATTTCAGATTCAGTTAAATCTCATGTAATGCAGGCAAATACAAAGACAGAATTAAAAACAAGTATAATAAATACAACACAAAAATGGGAAACCACAATAGAAGCAATTTGTTACATTAAATCACCTTCTGCAGAAACAGGTAAATAAAATATATACATATACTATATTATTGATATATTATGTATTATTTTTTTATATACAAAAAAACATTATTGCATGCATTATATAATAAAAGTAATAATAACAATAATTATATAATATTTATAAATAAATATTGCATAAATCAAAAATTATAATGCTGTAGTTGTAATTTTTAATGGGAAAAAAAATAATATTGTTTTTTTTTTGTAATGGTTTGTTTATATGTATTTATTCTGCTATCGATGCGATATATAAATTGCATTTAAAAAATGATATATTGAATTTTATACAAACATTTATTTTAACATGCTTTTTCATTTTTTTTATTATTATTTAATTACTGCACAAAACTTTGAGGAGGTATATGAGATATATTATATATGTATGCTGTGTTGTTGCTTGTTTCTGGTATATATCTGCATAAGAAAATATTCATCAAAACATAAAAGATCATATGTAATATACATATAAACAAATGCATGCGTTATTTTTTCATTTTTATTTTTTATCATATTGGTATATACAGGCATTAAGAAATTAATCTTAAAATAAACAAACAATATGCATTTTCAGAAGAATTCCAAAAATAGATTATTCTCATTAACATTCATATATACATTTACATATTTTTGTGATTTGGTTTTTTTTCGTTAAATTTTTATTGATTTTATTTATATAATAATATGAATGCATCGTTTAAATATTTTATAATAGATAAAAATTATGATGATTGTTTTATTTATTTCAGTTCTCAGTGGTGGATCGTAAAATTATGACTTAATTTTTTTTTGTATACAGCGATTTAATTGATTTGCCCTCGTACTTATTTAAATATATCATGTTTTATCTCCCAAGCATTGAAATCTATCAGCACCATTTTATTTATTAAATAAACACAAAATATTTTTATTCAATTGTTTGTATATGGATAACAAATATTTAAAAAAAAAAATAAAAGAAACTAATATTATTGTAAATAATTTTAATTTTAAGGTACACTAACACTTAAATTTTATGTTTTATTGCACAATTTAAAATGTAGTTTATAATCTATTTTATAAATTTATTATTATTATTATTTAAAATAATCATTATATAAAATCCACCTAAAATATTAACAATAAATAAAAAACAAATTATGGAATTAGAATTATTGTATATATTTCCTTAAAAATTGGTTTTTCTTTTCAGGTTTTTTTTAATATTATATGACTCCTTATACTCTAATGAATTCCAATATCTATTCAAAACACCCTCCATATCCACTAATGATAAATAAGAAATACTTAAATATAAACAAAAAAGAATTTGATTTTATTATATACTGATAACAAATAGGTTTGTAAAGCACCCCAATTAAAATCTGATTCGATTTTTATTGGAATAACTAATGCGCCCGAATACAAAATGTGGATATTGTGTGTTATGAGTAAAATAATTATGAGTCGGTAAATCGTATTATATATAAAATTCCATTACAATGTTCAATTAAAATATAATATAAGTAATTTATATATGTATATACTGATCATATATTATATCTGTTAAATGTCTCAATCATTTACGTCTTATAATCACATATTAAACGAAATTCATTAATAAAATTTAACATATATGAAAATCATCAATAATAAACGTTTGCTATTCATAATTTTATATATATAAAACTTTTCTTTAACATGCGATTACGTGCACCAAATAACACACGCAAACTATATTTTAATTAAATAAAATGATAAATTTTCATTTGTACACATTACACATATTTTTTTTGTAATCAAATTTTAAAATTATATAGAAATTTACAGATGTTAACTAACGCATATAAAATAAACATATCAATCGACCTTCAGTGAAGGATTATTTTATTTTATTTTGTATATACACATATAGTTTACTGCTTTGGTTAAAGAAAATCAGAATAATAATCAGTAAACGCGAATGAAAAATGTGTACACATATGTTTAATGTTTAGACAAATAAATTTGTTATTTATTACAATAACTATATATATATAAATATTTGTTCTATGTGGAAAAATTAAATATTTGAAATTTTTTTTTGTAAAATATTTATTGAGAAAAATTATGGTTTTTCTTTCTTTAAAATATTTCAAATTTTGTACAGCATAAAAAAGAAAATTGTTGTTAACATTGAAATAATAATTTACTATACAAAATAATCATAAATTATGAACTATAACTAATTCAATTACTGTGTGAAAATTAAATTATGATTGTGTGTTAACCATTTAATTTCTTACATAGAGACGATTTCTGGATGAAACTCTCATCAATAAAATGATCAAATTACTAGATATTCAATAGAACTACTGATTTTCAATGGTGCGGTTATAAGCAAAATAAGCAAAATTATATTCACACACATAAAATCATAAAACACATAAAATTAAAAGAAACTCATAAATATACAATAAACGTACTATATAAAATCTGAATATCTAAAGAAACAAATGGTACCAAATTTAACAATTAAATGCATATATAAATTAGAATTTCACTATATAGCATATTATAATCTTATGGTTAAATTATTATATCCATAAATAAATATATAGATAGCGTAATTGAAATTTATTCCCATTTAATTTATGTATTTTATTAAATTTATACAATGGCATAATGCATAAGTTTGTATCTCGTTAATGCATTGTCAAATAATGACATTTAATTATAGAAGTAATTTGTATAATATGCGGGTGTTAATGCAATGCATATGTTTTCCCCATGGTTATTTAGTAAAATACTATAATATTATAAATGCATTACAACATATGTTAACTATATATACATTTTTAATCTAAATCATATATAGAGATTTTTTTAGTTATACTTATCACAAGCAAAAATAATCATAATTTTTGAATGGATCTGATAATTAGTTAAATGACATTTATACATTCATTGTAATGTAATGTTAGACATTTAAATATTTATGCATGTAGTTTACGCATTTGTTATTTATATTAAGATTGTGATGAAATTTTATACATTTATGAATAACAATTATCAGCTGAACTTCTCGCAGTATTAAAGATAATTGCAGTCTTTCGTATAAATTAAATTATATTAGTGAGTAAAGGTGATAAATACATTGTAATAAATATATACTTTTTCGATTGTTCTTCGATACTATAATAATATTTACTGTCTAAAAATGAAGTTCAAACATTGAAATATCAGAACGAAATCTGGTACTGAGTTGAATTATTTTTTAAGAAGATTGTGAACTTACATTTCCAAAATTATACAGTATTAATTTAATTAATTCAAAAATTAATGATATACTAGTATAGATATTATATAGAACAAAAATAATACAAAACAATAAATGTATCGATTACACTGATTTACGTATTTAAATTTAAATTTAATTTTTATTAGCAAAAAAAACAATTAAATTTTTTTTATTTAAAATACAAATAACTCAATGAAATAAACTATTATATACTTTGCATATATTTATTATGAATGAAACCAACAAAATATCTACATAAATTGTATATATAATTTATTTTAATTGAAATTGAAACTTTAGAAATTTTTTATTTATTTTTTTTTATTTATTTGATCAAAAATATATATTTTTATAAATATCATATAGTTAATATAAGCAATATCCTGCAATATTCGATCACACATCTTAATGTTCTTATGAACGTATTGATAGTCGCGCGAGCATTCCAAAATAAATCAAAATTTACTAGTAACCGGATTTGGAAAATGCAATTAAATTTTTACCCAATTTTTTATATATAGATTATAAATAAAAATTGTTCTACATATTTTTTATATGTGTTTATTAAGATATTTGATTTTCAACTTTAACGTTTTTTCTTTCATTGAAAAAATATATGTATGAACAAAAACACATATGCGTAAAATTTATTGAAATATTTCAATCTCAAATTGTTTTCACACTCCAATTAATGACTTTTTATAAAATATGCATAATTACACACAAATATATAATTATCAAAATCAATAACGATATTTATGACGGTATAAAACTGTTAAATATATATAGAAAATATTTAAATATGGCAATGGGAAATTCAAATAATTTTACGATTGATTTTTGAATAACAAATATTTTTCAATTGTTTATAAACGTTAAAATTATAATATCATAAATTAAATAAACTTTGTTTGTATATTAAAAAAAAGAAAGGAATTATTTTATTGTGTGTTTCAGATTTTATAGTTACCTATACAAAAATTTAACTGAAGTATATTATTCAAGTTTTTTTTGAAGCTATCCATATTGGAGTTGTATTCTATGGCTATAACATATTTGTAAGGAAATTACAATTATAACAATAATATACTTCGGGTGATAGCTTTCTTAGAGTGATAGCTTTTTGAACACCCTTTGGCAAGTGCGGCTTGGGGAAAATTGTAATCTAATGTATATTCAACTATTTTCAACTAAGTTTCAATTGCAATAACACTTTCCTGGATACTAGCATCGTATCTTTGAATGAATCACCTATATGGACGTTATATAGTTTTTACAAAATATATATTTTAATTTATATATGATTAATTTATACTTCTTTCTTTTCTGCGATCCCCCCTACTGATGTTTTCAACCATTCAAAATACATTCATTTTAAAAGAGTTTAAATAAACACCCCATTGCAGATAAATCGTAATATTTTAAATAATTCCAATTTATAATTTAAATATGTATATAATACATATTTTATTCTTTAATATAATCCACATGCCATCGTAAAATACAATAATTTTTTCAAATATATTATTATAAATTATCTCATTTCATATACAACAATCCTATATGGGTTATTTACAATTAATTATAATAATAATAATATTCTAAATTTAGCAAAATTATATGATATAATGAAATTAAATATATATTATATTATTTGAGCGTTTTTTTTTAATTTTATTACAAACAAACGAAATAAAATAATTCGAAATAATAATAATGTTATAAAAGTTATTTAAAAAGAAAATAATTTTATCAAAAACAAACATTTTATAAGATTATATCATTTTACGTCGAGATTATTCATTCGAGATGATACAAGACGATTATAGAGATAACTATATGAATATAATTAAAAAAAAAATTCTTGGCTGTTGTACAAAATAAAAATGTTCTTCTGTATTTATTCATAAAAAAAAAAAAAAGTTTGCATTAAATAAACAAAATGTTAGCTAAAAAATAAAGAAATTCGCTATACATTCTATGTGAAAATCTTTAAATGATTGATTTATTAAAAATAATGTTTTCTAATCCTAACATAAATGTGAAGACAATTTTGATAAAAAACAAAATAAATGCAGATAGTCATTATAATTTATTTTACAAAAACAAAAAAAAAAATTGTACATGCGGAGATTTTTTTTTACTAAATATCGAGTAAATATATTATTATATTTTATGAATATGATGATTAATTATACATACATTTTGCAATTTTTTCTATTCTATTTTTGTTTTGTACTCTATAAATAATAATAATAAAGACTTAATTATTTTGTTTTGTATCCTATTTGCAATTTTGCATTTTGCTATAGTATAACAAAAACAAACTCCCCATCATTATCAATCCAAATGCAATTTATCACAATTCTATTTTCTAAAATATTGTTAGCGCATATTTTAAAATAGACATGTTAAAAACATTCAATCACTTATTGTACAACATCATCTTATTATATATACAAATATATCAACCAAAAAACGATCATGGTGTGATTTTAATGTTAATGATTATTGTGCATATACTATTAATAAAATATTAGTATTTTATAATATAGTATATAGATAGAAGATGTGTACCGCACCTACAGGATTGTCTGCATATATTTTTATACGTTCAAATTAATCTAATAATATAATATGCATATATGATTGTGAATGATAATTAATAAATATAAGAGATTTATATGAAAATAAAATATAAGTGAATGCACTATAATTTGCCATATTTACATACTCTCTATATGTAATATAGAATACATCTCTATATATTACTTGAAGATATATTTTTGTACAAATTTCAATTTTATATAAATAAATATTGTGAATAAAATAAAACATATATATACAAGAGTAAAAAAATTTAAAAAAATTTCTATTTCAATTTGATTCATCTTATTATATGTTGATTGTATATACAATGCAATGCAAATGTGTTTGTATATATTTTAGTAGTATATTTTGGTTTTGCATATGCATATATTGTAGTATCTGTGGAAAAGTGAAAAATCTCGGATCTTATTCATCGCATGTACGCTAAATTATTTAAAGAAAATGTTAGTATAGGAAAATTTAACTTGTATTAATAAACGATATAATTTTTACTCAATACAATTTCAAATATACTTTGTAATATTTAATTTTAGGTATGCACAAAAAATATAAAAAAAGAATTTATATTCTCTATAACTATACGATATTAATTCTATGATATTTAAAATATATATATACATAAATGTTTATAAAAAGAACACCAATATTTAGGAAAATATTCTAAAACGAACGATTATATTTTTGTGGTCCATACAAATTAATTGATGATCTATATGTGATACTTTGATATCTCCCTCCATCACTTGATTACATCCATTATACAGTTAGATATATATATTTTTTTAGCTCTCTTTTTTCTATCGGATTACTATACTATATTAAATTAATCATCTATATGCAAGAAATATTGAGCCTTTTCTTTCATTTATTTACATCACATATTCTTAAAAACAATTCAATTATTTTCATAAATTTTATATACACATACATCAAGTCCATAGAAAAAAGATAATACAAATGAAAAACCATTGCAAAGATTATTTATAATATATACAATACACAATATATTAAATATACATATGAAATATATAGAAAATAAAACGAGGCGACAAATTTCACTTAAAAATATCGTTCGTCGCTTAAAAAGATCTATACGTTAATTTTATTATATTGTGAAAAACACTCTTCGCTCGCAATTCAAATACGACCGACGTCTTGATTTCAGTCTCGGGGATTATGACTTGAAAACGCATCTGCTAATCGTGAAGCCGTGGATGGCAAATTATTAATATTTTTTATTAATATAACAATATTTAAAACAAAAAAGTGTTAATTTCTCATATATAAATAATATATTTATTAATAATAAATATTATATTTTAATAATAATAAAATTAATTTGTTTTATTTTTTCTTTTTTTTTAAATTTTTATTTATCATAATTGTAAATATATTTGAAATTAATTAAATTAATAAAAATATATCAGCGTAAATTGCATTAACATAAAAAGGTGAAGAAAATAATTAAAATTAATTAGAAAAAAATAAAATAAATACCACCCAAAGGATTAAAAGTGTTTTAAAAATAAGTGTTATTTTTAAAATTAAAAGTGAAAAAAAAATTATTAAAGTGTGTTAAATAGAAAATATTTTATGTGTATTCAGTCATCGTGTGTGGATTTATATTATTTTATTTTTTTGTTAGTGAAAATAAAATCATCAAATAGAAATATCACACACGCACGGGGTCTTTAATACAAAAAAAAATTAAAAAAAGTGAATTTTATTTAACTCGAAAAAGAAAAGGAAAATAGAAAAAAAAATTTTTTTTGTTTTAATTTCAAATATTGCGATTACATAATGCATCGTCAAAATTCGAATCCTTATCAACAGGATTCGTCTCAACAATTGATTAATCAAGAACAACAACAGCAACAACAATTTTCCCAACAAAGGATTAGCCGTACAGAGCATACCGTTAGCCGTCAAGTAACTCAACAAAGAGGTCAGTTTAAAAAAAAAAAAAAAATTATAAATGGCAGAAATTTGTGAAAAATTTAAGTTTTTCATTTATTCAAATATTCAAAAAAAAAGTGTCTTGAAAAATCGGTATGAAAAATGTGAAAATTTTAGAGCCAAATCGAAGGTTTTAATTAAAAAAAAAATAAAAGTGCAATAAATATATTTTTTTATATTTTTGAAGAAAAATTTGGTGAAAATGTGATTTTTTTTTTTTTTTTGCGAAATATCGGTGTAAAATCTCTGCGCTATATAATTTTAAAAAGCAGTGATATGGATAATAATAATAATGAAAAAAAAATGTTCACATATTAAATCTAAAAATAGTTTTCAAGTGTTTTGAGCTGCTATATACTATGTTATATACTTTAATATTTTAAAAAATTCAAAAATTTATTCTATCCCGGCCGAAATTTTTTTTGTCTTAATTTTACTCATGTTACTCATAAGATACTTTTATAAGTAAATTTTTATTTTTCATCGTTTACTTAAAAAAAAAATATGATAAAATAAAATTGTTCGCTTTCTTTTCGTTTGATTTTTTTATATAGCAAAAAAAGAAAAAAATGTTATATATTAGAATTGTTTTAATCTTTTGATGATCATCATATTTTTCTAAATATGTGCGATTGAATTCAAATGGACCCCCACATTTGTTAAAATTTAATTTAAATTTTGTAAATGTTGTTATATTTTAATGAATACATTATTTACAGCAACTCTATATATACCATAAACAGTATACATAAATGCATTGGATGCATTAAAAAAAAAAAAATATTTTTGTTATAAACATTTAAGTTTACAAAAAAAAAAAAAAAATAATAATAATAAAAAATTGATACCATTTACGGGTTTGCCATTGAACATTACATTTATATCGTTGTTACTCATTACATTAATAGTTTGAAATATTTAATTTGCTTGAAAATAAATTTAATTTATAATCAACATTTTTTTTTTATTTATTCCACTTCAAGTAGTTCGTCTATTAGTTAAATAACATAAATAACAAATTATGATTTTTATGGTAATAACGAGATTGTTATTTATTTTTATTCAATATCAGTATAACTTTATAAGTATACATTATTGATATTATGCGTGTATATATCTTCCTAAATTGGTATTAACTTTCTTTATTGTAGTTTGCTCAATGGTTTTTATTACATATATTATTATTAGAAATCTCTATATAAAGGTATTAATTTTACAAATTAAAAATTTAATAATATTGAGACAATTTACAATATTTCTGTAATAATACGATAATGTTTTTAAATTTGAAAACATATTAAGTAATAGGTAAAAAGAGATTCACGAAGAAGAAAATCTACTTTCGATTATGATAAATTGAAAAAAATTTATTCGCAACATAAAATAAAAAAAAATAAAAATACAGATTATATTTAAATATAATTTGAATATAAGAAACAATTTTTATTAGAAATTTGATAAATACAATGCATACATTTTTTTATACTGTCAAAATTTTAATTAAAATTCTCATGTAAAACTGTAGTAAAAAAAAGTCCCCCAAACAACTTCTATTTTAAACATCGTTTTAAATTAATTATATTCTGTAAATTTGCAGATGCACTATATCTAACAACATAGCACATTTCTTGAATAATTTATCGCGTATAAATAAAAAAAAGTCTCCTCTAAATGCAATAAAATAATTTTATTTAAAATAATGTTACGTAGATTTTTTATAAATAGGGATTTCGTGTATCAATAACATTATTTGAATTTTCTTATGTCTCGATTCCATTTTAGTGGTATTTTTTATTTATATATAAATTAATTGACTATGTAATAAAATAAATTAAAATAAAAAATAAAATAAAAATTCACTTACCTTGTACGCAATAAAGTTTTTCTATTTTTTTATGTAAATACTGCATTTATTTATATTTTTTGCAACAAGTCAATTGACTGAAAAGAAAAGGCAAAAAATCAATTAATATTTAGTATTTAATACATTTTAATTTATTTATTTACTACGGCAAAAAAATGTGCCAGTAATTCCGATTCTATAATTATTATATATATAAATTTACACAATATTTCGATCATTTCGAATGAAAAACTGAAAATTCTATGAACACATATTTTTTTTTGTCAATAGTTAATAAACACACATATATTTTTTTTAATAATTTTATTGTGATTATAAAATGATCTAATTTAGCTAGTCGCATTGAAAATATTGGAGTTAGTACTTGTATTTGTTCTAAAGATTTTTAAAAGAATCATTTGTTTTGACACTATTTGTTTTAGACAGAAATTTACATACATTGAACAATAAGTTCTGATAGATCAGCCAAATAACTAAAAATGATTGTATTTCTCATATATCTCTGTTATACCATCAGAAATATGCTCGTATAGTCCTCTAAAATGCATTGCATTGATTTATTTTAAATTCTGAATTTGATAAATAGAAATCATGGATTTAATACTCGAATCATGAACAATTTCTTTTTACAAGATTTATTGCTATATTTGAAATCCATTAGCAAAAGGATCAAACTTTGTTAAATTAAAAAAACCTTAATATTTTTATTCATGAACGAGATCAATTTTTTGCTATAAAAAAAATTTTTGCATTACAACCAACAATCGGTTTTAGCGTCCAACAACAGCCTTATGTTGTTAGTTTCTTAATTTGTACTTAATTAAATGAAAATTTATAACAATTTCGAACGGAGTATATTTCTAAAATTATTCATCATTTATATTATATAGATATTTATTAATTATTATTTATATTTCAATGTTTATTCTTATGACAAATATTAATGGCCAAGGTTTCGTGTTTTCTTATAAAAAACCATATATTTGGTTAACATTTTCATTTGGTATTTACTGTTTTTTGAATCTTTAAAGTTTATAAATGTTTCTGCGAATATTATTATAATAACTATGCTGTTCAAGTAATGTTCTATATTAAAAATATGTTTTCTAAATGTTCTTGAAACATCTCAGATTTTCTTATTTCAAGGTATTGCGATATTACAATTTTTAAACCATCTAAAATTTAATCTCTAAATTTAGACTATATATTTATATAAATCGGTATAATCTAATTAGAATTCAATTCTAATTCATGATTCTATCTCATTAGATCCTTTAGCAATTAAAAAAATATATTGAGCAAAGAAAATGTCCAATAATCAATATAAATAAAATAGTTTTTATATATGTATATAAAAAATTCTTTATGATATAGTTATAATTTTATATATTTATCAAATTGTTACCAGCACCTTTGAATTCAAATCTATATACATAAAATAAATAGATACGTTGTTCAAATTATTCATAAGAAAAAATCACACAACGACGATATGTGTTTATATAAGTTTATTTTGATTAATTCAATTATTTCAATATATATCTATATTCTATATATAATATATGTACTTAATCTATAAACAATTTGATATTGGTATATAAATTAAATATATACACAATTTAATAAAAGTATAACAATAAGAATAAATTGCTGTATTTTTAGATATTCAAGAATTCAAAAAATTACTATGTATTATTATTTTATATATAGTTAGAAAGATAGAATTTTTGTATATTTAAGAAATTCATTACATTTTGTTCTGAATATTTAAGTTGCCAAAACGCCAATAAACAAACATTTAAATCAAATACAAATTTAATAATAAATACATAAAATATAAATTATTTTAGTAAAATAAATAACAATATATCTCATTCTTTATTGCAAAACGATCTTAAAATATCTTGTATTCGATAGAATAAATCTATGATAAATCAAAACTTTATCAATGGCAAAAAATGTTACTTCAACATTTCATTTGGTTAAAAATCGCTATTCTTAGAAAATTTCACATACAAAAATCAAATTTTATTGACTTCTTTAAATCTTTTAAAATAAAATTAACTAAAAATACGCGAATGTTACAATTTTTTAAAGAAAATATTTATATTATTTTGTAGAATTAAAAAAATATACATTTGCATATTTTCCAATATTTTTTTGTTTTTATTTTATTGTTTATTTTAAAGTTTATCTTAATTTTTCTATTAAGAAAAAAGTTAATATAAACTGTGTTTTATTAATATATGTTAAGTTTTGATTTTAGTTTCGTTATTATATACATATATATATACAAAATAGAGTAAAATCAATATGCAAAAAACACAGAAAATCACAAAATGAATTGTATTCAATCACTAAAACAGGATATTCGATTGGTATATTTTTTATCAATTGTCTATTCATATGGCCTTTGAATAAAGAAAAGCTTTTGATTTTAAGCAAGCTCTATATGAAATATAAAGATTTTTATTTATAGATAACAATATTTACAAAAATTAAATTTTTTTTTGTGGCGATACACATTCAATATACAGTTTGACAATAAGTAATTTAAAATAATTGAATTCAAATCAATTAAAATAATGATTAAAAGTATACAAAACTAATTTTAATTTTAATATAATCATATCTTATCTTATCAAGAATGTCCAATATTAATTTTAGTAACCTAGATTTTACTTTGTATTTAATAAGCAAATTAAATGCATTAAAAAAACATTTCAAGTCGGAATTTAAATGTATCTCTTTTTAAATCATTATCTTTGAACTGTACAATTCAAATAAAAATATCAAACAAATCGCCTATATGACTAACAAATAGTAATAAAATAGCATAATAGTATATGTTTATATTAAATATTTTTGAAAATGCCATCAACATATAAAAATTAAAAAATAATATATATTTTACTAATTATAATTATTATTATACAAACGTTAAAGTAAATTCTATGTTTTAATATTTAATAATAATGAATAAGTCAACTGTTCATTTGTTCACTATATATATATATATATATATACTCTATCTATCTATATATTAATAATAATATATTAGATGGTCCTCCTAAAATGGATCCACGTAATGTGATCTCATCGGATGTTCCAAAAATAGCAAATGTGTATAGCGAAAAATAATTCAGTTTGATGTTTACGATGAGTGTATATCTGAATATTTATACGAAAAGCAAAAAAAAAAAAAGAAAAACGATGTGCGATCTATCCGTATATTATAGATATTATTCTATATTCATATATACATGATATGAATTGAGAGTATATCATTAATTTTCACACATATACAGATAATGAATTTTCTTGCACGAAAATTTTTCTCTGATATTTTATCTCAAAAATGAAAAAAAAATTTCTTCTACCTATTTTTCAAAAATGTTTTCATATTAAAAATAAATAAATAAATAATAAATATTTCAATGAAATTATATATTAATTTGTACCTGTTATATGTTCAAGAAAATGTTCATTGAGCTCATTGATTAGATAGAATATTTTCAATATATAGATGATAACATAAAATTTTTATTGACAGTTCAAGGCGTACATGGAGGATCTGTGATACAAACACAACAACAACAACTTACACCATCAACACAAATTTATTATCAACAACAACAACAGCAATTACCGAGCGATATATCACCGCCAGTATTTGAACGTATATTTAAAAATGCCCGCTTTGCACAAGGTGGCAATGCCTTGTTTGAGGGTAAATTACGTGGCACTCCAAAGCCATTTGTTTCTTGGACTCGAAAAGGTGCACCACTTCTCGAATCCAATAAATATCGTATGAATTATATTGAAAGTACTGGTGAAGTATCGCTACTGATAAATCAAATTGGACCAGGTGATGAAGGTGAATATACATGTACGGCAAAAAATCAATATGGTGAAGCAATATGTTCCGTTTTTATTCAACCGGAAGGACAACCAATGCCACCACAAGGTGTTCATAAACAATATGAAATTAATTCGAATGCATATCAACAACAACAACAGAAAACAACTTCGTATTCAAATGGTTATAGTTATAATGTTATCGAAGAAGAATTTAAAGTAGATACATTTGAATATAGATTATTACGTGAAGTGTCATTCAGAGAATCAATAACACGTCGTAATTATGGTGAACAAGACAGTCAATTGACATTTGAAGTTGATCGTAATGCAGGACCAGCGGCACCACCCCAAATTAGTCAAAAACCTAGAAGTTCTAAATTATTAGAAGGTGCTGACGCTGTATTTTCAGCTAAAGTTGGGGCAAATCCAAAACCAAGATTAACATGGTTTAGAAATGGTCAACGTTTAGTGAATACCGAAAAATATGAAACAACATATGCAAATAATCAAGCATCATTACGTGTCCGTACAGCAAATGCCAACGATTCAGGACATTATACATTGTTGGCTGAAAATCCACAAGGATGTGTTGTATCATCGGCACATTTAGTTATTGAACCAAGTCAAGAAACGCCAACCTGGATCGATCAGCAACAACAACAACAACAATATCAACAACGTTCATCATCTCAAGTTGATGAAATGGCTGAAACAGCTGAAACTGGTAAATCATTATCACCAAATTTTACTCGTGTATTTCAAGATCGTGAAACAACTGAAGGTAAAATGACACGATTTGATATACGTGTTACTGGCCGACCATATCCGGAAGTTTTATGGTATATTAATGGCCGTCAAGTACAAGACGATTCAAGTCATAAAATTCTAGTTAATGAATCTGGTAATCATTCGCTTATGATAACGAATGTTAATAAACTGGATGCGGGTGTTGTCACATGCATGGCTCGTAATAAAGCCGGAGAAATTTCCACTCAAGCCAATTTGGGTGTTTTGGAAAAGGAACAAGTTGTTGCACCGAAATTCGTTGAACGCTTCACCACCGTAAATGTACGTGAAGGTGAACCAGTGCAATTAACGGCTAGAGCTATTGGAGCACCAGCACCACGTATTACATGGCAAAAAGATGGTATCGCAATTGTACCAAATGCTAATACGTATATTGCTATTGACAGTGGAGCAACGACTTTGGATATACCTCGAGCACAGGCGTCGGATGCGGGATGGTATCAATGTACCGCACAAAATGTCGCTGGCTCTACTGCAACACGGGCTCGTCTTTTTGTCGAAACTCCAAAGGGACCAGCCCCGTCCGAAGAAAGACGTATCTATTTTCCGCGACCTACTAAAGTAATTGAACCAGAGTAAGTTTATTTACATTTTTTTTTTCACATTAAAAAGATATCTTTTTTGTTTATATTTATTTACAAATAATTTCATTAGGCCAGAACCAGAATCTGAAATTATATTTTTAAGACACGTTGAACGAGCTAGACCACATCCGCGTAGAATTGAGGAGGACACAGTTTATCCTCCGCCAAGATTTACAACAGAATTTCGTGAAGTATCACAAATGGAAGGACATAAAATTAATTTTGTAGGTAGAATTGAACCAATTGGCGACCCAACATTATACGTTGAATGGTATTTGAATGGGCAACCATTAAAACACAGTAAGTTATTATTTTTTGTTAACTTGTCGCTTATCAGAAACATTAATTAATTTGATTTATTAATTTTTTAGGTTCACGTCATAAAAAGACATTTGAATTTGGTTTTGTTGCGCTGGAAATTATTAATATAACATCGGCCGATGAGGGAGAATATACATGTCGTGCAGTCAGTGCTACAGGTACGGCACTATGTCGTGCATTTTTATATGTAACACGTCGTCCATCAATTGAACAAACAACACAACACCCAAGTAGTTTACAACAAATACAACAATTGGAAGATTATTCAAAGTATCAACGACAAGAGAGTATGGAAGAATCATGTAATCAAAAACCAGTTTTTATTCGTCCATTACACAATTTGGGTGAACTTGAAGAAGGTCGTAATGCACATTTTGAAGCTCAATTGACACCGGTAAATGATCCAACGATGAGGGTTGAATGGTATAAAGATGGTCAACAGATTACAGCTAGTTCGCGAATCACTGCAATCTTCAACTTTGGTTATGTCTCTCTCAATATAATGCACCTACGGGCTGAAGATGCTGGTTCGTATACAGTTCGAGCTGTAAATCGATTGGGTGAAGCAATAAGTACATCAACTATAAACGTGTTCTCAAGGAATACTGTAACTGCTGATTTAGGAATACCGGAACAACAACGATACATTGAAAAGGTCGAACAACTTGAAGCGTATCAAAAGAGTGCACATCAGAAATATGTACAAGAAATACCAGAAAGTACATCAGCACCTGTATTCAAGACACCAATTAAAGATCAATTGAACATTAAAGAAGGTGGTTATGCTCATTTTGAAGCACGACTTGAACCAGTTGGTGATTCAACATTAAAAGTCGATTGGTTTAAGGATGGCCGACCAGTTGAGGCCAGTTCACGTATAACATCTTTCTTTAATTTCGGTTATGTAGCGTTAACAATTAAACAGGTGTCAATACATGATGTTGGCAACTATACATGTCGTGCTGTGAATACAGTAGGACAAGCAACAACAAATGCTAACCTTAGTGTCATCACAAAGAAAGATATTATTTTTGATACTCAACATCCAGGCGGTTTGGAAAAAATTCAAACATTAGAAGATTCTTCCAGATATTCACGTAAAACTGACGAAGATGTACAGGTTTTACAAAAACCACGATTCTTAGGGCCACTAAAGGGCACAAATAAAATCATTGAAGGTCAACAGGCTCATTTTGAAGCCCGTGTTGAACCACAAAGTGATTTAACTATGAAAATTGAATGGTACCATAATGGTAAACCAATTATGTTGGCCAATCGTACACAAGTCTACCATGACTTTGGATACGTAGCATTAGACATATTAGGTGTACGTGGTGATGATGCTGGTGTTTATACAGTCATAGCTAGAAACAGTCAAGGCGAAGCTCAACTTTCAGCTTCAATGGTTGTAGAAAGTAAGATTAATATAAATTACAAATATAATATCTAATATTGATTAATTTCATTGGATTTTTTTTTATTTACAGCTCGTTCCAGTATCGACACAAGTAGTATGCATCGTGGTATTTATGAAAAAACTAAGAATTTGGAAGAATCAAAATTCGTCGAACCAAAATATGACATTGAAGAAATATCAAAATCTAAACCAATTTTCGTACAACCATTGTCCGATCCAAAACCAACCGGCGAAGGTAAAAATATACACTTGGAATGCCGCCTCGAACCATTAGGTGATCCAACAATGCGTGTTGAATGGTTCCATAATGGGCGTCCAATAACCATTGGTTCCCGTTTTAAAACCTATTATGATTTCGGATTTGTTGCGCTGGATATCATCCACACAACAAGCCTTGATTCTGGGGAATATACCGTTCGTGCAACAAATCATTTAGGAACTGCCCATACATCATCATGCGTACGCGTCATTGGTCGTTCAGACATTGTTACGGATACACAAAATGAAATGTCATTGGAACAAATTCAAATGCTGGAAGACTCTTCACGTAAACGTCAACAAATCGCTGAAGATATTACCGTCATGCAAGCACCACAATTCACACGACCATTACATAATCTTGAGACAATTGAAGGTACTAATGTACATTTAGAATGTCGATTACAACCGGTCGGCGATCCAACAATGCGTATCGAATGGTTTGTTAATGGGCATCCAACAAAAACCGGTCATCGCTTTAGACCAGCTTATGAATTCGATTACGTTGCATTAGATTTATTGGGTGTGTATGCTGTCGATTCGGGTGTTTATACATGTCAAGCACGCAATCAATTAGGCGAAGCGGTAACATCAAGTTCCGTACGTGTTATTGCTAAAAAGGATTTAATTTTAGAAACACAACATCCAACTGGATTGGAGAAAATACAAACACTTGAAGATTCATCACGATATAAACGTAATGAATATGTTGATGAAATTGTTAACATTAAGCCAAGATTCTTAACAAAACCAAAAGATTTAGTAAATATGCGTGAAGGCAAACATGCTCACTTTGAATGTAAATTAGAGCCAGTAACTGATTCGAATTTGAAAGTGGAATGGTTTAAAAATGGTCGTCCAGTTACGATTGGGCATCGTTTCCGACCAATTCATGATTTCGGTTACGTTGCATTGGATGTTATTGATTTGATTGCTGAAGATTCTGGTACATACACATGTCGAGCGGTAAATATGGTTGGTTCCGATGAAACAACTTGTACATTAGTTTGTCGTGGTAGTGAACAAATTTTAACTACCACCCAAAACGAAACTGGTTTAGAACAAATACATCAACTTGAAGATCGCTCAAAATATTCTCGTTCTGAAGTTATCGATGAGGTTACCAAACAAGCACCAGTATTCACAACATCATTGAAAAATGTTGAAATTAAAGAAGGACAACGCGCCCATTTCGAATGCCGTTTAATACCTGTTTCTGATCCAACCATGAAAGTTGAATGGTATCATAATAATGCTCCACTTAAATCTGGATCGCGATTCACCGAAACGAATAATTTTGGTTTTGTTGCATTGGATATTATGTCATGTTTACCGGAGGATTCGGGAACGTATACTTGTCGTGCCGTTAATGCACTTGGTGAAGCTGTAACATCAGCTGTTAATGCAGTGCACACCAAGAAATCTATTTATTTAGAATCACAACACGAAAGCACATTGTCCCGTTTACAGTACTTGGAAGATTCATCGAAACATCAACGTCAAAGTGTGCAAGATGAGGTTGTAACACAAGCTCCCGTATTTACATTACCCGTACGCGATATGAAGGTAGCCGAAAATCAAGCTGTTCACTTTGAAGCCCGTTTAATACCCGTTGGTGATCCAAAATTGAAAGTTGAATGGTTAAGAAATGGAGTGCCATTAACAGCATGTAAGTTTTTCTTTGATCATTATGCAGATATACAGTATATCATTTCCGTTCAATACATTTTTAATTAAATATTCTTTTATTATTTATTTAGCCAATCGAGTAACCACGATGCACGATTTTGGATATGTTGCATTGAACATGAAATATGTAAATCCTGAAGATTCTGGAACATATACGTGCCGAGCTATGAATGAATTGGGACAGGCAGTCACGTCTGCTTCTTTAATCGTCCAATGTAAGTTGATATAAATTTATAAACAATATTGAAGAAATTCAATAAAGAAAACCATTTATTTTCTTATATTATAGCTAAAGCAGCTTTACAAATGGAAACACAAAATGAAACTGCCTTACAGAAAATTCATCAATTAGAAGATACATCTCGTTATCAACGCCGTGAAGATGAAGATATAACCGTTACACAACCACCACGTTTTACAACTCAATTGAATGGTCCCACGAATTTGGTCGAAGGACAAAGTGCCCATTATGAATGTCGTATCGAACCATATCCAGATCCAAATTTAAAAGTTGAATGGTTCCATAATGGTCAACCATTACAATCTGGTCACCGTTTCCGTACCACATATGATTTTGGATTTGCTGCTTTGGACGTACTTACGGTGTACGGAGAAGATAGCGGTGAATATACGTGTAGAGCCACAAATCGTTTAGGTCAATCTCAATCATCAATTAAATTGGCCGTAACACAACGTTCGGGTATTATACGTGAAAGTCAACATGAAAGTGCATTGGAAAAAATACAATACCTTGAAGATGATTCACGTTACCGGCGTAAAGTGGATGAAGATCAATTTATGACTGAGAAACCTGTATTCGGTCGCCCATTACGTAATGCAATCGTACAAGAAGGTAAACCAGTACATTTAGAAGCAACTCTTACACCAGTTAACGATCCCACAATGCGTGTAGAATGGTATTGCAATGGTCGCCCAATTCAACAAGGACATCGTTTTAAAACTACTTATGACTTTGGCTTTGTTGCACTTGATATATTGTATGCACATTCAGAAGATACGGGTACATACATGTGTAAAGCAAAGAATGCAGCTGGTGAAGCAATAACAACGTGTGCTGTTACAGCAACTGCAAATGCTGGTTTATTCATGGACACTTTGGACGAACAGCGTTTACAAAAGATTCGCCAATTAGAAAACTATCAAAAACCAATAACACCAGAAGTAGAACAAGTAGGACAAAAACCAATTTTCTTAACACCATTAACAAGTTTAGAAAATTTGGTTGAGGGTGATCATGCTCATTTGGAATGTCGCGTTGAACCAATAAACGATCCAAATCTACGTATTGAATGGTTTATTAATGGTAAGGCTATTCGTGCTGGTCATCGTTTCCGTACAACTCATGATTTCGGGTACGTTGCTCTGGATGTTCTTTATGTATACGGTGAAGATACTGGAACGTATATGTGTAAAGCAACTAATCTGTTAGGTGAGGCAATGAATACATGTAATGTTCGGATAGTTAATCGTCGAAGTATCATTTTGGATACACAACACCCTGATGGTTTGGAAAAAATACAAAAATTGGAATCTAAGGGCGCACCCGCACGTAGTGAAATTGCCGACGCTCCCTTGCTTCCACCAAGATTTGTTACTGAATTACGCGGAACAACAGAAATCTATGAAGGGCAAACGGCACATTTCGAGGCTCAAATTGAACCAATTCACGATCCAAATTTACGTATTGAATTTTATCATAATGGTAAACCATTGGCATCAGCTTCAAGATTCCACACAACATTCGATTTTGGTTATGTTGCGTTGGACATTCAACACGCGGTTCCAGAAGATGCTGGTGAATATTCAGTAAGAGCAATTAATGCACTTGGCCAATGTGTTTCATCCATAAACATGCGTGTTATTGCTAAAGGTAGCATTATAACTGATTCGGCACGCCCAGAAGGTTTAGAAAAGATTCGCCAACTTGAGGGTGCTCAACCATTTAAGAGACCTGATATTGAAGAACCAGTTACACGTCAACGCCCTGTATTCACACAACCATTACAAAATATTGATTCTATTGCTGAAGCTACAACAGCACATTTCGAATGCCGTTTGATACCAGTCGGTGATCCAACACTTAAAGTTGAATGGTTCCACAACGAAAAACCAATAAAAGATAGCTCACGCATTACAAAACAACACGATTTCGGTTATGTATCCATGGATATTCAACATATTCGTGCTGAAGATGCAGGTGTTTATATCTGCCGGGCTACAAATCCATTGGGTGAAGCTGTTACTACGGCATCGATGAGAATACGTACCGATGCAAATATTTTATTGGATACACAACATCCAGAAAGTATCAAGAAAATACAACAGCTTGAACGACCAGCACCATCAAGAGCGGATGAACCTGAGCGTGCTTTTGAAAAACCAATATTCACTCAGCTTTTGACTGGACCACATGAATTGTGGGAAGGTCAACACGCACATTTTGAAGCACGTGTTGTACCGGTCGGCGATCCAAATCTTCGCTTCGAATGGTATGTTAATGGTGTTGAATTAAAAATGGGATCACGATTCCGTACAACAAAAGATTTTGGATTTGTATCCTTGGATATCAATTCAGTTGTATCTAATGATTCTGGGGTTTACATGTGTAAAGCTATTAATTTAGCTGGTGAAGCTGTATCATCACAAGCAATGAAAGTTAAATCAAGATCGGCAATTGCCGGAGAAAGCTTATTGCCTGAATCATGGGAAAAGATTCAATTGAAAGAGGCTGCAATGAATCGTGTACCAGAAATGTTTATCGATCAAACACCACAACAAGCGCCAGTGTTCACAACACATTTACAAAGTTACGATAGACTTATGGAAGGACAACATGTACATTTGGAGGCTCAAGTTGAACCACGAGCCGATCCAAATTTGAAAATTGAATGGTATAAGAATGGTGTCAATTTAACAACAGGTACTCGTCTTCGCAGTACATTCGATTTCGGTTTAGTTACATTGGCAATCAATAGTTTACGTGACGATGATTCAGCCATATATACATGTCGTGCATCTAACCTTTTGGGTGAAGCGGTATCGACATGCACATTGAAAGTGGGCGATCGCCATTGGTTATTGGGTGATACATTACATCCAGATGCATTACCACAAATTGCTGCACTTGAGGCACCACGTGAAGGACGTCCAGAAAAAGCAGAACCAATATACGAATCGCCGGTATTTATCACTCATTTAAATAATATTGAATGCCGTGAAAATGACAATGTACACTTTGAATGTAACGTTGAACCATCAAAAGATCCGACCATGCAAATTGAATGGTTCGCTAATGGTAAACCATTGATTGCGGCTGCCAAATTCAAAACAACATACGATTTTGGTTATGTTGCATTGGATATCATTGGATCGTACGTTGAAGATTCAGGAATATACACTTGTAAGGCAACGAATAGCAAAGGAAATGCAACAACATCGGGTTCACTTAGATGTACCGGATCTAAATCAATGTTCTTTGATACACAACATCCACAAGGACAAAAGGGTTTGGAAGCTGTACAGGAAACCGAAGAAGGTTTGGCTAATCGTTATAATCGTCCAGAGAAACCAGAAACAAAATATCCGAAACCAATATGGACAATTCCATTACAACCGGAATTCCAATTGTCTGAAGCACAACCGTTGCATTTGGAAGGCACGGTAGAACCTAAAGAGGATCCAAATTTGAAAATTGAATGGTACTTTAATGGAAAAGTATTGGAACATGGTTCACGCTTTAAGATGACCAATGAATTCGGTTTCGTTACATTGGATATGATTGAGGTGTACGAACGTGATCAAGGTATTTATACATGTAAAGCATATAATCATGCAGGTGAAGCCTTCACATCAACAACCATATTCTGTACAAGCAAAGAGAATATCATTGAGCGTACACAACATCCAAAGGGTACAGAAGGTTTAGAAACAATTCAAAATCTGGAAGAGTCATTACGTAGACCCGATGGAACACCAGTCGGTCCGGATGAGGGTCATGCACCTAAATTTACATCTGATTTTATACCTATTAATAACATTGGTGAAGGTGAAATTGCCCACTTTGAAGCATCACTAATACCAACCGGTGATCAAAGTATGGTTATCGAATGGTTCTATAATGGTAAACAACTGGAGGCCAGTCATCGTTTCCGTACCGTTTATGCATTCGGTATGGTTGTACTTGAAGTGTTGGGAACGAAAATTGAAGATTCTGGTACATATTCTTGTCGTGCAACAAACAAATGGGGGCAAGCTGAAATCGAAGTCACTTTGGGTTGTATTGATAAATCAGCCGGACAACCACCAAGATTTACAACACATATTCAAAATCTGGCCGGCCTAAAAGATGGGCAATCAGCTCACTTTGAATGTACCTTGGTGCCAGTTAACGATCCAGATTTGAAAGTTGAGTGGTATCACAATGGTAATCCAATACGTCATTCAACACGTATTAAACCAGTCTCTGATTTTGGTTATGTATTGTTGGATATTGCATACGTGCAAAGTCATGATTCTGGTGAATATGTCTGCCGTGCCTATAATAAATATGGTGAAGATTTTACACGCGCTACAATTGAGTGTTACGGTAAGGGTGGTGTATTCTATGATAGTTTACAACCACAATCACTTCAACGTATCCGTGAATTGGAGGGTGAATTCGGTCAACAACCACAGGCGCCAAGTAGCCCAACTGGTGAAGCACCCAAATTTATTACACAAATACTGGATGTTGCAAAATTGGTTGAAGGCCAAAGTGCACACTTTGAAGCTCGACTTACACCAGTTACTGATCCAGAATTGATTGTTGAATGGTATTATAATGGCAAAAAACTACCACATGGTCATCGTTATCGTACTTTCCATGATTTCGGTATTGTTATATTGGACATTTTATATTGTTATGAAGAGAATTCCGGTGAATATGAATGTCGTGCGTACAATAAATATGGTTCGGATAGTACCAAAGCTATCTTGAAGTGCGTATCAAAGGCGAACTTAATCTTGGACTCGCAACTACCGCGAGTGAGTACTTTCGATTTTTTGATATTATTATTATTTTAGTTTTTAAATTATTTTCATCTATGTGAATTTAATAAATTACAATTCTATTTAATTATGTAAACTACAGGGCATGGAAGGTGGATTGGAAAAAATTCAAACATTAGAAGATTCATTGATACGTAACACAGATGAACGTTCCGTTGAAGAACGTGGTAAGGCGCCAGTATTCACTGTACCATTAGCCAATGTTGACAGTTTACGTGAAGGGGAAAATGTACACTTTGAGGCTCGTGTTATACCAACTGATGATCCTAAATTGAAAATCGAATGGTATTGGAATGGGAAGCCATTAAAAGCAGGTTCACGATTCCGTACATTCTGTGACTTTGGATTTGTCATTTTGGAAATATCACCGGTATATCCAGAAGATTCAGGTGAATATTCTTGCCGTGCGCTTAACGATTATGGTGAAGCTGTGACAACGGCCGCGATGAAGGTACAAGGAAAACGTAGTATCATATTAGAATCACAATTACCAAAGGGTATGGAAGGTACAATTGATAGAATTGCTGAATTGGAGGGACATGGGGCCGTTGTTGGACAAATGGCACCCGATGATGATTCTGGTAAACCGCCAGAATTTATAACAACACCATCCGATTTAACACTTGGTGAAAATTCATTGGCACACTTTGAATGTCGTCTAACACCAATCAATGATCCTAGTATGCGCGTTGAATGGTATCATAATGGTAAAGCATTATGGTCTGGTTCACGTATTAAAACTATTAATGATTTTGGTTTTGTCATCTTGGAAATTGCCGGATGTTATCAACGTGACTCGGGTGTTTATATATGTAAGGCTACCAATAAGCATGGCGAGGCCACAGTTTCATGTAAATTACAAGTACGTGGTCGCCAAGGTATTGTTGTTGAACCACAATTACCAAACAATTTCCGTACGGGTACCGAAAGTTTACAAAAACTTGAAGAAAATTTACATAAACGGGAAGAAATTTATGTTGATGACGAAAAACCAGATCCACCGCGATTCATTGTTGAAATAGCTGATAACTTAGATATACCAGAGGGAGGCCCAGTCCACTTCGATTGTCGCGTTGAGCCCGTCGGCGATCCATCGATGAGAATCGATTGGTATCATAATGGACGTCCATTAGCTACCGGATCACGTGTTCATATGTTAAATGATTTCGGTTTTATTGCCTTGGATATGGATTATGCATACTCTCGGGATTCCGGTGAATATGTATGTCGTGCCACAAATAAATGGGGATCAGCCACCACCACGGCTAAAGTTACATGTATTGGAAAATCAGGAATTGTATCTGATTCTCAATTGCCAGAAGGTATGACTGCGGAACGTTTAAAAGATTTGGAACTTGAACCAATAACAGCGGCTCCAAAAGAAGATGCCCCATGTGGACCACCAAGATTCATTACTCAAATACAATCTGTTACCGTTGATGAAGCTGAAGCTATGCGTTTTGAATGTCGGGTTGAACCAAAAGAGGATCCAAGATTACGCATTGAATGGTATCGTAATGGTAAACCATTACCAATGGGACATCGTTATCGTAATGTATATGATTTAGGATATGTTTCGTTAGATATTCTTTATGTATATGCTGAAGATTCCGGTGAATATGTGTGTCGTGCTGTCAACGATTACGGTGAAGATTCTACAAAAGGATCAATTTCATGTAAACGTAAGTGAAATCAACTCTATTTTTTTATTTTTTTGCTGTGTTTGAGTATAATACTATTAATATTATTATTTTTAGAATTACCATCAATTATCTTACACAATCAAGTACCAAAAGGAATGAAACGTTCTGAAACGTTAATGCAAATGGAAGCGGCTATTAAAAAATATACATCCGAAATATTCCTTACTGAAGACGATTTATTCGATCCGGATAAGCGTCAACCGCCACGTTTTGTCACCCAAATTCAAGAGCAAACAAAATTGGTGGAAATGCAAACAACAAAATTCGAATGTCAATTGGCACCGGTTGGTGATCCAAATATGAAAGTTGAATGGTTCTTTAATGGGAAACCATTGCATCATAGTACGTATTTAAGCTTATGCATAAAATCTGTTAAATAAAAGTTTCATTTACAATATTTATTTTTATCAAATAATGTAGAGAATCGTTTTACACCAATCTATGATTTTGGTTATGTGGCAATGAACTTTGGATGGGTATATCCAGAGGATAGCGGTGAATATTTGTGTCGTGCTACCAATTTATATGGTATGGATGAAACCCGAGCAATTATTAAAACAGCTGGTAAACCAGGTATTATTTATGATTCACAATTACCGAAGCATATGAAGAGTATCGAACGTATACGTGAAATGGAAGCATCCTGGCAAGTGTAAGTATAACAACAATTTTTCGATTAGCCATTAACTATATTCATGTTGATTAAGAACATTAATGGATTTCTACTGCGTGTTTTACGAATAGTGTGCCAGAAGAACCAGATGAAGATGCTAAACCAAAACAAGCACCTGTATTCGTTAGTAAACCAGAACCAGTAACTGTTGAGGAAGGTGAATGGGCAAGATTTTGTGCACGTGTTACAGGTCATCCAAGACCACGTGTTATGTGGTTAATTAATGGCCACACTGTTGTCAATGTAAGTATAAAATTTAGCAAATTTATGTAACGAAAGTTAATTAAAATTTGTCTATACATATTGTAGGGTTCACGTTATAAATTAACATATGATGGTATGTACCATTTGGATATACCAAAAACACGTCAATATGATACCGGTAAAATTGAAGTAATTGCTAGAAGTTCAGTTGGCGAAACAATGACATCAACTGATTTAATTGTAACCCAACGTAAAGATGATTATCGAAATGTACTTAAAAATTCACCAAGACGTAAGTATATTATACAACTAACACGAAAACTACATAAAATAAATCAACAAATATCACAAAAAAATTATATATACCCATCCAACGCTTTATACAGTATTTTCTATAAACATATATTACTATTTATAACATATAGAATAATGATTTCTCTAAAAATAACGAGTTACATATATATAAAACTTTTATTTCACAAAACGCAAATAACCATAATATTTTTGTGTTATATAAAATATATGCTATATAAATTTCGTAAATTTAAATTAATACATACAAATTAAGAATACATTCTCACAACATATTAACAATATCAAACAAATCTTACGCCAAAGAACACTTCACACATATAAATTAACATGCAATTTGAAACATTCCGTCGACAGCCACCTATTACCCGTTGATCCTTATTATCCCGATATCCTTTAAAAAATACTGCTTCATGCTGACATAATACAATATCAACATTTGTATGAGGCTAATCAACTCTGCTGCAAGCGTATTAAATGAAAAAATTGTGACGTTTTATAAAAAGGGTGTAAGAGTGCCTCAAAACATAAAAGCTTCATCATTAAATAAAATAAAATTTAGATTAAATTTCCAAACCGGAAAGGTAATATAATTGAATATAATTTATGATGTCTGTGTTTGTGAATTACTTATGTACTTTTTATAAAATAATAAATAAACGTCCCGACCTCACATAGAAGTATATATATTTAATTATAGAAATTATATAGATTAATATATTAATATTTAGTACACAAGTATGTGCTTTATGCTAACTTTATAAATTTTCTTACCATTTTTTACAATTTAAGGTTTTCATTTTGCATGGGTTTTGTTTTCTTTTTAAATTATTATATCATTTGATTTGAACGTACATACCGTGATATTGAATATTGTTATTATAAATATGACTTATTATCTAAAGTAAAATTATTTTTAATCATTAACAATTGAATTTAAAAATTTAATATGTATTTGCAATAAAATATTCACTATACGATTTCTGTATTGATCGATCAGACGATATTTAAAATAAACATATTAACATGAATGGAAATTTGAAAACATATTAACATGAATTTTCAATCCATAAAATTCTTTTTTGAGGTGGATATTTGTATTGTTATAATAGTCCTAAAAAAACAACCAATATTTTTTGATAAAACGATTCGATAATAAAGCTAAATAACATAACATTTTTAGCATGGTACGATTATGATTTGGTACAATATCAAAAGGAACGCACCGATACGGAATTAGAAAAAACATTTGAAGAACGTAAACAATATTTAGCCGAACAGGGTGGTATCGATTATCATCCAGATCATTTACGTCCAAAATTAAATAAAGTTGAACAAACCGAATGGCAACAGGCAGTTAAGGGAAAGAAAAGTGAAGATTATTATAGCAAAATACAAGAATTGGAAAATGATCAATTATTACGTGAAACAAAATTACGTGAAGAAAGTCATCAATTTGCTATTCCCGGCCAAAAGATTGTCAACAGTTCAATGGCCAAAGGAATGGCACAAAAATATGAAGAAAATCTGTAAGTTATATTATAAAGATAAAAAAATAATAAGAATTAATTTTCTATATATTTAAATTTTTTTGATCATTATTTTATCGAATTATTCTTATCTATTCATATCTATATAAAAAATCAACAGCGAAGAAGAGGTGATTGACAAAGAAACTGGCGTTAAACGAATGGTAATAAGGAAACCACCAGAACCTTTAGAATCGGCTGTTCATGGACGTGAAGTGCATGTATCAAAACAAAAACAAACACAAAAAGAAACCGTTGGTGATTTAGAGATAACACGTAAAATTACAGCAACTGAAACAACCGAAGTGGAACACAAAGGTAAAACTCAAGAACGTGTTGTACAAGGACCGGTAAAACCATCAAAAGCACCATTCTTTACGAAAAAAATTCAACCGTGCCGTGCATTCGAAAATGATCAGGCACGTTTTGAAGTTGAATACGATGGCGATCCAATACCGCAAATAAAATGGTTCCGTGAAAATTTCCAAATACAAAATTCACCAGATTTTCAAATACATACATTTGGAACGAAATCGGTGTTGATGATACGTCAAGTGTTCCTTGAAGATTCAGCGGTTTTTGCGGCTGTTGCCGAAAATCGTGGTGGTACCGCAAAATGTAGTGCTAATTTAGTGGTTGAAGAGCGTAAACGTGCCGGTAAAGTTGGAGTTATACCACCAAGTTTTGTAAATACAATACAAGATGTTACTGTTACCGAAGGACAATTGGCCCGATTTGATGCACGCGTAAATGGTACTAAACCATTAGATGTTTATTGGTTGAAAAATGGTAAAAAAATACAACCAAATATTAAATATAAAATCGTTGAAGAAGATAATGCCCATACGTTATTGATTATCGAAGCGTATGCCGAAGATACCGGCAAATATGAATGTGTTGCAGTAAATGGTAGTGGTGAGGCCCGTTGTGATGCGGAATGTCATATACTGTCATCAAAAACACCACAAAAAACCGCAGCAGCAAAACCAACAACTCCGGGTATCGAAAAAGCTCCAACCCTTGTTGAACCTCTCAAAGAACAAAAAATTTGTGAAGGTTCATCGGTTGTATTCAAATGTCGTGTTGTTGGTAAACCAAATCCAGCCGCACAATGGTTTAAAGGCGATAACATTATAAAACAATCGAAATATTTCCAAATGGTACGTGAAGGAGAATATTATAGTTTACGTATATCGGAGGCATTCCCCGAAGATGAGGGAATCTATAAATGTGAATTGGGCAATTCATTGGGTAAAATCACAACCAGTGCTAATTTACGTGTTATGGCACCGGATGCCCAAGAAAGTCTACCAACATTAACACCCATGAAGGATATTCATGTCGACGAAGGTAATCCAGCACAATTCAAAACAACAATCAGTGGCAAAACAAAGGCAACAAATGTACAATGGTTCCGGGAAGGTGCTTTGATTCCCGAATCACCAGATTTTCAAGTGAGTAATGAATTTTTATAAAATGTTAAAATTTATCTCGACTAAACATTTGATTATAGAAATTTTTCTTGAATAAGGTAGGAAGGAAATTATAAAATGTCAGTTTGAGATTTGAAATTATATTTTTAAGTAAATCTTACATATAATTCAAACATTTCTTTTCCAAATTGCTTAGTCATTTTTATATCTTATATAAGCTCTATATACGCGTTTCCCTAAAATATTATTTTCCCAATCAACGAGAATATCTCTCTGTATCAAAATATCAAAATTGTTAACCTACAGATTTCTGGTATGAACAATAAAACAAAAATATAATAAAATCGTTTATACAATTTGTTAAAAAATTAAAAAAGAAAAACTTATTCTATACGTGACCGTGAATTTATAAATACCTTGATCTTTAACTCAAATATTTATAATATTTCTTATCAGATTCAAAATAAATGTAGTATATATAAACTAAAAGGCAAATTTGTATATTTTAAAAATGAACAAAAATTCCTCTAGACGTTTGAACCATAATAATTAAGAATTCAAAAAATAAAATATATAATATCAACATATTCTTAAAATAATCGCATGGGATATATTTATATTTTTAATTCGTTTTACGAAAATATTCAGATATTTATATATTAATTTATAATTTATAACACACCACCGACCCGACAATATATTTAAAACAAAAATTCGGTAAAAAATAAACAATGTATATATACACGTAAAGTCATCATTAATTTATTTATTCATAAGAAAAAAAAAACAAAATACAAAATTATATAATATCAATTTGCTTCTTAGAACACACGTTATTATTTCTTTTTTAATTTGTATAAATCTATTTTTGTAAATTAATTTGAAAGGAAAAGAAGAAAAAAATTAAAGAATTTTAAAAATATTCATTATTTTATTTTATTTGTGAGATTTTCAATAAGTTTTTTTTCAATAAACAAAGAATCTCTTTAAAAAATCTAATTTGAAATGCGATAAAATAAAAAAAAATAATTCTTTCACTTAACTTCAATAAATTATTTGCATAAAATCTCATATTTCTTCCTCAGTGATATGAAATTTTTTTTTTATATAGATCATTTTATATAAACAAATTATTTGTTTTAAATACAAATAAAATTATAAATGAAAAGTTAACGAAAGATTCAATTTGTCGACCGGACACAGATTGAATTAATTTTTTTTAATGAAAAAAAATATAAAAATGTATCATTTTTGTTTTTCATATTAAATAAAGTATTTTTAAATGAATTTTTCCAAACATAAATGTATCTCTCAAAAAGGATGATAACAAATTTCCCAATAAAATAAACATATTTTCAATATATAACTAACGCGATAGATATTTAGTGTGCAGATTGAAAAATAATGAACATCAAAAAAAAAACGGCATACTTTCGTTATTTATATACTATATATTTTTAGTTTTCGTTTATCAACTGAATTTTCTAAAAATAATAAAATTGAAACAAATTACGCTCCTGTAAGTGTTTATTTTCTCTCTTATCATAACAAATTTATATTTGAAGTGGAATATGCATATGTTTAATTTTTATTTTTTTTAAAATGATAGCCGTCATACGGAATGACGTTAACGATATATGCTATTATTAAATACTGAAGCAATTTATATCACTAAAAAATGCATAAATTGTTGCCTTCGGTATATCATTTTTAATAAAAAAAATTTTACTACACAAAACATCATATGATTCTGTTTTTGGTTCATCACATTTTTTTTTTCATATAATGTGATACCGCATACCGAAATATTTATAGGTCAATTTAGAGGTGCACAAAAATAATATATGAAATAAAGAAGATACGGTATATATATTTGGAAAATTACTTTAGATGCACGATTTTAACTATGCATAAATTTAGCTGCATTCAAGTGTTTGAAAATACAATTTATTTTTATTTTATATATTTCATGCGTGTGTGTATTTTATTTGTTTTGTTGCAAAAAATTTCCCGGGTTTCGATTACAAAATGTCCATATTAAAATATTTCAAATATATAACTTTTATATAAAATTACATTATTTTACTATTTATAAATAATTTATGTGTTTACGGATGAATGCAATCATATTCTACTCGTATATGCATATGTATTTTTTTGTTTATAATAAAATATTTTGTTATGACCCCCCGAATAAACAATTAATAATTTACATGTGTGATATAAATATATAATTGCATATGTATTACAGATATATATGTTTCGTAAAATTTATTGACAATATTTTAAATTTATTTGTAATTTAAAAACTATTTTATACATGCGGTCATTAAATATACAATTCATGGACCCATTTATTTATGATTTGTAAATTAAATCAATTGTTTTGTAATCAAACAAATCAAAAAACGTGTATGCAAATGTAGATATACATATAATCGCTTAGGGGGTAAAACCCATTAACATATTATAGATATATATATATACAAATTAAAGTGATATAGAGAGATATTTTATTGCTACGAGCATTCAACAATATGTAATATAAATAAAAATTGAGACGTATAATATTAAAATGGGTCAAATTGACAAAATATTACTATTCTTTTTTAGGATACAGATAATATTTCACTTATATAATAAAGCAATAAATCTATAGGTGAATTAGCTGTTTACTTATATCTGATTTCACCGTAATTTGTTTAATATTAAACAATTGGGATATTTTGGTGACCCTTTCAAAAGAACTTAATTAATTAATATAGTTGAATTAAGTGTACAAATATTCACAGATTTAAGAAAAATTGTAATTATACTAAAACTGAAAATTTTTAATTGATAAAAATATCAACAGTTGTTCAATAAGCACATAATGTTAATTAAAATAATCTAACTAATAAATAATGTGGCACTAATAATTGAATAAGAAACAACAAGAAGGCATTTAAAAAAATTCTCATATAAAAATTATAATAAAAATATAATTAACTCAATACAATGTTAATTCAATACAGGGCAATTATCATAAAAATGATTATCAATTTTGAAAATTATATGAATTATAAACTGCGATGCGATGCCATTGGTTTTCAACATTGTTCTTTTTTTATTTTTATTTTAAACATCTAATAAATAGTTGGCAATAATATTTTTCGAAAGTTTAAATGACATTTTAATTTTACTATACCATGTAAATTTTAAATATATATATATATATACTTATTAAAATGTAATAATTTAAATATTTATTTTAATTTTAATTAAACAAAATATTTACAGATGATATATGACGGAAATAATGCTGTCCTATTAATTGCAACAACATATGAAGAAGATTCTGGTGTGTTTACATGTCGTGTTACCAGTTCAGCCGGACAAGTTAAAACATCAGCGAAATTAATCGTTAAAAGTAAGAAATAAACAAAAATAATTACCTTATAGGCATATTTAATTTCTATATTAATTACGCCTATTATAGACAAAATAAAAAAGAATTAGTGATTATTATTATTATTCACGAATAAAAAATATTGACGAAATTCACATAAAAAAAATCAAAAAATAATAATAATTATTAAATTACAAAAAAAAACCCCAAAATGTTGTTGTTCACAAACAAAAAAACAGATGACGATCGATCAAATAAAATAAAACACTTATTTTTATTAAAACATTCAACAACAACAATATAATTTAAATTATTTATTTTACATTTATATATTTTCTATTAATATTATTATTACTATTATTATTATTATTATTTTTATTATTATGTGAATGTATTTATTTTGATTTTCTTTTATTTTTTTTTAATTTAATTTTCGAAATATCATTTTTCTCATTTTCAATACTAGTCGTTTTTTTTGTTTTATTATATTATGAATATCTCATCGTAATTACGTTATTATATATTTAAAGAAAAAATGTCTTAAAAAATGATAAAAATATTTCTTTTAACGTAATTATAGCTTTTTATTGTTTTTTTTTCTTCTTGTGTTATTAAATTTATTACCGTTAAACGCGTTAAAAATTAATAATTTATTATCAAATTAATATTCATTATCCCGGTGACAAAAAATTAATTATTAAAAAAAGGAGATAAAGTAAAAATAAATTAAAAAATATTATATTCATTATGATAACTGATTGTTAAATATATATAAAAAAAATTAAAAAAAAAAAACTTTAAATGCTTGCAACAAAACAAATAAAAAAAATTTAAAAAAAAACTATATACTGCTTTAATTTAATCAAAAATTATTATTTTTCTATAAATGTAATTCATAATAACAAACAATTAAATATTTTTATTATTTGAAAAGAGTGCATAAATAAATGTTAAAAAAAAATAAAATAATCTAACGTATAATTTTTAAAAAGTATTCAGAAAAATATTTAAAAAAAAAAATCGCCGGATAACAGAGAGGAAAGATAATTTTCTTTTTTGATTATTTATCTTAATATATTAGTGAAATATTCATAAAAAAACAAAAAGTAGGCAAAAATGCTATCTATTTTCCGTACTTATTTCATATAAAATGTTTATGAATAATTTTTTTTTAACTACAATTTTATTTTTGTATTTTTTGAAACATTTCGACATCATATATTATATATGCATTGTGAGAGGTATACAAATATGCATCGTTTTTCGTTATACATTTTTCGTTTTTCGATTGTTTTTGGTCGGGAAAACGCCTAATGATGATTTACTTTGATCTCATTTACATTGCGAATGATGATTTTTTTTTCTTTCTGTAGTTGATTAAATTTACAGTTTATAGTTTATTATTTATATATATATGACAGCGACAGGTAACGAGTTCTCATTAAGCAAATGGCCACAAATAAATAAATAGCTTTATTGCTGTCAAATATTAGTAGAAAATTCGTGTGATATTTTCTACGTGGGAAAATACATTCATACGAAAAAAAACAAAATTTTAAAATGTAATTAATGTCATTAAAAATATGTTTCATTGATTTAAAATAACAGTGTTATTGAAATCTTAATATGACAATAAAAAAAAAGGATTTACTTATTCCTCTTCTTCGAATAAAATTTTCATTTCAATTATCTATATTATCAATTCAATTCAAATATCAAAAAATTTGTTTAAATATTCAAAAGTATTATTTCAATATAGCAAATAATTTTTAGTGTTCTGTTTCTGTTGATGAAAATTGTTAGTATCCGTGTGTTTGTGTTTTGTAAAACACATTTAACGGAGATTTAAAAAAAAAACAAAAATCAAGAAAATAATAAATAAATAAATTTTCTTATTTATAAAAAGAAAAGTAAATTTAAAATTACGTGTGCCGTGTGCAACAAAAATATCTGGTTTTTTTATATATTTTTTTTGTTTTTGAAAAAAAAAAATCATCATCTAAATAATTTTTTTTTCTTTCATTTTAATTTTTCAAATTTTGTATACTCGATATATATATATACATATGCGTCTTCTTACTAATAATCACACGGTGAATTTGGATCATGATGTATATATGATGATCAAAAAAATATTTTTTTTTATTTAAATGAATTGTAAGACTCCCGTAGTGCCGATACACACAACAAGTATATTTGAACCAAAAAAAATCTATTTTCTATTTTTAATATTTTGTGAAAAATGTTGTTCTACAAACACTTTATGCTTCGATGTAGTTTTATATATACACATATATATTTATTTATATATAAGTAATTTATTATTCATATCTGCCTATATAACAAATGAATATATATATATACCTTCATATTATGTGCTTGGCTAAATATCTTCTTAATTATGAATCGTATAATACAACATATATATACAAAGCCACATATTTATTTTAAATGAGGATTACATTACCAAATCGTACCGACTAAATTTGGAATGCTTACCTTTAATTATTTATGATTCATCAAAAATGCTATTGAAAATTCAATTTTAAAATACACCTACTCAACAAACATACATTGATTATTCAACAAGGCCTAAGCTTAATGTATAGTCAAGTTTAAAAATTGAAAACGGGATTAAATAATTTATCAGATATATCTGGAAAATAAGCCCAATGTAAAATGCTCACAAGAAAGAAAAAAATTGTTTTTTAAATCAATAAATACAAAATAAAAAGAAACAAAAAAAAATCAAATTATGTTTTATTTTATTATTTTTTCTTTTTATCTTCCTAAATATTTTATTTCTTATATATTTGTTGATAAAAAATTCAATGAATTAAATATAATACTGTGGAAATATTTCGTTGCTTAACTTTTGTTTACAACCGGAAAATATTCATTGATTGATTTTGAAAATTTTTGTTAATTAAACATCAAAATAAAGTTGCACTTTTGTTTGTTTTATTTTTTTTTTCTATAAATTGTTGATGAATGCACGCAAACGACAAGTTGATTTTTTTTTAATTTAATTTAATTTATTTAATCAGTTATCATAATAAACGTATTTACTGTCAACAAAAAATAGAATAATTCTTGCAATATGCAAAATATGTGATCCCCCTGAAAAGAAAAACAAAAAATGATATAGAATTAATATAATTTTTCAATTTAAATAATTTATATTTTTTTGTTGTTATTTTTTAATTTATAAATCAAAATATTGAATGCATGAATTTTATATTGTGGCCTCATTACTAATTTTTTTTATATTTGTTTACAATTTTATAATTTCTGCTTATAATTATATTTTGCTTCGTTGTTATGTATTTTATTTTTAGATATATTTATAATAATTTAAATTTTTAATTCATTATACAAAATCATTAAAAAACAAGAAGCATTGCATTAAAAAATTTTAGAGCATTTAGAAAAAAAAAAAAAATTAAATACAATTAATGCAGAAATTATATTAAAAAAAATATAGTAATGTAGTGGTTGCTTATATTTTTATAAATATGTTTTAATCAAAATTTAAAAAAAATTCATGCATTTATCCATTATAATATATATCTATTATATATATATATAAATATATATAGAAAACAATTGTTATTATTATTATTCAATTTATTTTTAATCAATTCGTAATAATTTTGTTTTGTTGTTTAATTAATTAATTATTATTATTATTTGTATTTTAATATTATTTTTTTGCTATGTGTAAAAGATTGTTGTTTTTTTTTTCAATTACTACAGTTATAAGTAAAGAGAAATTATTTAAAAATTAAAAAAATGTGTTATGTGTTCTTTTTTTATTTACGTTATTAACAAATCAAGTCAAAAAATAATTATTTACCAGTAAACGTTCATGTTTCCAATTTTTAGCCTCCAATTGATTATCCAGTATTAGTTAGGTAAAATTTCCTTGAAAATTCACATTAAACAAACACTTTTCACTAACACCTTATTTTAATGTTAAATGTATATTATAATTATTTTTATTACTTGAAAAAAAACTAAATTATTTTATTTTATTACATTCCAACACAAATCTTTTTTATATACTCTGTGAGTTTCCAATTTTTTAAATTGAAATGCACTTTTTTTGTAATGTAAAAGTAATTCTAAATTATTAACATATAAAAAATGTTGGATTAATTTCAAAAATATTTGTTTATTAAAAAATATTTGTTTGTAATCTATCTATATATATATATATATATGAATATCAATTTCCTGGTTTGTAATAATTTTACACGTACGATTCAATAAAACAAAAATTTTGATTTCCTCTTATAACAATCCTTTCGATTAAATACTGAAATGTTCACTGTCCAAAGCCAGGTAAAAGACTGCGATGGATATTAATTTATAATAGAAAAAGTCTATACGGCGGAAAAGAAAATTTTTGTGAGTATATGTAACATGAAATTTTACATACAAATAAAAGCGTCTTAAAAGTTAAATATACATTCTCATTTGATCAGTAAAAAAAATATTTAAAGTGAATTAAATGTTCATATAAAAATAAACTTGGAACATTTGTTTATGTGTGTATTATTTTGATATGTAATCTTGATGAACTGAGGAAAAGTCACTATATAGAAATACATTTTCTTTTCATATATTTCTGTCTAATATACATACAAAAGATAAATAATTTTTGGGTTTAAATATTATTATAATTAATGACATAGTATTAGTAACGAAAAATTATAGTTATGTATTCATATGATTAATCTGACCGCATCGAACACCTTGTAGCAGATATGCCCGATATGTGTATACCGTGTGTACACACACCTTTAATCCTTAAATGTGGTATTATGCATATAAATTCTGTTTTAAAATCTATGATATATAATCAAGAAAATTTTCATATAAATATTTCTATATAATATTGATATAGACACTATAGAGATAGAGTACAAAACAATAATGACCGAGAAATATAATGATTCATTACATTTGAAAATAGATTAGTACCGATGAATATTATAATTATTATATAGAAATAGATGATATAATTTTAAATTATTCATTTACTTTAAATAGATAGTATATCTATACAATATATAGTATATATATATATTATCATATTATATACTAATTTAAAATTTTTTGATTACATATTATATATTTATTTTGTGGTGGTGGTTATTCTCTAGTGTTCGGTAAAATTATTTTGGTTTTTATTTTTGGTATAAAATTTATGAAAACATTTTAATGAATCAAATAAGGTATATTTATATATGTAGGTATTAAAATTAATTTATTGTCTTTCATCTCTAAATGAAGACATCGTAAAGATATTTTACATATAGGATATTGAATAGAATTTTTATTTGAAATGGTGGGTGAAAAAATTGTATTTTAACAAAATATGTTTAAAAATAGAAATGGCATCTCATGATGATTAGAGCAGCAGCATGTGCATTGAACACAATCCATAAATGTACATTATGTAATGTGAATTCAGAATAAGTGTATTTATAGAATAAAAGAATGTGAGGTAACTCAAAAAAATATTTGTGTCACATATGCACTATTCATGAGTGATATTGTATAAAAAAAATATTGCAATATATCTTATATATACTATACAAGCAACTATAAATACACATTTAATAATGAAATGTATCCTTTATTAATATTCTATAATTTATAAAATATATGCATAGTACGAATGATAATTGTGTTTAAGATATTTTTTTCAAAAATCACGAACCGAGGTTGCCGTCTTTTGTTATTTTGTAAATGGTATGTGAAGTATAATAAATTTTAATTTTCTTTGACAACTACAGGATTTCGCCTTGATACCTATTTTCTATTTTGATTTAGTGTTCCTTTAGGAAATGGATTTTTATAATATCTATAAATAAATTTAATTACATTTTAATCAAACATATAATGAATTCCTAAATAAGAGTAGCATTACTGTATTTACAGTTGAGGAAATGCAATCTAAAACTAAATTACAATAAATTAAAGTTAATATTCTATTTAACAATGACGATTAATAAGGAACCCAAATAAGGTGGTATTTATGATAATGAGCTTAAAAATTTCATAATAAAGGATTTCGTAATTTTAGTATACATAATTTTTATAGGGATTGTGGAAAAAAATTAATAACAAAAGTTTCCTTTATACAAATTTTAATCAACAATAAATTACTTGATGAAATAAACTCATCTGTTTTATATGCATGATATTCTTTTATATAATACATATACAACAAATATTATTTCTAAATAGGTAAATTATAATTATATTTAAATACTTCCGTTTCCTATTAGTATAAATAGTACATACAATTATTACAATTACAACTGTTATATTATTACTAGTATATTAGAATTTTATTTTTTCACTTTTTTAAACATAATAATTTGTTTGTTTTCTCATTCATGTTGACTTGTTTAATCATTTTCTTGTTAAACATGAACTTAACACTATTGAATTGTTGCCAAAACGTATATATTTGTTTTATATTTTAATGTACTTGAAAAACGATAAATCGTCGTTAATATGTTAAAAAAATAAATAGTTAAATACAAATAATAAATTGTGTTTTAATTTTGTATAATATATATATACATATTTAACTTATATATAGTATATATATAAAATAAATCAAGGTGAAAAATAAATATGATTAATAATTAAATTATAGAACTAATAAGTTTAACAATTTTGAAAAGCGCATATTAACACACAAGATGTTCATTTGGCGACCTTTAGTATATAAATTATTTAAATTACAGGACGTAAATCACAGCAAACAACAAAATTGCAAACGTTACAAGTTCCACAAACAGATGGCCAGCAACCAACACTGGGTGTTACCGATTCAACAACAAGTAATTTTTTACAACATAGTACGGTGCAACAACGGCAACAACAATTCGAAAATGCATTTGATGGACAACAAAAGTCATATCAACCATATCAAACATTTCAACAACGTGCTCAGCAACAAGATCAAGAAAAACAACAACAACAACAACCATATGCAAATATACCACAAATTATTCAAGGGAGTCCATCAGACGATGAATTTTATCCGGAGGGTGATGAAACATTACCATGGCGTCGTACAAAACAAGAAAAGAAACGTAGTCGTAGTTTACAGCCGTTTCGTAAACATAAATTAGAAGATTTTCCGTGGTTACGGGCTAAACGTGATCGTTCACTCCCAAAACAAGAAATATTTATGTTTGGGCGTGGACGGGTACCAGTGCGTCCATGGATTGAAGAAGTGATCAAATTAAAACATACTGAAATACAAATGAAAGTTATTGAACGTGAAGAATTGGAAGCGGTACAATTAAGAGCCGCACAGATCGAACGTAAAGAAATACCAAGAGAATCACTTGAACGCATCGACTTAAAATCAGTTCAAAAACAATTTGAAAATGCACTGTTGGAACAACCAAAAGCGGGTAGTTTAAGTTATGAATGGTTAGAGGAATTGGCCAAAATGGAAAAGTTATATCGCGATATTGACAAACGCAAACAAAAAATGGATGTGAAAGAAGTGAAATCGGAGGTCGATATAGCCAATCTACAAAAATTAAAATACGAAGAAGACATTACAATAATGGAAATAACCAATAAAATCCATGAATTGATAAATAAAAAACAAATGGAACAACCGAAACAGGCAACCGTTCCATGGCAAGAACAAAAAACACAACTAAAACAAGTGGATCGTGTTCAAAAAATTGTGGAAAAATTCAAAGTTGATGAAGTGGATTTAAAACAAACACGACAAGTGGTGAAACCAGAGAATGATGTTGTATACCAGGAAACAATAACGGACGTTGAAGATACGATAATATTGAAATTAGATCAACAAGCTGAATTCGACCAACGACGTATTGAGCAAAAAGAAATGGCAGTTCCATGGTTACGTGGGCAACGACAAATGCCAATCGAATCGAAACAGTCTGTATCACACACAGAAGATATTACATTACTATCGGTTGACAAAGAATTAAAAATGGATACAAAACGTATTGTTGAACAAGAAGTACCAGTTAGTTGGCGACGTGGGCGTAATTTAGCGGATCAAGAAACATCAACAGGTATAACATCGCACATTGAAGATGCTACATTCTTAAAGACTAATGAGAGACAAGAAGTACAAATGAAAGAAATTCATGAAGATGAACGTCCAATGGCATGGCGACGTGATCGAAAAGAAACGCAAGAAGCTAAAACAAACATCGAGGATGAGGCGTACATTCAACCACGAAAACAACAATCAATTGAAAGAGATAAACCGGAACAGGAACAGACAGCTGTACCTTGGTTGCGCGGTAAAAAATCCAAACCAAAAGAGCAAGATTTATTTGCTGAAGTTAATTTGACACCTAGACAAAGAGAAACCGAAAGCGAACCACAACGAGGCATGATACGACAACAATTCGAAGATGCTGTACAAGTCGCCGAGGTACCAACACCCTGGAGACGAGGCAAACTTGCAGAACAACCAACACAACAACAGCTCACAATGGAAGGCCAAGTCATTCCAAAACCACAACCAGCAGTCACCGAACCAAAGAAAGTACAAGTTATTGATGAGAAAACAATTTCAACAATTGAACCACAAGATACTGTTATGCCATGGCAACGTGGCATTAGATTAAAGTCAAGAGATCGGTCGATTGAGAAAAAGCCAATTCAAAAGGAACACATTGATACAGTTCAATTGAGTCCAGTTCCAAAGCACACCGTGCAAAAGGATTTACGTCAAGTGCCAGATGATAAACTTGAACAACCAATCGATACAGATCACAAACAACCAATTCAACACGTTTTGCTCGATGAACAACCTCAATCAGTACAAGACATTGTACAAAAAGTACCGGAAGAAGAATTTGACAGAGCACCGTGGTTGAGAGGTAAAAAACCTACAGGAGAAATTCTACAAGATAAACAATGGCCTTCAGGTAAACGTAGACCGCAAAAAACCGAAGAAGTAGAAAAGGTCGAACTGAAACCGATTCCAAGGAAAACACCTGAACAATTACCACAAACGGGAGAGACCGAGTTAAAAGAAGTTGTAAAGGCCCCAGAATCTCAATCAGAAAATGATGAAGCTGCGAAATTACCATGGCAACGCGGTATTAAAGAAAAACCTAAAGAAGAAATTCTGGAAGAAAAGCAATGGCCTACAGGTAAACGTAGACAACAAAAACCGGAAGAACTGGACAAGGTAGAATTGAAACCGATTCCAAGTAAAACACCTGTACAAATTCCAGAAGAGGAGCATCCTGAATTGCTCCCTCACCAAACTGAAGTCACTCCACAAATACCACAAGATGTTATTAAGGCACCGTGGAGAAAAGAAAAGCAAGAAATACCAACAGAAGAAGTTTTACAAGATAAACAATGGCCTTCAGGTAAACGTAGACCGCAAAAAACCGAAGAAGTAGAAAAGGTCGAACTGAAACCGATTCCTCGGCAAACACCTGAACAATTAACACAAAAGGTAGAGACTGATTTAAAAGAAATTTTAAAGGCCCCAGAATCTCAACCAGAAAACGATGAAGCTGCGAAATTACCAAGGCAACGCGGTACCAAAGAAAAACCTAAAGAAGAAATTCTGGAAGAAAAGCAATGGCCTACAGGTAAACGTAGAGAACAAATACCGGAAGAACTGGAAAGGGTCGAATTGAAACCGATTCCACGGAAAACACCTGAGCAAATGCCACAAAACGAGCAAGTTGAAGTGAAAGCAGCGAAGCAACTACAACAAAATGATGAAGAATTCCAAAAGGCTCCATGGGAAAGAGCTAAAAAACCACACCCACAAGTCGAAACACTCGAGGAAAAACAATGGCCAATTGGAAAACTAAAAACAGAGGAACCGGAGCAAGTAGAAAAGGTTCAATTAAAACCAATACCAAAAAAGAAACTATTAGAAGTTCAACAAACAGAAGAACCCATTTTGAAACCCATTCAAAAAGCGGGAGTTGTAGAAGAGGAAGCCAGTGAAAAGGCGCCGTGGCGACGTGCAAAAAAAGAAAAACCATTTACTGCTATCATAGAACCACATTTGAAAGATGTTGAACACGTTATTCCTAATGATGAACAAGCTGAACTTATAAAAGAGGTGAATCAAGTTAAACCAAATGAAATATTACCAAAAACAAGCACAACGGTAGAAGCAGCTAAAAAAGAAGTTCAAGAAGAAAAACAATGGCCACGGGGAAAGAGACAGCCGATTCAAGTAGAAGAAGAAGAAAAAGTGGAATTAAAACCAGTGGAGAAACAAAAGTCTATTGAAACAGTTCAACCTGAAGAGGTCGATTTAAAACCTGTAGAAAAAGTTGAGAAAATAGCAAAACAACAAGAAGCCGAAGTAGTCCCATGGCGTCGTGCAAAAAAGGAAACACTTGCCGAAGAAATTCAGGAGGAAAATCAATGGCCAAAGGGTAAGAGGCACCCATTAGAGAAAGAACGGGTAGAAAAAGTTCAACTTAAACCGATTCCAAGAAAGCATCCAGAACAAGAACCAAAACCGGAAACATTTGCCTTAGAAGAAATTCCCAAAAAAGATTTAATACCAGAAACTGGCAAAGAAATTGAAGCATCTAAATACGAACGTAGTAAGAAGGAATTGTCTCAACCAGAAATTCCAGATGAAAAACAATGGCCGAAAGGTAAGAGGAAACCATTACCTGAAAAAGAAAAAGAAACCGTTGAATTAAAACCAATCCCGAAGAGTAAACCAGAACAGAAAGAGAAACTACCAGTTGATGAATTACAGTCAACACATCTAGAAAAAGAAATACCGGAAGAAGGTCATGAAATTGAAAAACCTACCCCATGGCGGCGTGGTAAAAAGGAAACACCAATTGAAGAAACATTAGAAGAAAATCAATGGCCGACCGGTAAACAAAAGCCGAAAGATGACGGAGCACCAGAAGAAGCTAAACTTAAACCAATAACGAAAAAGGATCAAAAAGAAGATGTGCCCGAAGAAAAACAATGGCCAAAAGGTAAAATAAGGACACAAGAAATAGAAGAAATAGAAGAAATCAAACTTAAGCCGATACCAAGGAAAAAACCAGACAAGTTACTAAGTGAGGAAAAAGAAAAAGAAATCGAGACAATTAAACAAATCGATAAAATAAAAAGGAAACGCATAAAACCAAAGAAATCCTCACAAGACGAAGAAGTTCAAGAAGAAGAGTTTATGGAAGAATTACCATTGGAGGAAGTTCCTATTCATCAGATTGTGGATGCGACAATACAAGAGGTTGTACAAGAAACAGTTGTGGAAGAAAAGCCATATAAGATTAAAAAGCAAAAACTTGTACAAGAAGAGTTAGAGGAACACACAATTGAAGAAGAATTGGTTAAGGAAGTACCGATAGAAGAAATTGTTGAAGATGTCAAACAAGATATTACAAAAGAAACTGTTGTGGAAGAGAAACGCAAAAAGATTATAAAGAAGAAAATTAAATCAAAGAAATTGTCGGAAGATGAAGTTCAAGAAGAAGAATTTATAGAAGAATTAACATTGGAGGAAGATGAAATTCAAGAAGTTGTAGACGAGGTAACTGAAGAGATTTTTCAAAAAACAGTTATGGAGGAAAAACGGGATACGATAAAAAAGAAAAAAACTGCACAGAAGAAGGGTTTACAAGAAGAGGTAGAAGAACACACAATTGAAGAAGAATTTGTTAAGGAAGTACCGATAGAAGAAATTGTTGAAGATGTCAAACAAGATATAGCAGAAGAAACTATTGTGGAAGAGAAAAGCAAAAATATTATAAAGAAGAAAATTAAATCAAAGAAATGGTCGGAAGATGAAGTTCGAAAAGAAGAATTTAAAGCTCAAGAAGAAAAATTTATAGAAGAATTACCATTGGAGGAAGGTGAAATTCAAGAAGTTGTAGACGAGGGAACTGAAGAGATTGTTCAAGAAACAGTTATGGAGGAAAAGCGGGATAAGATAAAAAAGAAAAAAATTGCACAGAAGAAGGGTTTACAAGAAGAGGTAGAGGAACACACAATTGAAGAAGAATTGGTTAAGGAAGTACCGATAGAAGAAATTGTTGAAGATGTCAAACAAGATATTGCAGAAGAAACCATTGAGGAAGAGAATCGCAAAATGATTATAAAGAAGAAAATTAAATCAAAGAAGCCGTTAGAAGATGAAGTCCAAGAAGAAGAATTGGTAGAAGAATTTCCACTGGGGGAACGTCCCATTCAAGAGGTTGAACAACAAACAGTTGTGGAAGTAAAACGGGATATGATTAAAAGGAAACAACTAAAACCGAAGAAAAAATCTCAAGAAAAAGAAGAAGAACAAGTGGAGGTCACATTAATCGCCCAGGATGCCGTTGAAGAAGCCAAACAAGTAGTGGAAGAAGAAACCGTTGCACAGAAAAAACAAAAGAAACTGAAACCTAAGAAGCCATCTGAGGAGGAGGAGATGCAAGAAGAACAATTCATTCAAGAATTATCACAAGATGATATACCTGAACAAGAAGTTGCTGATGAAAAAACAGTTAAAATTAAAAAGAAACGTATGGCTAAGACTAAAAAACGGTTAACCCATGAACGTGGTTATCCAGATACTGAAGAATATCCCGAAGAGTTTACTGAAGATTTACCAGAAATCGATACAACAGTGGAACAACTAAATGCACAAATAATACCAGATGTAATTAATGAAAAAGTTACAGAAGAACAACCGCTTAAACAATTCGTTTTACAAGAAGTGCGCGAAGAACAAGATATTGTGGAAAAGAAAAAAATTACAATTTCAAAAGTCGATTCAGCCGATGAAGACATTGAAGAACTGCCATTGGACGAACAACCAATCCAAATGATACAACCTATTGAGGAGCAATATGGTCTTCAAGAACCAGCTACCATTGAGGAGATTCAAACAAAAGAATCCACCATCAAGAAAAAGAAGAAAAAACAAAAACAAGTTGCATTTAATGATGAATTACAAACATTTGAAGCAGAAATTATCGATGAAGATCTATATGATGAAGAAACTACTCAAACAAATATTCAATTGAAACAAACCGAACCGAAACCTTTAATTGTTCAAACGGAGGAAATTACCGAATTGGAATCGGATGAATTTAAGAAAGATATTGAAATGAAAATTACATCGAATATTATTAAAAAGGATAAACGTCGTATTATTATCGATGATAGTCAACCGCTTCCAGAATTGGAATTGATAACACAAAAACGTGTACAGGAAGGCATCGATAAGGTGGCCGAAGAAGAATTAGTTGAAGAGGAGGTTATTAGAGAGATAACCGATACGACTGTGTCACAAGTAACACTTCCGGAAAAAATTAAGAAAACAAAACCGAATATTAAACCTCCGAGATTTATTAAAAAATTACAACCAGAAGTTTGTAAGCCAGATGAACCTATAAAATTACAAGCTAAAGTTGATGGGAGCCCATTTCCGGATATTAAATGGTTTTTCAATGATGTGGAATTATTTGCATCAGAGCAATATATTATGACTGTTGTCGAAAAAACTGCAATTTTAGAAATATGCCGTGTTACACCTACCGAAATCGGTATTTATTCGTGTCAAGCTAAAAATGAAGCTGGAGTTGCTACATCCAGAACAAACATCATTATGGGTAAGTTATAATATAGCATTGAATTTGTGTGAACACCATTAATATATTTTTCGAACACATTTCTTTATATCACATTGCTTTTGTTATACGTGATTTTTTTTAATTATTTTATTCACATTCACTTTTATCATATATAATGATCTTAATTTGTTTTTTTTATATATTTCGTCCTAAAGAACTTAGAAAACATGTTGATTGTACAATTCCAAAAGTTAACGACTGTAATTTACATAGATTAGAAAACGAAATACATCACAAATTTTTGTTTCATTTTTATCAGTAATATGAAAATTGTACAATCACATAGAAATGTATTTAATATAGCATCGCTTGTATTCAGGGCTCTGAAAGCTTTATTGTTTACGTTTATTTATATTGCGTGTATGAGTATTGTATAAAATTGTATTCCTATCCGACAATTTAGAATTCTTTTCTATACATATATATCACATATATATCACATTTTCTATAAAACTATAATTTATTGTTTTATATTATGCATATTATTTTTATAATCACACCAATTCAATACAAATAAAAATAAACAAAAAATATATACTTCAACTGGCATATATATATAACAATATATATATGTATTCATATTTTATATAGAACAAGAAGAAGGAATTCCACCGACATTTATTAAACCCATGAAAATTGAATACACTGAAGAAGATAATAAAGCAACGATAACATGTCAAATACACGGTAAACCAATACCGAACGTAAACTGGTATAAAGGTGAAGAAATTGTAATTCCAAATGAAAGTGTTCAACCATTTTATGAAGAAATAACTGGGGTAGTTGCATTAGAAGTATATAATCCGATACCGAATGAAATAACAACATTCACAATACAAGTAGAAAATCAATTCGGTCGTGCCATTGGTAAAGCTCAATTACTGGTAGAGGGACCAATACCCACAGTACGGTATCCTGTCGAAGAAAATTTACTAAAACAACCGGAGAGATCAGAAATATTAAAAGCTCCACGCGTTCAACCATTAGAAGCGTTAATCATACGAAATGGTGAAACTCTAAACCTTAGATCTAAATATGAGGGAATACCGAAACCAACAATAAATTGGTTGAAGAATGGTAAAGAATTACCCATGGATGCAGAAACAACTATTGTCACAGAAAATCTATACAGCACCGTTACAATCAAAAATATGAATAGAAAACGTGCCGGTAAATACGAAATTGTTGCCATTAATATAATTGGTGAGGCACGTGCCTCCGGATCCGTAGTCGTTTCCGATATTACGGAAACCGAAACAGTTATAGCACCACGTTTTATCGAACCTTTACAACCGAAATTAGTACAAGAAAATGATGTTGTAATCATGGAAACAATCGTTGAATCGCATCCAATATCATCATTTCAATGGTTTGTTAACGCAACACCAATTAAGAGTTCACCCATTGATGGTATACGTGTAACTGTTAAAGAAAATAAATCTATTTTGTTTATTCAAAAATTTTCAAAAGAAAATATTGGAATTTATACGTGTCGAGCTGAAAATGTTTGTGGTTCTGTTACATCAACAGCTAGTATTAAAATTTTAGAACAACCACAAATGGAAGAAGTTACTGAATTCATATCACCGAGGTTCATTGAAAAACTGAAATCAGCTCAATTAATGGACGGTGAGCAATTACAATTATCCTGTCGTGTTATTGGTTATCCAATACCGGCCGTAAAATGGTATGTAAATAAAAATCCATTACAAGAAATTAAAGGAATTACAATTTCACAAGAGGCCAACGGTTTATGTGTACTTACAATCGCTGAAGTATTTCCAGAAGATGCTGGGGAATATACATGTTATGCAACGAATAAAATTGGGGAAGCTCTTTGTACATCTACGGTATCAGTTGAAGGTATATATTATATGCGCATATACAATGTAATCCCTGTTCTAAGTATATAGATGTATGATGCGTGTGTTAATAACATAATTTATTTTAGTTATATCTATTATAAGAATTATATTATTTATTACATTTATTTTGTATAACGCAAAAATATAAATGTTGCTTGCATTTGAGCAAAACGTCATAATAGCTTCATAATAAATATACTAACAATTTCATAGTTAAATAATTATGGTTATCATAACTATAATTTACCATTCGAATATTAATACAATATATGTATAGTTAAATAATATAGTTATAAAAACGTAAAAATGAATGCAATTTCATTTTCACATTTAAAAAATATATTATTATTAGTAATATCATAAATGTAACTCTTTGGAAAGCCCAATGATTGGGTATATTATTTATTGTATATTTATTCAATTCAAATCATTAAATACTAATGTTTACCTAAATTCATAGATCGATAATCTATTGGACGATTACAATGAAAAATAAATCATATTGTTAGTATATCAATTGAGACGTATTGCTTTTATTAGCATCCATATATGATGAGCATTAAAGATTTAATGTATATCAAATGTTACAATTATTGTTGTTATACGAAAATTAGTAATCTAATATTATTTTTTATAACTATATTTAATTGTAAATGTAATTTGCATGAAAAGTAATCGATTTTGTTTTCTAAAGACATTTATAATATATGTATATTACTAATAAATTATAACTAATTTATATTGGTAAAACCATTTATTGAATTATTATTTTAATTTTATTTTCATAAATATTCGTATAGCATTCGAATATGTAGCCGATTCTGAAATAACAGATCGAACTTTACAAAGTGGATCAGAAGAAGATTTGTTAGATAAAGTAAATATCTCATAATTTTTTTGAATATAAAATGAAGATGGATATTTAAAAAATTAATTAATCAATTTTAGACCATTTCGATTGATGATGAACCCGAATGTGCACCAGAAATCATACAAGAATTACCAGAGATTACGAAACCAAAAGATGGTGAATTAACAAAATTACAAGTTAAGGTAAAAGGCAAACCAAAACCAAAAGTGAAATGGATGAAAGAAGGTGAAGAAATTTATCCATCCGAAGAATTTCAAATTGAGAATTTCGATGATGGTACATCAATACTTATTTTAAATAATGTATATCCAGATGATACGGGAATAATATCATTTGAAGCACATAATCCGTTAGGCATAGCAATAACTACAACAGAATTATCTGTTGAAGGTAATTTTGATTCAGTATACGGTAATATAATATATATTATATATAATATGTAATATATATATCTATTTCAAATAATTAAAGATTATATTTTCAGATATTTATTTACATATATATAAGCATTATATTTAACACATCGTATAAAAAAATGAAAATTTTCCCATTATAAAATTTCTTCCATTAAATTCCAAATTCAAATTTCCATATAAGATGAATAATATACAATATTACAATTTTTTACACATACTTAATTTAAAATGTTTACAAAATTACTAATATTATTATACTATTTAATAAAGGGTAAAAATTTTAATTGTGATTATAAACATTTCTTGCAATTATAGAAATTATCGGAACAAAAGAATATAGAAAACCAGAATGGGTAACGCATATGGAAGAAATGCAGGAAGCATTAAGAGGTATATAATTTTTATTTAATAAATGGTTTTTTAAATTGAATTTAAATGTCGTTTGTTGAAAAAATTGATAAAAACGACAGGTTTTTTTTGTTATAATTATTTTGGAGATAATTTTTTTAATTATTTTTAATTATTGTTATATAAACAATTTAAAATTTCTTTTATGGTATTTCATTATTTTGTTTTGTGCATGTGTTTCACACTTTTATTGTCTCTCACAAATTTGCCATTTGTTGTTTATTGTTTTTTTTATTTGAAAATTGTTGCAAAATTATTGTTCATCATTATTCAAATGGTTTTAAAAATATTTCATACAATAATACATATATCATTCATTGCTTTTACTTTATATTTGTTAAATATTTCATATGCTTTTTGTTTTTTTTAATGTATACGTTAATATAAGGAAAAACAAAAAACATTCACATGCTGGCAAACACACATCCATTGATCCATTCTTATCCATTCAGTTATACGATACAATCGATTCAATAATTCTATAATAATTTTGCAAAAATTAAAGTCATTTCGATGAAGTCTGAAATGTCTTTTTAATTGAATTTTCAATTCTAGGTTTAACCCCAAATGATATTATAATCATACAATTTTCTTGATAAAATGATAATATATAATTATTTATACATATTCATTTGAATATCACATTGTAAATTAATTAGAAAATAACAGTTAATAATAATAGAAGTTGTTAAAGCTAACTTTTCTAAAATTGAAATTCAAATCAATAGGTTACATACATATACCTATTATAAACATTTCGGTATTTAATTATAATTTAAACTAAATAATTTCTCCAAATTATCATCGAACGATTTTTTTTTAATAAAATATATAATTTCAATACAACCAAAAGATTTTAAATTAAATAAATAAATTAAAATATAGTAATTACATTTTTATAAAGTGATTAATTTTGATGAAAGCGGCGATGAATTGGAAGAATTTTTATACTTAGAAATGGAATGTGAATGTTATGATGAAGGTATAGTGTATTTTATTTTAATGTTAAATATTCATATATTTTTATTATATAAAGACATATGATTTTAATGTCCATATGTAAATGTTTTGTTAATCGTTTTTTTGTTTGTTTTTTTTTTGTTTGTCAATATATGTAATTTTGCTGCAGTTTAACAACGTTATATATACACAAAAATACATATACATAAAAAGGTATATATATATTTATTTATATATATATATATATATATATAATATATATATTTCTACAACAAAGTACATTATTCCAATTATTATTAATAATAAATTTGCACAATATTTTGATTGTATATAAACAAATGTATATACAATAAATGAATATTAAATAACAAATGTCCTACATCTAATTAACAGTCATTAAAAAAGAACACATATTAAAAAATAAATATATTTATTTCATAAAAACACATCGAGAGTATTATTAAATAATACATTCCACAAAAAAAAACCAAATAGTAATAATTCATACAGAGGTAAGATACAAATAAATAACAACACAATAATATTTTTGTTATATTGTTTTATTTTGAATTTATTTTTTTTTGCAATTAATATAAGCAAAAATGTAGAAAAAAGCTTTTATTTTTATTAACTTTATTTACCAACTAAAAATTACAGCGGCCAAATCGGCACCATCATTTGTATTAGAAATAAAAGATCAAAGAGCATTCGAAGGTGATACCATTAAATTTGAATGTCAATTCGCTGGGCAACCACAACCAGGTAAAAATTAACAATAAACAAATACGATAATTACATGTGTGGGCGTTAAAAGTTTATTTATGTATCATTTTATATGAACTATATTATAGTTTTACGAACTCGTTAAATAATATACGTCTATTAATACTAAATTTTTTTAAACCATTAATTATCAAAAATTTCACATACAAAGCCCGATTCAAAATTCCATTATATAAATGGGATTTATTAAGAAATAAATATTTTACTATGTATAATGTTAATTCAATTTTCATTGTTTAACGCGAGATATAATCAAAAACATATGCTAATGAAAAATTTCAAGTAAACTAAATGTATTAATTAATTCTTTAAAAAAATAAAACATGTTATTCACTTCATTTCAATTTATATATACTTATATATTCTTGAGCGTAATGCTATTTACAAATTTTGTTACTTCATTATTTTTTATCATTTTATAAATATCATAATATTATTAACAATTATATTAATTATATTGTTAATGTTTTGTATTTTGTATTTTGTCTTTGCGGTTTACTAATATGTTTATATGCGCTTTCATATATAAAATGCAAAAAATTTTTTCATATATATAGATATTCTTTGGTATCATAACTCGAAATTTTTGAAAAATTCAGAAAACATTAAAATTGATATCAATTTTGATACATTTAAAACGACATGCACAATTTTATCGGTAACGAAGGAAAATGTAGGTTATTATCAATGTAAAGCAATAAATGATGTTGATACAACGATAACAAAGGCTAAGTTTGAAATGGCTTCAATAGCAACATCAACAACGGGAAGTAGTCAGTTCACGGAATCCAAATTATCTGAACACGATGCACATAAAAGTAAACGAATTAAAAAAATTGTTAAAACAAAAGGGCATATAGCATCGGGCGGTAATGTTATTAAACATAAAAGTACATTGGAAATTCAACCATCAATTGAACTATCGAAACCAGCAAAAGTATTCATTGCAATACCAAAAGATGAGCAAAGAGTTCAGAGTACTACTAAAACAACTAAACACATTAAATCATCCTTAAATGACGATGAAAATACAACACATTCAAGTACAACAATAAAGGTTTTACAAAGTAAAAATATCATTGAGGAAAGTGAAACAGTTGAAATACACGAAGTAATTGAAGAGATACGTATTAAAATTTATAAGGAATTAATTACAGAAACGGATATTGAACATTTTAAGATTACCGATGAAGTGAATGCGTTATTAAATATGATTGATGCACAAACATTTGGTAGCACCGGTGAAATAACATTACGGGAATTAGCTACCATTGGTTTTCTAATCAAAAATGGGATATCAATAAATGAAATAACCCATTTATATGATGCTGATCTATTTCCAGCATTAAAAAAACCTGAATCACAATCGGCTCTTGTTCAATTGGTGGAACGTCAAGGCTATGGTACACTTATATCGGAAATATTAGAGTGCACACTTGAAGATGAACAACAATTGGCAGCAACCGTTGGCTTTCGTGCATTTATGCGAATGATGGAAATGAGCGATTATACTATTGAAAATGTATTAACACATTTTAAACATGAAGATTTTATAACACAAGAATGGAAATTAGGAACGAATTATAGTAATAGTGGTGGTAGCAGTTGTATTGTTGTAGGGGGTAGTAGTCATCAAATTACATCGGAAACAATAACAGCCACCACTACAATATCAAAAAAGGAGAAAATTATTGAAACAACTGAATCTGAATATGGCATTGAATGTCACGGTGAAATGCTTAGTACAGGTAATAATCATATTAATTTTGCTTATAAACGCTTTCAATGAAAATGATTTTTTTTCTCGTAAACATTAATATAATTAATCACCACGCCACGTATATATCGGTAATCACTTTAAAGATATTTCTCATATAAATTTTATATAATATCTATATAAAATTCCATGTGTTAAATTAATTTAAAATTCAATATAGTATTTTCACAAAAAATTGTAATTATGAATGATCGTTTTTTTTTGAATGGATATATCGAATTCGTGGTACTTTTGCAAAACTTATCACAAAATATTTATTCGAATCCGTTGTTATTAGGATTCAATAGAATTAAATATTTCAAAGAATTTGTAAAATTTTCAATAATAATTACAAAACACAAATTGTCGAACTACAATAAACAAAGAATCAATTTATAATAATTTTAACAAATTAACATAAGTTTAATAAATAATCAAAAATTAATAGTTTCAGAGGAAACCATAATCGAACATGACGGACAGGGATCCAAAGGTTTGAATAAAAATTAAATATGAAATATAATAGTAATATTATATAAAAATAAACAGCACCTAATGTATATACAAAACTAAATTATTAAATCCTGCATCGTAATAAAAAATTATAAAAAGCAATCATAATAAAAAATTATAAAACTCAATAAATTACCTTCCTATAGTAATTATATTCAACTAAATATAAATAACGACTACTTTTAAATAAACATTATATTAGGAATCCAGTATTAATCATATAATGAATTAATTAATTATATACCATATATTATATTATAAATTTTATTTATTTATTTATATTTTATTTTATTTTTGCTTTATTCTGATTTAAATTATTTTTAGAAAATTTATTTATGTTAAATAAATGACAATAAATAAGTTTTATTAATTAAAAAATATTATTAAAAATATATATATATATTCATATATTTATATATTTATTACAATTTATGAACATACATAAGATTAATTTATCTTTTTAGCGTAATTTTTAGTTTTCATATTAGTAGATTGTAAACGCCGTACAGTTAATATACCGATATTCAATTTAATGCAGGCAATGTTAAACAAATGCTTAAATAATTAATAATATTTGATTAAAAAAAACAAAAGTAGAATACTTTTAGTGGAACGTATGTGATGCTTTGCTTTTTTTAACATTATCGCTCTAAAACAAATGGACAAATGGGTACAACAATGCGATTATAATTACATGCGCTAATAAAAATAAAATGAAATAAAAAGGTAAGAAATATAAGAGTATTTATATTTATGATATAAATACCGATCATTTTGCTAGAATTAGTTTATATAATTTCATTTGAGAACAATGTCACAAATAAATTTTTTCATATACCATATTATCATAATCATTTTATTCATCATATCGCCTTGCACTTAAAAAAAAACTCACCCACACGAAAGGAGCACACACACGCACACACACATACACTAAATATAAATTCTAACAAAATATACCTTTATAAATACGATTGGTGTTATGATATGATTTTTTTTAAGTTTTGGATTTCGTTTCATGACATTTTTTGATTTGGTTTTATTATTATAAATTTTGGTTTATTTTTTTTCTTTTTGTAAATATATATTTATGTTTATTTGTTACATATAGTTTGAACAAAATCCAGATTTGATTTTTTGTAAATATTATAGGATATATTTTCCTTTTTATTTTTTTATGATATTTTGTAATGGAAAAGTTCGTTCATTATTATTAATAATTTTTAATGTATATTATTAGAAAAATTTAGTTTTACATATATATACTTATAATGTGTTTTTGACTTACATGGCAAAACTGAATAATTTTTAAACATACTTCCAAGTATTTTATATATAACATTAAAATTATATTTAGCGACGAGTTTTAATTATAATAAAAATGTTAGGGGATCCAGTAAAATGTAATCAATAAATGTTTTTTATTGTATATAAAAAACATTTTTATTAATAAATTTATGATTTTTTTCCTATCGCCAATATTTCGATATTATTATAAATATCATTGTAAGATTGTTTATTTTGATTGAATTGCATATCTGGTTATCTGGCATAGAATGATCAAATTATTTCTTTGAAGAAAATCAAATATATAAAAAGAACCAACATTTTACTTATTTTATTTTACTTATTTTATGTCCACTAAAATTAATATTTTATTTTATACAATATATTTATTGTTAGAGCCATATTTGGATTTCATTTCTATTTATTTGAGAAGAAATTTGTACATTATTATATCTTTAAGATATATTTTATATAGTAATTATTAATTGATTTGATATTACAAACGAATTAGCAGTAAATTTTCTAGGAATCTCATGTCCATATCCGGTATGAATAGTATTGCAAATTTTAATGTTAATACTTGCTTTTTTTTAAACATATAACACACAAAAGCCTAAGAATCGTTCCAAATACTTATGCAAATATAACAAGCTTAAAAAAGACCTAAAAAAACACATTTATAAAATTTTTCAAGCCAATAAACGTAGTAAAATTATATATATATGAAATAAATTCGACTTTTCCAAACAAAATATCCGATTTTTTTGTAGATTTTGTTTCAAATTAGTTATAATTAAAAAAAAAGATACTCATTACGAATAAAAATTTAAATTTTCTAAATTAATAAAAATTAATATTCTGAAGAAATTTCTGATGAAAAAACATTACACATACGGAAAATTTGTTGTTACTTGTTGTAGAATATTATCGTTACATCACACAAAAAAATACTATTATATGCATCAATTGATATTCATAAAAAAAATCGCAATTGCATACGTTTATATCGTGTACACTTCAGTTATGAGTGATTCGTTAAAGTAACTGAATAAAAATTAATTTGATCAAAATCAATCGTCACAAAACGATACATGTTGCACACACAAAATTATACAGATTTTAATCTAATAAAGCAATTTGAACGATTACAAAAATATTACAATTGGTAATCATAAACGATATAAACGTACTAAATAACATTTGAAATATATATATATATATATATATATATATATATATGCATTATATAGCGTGCACAAATTATTATATAACCATAAAAAAGATCACCAAAAATATTACAATTTGGAATATGATAAAAGCATTGCAAAATATTTTATGGAAATACTAAAAAAGTTAAAAAACCAGAGGTTATATTTTAATAATAATAAAAAAAAATTATAACAATAATACAAATATTAAATATATATGTTATATCATATATATAAATATAAACAAAAATAACTATACAACAATTTTACATTTACATAATTCACAGAAACCGTCAATATAAATGAACAGCAAGAAGTACGTAATGATAGTAAAATCATTATCGAAAAGAATCAAAATATTATAAATTCACAAGAAAATGTTTTACAGTATCAAGTACAACAAGAATCCCAAGAAAAAACTCAAATTACAAAATCAAAAATATCATTAAAATCACAAAATCTCGAGAACCAAATTCAATACGATGAATTTGTAAACGAATACGTAAATGAACTTAAGCCTATCATATTTAAACAAACAAATCAATTACCTCTTGATATGCCAACTGAAAATTCGGAAGTTGTAGTTTTAAATCGCACAGTCAATATAGCCGATGATGTTAAACCGAATGAAGCGCATGCTAATGTTACCGTACCAGCTCATACGGTTGCTATTATTGATGAAATGCAGTTATCTGAAACGGAAAAAAATGAAAACTTCAATATTAAGAAGTCAGAAAAACATTTAAACACAAAATTATCCAAGCTAAATGAATCATTAGAAATATCAACGGTCTATTTAAAAGATCACATCAATACAATCCCAATAACCATAAAACCAATTGAAATTGAAATTGAACCTAAATTCTTACCAAATCAATCTATTCAAATTTCTGAACCAATCACGAATGATAACATTATTGATTTATATATTAATAATGTTATTGAAAACAAAGCTATTATTGACGTAGTATTACACGATGCAAAAATAATAACGGAAACAAATGCACAACAACAAGAACTCGATTTAATACCAACCACAGACACAGCAACAAAAGAAGCACAAAAGAAAAAAGCCAATAAAACCATGTTTCCATACCGAAATGAACTGGAAATCATCGAAATTCAACAAGGTGATGTTGAAGAGGAATTCACAGATGCAAAAACTATACCAGTGAATTCAAAATATGAAATCAGCTCAAATGAACCGCCAATAGAAATATCAGAAGTATATGCCGAAGATAAATCGGATAAATATTATCCAGAACTAATTGTAGCTACAGAAATTGCTACAACAAATATAACAGAATATAAACCATATATTACAGAAGAGGTGTTTGCACCAGAGAGAGAAGACACATATTTTGCTGGTAAATTACCAATGTTACAAGTTGCGGTTGTCGATTACAAAGTACATGATGCTTTACAAATATCACAAATCCACATTGCACAGAATGAAGAAAAATTAGAAATGGCGGATAATTTATCAACATTAAAACATAATGCCACCGATGCTTTTACCACGCTTGAATCAATTTCAGTAAATGTAATCGATAGTGAAATATCGACAGAAGAACTAGATCAAAAACAAATTAATGATCAGAGGCAAGCAAGTGTAGAATACACTGAAAATATAACGGTTTCAACGGAAATTATTGATGTATCAGAATCGGAAAAAAATCTGGAATCTAAATCACCTTCACAAACAAATATAATATCATATAACATGACAACATTACCGACATCGGAAATCACAGCACACCCTCTCATACATGAACATGCATCTGATTTCATAACAGATAAAACACCGACTAAATGTGTCGCGGTAAATATATTAGAGTTAAAGGATGTGGTACATGTCGAAGATATACAATTATTGGATTCGGAATTATCATTTAAAGGGAAAAAATTGTATAATGAAATCGCAGCAAATATGGTTGTACAATTAGAAGATGCAGTAACTGAAACTACTACAATTACTGCACAAGACAATGAAATAGAATTTTTAGCAAAACCGATACCCGAACAATTGCACGTTCAACCATTAATAAATGTTCAATCATCAATCGAAATGTGTAGTCATCAATTAATAGAAAATGAAAGCCCGCTAGAAATTAGAAATGTGAATAATTTAACTAAGGCCATTGTTAAACCAGCACACTCCTTAAAGTCGATATTGATTAATGAAATTGAAGTATCTCAATCAATCGATGCGCTACGCAATGATAATTATACAGAAGTTCGGGCAAACGTCGTTAGTGGTGAACATGGCGGAAAAACCATTCAAGAAACATTAACATATGACGGTATAAAGGAATTAGATAAACCAATAAAACCGGATCAAGCAACCGCAGAACTGGCTTTCAATGAACAGACATCACTTAAAGTTACAATACAAGAACTATCCGAAAAAGAAGATATATTAACTGATAGACGGCCAATAGATGAACATATAGCACAAAATGCAGCATTCTCGCACACTTTAAACTCTATCACTATTGAACAAAATCTCCCCATATTAAGTACAATTAATGTAAAAATAGATATCCCACAAGAAGCACAGGCAACTATTGTTAATGACGAATTGGGAGAAACAATGATATCTGAGATATTAACCTATGAAAATACTGATAATTTAACATTAAAGGAAAACCCAAAGCAATTGAACGTTAATATATCATATGACGTTCAATCGGCATTAGAAATAATGTTACCTTCTATAAATGAGCGAGAAGATAATATGGATGCTTTTACGTCAAGTGAAAAACATATAATTAAAACAACATTAACGGAGAATACGATGAAATCCGTAGTCATTGAGGAAATCGAGCCTACACAAATAGCGGCAGAAAATATTGATAAAAAAGAAATATCAGCTATAAATGCGGAAATAGTAAAAGGCGAATTTGAACAGACCTTTATTTATGAAATAATCCCATGTGAAGGTATACGTGAATTAAAATCCGTTGATATACCAAATGTAACGAAGGCAATGCCGTTTATAGACCTTAAATCATCCATACAAATTCAATCAACGGAAGTATCAGAAACTGAACAAGCGTTTAAAGACTCACCAAACATCGATCATCATACAATATCTATTACGAATGCTCACACATTAAAATCAATTGTTATTGAACAAATAGAAACATCTATAGCTACTGAAAATTTGGAGTGCAAGAAAATGGAATCACAAAATGTAAAAATTCGACATTCGGAATTGGAACAAACCAATGTATCAGAAACATATCCATATGAAGGTGTTAATGAATTGAAAGACTTAAAAAACAAAGAAGAGAAATCCAATGCAATAACATGTATTGATGGGCACCAAACATTTGAGACTTTCATAAATGAAACAAGTGAAAAGGAAAACATATTTGATAGTATTAATGCACTAACCGATGCATATCAAGTAACACCAATACCAACAGATACATTAAAATCAATTATTATTGATGAAATAATAACAACCATTTCTACTGATGATTTTATACCAAAAACAATATCACCGAAACAAGCGAAAGTGGTCAAGGATGAACTACATGAAAGGAATACAATTGAAACGATGTCATATGATGGAGTTGCACAATTAAAATCAATTAGTCCTGAAGAATTAAAAGCTACCCATACTTATGATGGAAATAAATCATTAGAAGTTACGGAACAAATAGTATCAGAAAAGGAATCTGCACTTCAAATTCCCGAAAAAATGTATGATCACAATGCTCTAATTACGCAATCACACACGTTTAATGCGCTATTAATTGGAGAAAATGAGCCAATAATGCACACTCTCGATTATGAGCATGAAAAGCTTGAAGCCAAAACTGGAATATGCACTTTAGATTCACAATTGCAAGAAACTATAATTAGCACAATTACACCATACGAGAATTCTGAAGAACTAAATTTATCTTCCATGCCGGAAAATAAAATAGGGAAAAATGTTTTAGATGAGAGATGTTCTGTAATTATTTCAACAACGGAAATTGCAGAGAGTGATAAAAATTTAGAAATCAACAATAAAGCTTTAGAGAAAACGGCTATATCACTTAAAGATACAATGAAAGCAATATATGTTGAAGAAATTACATCAATTTCAACTACTACTGAATTACAGGAAACACATAATTTACAAGAGAATGCAAAAATAAGAACAAATAATTTGTATTTAACAGAAACCTCGGAGATAATTCCATTTGAAAATACCGCAAAATATGTAGATTGTTTAAAACCAGATGAAAAACAAGCAGAATATCTATTAAACGATACCCATGAACACATTCTAATTACTTTCGATAATCTATCTGAGCAAGAAATGAATTTAGATATACCAAACCTTAATTCTCAAAATCCAAATGCGATACGAACTTTAAAACATCCGTTACAAACATTGGTAACTGAAGAAACTAAAACCTATGGTAATACTGAGGATTTATTCATCATAGATAATCTAGTAGATCGGGCTACAACAAATACAAATAATTTACAAGAAACTTTCGTATCGGATATTGTTTCTTACGACAGTTTGGCAGACATTATATTGGATATTCAACCGAATAAGAGAAATGCACAATCGACAATTGATGAACAATTGTCTGTAACAGTAGTCGCTAACGATCTATTGGATCACGAAATAGAATTCACAAACAACCAGGAGCCTATTGCTCAACCGGTCAAATTTGCCAAAGGAGATTCATTACAATCAATAACAATTGAAGAAAAACAAATTTTAAATACAACCGTAGAATTGGAAGATATCATCCCAAAGAATTGTGTGGTGATTAGAAAACAAGACAAGAATACGGAAACAATGACAACCGAAACAATTGCATTTGAAATATTACAAGAAGAAAAAGAAAAAATGAAGCCAAGTGGTAAAATTGCTACCAAAATATTTGATGAACAAAATTCAATCATAATTGCATTAACACATCCAATTGAAAAGGAATCAACAAATATCAATGATCAGCGAATTAATAATGATCAAAATATACTTCCTGTTCCTACCCATTCCCTCAAGATAGCAGTGATTGAGGAACATTACTCAAACTTTACAACAGGTGAATTACAAGATAGTATAACAAATTATTCTACATCAAAGTTAGTTACACAACCCATGGATGAAACTACAATATCTGAAGTTATTCCATGTGAAACCATAAGTGATAATGATATTACGCGGGTTAATTTAAATGAACAATTAGCAAAATCCAATTTTGAAAACGAGATGTACAGTTTAGTAATTTTAGAAACAATGATAAATGAAAAAGAGCATGAGTTTGAAAACGATATGTTGCCACTAATGACAGCTGTGAGTTCTGTACCATCGCAATCGGTAGCTTTAAAAATAGAAACTCGAAAAAATGAGTCAATTGCGCCCTTTGAAAATGTTCCAAAAATTGATAAATTTGCCGTAATAACACAGAGTACAATCGATAGCCTTGTCATTGAAGAAATTAAATTGTCTGAAACAATCAATGAATTTAATTTGAACAATATACCCGATGTTAAAAAAGCTGTTGTGGATTATAATACCCTTAAAGTACCAGAACAAATTGAAATCGAAGTAAATGAACACATAAACAATTTAACATTACACAAATATAATGATAAAATTGCGAAACAACGAATAGATTGGAATGAAGCTCTTAGCATACAAGAATCATTTACTGAAGTAAAAGAAATTGATATTGATACACAACATATTAAAAAAGAGAAATTGGCTAATATAGAAATTACCGAAAATATTACTGTTGCAGAAATCTCCAAAACTAACGTACAATTATCTGAAATACCTTTGAATCGTGTTGTACCAAAAACGGACCATGCAAATCCAATATTTACGGAATTTAGACTTCCAATTCAGCAGAAAACGTTAACAGAAGAATATATTGAACATTTACCGGATGAAATACCACAGCCATCGCAAAATGCATCACTAAACATAAATCAAGAAATAAAGCTCGCTGAAAACACAACCACATTAGTAAACGATTCGGAAACGTTATTTAATCAATCTGAGAAACAGTTCAGACGAGCTTCGCAATCTATTGATGCGCTACAAACCGTATCTGTGCATGAAACTACATCTAACGATACAGTTGAAGGATTAGACATAAAACAAAATCAAATTAAAAAACATACAGTATCACAGCAACAAGACTCTAAAAACACAATTCAAGTAACTGAGATTGAAACACATGAATTCCTACGTGAATTAGATGTAAATATACCAAAAAAGCAACAATTAACACAGTTAATAGAATCAAAAACATTTACTTTTGCCAATATTGAAAAGCAAGTAATACTGCAAGGTAGGTAATTAGGTTAATAAGTAAACAGGGTAGAATAAGCACGAACCTCACATTAAAATACAATCACAATTAAAATATACAGCACACAATCACTCCTTATCACATACAGATACAACAGAACACGTGAAAACATCCGAAAATAAAACAGAAAAAACATATCAAGACACACACTACACAACGAAACAAGAACACAGCACAGACATTCTCGAACTACCAGAACAAATCACCGTTCTTCAAACCGAAACAGATGACGGAGTTCAAAAGAAAACGATTATTAAAAAACGAATAATTAAAAAGAAGAAAGGTCCTAAACAAGAAATAACAGAAATTCAAACCGTTGAGGAGGAAGGTAAGGTACCAGTGACCACCGTTACAGTTGAAGAAATCACACAACCTATACATGAAGACAAACCAGAAGAAATCCATGAACTACCTGAACAAGTAACAGTTGTTGAAACGGAAACCGATGAAGGTGTTCCGAAAAAAACTATTGTTAAGAAACGTGTGATTAAAAAGAAGAAGGGTCCTAAACAAGAAATTACTGAAATTCAAACGGTAGAAGAGGAAGGAAAAGAACCAGTCACTACGATCACTGTGGAAGAAATCACAGAACCATTGGTACAAGTACAACCAGACGAAGTAGTAGCAATCGAAGAAATTCCAGAACAAATCACGGTTCTTCAAACCGAAACAGATGACGGAGTTCAAAAGAAAACAATTATTAAAAAACGTATAATTAAAAAGAAGAAAGGCCCGAAAAACGAAATAACTGAAATTCAAACCGTTGAGGAGGAAGGTAAGGAACCAGTGACCACCGTTACAGTTGAAGAAGTCACACAACCTATACATGAAGACAAACCAGAAGAAATCCATGAACTACCTGAACAAGTAACAGTTGTTGAAACGGAAACCGATGAAGGAGTTCCGAGGAAAACTATTGTTAAGAAACGTGTGATTAAAAAGAAGAAGGGTCCTAAACAAGAAATTACTGAAATTCAAACTGTAGAAGAGGAAGGAAAAGAACCAGTCACTACGATCACTGTGGAAGAAACCACAGAACCATTCGTACAAGTACAACCAGACGAAGTAGTAGCAATCGAAGAAATTCCAGAACAAATCACGGTTCTTCAAACCGAAACAGATGACGGAGTTCAAAAGAAAACTATTATTAAAAAACGTATAATTAAAAAGAAGAAAGGCCCTAAACAAGAAATCACTGAAATTCAAACCGTTGAGGAGGAAGGTAAGGAACCAGTGACCACCGTTACAGTTGAAGAAGTCACACAACCTAAACATGAAGACAAACCAGAAGAAATCCATGAACTACCTGAACAAGTAACAGTTGTTGAAACGGAAACCGATGAAGGAGTTCCGAGGAAAACTATTGTTAAGAAACGTGTGATTAAAAAGAAGAAGGGTCATAAACAAGAAATTAGTGAAATTCAAACGGTAGAAGAGGAAGGAAAAGAACCAGTCACTACGATCACCGTGGAAGAAACCACAGAACCATTCGTACAAGTACAACCAGACGAAGTAGTAGCAATCGAAGAAATTCCAGAACAAATCACGGTTCTTCAAACCGAAACAGATGACGGAGTTCAAAAGAAAACAATTATTAAAAAACGTATAATTAAAAAGAAGAAAGGTCCTAAAAACGAAATAACTGAAATTCAAACCGTTGAGGAGGAAGGTAAGGAACCAGTGACCACCGTTACAGTTGAAGAAATAACACAACCTATACATGAAGACAAACCAGAAGAAATCCATGAACTACCTGAACAAGTAACAGTTGTTGAAACGGAAACCGATGAAGGAGTTCCGAGGAAAACTATTGTTAAGAAACGTGTGATTAAAAAGAAGAAGGGTCCTAAACAAGAAATTACTGAAATTCAAACGGTAGAAGAGGAAGGAAAAGAACCAGTCACTACGATCACTGTGGAAGAAACCACAGAACCATTCGTAGAAGTACAACCAGACGAAGTAGTAGCGATCGAAGAAATTCCGGAACAAATCACGGTTCTTCAAACCGAAACAGACGACGGAGTTCAAAAGAGAACAATTATTAAAAAACGTATAATTAAAAAGGAAAAAAGCCCGAAAAACGAAATAACTGAAATTCAAACCGTTGAGGAGGAAGGTAAGGAACTAGTGACCAACGTTACAGTTGAAGAAATCACACAACCTATACATGAAGACAAACCAGAAGAAATCCATGAACTACCTGAACAAGTAACAGTTGTTGAAACGGAAACCGATGAAGGAGTTCCGAGGAAAACTATTGTTAAGAAACGTGTGATTAAAAAGAAGAAGGGTCCTAAACAAGAAATTACTGAAATTCAAACGGTAGAAGAGGAAGGAAAAGAACCAGTCACTACGACCACTGTGGAAGAAACCACAGAACCATTCGTACAAGTACAATCAGACGAAGTAGTAGCAATCGAAGAAATTCCGGAACAAATCACGGTTCTTCAAACCGAAACAGATGAAGGAGTTCAAAAGAAAACAATTATTAAAAAACGTATAATTAAAAAGAAGAAAGGTCCTAAACAAGAAATAACTGAAATTCAAACCGTTGAGGAGGAAGGTAAGGAACCAGTGACCACCGTTACAGTTGAAGAAATCACACAACCTATACATGAAGACAAATCAGAAGAAATCCATGAACTACCTGAACAAGTATCAGTAGTTGAAACGGAAACTGATGAAGGAGTTCCTAGGAAAACTATTGTTAAGAAACGTGTGATTAAAAAGAAGAAGGGTCCTAAACAAGAAATTACTGAAATTCAAACGGTAGAAGAGGAAGGAAAAGAACCAGTCACTACGATCACTGTGGAAGAAACCACAGAACCATTCGTAGAAGTACAACCAGACGAAGTAGTAGCAATCGAAGAAATTCCAGAACAAATCGCGGTTCTTCAAACCGAAACAGATGACGGAGTTCAAAAGAAAACTATTATTAAAAAACGTATAATTAAAAAGAAGAAAGGTCCTAAACAAGAAATAACTGAAATTCAAACCGTTGAGGAGGAAGGTAAGGAACCAGTGACCACCGTTACAGTTGAAGAAATCACACAACCCATACATGAAGACAAACCAGAAGAAATCCATGAACTACCTGAACAAGTAACAGTAGTTGAAATGGAAACCGATGAAGGAGTTCCTAGGAAAACTATTATTAAGAAACGTGTGATTAAAAAGAAGAAGGGTCCCAAACAAGAAATTACTGAAATTCAAACGGTAGAAGAGGAAGGAAAAGAACCAGTTACTACTACCACTGTGGAAGAAACCACAGAACCATTTGTAGAAGTACATCCAGACGAAGTAGTAGCAATCGAAGAAATTCCAGAACAAATCACGGTTCTTCAAACCGAAACAGATGACGGAGTTCAAAAGAAAACGATTATTAAAAAACGAATAATTAAAAAGAAGAAAGGTCCTAAACAAGAAATAACTGAAATTCAAACCGTTGAGGAGGAAGGTAAGGAACCAGTGACCACCGTTACAGTTGAAGAAATCACACAACCTATACATGAAGACAAACCAGAAGAAATCCATGAACTACCCGAACAAGTAACAGTTGTTGAAACGGAAACCGATGAAGGAGTTCCGAGGAAAACTATTGTTAAGAAACGTGTGATTAAAAAGAAGAAGGGTCTTAAACAAGAAATTACTGAAATTCAAACGGTAGAAGAGGAAGGAAAAGAACCAGTCACTACGATCACTATGGAAGAAACCACAGAACCATTCGTAGAAGTACAACCAGACGAAGTAGTAGCAATCGAAGAAATTCCAGAACAAATCACGGTTCTTCAAACCGAAACAGATGACGGAGTTCAAAAGAAAACAATTATTAAAAAACGTATAATTAAAAAGAAGAAAGGTCCCAAACAAGAAATAACTGAAATTCAAACCGTTGAGGAGGAAGGTAAGGAACCAGTGACCACAGTTACAGTTGAAGAAATCAAACTACCTTTGGTTGAAGACGAACCAGTAGAAATTCATGAACTACCTGAACAAGTAACAGTTGTTGAAATGGAAACCGATGAAGGTGTTCCGAAGAAAACTATTATTAAGAAACGTGTGATCAAAAAGAAGAAGGGTCCTAAACAAGAAATTACTGAAATTCAAACGGTAGAAGAGGAAGGAAAAGAACCAGTCACTACGATCACTGTGGAAGAAACCACAGAACCATTCGTTCAAGTACAACCAGACGAAGTAGTAGCAATCGAAGAAATTCCAGAACAAATCACGGTTCTTCAAACTGAAACAGATGACGGAGTTCAAAAGAAAACAATTATTAAAAAACGTATAATTAAAAAGAAGAAAGGTCCTAAACAAGAAATAACTGAAATTCAAACCGTTGAGGAGGAAGGTAAGGAACCAGTGACCACCGTTACAGTTGAAGAAATCACACAACCTATACATGAAGACAAACCAGAAGAAATCCATGAACTACCTGAACAAGTAACAGTTGTTGAAACGGAAACCGATGAAGGAGTTCCTAGGAAAACTATTGTTAAGAAACGTGTGATTAAAAAGAAGAAGGGTCCTAAACAAGAAATTACTGAAATTCAAACGGTAGAAGAGGAAGGAAAAGAACCAGTCACTACGACCACTGTGGAAGAAACCACAGAACCATTCGTACAAGTACAATCAGACGAAGTAGTAGCAATCGAAGAAATTCCGGAACAAATCACGGTTCTTCAAACCGAAACAGATGAAGGAGTTCAAAAGAAAACAATTATTAAAAAACGTATAATTAAAAAGAAGAAAGGTCCTAAACAAGAAATAACTGAAATTCAAACCGTTGAGGAGGAAGGTAAGGAACCAGTGACCACCGTTACAGTTGAAGAAATCACACAACCCATACATGAAGACAAACCAGAAGAAATCCATGAACTACCTGAACAAGTAACAGTAGTTGAAATGGAAACCGATGAAGGAGTTCCTAGGAAAACTATTATTAAGAAACGTGTGATTAAAAAGAAGAAGGGTCCCAAACAAGAAATTACTGAAATTCAAACGGTAGAAGAGGAAGGAAAAGAACCAGTTACTACTACCACTGTGGAAGAAACCACAGAACCATTTGTAGAAGTACATCCAGACGAAGTAGTAGCAATCGAAGAAATTCCAGAACAAATCACGGTTCTTCAAACCGAAACAGATGACGGAGTTCAAAAGAAAACGATTATTAAAAAACGAATAATTAAAAAGAAGAAAGGTCCTAAACAAGAAATAACTGAAATTCAAACCGTTGAGGAGGAAGGTAAGGAACCAGTGACCACCGTTACAGTTGAAGAAATCACACAACCTATACATGAAGACAAACCAGAAGAAATCCATGAACTACCTGAACAAGTAACAGTTGTTGAAACGGAAACCGATGAAGGAGTTCCGAGGAAAACTATTGTTAAGAAACGTGTGATTAAAAAGAAGAAGGGTCCTAAACAAGAAATTACTGAAATTCAAACGGTAGAAGAGGAAGGAAAAGAACCAGTCACTACGATCACTGTGGAAGAAATCACAGAACCATTGGTACAAGTACAACCAGACGAAGTAGTAGCAATCGAAGAAATTCCAGAACAAATCACGGTTCTTCAAACCGAAACAGATGAAGGAGTTCAAAAGAAAACAATTATTAAAAAACGTATAATTAAAAAGAAGAAAGGCCCGAAAAACGAAATAACTGAAATTCAAACCGTTGAGGAAGAAGGTAAGGAACCAGTGACCACCGTTACAGTTGAAGAAGTCACACAACCTATACATGAAGACAAACCAGAAGAAATCCATGAACTACCTGAACAAGTAACAGTTGTTGAAACGGAAACCGATGAAGGAGTTCCGAGGAAAACTATTGTTAAGAAACGTGTGATTAAAAAGAAGAAGGGTCCCAAACAAGAAATTACTGAAATTCAAACGGTAGAAGAGGAAGGAAAAGAACCAGTCACTACGATCACTGTGGAAGAAACCACAGAACCATTCGTACAAGTACAACCAGACGAAGTAGTAGCAATCGAAGAAATTCCAGAACAAATCACGGTTCTTCAAACCGAAACAGATGACGGAGTTCAAAAGAAAACAATTATTAAAAAACGTATAATTAAAAAGAAGAAAGGCCCGAAAAACGAAATAACAGAAATTCAAACCGTTGTGGAGGAAGGTAAGGAACCAGTGACCACCGTTACAGTTGAAGAAATCACACAACCTATACATGAAGACAAACCAGAAGAAATCCATGAACTACCTGAACAAGTAACAGTTGTTGAAACGGAAACCGATGAAGGAGTTCCGAGGAAAACTATTGTTAAGAAACGTGTGATTAAAAAGAAGAAGGGTCCTAAACAAGAAATTACTGAAATTCAAACGGTAGAAGAGGAAGGAAAAGAACCAGTCACTACGATCACTGTGGAAGAAACCACAGAACCATTTGTACAAGTACAACCAGACGAAGTAGTAGCAATAGAAGAAATTCCAGAACAAATAACCGTTCTTCAAACCGAAACAGACGACGGAGTTCAAAAGAAAACAATTATTAAAAAACGTATAATTAAAAAGAAGAGAGGTCCTAAACAAGAAATAACTGAAATTCAAACCGTTGAGGAGGAAGGTAAGGAACCAGTGACCACCGTTACAGTTGAAGAAATCACACAACCTATACATGAAGACAAACCAGAAGAAATCCATGAACTACCTGAACAAGTAACAGTTGTTGAAACGGAAACCGATGAAGGTGTTCCGAAAAAAACTATTGTTAAGAAACGTGTGATTAAAAAGAAGAAGGGTCCTAAACAAGAAATTACTGAAATTCAAACGGTAGAAGAGGAAGGAAAAGAACCAGTCACTACGATCACTGTGGAAGAAATCACAGAACCATTGGTACAAGTACAACCAGACGAAGTAGTAGCAATCGAAGAAATTCCAGAACAAATCACGGTTCTTCAAACCGAAACAGATGAAGGAGTTCAAAAGAAAACAATTATTAAAAAACGTATAATTAAAAAGAAGAAAGGCCCGAAAAACGAAATAACTGAAATTCAAACCGTTGAGGAAGAAGGTAAGGAACCAGTGACCACCGTTACAGTTGAAGAAGTCACACAACCTATACATGAAGACAAACCAGAAGAAATCCATGAACTACCTGAACAAGTAACGGTTGTTGAAACGGAAACCGATGAAGGAGTTCCGAGGAAAACTATTGTTAAGAAACGTGTGATTAAAAAGAAGAAGGGTCCCAAACAAGAAATTACTGAAATTCAAACGGTAGAAGAGGAAGGAAAAGAACCAGTCACTACGATCACTGTGGAAGAAACCACAGAACCATTCGTACAAGTACAACCAGACGAAGTAGTAGCAATCGAAGAAATTCCAGAACAAATCACGGTTCTTCAAACTGAAACAGATGACGGAGTTCAAAAGAAAACAATTATTAAAAAACGTATAATTAAAAAGAAAAAAGGCCCGAAAAACGAAATAACAGAAATTCAAACCGTTGAGGAGGAAGGTAAGGAACCAGTGACCACCGTTACAGTTGAAGAAATCATACAACCTATACATGAAGACAAACCAGAAGAAATCCATGAACTACCTGAACAAGTAACAGTTGTTGAAACGGAAACCGATGAAGGAGTTCCGAGGAAAACTATTGTTAAGAAACGTGTGATTAAAAAGAAGAAGGGTCATAAACAAGAAATTACTGAAATTCAAACGGTAGAAGAGGAAGGAAAAGAACCAGTCACTACGATCACTGTGGAAGAAATCACAGAACCATTCGTACAAGTACAACCAGACGAAGTAGTAGCAATCGAAGAAATTCCAGAACAAATAACCGTTCTTCAAACCGAAACAGATGACGGAGTTCAAAAGAAAACAATTATTAAAAAACGTATAATTAAAAAGAAGAAAGGTCCTAAACAAGAAATAACTGAAATTCAAACCGTTGAGGAGGAAGGTAAGGAACCAGTGACCACCGTTACAGTTGAAGAAATCACACAACCTATACATGAAGACAAACCAGAAGAAATCCATGAACTACCTGAACAAGTAACAGTTGTTGAAACGGAAACCGATGAAGGTGTTCCGAAAAAAACCATTGTTAAGAAACGTGTGATTAAAAAGAAGAAGGGTCCTAAACAAGAAATTACTGAAATTCAAACGGTAGAAGAGGAAGGAAAAGAACCAGTCACTACGATCACTGTGGAAGAAATCACAGAACCATTGGTACAAGTACAACCAGACGAAGTAGTAGCAATCGAAGAAATTCCAGAACAAATCACGGTTCTTCAAACCGAAACAGATGACGGAGTTCAAAAGAAAACAATTATTAAAAAACGTATAATTAAAAAGAAGAAAGGCCCGAAAAACGAAATAACTGAAATTCAAACCGTTGAGGAGGAAGGTAAGGAACCAGTGACCACCGTTACAGTTGAAGAAATCACACAACCTATACATGAAGACAAACCAGAAGAAATCCATGAACTACCTGAACAAGTAACAGTTGTTGAAACGGAAACCGATGAAGGAGTTCCGAGGAAAACTATTGTTAAGAAACGTGTGATTAAAAAGAAGAAGGGTCTTAAACAAGAAATTACTGAAATTCAAACTGTAGAAGAGGAAGGAAAAGAACCAGTCACTACGATCACTGTGGAAGAAACCACAGAACCATTCGTACAAGTACAACCAGACGAAGTAGTAGCAATCGAAGAAATTCCAGAACAAATCACGGTTCTTCAAACCGAAACAGATGACGGAGTTCAAAAGAAAACTATTATTAAAAAACGTATAATTAAAAAGAAGAAAGGTCCTAAACAAGAAATCACTGAAATTCAAACCGTTGAGGAGGAAGGTAAGGAACCAGTGACCACCGTTACAGTTGAAGAAGTCACACAACCTATACATGAAGACAAACCAGAAGAAATCCATGAACTACCTGAACAAGTAACAGTTGTTGAAACGGAAACCGATGAAGGAGTTCCGAGGAAAACTATTGTTAAGAAACGTGTGATTAAAAAGAAGAAGGGTCCTAAACAAGAAATTACTGAAATTCAAACGGTAGAAGAGGAAGGAAAAGAACCAGTCACTACGATCACCGTGGAAGAAACCACAGAACCATTCGTACAAGTACAACCAGACGAAGTAGTAGCAATCGAAGAAATTCCAGAACAAATCACGGTTCTTCAAACCGAAACAGATGACGGAGTTCAAAAGAAAACAATTATTAAAAAACGTATAATTAAAAAGAAGAAAGGTCCTAAAAACGAAATAACTGAAATTCAAACCGTTGAGGAGGAAGGTAAGGAACCAGTGACCACCGTTACAGTTGAAGAAATAACACAACCTTTACATGAAGACAAACCAGAAGAAATCCATGAACTACCTGAACAAGTAACAGTTGTTGAAACGGAAACCGATGAAGGAGTTCCGAGGAAAACTATTGTTAAGAAACGTGTGATTAAAAAGAAGAAGGGTTCTGAACAAGAAATTACTGAAATTCAAACGGTAGAAGAGGAAGGAAAAGAACCAGTCGAAGTGGAAGAAACCACAGAACCATTCGTAGAAGTACAACCAGACGAAGTAGTAGCAATCGAAGAAATTCCAGAACAAATCACGGTTCTTCAAACCGAAACAGATGACGGAGTTCAAAAGAAAACAATTATTAAAAAACGAATAATTAAAAAGAAGAAAGGTCCTAAACAAGAAATAACTGAAATTCAAACCGTTGAGGAGGAAGGTAAGGAACCAGTGACCACCGTTACAGTTGAAGAAATCACACAACCTATACATGAAGACAAACCAGAAGAAATCCATGAACTACCTGAACAAGTAACAGTTGTTGAAACGGAAACCGATGAAGGTGTTCCGAAAAAAACTATTGTTAAGAAACGTGTGATTAAAAAGAAGAAGGGTTCCAAACAAGAAATTACTGAAATTCAAACGGTAGTAGAGGAAGGAAAAGAACCAGTCACTACGATCACTGTGGAAGAAACCACAGAACCATTCGTACAAGTACAACCAGACGAAGTAGTAGCAATCGAAGAAATTCCGGAACAAATCACGGTTCTTCAAACCGAAACAGATGACGGAGTTCAAAAGAAAATAATTATTAAAAAACGTATAATTAAAAAGAAGAAAGGTCCTAAACAAGAAATAACTGAAATTCAAACCGTTGAGGAGGAAGGTAAGGAACCAGTGACCTCCGTTACAGTTGAAGAAATCACACAACCTATACATGAAGACAAACCAGAAGAAATCCATGAACTACCTGAACAAGTAACAGGTGTTGAAACGGAAACCGATGAAGGTGTTCCTAGGAAAATTATTGTTAAGAAACGTGTGATCAAAAAGAAGAAGGGTCCTAAACAAGAAATTACTGAAATTCAAACGGTAGAAGAGGAAGGAAAAGAACCAGTCATTACGATCACTGTGGAAGAAACCACAGAACCATTCGGGGAAGAAAAACCAGACGAAATAGTAGCAATCGAAGAAATTCCGGAACAAATAACGGTTCTTCAAACCGAAAACGAAGATGGAATACAAAAGAAAACAATTATTAAAAAACGTATAATCAAAAAGAAGAAAGGTCCTAAACAAGAAATAACTGAAATTCAAACCGTTGAGGAAGAAGGTAAGGAACCAGTGACCACGGTTAAAGTTGAAGAAATAAAACTACCTCTAGTTGAAGAGAAACCAGAAGAAATTCATGAAATACCTGAACAAGTAACAGTTGTTGAAACGGAAACCGATGAAGGAGTTCCGAAGAAAACTATTGTTAAGAAACGTGTGATTAAAAAGAAGAAGGGTCCTAAACAAGAAATTACTGAAATTCAAACGGTAGAAGAGGAAGGAAAAGAACCAGTCACTACGATTACTGTGGAAGAAATCACAGAACCATACGTGGAAGTACAACCAGACGAAGCAGTAGCAATTGAGGAAATTCCGGAACAAATCACGGGTGTTCAAACCGAAAATGAAGATGGAATACAAAAGAAAACATGTATTAAAAAACGTATAATCAAAACGAAGAAAGGTCCTAAACAAGAAATCACTGAAATTCAAACCGTTGAGGAGGAAGGTAAGGAACCAGTGACCACCGTTACAGTTGAAGAAATCACACAACCTATACTTGAAGATGAACCAGAAGAAATCCATGAATTACCTGAACAAGTAACCGTTGTTGAAACGGAAACCGATGAAGGAGTTCCGAAGAAAACTATTGTTAAGAAACGTGTGATTAAAAAGAAGAAGGGTCCTAAACAAGAAATTACTGAAATTCAAACGGTGGAAGAGGAAGGAAAAGAACCAGTCACTACGATTACTGTGGAAGAAACCACAGAACCATTCGGACAAGTACAACCAGACGAAATAGTAGCAATGGAAGAAATTCCAGAACAAATCACGGTTCTTCAAACCGAAAACGATGACGGAGTTAAAATGAAAACAATTATTAAAAAACGTATAATTAAAAAGAAGAAAGGCCCTAAACAAGAAATAACTGAAATTCAAACCGTTGAGGAAGAAGGTAAGGAACCAGTGACCACGGTTAAAGTTGAAGAAATAAAACTACCTCTAGTTGAAGAGAAACCAGAAGAAATTCATGAACTACCTGAACAAGTAACAGTTGTTGAAACGGAAACCGATGAAGGTGTTCCGAAGAAAACTATTGTTAAGAAACGTGTGATTAAAAAGAACAAGGGTCCCAAACAAGAAATTACTGAAATTCAAACGGTAGAAGAAGAAGGAAAAGAACCAGTCACCACGATCACTGTGGAAGAAATCACAGAACCATTGGTAGAAGTACAACCAGATGAAGTGGTAACAATCGAAGAAATTCCGGAACAAATCACCGTTCTTCAGACAGAAACTGATGATGGAATACAAAAGAAAACAATTATTAAAAAACGTATAATTAAAAAGAAGAAAGGTCCTAAACAAGAAATAACTGAAATTCAAACCGTTGAGGAGGAAGGTAAGGAACCAGTGACCACAGTGACAGTTGAAGAAATCAAACTACCTTTGGTTGAAGACGAACCAGTTGAAATTCATGAACTACCTGAACAAGTAACAGTTGTTGAAACGGAAACCGATGAAGGTGTTCCGAAGAAAACTATTGTTAAGAAACGTGTGATTAAAAAGAAGAAGGGTCCTAAACAAGAAATTACTGAAATTCAAACGGTAGAAGAGGAAGGAAAAGAACCAGTCACTAGTATCACTGTGGAAGAAACCACAGAACCATTCGTAGAAGTACAACCAGATGAAGTGGTAACAATCGAAGAAATTCCGGAACAAATAACGGTTCTGCAAACTGAAAACGATGATGGAATACAAAAGAACACAATTATTAAAAAACGTATAATCAAAAAGAAGAAAGGACATAAACAAGAAATAACTGAAATTCAAACCGTTGAGGAGGAAGGTAAGGAACCAGTGACCACCGTTACAGTTGAAGAAATAAAACTACCTCTAGTTGAAGAGAAACCAGAAGAAATTCATGAACTACCTGAACAAGTAACAGTTGTTAAAACGGATACCGATGAAGGTGTTCCGAAGAAAACTATTGTTAAGAAACGTGTGATTAAAAAGAAGAAGGGTCCTAAACAAGAAATTACTGAAATTCAAACGGTAGAAGAGGAAGGAAAAGAACCAGTCACTACGATCACTGTAAAAGAAATCACAGAACCATTTGTGGGAGTACATCCAGACGAAGTGGTAACAATCGAAGAAATTCCGGAACAAATAACCGTTCTTCAAACAGAAACTGATGATGGAATACAAAAGAAAACAATTATTAAAAAACGTATAATTAAAAAGAAGAAAGGTCCTAAACAAGAAATAACTGAAATTCAAACCGTTGAGGAAGAAGGTAAGGAACCAGTGACCTCGGTTACAGTTGAAGAAATAAAACTACCTCTAGTTGAAGAGAAACCAGAAGAGATTCATGAACTACCTGAACAAGTAACAGTTGTTGAAACGGAAAGCGATGTAGGTGTTCTGAAGAAAACTATTGTTAAGAAACGTGTGATTAAAAAGAAGAAGGGTCCTAAACAAGAAATTACTGAAATTCAAACGGTAGAAGAGGAAGGAAAAGAACCACTCACTACGATCACTGTAAAAGAAATCACAGAACCATTTGTGGAAGTACATCCAGACGAAGTGGTAACAATCGAAGAAATTCCGGAACAAATAACCGTTCTTCAAACAGAAACTGATGATGGAATTCAAAAGAAGACAATTATTAAAAAACGTATAATTAAAAAGAAGAAAGGTCCTAAACAAGAAATAACTGAAATTCAAACCGTTGAGGAGGAAGGTAAGGAACCAGTGACCACCGTTACAGTTGAAGAAATAAAACTACCTCTAGTTGAAGAGAAACCAGAAGAAATTCATGAACTACCTGAACAAGTAACAGTTGTTGAAACGGAAACCGATGAAGGTGTTCCGAAGAAAACTATTGTTAAGAAACGTGTGATTAAAAAGAAGAAGGGTCCCAAACAAGAAATTACTGAAATTCAAACGGTAGAAGAAGAAGGAAAAAAACCAGTCACCACGATCACTGTGGAAGAAATCACAGAACCATTGGTAGAAGTACAACCAGATGAAGTGGTAACAATCGAAGAAATTCCGGAACAAATCACCGTTCTTCAAACAGAAACTGATGATGGAATACAAAAGAAAACAATTATTAAAAAACGTATAATTAAAAAGAAGAAAGGTCCTAAACAAGAAATAACTGAAATTCAAACCGTTGAGGAGGAAGGTAAGGAACCAGTGACCACAGTGACAGTTGAAGAAATCAAACTACCTTTGGTTGAAGACGAACCAGTTGAAATTCATGAACTACCTGAACAAGTAACAGTTGTTGAAACGGAAACCGATGAAGGTGTTCCAAAGAAAACTATTATTAAGAAACGTGTGATTAAAAAGAAGAAGGGTCCTAAACAAGAAATTACTGAAATTCAAACGGTAGAAGAGGAAGGAAAAGAACCAGTCACTAGTATCACTGTGGAAGAAACCACAGAACCATTCGTAGAAGTACAACCAGATGAAGTGGTAACAATCGAAGAAATTCCGGAACAAATAACGGTTCTGCAAACTGAAAACGATGATGGAATACAAAAGAACACAATTATTAAAAAACGTATAATCAAAAAGAAGAAAGGACATAAACAAGAAATAACTGAAATTCAAACCGTTGAGGAGGAAGGTAAGGAACCAGTGACCACCGTTACAGTTGAAGAAATAAAACTACCTCTAGTTGAAGAGAAACCAGAAGAAATTCATGAACTACCTGAACAAGTAACAGTTGTTAAAACGGATACCGATGAAGGTGTTCCGAAGAAAACTATTGTTAAGAAACGTGTGATTAAAAAGAAGAAGGGTCCTAAACAAGAAATTACTGAAATTCAAACGGTAGAAGAGGAAGGAAAAGAACCAGTCACTACGATCACTGTAAAAGAAATCACAGAACCATTTGTGGGAGTACATCCAGACGAAGTGGTAACAATCGAAGAAATTCCGGAACAAATAACCGTTCTTCAAACAGAAACTGATGATGGAATACAAAAGAAAACAATTATTAAAAAACGTATAATTAAAAAGAAGAAAGGTCCTAAACAAGAAATAACTGAAATTCAAACCGTTGAGGAAGAAGGTAAGGAACCAGTGACCTCGGTTACAGTTGAAGAAATAAAACTACCTCTAGTTGAAGAGAAACCAGAAGAAATTTATGAACTACCTGAACAAGTAACAGTTGTTGAAACGGAAACGGATGAAGGAGTTCCGAAGAAAACTATTGTTAAGAAACGCGTGATTAAAAAGAAGAAGGGTCCTAAACAAGAAATTACTGAAATTCAAACGGTAGAAGAGGAAGGAAAAGAACCAGTCACTACGATTACTGTGGAAGAAATCACAGAACCATTGGAAGAAGTACAACCAGATGAAGTGGTAACAATCGAAGAAATTCCGGAACAAATAACGGTTCTTCAAACAGAAACTGATGATGGAATAAAAAAGAAAACAATTATTAAAAAACGTATAATTAAAAAGAAGAAAGGTCCTAAACAAGAAATAACTGAAATTCAAACCGTTGAGGAGGAAGGTAAGGAACCAGTGACCACAGTTACAGTTGAAGAAATCAAACTACCTTTGGTTGAAGACGAACCAGTAGAAATTCATGAACTACCTGAACAAGTAACAGTTGTTGAAACGGAAACCGATGAAGGTGTTCCGAAAAAAACTATTATTAAGAAACGTGCGATCAATAAGAAGAAGGGTCCTAAACAAGAAATTACTGAAATTCAAACGGTAGAAAAGGAAGGAAAAGAACCAGTCACTACGATCACTGTGGAAGAAACCACAGAACCATTCGTAGAAGTACAACCAGATGAAGTGGTAACAATCGAAGAAATTCCGGAACAAATAACGGTTGTTCAAACCGAAAACGAATATGGAATACAAAAGAAAACAATTATTAAAAAACGTATAATCAAAAAGAAGAAAGGTCCTAAACAAGAAATAACTGAAATTCAAACCGTTGAGGAGGAAGGTAAGGAACCAGTAACCACAGTTACAGTTGAAGAAATCAAACTACCTTTGGTTGAAGACGAACCAGTAGAAATTCATGAACTACCTGAACAAGTAACAGTTGTTGAAACGGAAACCGATGAAGGTGTTCCGAAGAAAACTATTATTAAGAAACGTGTGATTAAAAAGAAGAAGGGTCCTAAACAAGAAATTACTGAAATTCAAACGGTAGAAGAGGAAGGAAAAGAACCTGTCACTACGATCACTGTGGAAGAAACCACAGAACCTTTCGTAGAAGAACAACCAGATGAAGTGGTAACAATCGAAGAAATTCCGGAACAAATAACGGTTCTTCAAACCGAAAACGATGATGGAATACAAAAGAAAACAATTATTAAAAAACGTGTAATCAAAAAGAAGAAAGGTCCTAAACAAGAAATAACTGAAATTCAAACCGTTGAGGAGGAAGGTAAGGAACCAGTGACCACAGTAACAGTTGAAGAAATCAAACTACCTTTGGTTGTTGACGAACCAGAAGAAATTAATGAACTACCTGAACAAGTAACAGTTGTTGAAACGGAAACCGATGAAGGTGTTCCAAAGAAAACTATTATTAAGAAACGTGTGATTAAAAAGAAGAAGGGTCCTAAACAAGAAATTACTGAAATTCAAACGGTAGAAGAGGAAGGAAAAGAACCAGTCACTACGATCACTGTGGAAGAAACCACAGAACCATTCGTAGAAGTACAACCAGATGAAGTGGTAACCATCGATGAAATGCCGGAACAAATCACGCTTCTTCAAACCGACTACGATGATGGAATCCAAAAGAAAACAATTATTAAAAAACGTATAATTAAAACGAAGAATAAATCGAATGAAGACTTACCTGTTGAACTCAGCGATGGAAGCAATAGCTATAAAGATGAGCAACAGGAAATACAAATGATTCTTAAGCATGATATTTTACAAACAATGCTAAATAAATATAAACCAACACCCTTCAACGATATTTTACTTAACGCAGTAGAAATGTCAGATCAAAAAGTTATAACGAGACCTAAAAAAATCCCAAATAAACAAAAATCTAGAGTTAAAGAAGATACAATGGAAATTGAAAAAGAATTCAAAAAAGAAGGTCAACTGGTGCAAGAGAATACGGCAAGGAAGAAAACGATAAAGAAAATCAAAACAGATGAAGAAGATGATGATGTTCGGCAACTTATTGAAATCGAACAACCAACTATAGAAGAACTTCCTATACAAATCACTGTTGAAGAAATACCTACAGAAGAAGGGACAACGATAACACAAAAAACTAAGAAACGAATCATTAAGAAAAAATCTGGACCAAAAGAAGAAGTAATTGAAGTTGTAACAATAGAAGAGGAAGGAAAGGAACCTGAAACAACTGTTACAGTAACTGAAACAATTGAACCGAACGAAGTCGATCAACCGGTCACAGAGAAACCGAAGAAGAAGAAAACGGTAACGAAAATCAAAACAGGTGAAGAAGATGATTATGTTCAACAACTTATTGAAATCGAACAACCAACTATAGAAGAACTTCCTACACAAATCACTGTTGAAGAAATACCTACAGAAGAAGGAACAACGATAACACAAAAAACTAAGAAACGAATCATTAAGAAAAAATCTGGACCAAAAGAAGAATTAATTGAAGTTGTAACAATAGAAGAGAAAGGAAAGGCACCTGAAACAACTGTTACAGTAACTGAAACAATTGAACCGAACGAAGTCGATCAACCGGTCACAGAGAAACCGAAGAAGAAGAAAACGGTAACGAAAATCAAAACAGGTGAAGAAGATGATTATGTTCAACAACTTATTGAAATCGAACAACCAACTATAGAAGAACTTCCTACACAAATCACTGTTGAAGAAATACCTACAGAAGAAGGGACAACGATAACACAAAAAACTAAGAAACGAATCATTAAGAAAAAATCTGGACCAAAAGAAGAATTAATTGAAGTTGTAACAATAGATGAGGAAGGAAAGGAACCTGAAACAACTGTTACAGTAACTGAAACAATTGAACCGAACGAAGTCGATCAACCGGTCACAGAGAAACCGAAGAAGAAGAAAACGGTAACGAAAATCAAAACAGGTGGAGAAGATGATTATGTTCAACAACTTATTGAAATCGAACAACCAACTATAGAAGAACTTCCTACACAAATCACTGTTGAAGAAATACCTACAGAAGAAGGGACAACGATAACACAAAAAACTAAGAAACGAATCATTAAGAAAAAATCTGGACCAAAAGAAGAATTAATTGAAGTTGTAACATTAGAAGAGGAAGGAAAGGAACCAGAAACAACTGTTACAGTAACGGAAACAATTGAACCGAACGAAGTCGATCAACCGGTCACAGAGAAACCGAAGAAGAAGAAAACGGTAACGAAAATCAAAACAGGTGAAGAAGATGATTATGTTCAACAACTTATTGAAATCGAACAACCGACTATAGAAGAACTTCCTACACAAATCACTGTTGAAGAAATACCTACAGAAGAAGGGACAACGATAACACAAAAAACTAAGAAACGAATAATTAAGAAAAAATCTGGACCAAAAGAAGAAGTAATTGAAGTTGTAACAATAGAAGAGGAAGGAAAGGAACCTGAAACAACTGTTACAGTAACTGAAACAATTGAACCGAATGAAGTCGATCAACCGGTCACAGAGAAACCGAAGAAGAAGAAAACGGTAACGAAAATCAAAACAGGTGGAGAAGATGATTATGTTCAACAACTTATTGAAATCGAACAACCAACTATAGAAGAACTTCCTACACAAATCACTGTTGAAGAAATACCTACAGAAGAAGGAACAACGATAACACAAAAAACTAAGAAACGAATCATTAAGAAAAAATCTGGACCAAAAGAAGAATTAATTGAAGTTGTAACAATAGAAGAGAAAGGAAAGGCACCTGAAACAACTGTTACAGTAACTGAAACAATTGAACCGAACGAAGTCGATCAACCGGTCACAGAGAAACCGAAGAAGAAGAAAACGGTAAAGAAAATCAAAACAGGTGGAGAAGATGATTATGTTCAACAACTTATTGAAATCGAACAACCAACTATAGAAGAACTTCCTACACAAATCACTGTTGAAGAAATACCTACAGAAGAAGGAACAACGATAACACAAAAAACTAAGAAACGAATCATTAAGAAAAAATCTGGACCAAAAGAAGAAGTAATTGAAGTTGTAACAATAGAAGAGGAGGGAAAGGAACCTGAAACAACTGTTACAGTAACTGAAACAATTGAACCGAATGAAGTCGATCAACCGGTCACAGAGAAACCAAAGAAGAAGAAAACGATAAAGAAAATCAAAACAGGTGGAGAAGATGATTATGTTCAACAACTTATTGAAATCGAACAACCAACTATAGAAGAACTTCCTACACAAATCACCGTTGAAGAAATACCTACGGAAGAAGGAACAACGATAACACAAAAAACTAAGAAACGAATCATTAAGAAAAAATCTGGACCAAAAGAAGAATTAATTGAAGTTGTAACAATAGAAGAGGAAGGAAAGGAACTAGAAACAACTGTTACAGTAACGGAAACAATTGAACCGAACGAAGTCGATCAACCGATCACAGAGAAACCGAAGAAGAAGAAAACTGTAAAGAAAATCAAAACAGGTGGAGAAGATGATTATGTTCAACAACTTATTGAAATCGAACAACCAACTATAGAAGAACTTCCTACACAAATCACTGTTGAAGAAATTCCTACGGAAGAAGGAACAACGATAACACAAAAAACTAAGAAACGAATCATTAAGAAAAAATCTGGACCAAAAGAAGAAGTAATTGAAGTTGTAACAGTAGAAGAGGAAGGAAAGGAACCTGAAACAACTGTTACAGTAACTGAAACAATCGAACCGAATGAAGTCGATCAACCGGTCACAGAGAAACCGAAGAAGAAGAAAACGGTAAAGAAAATTAAGAGAGGCGAGGAAGATGATTATATTCAAAAACTCATTGATATGGAAATTTCAAAGACGGAATTAGAAGAATTTGAAAAACCTCAATTCACAAAAAAAAGTATTATAGAATCGCCAATAGAAAAAGTTAAAGCGGAATTATCCGACAAAAAGTATTCAAAACTAACTAAACTCGATATAAAGGATAGTGAACAACTTAAATTGAAGTTTAAAAAGTCACCAAAGCGTGATATCGCTGGTCATGACGTCGATTTCCTTAAATTTAAATTAAAAAGTAGAATTGTTTTCTTTGATTACCCTCCAGAAATATTAACTCCATGTATAGCAATTTTAAAAACAGTTCGTGATAAAGGAGAATTATCAAGAAATATAATAGAAGCCGAAAAGCACCTTAAAGCCAAGGTTAAAAAATTTAAGCCCTTGAAGGTTGGTAAAGATAACCTTGATACATCAAATTTGGAAATTTATGAAAAACCAGAAAATGAATTTGATACACCGTCATCGAAAACTCCCTATGAAAGAGTAAGTAAAAATCCTTCTGAAGAGGACGATGATAAAATCAGGTTGAAACTTGGTAAGGGGAAACAAATGCCAGTTGACGAAGAGGATATTGAAAAAATAAAACTAAAAGGAATTCCGATTAAGCCGGAATTACCCGAACAAGAATTGATGGATAAAACTGAAAAATCTAAGCCCTCAGAAAAAAATGTGTTTAGTAGTGAAAAATTTGTTGATAATAACTTTACTCCGATGGATGAATTTGATTTTGAATTACAAAATATGGATCAAAATATTTTAGAAACGCCTGAACCCATATTAGTACCCGATGATTGGGAAGAAAAAACAAAAACTAAATACCAACGAAAACCTAAAGTTAAAACAGAACCAGAAACAATACCACATCAAATAATAAAAGGGTTACCAAAAGAAAAAGACATCACACCCGAAGAAGAGATTAAACTAAAATATAAACAAAAACCTAAACCCGATGCTGAAACAGATAAAATTGCGTTAAAGCCATTCAAAAAACATACAGATTCGGAGAAAGTGAATGATGATGTAACAGAAGATATGTGGCAAACATACGATGAGGGTGATAACCAAACGGATGATGGTATTGATACACCCCAGAAAAAGAAGATAAAAAAACGAAAGCCAATTAAGAAAACAATTATCCAAACAAACCAGCCATTGCAAGAAATGGAAATAGAGGAAATGCCAGAACAAATAATTGTTATTCAAACAGATGAAAAACTACCGGTTACTGTGGTTAAAAAACGACAAATTAAAAAGAATAAAGGACCCATCGATGAAATCACTGTAATACAAACTATTGAGGAAGATGGAAAAGAACCAGCAACAACTGTTTCAGTCATAGAAGTTGAAAATATATCAATAAAACCTTGTATTATTGAAGAATTACCTGAATCGATTGATATAATCGAAGAAAAATCCAGTGATGGATCAATAAAAATTATCACGTCGAAGAAACGAACTATTAAAAAGCGTAAAGGACCAAAAATAGAAGTTACCGAAATTGAGACAACAAAGGTAGGCGATGAAGAACCCATTGTTTTAGTATCAGTTAAAGAGTTAGATGTATCTCCCAAAACGATAGTTGAGGAATACCCAGAAAACATATCAGTAATTCAAGATGCTATAGACGAAACTAAGAAAATAATTGTGAAACGTCGTACAATTAAAAAGAAAACGGGACCGATGGAAGAAATAACACGTATTGAAACAATTGAAGAAGACAATAAAGAACCGGTAATTACAGTTACCGTAGAAAACCAATCACCTTCAATTAATAAACATGAAATAGAATCAGATATTATATTAGTTGAAGAAGTACCGGAACAAATAACGTTAACGAGAACTGTAGTCGAAGATGGTATATCTAAAATCAAAACTATTAAAAAACGTGCAATTAAAAAAATGGTAGGAGACATTGAAGAAATTACCCATATTGAGACAACTGAAGAAGAGGGTAAAGAACCCGTTATGAGTGTCATAATTGAAAATATTGCCAAAGATAATGAGCAAATAATTGAAGAGTTACCCGAACAAAATGTTGAATTTCAAACACAAACCCACGATGGGCATAAGAAACATACTGTGGTTAAAAAACGAATAATCAAAAAGAGAAAAGGACCCAATGAGGAAATTACCGAAATACAATCGGTTGTGGAAGATGGCAATGAACCAATTGTAACCGTTTTAGTTGATGAACATCAATTGTTACCTGAAGTACCAATAATAGTAGAAGAATTGCCCGAGCAAACCGCGTTATTTGAATTGGGCCCAGAAGATGGTGATACATCGAAAACTGTAATTAAAAAAAGAATTATAAAGAAAAAGAAAGGGCCAAAAGAGGAATTCACTGAAATTCAAACCATTGAAGAAGAAGGAAAATATCCAATCACAACTGTTACTGTTCATGATTCCTCTGATTACGAACCCTCTGTTATAGATATTTCAGATTTACCCGAATACAATGAACACGATGAAACACCACACACAAATATACACACACCACATTTTGAACAAATTACACTTATTGAAGAAATCGGTAAGGGTAATTTATCATTTACATGGTTAGATTTAAGGATTCTCTATTTACACATATACTTATATAAATATTTCCCCATAAAACATCTTTCATTTCTTCCATGTAAGCTTGGAAATATGAATATGCAAATATAACTGTAAGATATGATAGACATTTTTTATACACAACATACTGAACCACACATCAATTCTTACATTTATATGTGCATATTTATATATTTTCAATATATAAAATCACTTAATCACATTCAGCGGTAAATATTGCGAAAACATCCATGCTAAAATTTATTTCTATTGAAAAATCAGTTATTTGTGAATAATTTTCAACTTTTGTTAAAAATGTTATTTGAAATAAAAAAAATTATTTTAGCGGAAGGGGATATACCTAAGGAGCAAAGTACAGTGTATGTTACAACCTTTGAAACATGTACCGAGGATGACAAAACAGTAATCAAATCTAGGAATAAGAAGATAAGTAAAACCGATGAATTTTTGGTCGAAGAGGTAATTAGTGAGCCGGAGGAAAATGCAGAAACCACACTTAAAAGCGATGATGTACAAATCGAAGAAGTATTCGACGAAAAAGGTAAAATAAAATGGGCTCTAAACAACATTTTACAAATGAACCTAATTTTAAGTTAATCTATTATAAAATTATAATGAAATTAAATTTAAGATTATCGACCTTTGTTTTGTATTTGACATTTGTTATGAACCGAAAACTATAATACTAAAAAATCCACTAAAATCACTATACAAACACACAAAACTAAATACAAAATATTTTAATACAGAAACAGTAACACCAGAAGATATTTACACTACACCCCTCAAAACGAAGATTAAAACACCAAAACTCAATGACACTATTGAAGAATTACAAACAGATTTTTATCCAATTACACCAATTGAAGAATTACCTGAAGAAGTATTTACAACAGAACAATACACTGATGAGGGTCGCATACAGAAAAAGATTGCTAAAAAACGAACAATAAAAAAACGAATAGGTGACAAACAAGAAATAACCGAGATCATTACAATCACCGAGGATGACAAGGAACCTCAAACTATTGTGTCTGTATCTGAAGCAGAATGGCCGATAGATACAATTACGATAAACGAAAAACCTAATGAAATTGAACCATTAATTACGATGGAACTACCTGAAGAAATAACAGTTAATGAAGTAACTGGTGACGATGGTAAACCGAAAAAACATACTACCAAAAAACGAGTAATCAAAAAGAATGTTGGTGATAGACAAGAGATTACAGAAATAGTAACAATGCAAGTAGATGATGAGATCCCCATAACAACGGTTAGGGTTAGTGAAATTAACTTACCTTTAGAAGAAGTAAAAACCTTTAAAAGAAAGAAACAGAAACCGGAAAAGGCAAAAGTAATCGAAGAACTGGAAGATGAATTAAAACGGCAAAGGGAGAAAACCAAGTTAAACGATTTGGTAACAATTACAGAATTTGAGAAAAAACCACAGGATTCAATACCCGAAGAAGTGAATGCTGCTGAAACGATAGATGAAGTAGCTTATATCGAAGAGATTCCAGAACAAGTAACTGTTACTGAAGTTATTACGGAAGAAGGAAAACCTGAAACGAAAGTAACAAAGAAGCGAGTAATTAAGAAAAAGGTTGGAAACAAAGAGGAAACAACGGAAATTGTTACTGTACAAGAAGGTGAAAAGGCTCCAGAGACTACGGTTACGGTGTCTGAATCGAATGTTCCGGAAGAACAAATTGAAGAATTGAAACCTAAACGAGGTAAAAAGGAAAAAGCTATTGTAATCGAGGAACTTCCAGAACAGGTTACTGTTACTGAAGTTATTACGGAAGAAGGAAAACCTGAAACGAAAGTAACAAAGAAGCGAGTAATTAAGAAAAAGGTAGGAGACAAAGAGGAAACAACGGAAATTGTTACTGTACAAGAAGGTGAAAAGGTGCCAGAAACTACGGTTACGGTGTCTGAATCGAATGTTCCGGAAGAACAAATTAAAGAATTGAAACCTAAACGAGGTAAAAAGGAAAAAGCTATTGTAATCGAGGAACTTCCAGAACAGGTTACCGTTACTGAAGTTATTACGGAAGAAGGTTTACCTGAAACGAAAGTAACAAAGAAGCGAGTAATTAAGAAAAAGGTTGGAGACAAAGAGGAAACAACGGAAATTGTTACTGTACAAGAAGGTGAAAAGGCTCCAGAAACTACGGTTACGGTGTCAGAATCGAATGTTCCGGAAGAACAAATTAAAGAATTGAAACCTATACGAGGTAAAAAGGAAAAAGCTATTGTAATCGAGGAACTTCCAGAACAGGTTACTGTTACTGAAGTTATTACGGAAGAAGGAAAACCTGAAACGAAAGTAACAAAGAAGCGAGTAATTAAGAAAAAGGTTGGAGACAAAGAGGAAACAACGGAAATTGTTACTGTACAAGAAGGTGAAAAGGCTCCAGAAACTACGGTTACGGTGTCTGAATCGAATGTTCCGGAAGAACAAGTTGAAGAGTTGAAACCTAAACGTGGTAAAAAGGAAAAAGCTATTGTAATCGAGGAACTTCCAGAACAGGTTACTGTTACTGAAGTTATTACGGAAGAAGGAAAACCAGAAACGAAAGTAACAAAGAAGCGAGTAATTAAGAAAAAGGTAGGAGACAAAGATGAAACAACGGAAATTGTTACTGTACAAGAAGGTGAAAAGGCTCCAGAGACTACGGTTACGGTATTTGAATCGAAAGTTCCGGAAGAACAAGTTGAAGAATTGAAACCAAAGCGAGGTATAAAGGAAAAAGCTATTGTAATCGAGGAACTTCCAGAACAGGTTACTGTTACTGAAATTATTACGGAAGAAGGAAAACCTGAAACGAAAGTAACAAAGAAGCGAGTAATTAAGAAAAAGGTAGGAGACAAAGAGGAAACAACGGAAATTGTTACTGTACAAGAAGGTGAAAAGGCTCCAGAGACTACGGTTACTGTGTCAGAATCGAATGTTCCGGAAGAACAAATTGAAGAATTGAAAGCAAAACGAGGTAAAAAGGAAAAAGCTATTGTAATCGAGGAACTTCCAGAACAGGTTACTTTTACTGAAGTTATTACGGAAGAAGGTTTACCTGAAACAAAAGTAACAAAGAAGCGAGTAATTAAGAAAAAGGTTGGAGACAAAGAGGAAACAACGGAAGTTGTTACTGTACAAAAAGGTGAAAAGGCTCCAGAGACTACGGTTACGGTGTCAGAATCGAATGTTCCGGAAGAACAAATTGAAGAATTGAAACCAAAACGAGGTAAAGAGGAAAAAGCTATTGTAATCGAGGAACTTCCAGAACAGGTTACTGTTACTGAAGTTATTACGGAAGAAGGTTTACTTGAAACAAAAGTAACAAAGAAGCGAGTAATTAAAAAAAAGGTTGGAGACAAAGAGGAAACAACGGAAATTGTTACTGTACAAGAAGGTGAAAAGGCTCCACAGACTACGGTTACGGTGTCAGAATCGAATTTTCCTGAAGAACAAATTGAAGAATTGAAACCAAAACGAGGTAAAAAGGAAAAAGCTATTGTAATCGAGGAACTTCCAGAACAGGTTACTGTTACTGAAGTTATTACGGAAGAAGGTTTACCTGAAACAAAAGTAACAAAGAAGCGAGTAATTAAGAAAAAGGTTGGAGACAAAGAGGAAACAACGGAAATTATTACTGTACAAGAAGGTGAAAAGGCTCCAGAGACTACGGTTACGGTGTCTGAATCGAATGTTCCGGAAGAACAAGTTGAACAGTTGAAACCTAAACGAGGTAAAAAGGAAAAAGCTATTGTAATCGAGGAACTTCCAGAACAGGTTACTGTTACTGAAGTTATTACGGAAGAAGGAAAACCAGAAACGAAAGTAACAAAGAAGCGAGTAATTAAGAAAAAGGTAGGAGACAAAGAGGAAACAACGGAAATTGTTACTGTACAAGAAGGTGAAAAGGCTCCAGAGACTACGGTTACGGTGTCTGAATCGAAAGTTCCGGAAGAACAAGTTGAAGAGTTGAAACCTAAACGTGGTAAAAAGGAAAAAGCTATTGTAATCGAGGAACTTCCAGAACAGGTTACTGTTACTGAAGTTATTACGGAAGAAGGAAAACCTGAAACGAAAGTAACAAAGAGGCGAGTAATTAAGAAAAAGGTAGGAGACAAAGAGGAAACAACGGAAATTGTTACTGTACAAGAAGGTGAAAAGGTGCCAGAAACTACGGTTACGGTGTCAGAATCGAATGTTCCGGAAGAACAAATTAAAGAATTGAAACCTATACGAGGTAAAAAGGAAAAAGCTATTGTAATCGAGGAACTTCCAGAACAGGTTACCGTTACTGAAGTTATTACGGAAGAAGGAAAACCTGAAACGAAAGTAACAAAGAAGCGAGTAATTAAGAAAAAGGTTGGAGACAAAGAGGAAACAACGGAAATTGTTACTGTACAAGAAGGTGAAAAGGCTCCAGAAACTACGGTTACGGTGTCTGAATCGAATGTTCCGGAAGAACAAGTTGAAGAGTTGAAACCTAAACGTGGTAAAAAGGAAAAAGCTATTGTAATCGAGGAACTTCCAGAACAGGTTACTGTTACTGAAGTTATTACGGAAGAAGGAAAACCTGAAACGAAAGTAACAAAGAAGCGAGTAATTAAGAAAAAGGTAGGAGACAAAGAGGAAACAACGGAAATTGTTACTGTACAAGAAGGTGAAAAGGCTCCAGAGACTACGGTTACGGTGTCTGAATCGAAAGTTCCGGAAGAACAAGTTGAAGAGTTGAAACCTAAACGTGGTAAAAAGGAAAAAGCTATTGTAATCGAGGAACTTCCAGAACAGGTTACTGTTACTGAAGTTATTACGGAAGAAGGAAAACCTGAAACGAAAGTAACAAAGAAGCGAGTAATTAAGAAAAAGGTAGGAGACAAAGAGGAAACAACGGAAATTGTTACTGTACAAGAAGGTGAAAAGGTGCCAGAAACTACGGTTACGGTGTCAGAATTGAATGTTCCGGAAGAACAAATTAAAGAATTGAAACCTATACGAGGTAAAAAGGAAAAAGCTATTGTAATCGAGGAACTTCCAGAACAGGTTACCGTTACTGAAGTTATTACGGAAGAAGGTTTACCTGAAACGAAAGTAACAAAGAAGCGAGTAATAAAGAAAAAGGTTGGAGACAAAGAGGAAACAACGGAAATTGTTACTGTACAAGAAGGTGAAAAGGCTCCAGAAACTACGGTTACGGTGTTAGAATCGAATGTTCCGGAAGAACAAATTAAAGAATTGAAACCTAAACGAGGTAAAAAGGAAAAAGCTATTGTAATCGAGGAACTTCCAGAACAGGTTACTGTTACTGAAATTATTACGGAAGAAGGTTTACCGGAAACGAAAGTAACAAAGAAGCGAGTAATTAAGAAAAAGGTTGGAGACAAAGAGGAAACAACGGAAATTGTTACGGTACAAGAAGGTGAAAAGGCTCCAGAGACTACGGTTACGGTGTCTGAATCGAATGTTCCGGAAGAACAAATTGAAGAATTGAAACCAAAACGAGGTAAAAAGGAAAAAGCTATTGTAATCGAGGAACTTCCAGAACAGGTTACTGTTACTGAAGTTATTACGGAAGAAGGAAAACCTGAAACGAAAGTAACAAAGAAGCGAGTAATTAAGAAAAAGGTTGGAGACAAAGAGGAAACAACGGAAATTGTTACTGTACAAGAAGGTGAAAAGGCGCCGGAAACTACTGTTACGGTGTCTGAACTTAATGTGTCTGAACCAATTGCACCCAAAAAGTCGATTAGCAAAAAACATAAAAAAATAAAATCCACTTCTGATGATGAAAATAAAGAAATTCAAGACATCCTTGAAATGGATGTAATTAAAACCATGCTTGAAAAATATAAGATTGTAGAATCTACACATAAAACAAATGAATTTTCAAGTGATGAGGAAGAAATATTGAAAGATAATACAGTTATTAAGAAAAAGAAATTAAAACCGAAAATACAACGAAACACCGTACAGATACCAGACATAATCAATAATAACTCTATTGAACACGATATACCAGATAATAAGGGTATAATAGAACATCTTCCAATACAAATCACTGTAGAAGAAATCCCTACAGAAGAGGGAACAACGATAACACAAAAAACTAAGAAACGAATCATTAAGAAAAAATCTGGACCAAAAGAAGAAGTAATTGAAGTTGTAACAATAGAAAAGGAAGGAAAGGAACCTGAAACAACTGTTACAGTAACTGAAACAATTGAACCGAATGAAGTCGATCAACCGGTCATAGAGAAACCGAAGAAGAAGAAAACTGTAAAGAAAATCAAAACAGGTGGAGAAGATGATTATGTTCAACAACTTATTGAAATCGAACAACCAACTATAGAAGAACTTCCTACACAAATCACTGTTGAAGAAATACCTACAGAAGAAGGGACAACGATAACACAAAAAACAAAGAAACGAATAATTAAGAAAAAATCTGGACCAAAAGAAGAATTAATTGAAGTTGTAACAATAGAAGAGGAAGGAAAGGAACCTGAAACAACTGTTACAGTAACTGAAACAATTGAACCGAATGAAGTCGATCAACCGGTCACAGAGAAACCGAAGAAGAAGAAAACGGTAAAGAAAATCAAAACAGGTGGAGAAGATGATTATGTTCAACAACTTATTGAAATCGAACAACCAACTATAGAAGAACTTCCTACGCAAATCACTGTTGAAGAAATACCTACAGAAGAAGGGACAACGATAACACAAAAAACTAAGAAACGAATAATTAAGAAAAAATCTGGACCAAAAGAAGAAGTAATTGAAGTTGTAACAATAGAAGAAGAAGGAAAGGAACCTGAAACAACTGTTACAGTAACTGAAACAATTGAACCGAACGAAGTCGATCAACCGGTCACCGAGAAACCGAAGAAGAAGAAAACTGTAAACAAAATCAAAGCAGGTGGAGAAGATGATTATATTCAACAACTTATTGATATGGAAATTCCAAAGACCGAATTAGAAGAATATGAAAAAATCGATATTGAATCAGTTGAGAAACCAAAAAAGAAAACTAAACCAAAAGAGAAATTGATACCTAAAGAAGAAATTGTTGAAGAAAAAGCAATTGAACCAGTAACAGTTGAGGAATTACCAGTTCAAATAACAGAGGAAGAAATTCCAACAGAAGAAGGTACAACTATTAAACAAACAACGAAAAAACGAACCATCAAAAAAAAAGATGGTCCGAAAGAAAAAATTATTGAAGTTGTAACGGTTGAAGAAGAAGGTAAAGAACCTGAAACGGTGGTTACAGTAACGGAAACGACGGAACCCACGGAAGAAGAAAGTAATCTACCAGAAGAAGTTAAACCGAAGAAGAAGAAAACCGTTAAGAAAATCAAGAAAGGTGAGGAAGATGATTATATTCAACAACTTATTGATTTGGAAATTCCAAAGACTGAATTAGAAGAATATGAAAAAATCGATATTGAATCAGTTGAGAAACCAAAAAAGAAAACTAAACCAAAAGAGAAATTGATACCTAAAGAAGAAATTGTTGAAGAAAAAGCAATCGAACCAGTCACAGTTGAGGAATTGCCAGTTGAAATAACAGAAGAAGAAGTCCCAACAGAAGAAGGTACAACTATTAAACAAACAACGAAAAAACGAACCATCAAGAAAAAAGATGGACCAAAACAAGAAATAATTGAAGTTGTAACGGTTGAAGAAGAGGGTAAGGAACCCGAAACGGTGGTTACAGTAACGGAAACGATTGAACCAACGGAAGAAGAAAGGGACCATCCTGAAGAAGTCAAACCAAAGAAGAAGAAAACCGTTAAGAAAATCAAGAAAGGTGAGGAAGATGATTATATTCAACAACTTATTGATATGGAAATTCCAAAGACTGAATTAGAAGAATATGAAAAAATCGATATTGAATCAGTTGAAAAACCAAAAAAGAAAACTAAACCGAAGGAGAAATTAGTACCTAAAGAAGAAATTGTTGAAGAAAAAGCAATCGAACCAGTCACAGTTGAGGAATTGCCAGTTCAAATAGTAGAAGAAGAAATTCCAACAGAAGAAGGTACAATTATTAAACAAACAACGAAAAAACGAACCATCAAGAAAAAAGATGGACCGAAAGAAGAAATAATTGAAGTTGTAACAGTAGAAGAAGAAGGTAAGGAACCCGAAACAGAGGTTACAGTAACGGAACTGATTGAACCAACGAAAGAAGAAAGAGATTTACCAAAAGAAGTTAAACCAAAGAAGAAGAAAACCGTTAAGAAAATCAAGAAAGGTGAGGAAGATGATTATATTCAACAACTTATTGACATGGAAATTCCAAAGACTGAATTAGAAGAATATGAAAAAATCGATATTGAATCAATTAAAAAACCAAAAAAGAAAACTAAACCAAAAGAGAAATTGATACCTAAAGAAGAAATTGTTGAAGAAAAAGCAATCGAAGCAGTCACAGTTGAGGAATTGCCAGTTGAAATAACAGAAGAAGAAGTTCCAACAGAAGAAGGTACAACTATTAAACAAACAACGAAAAAACGAACCATCAAGAAAAAAGATGGACCAAAAGAAGAAATAATTGAAGTTGTAACGGTTGAAGAAGAGGGTAAGGAACCCGAAACGGTGGTTACAGTAACGGAAACGATTGAACCAACGGAAGAAGAAAAAGATTTATCAGAAGAAGTTAAACCAAAGAAGAAGAAAACCGTTAAGAAAATCAATAAAGGTGAGGAAGATGATTATATTCAACAACTTATTGACATGGAAATTCCAAAGACTGAATTAGAAGAATATGAAAAAATCGATATTGAATCAATTGAAAAACCAAAAATGAAAACTAAACCGAAAGAAAAATTGGTACCTAAAGAAGAAATTGTTGAAGAAAAAGCAATCGAACCAGTCACAGTTGAGGAATTACCAGTTCAAATAACAGAAGAAGAAGTTCCAACAGAAGAAGGTACAATTATCAAACAAACAACGAAAAAACGAACCATCAAGAAAAAAGATGGACCAAAAGAAGAAATAATTGAAGTTGTAACAGTAGAAGAAGAGGGTAAAGAACCCGAAACCGTGGTAACAGTAACGGAAACGATTGAACCAACGGAAGAAGAAAGGGACCAACCTGAAGAAGTCAAACCAAAGAAGAAGAAAACCGTTAGGAAAATCAAAAGGAGTGAAGAAGATGATTACATTAAGAAACTTATTGAAATGGATATTCCAAAGACGGAATTAGAGACGTATGAAAAGATTGATTTAGAACTTGAAATCAAACCAAAGAAAATGTTTAAAGGAATTGAATTGACACCTATCAAAATAGAACATAAAGAGCAAAAGCCAACTAAAGTACAAATAGTGCGCGCGGAAGAAATACCACAAGCAATTAAATTGAAACCAAAAAAACCGAAACAAAAGGAAAATCAAGTAATAGAAGAGAAACTTCCCAAATTTAAGTTAAAGTCCCGAATAATTTTGACGGAATATCCTCCGCAACCGATAATTCCTAAAATTACTAAATTTAAGACCATTCGTGGTCAAGGGGAATTATCTAGAAACATTGAAGAAGCAGAAGAAATTCTCAAAACAAAACCGAAGAAATTTAAGCATATTAAAAAGCGAAAAGACAGCTTAGAAAGACCAGAATTGGAGAAATATGAAAAGTATGAAAGTAGTTCTGATGAATCAACATCATCTAAAAAATATCAACGGCCCGTGAAACTCCCTAAGGAGGAAGAAGTCGAACAAAAGACATTGAAAATTGGAAAGGGTAAACTCAAACCGCAAGAAGAAGAAATTCCAGAAAATATCAAATTAAAGGGTATACCGTCGAAACCACAAGAAACAAATGAAACAATTGAACCGAAGAAAAAAATTATTGAGCCTAAAGAAAAGGATGTTAAAGATAAAAAGTCATCCAAGTCTCTGAAAGTTGGTCCCATCGAGGGTTTAGATTTTGAACCACATGATACTCCAATGGAGAAACCGTTAAAATTAGAATCATCTCCTGAACCTGAAATAGAAAAGGATGAAAAGAAACCGAAATATATTAAGAAGAAGAAACCAAAAGCGGAACCTGAGACAATTGAATCGATTATTATACCAGGAATTCCAAAAGAAAAGGATATTAGTCCCGAACCAGAGTTAAATTTAAAATATAAACAAAAACCTAAACCTGGGGAGATTCCTGATGAAATAAAACTAAAACCATTTAAAAAACCAGAACCGGCATCTGATAAACCAGATAAAGAAATAACAGCGGATCTAAAATTGCCACACACAGAAAAGAAAGATACGGACGAAGAAGATAATATTGAAATAACAATAAAGAAAAAGAAAAAGGTGAAGAAACCTGTTGCCGACGAGGATTTCACAAAAGCATCTCCCATTGATGATACACAAATCCCCTACAATTTAGAATCACAGGAACCCATTACAATAGAAACACCAAAACAGAAACCATCACACAAAACAAAGAACAAAAAAGAAAAATTAGTACACACACAACACACACCAGATAAAAGTAAGTCGGTACACTGAATACCAATGTTATATTCACAATATAAGTATATATTCATATATAATATTCACAATATATATATATATATATATATATATATATATATATATATATATATATATATATGTACTTACACAAAGAATGATAAAATAATAAAATGTTATTGGAACTAAATTTAATATTTTTCCTATATTTAGCCGATATCAATGAAACACTAGACGAGGAAATAACCCCAAACGAATCTATTTTTATAGAAGAATTGCCTATTCAAAGAACAATAGAAATTATTCAGGAGAATGAAACAGAAACACAAAAATCAATATCCAGGAGAATTATAAAAAAAAAGAAGGGTAGAAAGGAAGAAATTATTGAAGTTGTAACGGTTGAAGAAGAGGGTAAAGAACCTGAAACTGTGATAACAGTAACGGAAACGATTGAACCAACGGAAGAAGAAAGAGATTTACCAGAAGAAGTTAAACCAAAGAAGAAGAAAACCGTTAAGAAAATCAAGAAAGGTGAGGAAGATGATTATATTCAACAACTTATTGATATGGAAATTCCAAAGACTGAATTAGAAGAATATGAAAAAATCGATATTGAATCCATTGAAAAACCAAAAAAGAAAACTAAACCAAAAGAGAAATTGATACCTAAAGAAGAAATTGTTGAAGAAAAAGCAATTGAACCAGTAACAGTTGAGGAATTACCAGTTCAAATAACAGAGGAAGAAATTCCAACAGAAGAAGGTACAACTATTAAACAAACAACGAAAAAGCGAATCATCAAGAAAAAAGATGGTCCGAAAGAAGAAATAATTGAAGTTGTAACAGTAGAAGAAGAAGGTAAGGAACCCGAAACGGTGGTTACAGTAACGGAAACGATTGAACCAACCGAAGAAGAAAGAGATTTGCCAGAAGAAGTTAAACCGAAGAAGAAGAAAACCGTTAAGAAAATCAAGAAAGGTGAGGAAGATGATTATATTCAACAACTTATTGATATGGAAATTCCAAAGACTGAATTAGAAGAATATGAAAAAATCGATATTGAATCCATTGAAAAACCAAAAAAGAAAACTAAACCAAAAGAGAAATTGATACCTAAAGAAGAAATTGTTGAAGAAAAAGCAATTGAACCAGTAACAGTTGAGGAATTACCAGTTCAAATAACAGAGGAAGAAATTCCAACAGAAGAAGGTACAACTATTAAACAAACAACGAAAAAGCGAATCATCAAGAAAAAAGATGGTCCGAAAGAAGAAATAATTGAAGTTGTAACAGTAGAAGAAGAAGGTAAGGAACCCGAAACGGTGGTTACAGTAACGGAAACGATTGAACCAACCGAAGAAGAAAGAGATTTGCCAGAAGAAGTTAAACCGAAGAAGAAGAAAACCGTTAAGAAAATCAAGAAAGGTGAGGAAGATGATTATATTCAACAACTTATTGATATGGAAATTCCAAAGACTGAATTAGAAGAATATGAAAAAATCGATATTGAATCCATTGAAAAACCAAAAAAGAAAACTAAACCAAAAGAGAAATTGATACCTAAAGAAGAAATTGTTGAAGAAAAAGCAATTGAACCAGTAACAGTTGAGGAATTACCAGTTCAAATAACAGAGGAAGAAATTCCAACAGAAGAAGGTACAACTATTAAACAAACAACGAAAAAGCGAATCATCAAGAAAAAAGATGGTCCGAAAGAAGAAATAATTGAAGTTGTAACAGTAGAAGAAGAAGGTAAGGAACCCGAAACGGTGGTTACAGTAACGGAAACGATTGAACCAACCGAAGAAGAAAGAGATTTGCCAGAAGAAGTTAAACCGAAGAAGAAGAAGACCGTTAAGAAAATCAAGAAAGGTGAGGAAGATTATTATATTCAACAACTTATTGATATGGAAATTCCAAAGACTGAATTAGAAGAATATGAAAAAATCGATATTGAATCAATTGAAAAACCAAAAAAGAAAACTAAACCGAAGGAGAAATTGGTACCTAAAGAAGAAATTGTTGAAGAAAAAGCAATCGAACCAGTCACAGTTGAGGAATTGCCAATTGAAAGAACAGAAGAAGAAGTTCCAACAGAAGAAGGTACAACTATTAAACAAACAACGAAAAAACGAACCATCAAGAAAAAAGATGGACCAAAAGAAGAAATAATTGAAGTTGTAACGGTTGAAGAAGAGGGTAAGGAACCCGAAACGGTGGTTACAGTAACGGAAACGATTGAACCAACCGAAGAAGAAAGAGATTTACCAGAAGAAGTTAAACCGAAGAAGAAGAAAACCGTTAAGAAAATCAAGAAAGGTGAGGAAGATTATTATATTCAACAACTTATTGATATGGAAATTCCAAAGACTGAATTAGAAGAATATGAAAAAATCGATATTGAATCAATTGAAAAACCGAAAAAGAAAACTAAACCGAAGGAGAAATTGGTACCTAAAGAAGAAATTGTTGAAGAAAAAGAAATCGAACCAGTCACAGTTGAGGAATTGCCAGTTGAAATAAAAGAAGAAGAAGTTCCAACAGAAGAAGGTACAACTATTAAACAAACAACGAAAAAACGAACCATCAAGAAAAAAGATGGACCAAAAGAAGAAATAATTGAAGTTGTAACGGTTGAAGAAGAGGGTAAGGAACCCGAAACGGTGGTTACAGTAACGGAAACGATTGAACCAACGGAAGAAGAAAGAGATTTACCAGAAGAAGTTAAATCGAAGAAGAAGAAAACCGTTAAGAAAATCAAGAAAGGCGAGGAAGATTATTATATTCAACAACTTATTGATATGGAAATTCCAAAGACTGAATTAGAAGAATATGAAAAAATCGATATTGAATCCATTGAAAAACCAAAAAAGAAAACTAAACCGAAGGACAAATTGGTACCTAAAGAAGAATTTTTTGAAGAAAAAGCAATCAAACCAGTCACAGTTGAGGAATTACCAGTTCAAATAATAGAAGAAGAAATTCCAACAGAAGAAGGTACAACTATTAAACAAACAACGAAAAAACGAACCATCAAGAAAAAAGATGGACCGAAAGACGAAATAATTGAAGTTGTAACGGTTGAAGAAGAGGGTAAGGAACCCGAAACGGTGGTTACAGTAACGGAAACGATTGAACCAACCGAAGAAGAAAGAGATTTACCAGAAGAAGTTAAACCGAAGAAGAAGAAAACCGTTAAGAAAATCAAGAAAGGTGAGGAAGATGATTATATTCAACAACTTATTGATATGGAAATTCCAAAGACTGAATTAGAAGAATATGAAAAAATGGATATTGAATCAGTTGAGAAACCAAAAAAGAAAACTAAACCGAAGGAGAAATTGGTACCTAAAGAAGAAATTGTTGAAGAAAAAGCAATCGAACCAGTCACAGTTGAGGAATTGCCAGTTCAAATAACAGAAGAAGAAGTTCCAACAGAAGAAGGTACAATTATTAAACAAACAACGAAAAAGCGAACCATCAAGAAAAAAGATGGACCAAAAGAAGAAATAATTGAAGTTGTAACGGTTGAAGAAGAGGGTAAGGAACCCGAAACGGTGGTTACAGTAACGGAAACGATTGAACCAACGGAAGAAGAAAAAGATTTACCAGAAGAAGTTAAACCAAAGAAGAAGAAAACCGTTAAGAAAATCAAGAAAGGTGAGGAAGATGATTATATTCAACAACTTATTGACATGGAAATTCAAAAGAGTGAATTAGAAGAATATGAAAAAATCGATATTGAATCAATTGAAAAACCAAAAAAGAAAACTAAGCCAAAGGAGAAATTGGTACCCGAAGAGGAAATTGTTGAAGAAAAAGCAATTGAACCAGTCACAGTTGAGGAATTACCAGTTCAAATAACAGAAAAAGAAATTCCAACAGAAGAAGGTACAACTATTAAACAAACAACGAAAAAACGAACCATCAAGAAAACAGAAGGTCCGAAAGAAGAAATAATTGAAGTTGTAACAGTAGAAGAAGAAGGTAAAGAACCGGAAACCGTGGTAACAGTAACGGAAACGATTGAACCAACGGAAGAAGAAAGGGACCATCCTGAAGAAGTCAAACCAAAGAAGAAGAAAACCGTTAGGAAAATCAAAAGGAGTGAAGAAGATGATTACATTAAGAAACTTATTGAAATGGATATTCCAAAAACGGAATTAGAGACGTATGAAAAGATTGATTTAGAACCGGAAATCAAACCAAAGAAAATGTTTAAAGGAATTGAATTAATACCTATCAAAATAGAACGTAAAGAGCAAAAGCCAACTAAGGTACAAATAGTGCGCGCGGAAGAAATTCCACAAGCAATTAAATTGAAACCGAAAAAACCGAAACAAAAGGAAATTGAAGTAATTGAAGAGAAACTTCCCAAATTTAAATTAAAGGCCCGAATAATCATGACGGAATATCCTCCACCACCGATAATTCCTAAAATTACTAAATTTAAGACGATTCGTGGTCAAGGAGAATTATCTAGAAACATTGAAGAAGCAGAAGAAATTCTCAAAACAAAACCGAAGAAATTTAAGCATATTAAAAAGCGAAAAGACAGCTTAGAAAGACCAGAATTGGAGAAATATGAAAAGTATGAAAGTAGTTCTGATGAATCAACATCATCTAAAAAATATCAACGGCCCGTGAAACTCCCTAAGGAGGAAGAAGTCGAACAAAAGACATTGAAAATTGGAAAGGGTAAACTCAAACCGCAAGAAGAAGAAATTCCAGAAAATATCAAATTAAAGGGTATACCGTCGAAACCACAAGAAACAAATGAAACAATTGAACCGAAGAAAAAAATTATTGAGCCTAAAGAAAAGGATGTTAAAGATAAAAAGTCACCCAAGTCTCTGAAAGTTGGTCCCATCGAGGGTTTAGATTTTGAACCACATGATACTCCAATGGAGAAACCGTTAAAATTAGAATCATCTCCTGAACCTGAAATAGAAAAGGATGAAAAGAAACCGAAATATATTAAGAAGAAGAAACTAAAAGCGGAACCTGAGACAATTGAATCGATTATTATACCAGGAATTCCAAAAGAAAAGGATATTAGTCCCGAACCAGAGTTAAATTTAAAATATAAACAAAAACCTAAACCTGGGGAGATTCCTGATGAAATAAAACTAAAACCATTTAAAAAACCAGAACCGGCATCTGATAAACCAGATAAAGAAATAACAGCGGATCTAAAATTGCCACACACAGAAAAGAAAGATATGGACGAAGAAGATAATATTGAAATAACAATAAAGAAAAAGAAAAAGGTGAAGAAACCTGTTGCCGACGAGGATTTTACAAAAGCATCTCCCATTGATGATACACAAATCCCTTACAATTTAGAAACACAGGAACCCATTACAATAGAAACACCAAAACAGAAACATACAAAGAACAAAAAAGAAATATTACCACACATACCAGATAAAAGTAAGTCAAAAGACACAAAATTAACATAACATAAGTAATTCTGAAAGTTTAGTTGAAATATTTTTATTTATACAAATAATACGATTAATTTACAACCCAATTACCAAAATATATATAAAAATTTTTTCTTAAAATCATACATATTTAAATAATTTCATAACAACATTGCTATTGGGATAAACGTTCAGTCAATGTGGTTTACGTAAGTTGTGGATTATGAAACTAAATAAAATAACTTTCAGTTTTACACATGAAGCAAAAAGTATAGTTATATATTATAATTTTATAATGATAAACGAAATTTCTAATTTCAGTTAGCGAAATAGATCAGGAGGAATACCAAGCAGAGGCGCAAATCAAACCGGTCACAATTGAGGAATTACCAGTTCAAATAACAGAAGAAGAAGTTCCAACAGAAGAAGGTACAACTATTAAACAAACAACGAAAAAACGAACCATCAAGAAAAAAGATGGACCAAAAGAAGAAATAATTGAAGTTGTAACGGTTGAAGAAGAGGGTAAAGAACCCGAAACGGTGGTTACAGTAACCGAAACGATTGAACCAACGGAAGAAGAAAAATGTATACCAGAAGAAGAACGAGATCTACCAGAAGAAGTTAAACCAAAGAAGAAGAAAACCGTTAAGAAAATTAAGAAAGGTGAGGAAGATGATTATATTCAAAAACTCATTGACATGGAAATTCCAAAGACTGAATTAGAAGAATACGAAAAAATCGATATTGAATCCATTGAAAAACCGAAAAAGAAAACTAAACCAAAGGAGAAATTGGTACCCGAAGAGGAAATTGTTGAAGAAAAAGCAATCGAACCAGTTACAGTTGAGGAATTACCAGTTCAAATAACGGAAAAGGAAATTCCAACAGAAGAAGGTACAACTATTAAACAAACAACGAAAAAACGAACCATCAAGAAAAAAGATGGACCAAAAGAAGAAATAATTGAAGTTATAACGGTTGAAGAAGAGGGTAAAGAACCCGAAACGGTGGTAACAGTAACGGAAACGATTGAACCAACGGAAGAAGAACGAGATCTACCAGAAGAAGTTAAACCAAAGAAGAAGAAAACCGTTAAGAAAATTAAGAAAGGTGAGGAAGATGATTATATTCAAAAACTCATTGACATGGAAATTCCAAAGACTGAATTAGAAGAATACGAAAAAATCGATATTGAATCAATTGAAAAACCGAAAAAGAAAACTAAACCAAAGGAGAAATTGGTACCCGAAGAGGAAATTATTGAAGAAAAAGCAATCGAACCAGTTACAGTTGAGGAATTACCAGTTCAAATAACAGAAGAAGAAATTCCAACAGAAGAAGGTACAACTATTAAACAAACAACGAAAAAACGAACCATCAAGAAAACAGATGGACCGAAAGAAGAAATAATTGAAGTTGTAACGGTTGAAGAAGAGGGTAAAGAACCCGAAACGGTGGTTACAGTAACGGAAACGATTGAACCAACGGAAGAAGAAAGAGATTTACCAGAAGAAGTTAAACCAAAGAAGAAGAAAACCGTTAAGAAAATCAAGAAAGGTGAGGAAGATGATTATATTCAAAAACTCATTGACATGGAAATTCCAAAGACTGAATTAGAAGAATACGAAAAAATCGATATTGAATCAATTGAAAAACCGAAAAAGAAAACTAAACCAAAGGAGAAATTGGTACCCGAAGAGGAAATTGTTGAAGAAAAAGCAAGCGAACCAGTTACAGTTGAGGAATTACCAGTTCAAATAACAGAAGAAGAAATTCCAACAGAAGAAGGTACAACTATTAAACAAACAACGAAAAAACGAACCATCAAGAAAACAGATGGACCGAAAGAAGAAATAATTGAAGTTGTAACGGTTGAAGAAGAGGGTAAAGAACCCGAAACGGTGGTTACAGTAACGGAAACGATTGAACCAACGGAAGAAGAAAGAGATTTACCAGAAGAAGTTAAACCAAAGAAGAAGAAAACCGTTAAGAAAATCAAGAAAGGTGAGGAAGATGATTATATTCAAAAACTCATTGACATGGAAATTCCAAAGACTGAATTAGAAGAATACGAAAAAATCGATATTGAATCAATTGAAAAACCGAAAAAGAAAACTAAACCAAAGGAGAAATTGGTACCCGAAGAGGAAATTGTTGAAGAAAAAGCAATCGAACCAGTTACAGTTGAGGAATTACCAGTTCAAATAACAGAAGAAGAAATTCCAACAGAAGAAGGTACAACTGTTAAACAAACAACGAAAAAACGAACAATCAAGAAAAAAGATGGACCAAAAGAAGAAATAATTGAAGTTGTAACGGTTGAAGAAGAGGGTAAGGAACCTGAAACGGTGGTTACAGTAACGGAAACGATTGAACCAACCGAAGAAGAAAGAGATCTACCAGAAGAAGTTAAACAAAAGAAGAAGAAGACCGTTAAGAAAATCAAGAAAGGTGTGGAAGATGATTATATTCAAAAACTCATTGATATGGAAATTCCAAAGACTGAATTAGAAGAATACGAAAAAATCGATATTGAATCAATTGAAAAACCGAAAAAGAAAACTAAACCAAAGGAGAAATTGGTACCCGAAGAGGAAATTGTTGAAGAAAAAGCAATTGAACCAGTCACAGTTGAGGAATTACCAGTTCAAATAACAGAAGAAGAAATTCCAACAGAAGAAGGTACAACTGTTAAACAAACAACGAAAAAACGAACAATCAAGAAAAAAGATGGACCAAAAGAAGAAATAATTGAAGTTGTAACGGTTGAAGAAGAGGGTAAGGAACCCGAAACGGTGGTTACAGTAACGGAAACGATTGAACCAACCGAAGAAGAAAGAGATCTACCAGAAGAAGTTAAACAAAAGAAGAAGAAGACCGTTAAGAAAATCAAGATAGGTGAGGAAGATGATTATATTCAAAAACTCATTGATATGGAAATTCCAAAGACTGAATTAGAAGAATACGAAAAAATCGATATTGAATCAATTGAAAAACCGAAAAAGAAAACTAAAACAAAGGAGAAATTGGTACCCGAAGAGGAAATTGTTGAAGAAAAAGCAATTGAACCAGTCACAGTTGAGGAATTACCAGTTCAAATAACAGAAAAAGAAATTCCTACAGAAGAAGGTATAACTATTAAACAAACAACGAAAAAACGAACCATAAAGAAAACAGAAGGTCCGAAAGAAGAAATAATTGAAGTTGTAACAGTCGAAGAAGAAGGTAAAGTACCGGAAACCGTGGTAACGGAAACGGAAACGATTGAACCAACGGAAGAAGAAAGTGGCCATCCTGAAGAAGTCAAACCAAAGAAGAAGAAAACCGTTAAGAAAATCAAAAGGAGTGAAGAAGATGATTACATTAAGAAACTTATTGAAATGGATATTCCAAAGACGGAATTAGAGACGTATGAAAAGATTGATTTAGAACCGGAAATCAAACCAAAGAAAATGTTTAAAGGAATTGAATTAATACCTATCAAAATAGAACGTAAAGAGCAAAAGCCAACTAAGGTACAAATAGTGCGCGCGGAAGAAATTCCACAAGCAATTAAATTGAAACCGAAAAAACCGAAACATAAGGAAATTGAAGTAATTGAAGAGAAACTTCCCAAATTTAAATTAAAGGCCCGAATAATCATGACGGAATATCCTCCACCACCGATAATTCCTAAAATTACTAAATTTAAGACGATTCGTGGTCAAGGAGAATTATCTAGAAACATTGAAGAAGCAGAAGAAATTCTCAAAACAAAACCGAAGAAATTTAAGCATATTAAAAAGCGAAAAGACAGCTTAGAAAGACCAGAATTGGAGAAATATGAAAAGTATGAAAGTAGTTCTGATGAATCAACATCATCTAAAAAATATCAACGGCCTATGAAACTCCCCAAGGAGGAAGAAGTCGAACAAAAGACATTGAAAATTGGAAAGGGTAAACTCAAACCGCAAGTAGAAGATGTGGTAGAACATATTAAATTAAAGAAGATACCTGAAAAAATTGATGCGCCCGAAGAAGTTATAGAATCTGTACATAAGAAAGAAGATGCAATGCCAACAGATGTTTATGAAGATGAAAAACATGTCAAATTCGAAATCACGCCTTTAGATGAACTAGAATTTAAACCTTTCGATTATCAAAAAGATGAATTCGAAAAGCCAAAAATATCACCAGAACCTGAAGATAAAATTGAAATAAAGAAACCTAAAACAAGTAAAAAGAAGAAATCAAAAGATGAGACAGAACATTTAGAAAAACCCCTAATATTTGGAATCCCAAAACCTAACGAAGATATTCCAGAAGATGATATTAAGTTAAAATATGAACAAAAACCCAAAATCAACGAGGAACCTTTGGAAATGAAATTGAAACCTGTAGAGAAACCTAAAACAGAGATCGAACCCCCCGAAAGGGATTTAGAGCATGATCTTACATTGCCACGAAGGAAGTCTAAGTCATCTGAAATAGAAGTTGAAGATACAGTTAAAGATGTTACGATAAAGAAAAAGAAAAAATCGAAAACCATTGAAGATATACCAGATGTTGTTTTTAAATTAGAGTCCGTTTCCGATAAGGGACCTAAAAGTGAAGTTGAAGATATTGATGAGACATTTACGATAAGGCCCATAATAGAACCAAATAATCAAAACGAGGAAATTATTGTGAAAAAGAGAAAACCAAAGAAGATCGATGAAGGTAAAGCTCAATTAACTGTTCCAATTGAAATGGAAACTGATACTTTTGAAGAACCGATAATAGTAGAAATAATTGAGGAGCCTAAACCCGATCTACCGGTTGAATCTATTGTAGGAAAAGTTAAAGAAACACAAGAAATTACGGAAGAAGTGAAGATAAAAAAGAAAAAACTTAAAAAGCCAGCTGAAGAAGAAACAGTTGATGAGGCAATGATTAAGCTTCCAACAGCAATGGAAAGTCGTAACCCAGATGAAGACGATATCGCGGAATTTATGATAAAACCAACAGAAAAGAAAGAAGACGAAGCGGTTGCAGATATAAAAATTAAGAAGAAAAAATCAAAAACAATCGATGAAGCGGTAGCTGAAATTAAAATAGAAAAACCAATCCACGATCTAAAAATTGAAGAACTTGAAGATATTATGACGGAACCAACAGAGGATATAATTCAAGATATAGCACCGGTTCCAGAAGAAACGCAGGAAGACTTAAATGTCTCTATTAAATTACCCAACAAAAATAAAGTAGAGGAGTTATCAGATAGTGAAACAGCAGTTATTATAAAACCAAAAAAATCCGAACCGGATGTGGCTTCTGAAGAAATGAAAATTAAAAAGAAGATATCTAAGAAACCAATAGAAGAGGCTGTTTCTGAAGTGACAGTGCAATTAAAAGAAATTACTCAGCCGGAAGAAATATCACAAGAAGAGATAGACACCAAATTCACAGTCAAACCAGCAATCGATAATAAAGATGTAACAGAAGACATACATATTAAAAAACAGAAACCAAAACCGATGGATGAAGATTCAGTGGATGCTATCTTAGAAATTAAACAAATTATTACCCTGGATGAAGATGAACACCCAGAAATCACTGTTCAATTGCCGTTAAACGAACACATACAAGATAAACCCTCAAATGACATTGAAGCAGATTTTGTAGTAAAACCTGTCAAATTTATCGAAGATATTACAGAGGATGTTAAAATGCCGAAAAAGAAACAAAAGATACCTACACCAGAATCGGGCGAATCAGAATTGAAAATTTTGAAGGGAGCTCTTCAGCCAACAGAGCAATTAGAGTTTATCGATAACTTTACAATAAAGCCAAAAGAAGAAACCCCGCAAGAGGATGTAATTAGCGAAATTTCTCTGAAATCAATGGATGAAAACCCCACAAAGGATGTGTCTGAAGAAATTAAAATTAAAAGAAAGAAGTCGATAAAGACGGTAGATGAATCAATAGTGGAAACAGTTAAAATTGCGATTCCTAAAGAGCAGGAACCCTCCGAAATTATAGAAGACATCGTTTTAAAACGGAAAGATAAAGAGGCCGTTAAAGAAACTGAAGTTGATGCTGGAGTAGTAAATATATCAGTAAGCCCTGAACCATCAAATGAACTTGTCGAAGAAAAAATTAAATTAAAAAAAAAGAAAAAACCAAAATTGGCGATTGATGAAGCTGATGACTTAATAGTCAAATTAAAACAACCTATCGATAAACTTGAAGATGTTCAAGAAGAATTTACAGTTAAAAAACCAACCAAGAAAGTTCCAAGTATAGACAATGAAAACGTTGAAACAGAGTTCATAGTTAAAAAGACAAAAGAGCGATCTCCAGAAGATACGGCAGAAAATATTAGAATTAAAGGTAAGAAAAACGCAAAGACATTGATTGAAGAAGATGTTGAAAAAACTATTCGTCGTATTGACTCATTCGATGATTTTGATGATGAAGGTAAAGATGAAACAGGTGAATTTAATGTAAAACTACGAAGACCTGATAGCGAAAAATTAGTTGAAGATATTGAAACCGAAGAAACATTTATGTTGCCAAAAGATAATGAAGACGTCGCCGAAGAGTTTTATATAAAAAAGAAATCCAAACCGAAGTCAAAACCCATTATTGAGGAACATGCTGATGAAATAACAATAAAAAAATTAAAAACTAGAAAGAAGCCACTAAGGCCTGAAATTCCAGAATATACAGATGTTGAAAATGTTACATTTAGACCACGTAGCACCAAGACAAAAGAAGACGTTGAACAGGAATTTAAAATACAATTGGATTCATATGCTGAAGAGGAGATCTCTATGTCCGGTAAAGTAAAATTAAGAAAATCACGACCGTTAACATATTCCGAAGAAGCTGGTGAAGCACACATTAAAATCACACAAGAAATCGACGATGGTGGAGGTCCAATAGTCGAAGAAGTCGATGATGATTTTAGTGAACCAGAAGATACCATGTATGATGTTGAGGAACCAGAAGAGTTTTCAAATATTGAAGATCTACCTCCAGAAAATGTGGAATTAAAATTAAAACGGAAAAAAGAAAAACGTTCATACAAAATTCAAGACTATGAGGATGAAATATCTTTAGAAATGCCCCGAAAACCAAAACGTGAAAGTATACAATATGATGAAGACTCAATAACTGTTAAAAAGCCGAAACGTAAACCACCACCGACATATCTAGAAGGTTATTATACATTATATATTCATTTATTTTTCTATTATAATTGAAGTAAAATAATAGTTTTACATTTAAAATAGTTTTTTTTATATTTACAAACATTTTCATTTATTCATTTTTAATATGTAGAGACTATATAAATTTGATCGCTTTTTATAATCTTTTAATAATCAACAGAATAAAGCAAAAAATAATAAATATATATAATAATTATAAATAAAAAATAGAACTAAAATAAGGTAACCAAACTACAATGATAATACATGTATGATAATGCACTAATTGCAATATTTTACATAATATATCAAACCATCAATCCTAACTAATATCATTAGTAATAACATTATCCTTATAATGCTTATAGTGAGTCACACCCATTTTTGAAAACAAAAATGTTATATACATTTATGCAATTTTTTTTAATTGATTATGAGATTTACAGTGTTGATGATATTTAAAGCCTTAAAAATAAACAGGTTCCCATAAAAATGTGTGCGACTGACGAAATGCATTTTTTTAATCAAATTCATGTATAAGCGTTCCAGAGTTTAATAATTCGATTTGTATTTTAATCACTTACATATATTATATTTCGATACCTATACATAATCTATGAAATTTAGCTAATGAAACAATTATTTATTTTCCACGAATTTACAGAGGAAGCATCGCTTAGCATAACAAGAGAATTTTCGGTTGAAGGTAGGTTAATGTTGTTAAATTATAAAATTACGAACGTAATACCAAATAAATCATACATACACTTTTGTATATATGGTATACGGCATTGGCATAATTAAAATAAATCTAGTGCACATTGATGATGAATCAAATTATTGCATTCCATGAAAACACATATGGTTATTGGAGACCTGGCGAATGTAGTTTTATGTAAAGAAACTCATCCCACTAATGTTATTCTTCCTAAATATCATCACTTAATATGTAATTAATTCACACAATTGTGGATCAGATGATATAATTCATACTAATGTTTTACGGGATATATTATAGAGTGGTAAGCGATTGAAATAACATCGATCAATTTGTGAAACAGTGCTCAAAACAATAACATAGTTCTAAAAAAATGTTTAATATCGCGACGCGAAACGTGACCTATTTCAATTGAGATTTGGTTTTGAAATACCAAATACTTTTCAACGTTTTATAATTATTACAAATTTTATTGAAAGGCTGTGACAAAATAATTATAATTATTATAAATTATTATGATTAAATTATTATTATGTTCTATAAACTCTTTACCATGAAATATTGTCAATGTTAACCGTTGAGTGTTAACGAGTGAAGCAGAAACTAGATTTAGGTGATAAAGTTGTTTTATGTCAATAAACAGTTATATATTATGGGCAAGTCATTAGTTGTTGAAATCAAGGGAACTAATCTACCGGTGATGGTATATTTTGAATTAGGATTAAAAATAGTAATAGGATTATATTATTTTATTTATTTTTCTGAAATATTTAGAAGCTCCAGAAGATATTATGTTTTCCATATGTACTTATGTATCGGAAAATGACGATTCTCTTAATTTGGTCGAAGGTGAACGAGTTTATGTAATAGGTAAAAAATACATAGAATTTTTTATCTGTTTTGAAATATTTACTAAATCTATATATTATATAACGTTTAGAGCGACATAATTCCGATTGGTGGTTCGTTAAAAAACATTTAACTGAAGAAAAAGGTTGGGTACCATCCCAGTTTCTCATGGATGCAACTAGTTATACACATTATGTACAAAAGAAACTAAATGAAAAAATTGATAAACTTCCAGTATTTGAAAGTAACTTATTCAGAAATATCATTTATATTTTTTTTATAACTAGTTTAAGCTAATTGATTTTATTTTAATAAAACTAATAATAAAAACCCCATAGAACCCGGTCCTGATGAAAAAACACTAGCACCCCGATTTATAGAAAAACTTCAGCCCATACATACACCGGATGGTTATACCATACAATTTGAATGTAAAGTTGAAGGTATACCAAGACCACAAATTACGTGGTTTCGACAAACGGCTATTATTAAGTCTTCACAAGATTTTCAAATGTACTATGATGACGATAATGTAGCAACATTAATTATACGTGAAGTATTCCCTGAAGACGCTGGTACATTTACATGTGTTGCTAAAAATGCAGCTGGTTTTGCATCATCAACAACAGAATTAATTGTTGAACAACCATTATCCGATCATGGTTCGGACATGACTGGATTATCACGTAAGAGTCTTTCCCGTGAATCTTCATTAGCAGATATTTTAGAAGGGATACCACCAACTTTTTCACGCAAACCACGTGCACAATGTGTTGATGAACACACAAACGTTATATTGGAATGCCGACTTGTCGCTGTACCTGAACCAGATATCATTTGGACGTTTAACGGCGAAGAAATTACAACAGAGAATAATGTTAAAATTGTTACTGAATCTGATATGCACATGTATTGTAGTGTTGTACAAATATCAAAAGTTGAAAAATCACAAGAAGGTACATATGAAGTAATAGCACGTAATCGTGAAGGAGAATCTAAGTTACCTATACTATTAAAAGTCAAAACTGGGGAAAAAGAATCGCCACAAATACTTGAGCCCTTACGTAACTTAATCATACGTGAAGGAGAGAGCGTTGTGTTAAATACACAAATTGTTGGCAATCCAACTCCAAAAATAACCTGGTATAAAAACGGGAAACCAATGAAGGGTAACATGAAATCGGATAAAAATACTCATACATTAACAATTATAGCACCTACAAAAGATGACACCGGTGAATATATGGTGAAGGCTATTAATACCGTGGGAACAGTAGAAACAAGTTCTATTTTAACCGTAGAAGGTAATTATTATATATTAAAAACTGATTAGATTAAAAAATTTGAAGGAAATGTTTCAGAGCAAATTTTTATTATCTTCTATAAAGTGTATGTTTAATATTTAAACCATATTCAAATTATAGTTTATCCGTTTAGAGGTGATATTCCTTAAAACATTTACTCACGATGCTTATATATAAAAAATATGAAAAAATTACCTTATTACCATACATTATCATTATATGATTATATATGGATACACGTTTTGAAATCATTAATTTCCAAAATTAACAAAATAGAAGAAAAATTTAATGCTTTAAAGTGCCGGCAATTTGAAACATTCTTTCAATATCATTATATAATAAAAATTATATTCAAATTTATTTAAAAACCAATTTATTGTTTGTTTAAATGTATAGAATGTGAAAGTGGTAATCCTGAACCACCATTCTTTGTGGAACGTTTCGAAGAACAATATGTACCTCAACGGGGTACCATCAAATTACCAGCTAAAGTAGTGGGTAATCCAATACCAGAAATAACATGGTTACATAATAATACGCCACTATTACCCTCGGAACGTGTAAAACAAATTTATGATGGTGAAAATATTGAATTGATTATATTTGAAGCAAATTCCCAAATTGATTCCGGTGATTATAAATGCATAGCAAGCAATTCAATTGGTAAAGTTTCACATGGTGCTAGAGTAATTGTTGAAGTGGATGATGTAATATTTACGAAGAAACTAAGACAAAAAATTAGCATTGAAGAATCCCAAACATTAACGTTAGAATGTGAAACTTCACATTATGTATCAACGAAATGGTTCCATAACGATAAAGAGCTAAGTGGTATGGACCATCGTGTTGTTGTACAAGAAGATAAAATCCATAAATTAATAATACGTAATACAGCTATACGTGATGCCGGAACATATAAATGCACAATTAAGGGGCATGCAACACAATCAACCATTGAGGTATTAGAACGTAAACCGGAATTCATACGTACACTACAAGATTATGAAGCAAAAGAAAATGAACCGGCTGTTTTAGAAGTAGAAATTTCATCAGAAACTGCTGAAGTACAATGGTTACGAGAAGGTGTACCTATCGATGAGAATACTTCCGAAAAAATTGAAGTCATTAAAGATGGTAAAACACGTAAATTAATAATACGCAATACATCGGTACACGATGAAGGTGAATACACGTGTATATTATCGGATCAAGAATGTACAGCCGAATTAATTGTAATTGAATTACCTCCACAAATTATATCAAAAATGGAAGACGTTGTCATAGCTAAAGGTGATAAAGCTACATTTGAAGTTGAGCTAACGAAGGGTGATGCATTAGTCAAATGGTTTAAAAATGGTAAAGAACTACAATTTTCCAATCATGTTCAATTGCGTATTGACGGTAAACGCCAAAAATTGAAAATATATAATACAACACCGGAAGATGTGGGTGAATATAGTTGTACAGTTGGCGATCAACAATCCAAGGCTACACTAACCGTTGAAGAACCGGTCGTAGATTTCACACTGAAACTGCCTGATGTAACATTGGCCACAAAAACTAAAGATGCCGAATTTGTTGTGAAATTGTCACAAGCTGACGTTGATGTTACATGGTGTAAGAAAGGTAAACCAATTAAACCAAATAAAAAATATTCAATTGACGTTGAAGCTACTATAAGAAAATTGGTTATTCATGATGTTAACGATGGGGATAACGATGCGGATATTAGCTGTGTAGCAGGGAATGTTAAAACAACATCAATCTTAAAAGTTGAAGGTATTAAAGATTTTGATGAACATATATACAATGTTTTTAATATTCTTATTTTTATTCTAATTATACAGAAATACAAGTTCCACCATCGTTATCAATCCCCGATAAGAATAAAGTCTATAAAGTACGTGAAAATGATGATGTTACATTTACTGTTAAAGTAAATGGTACACCAACACCAGAAGTCGAATGGTTTACATCTAAGAAAATTATTAAGAAAGCTCCTCGTATTATCAAAACGTTTGATGACGAATATGCAAATTTAACAATTAAAAAAGTAGTCGACGATGATTGTGGTGAATACACGATAAAAGTTACAAATCCAAGTGGTGAAGCCGAAGCTAATCTAACATTAATCATAATGAGACCACCTAAAGCACCGGGTGTACCAGAACCAGTCGAAGTAGCGCATGATTCATTGACACTGTTCTGGAAGATACCGGAAGATGATGGAAATAGCGAAATAATCGAATACATTTTAGAATACCAGGAAAAAAATCAAACAAAGTAAGAATATATGTTGTCCAAAAAATCATTTTTTTAATTTTCTATTTAATTATATTATTCTTATATGTGAACGGCGATTTAAATGCATTTAAAAACAGTATCTTAAGAATATTTATTCATTTTTCTTAAAAATATAGATGGACACAAATTACAAAAATTAAAAATACAACACATACACTAACAAAGTTAACTACGAATTCAGAATATATATTCCGTACGATAGCTGTGAATGAAATTGGTCAAAGTCCACCGTCACCAACATCCGAGTACATAAAAATATGTGCACCAATTACAAAAGAACCACCAATTATACAAGAGCCCTTGGCAGACGTATACGTTGGACTAAATGAAAAAGTAACACTATCATGTATAATTGGCGGTACACCAACGCCAACTATAGAATGGATGAAAAACCAAAATATCTTTGATACATCAACGATGATTTACGAAAATCGTGTTGCTAAGTATACAATTACGGAAACAACCGAAGAAACAGAAGCAACATATACATGTGTTGCTACCAATGAAATTGGTAAAGCTGATACATCATGTAAAATTATTGTACAAGAAAAACCAAAAATAACAATTGAAGAAAATCAAAGAACTCAAAAGTTACGTGTGTCTACAAAATGGACCGTAATTGCAACTATTACCGGTTTCCCCAAACCAACAATTCAGTGGTATAAAAAAGATCATAAGTTAATATCAGATGAAAAACCTACATTATCATATACAAATAATATGAGTACAATAACACTTGAATCAGTTGAACGTTCGGACAGCGGTAAATACACAATTGAAGCTAAAAATTCTGCTGGTACATGTACAATGGATGTCAATTTGAAAGTTATAGGTGAATATTTTTTGTTAACAAATTCAATATGCATCTAGACATTTATCGATTACAATTTATTCATTTATATTTTAATGAAATTCGTTTTAAAAACATCAAATAAAATACTTTAGACAAACCAGCCAAACCGGAAGCCGTAGCAGTAACAGAAATCAAAAAAGATGCAGTAATTATTGAATGGAAACCACCGGAAGATGATGGTGGTTTAGATATTATCAAATATTCCATTGAAAAATGCGATCCCGAAAATTTGGTATGGATGAAGGTGGCTGATGTAGAAAAAGACATAGATTCATATTGCATACAAAAATTAATGGCTAACGCACAATATGTATTCCGAATAATGGCCCTGAATCCAATTGGAGAATCAGAACCGTTGGAAAGTGACGCAGTTACCATCAAAGTTAAAATGGGTATATATTTATTATTGCAATTATTATTAATAAATATATGTTAAAATAAATTTGTATTATGGTTTTCCGTAGATCCACCATCGGCACCTTGCAAACCCATTGATATAACCGGTATGACAGACACATCGTTTACGTTGTCTTGGCAACCACCAGAATACGATGGTGGAAGTAAAATATTAGAATACATTATTGAATTTAGAGAAGATAAGGTATCAGCAAAGGAATCTGAATGGGCTTTTATCGGTTCCACAAAGGGGGAATGCACAAATCTTTTTATAGATACACTAATTAAAGATACTGCATATGAATTTAGGATATTTGCTAGAAACGATATTGGAACAGGTCCACCTCTAATTACAGATGAAAAAATTATTGTCGGAAAGAAGATAAGTAAGTGTTATATTTGCACCATTTAATGATTAATTTTTATACCTTTTAATGCTTTGCAAACGCTATAACAAAATCATTACATTTACTTTCTTATTCAAACACATTTTATATATGTATAGGGGCAATTTCAAAGAATACAAGTAAGAATGTAAATATAATATATATATAATGTACCCTAAATTTTACAGCAATGCTTTTTGCCAACTTATGTCTTATATTATTAATGGTTTTTAACTAATCAACTATATTTATGTATTTCTTTAAATAATATATTATATGATCATTACAATGTATAGCCCCACCATCTGCTCCACAAAATCTAAGACCTGTAGATGTAACAACTCGGGGAGTAAAATTACAATGGGAGTCTCCGGCAAGTAATGGTGGTACGGAACTTCTAGGATATATAGTAGAAAAAAGAATTTCCACGTCATCCAAATGGACTAAGGTTGTAACATTGGACGCATATTGCTTGCAATATTCAATTGATAATTTAAAAGGAAAATCGGAATATACATTCAGAGTTTTAGCGGAAAATGCTGTCGGTTTAAGTGCACCTGCAACAACCGAAAATATTATATTGAAAACCCATGCAAGTGAGTACAAAATCAAATCTCTTTGGTTTTTAATTATATATAAACGTTATATTATATTTGTATACATTAATATATTGCTACAAAATAAATACTTTTGTTCTTCTACACATAGCTGTACCATCACCACCAACTGCTCCATTAGAGGTACGTGCCGTTGGTGTTAATACTAGTATTTTCGAATGGGGTATACCCGAATCTGATGGTGGTGCACCATTAGAGGGCTATAACATTGCCATTCGTGATATTAAAAAGACCATGTGGATTGAAGTTGGTCGTGTACCTGCAGATGTGCAGAAATTCCAAATTAGAGATTTACAAGATGATCATGAGTATTTAATTAGAATATATGCTAAAAATGAGGTTGGTCTAAGCGAACCCTTAGAATCCGATGAACCTTATAAAGTCATCCCTATAATAGGTAAGTTTCAAACTTTTTTTTTCCATGATTTTTAATATTATTATATTATATTATTATATATGTTATATATTACGTTACATTACTCTACAATATTATTTCTGAGAAAATTTATATTTCATATGTATTTATAACACTCAGAATCCCATTGCACGGAGAATTTAATTCCAAATTTAATTCCATTTCTATTTCACATTAAAATTAAAGGTCAAGACATTTTCGACGAACCACGAACTGAAATGACAGAACCAACTGGTTTCACCACTGAAAATACCTCATCGTGGTTACGAGACCATAATATGGATGCCGATATTTCATCGTATGCACGTGCTAAACTATTGCGAAAAGATGAATATTTCTTCCGGATTTGGCATTATGCTAAGAAATTATTTAAATAGAGTTTTGCATCTCAATATGTTGCCATCTCATATCAAAATAAAATATAAATATAATTTTTAATATATAAGAGAATTAATAAAAATGATACCAAGTTTTATATACTAACTAAAATCAAAAATTAAAAAAGAAGTATATATATAATACATAGTGTAAAATTATAGTACATATAATTTCAAATTTAAAAAAATAGAACTTAAATAATATGGTGCAATATTATTTTTTTCCATGATTTTTTTTTTATTTGAATTATATGAAAACATATATTTTGCATTATTTATAATTAATATAAAAAAAATTACTAATAGATCATTTTTTTATATATGATATATAAAAATGTATAGCCGAGAAATATTTACATATACATATTTGAAATTTATAATTTTAAGAACTGTGATAATTTTATGAATTCAATAATTTTATTTTCTATATAAAACATACAAAATTTTTTAGCTTGCGAAGAGTTTCAAAAAAAAAAGAGATTAGCAAAAAATTTAATTTGTTTTAATATCATAAAAAATTACACACACACATGCACAATAAACATGAAATGCATAAAAAAATGTTTATTGTTTTAAAGAATGTTTTGTTTGTTTGTTTTGTGATTTTTGTAATCTATAAATCATTATACACCAATTAAGAGAGAGTAAATACAAAAATATAGGTGCAATATTTTAACATTTAAAAAACCACAATAATACTTTGTATAATGAATGATAGAAGACAGCAAAACTGTTCAAAACAAATAGATTGAAATAAATACAATGGTTTTATATAAGAGAAATAATTTTGAATGTAAAAATTGTGTGTGAACGATTAAATTAATATTGAAAATAAAATATTGCAAAAATAAATATTTGCCAAAATTTAATACAAGACATTTTCTTATTTCTTTATTTTAAAAAATCTGCACATCAGAACCATAAATAAAAAACCACTTGAAGGTGTATAATAGTAAATTGCGGCATTGCACGATTTTACACGTATCTGATTCTAGCAATATAACACTTACGATTATCAGTATAAATAAGAAATAAATGCATGTTGGAAGTTTAGAACGTCGGATCTACTAAAAGAGAAATTATTCAGGAAATCACAAGTATTTGATGATAAGATTTTGAGATGAATTTATAATCGCATCACATCGCATTAGTTAATTTTTTCATAAAGAAGTTAATAATGAAATATTCTTAAGTTTTTTTCTCAAAACACAATAGTAAAAATTATTTATCTTTTTTCATTTTACCTGCTTAAAATGTTTTTATTTCATATAATCAATTGCGACATAAGTAAAGAAAATAAAAATGTATTTACCCATTTACCGCCATTCGTAACTGCTGAAGGCTAATTGGAACCGGAACTTGGAAGTTGGCAATTATAAAAAAAATTTTGTACCTGATATAAAAGTTTCATCTTTTTTTTGCTTTTTTTTTTGTCTTTAAATGTTTCACAATTCACAAACTGAAATTTTTTTTTAATAACCAATGCAATTTATGTGTGCTTATAAAACAATAAAACAATTAAAATTAAATTAATTTTTAATTTATAACAATTTATAATAATTTATTTAAATTTGTTAATATACTTTAGGAATTTCATTACAATTTATAATTTTATATTTGTATACCGTTCACGAATTAACAACAACGACAACCGCTACCCTAACCGCTCGTTCCCCGTAAACAATATGGGCTTCGGCAAGATATTACACTGCTAAAAATATATATTATTCGCCCGAATAATTTTATTACTGCAGCGGTGAGGAACAACACTACTTTAAAATTGTGTCATCGATACTTTTTTTTACATTAAAAAATAGGCCTGAATGCCAAATAAATTTTACCGGATATTTGTCTTTCCAACTCCGATTCCGCTGTACAGTATATTCGTCATTTTTTTTGAACCATCCCATAACTTGTCATGCTGTAAAATATTAAAATATTCACAAAAATATTAGCATCGTGAACGCCCAATATATCGATTTTACACTCTAAAGTGCGTTAAAAAACAAACCTGTACAAAATACCACACTAAAAGATTTGATATATTACTTCCATGGTATCGCTACACAACGCACAAATATGCGTACTACAATCTCTCATCTTTCATTTTTATGTTAGTTTGGAGGAATCGGCTGAGCAAAAAAATAATATACCAGTCCAGTTTATGTGTAGACTAAATTGATACGGACGAATATCGTCGTTTTTTTTATATGCTATTTATATGTGCATCCTAATTTTGGTTTGGTTCAGATATGTTGTTATATATGTGTATTTTTCGTCCATTTATATATTTTTATTATAAATTTAATATTTTATTATAATTGTATATCTTTTATTATTTTTTTGTAATTTTATTTGTTTACTTTTACTACTTCTTTTGCGTTTAGGTGCATTACAAAAAAGATTAAATGTGTATTGACCAAAAAAACCAACTTATTAAAGGGTTTTTTATTCGTATCAACTTGAGACAAATGCCGCTTATGTGCTTGCTTTGTCTCAATGAAATCGTTTTTTTAGTCCGTTTCATATACACATAAACTCACCTACTGTAAAAGTTATAAAAGCACCAAGAAAAGCGCCATTTTAATTGATTCATAAAAGGGCATTTTCGTTTATTCCTCTTGTGTCAAGCACTAGTGCGCTCTCAAAAATGCGAGCTTGATATTACTTTTACATGTGCTAGCTCTGTGTTCGAATATTATAAAATAGTTTTGTGTTAATTTTGTTTAAGCCTCGATTTCTATGAAAATATTATAATATCACAAATATGATATATGTGATATATAAAAAAAATGTGCTTTTTCTGAAATTTATTTTGCCTGGATAAAAAAACCGAAATTTAATAATACATACCAATTGCTGTTAAATAATTCCATTTTTTATTAGTTTGTAAATTAACTGGCTATTTTATTATTATGGAATTAAATAATAAAAATTAAATAAAATGTAAATAAAATGAAAAATGAAGTTTGGACGACGGTCAGCCGACGGCAATAGAAGAAAAAATATCGATGTCCGCCGTCAGCTGTCAACATGTCCGCCGTCCAATATTCATAAAAAGCACCTACATTGAAATGCATGTATTTTCAATTTGACATTTGCCGTCGTCTGCCGTCGGCATTTCATAAAAAGCATTACTTTACAAATGGCGCATTACATGTGAAAATTTTATAGTAACGATAGAGCAACAACAATCTCACACAGGGCGATGGTGCTCCTGCAAAATAGATAGGGCAATTTGTGTCAACACAAGTGCTAAGTGGAGGTATTTTCGAACATGTGTCATATAACCCAAGTAACACAAATGCAATAAAAAACGTATTTGTGTCACTTGTGCGTTTGTGTTAACACAAGTGGAATAAACGAAAACGCCAAAAAAACATGTGTTTATAAATTATATAATTTTTAGGATTTTGAGATTGAGTTTTAGATACATGTGTTTATATATGAAATTCGAATAAAATGATGATATTGATAAAATGAAAAACCGTCGCTCACCCTCAACATCGCCATCGCCGTCAGTCATTCATATCGTAAATTGTACCGTAACGTAACCGTATACCGTACCGATATCGACAAACCGACATATGTTGTTCATGTTTGCACGTATGTATTATGTGTATTGTGTAGTGTGTGTATGTAGTATAGTTTAGTTTCGTAATTAATCGTTCGCTTCGCATGCTGCCGAATTTTTTTTTATATATACTTTATAAATAAAGTTCAAGGGCTGTATTTAGTTAATTCTTATTCTTAATTTTAATTTATTTTATCTGCGCGGCTCAGTGAAAAAATGTGTTTATGCATTAGTAGAAATATGATAAAAAATATTCAATTAAAATGTTTTTCATTCATATAATGATATTCAATTTAATAATTCAATAAAAGTGTATTTAAGGATTTAGGAAAAAAATTTAATTCATTTTGTGTGTGAAAATTGTGTGGAATTTTGTGTGTTTTTTGACGTTGATCGAGCATATTTTCAATACGCGTATCATATTATTTTTTTTTATTTTTCGTTTATTTTTTTATGTTGTATATATAAAATAAAATCTAAAAAAGCTGAACATTTTTTACCATCACGCAGCAAAGCAAGGAATATTATAAATGTTATTATACAACAAATATTGTTTTTTCAATGAATGACGTCATATGTGAATTCAAGGTCTCCACATACAATTACAAATCATAAATAAAGTGTATTACTATTAAATTTTATGATGAGATAAAATAAAAATAAAAAAAATTAAGTAAAACAAAATGTGTATAATAATTATAAAGAATTATTATAAATAAAAATAACGAAATTAAATAGTTTTTGTGTAATTTTGGTTATAATTTTATTTTTCTTATTATTTTTACAAGCCGAACAAACATTTTTGATAAAAAAAACTATCCGTAATAACAATAAAAACGTATTGGAAAAATAAGAAATTGTTTAACACACGCCACACGCTTTTTTTCTATTTTTGGCGAAAAATGTGTATGTTTTTGTTTTGTTTATTGTGTCATTTAAATTATATTGTGAACGAAATTAAAATATAATTTATTTTATTGTTTAATTAAATAATTTCTTTAGTTAATTAAAATGTCCGTTCAGCAATTTTGTTTGCGTTGGAATAATCATCAGCCAAATTTCATTTCGGTGTTTTCAGCGCTTTTGCATAATGAATCCCTTGTTGATGTCACATTAGCTGCTGAAGGACGACAATTACAAGCCCATAAAGTTGTATTATCTGCTTGTAGTTCGTATTTTCAAGTAAATATATAAAAAATAAGAATTTTTGCTAAATATAAGAATTTAATCATATATTTGAAAACAAAATAAGTGTAGTGTGGTTTTTTTAATGCGTGCAATCTTCTAGGCGCGCACACATGAGTAAAACACTAAAAAGAATTGCATATAAACATGCATGTGTCCATATTTCAATCAAATGCACACAAATGTACGTAGGCAAAAGGAACCATTTTTTAAAATATGCAAATGCCACTAGCATAGTAGCGTAGCATTTATTCACATTTTTTCTCAAAGAGAACAACAACAACAATTATTTTTTAAGGAGTTTTTGGGGAGAGTTTGGTCGTTGTTAGCGCTTTGTCGATTATAGCGACCACGGCCAGTCGCCGTATACTTTGCATTTCGCCAAAGTGTGTAATTGTGTTTATATTTTAGTGTTATTCTATTCATTTCAGCGCTGGTATGTATTTATCTTTTGTAATCCGAGTATTTTCTTTTATGTAGATGCCTTTTAAGACCCTTATGCCTTGTCTTCACTTAATAAACATTATTCTTTATGAAGTTTACAGTAATCTTTATATAAACTAATTATTGTGCTTTTGTGTGAAGACACCAAATAAAACATGATCTAACCTAACAATAGATATAATAGTACTAGCTGGCTAGTGTCTCTTTTACAACATGAAAAATTTTATAAAAAAAACTAAACGTACACAAATGTAAGAGAGGCTTATCTACTATATAATTACTATATATATTTGTAAAATTTTTGTAAACATAGGTCATATAACAAAAAAGCGCCATTTTTGATATTTTACATGGAATTGCAATAATAAAATCGTAACCGAATTTTAAAAATGAGAAAAAGATTCGCGTTCATTCATTCTATTGAGAACTGTTGATCTTTCTGTCTTATACCACGTTTACACCGATATCAAATTATACTGCGTAGTATATTTACTAGGTGTTTACACCATCCTACTTTATTAAATACTACTATGCGGTGTGAACACCCACAATATATTATTGTTTATAATTATTAATTTGTGGTTATTTTTTTAACACAATGCACATTGTTTTTTTAGTCAGAATTCTTTTTAAAATCATATTTTTAATTTTAACAAGATTTACGGTCCTTCTTTCTTCTTCCATTTGAAAAAAAAATTAAAAATTGTACAGCGGTAATTTTTATAAAATATAAACTGTAAATGCAAAAGAACTCTTGTTTACATTCAAAAATTAAATTTTTAAAATGTTTTAAATGCTTATCACAACAACAACAACAACAACAACAATGCTATTGATGTTAATGCAAAACATTTACTGTTCTTCGATCATTTTAGTTTTCGGCGTCGAAATCTATAGATCGAGATACCGAACACGACAATAATTGGGTTCCATTCAATTACCAGGAGTAGGTAGGAGTAGATAAGAATAGAAAGCATCTACTCTTTTCTACGCCGAACTACTCCGAAGTATAGCAAAGAGTAGTTCGGAGTAGAAAAGAGTAGATGCTTTCTACTCTTATCTACTCCTACCTACTCCTGGTAATTGAATGGAACGCGACTAATAGTAAAGCTCAGTATGCAATATTATTACATAGTTTTTGCGTAGGTATATATTGTTTTGCTATATGTTTAATTAGAAATACTCAATTTGGCATAATAAAACTGATTGTTCATATGCTAGAAAAAATAACGATTTTCATATGAAAATTCTGACCGAACACTTTGCTCCTCTCACGTGATATTAACTTTAAATTTTTTCTCTCGGTTGTGGTTATTTTGAATGTTTTTTAATATAAAATGATGGCGTATGAAAAATAATGATTTAAGTAAATTTGTCGGTAAATGGAAATCTAATATTCAATCTAATGTTCCACACACACGGCCATTTGCCCGCACACGGAAAATCAACTTAATATTCAGTTTATGCTCTACTAGAAGATCCACAACTTCGTTCAGAGCTACAGAGTACTGGAAATTTTAAATTGACGGAGTAAAATTTTATATAAATGTTCTATGGAAAATTTCTGTGAATAACGTTCTATATCTTTTATTTCTATTGGATGCACAAATTGGGTCTAGGTAAATAATTTTTATTTTTTGTTTAAGTGAAATGCAATATGTTCTTGGTAATTTTTTTATACTGGTATATAAAATATACATAGCAGTTGAAAATACTATAAAAAATTCAACCAGCACTGAATTAGCGTAGCATTTGCATTTAGCGACGCCATCGTGTATGCGTATCGCGTTTCGCCGCATAGCGTCTTCCAATCAGCGTACAGCGTACTCGTGCACGGTGAATGTACTATAGCAGAAAGAAAAAAATTAATATTTTTCATCCTTTTTTTTTTACCACTACTACGGCACTACTAACCATTGCTGCTTCTGGTTTTGTTACTACGGTATTGTTTGTGTATTGGAAACACATTCTTTGCATCATATAAATTTAATTTTAGTTTTTTTTCTGTACCATTTTTTTTTTTAAGAAAATTGTGAAAAATTATATTATATGCGATAACGGCAAAATGAAAAGCACAAAAAAACTATTGTGTTGTGATGTAATAAATAATTGTGGTGAAAAATGAATTCATTAAAATTCAATTCAGAGTTTCTTTGATAAGAAAAAAAAATAAGGCAAAATTGAAAAAATGCAATTTTCAATACTCCATTTTATAAAAATTCAATGGTGTTTTTTTAATACCTATTTATAAAATCAATTAAGTAATAATATTTTATAGTTTTCATATTAATTTTTTTTCCATATTTCTTAGTATTATATTGATTTTCTATTTAATAAATTAAATGAAATGTGAAATATATTTTTGCTCTACTTTAAATGATGTCATTTTATTGATTTATTAAATGTGAAATTTTCTCATTGAAGAAAATTTCCATATAAACTGTATCATACTATACCAATTATACATATGTGTATGCGTGCATGCATACATATGCTACCACTGCTGCTGCTGCTGTTCATTCAACCGTCTACTGACTGATGATGTAAAAAAAATAGTTTTTTTTTTTGTTACGGAAAAATTTTCATGATGATGATGATGATGAAACAAATTAATTATTGTTATTTAGGCATTAATTTTATTTAAAAATCTAATAATTGATTACTATTATACTATTATAAAGGCTTTTATTTGTGGTTAATTGTAATATTGATGACGATTGATGATGATTGATTTTTCATATAGAAAGTTTGCATTAATTGTGTGTTTTTTCTGTTTTGATACTTTTTATACATATGGTTGGATAACATCATTATTATCAGAGTTTATTTACAACACATCCATGTCAACATCCAATTGTTATACTTAAAGATGTACAATATAATGATTTGAAGACTATGGTAGATTTTATGTACTATGGCGAAGTCAATGTATCACAGGAACAATTGCCTCATATTTTAAAGACGGCGGAAATGCTAAAAATTAAAGGTTTAGCTGAGATGCCCGATCATGTACAACTAACAACGAAAACTGAAAATAAATCAACTGAACAATTAGATCAATCAACTGCAAGTAGCGCTGAAACAGCTTGGGGAACAGAAAATCAACAGCATCAAGAACAACAACAAAATCAACAATTTCAACAACAAAATATACAGCAACAACAACCACAACATCATCAACAGCAACCACAACATCATCAACAGCAACAACAACAACAGCAACAGCAGCAGCAGCAAAGAAGAACACCCTCACCTGGGGCTATGTCACCGACAGCGGCTAGACGAAAACGCTTACGTAAATCATCTACAGGTATAAAATTAAATATTAATTGATTCATTTTTAACTTTTGCATCTTGAATAATTGAAGAAAGACCACCCCCATTTCAATTTTTTTCAAAACCTAATTTTTCAAAAACTACTTATTACAATAATTAATAACTATTAGCATCCGAATTTTTTTTTATTTCAGCCGAACGCACATCAGACGAACACAGTAGCATTGAAGGAGGTGGTGGCGGTACTGGAAGTGGTAGTGGAAATATATCCCAAATCGATCAAATGTCTGCATTTACATCGTCCTCCTCATCTGGACCAACAAATTTATCACAAAATATGAATAATTCAAAATTGATGAAGGATTCATCAGATCAATTACATCGTGAATCATCGTCACAAGAAAGTGGTGATGGTAGTGGTGCTGGAGGCAGTGGCCATCATATACATCAAAATATATTAGTAATTATAGCTTTTACTGCTTTTTTTAGCTTTGGGTTTTCCAAAATCAAATGATTTTTAGTGATTTATTTTTTAGTTAACTTACAAAATGCTTCTTCTGTTTAATATTTTATTACAACTGGTAACGTAACTTATTTGAGATTAAACGGTATTCTGTACAGATTAACGAATCTCCTATATATAAGAAAATAAAAATACGGTATCATTCGCCTATTTTAAACAATGACTTTGATTCTATTTGGGTAACTGATTTTCTAAATTGCTATTTTTATAGAGGGGTTTCACTTTTATGACTGGTGATTGTCAAATATATGATTTAAAATTGAAGGACTATGTTTTTAATGTCTATTTTCGGATTTTATTCGCTTAACTTTTACGATATTAACTTATAAAACACAAAATATTTTTAATTATGTATGAAATATATGGTTTTGTTAACTTAATACCAGTTATTATAATGTATGATATCAATTTCTATACAACTAACTTTTTGTAATACCATTTTCAACAGCCTTACTTTAAAAAAGAGACTGGGCAAGATATATCTGGAATAACACAACAAATAGCAATGGATATAACAAGCCCGAATACGTCGAGCGAACATGGGGGATCAACACAATCAGCTGCTCATACAGGTGAGTGTTATTTATTTAATGAATTTATTAATAATATTATTGTTATTATTATTATTATTATTATTATTATTATTATTATTATTATTATTATTATTATTATTATTATTATTATTATTATTATTATTATTATTATTATTATTACATTTATTAAAATACTAACACAATTCGAAATTGTTATTATTAATATCATGACATTTTATTGATACTTAAACCTATGGCAATTGGATATTTTTTTCCATTCAATCAACAAATTTTTATAAAATTTTAATTAACGAATGCTATTCCATTTTTATGAAAACCAATTATATTGTTTAAGTTACTGTTCTTTCTCTTCTAATTGGTAATCATTAATAATTAATTTTATTACATTAAATTTATATAAATAATGCTGCAATTATAATTTATCTGTCAAAAGGAAAAAAGAATTATTGTTATTGTTGTTGTTATTTTATTTTTATTTTTGGTGTGATAATAACTTGTATTTATTTTACACTATTGATTATCGATTTTTTTTATTACTCATATACATACGTAAAACTGGTAAAACGAAAAATGTGTCCCATTTTTTTTTATTTCTTTTAAATTTTGAACCATTCATTAAAAATTCGAAATTATAAAAAACGCATTATTATGCATAACTTTAATGGGAATACTACGGTGATGTTCTGACTTGTATTAGTTATAGAAATTATTTGATCATTTTGTTTATAATATATATAAAAAAAAAAATCTAATGACTAAAGTATCAAATTACATTTTTTTTTAATTTATGATTAAATAAAATTGTATTAATTTTTTTTTTTGGGTAGATGCAGCAACACTGTAAGTTAAAACATATTCGAATGACAATTCATAGATTATCTACTCTTATTAAGATTTATTTCCGTTATCTCATATATTTTCTTTGTTTTGTTTTTTATGTACGAAAAGAAACAATAAAAAATTAATCATAAATTGATATGGAAAATAATTTCAAAATTAAAATTTATGCTTTTTATATAATTGATTTTTTATACTATTACATTTTTTTCTTCTGTTTTTTTTTTTCAAAAATTTACCCCAAAAAATACACACCTCAAAAAATAACTTTCAAATTGAATTTATGAAAGTAACCGTATTTTTTTTATAATGAATATTAAATAAAAATCTATTTTAAGATGAATTTAATACACATAATTTAATTGATTATGAAATTTTTTTATTTATTGATAAAAATATATTTTCATTGATATATGAGAAAAAGAAAATAATAATGAACATGAAAAATATAAATTTATAATTTTTTTATTATTTAATTTAATTAAAAACATTTTTTTTAAATTATTGTTGTTAATCGTTAATTAATTTTATAATTATTATTAATATATTATATTTATTATTGTTATTATTGTTATTATTATTATTATTATTATTATTACTATTATTATTAATATTAATATTATTATTATTATTATTATTATTATTGTTATTATTATTATTGCTTTTATTATTATTATTATTATTATTATTATTATTATTATTATTATTATTATTATTATCATTGTTAATTTTAAACAAAAATTAATTTGGAAAATGAAATGATGGGGACATTTTCTGATCTTGATTTTGAATATTCCCCCTAACCGAAATTGATAATATAAGTGGGAACGAACATTTACGGTGTGGGTGGATTAGTAATAGAGAGAAAACAGAGGAGAGCTTGTAATTTTTCTTTATATAATTTATTATTTTATTTATTTAATTATTTATTTAATTCGTATTGTTTTCAACAAAAAAAAAGTTTTAAATACAAATTTAAATTTTGATTATATTAATTTAACTTAACTCACACATATTTCACCCTTTTTATGTTATGTGAATTGCAAAACAAAAGAGAATTGATTTTTTTTTTCAATTTCACAGCAAAACACATTATTTATTTGTTTCTCTTTTTCTCTAAAATATGCATTTTTTGTATTCAATTTTGTTTTACCATAATTTATAATCAAAATATAAAAAAAATTATGTATATTCAATACCTTTATTATTGTTATTTTATTTTCTTGAGATTTATTTTTTATTAAAAATGTGTATTTTTAATAGAAAGATGAACAAACGAATAAACAAAAATCAGAACAAATTTTGGAAATTTAATTTTTTTATTTCTTTTTTGGTTGTTTATCTTCAATTCAAAATTTTGTGTTGTTTCCCAAACAACACCAAATAAAAAAATATAAATTTTTTTCTTAATAATTAAATAAATAAAATTAATAAATAAGTGAAAAATAATTGGCTCTCCTTCCTCTCTCTCCCAGGTGTGCAATGGACTGTAGTCGATTCAAATTATGCAAGATTTGCCTTAGCAACGGGCCAAATAAATATTGGGATTCCATCACAAAGCGGCAGTGGTGGTGCTGGCAATAATACAACTAATAATGTTGCTGGTGGTAGTGGTGGTGGTGGTGGTGGTAGTAGTAATAGTGGTAATAATGTCAATGGAAATAATGATAATGCACAAAATAATAGCGGAACTAATGCATCATCATCTACATCGAATAATGATTCATCAACTGGTGATAATCATAATTCACAACAAATCTATCAACAAAGTGGCACAACATATACATCCCAAATAATTTCAGTGAATCCAAATAGTTTGGTAAATAATAATTATTCAGCATCCACATCACCTGAAGGTACTAATAATAATAATAATAATAACAATAATAATACAACAATTGTTCAATATCAAAGTGGCGGTGGTTCAGGCAATAGTAATAATAATGCGAGTGGAAATTCTGGTAATGGTAATTGTGCTACGGCCGGTGGCGGGGGCGCTGGTGGTACCAGTAGTAGTACAAATACTACTAATAGCTCAACGACATCACGCACTGGACAATTGGTTAATAATAATAGTAATAATAATAATAATAATAACAATAATAATAACAATAATAATAATAATAATAACAGTAATAATAATAATAATAATAATAATAATAGTTGTAGTAATAGTAGTAATAATAATAATGATAATAGTCATAATCAAACTACACAATCAACAGGCGGCGGTAGCGGTGGCAGTAGCAGTGGCAGTGGAGCGCCGACAAAACGTAAACGAACTGTTAACCCACAAGGTGATGAAAATTTTCTACGTGCCCTGGAAGCTGTACGATATGGTGGCATTGGATTCTGTAAGGCGGCACGTATGTATGGAGTTAATAATCGTACACTTTGGTTAGAATATAAAAAACGTGGCTATCCTATAAGTCGACCGAGCATTAAAAATCGGATAAAATTGGAACCGAATATGACGCCGCCGCCATCGTCGACGCCCACCAATGAAGACAATACATCAATGGAAAACTATGAGCAAATTTCACAATCAACTGTTAATATAACAGTACCACCGCCAGCCGAAACGCCAACATCATTGATGTGTCCACCGCATGCCCATCCAATGGGTGTTATGAGTTTTTTGGATACACGTCACGTTGAATTTACCCAAGGTATACATCCGATGGCACGTCAACGTTTCGCCGACGGTGGTATTAATGTAAATCCACCAGCAATGAATTCACAGGGAGTAAATTTTAGTTCTATGTAATTAAAATATTTTGTGATTGATTGATGAATGCAACAACATCTAACGATGATTATATAAAATCATAACAAAATAAAAAAAAATCAATCTTTCAAATACCACCATTAAATAATAAATAAATCAATGGTTTTTTTTTTTTTGCTTATTCGTTTTCATTTTAAATATATGAAAAAATCGACAACCAAAATACAAACGGAGAAACTCAACGGCAAATAAATGCTGTTTGACTTACAGAATTTTATCTATCCAGAATTTTAACATGTTAAGAAAAAAGGGACCTAAAAAAAGGAAAATAAACTATTTTTACAAAAAAAAAATTTATGTGTGTTGTTGCCATATGAAAAAAAAATTAAAATAAAACTATTAATTAATTTTTTAATTTAATTTGACAAAAAAAGATGTTTTTTTTTGTCTCTCTGATATCATATACATATTTTTTTGTTTTTAATTACAAATGATAATTTGTTGTGTGTTGACTAGCAATAAAAATGTGCTTTTTATAATGTGAATTAAAAACAATATAAGAAAAAAAACTATAATTGATTTTAAATTTTTTTAATCTTGTTTATTTATTTTATATTCTTTTTATTTCCATAAACAATAAAAAGTTTTAAGTGAATTATAAAACGAACAAACAAAAAACTTTGTGAAAAAAAAGTGAAAAAAAAAAACAAAAGTTATATGAAGAATCTCGAAAAGAAAACAATGTTAAAAAAACAATAAAACAATTTTTTTTTAATAATTAAAACGATAAAAAATCAAAAAAGACAGTAAAAAATGTAAAGATCTAGAGAGACAAATGTTATTTTTATTTTTTAATGTGATTTATTTTTTTTTATGTTTTTCACTTGGAATTTATAGCATAATTCAACTTTAGAAGAACAAAAAATGAATTGATTTATTGTGTTTAAAAATATTATTATTTTTTTTTTATATTTACAGAAGATACAAAAAAAAATTACTTAATGTACTGATTATTCTTTTTCTTTTTAATTAATAATATGTAATTTTTTTCTTTATGAAAATAAGTTATAAAAAAAATTGACAAAATGAGATTGTTAAAAAAACAATAATAATAATAAAATAAATAATTAATAATAAAAAAAATAAATAGAATATGCAAAAATTGAGAATAAAATAATTGTTTTATATCTCTACTATATTTCTCGTATCTCATTATTATTATTATTATTATTATTATTATTTTAAAGGAAAAACAAAATAATTGTAAATAATTTAATTAATAATAATATTTAATATACAATTTAATTAAAAATATTTTTAATCAATAATAATGTAAATTGTTCATCACTATTAATAGTAATAATTTATCAATAAATAACATCGTCAATAAATAAAAAAAAAATCAATCAAGTAAAAAAATATAAATAGATTTTTAGAATCATTTTCTATTGATAAAAATAATAAATACACACACACACACACATGGATAATAATCATTAAATTTATAATTATTTTATTATTATTTTAATATGGAAAATTGAAATAGATTTTTTTAAATAATTGTTTTATTATTATAATTATTTTACTATATATTGAAATTAAATAAAAATTGTTTATCACATATAAGTATACAATAATAAAATATTTAATAATAATTATAATTATAATAATAATAATTAAAAAAAATTACTTCTAATCAAAAAACATTTTCAATATCGGCATTAATTTAATTTTAAAAAAAATAAAATACTATTTATATTATTATTTGAAAACCAAACAAAAACTAAAATACGCGCACATTTTTTTTTAAATTGATTTAATTGTTTTTTTTTTTAAACATTACATTTTATTACTTTTGAAATCATTATGGGTCTGTTTTTTATTGTGTATCTCTTCATTATTAATTATATCAACCATCAATAAGTTCAATTATTATTATGTTCTAATAAAAAAAAATCACAACTGCTAAATAAACACAGAACACTAGTATAATTGCAACAACAACAAATTAAAATTTCTTTTCAATTAAGGTTGGTTTAACTCAAATCAACAGAAATATTTGTTCTGTTTTCAATATATATATATATATATATATGTTAGAAATGGTAAATATTGTTTATTATTACGATTTGATGACCCTAATGTGCATTCCCTTTTAATTTATCTAATAAATTATATACAATACATTTGATGTTTCTAGAATTGAAATAAATAAAAAAATATATTTATAATTAATCTAATATTAATTTGAATGAATGAAAATTTTAATGTTATAAGAGTTATGAAATTTTTTAATTGTTTCAATTCATTTTTATCTTACCTTTTATTCACACTTTATTATTTTTTGGTTTCATTTTAATTTGTGCACGATTTATTTTGAAATCGTAATTTTATTTAAATTTATTAATTTTTTTGTATGTTATGATTTTTCTAATTTAATCCGTCATAGAGGAGAAGAAAAATTTATTTATTTTTTGTGACTTAATCGTTTACGAGTTCGTTTTACAAATTTTATTGTATTCTATTCTATATCCTTTTTTGTTTTATATACAAAGCAGAATAATTCTAAATTTTTTGTTGCATGCATGCATGTGAATCAATAATTAAATAAAATTTCTATATTAATTCTGTTGAGTTCATAAAGAAAAAGCAGAAGAACGACTTTTTCTAATAAGGAAGGGTATTTTTTTATGTTTGAATTTCAAATGAATGTTCTCTCACTAAATGGAAAAAATATTTATTTCATTTATTATTTTAAATAATTTATATTACTCCTAAATAAATTAAAATAATTATTATAAAAAAGATGCGTAAATTAAAAATAAAATAAAATTAGAAAATTAATTTTGATATAAAAAATTATATTTCCTATAAAATAAAAAAAAAATACATTTGTTTTTTTTTTTTTTTTAAATCCTAAATTATTTTTAAACTTTTATCTCTCATAATTAATTGTCATATTTAGAATATAAGAAATTAAAAAAAAAAAACAAAATTAATTTAAAATATAAAACCTATATGTATATTTTATATTATATAGCAAACAAACAACACAATCGATTTTTTAAAATAATTAAATTAAAAAAAAAATTACACAAAAATCCTTTCATATTAAGCGAATTAAATTAACTTTTAAAGAATTCAACAAAAAACGAACCAATTTTTTTTTTCAATATTAAATTATAATAATTTTTAAATCATAAGCGTTCGTTTTAATATAAAATCTTATTTACTTAATGGCAAATAATTAACAAATAAAAAAAATTATAATTTATTATAATAGGAATATTTAATCAATATTAATTAAAAAATAAATAAAAAATAATGGTCTGTAAATAATTTTAAAAATAATTTCTAGTTACTTTTTTTTTTATAATGATTAATTACAATATTATTATTATTCTTAAAATAGGAATATAAATACATTTAATTTAAATAAAGCAAACAATAAATGTAATATTCACCTTCTAAAAACAAAGCCCCCCCAAAAAAAAAAAAAAATTTATAGATTATTAAATAAAAAATTCCTATCTCAAAATAAAACATTATTTTTTTTTTTATTTTGTGTTAATTTATTTGGGTTCTCATTTTTGTTTCTTCTTTTTAAACCATAAACCCAAAAACAGCAATTTAATTTATTGTATTTTATCAAAAATAAATAATAAAAATAAAAAAAAAACGACAACAATAAAAATAAATAACATTATAATTATAATTATATAAAATTCATATAATAAAAAATATATAAAATAATAAATGAAATGAAAAAAAAACACAGAAAATTTAAAAACCAATGTATTTTGAGTTTTAATTTATTTTTACTAAACAATTTCTTTTCAAAAACAAAACAAAAATAACTATATTTTGCGGCTTTTATTTATATTAATCCTAACCATTCATTCACTTATAAGCAAAAAAATCATTATCATATTCGTAAATGTATCTGAGTTTTATAAAAATTAAAGTATGTATTCTTAATTTCTATAGTTTCAGTAAAAAATATAGCAATGGGTAGTAAACGGGGTCGTGTATTAATAAGACAACCACGCATTAAACGTGATAGCGAAACGGGTGGCAGTGTTCATGGTGGAAGTAGCAATAATTTGAGCTGTGGAATGGGAAGTAGTACGACGAGTAGTGGTGGTAGTAGTAGCCAACATTCACCTGAAATTGTTGAATTTGATCAAATGTTATCGTCACATCGTCTGTTACAAGTACCAACTGTACATCCAAAAATTGAACGACATGCATCTGAACCGACCCCAACAATAACACCAACATCACCGTATTTATTAAATTTACCAATGATTGGAGGACATCATAATCCGGCATCATCAAATGAACCACATCTATTATATTCCCATCCATTACATCATCATCATCATCAACAACAACATCTTCAATCTCATCATATGCAGCATCCTCATCATCATCATCATCATCATCAACAGCAGCAACAGCAGCCGCTGCACCATCAGCATCAGCAACATCCTCATCATTATCATCATTCTTCATATTTAGTTAAACAACATTCACATCCATTATTATCACATGATTCTACACCATATCCACCATTACAAAGACAGCTCTCTTATCCAATATCAACAACGCCAATCATCGAATCAACTGCCCATTCAACAACGATTAAAGATACATTATCAACATCGACATCTATATCATCATCGTCATCATCATCACAATCAATAATAATACCAATTACTTCAACATCATCGGCCATTGTTACAATTGGCGGTGATGGTAGGAGTAGTATTGATTCTGGTGGCTCTTGTATTGATGATGGTGGTGGTGGTGGTGGTGATGATGATGATATTCCAGCAACATTAGCAATACCAAAAATTGAACCATTATCATCAGATAATTTAATACCATCAACTTCATCATCGTCATCAACATCACCACCACCAACATCATCAGCACCACCTACATCATCCGATAATACTTTAATGTTATTACCATCATCAATATCATCGTTAACATTATCACCATCGATATTATCAACAACATCAATGCCACCATCATTTACAATTAGTAATAGTGGTGGTGGTGTTAGTAGTAGTGATTATTTTACTGGTTCTGCAATAAAAGATGGAATTTCTTTTCGAAATAGTACAGCATCTTCGTCATCAATGATTGATAATTTATCACAAGAAATCATACCAACATTTACAACATTTAAATCTGAAACAATTGATGTTTTAATGCCATCATCATCATCTTCAAATACAACAACAAAAGCAACAATATCATCCTCATCACTATCATATTCTACATTAACACCGTTAACAATAACACCATCAATAAAACCAATCATTACATCATCAACTCTAACCACAACATCAACGACAACAATATCAATGCCAGGAACAATGTTCCCATCAATAGTATTGCCAACAACGAGTACCACTACTATTACAAATCCCGCAATTGTTGTTCATGAATCTGGAATCGGTGAAGAATGTGGAAGTAGTACCGGTGATGGACAATCAATAAAACATTCAATAACAACAATAACAGGAAATATGGAACATAGTACATCTACAACGTTATCATCAACTTTATCCTCAACGTTAACATCATCAACCACAACAACAACATCTACAGCAACATCCTCAATATTATCATTATCATCATCGTATCGTGCGAAAACAGAAGAGTTACAGCGTTCAGCGTCTACACCTCAGGTATAATTTTTATTGTATAAATATAGCTTCTTAGTCAAATTCATAATATATTTAAAATTTTTAATTTTTAGACTTTGTTCAGTGAGCTCTCTATGGAAAATCGTTTACAACATTGTCCAGTTATACGTCCTGGTCCAGCATTAGGTTGCAATTATTGTTGGAATACAATCGATGATCACGGACGTATTTTACGTCGGAAAACAAAATATCATTGTCCTGAATGTCAAACAAATTTATGTATTGTGCCATGTTTTCAAATGTATCATGAAAAATCATCATCAACCGAACATCAACCGTCTACTAGTGGTGGTGGTAGCGGTGGTGGTGGTGGTGGTGGAGGCAGTAATAGTAGTACTAGTGGTGGGGGTGGCGGTACTGGTGGATCAACGCCAACAATTGATAGTGGTGGGGGCGGCGGCGGTGGCGGTGGAAGTGGCGGAAGCGGCCAGCTAATCACCGGTAAAAGTAACGTTAATAGATATTTACTTGGTGGGTTAAGGCATCAATCAAAAAGTACTTCAATGTAAATGTATTTATTTTTTTTTTTTATTCAATCCAAATCAACCAACGTTGTTTATGTATATCTAAAGAATACACACACCCACTCTCTTGTGCATATATTCAAAACAAAAAACTAAATACACTTGTCGTCTCTTCAGATCAAATTTGTTTAACAAATTATTAAAAATTATCATAATTGTCGAAGAAATTATAATTATTCTAATTATTATTAAATTATACTTTAAGAGCACCATAACGAAAATTATTCTAATAATCACAAGAAATTTGATCGAATCATTGTGGGAATATTGTATGAATGAAAGAATGAATTAATGAATGTCACAAAAGAATTGATGACAATCAAAAAAACAAAAAAAAATAATAAAAATACAATTGAAAAGTAAAACCACTAAAATTAATAAATGAATTAAAAATTTTGAAAACTTCTTCTTTACGATTTTTTTAAAATCGATCAATAGATAGATGTATTGTTTGTCCGTTGAATGTATGTAAAAAATAAAACTTCTTTTTCAACAACAACCATAGAAACTTCCTTCCCGCATCACAACTATAAACCATGAAAATCTGCTGACCATCACATTTTATTTATTCTAATTTACATATAAAATATGGGTTCTAGCAAAAATAAAATATTCCTGTTCGGTTATGTTTTTTTTTCTTTTTAGTTATATCCAAATTATCTTACGTAAGTCGTAAGATATAATAATGGAAAATTAAAAAAAAAAAAATAAATAAATTAATATTTGCCATAGTAATTTAATATTAAAATTATTCTAAAATAGATTTAAATTAATATTTAATGTTTTGTTCTCGTTCTTGTGTGTTTGGAAACTTGAAATTTTGAAAAGAATGAATTAAAAATTGAAGAATTAAGGATTGAGATATTTTGTTCAGCCAGCGATATATTAGAATGTACTTTTTTTTTTTTATTGAAATTTATGAATTTATCCTTAATCGTTTTGTCTTAATCGTTTAATTTTTCTCTACTGAATTGCTTATTGTAATTTCTACATGATCGTTAAATCTTTTTTGCATTTGATTGAAGCAAAAAATGAATGGTCAATTTATAGATGACTGCCTGACACCCATACAATAGGAACACAGTTTTAAATAATAAATGTACCTGAGACAATATGAAAATTTTTAAATAATTAGTTAAATATAAAAGAATAACAATTTCACAACACTCGCTCATCATAATCATAATTAAATATTCAAATATTTAAAAAAAATATTGATGCCACTTTAAAATATAAATAACAATAAAAACAATAATTTATAATACATTATATAATAAAAATCAGCTTGGTTTTTATTTTTCTGTTGTATGCATGCCTGAATATTTCGATATATAAATGATAAAACACAATAAAATATGGAAAAGAAAAATTAAAAATCATTGTGTTTATTTTTTATTGATCTCCATCAAAAAGTAATTAAATAATTAAGTAAAATTTGTAAAATATTGTTATTTTGCCAACTTAGAAGTTTGTTGATATTAATTGAAAAAATCTTGGTCTGATGGAAGAGTGTGATATTACTGTATAAATTCTGTAAAAGGATCAACCCATCAATCTCAAATGAGCTACACGCTGGACAATTTGGATCAATTGAAATTATTGAGGACATCCTTTTCTAGATCTCAACTAAATCTTTCAATCCACACTAAATCATTAAATTTACCCATTTAAATTTAAAAATTTGGATTGTTTCGGTATTCGGTATATTTTAAAATTGATGGATTTTAAGCGTTTCTTTTTCGGACTATGGGAAAAGTTGAGAAAGCTATATAGAATATTTGTACTTTTTACAACAATCAAAATGGTTTAACGCAATGAACAAACTAAACGACACAAATTTACATTAATTAATTTTTATATTTCAAATATAATTTGAATAATAAATAATATATAGATCTTTCACATCTTTTGGTGTTCGTTGTCGTTGTGAAATGATTTTCATTTGATATTTATTTTTTTTTTTATTTGACTCCTTTGTATTCATTAAAGCTAAAACAACATTATATTTTCAATTTATCTATTTTTTATCATCAATTTTTTTTGTTGGTTCAACGATCGATTCGGTGGCTGGATTAGCATTTCTAAAATTTGGAAATTGTTCCCATGGTGCTGATAAATCAAATTTACGAAATTCTTGTGCTAATTCCAATGGTTCACAAACAACACGTTTTTTCTCATCATCATAACGTAACTAAAAAAAAAAAAAAAAACAAAAAAATATATGGTAATGCAAATTGATTTGATGTTTTTTTTTTTCAATCTATTTACTTCAACATAACCGGATAATGGAAAGTCTCGTCGTTGTGGATGTCCTTCAAATCCATAATCAGTTAAAATACGACGTAAATCGGGATGATTGGCAAAAAATACTCCATACATATCCCATATTTCACGTTCATACCAATTGGCTGCCTTAAATACATCATTTACCGAATCGATTGGAGTCAATTCATCCGTATAAGTTTTAACACGTATACGTGAATTATAACGTAACGATAAAAGATTATAAATTATCTGAAAAATCAAAAAAAAATAAATATAATAATAAGATTTTAAACATCATTCATTGTAAAAAAAAAAAAAATAGTAAACGTACTTCAAAACGGTATTTTCTTGATGGTACATCCATTCCGGCAATATCAACTAAATTTGCAAATTGTGAATTATGATTATCTTTTAAAAATTGCATAACTGGTACAATACCATCTGGTGAAATTAATACTTCCAATTCATCACCGGCTGTTAATTGTACTTTTTGTACATATTTCGGTAAACATTCAGCAACATATTTACCAAAATCGGTTAAACTACTACGTGCGGCTGCATCCGGTTGACGTACAGTTGCTGTTTCAAATTTGATAAACAGAATGAATATTTTAATTATTGAATTTTATGAAAACTATGATAATAAAACAATTTTGATGCTGGTGTGTTGGTATATCGCCGTATTTAATAATAACACACATCTCATAATAATAATAATGAACTTACGACGTTTTTCCTGTACTTTTGCAGCTTCACTTGATAAGAATTTATTAATTAATGGATTCACTGTACATCGAGATCCTGGGGAATATTTCCAAAATAAAATTATCGATTTACAATATAGAAAAAATACACAATCGAATTTAGTATTTTTAAATTGGATTGAATACAAAAATAAAATTTTATATTTACGTTACCATTAAATAAACCATTTTTTGCTGTTACAGATAATCGTTGTATTAACGATGCCATTTAATTATAAATTAATTAAATATTAATAATTAATTTATTTATGGGAAATAAAAGAAAGAAAAAAAACTCTTTTTTCATTCAATGAAAACACAAAAAAAAAATTATATATTTTTATTTATGTAATATTTTTTGGAATGAAAGAAAAACAAAAATAACAAAAATCAAAAATTGTTGGAAATGTCAAGTTGTGAGGTGACATAAAATAAAACCACATAAATACATTTATATTGTTTTATTAGATATCGGTAAAGTAATAATGTGATTGTTATCTGTTTTAAATAATTTATTAAGGTTTTTTTTTTTTTTTACCAATTATTAGATAAAATAATAGATAATTTTTTCAATTTCAGAAATAATAACAAAATAATTGTTTTACATATTTTATTATATGTCGTTGTTTTTTGGATGGAATTAATATTTCAATCAAATTGATAGTGAAGCAAAGAGATTGTTGGCTAAAGAAAATAACTATATGAACTTGATTTCTATTATCTGGAAAGCTGAAGATGATGTGCTAAAATGTTAATAAAACAATTATAAAAAAACCCAAAATCGCATACACATCTTTATTTATTAATATTATGAATGTAGTTAATTTAAATTACTGACCATATCAGAAATAATATAATTGTTAAGGAGCGAGCTATATCAAGAATATTTGAGTTTAAGCCTATATAATTTAATTTCATATTCCATTTGTTTGGTATCATAATATGTTCACTTTTGAGTTTTGACATCGGACGGAAGGACCCAAAAAATAAGGACGGAATGCAGAATATAGTAGAACATCTGTGTGATTAATTGTCTGATGTTTACAATTAATTAATCACACAACCGTGTGATTAATTGTCTGATGTTTAAACTAATGATTCGATAGAATTGGAACCACATTTTTGGTGAATATAGATTTCTTCTGTCACAAAAACCAAATATATTTATGTACTATTTAAAAATGACAAATTAAAAGGTATACAATGAAAAAATTTGAATAAAAAACAAATCTTCTATATAAGTTTGTTAAAATAACCAAAGAATATATAAATACTTTTACTTTTTATCATATGTAAAAAAATATATGTTTTTATATTCCATAAGGATATAAAAAAAACTCATCCACAAATATTTTCACATGAAATCACTTTTCTTCTTGAAATCTATAATAAAAAATATATATTCGAAATACAAAAAAAAAAATAAAATAATATTTAAATCTTTATATATATATAGGGAAGTGTTAAAATTTTACATTTCCTTCTATATGATATCATTCCTCTTTACATATAATACCATAAAAAATATCCTTTCGTGTACCACGCACAGACAGAGGAAACGGGATATAATCAAACAAACAAAAAAAAAATAAACAAACATACACAAAATACAATATAAATATATATATATATATATAACATGTAAAAATGTTTTAAAAATAAACTTTTCAAATTCATTTGAATTTTTTTTTTTTGAATGATAAACACAAAAAGTTTCCTTACGCTCTAATTCCTTAATATATATATATTTTTATTTTTTTAAAAGCGTATTTTTTTTACATAGCATAGAGATAAATGAAAAAAATATGGGTTTTGAAAATGAAATGAATGAATGAAAAATGAAAGGAATAATAATAATAATAATGTTTACATGTTTCAAATATATATATATAGAAAGAAATGGAAGTGATATATATTGAAGGAAAAATAAAAAAAAACATCAATGAATTACGTATTGTGACCGCAAAAGTTGTACAAAACATATATATAGTATATAACTTAACTATAATAATATGCAACCGCACGTAACTTAAAGTTTTTGTGATTTTTTTTTATTATTATGAATTGTATTAAATAAAAATATATGTTGGTGACTTTATTTTTCTTATTCGTCTTCCTTAAACAATTAAAAATTGAATTAAAATTATATTTATTTATCACCCAAAATAATTTATAATTTTATGCATTAAATTAATATATTATAGGATTTTTTTCTTTATATTTTTGAGATAAGATCCTTTTCCCCATTTTTATTCGACGTTTCAGGTTTCTTACCGTTCAAAAAGGCAAATGATTTATTGATAACGCCCGATTTTTATATGATATATATAAAGGACCTGTTCATCTCTGGTTTTTGTTCCTTGTATATTTACCATTTCTTTCTTAAACAAAATTTTTACTATATTACATTTTAGTTTAATCAACAATATTATTAATTTCTAATTTCTATTTTAAATTCTATATATGCGCATATATTAATATAAATAATAAATAAAAAAAAAATATGTATCTTATTCTTATATATGGTATATTGTAATATCCCGTATTTCGATTTCATTATATTAATTAATATTATTATATATTCGTTTTCGATGTTGAAAAGTATATATATGTGATAAATTATATTTATATATATATCTTTATACACATCGCACGTATTTAATATAAATGTGTAATGTATCAAAAAAAAATAATAAATACAGCTCTATATAAAAAGTGTAAATGAAATGCATAAATTCTATATTCTATTGGAAGAACGTTTTTATTTTGTATATATCTAAATATACAACATATTAATATAATTTATATTATATATTGATATACAGAGCGATTCTTATAATTTTTTTTATAAATATATAGCATAAATTATCTGATTTACAACTGTAGATTTTAAAAACAATTAATGATAAATAAATTATTATATATAAAACTCCACTATATACGGATATAAGTAAAACTATTTGATTTTTTTGTGGTAATTTCTGTTAAATTAACATTTAAATTCATATAAAGGATTCACATTCAGAGTTCACATGAAAGATTTGATGTTTTGTATAAAAAAAAATCTTCCTATATTCCAATTTATCTATCAACGATTTATGTTTTAAATAGAGAATTCTAACCTATTCTATATTTATTAATTTTTATGCATATGGAATTTTCTTTGATTTATGTATGGAAATTACAATCAATTAATTGTATATTTATCAATTTATTCGTATTCTTATAACCTTCAAATAATACATAGAAATTATAGAATTATTAATTATACTATGAAAAAAAGCGTAACGCATTAATTATTTATTATTATGTTGTTTTTTTTTATATTTTATATAAATTGACGATATTTAAATAAATGAATAAATTATTTTTTATGAATTATTATATTTATTTTATATATTTATATATTAACAATATTATAATAATTTAATTATATAAATAATCATTTTTAATAATATATATATATATATATATAGGAATATATCGCAATCAAGTCGTCATCATTAGATATATTATACTTACATTACATACACATTACAGGTATATAAAATAATATAATATAAATAATAAATTATGAAAAGCTCATATTTAATATAATTAAGAATTATTTTTTTTTAACTGTTTTTTGCTAAATATTGTTTTTGTTATTAAATAAATGTGTGTGTGTTTTTTTTGTTATATATAGTAAAAGTTGAATTATAATTATTTTTTTTTATTTAATTTAGATTAAAAACTATTAAATATTTTATTAATTGTCTTTTCAATATCGTTTTGCATAAAATTATTTATTATTATTATATCTTTATCTCTGTGTGTGTGTGTTTTTGTTTTTTTTTTTTTTTATTTTAAGATATTTACGTCTGCATATGCAATATCAATAAATAATAACATGAATTGCACTAATATCAATTTAATATAATAAATTAATTATATATATATTGATAAAAACATTTAAATTTTTACAAAAACAATTGTAAAAAAAAGGTCGACACCACACACAAAATATATATAGGGAAAATATTATTTATTATTATATTGATCGAATCGCGTATAATAATTAAAAAGTGATTTTAATTTCCTGATGTATAAAATTTTATTATATATACTTTGTATATTATATTGATAATTATCGAAATTAAAATTATAATCTACATATTTTTTTTAAGAAGGAAAAAAATAAAATTTATTTGTATATTATTATTGATTTGATATGTTGATATAATAGATAAATATTCACATAAATAATTTAAGTGTTTTTTTTTTCAAATTTTGTAAGCACAATTTTCAACAATATAATGAATAGAATATTCAAATATATATATATATATTATATTGGAAGTTGTTAGGTAAATGAATTAAACTTCAAATAAAACATTATAGCAATTCTATTCATTATACTTGAATATTATTACATATACACGTTTCCAAATAAGAAATACCAAGCAATTCGGGTTACTTTATATTATAAAGTATATATATTATGTTGAATGAAAAATATATAGTTTTATTTTAAATAAAGTTTGTAATAAAATGGTACTTTTGAGATGGTGTACCTCTGCTAGATATCTATATATGGTATATATGCATAAAGAAGTTTATCAGAAATATGTGTATTACAAAAAGTTTTACAGAACAAATGTATATATAATCTACATTACATGTATATATAGAATATATATCAGTGTTGGACATCTATATACGCATAATCTACATTTGCATATAAACACTTTTCTGGGATCTCTGAAGTTATCCGTATGTCTATAGCAACTCCAAATTCAATAGTTGAAAAATGCTGGTCTTACGTTTTGATAAGTTTCAGATTATTGACTGATCTAGGAGCAATTTGATAAAATCTTGAACGTTTTTCCATTTTGGTAAGTTTTTTTCCATTTCTTATACTTTCCAAGTCTCACAGTTTTTGTAATTCTATATCCCTATACGTTTTCAACTGCATATACATTTTATTGTTTACGGAACAACACTGATATATATATATATATATATAATTAAATTTACAATGTTCTTGCGGGTGTGATTTTTTTTTTTTTTGAAGAAAATTTTCACCTTACATAATATATACTGTATGTTGTATGTAATGTATATAAGAATTGCATATAATAATTTTGTATAATATATATAAATATCAAAATAGTTTTAAATTGTTTTTGAAAGTGGTACAGATTTATATCATTTATTCATATACATATTTAAAAAATCTTGTATTTTAGTTTTATATTAATTAGCATCTATAATAAAAAAAATACTATAGTCTTTGTTCATTATTATATATGGTCATTCATGTATGGCATATGCACTTTATAAATATCTTGCGACTTTTTAACAAAATCTAAAAGAAAAACTAAAAGATCGGAAAACTCTGATTTGTATTCCATTATATGTATATATAACTTTTCATTATTTTCGTTTCAATACAATATATACAATATATTTGTAAAGTAAAGTGCGGTGGTAGGTAATTAAAAATTTCAAGCGCAGTTTTTAAAAGGAAATATGTATGTATATAGAAATAATAAAATTAAACAATTAAAGTTTTATTTACGTAATCAAAAAATTAATATTTATACAGATTTAGAACTATAAATAATTTTTTAATTTTGTTTACACCGTCGTTTTGTTTTTTTTTCTTTTATTGTTTTCCACAACAATAATAGATACATAACAAATAAATAAAAACTTCTATATATATATTGATATATAATTAATTAGTTTTATGAATAATTAATTTTTTATTTATTTGATTTGTATATTTAATTATATTTAATTATCCCATAGAGTAAAATAATCATATATGAATAAGAATAAGAATATTTATAAGACAAAAACATATACGGAATTAATTAATTGTATTTAATTTTTTATTTTTCTTGCCACATCATAGAGTAAAAGGTGTCTAATATGTTAATAAAGCTTATTATATAATATTTCCCAATCGACCATATTTGAGTGTGAATATTTGAGTGTTTTTGGTTCAGGAAAACGGAGATGCGGTTTTGTGGATTTTTGTTTTCAGTTGATAAAAGTTAAACTATAGAGGTAAATTAATGTATTGTCGACTAAACCAACAAAAAATTTTGGACCGGACATTTCCATATATAGTTAATTTGATCAAAAACATTTTGTTTTTAGAAATGAACAAATGATTTTATAGAAGCAAATCAGGAAATCTGCATATAGCAAAATGTATACCACGATAATGAAACAAATTGTGATTGCAAATTGTTTAGAAAATCATTTATATAGATTGGAATGTCAGAAACTCTACTTTGATAACGTAAACTTATATATGGAAAATCTCAATAAAGCAAACTACTTGCTATTAATCAGAAGATTTTTTTACAATATTACCGAATATATGCGGAGGCGAAGTTTATGAAATATTATGAACTCAATGAAAAATCTCTATGACATGAATTTTAGAATAGAATTTTGACGATTTTTCTTCGTATATATTCTTGCGGTTTATTGTGATATGGGTTTTATATATAAATACATTTTATTTCTGAAGATGTTATATATTTTTTGAAAATTTAAGTAATCTTTGTACCTGTATAATAAATATACATATATATTTAAATGGGGGGGAAAATATCATTTGTGTAAAATAAACCATATTGTATAAGTATATATATAAATATATTATAAGTAAAACATCAAGTTTAACAATTTTACACTTTATATCAAATTTACACATGAGAAAACTTTAATATATATATAACATTCTAAAGTATTAGTATAGATAGATATAGAGTATAATTACATATATTTTATTATTATCTTAATGTTTATGTATATCGTTTAAAATGTATACATATATATATATATATATATATATATATATATTAATTTAACTAGCTATATATATATATATATATATATATATTGAAATAACTAGCTAAAAAGCTAATATTATTTAACATTATTTTATACATAACATTAAATTTTATGTATATAATTTACTTTGTATATATATATATATGTATGAATTCTATTTTATATGATTCGCTATTCAATTGTCTGCTGAATAACTATACAGATATAGTCAGAACAAGGAATACGACATATATTTAAATACATTACAAAAAATCAATTTATACTTTTGTATCATTTTACTATCTTTTATAGTGTATTAGATACTTTGTATAATAAATATACATATATAGATATATAAGAAGAAACATGAGGAAGAAATATCTTTATATATATATTTCAATTATTTACCCATCAAAGATATCCAACATTTTGTATATATATATATATATATAATATAAATGCTTTTAAAAGTTGAACTTTATGTTAAATGAAAAAAAAAAAATAAGACAAATTATAAGAATCACGTATATTACATTTAAAATATACATTTAATTTTTTTTTGTTTTGTTTATTATAAAATACAATCGCTTTTATATATAGAAATGTGTAATCTTTTTATGTGTACTTTTATTTCTTTAAAATATTTTGTATTTTATGTGTAAATATTTATTTATAATGCACGCAGGTAAATAAATAAGAAATTAATGTTATATAACTTTGTTTTATGTATACTTATAAGATCTTGCAAAAAAATAAAAAATACAACATACACAATTCAAACAATTCAAAAATGTACAATGTTTATATACGAAGAAACCACAAACAAAAATATATAACATCATTGCACTTGAAAATTTGAAAAACTCGTTTATTTACCCAAAAATTTCAAACCATAAACCTTTATCTAAATAGAACAATATATATATCCTTTATATTTATACACACCTATATATATATAGAGAGAATATCCGGAAAATTACATCTTTTTTTTTACAAATACTTACAAGTTTGTAAACAAATCAACAGAAGAGTTAACAAAAAAAAAAAAAACAAATGTATTTTAAATTCGTGCGTTGCGATAAACGTGAAAAAACATCAGTAAATTTTATTGTAAAAAGTATATATATATATAGGTAATAGGAAAGGAAAAGCTAAAAAAAAAGGAAAAATCGCTAAAATGATAAAATTTAATCTCTGCATCAATCATTATATATATATATATGGAATACTCCAAACAACTTCAACTATATATATACCGCATGTATAAATAACTTCTTATAAAATTTCCTGATATATAAACTTATATATTGTACATAAAAATATGAAAACAATTTTCTTATATATATATGTACTTATATATGAAACTGTGAGTTTTCCTTTTACATATATTTGATTTTCAACAATTTACAGAGAAAATTTACTCAATTTTATATATGACAGTATATTTTCTATATATAAAATTTCTTGATCCTTGCGTGAAAAATATATATATATATACTTAAAAACACACTGACGGAAAAATGAAATAGGAAAATTGTGAAAAAAAAACAAAAGCTTTCTGAATTGAGATTTATTTATTGCTCTATCTAAATAACTATAATATTTATATACATTTACAACAGTCGTATATGCAATGATACAATACAGTTTTTTGTATATACAAAACAATTCAGTTCAGTCATTATTTAAACGTTAACAAGTTCGTACATTTATAATAATAATAATAATAATAATAATAATAATAATTGTGTTTTTATATTTATTTAAATTAAAAATTTTTATTGTTTATATAGTAATTAAAATAAAAAAAATTAAAAAAAAAGAAAAGATGAAAAAAATATATAAAATATGAAAAAATCGTAAAAATTTTAAAGTTTTTTTTTTAAATTATTATATATTTGTTTGTACGGTCTCTTGAGATTACAACAACAACAAATATATATAGATAATTATTAAGTTTTATTAAAGTGTTGTATAAATAAATGATAATATATTTAAGTTTCGCATATACCTTTTTGTGAAAATTTAATAATATAATAATAATAATATTAATAAAAAAACAAATATTAAAAGTTGTTGAATTCAAAATGAAAAATTTATATGTATATTTATATTCAAAATAGAGTGCGCGAGTAATATTTATAATATAATTGATGATGATGATTGAATTTTAAGAATTTTTATTTAAAAACTAAATTAATGAAAAAAATATTTAAATAAATTATAGAAAAATTAAAAAAAAAAAAAACTAACTAAAAAATTCTTAAGAAAGAAAATCTCTTAAAATTTTTAAATCGCAAAAGATTTTTATTTTTTTTTATCTCTATTATTTTTATTTTGTTGTTTACTTTTTTTTTTATTTTTTGTGATAAAGTGGATATTTAAAAAATACCGGGTATATATAAAGAAATTAATTTAGGTGCAAAAAAAAATCAAATTAAAAAAATGTTTTATTTACATATATGACCTTTAAACTCTATTAAAAATATTATATTTATTTTTGTTTATATTGCGTTTTTTTTCTTCTTCAATAACAAAAAAACAACAGATAAAAATATTAAAAATTGAAATAATTTATTCAGTTTTTTTTATTATACTAATAATAATACTATAATAACGAAAGAAAAAAATTATTATTATTATAATAAATGGATGCAATAAGTAGAAGACGTCGCCAGAAAGGCGACAAATGTAATTGTTTACGTCCGTTAATAAGATTTTGGGGGATAACAACAGCAATTGGTAAGAAATTTATATACTCGTGTTTATATCTTTCTATATAAAAGCAAAAAGCACATTTATCATAAATATATTTTGGTTTGTTTGGATCGTTTGGATTCATAAAAATAAATAAAAAAAAAAATGTTTAGCAAACATGTCAAATATAGAAAAAAAAAATGAAATAAAGTGAATATTTTCTGATTTTTTTTTTATTTTTAGCCACCACAAATGTATAATTTGTTCTATTATTATAGGCATTTTAACTTAATTTATATACGTATTTTTTTTGATGAAGTTTTATTTTATTTTTGTTTATCTATATATATATATATATTTATTTATTTTATTGATATTTTTGTGGTTGTTTATTTTCATTTTCATATATACATTATTATATGAATATGTATGTATATGGAAATGCGGTTTAAAGCCTTTTATGGTCGAAAGGGATTCATAAATCAATTTTTTTTATTTATTTAGTAGTGCCGTCATTGTTTGAGACCTGAACAAAAGAACAGAACTTTAAAAAAAAAGTCGGTTCCTTCATTTTTTTTTTGTTTTTTTTTTTTGGTGTTGAAAAATGTTCGGTGAAAAATTGAAGTGAAACAATTGTATATTTTTTTGCTCGGTTTTTATTTTATATCATGAAATTCAAAATAACACATACACGTATAAAATATATGAACGATGAAAAAATTATTCTAAAAATATATACATAAAAAGGAAAAAAAAGAATAACAAACAAAACAAAATTTGGGTTCTTTGATTCGCACCGTCGATTTTAACGGAGTAGAAAAATGAGTCTGAACTGAAATAACCGAACACACATTTTATCAAACAATCATCTACTCTCTTTTGGTTCTGTTTTTTATAAAGTTCTGAACAGCCAAACAAGTGATTTTTTTAAAGTTCTGATTTTTTTTCTGTTCGGTTGTTACTCGGTTTTAGTCAAACAATGATGGCATAGGTTTATTAGAAATACCCTCACTCTATGCATGCTTATATATTTGAATTAAATATTCGCGTGTTATGTATACAAAAAAACGTTAGAATTATTTATCTATATATATAAAAGTATAATTCATTCTTTGCTGTATATAAATACCCATATATTTTCAAAAAAAAATTAAATTATTCTTGCAATGATTGTTGTTTTATTGGCAATATTCCAGAACAAAATATATAGTCCGGGTTCTTATAATATACATATACATTTTTCTGTGTTATTATCCATATATATATATATATATATATATTTGTATATAGAATATAGAAATTATGGTCTATAGATTTTTTTTTGTTTAAGCTAATCAAATCAAAAACTTATATATATAGGATTTTTTATTGTTTGTTTTATTATATATATAGTATATAAATTGATAAATTTATTGTACATTTTTATCGCTATTATCTCTTTACACTTTTTTCTTTGATGCCATTTTTCTACATGCAATGGATTAAAAAAATAAAATTTAAATCAATTCAATGATTGTATAATTATAAACTTAAAAGTAAACATTTATCTTTGAATTATCTATATATATAGATTTTATAATTATATATATATTTGGTAAATATTCAAAAAACAAAAGTTAAATAAACAATGCAATATTTTTGTATATGAATTAAATTGTTCAAATCTAAAAATATTCTTCTTTTTTTATATCAGTGATAACAATTTTTGTATTAGAAAAATCTCCGAACGAATTCAATGTTTTTTCATATATATTCATTAAAACCATAAAAACAAACAAAAAATTAAATTTAAGATAATTTTATGAATTTTGCTATATTAACTTTCATAATATTAAATTACCATTGTCCTGTTCAATCAATCACGATATCTATATAATAATAAAACAATATACACTTTTTATCTATATACATAATAATCTATATGTACACAATATAAAATTACATTATTTAAAGCATAAATCTAACCATTCAAATATGTTATAAGGTCTATTTTTGGAGTATATATATACTACAAATAAATAAATATAGCATCAAATATATATATATATATAATCATCAATATCAATTTTGATAGCATATACATTTTTATAAAAAAAAAACAAAAAAATTATTTCAAATATTAAAAAATATGAAAATATAAAAAGATACTGACTTTTTATGTCATAAATAATTATTTAATGAAAAACGAATAGACCAAAAAAAAAACAAATTGAAATGTAAAATATTATAATTTTATATACAATAAAGTTAAAAAATAATATTAAATTATATATTATATGCATGATACGGGTATATCTCATTTCGTTGTATAAATAATCATTTTCACATTGAATCATTTTCACTGCTAATAATGCAAAAGAATTGTATAAAGCAAATGATGGAAAATAAAATAAAAAAATATTTTAGTTAAAAAACTACGTGTTAAGAATATTTGATTAGATATAATAATATATGAATCTACAAAAAAAAATAATGTTCATATTCAATGAATTGAAAACATTATTTTTTTTTTGGTTTAAATTTCTTTTTTTCCTATTCATATATATAGTGAATTCCATATGGAAATAAAGGCAAAAAGTTATTATAATTTTTTTTTCCTTCTATTTAGAAAAATATATATCAAAAAACATTTGGTTCAGTTTAGTTATATATATATACTAGGGTACGGCACCAAAAACCAAATGGAAATCCGAAATTATATATATAACTAAACTAAAAAAAAAAAAAAGGATGGATTATTTCTTTCACTTATATTACTGTTTTTTTTTTATATATGTAATGCTAATAATATTCACTGAAGTAGAATTAAATATATCGTTTGTTTTTTTTTTAGTTTTAGGCCGTTTGGAAAATGTTCCTGCATTTAAAATTTCTTTATATATACTAATTTTTTTGTGGATATCAATAATTTTTGTCAAATTGTTATTGATTGACATTTTAATACCGCACGCAGTTTTGAGATTGAAATCCGCATAATATGATATTATATCAATTTTTACATTACTTAACAAAATAAATAGTTTTATCATCTTTGTAAAAATCACCATATTTCATTCCTTTAAAGGTGAATGTTTAAAACCTTGACTAATGAAACTTATATATTAATTTTTTCATATTAATTTGAATACAAGTATCATAAAACTTTCTAAGCGACCTTTGATGATTATAAAATATATAAAAGCACAGCATCTATAATGTTGATGGACAAAAAATGTTAAATTGACCCTTTTTTTTTTTAAGAATTGTACCATAAATATAAAGAAAATATATAAAATAACAATTTTTTTAGCCTTTTTTTCGAAAATGTCAATGCGGTGGTATGGATCTTATGATATATGGTATTTAATTAAATCGAATTTGAAATGTCAATACAGACATTTAATTCAAGTATAATCAATATAGTTTCACAATTAAATCTTTCTACCGTTGTTTATGTTATCATATGCTATATACGCAGAGCAGACCCTATAACAGTTCTGATGTCCATTTTCACATTACCATTTGAGGTGAACTATATATAGCGATGCTTGATGCTTTTAACGAGTTTAATAAAGCCGATGGTCTATTCCTATTCCTCAACTTATAAAATTACTTTAAAAAAACACAAAATCATTGCTAAAATAACATTTATTCGAAAATTCTGTATAATTTTAGAAATGAAATTTTGTATACTTCTTTAAGGGCTGTATAATTATATGAAGGAAATTTTGTATTATGTTTTGAGGAAAATTATTATGTATATATTCGTGTTTAAAGGAAATTCTGTATAATTTTCTAAATATAATTCTCCATAATTTTCTGAGAATATACTATTAAGTTTTAATATGATATTTAAGTTATTTAACATTTATCATCATAAATTTATACAAAAATCTTGCAAACCCAAACCGCTTGATGTAACTCTTTTATTTCTATATTCAAAATTTCAAAGGAAATCATAATTTTTAATAATAATTTTCTAATTTTCTATAACAATGCATAAGAAGAGCTTCTTTTTTGTTTATAATATATATATATATATATATACGTAGATAAAAGTAAAAATATCTCCTTTTCCAATCAAATCTCAATCCCCTTTTATTTTATATTATATTAATTTACTTAAATTTAATTTAATTTACAAATATTTCAATTATTTATAATAAACGTATATGTATATAAATGAAAAATGTCATTTGTTATATATAACTTTATATAAATATATAATAATATTTGAATTTGTTTATGGTAATATTAAAACGTTTATGTACATACATACGCGAAATCATTTCTATATATTTTCTAAGTAATATCGTAATATAATACACATTTCATATACATAAATGAAAATATAAATGTGAATACAATTTAAAAAAAAAAAATAAGAAATATAGAAATAAGTTGTATATATGAAGATGAAATATTTGGGGCAAAATGTTATTATATATATACATATATACATAGATATATAATAACATATTTCAAGTTGTATACAAGAAAATTATATAAAGGGAATTGTTTACATCGTGACGATTACAATATGTATATAAATATAAATTCTAGAGAATGTTTGAACAGAATTGAACAAGAAAAAAAAAATTACGTAATATAGAACAATTTCAAGGAACAAATATTTTATAAATTTTGTGATTATATTTCAAGATGTTATATACAATGGCAAAAATTACATTAATTTAAATAATATTACAAAAAAAAAAAAAATAGAAGGTATTTTCTGTTGAAGTAACAAAAATTAAAATAAGTTACTGCACATAAAAACTTGTGGAAAAATCTTTTACTATATTTATGTATATATGCGGCAAAATAGAATAAGTTATAATATTAACTTTACATTATATTACAGGAATAAAATGGAAATAAACGAATTATATTCACTTGAAAAATTTCAACACTTATATATGAAATTTATTATTTAATATATATATAGAAATTATTATCACACTTTTTTTTTCTTTTTACATATAAAGTTATCATTCATTTATCCCATATAATTATTTAATTTCTTTTACAAAAGGATTTTCATGTTATAACATTAAAGAAAATATATATATATAATATATAAATTTTTTATATACATTTTTTTTTTGTTTCTTCATCATATACTTTCCATTTCAAATATACAACTTTTTTGTTTCTTATACACATTTGCAGATATATACACGAAATAGATATGAAGAAAAACAAAAAAATTAAACATATTTCGCACATTTATTTATGAGAATTATACAAAAAATAGAAAGAATCTTCTTCATTTTAATTTTTTTTTTTTTGCGAGATAGAAATCTTTTTAATTTAAATTCCATTATAAAATATATAAATTTGTATATATGTGTAAAATATATAAATTTGAAATTCATGCGATGATGGAATTTTTAAGTGAATATTTAAGTTGAAATTTTTTTTGTTTGTTTTATTCTTTAATTGACTGATGATTATATATATACTGATTATATATCATATATATATAACTTTTTTAATTATTTTTATTCAATCATCATCAAATAAATTTATTTATAATTAAATATAAAGGTTACATTAATGTCATTTTTTCCATATATACATAAATTTTTTAAGTTTTATTTAATGAGCGACAAATAAATATCCCTATAATTTATTAATTTTACAAAGAAATTCAATTGTTACAAATTCGATTTTTTCACAATTGCACTTTACAAAATTTATTAAAAAAAAAAACATATTCGTGTTAAAAATATACGTAAAAAAAGGAATTAGATAAAATATTTTTAAATACAAAAACTCATTTTAATTTATAATTATTTTTTTTTGTTTTACATGGATAAAACCGGATGTATTGAATATTATAAAAAAATAATGAATATATGTTAAAAGAAAAAAAAAACTCATTTCACTAATTAAAATGTTGCAGAAATATTTATATTTTTCTGTGCTATTTATTTTTTTTTGTTTATATATTACGAGAATTTTTTTTTTTTAGATTTTATATCATGTATTATAAAATAAAGCTATAGCTATATATAAATGGTACTTAACATACACATATATATGTATTTATTTTATTCCATTTCATTTTTTCTTAAAAATTAAAACGTACATTTTATAAATATTTATTACTATATATAGTTTTTATTACATACTTTTCTAAAATGATTAAAATATCCCTGTTTATGGAAATATTACAATTCATAATAAAAAAAATTCTCACAAAACAAGATATCTATCAAAGCAAATTCAATTAAAAGCCAAAATCGTTGTAGATTGTTCAAGTGTTGATAGAATAATTCCTGATTGTTCAGGAATTAAGGACTACGGCATTTATAGTTTAGTTTATCCATTCGAAAAACTCCTCGCTTATTAAATAATAAATTGAAAAATTACCACTATAATTTTTGTATCTCAAATAAAAAAAAATGATCATTTAACGAATGTTTAATATATTATTATGTTATTATGGAATCTGGTGGTTTGTTGTTGATACAAAAAAAAATTAAAATAAATAAATAAATTTTTTGCGAATTTAAATTACGTAAAGTTTTTATTTTTAATTTATTTTTTTTTCATCCATAAATACTCTAAATATGTATATAAAAAAAAGCTTAGCTCATTTCATAAAATATTTCAATTTTGTTATACATTTTATGTTTGTTTGTTTGAATAAACGTTTTTCTTTTCCAAATGGTGTAATTTAAATAACCACTAAATTGTTCGTATATTTATATAATAGAAATACTAAAAATATGTGTATATATCCATTGTATTATTTATATATATACATAATAATAAATAACAGCAAAAGAAATACGTACTTATGCGGTCAAATTAACATTTTTGTTTGCTTTAGTTTTTTTTTTTAAAGAAAAACACTTTTTTGTTATGTTTTTCTCTATATTCCATATAATACAGTATTATATAGTTATAGTATTAAAATATAAATAGGGAAGGATCATGCCATTAAAAATGGTGAAAAATGGCTTATTTTAATGTATAAAATATATATATTTATGTTTTTTGTTTTGTATAATGAATGGTTCAATAGAACTTTAATTCAGCTGATTGGTAATCCCGAGAATGTTTGCTTGTACTTTAAACCAAAAGGTATTTATATATACGGAATTTATTTATTGTTTAAAACTGATTATTTTATACAGTCCGCAAGAAGAATTAAATATAGAAAATATCATATGTAGATATAATAAGTAAATGTATCTGATAGGATATTTCATAATATTTAACTCAATCCTAACCGTGTTTTTATAAATCAGATATAGATATTAACTCAGAAATCAGATATTGATTTGTTTTTTAAGAAAAAAATCAATAACACATTTCTTGATAAAATAAAATTTTAACAGAAGATGTCAAATAAATTTTATACTAACATCTGATTGACAAGATTTCATTTTGTTTCACCAATAAACCAGTAAAATGCATTACAAAATTGAGATCAGAAACATCTCAACATATATCGCTATATAATATAAATAAACAAATGAACATATATATAAGGTAAATCAAGCGCGTATATAACATAAGTTGTTATGACACCAAATAAGTATATCGTCTCTATATATATACATATACATATATTATAAATAAGATAAACGATATTGTGTTTGTATATATTACAAAAGTGATTTTTATATGCAATGTTTAACAATTTCGATTTTTCCTTTCTGTTATATATATATTTTATTGTATATAGAAAATATATATGTATATATATATATATATATATCATATAAAGCAAAAGAAAGCTTTTTTTTTGGAAACTGTTCATATCTTTTGTGAATATCCTTAAACAAATTTGGCATTATTCCAGTTTATCGAGTCATATATATATTTTATATACTTTATTTATATAGTTATATATATATAGTATTTTAAGTTATCACACACTATCCAATATATGTATCTGTACCTCTATTATTCACTGTATATATTAATATTTGGGGTAGAAGATTCAAATAATGTATATAAATAGAACATATGTTAATATACATTATATTGTTCGAGCGTGTTTAAGACATTTTATTACTATTTTTTTTTTCAATGTGTTTACAAAGAGATGAATGTTTTATGTTATATGAAAATGAAATGAAAAAAATTTTATGGATTATAAATATATTATATATTGTCACTTTTAATTTAACAAATTCATACGTAAATTTTTATCTATATGTTTAAAATCGTTATAAGTGAACATATGTTTTTTTACAATATTTTTATATATAGCCAATCCAATAACTAACGAATAGATTATTATCTTATATTTTCATATATCGTTGAATTGTAAAACATATTAAATTAAATGTTAAAATATTTCAAAGTTTCACTATTTGATTTTGTTATACATAAAAATATGTAAATGTATATATAGATAAAATTAATTTATTTAATCTATACCCTTGCGAATATAATATAAATATATATGTTTATTGTTTTTTGTTAGAAAATCAATTACAATTAAAATAGATAAAAGGGATATATAAATTCGTATATATAAACAAAAGAATTTATATATATTATTGCGTGTATATTAGAATAAAATTGTTTAACTATTTATTTTCGATAGCATATACCAAAGAGGTCCCGCTTTATACTTATGATGCGAGTTTGTGTATATAAAATTCAAAGGAAAACCCTTTGCGATTCATGAATTTTGTTTTTTTTGTAAATATAAATAGATTTTCCAAATAGTGTAAATGCGAAATGAATGAAATTAATTTAGAAATAAGTATAATACAATAGATAAGCTATTGTGTTTTATTGTCTATATACCATATATAGATTTTATAAATTGAAAATATTTTAACATTTCATTAACATATGTATTATAAAACTATATATACTATACGTAAACATTTTGTATAATCTACATAATCACTATGTATATCACTACACAGTGCTAATATTTTAGTTAATGAAATATTTTAAAGGGTCACTTGTTGTTTTTGGTATATGAATAAGCGAATCAACAAATTGAGATTTTGGATATTTTATAGATTTAAACGACAACTTGAAAATGTTTTATAAAATATATGATAATGAATACTTTCAGATAATATCCAGTGATCATAAAAACTATAGTTTTTTTTATATATTCATTAAATTAGATTAGATAAAAACTTTTAATTTTATTCCATAGATAAACAATGAAAATTTTATATACCAGAATGTTTATGATATAGGTACTTCACTGAACTGTAAGACAAATATTATTATAATGTGTTCGACTTCGAATTGTTAAACATGTAAAACATAAATAGAAAACAATCTTAATAAAAATCAAATATATATTATTTCACTTTTAAGGTACTAAATTAGATGTTCCTATTTATTCATATTTAATATAGAATATCGTATTATTTTATAAAAATATATACATTCTCGATTACATTGACAAAAATTTAGATAGACGCATAATATTTTGCGGATTATATTTACACAACATTTGCAAATGTTTGATGTATTATTATAAAAAAAAAAAAATAAAAATATATCCAATATAATAAAATGTAAAAGGATAAGTGAATTTGTCAAAAAAAAAAATATTATTATTTAATGTTTTTCAAGTATCAAATTATTATATATATATAGAATTTCATCATATTATAAAATTTTATTTTTAATATATATGTATATATAAATAATTGAATTAATTTTTTCTTTTATTGTGTGTGTATTATCTCTATATATAGGATGATACAACAATGAGAAAATTTGCATTAATTTGATTATGCGAGAGCATTTTATAAAGACACTCGAGAAAAATCACAATATATGTATATATATTAAACAAAAATAAAGACCCCTATTTAAGATTTTTAAAGTTAAATAGAATTTTCGTTTGTTTTTTTTTTCATTAATATGATTTTTTGATTTTAAAATCTTAATTTTCTTTTCCTCATATTGGATACGACATACAATTATATAGATAAATAAATCGTTGTATAGATATTTTTGGTATATAAATGAACAATACTGTACAATATGATTGTCTATGATTGATGGGGATGAAAAATAAAAAGTTTGTATATTGATTGAGTGAGTGTTACTGTTATCTATCTCTGTATGGGATAACACATATTGTTTAACCAGATGTTGATTTTACAAACACTTAACATTTTAATGGTATTTAAAGTACTCCAAATGTTTATCTATTTTTAGCTTAAAGAAGTAAATCCGTTTTTTTTAAGAAGTAAATATTATATTTTTTTGTTATTATTTTAACGTTTTCTCATTTTATATAATCAAATGGGAATTTTTTAGTGAAGAAAAATATATTTTATAAATTAATGTCTGTTAATATTAATTGTTAAAAATGTATTTAATAATTATACAGAGTATAATATTGCGAATTTATCATTATAAAGAAACCGTTTTTGTGACAATAACCTAATTTTTTATGAATTATTATGCAGTTAATTGAGTTAATTGAAACTAAAATTTATTTTATGTTGATATTAGATGATTGATGCTTATATAGATTATCATAGTCATAACTTTCATAAGAAAACACGCTTATTTTTAAATCAATACCATAGACTAAAGTTTAAATAATAATTACATAATTTTATTAATAATTAACATAAACAACGTAATATCCTATATATACCTCTAAATAAATATCTATAATATATATGTATATTTAACTTTTGTTAGATTTTTGTTTATATAATACACATCGCTTTTATATATAAAATTACTCTTGCATGGTATAACTCTATAATTCACAATTATAAGGGTGATATAATCTTGTATTGGAATTTGATAGAACATTTAGGAACATCAAAGTAAATAACTGAAACTATACAATAACTTAAAGCCTCTATAATATGGTAAAATGTTCAACCGAATATTTAATGGTAAAATATTCAGCTGACAATGAATCAAAAATTGAAAAATTTCAAATTCATTTTCCATTATATTTGCATATAAGAATATATCTATATATGATATGATATGAAACACCCTAATTAACATTACGAACATAAACATAAAATGAAACAATGATATATATATATATATATATATATACGAATGATATTACATATTACGTAAAATAAATTCTAAACATTGTTTTATATATATATACATATATGAGATATAATACAAAAGTAAAACAAAAACTTGATACATTACATAATGAAAATTAACAAAAGAAAACACAACAAAAAAACAAGAAACAAGAAAATTAAGATAAAAATTTTCAGTATTTTATATATACATTTGTTATATTTGAATCAAATGGTTATAATAAACACAGTTTTGTAATTTTGTTTACATCATACAAACAATAAACACATCGAATAAATTATATTTATACACAAATTTTATACAAACATAGGAAAAATAGTATAGAGATATAAAAAGAAAAAAAAAATTTTATTTATAAACGAAAAGTTTTTCATTACAAGAATATATCTTTGTTGAAAATTATAAAAAAAAAAGAATTTTTTTTTATTTTGCACTTTCGTTTCTATTTTTTTTTTTTTTATTTTTGTCAGTTATTTGTTATATTCATATAGTATTCAAAAATAAAAAAAAAAAAAATTAAAAACTTTAATTTAAAAAAAAAAATTTATTTGATATTGAAATTATTATTATATTATACATACAAAAATAAACTTAATTTTATTTATTATTAATTAAAAAAGGTTTACCTTTTCACTTTTTATTTTTTGAACTTTCAATTAAAATAAAAATTTTCAACTTTATTTTATTATTATTTTTTCCTTTTTTGTTTTTCATTGAGTCGGCATTATTTGGTAAATTTATATATAGAGATCTTTTGAATCTATATATAGGAGATACGGTTGAAAATCATTTTGATGTTAGTTGATTGTTTGAAATTTACCATTTGTTTTAACAAAACTAGAGTAATTATCGTATGTGACAAGTTTATTCGTATATTTTGTAGTTATTTCGAAAATTATTCATAACTCTTTCATTTATTGAAAAAAAAAACTTTCGTTATCAAAACGGAAACCGTAACCCCTAACTAACCATATTTGTGGTGTTTGATATTCGATAATAATCATTTGAGTTTTAAGATTTTACGTTATGATCTGTTAAATTGGGACAATATTGTTAAAAATAAATACTTTTTTTATATATACTAAATTTATAAGTAACTTTGTTCCTTATATTTTCAGTATATATAAATAGTTAATCTATCTATCAAAGTCTAAACTATAAATATTTTTAATCATATAATATACTGTATACGAAAATTTCTTTATATACAAAATATATTTATAGTTATAGTGTAAATAAAATTTATTAAAGCAGGTGTATAAATAAATTTGTTAAAATTTTATGTTTTCTAACAAAAAATAAAATTGTTATACTAACAAATTACATTTTAGGTATATGAAGTCTATTTTCTCTATATATATATATAAATAATATATGGAACATGATAAATTGGTGTGTGCGGGGGAAGTAGACGTACACAAACTTACAATCTGATACACTACCAAAATGGGATGCAATTTTACCTAAATAACTTTATATCATACTTTTTACTTTATAATATATTTTTAGATATGAGGTTAAACTTAAGTTGATTTTTTTTTATTTAAAACATTTGTTTGCAATAATTTTTTTTTTCATTATTATTATAATGTTTGTTTAAGAAAAACTATAAAGTAATATAAAGTTATATATGTATAAATATTCAGTAAACTTTATAATAACAATAATATATCTTATATAAAATTGAATTGTTAAAAGAAAATACCTTTATTTTTTGTTGATGTATATATACTCGGGGATATATCCAAATTTACGTTATACCTTTTAGAGGTACTTTGAAATTATCTCTATATAGATTTATATATAGTAATATATGTATATATTTTAAATATTTATCATCATTAAAATATATACATGGTATATAAGAATACTATATATATTATGTATATATTTTAATGAAAAACTGATTAATCCTTTGGGATTTGAAACTCAATATATATATAATATATACTTTAACTTAATTCTATATAAATAAAATATATTGTATATATAAAACTTTATGAAAAACTCCGATGAAAAAACATTACATTATTAAACATATCATACATATATATAAAATCATAAACATATCTATACAATAAAGTATATATAATAGGAAAAACTCTAAAAATAAGTCAATCAATATTCTGTAAGGACAACGTTTAATATAATCAACTTCAATAATATTGTATTGTAAAAAAAATAAATAAAAAATAAAATATAAAGTTAACATTTCTAATGCATACAAAGTATTGTGAATAAAATATTTATGTACATGGTAGTATATATATAGAGAAATGTTTTGTAAAGAAAACGAAATAATGGTACAAAAATAAGATATACATTTATTTATATTTGTATATGTTTACAATGAAAATTTATTGTGACACAAAATCCTTTCACAAATGAAATTGAGCATATATAATAATAATAATAATATAATGATTTTAGACTTGGTATATATATATATACCAAACATTTTAGCACCTGTCAATGAAACGTGAGATGTCGAATTTGTATATAAACTATATATATATATAACTTCTTTTTCGTTATACATATAAAAAAGTATAATGTGTTGTTTATATTCATCTATTCACCAAAAAAATACAAATAAATATATATGAGTATTTGAATATATATATAAAATACAAAATATACATTTTCAAATCATTTTTATAGCATTTCTATTTATGTATATTGTATATAAATATATAAGCAATATATAAGGTTATATACTTTTACTATTACAATTTTTGGTTGAATGAAAAAAAATTTTAAAGTTTATAAATTCATCAAAAAATTTTATATAATTGGAATTGGAATGAGTTGTGTAGAACTGTAGAATGTAATTGAAATTTCATTCGGAAAATACCAATTACCGATTAAATTCTGTTAAAAAATGACTCCTTGATGGAAATGTTCCCTTATCCTTCTTTCATACAAAACCAATAACTAATTTTTTCTTGCCAATATAAAATTTTACCAACAGAAAATACCATAATTTATTCAAAATCTAAAAGTGCACGGTATTTATATTAAGGTTTATATTGTAAAATATATATTATATACGTATAAATGTCAGTAATAGAAACTGTTTGTTTAGATTATGCATATCCTATATATGTACAAAAAGGACCCAATAATAACTTTATGAATTTGTCATTTTCATACATTAATTATGATGTGTTGTTATATGCAAATAATAGATTCAATTTTAATATATCGTTTTTTTTTCTTTTTGACAAATATTATTTATTGTATATATTATATAAAATTAATTTTTGTATTATAATGGATGGAAATTAAATTTTTTAGGGTAATTATCCTCAGGAAAATATTTTATTCAAATAAAATGATATCTTTTGTTGTTATTTTTGTATATACAACAAAAATTATGCGCGGATAATTGTTATTTTACAAAACATATACCTATTTTAAAACCGCATAACTTTTTTTTTTGTTTTTTTTTTAGATTATTCTGTTGATGAGTTGTAAAAAGTTAGAAAAATTATTTATTACGCAGGTGTTTAATGGTTATTATATGTGAAATGTAAATTGATTATATATATATATATATATATATATTTGTTTTTGGTTATGGTAATGTTGAATAAAATTGCTTTCCTTTTTTTTTATTTTGTTATATTTTCACATTTGTTTGTATACCACTCACTATATGTCAAATTTTGTATCAATATAAAAGTTTCTATATTGTTATATATTGTATATATTTTTTTTTGAATGAAAAGAATTTATTATAATCATACATCTGATTAACAATATATGTATATATTATATGTGCGTAGTCCTTTATTTATTCATATTTATTTATTTATTTATTTATTAATATATAGATATGTACTCCTACCTAATTTCAAATGTTAGAATAATAATAATATATTTTCTATTATAAAATATATAACATATTTATATTTGAATATATGTGGATATTATTTATGTACATATATACCATAAATATATTCGTATATAGGCTTTTCTTTTGTTGTAAAGTATATAAATAAAAATATATATATAGAGCTTTATGCGATGACGTTGAAAATATATAAAAGAACATACTATCTTCATAAATTTTCTTCTATATTTCTTTCTTCGGTTTTTATAATATATGCGAGTTTATTATATAAAAACAAAATTTATCGAATATTCATAATGTTCATATTTAAAAAAAAAAATACATACCCATAAACATGTTTGAAATTTAAGGGTTGATAGAATGGGGAATATATATATATATATGGGGTTAAATAAATAAATTATTATTATACATATATATTTATAGGTATTTGAATATATAAATATTTGAATTAAGGAAGTACATGTATTTATATGTCTTTTGATAAGAGTTAAATTGTTATACATACAACAAATATATATGTATATATAGAAATATATATAAAGTAATAAAAAGAGTCTTAACACACACATCACATTTTCTACAAAAATACCCATTTTATGATGAAGAAACATATATATATATATATATAATACTTTAAGTATATAAATAAACACATAAAATTTTATTTTAATATATTCATCATTTGATTTTATACATAAACATTATTTATACCTTATATTTATATAGGTAATATTTTCTTATTTAACTATATATACATTTTCAATTGAAATTTACCTTATATATTACGAAATAAATGGTGATGGGTATAGAGAAAATAACATAACTATAAATTGTGCGATAATTCAATAAATTTGATCAAATTTATAAATTATAAATATTTATATAATAAAGAAATAAATAATCAAATTGAAATCTATATAAAACCTTTATAAATAATATATATAAAACCTTTAAGGAATAATTACATTATTAAATATAATAAATAATTATATTTCGAAATTTTTCCATTTCCTTTCAAAGTATCTATTTTATACATAAACATTATCTATCAATAAATTTGAATAAGAACGTATGAAAGTTCTAAAATTGATTCAGTTATAGATTCAGATTCAGCCTATCTATTTTGTTATTTAACATATTAAATCAATTCTAATATCATATAATAAAATTCAATTCTGAATGCAATAAGAGTAAAAAAACATATAACCGCGAAGAATATAATAAATAAAACATATATCTTAATTCTATATATTTGAAATAGAAAACTTATAAAAATATCGCGTAAATTATAATCAATAAATCTATATATATATTTGAATAACACGAAACGTGACATACATTTTCTTATAATATTTATAGAAATATATATATATATATACTATACTATATCTATCTAATATATAGATATTCAGGTTAAATATAATATATTAATATATCCTCCGTTTTACATATGTGCATCATTATCTGTGGTGGATAGTCATGGTAGGTTGAAATCTTATGCGGAAGATATGAAAAAAATTTTTTTTACTATCCGAATTTTCACACAGAGTTTTCTATTTTCCCTTATGGTTAGTTGTACGCCTAATTACCGATACCGCATAAAAAAATAACAAAAAAATCAAATTGATATGGTCGGACACTAAAACCAATCGTCAGTTTTTCCCCCACATTTACTTAAAAGATATATATATAAGTTTCACTTAAAAATTTTATATTAAACATGTAAATTATCGAATTTTTTTTATATAAATGAATTAGGTAAATATATATTTATATATGGAATATGAGGGTCGAGTGCGTTTATTATAAATTCTATTTTACAAATATACAAATTCTTATCACATGGCGGGGTTTGTGAACGTTTTTCAACGATATAAATAATATAGAAATATATATAAATATAAATATATATAATATAATTAAAAAAAAAATGGACAATTGAAAAAGGCAAATAAAATTATTAGGTATTTTTAAGAAATATTACAATTGAACCCAATATAAATTTAGGAAATGTCCTTTAATTTATAATATCGTCAAATATGAAGATGGTTTTTGTTTTAAAGAGTTTAATTACTTGAAATTCTAAAAATGTCATCAATATATATATATTTAATATACGTGTATAGATATATTAAAATGATTCTTTAAATCTTATATAAAACACTATATTTCTTACAAATATTATAAGGTTCTTTTGATGTTAATGAATCTTTGTTTTAAGTAAAATATCATATCATATTTACCATCATCATAATTTTATATAATTTATTTTTTTGTTCAAAAAATATACTTTTTTTTAATAATTAAAATGTGATTAAATATTCTGTTAATTACACTGTGAGTTTTTACATCAGTATATTATATAAAACCTTTTAAGGATGTATTTGTACATTTATATACTTAACTAGATATAAACATAATATATATATATCAACGGCGGGGCTAGGTGGGGGGCAAATATAATTCAGCCCCATCGTAAATTGGCCCTTTTTGTACTTTAAATATCTCGATAAATCTAAAATTTCATTCAAATCTCATGCAAATATATATATTTTATTTATTTATTTTATATTATATTATGATAAATTTAAAAATATTATCTTAATTATTTAAGTCGGCAAGAACCTTTCGAACCAACTATCACAAGCCACCTCTGGTTTATATTCTTTGCGTAATGCTGCGATATTATATTATATAGTATATATGCACGCACATACACATTTTTAATTCTACTATATATATAGCGGTCCATGTAAAAATATGTAAATATCATCATTCCATACCTCATAAACAAACGATCACTCTACTGATATTCACAAGCAAATAAATGTATTATATATATAATATTCTCTTTTCAATACACTATCTATATATATTTTTTGCGTAGGGACTATTTATATTTAAGCCCATCAAAATACACGCGCTCTATCTCTTTATTTATTATTTTTATTATTGAACAATATTCTCCTCATATGCAACCATAAGGGCAAACGACTCGCCAGTCCGTAGATAATTTTCAACCAAAATTTCTCATTAAGAAAATCATCGTTGCCGTCTCTTATATAATAAAATATTGGTATATATATTAGAAGAAAAAATATAATGATCATCATTTCAATCATGTAATGATGAATTCCAATGACTCGACGTGTAGTATTTGTATTTATTATATATAAATACATATGATATGTGGTATATGTATTTATTATTGAAGAATATACTCGTATATAATAAAAACTATAAGGGCTAATGAATTTTCAGTCCCTACCGCAATATATTGAACATTATAGACGTGTTTTTTGTTTAAAATTTTTGTTATTATTAATGACATTAAATTAATGACACCATCATCTTATATATTTTTTATATTACCGACTTTTTCAACATTGCACGTTCTACTCTAATAATTCATATCACAACACAATTCACATTCATCAATTGATATTCTGTGCAAGAACTTCATATAAAAATAAAATTCATTTTAAAATATTCTTTTCAAAATTAAATTAATACATTTCCTTGGGTGCTTTTTGAAAAAGTAGAACTATTATTTTTGACTTATACCTTATTAATTATTACTGATTATATTAATTATACTGAAAATTTTGTTATTTTATTTTCTTCCCATATAATTGGGGTTTTCTTTAAATTTAGATTTGTAATATTTTAGATTTATAATTTAATTACTTTTATATTTGATTTCCATTGTTTTTTACAAGTACTTATATTTTTATTGTGTTAAAATTTATAACATGTGACTTGAAATCTTGAAAATCGTTTCCTTTTCTCCTTTCCAGCCCCTACAAGGATCAGAGCCACGACTCGCCGCTGATATATATATATACTATACATATTAATTTCAATTTTATAAATTCATAAACGTTAAATATTTATATATGGTAATAATATAAAATCATATACGTAATGTTATATTATATATATATATATATATATATATTTACTTTAGTAGATATAGTAAAGAAATAATATTTTAGATTCACTTTAATTTTACAAAATAAATATCTATATAGATAAATTCATTTTTTATTATATAAATTATATATTTATTCATATATAATGTTTCCCTCAAATATATATACAGAGAAAGTTCCACTTTTCGACTTTTCAAAGGAATCAATAAAAAGAGAAGTAGAATTAATCGAAGAGTAGAATAGTTATATATGTAAAAATGAATGTGTCGAAAAAATATTTCGAAATTTAAAGTGGAATGATCGAAGAACTTTCACTGTATATATATAATATACTATATGTATCATAAATGATGTGATAGTAAATATATTAAAAGTTTACCTTCAGATATGTAAATTTTCTATTTATTATGTGCAGTATCCTTTCTGTAATAGTCCATAAATTTATTACAATTTTTTATAAACATTACATATATATATGATTTTATATTTATATATGCGGGTATATATAATATATAGTAAACAACAATTTATTCTTTTACTTATTAAGTCCATTTCATTTCATATGTATACATAAAAATAAAATATTATTTCTTTGATAAATTTCACGTATATACAAATTGTATATATAAAAGAAAATTTATATTTAAAAAAAATAAATAACTTTATTATAACAACCAAAACAACCAAACAAATAATCATTTTATTTGTCAAAAATTCAAAAAACCAAGTAAATATAGAAATGAAAATTTATATGTATATCAATTTTCATTTGAATATATATATGTTTATACATGATTATGTATATCTCTTTTTGTATATGTAGCAAGTATTACCGCATCTATAGAGTGTAAAACTAATAAAAATATTTTCATTTATAATGTTCACGTACACATTTCTATATATATTTATGTATAAAATACACACATTTTTCAGGATCTAAAAAAAATGGATATACACATAAAAATCCATAATAAAATTTATGGATTGACCTTTTATTATACATATACATACCTATATCCATTTCTGATGCTATATTCACAATTTCAAGTATGTTATATCATAAATAAAATCGCAAACACAAATCATTATTTCAATCCGTTTAGAATTTATATATTATGTATTCAAAGCAGTATACGACAGTATAACAACATGTATATAATTGTATTCATATGAAAATGAATATATATTGTATAAGGGATGATTGGTCGTATATATATGACCTTAAAAAATACATATATATAACCCCTTTTAGGATAATAGTTGATTTGTTCATTTAGAAAAAAAAAAAAACATTTTTATATATATATATTTTTAATGAGTTGTTTATTGGTCCACATGTTGAACGAAACATTTACATTTTTATTGCAACAAATTTTAAGCGAAAATATACATTTTTTATTGTATTTATATATACGTGATTAGGTGTAAATTTAAAAGTGTATTTTTGTTTTCTATACTATTCTACAAAATCATTAATAAAAATCAAATTATAAAATATTCAACAATGTTAAAAATGGATTGAATTCTGAAGAACAGAAATAAAAGGAAAATAAAATACAATAGATTTTTTTATTAAACTTTTACGACACACTAATAAATAATAAATATTATATTTCTCTATATAGTTGAATTTTATATTTTCCACGTAAAATATAGAATTTAATCATTTGGACATATACAAATAGAAAGAATAATGACAACAAAAATCCGCTTTTCTTTTTTATATTTTAACAGATCCAAGTATATAGAAACTATATATATTTACGTGCATTATTAATATATATACAGCTATATAATATATAAAAAATTCAACAACATTCATATATTCTTGAGTTGAAAAATATATTTTTAGTTTTTTTTAGTTCACTTATATTATTATAATGCATGAAATATTTTACAAACATTTTCTTTATTTATTTCATTTTGTATAAATTCAAAATTAATTGTATCATAATAAAATATACCGCATAATAATAATAATAATAATAAAGATATCATCTTAAAAATTTTAATTTCAATTGCACAAAAACATTCTTTCTATATATCTTTCATACATATAATATTTTATATACCTTTTTAAATCAACAGATTTTCAAGTATATATATTGTATTTATTTTATCACCTTTTTATGTTTTAAATTGAAATGATATTCTGACGATAAGGTTTTATATATAATATTTTGTATAAAGTATATATAAAGAATACTGAAAATAATATTACAATCGTAATGGATGTTCATTAGGAATATGGTTTTTCATTTTTCTGAAAAGTAATCTAAGATTTAAATAAATTTCATAATTCACGATTAGTGTATTTTTGCGGGACTGTTATAATATACATAATATGTGACATTGATAATCTATTTCTTTATTTATATCTATATATACGACTTGGCAAATCCTTCAATAAAAGTATATATTGAATCTCGGGACCATTGGCAAACTATTTCTAATGCTTAAAGAAGTTATATGTTCATAGCCATCATTCAATTGGCCAGGTTCCTGATAAGCAGGGCCAATCAATGTATGAATATATGGAATAGATTGAGTATGTAGCACAATGAACCCGAGGGATCAAATGTTTCTTGGACTTACAACCCCATCCATTTCAGATTATCTATCTATAATCTATATATCTATATATTATACTCCATTATGTTATACTGTGTTTTATTTTTGAAGAAATTGAAATTATACCTCTTTTTTTTAGGGGTTAAATCTGTATATTACAATTTATATCTTTTGCTTATATATTCACATATTGACATAAAAACCAAATATTCTCACAAAAAATCTTTATCTTTCTATATATCCACGTAATCCATATGTTTATTATGTTTAGTTTATATGTCATCATTTATAGAGTAAAGCTGTGTAAAAAAAAACATTATATATATATTTGTTTTATGGTTGTGTGGAATGCCTAAACAAATAAATCCTTTCATTATTTTTGTATTTGTTCGTACATTTTTTTTTTTGAATATTCTTCAGTTTATTAATACAATATTTATTCCTTATAGCAATATACAATTGAATATTCATACTTTATTCATATTCAATATACAATTGAATATGAATAAAGTTCTTTTATTTTACTCAAACTATATAAATAAATAGGTAATTGAGGATGTTTATAGATTATTTAAATCATGGGAATGAATGAATCTGTATCGATAAGAAATTTATAGATTTTTAATGAAAATTGATGTATATATGAAATAATCATTAGAATATAGAAAGTTTCATCGTAGAACAGCAAATGAAAGGATATTTAGAAAGGACATACATAAAAATAAATAAATTAGATTATCAAAGTATGTTTCCAACAAAGTTTTCCAAATTTTTTTAATTACATCCATTGTTTTTCTGCAATTCTATATTCTTTGTATTATTTGAAAATTCAATTAATTTCTGATTGATAATGGAAGAAAATTTTGAAATTGCATCCAAAGATTAGTAAAAAAAAAAATTCAAAGATTAGCAAAAAAAGATTAGTTTTCTACTAAATCTTTTAATTTTAAAGTAAAATACCATCAAATTTCCATCAACATATTTTTATCATAACCATTTATCATTTAAAGATTCTATTATATAGTTCTTTATCAACCATATATATTCAATTCGCTTTCATTCAAATCATTATGATATTATGAAAGAGCTTATACTGTTTTAATTTTATATACATTGTCTGTTTTTCCTGGATTTAATTTATTTTTCCCTTGTGCATTTAATTACATCAAAAATGTTTATTGTGATATATAAACGAAAAAAAAAAGAAAAACTAAAAGTAAATGTGCATTAAGTCAATAAATTATCAAATATATACAAACAACAAAAAACTATATTTAACAAACACAAAACAGCATCCGAATAAATTATATATATATATTTACATAATTGCATATAAAAGTTAAAATAGAAGAATTTATGTTAGTTTTATATACATATATATATATTAAAACGATAAAGTGACAAACATACATGTAAAAAGATAAAGTACGGTCAATATGATAAAACATTAACTCAAAATATGTTATAAATTTTGTATCTATATGTATGTTCATCGTCATCGTCGTCTATATATAGTATGATGGTATATGATGGTGTGTCGATATGTGATATTGATGTACGTGAACAATATCATTTTTACTAAATATATATCCGCATATGTAATATATGTAATATTCATTTACTCTATTTGTTTTTATGTATATATAAATTTTACTTAATGCTTTTTTTGTATATATAGAGATACTATATAAAATATATATTATATGTCATGTATTTGGTTATAAATAAATTAATGTGTATGCATTTTTAGAAAATACACGTACTTTTATTTTTTTTTTTTTGCTTTTTTTCTGAATATATACATTATTTAGAAATCGGTATTCATTGAGCATTCCGCATTTTATACCCAATATGTACCATTTCGGCATTTCGGTATAGTCAATATATAATTTCTTGTTATATATATACTAAAAATATATGCGATTTCTGTTTATGATAGTTTATATTTTGTTAAATGAAATATTTATGTTTGATCTTTTTTTTTTGTTTGTTTTTTTTATTATAAATTATATAAGCAATTTATAATATATTAAAGAAAAAAGGCAGAAAAAAGGACGATGTAAATAATAAAAAAAAATTGCTTATATAGTAAATTGTAATTATAAATTCATAAAAAAATGTATATAGGGTTTTTTAAGGAAATGATTTATTTATTTATACACACATTTTTTATTTATTTATAATTCTCATATGAGAGTTCACCAAAAATATATATTTGCATTAAAAAATAACAGAAAAATATAAATAATATAATATTTTAGTTTTATTGTTATAATGACTTGATTAAAAGTTATTATAATTATTTTCAAATTTACATTTAAACACATAATATTTATCATAAAATCGCAATAAATAATGTTTAATTCATTTAAATTTATTGATATAAACAAACAAAAATAAAAATAAATTTATATTTGCGCACATATATGATTCATATATAAATGATTTAAATCATTAAGTTTGGATTTTTTTTTAATATATGCAAATGAAAACCACAATAAAAATAAACACTTCTCAATCTTGTAATTATCTTTATTTTTTTTCTTATAACTTAATTTATTCACATATACGTATTTTATTCATTTTATATATAATCATTAAAGCTCGCTGTATATGTATATAGATAAATGTCATATATTTTAATTTTTTAAAGTTATTAACTACACGTAAGTATACGAATGGTTTATAAGAGAATACTATATGAAGAAAATATAATTTTAATTGATTTTTTTATAATTATGATATTTATTGAAGTCGATTACATGCCGTATATAAGATTATTTACAAACAAGATAATATGTTTGTTGTTGAAATAACCTTAACCGCGCATGATGTAAATTAAAATATATAATGAATATTTTAATTTTATAATATAATAATATATGGAAATTATTTATAACTGATTTCATATGATTAGTGTGTATTACATATACGCGATCGCTGATCAATGCAGGAAGTCGGTAATTTTATATATGGATTAGTTTATCGTTATTATAACTATTCTAATTTTTTTAAAAATACTTTTTCGTTAATTTTCTGTCTCAAATTTGAATGAATGTTTTATTGTGTCTATTATAAATTTGCGAATCCAAAGATCTTTCAACAAAACATCAAATGATTTACTTTAATTATGTCTATCAATTATAGATGATTGATTATGATGATGTTTTATTTAATTTGTATATATACCATAGTTTAAATACTCCAAAAACAGTTTCAAATTTACATATAAATATATATTGATTATTGATGAGACAATAATCAACAACGCATATATGATAAACATTCTATTTAAAGCTCTATCTATATATTTATATATGCATTTATATAAATATTTACATATGCTAATTGAAATTATTTTATTTTTATTTATATATTTCAATTCGCATGTTTGTATTGATATAAAATATAATATTTATAATAATATTAATTTTAGTATATTTAAATTAAAAAACGGTATGTTTGAGTTAAAGAAGAAATATTAAATATAGAAATACTCGATAGTTTTCGATAAAAATGTTTGTTTATACTTCAATAGAATTCGATAATATAAAGTATTTTCCTTTATCAGTTTCATTCAAATCAGCATATACAGAAGAAGAAAAAGAAGGCAAAATACTCCCTTTATTCACTTCGAAAAACATTTGTAGATAAAATTTATCGCATGATAACAAAACCAAAATAAAAAAACAGAAGGGTATACAAATTTCATAAATCCTTTTAACCAAATAAAAAAAAAAAGAAATAAACATATCAATAGAACATGTTTAAGATTTTTGAATCTACTACAGAAAACAAAAATTAGTTCTTATATATTTTAGCTCTTCATATTTGAATATAAATATATACAAATAGATATAATGAAAGGATATTTTTTATATACATATTTCTTTATAGATACAACACCGCATTAAGTGGATATTCATTTTTTCCTTTGTATATATACAAATAATACCCAAAAAAGTTTTTTTATAGAAACATTTTTCGGTATATGCTTATATATAGCTTATCATTTATAGTATATAATATTATATACATAACAAAAAAAGTATGTTCATCATCACAGAAATTTTAGAGTTTTTTTTCCTACATATACCTTTTATATATATAGAAGTATGGCATATAGTTTAAATTTAGAGAAAAAAAAGGTGCTATACAATTTTATACATATATCCACTTACATATACTCAAGAATACTTATATATGCACATAATTTTAGATGAAATGTTCAACAGGTGCGGTGAAAATTTATTCAATTATATTTGATTTTTTGTGATCTTTCATATGCGGGGATGTATAGAATATAAATGTGGATATGCTGGAAGAAGAAAACTATTTTTTTTTTAATAATTTATATAAAGTTTTAATTTAGAGTTGGAAAAATTAATAAAATTCCATATATTTATACTTGTTGATTTTTTTATATGTGTTTGAAAATATTTAAAAATTTTTAAATAAATATTTAATGATATATAGCGTTTATGTTAAACATTTTTTGTTTTTAAAATACTTTATATTATGATGAACAAAACAATGTTTCCCATTCCTTTTTAAAATGGTAACATTTTGTATTCTGTATAACCCCGCACAAAAAATAAAATACCTGTATATAAAGGTTTTAAAGTAAAAGCACAACAATCATATATATATATATATATTATTAATTATTGCGGCTATCATTTATATACATATACATATTTATATACATAATTCCATTTGATATAAATTACTTTATATTCATCATCATCATCATCATCATCTCCTTATAAATTTTTCTATATGATCTCCTTTAAATCACATCAATTAAATTGGTAATTGGAAATTTGTGTACAAATGAAACGTATATAAAATTACCTATATATATATAATGTGATATAATTTAACAAATATATATATAGGTAAAGCATATATACGCAATATATAATATAGAAATATTTTATGTATATATACGAACCCATTCAATAAAAATGAATGTATATATGAGTGTTAAAATTGTTGATAATCTATACGTTTAAATCAATGTGGTTTTCAAATTATAATTTATCATACATAGTGAAATACCCATGTATAAAGAGACATATTTGTTATATACCATATACATACCATAAATATATATGTTTATAAATAATTGGCATACATTTCAGAAAATCGATTTGATCATTTTTGTCGGAATCACATATGCTTTCCTCCATATATATATACGAAGGAATTATATGTGTTAGGTGTATTCTATATATTATATAGTATATTCTATTATAAAATATAAATAGTCAATTTATATTTGAGGAAGCTACCAATTATGTATATGAATGCATAATTATAATGGAGTGTGTATATATATTGATCTGATATACAAATTTATATATACGATGATGGTTAAAAAGAATATATTTTACGCATAAGTAATAAATTAATGAGAATATATTTATAGATAAGTGTTTGCATAATATAATTATTTATAATTATATTAACCAATATGTTAAAAGATATAAATTCTGATTTATCTACTATATTGATTTTCGTAATACAAAATAAAAATATGTTTTTGTTTTTATTTTATTTTATTTGATTGAAGAAAAATTAATGAATTATTTTCTTTATTGCAAAGAATAAAATGTTTTCAAAATATAGCTATGTTACATATAATATTAAATATTTATGATCTTGTTTTTATCAAATTTTTATCTATATAAATATTTTTTTTCTTATTATGTTTAGTTTAGCGTTTTTTTTTTTGTAGAATTTATTTTGTTTTATATTTATATATATATAAAATAATAAAAATAAAACTTTCTTATCCATATAATTTATATTTTTATATATTATTGTGAATATAATATTCAAATTGAAATTATCTTCAATTTCCATATATAAAGATATCCATAAAGAAAAAATAACCAATGTTTTGTATTACATTGTATATGCTTTTTAATATTCTAAAAATCTATATGTGAATATATAGAATTTTGGAATTGAAGAACCGACAACAATTTTTATTATTATATAGTATAGAAAATAAATAAAAAATATATAAATATAAATACAACAAAATACACTTATTATAATAAGATATTATTTTTAACGAATTTATATAATAAAGTTTACCAAACAAAATATATATACAGATATTTCGCACATATATGTATATATGTTGTTTTATATCCACAAATATATAAACTACATAAAATAAATGTTCGTTTAATCTTCTTTATTACCATATTTTTATTATCTATATATATACACGAATGTATACATAGATATATATTTTTTCCCGGATTTTGATACCGAATTTCATATAGACAATTCGCATATATATAGTTTTGAATTCATATATAGATTTTAACAACAGTCTTTATATATGTAAAGTACAATAGATGTATATGAAAAAAAAACTGTATGCGTACATATACGAAATAAATTTACATGAATATAAATATGCGAACGCGAAGTATATTATATAATCTATATACAGAAATATTCATATATGAAATGTATAGAAATTTATATGTATATAAACAACCCAAAAGAAAATCAGCACTTTTTTTTGCTCTCTAGAGATAAATGATACTGTTTTCTATATATATCCTATCTATGCATATATTTCTATACTTATTATCTATTTTTTTAAAGACTTTATCATATTGTCGCATATCTACTATTGCTACTATATATAATTTGTACAATGTACATATATATACATATGAATAATATATAAAATAGACATCCTCGTGTATTTTAAAATATATATATATATGATACGCAATAATATATGTATATAAATATTTATTATTTGTGTGGTTATGGTGTGTGAATTTGTATATAAGAGAATGAAAATTTGTTGTGAAAATGGAAAATGTCTATATAAATTATCTTATATCTAAAAAAATGTATACATCCCGTTTTACAAATTTAGGTCAGTTATCAAAAGGTTTTTGAATAACTCTTATATTAAAGTGCAATATAGAATAACTCGTTGAATAACTCTTATATTAAAGTGCAATATAGAAATAAAAATCTTTATATAATTGTATTGTTTCCTTATACACTTTTTTATCAACCTCTTATACCTTTACTCTTATACCTCTATATAGAATCTTTAAGTTTTTTAAGCTATATGGGTTTTAAATATATTTACCTAAATATCTTAATATCATCCAAAAATTCAGGTTAACGACATTTTCACTAACTTACATAGAAGTCGTCATCATTTACATCAGATAAGTTTTTTGGTAAATTCGAGATACTAAAAATCTTATGTATTTCAATTGGCTACAATATACTATATATATATATATTAAAAAAATAAAGGAAATAAAAATAACGACATACAACATCTTAAAATATTATTTTATTTTTTATTTTCATTTATTATTTTGATATACATTTAAATATATGTATATTATATTCGGTATTAGTATAAATAATTTCCATAAAATATATACATATAATTGGATAAACCGCAATTTTCATTTTCATGTTGAATTATATCATAATTTTTAATCATTTTGTATATGATTTATATCATTTTTTATTATTCATTTAGTTTTTCATTTATTATTTGGTTAGTTCTTTTGATTTTATTCATTTAGTTGTATTCTTTTACATTATCAAAATATTGAAGGATATTTTATAGGTTACTGAATAGCATTTATTGAAAGTATATCATATGATAGTTATTATTATTATATTATACCGGACCACTCGAATATTATTCAAAAAAATTTAGAAAATTAGTTGAACAACAGAAAAAATGTTAAAATTTTCTATAATCAAACAATTGAACTTTCAATGAGTTCAAATTCTGAATATATTTTACGCTTCGATCGAAAATAAATTATGCATTTTCATTTTCTGGTATTTATCATCAAATATTTCTATATAATAAAATTTATCATCTTAAAATAAACATTTTTATGTTAATAATTTATATATACTAATAATAAACAAAACTTAATTTTTATGTATTTTTTGTTTTTAATATATATAATACACATTATTATTTTATTAAATTTACGGGAAAATTTGTACCACATTTTTTAAGTATGTATACCACAAAAAATTTGAATATGTTTATTCATAACTATAAATGTTATATATAACGACGATGATGATGACTCCATAAAATTATTATTTATTTATAATTATATATAGACACATATATTTTAATTGCTATATAAAAATAAAATTTCTATTTATATTATAAAAGCTTATAACAATTTTATATCCTATATAGATATATAGATATATATAATTTTTATATGTTTATACATAAACATTTAATAGTTATATACATAATATAATAGCTCATAAAAAAATTAAAGGTAATTTTTCACATTATTATATTTTTCTTATTTACAACAAATATATGTTTATTTTTTATGATATACATATACTATATATTTAAAACAAACGCAGGAATATTACCTTTAAAAACAGTATTTATATATACATTTTTTATATTATTTTAACTCTCCATTTATTTTGTAAAAGTTTCGTGTACAATAATGTGAAACCAAAAGAAAATCAAATGTTCTATTTATTTAGTATACAAATATATAAATAAGCCACCATACACATCCTTCAAAATTCATATACAAATATGTTTGTACATTGCGGAATTGAGAAAACCTACAAGTCTATGTTTTGCATACGTATAAAAAATTCTGTGTATATGCAAACAAATATATAGTTGTCTTAACACAAATCCCCTACATTTTATATACATATATACAAATAACAAAATGTTACCTTTTACATCAATTTGTATATTGCAAGATTTCTATAAAATTTTCATATATTTATAAGTTTTCATAACATTTTCTATTCATTTTTATGCCATATATAGAACATTTAACGAACAAGAAAATAAAAGAAGGAAATCTACACATATAAAAATATATACAAAAATTATACAAATAACAAAAAATATATACAAATAATACAAAAAAAAAACAGAAATAACACGGAAAAGCAAACATTTATTTATTTTCTTTTTTTGGGGTTTCTTGTACAACTGTATATATTCAAGAATTTATATAAATAAATATATATATAAGGCAAAGGATATTTTGTTGAGCCATAAGCCAATAGAAAATTAATTGCTTGGAAACAATAACCAAAACAGAAAAGATATAATGAAATGATATTTATATCAAATATATGGGTTATGACTTCGAATTTTTTTTTTTCATCCTTATTATTACACAATCACAAAAAACCTTATTATTATTAAAGTTGTATACGCATATGTTTTTTTTAATATTAAATGTTCGCCAAGGAACAAGGATTTTTCACTCATTCATTCATTCATTAATTTTTTTTGCCCATAAACAAAATATAATTTATTTTAAATTATATAACAGTTGAATTTGTTAAAAAAAAATAATTTTATATAATTCAAATTCGATTTCGCTATATATTTATTATATTTATAGCACAAATTGAATATCAATTTTTCTATTCATTTACCAATTATTCTCCCGCTTTTCCTTCTTTTGAATAGTTATATATAAATACCAAAAAAAAAAAAAAAAAAATAAAATAAAAACCAGAAAAAAGAAAATCATTTTTTATTATATTATATTAAATTATAATAAGCAAATATTTAAGTGAAATATAATTTTCTAATTTAATACAAATGATGTGTATGTACAATTGTACATATTATGCAATGAAAAATATAAAGTCAATAATATGAATTACTTACTATATATGTATATAAAAATGTATAAATATTCAAAGGGAAACATTTTTGTGTGTTCCCTATTTTCATTTGATTTTCCATTTATTTTATATACATTATATTTATTATATGTATAGTATATAATAACCAAAAAAAAAAATGTATATATGCGTTTTCCATTTAAAAATGTGCGTGCATGGGTTTTTAGGTTTGTTTATGCTCGCGTGTGTTAGTACTTTTTATATATGCATATATTGAATAAATAAAATTCGTTTTTCTGCTTATTTGATTTGATGATTTGTTTTTTCTATTTATTTATTTATATATATGAATATTTTTTTTATACCCATTGTTATGTTATTATTCGAATTTTCCTATGGTATATATACTTCCGATACAATCTATATTGTATATATATTAGAAAAGTGTGCAATTGAAGTAAAGCACATATATAGTAAAAACATGTATATTGAATATTGAGTTTACTTTATCCGCAGAGGTGTCACGAAAATGTGCCATTGATTTTGTTGTCATATATACAAGAAACAATTCATTTTGATTCCGCATTTAAACATTTCCCAGTTAGTTTGAATAGATATCGATTTCGTTTGAATATTCCATATATAGAATTCCAAATGTAAATATTTTACCTTAATTTAACTTTATATTGATACAATTACATACAGGGTAAAGTCCGGCAATCAAAAAATTAAAATATAACGTACAAAATTTTATATAAAAGTGTTATTACCGACTCCTTTGTAAGTTCTATCTATCGACCTCTTTATTGTGTATAATCAAAACAAAAAAATATCTAAACATTGTCAATACAATATATGGACTTTTCTCATATTATATATTTATATATCATCATATCATATACCATTGGTTTATGTATATATATTTATTTTTAACGTGCAATTGATTTTCAAATCGGTTTTATTTATTTAACTATATATATATATATTTATATAGAGACCATCGTACATGATTATTTATCATTTTAACCAAATCAACACATAGTATAAATATGAATAGTGAAAATTTCAAAATTGAATTAAATTTGAATAATATTCAAATATATATATATAGGACATATAGCGTGTGTTGAAACGTGTTTATATATGGAAAATGTTAATTATTTGAATATACACACAACGCGCATACATATGAAATTGTAATTAGGATGAAATATATTTTGAGATGTGTTATAATTATATATGTAAAAAGAATAGCCATACAATCGACATATAGTTTGTTAATATATACATTTTCGTCATTGACAATTCAACATTTGTAGTCCACTAGAACTTGCTCACTATTTTTTTTGAAACCTTTTACCATTTTTACCATTTGAAGTAATAAAATTCAATTACATTTCAATGATTATTCATAAATATAAAAATGTTCATCCCCATCAACGCAGTATATTATAATTTAATTGATAAACTTTTTTATTGTGTGTATATATACTTTAATTGTAAAATTATTAAATTACTTTATATATATATATATATAATGATAAAAATTAAATATAACAAATCGAAATTAAATAAAAATTGAAAATCTATCAATTATGATTAATTATAAATTTAATATAAATTCAGCAATTCATTTTCATTAAACATTTTGTAATATACCTTTACTAATTCATATATATAGATATACTTCTATCTTCTATTTCTCTACAATTATGTTTATATATTGGTATAGAGAGATGATAGGATAGGATTTAGTAATAAATATATATAATTTAAATGGTTTTCACTTAAATGTATATGTATACATTTAATTAAGATTGATTAAAATATAAATATATATATGTTGGATAATCCATTAATTTACTATAAAACATATAATCATATATATCTATTTTCAATCTGGTAATCTATTAAAATGGTTTACATTCTTAAATTGAATTACTATATATATATAATTTATTACAATATGATATATAAATTAAATTTGTTTTTATTTTATTATACATATATGAATTTAATAAATTTTCTAATTATACATGACACATTTAAATTTGTATTTTATTCCATATTTATCTCTATATATATTTTAAATATAATATAATTTAAATACAAGTTAAAATCTATTTTGGTAATATTATATTATATATGTTTCATCACTTACATACATATATTATTATACATATAAATGTATATTCACTTTTTAAACATAAACATGTAGAGATTTTCAACACTCTCTGTTTTTATAATAATATCATAAATATTAGGGAAATATTTGTATAGTACCACATAAATAAATGTATGGGAAAATTATTTATTATAAATATTTTGTATATATTTGTAATTTATAAAGTGTTTCTCAATCCTTTTGTGTAATACACAAAACGTTGAATATACAATAGTTTTTGGATATAAATATAGTTATCGCTGCTTTATGTACATCTCAATTCCAATTTTTGGAGTAAAATCTTTGTTTGTGAGCCTCATGCAAATTTCGAAATTTTTCCATATCGTTTAGATTTGGATAATAAAAGAATCAATTTTTTTGAAAACCTTTAAAGTTTAACAAGACAACGGCAGGAAATTTTAATAAAAATGTTACAGAATCAAAGTTTTTATTCCAATTTGATTCATTATATAGAATTCAACAACGATTACTTTTTAAACTAAAAAATGTAAAAGTAAGTTATTATCGCAGATATAAATATAGAAATATTTTATTGTTTGAGAAACAATCTTTATATAAAATTACTACAATTTATAAATTATAAATTAAATAATGTATTTTCAGGAAATATATATATTGTATTCTATATCTCTCTCTATATGTGGTATTTTGTGAATCTATGTACTAATAATATATAAAAATATTTATGTATAATACATATATTTAAAAGTTTATAATATAAATATATAACAAATAAAGACATAAAAATACGGCAATGACATTATAAATTAATTTCATTAAAAATATTATATATATATATAAAATAAATGATTTATATTTCATTATAATGTGTCTATTATTTTAAAATATATATATTATATATGTAATAAATGAACAAGTCTCATTGTACTTATTACATATTATATACTATATGTATATTGCTAAAATATAAAATTAAATTTTACAATAAATTATGATGGGGATGATAATATAAATATATGTGGAATTAACACATACATTTTATTTTATATATAGATAATGTGGTAAAAAATATTAAATTATAAATTTCAAGTGTATATAGAATTTATTCTATTATTTTGTATTTTCCCTTAAGAGACAAAAAGTTTTGTCCCTTAAAAGAGGAAAAATCGACATATAGTAATATTTCGAATTAATATATAATTTATATGTAATCAACATTGACCAATCTCCCATATTTCATGCATTCAATAAAATAAAATCCATAAATATGGTAAATCGATACCAGCACAAATGTAGAGATAAAAAAGAATATAAGATTGGGGTTGCATTCAGTTAACATATATGGTTATAAATCTAATGCAACATATGTGTAATTTAGATTATATATAAATGTACAAAACATCTTCAATTCATTACCATATACCTTCATAGATTATTATATATATATATTGTATTTATTTAATTGTAATGATTTTTAATAAATCACATATATAGTGATTGAAAATATTTCCATAAATCCAATAGCATGAAGGTATATTATATACAAATAATACTCCCTATATATACCTATCAAATTCATATTAAAGTTTAGATATAGTAAAATATCCTTTCATATTAAACGCTACATCAAAAATATTAAACGAACGGATTTATTAACGATACGATATATAGACAAAATTAGGCAAAATATTTATAAGCTAACAGTGAAAATGATGATGAAAACGAAAATCATTTGTATGATGAAAAAGCATCTTTTACCACAATATATAAAAAACTTTTTTTGTTAATATTTAAAACTTAATAAAATTTTTACAATGTGATCCCTTCTATGTTTGGGGCGATAATCATTGATTCATGTAATATCCTTCGTGTATCTCAAAAGAAATAGAATACATTTTCAATTTAAATATTGATGATATTAATTTTTATTGCTATTATATATTTGAATGTTATAAGACACATCCTGTGTAAAACTATATATGGTAAAACAGAACACATAATAAAACCGCGTAAAAACTCTTTATATTAATAAAAAGTTTTATTTTATTATATTTTTTACAGAAATAATATTATATATTAAATATATACGCAATATTGTTTTAAACAAATTGTGATGATAATAATAATAATAATGACCATTATGATTTTTCATATATAAAGAATAAAATTTTAATACAAGCGAGTTTTTTGATTGGGAAACTTTTATGGTAAAATTTATATATATATATATATATATATATATATATATATATAGATATTTTTTCTTTCTCTATTTTTTCTTTTTCTTTCTTTATTTTTTCTATTTTTTCTTTTCTTCCCTATATATGTACATACAAATACGATATTATAATATAAGATTTAAGTTCATATATGGCACATAACAAATTTATAATAATCTTTTTTTATATTAATTAAAAGTGTATATATAGATAAAAAAAATAAAGCAGCAGTAATAAGAGATTTTACTGCCGCTTTTCTTTTTTTACAACTCAAATATAATTCTTATAATTAAAATAAATTGTGAATTTGGTAGTTTTTCCTTTGTAAAATAATTGACAAATCATTTTATGTGGTATATTGATCTTATTAGGAATTTTTATTTATGAATATAACTTTTTGCATATATTAAAATAAAATCAATTGAATTTTAATAGATATGATTATATTTATTCTGTAGATTAATATTATATTGATATTATATTGATCTTTTTGTTTGTAAAAACTGCTGGTTTCAACAACAAAGAGAATTTTCAGCTTTATTTTAATCTAATCCAATTATAGGATTTTAAAAAGATACAATAAATCATGTATGCATTTAATCATCATTTGTCCTATATAGTTATTGGAAAAAATATATTTATATATGGTTCAATAATTTATTTGTTGTCTATATATATATCTATAAATTATAGCCTATTATGATATAATGTTATTTTTCTATGTTATATATTTATACATAGATATAGCATAGCATATAATTTAATCTAAATATGATACTAATCAGAACAGATATGGATGAGAAAAAAATATACAAAAGATTTTATTTTATATATATAATATATTATAATACATATATACGGTCGTATCTGTCATATTTGATTAAATCAATGAACCATATTTCTTTATTATATATATATATTTATATTTATTCGTATTATACACATTTGTGAAATTGATATATATATATTATTCGTAAATATATAAATAAATATACAGTGACGATCAATTGAAAACGATTTGTTTCATTCAATTTTTCTTTACTATGATATTATGTCATATTTTAACACAAATCTAATATACTGAATGGATTAATATCCTTATGGCATTAAAAATTAAATCCATTTAAATTCATTTTTAAATCTGTTTGACATAATTTCTAATTAACACTGTTATAATAATATCACAGATTATATATATGAAATAACCGATTATCAAAAAAGAATTTAAACGAATTAAGGATTTATTTTATTTAGAATTTGTTTTTGAATACAAAAGTTAACTTTCATCACTTTTATACTGTATAATATATATAGAGAACATTATTTTATATAACACAACCGCATTTATATATATATATGGGATGGTTTTTATTCTACGCATCATTGATATCTATTAACAAAACTCTTTATACAAATCCCTATGGCAATTCGTCATCCATATATAAATACATATATGTATGTATAAATAATAAACATATTTGTAGGTCGATATAAACATATATGATATTATAGGTAAAGTAAAACATATAAATATACAAATATATATCTTTTTATAAGACATGTTTTTGTGTGCTTTTTCTTTTTGAAAACATTGCGGATAAGCTCAACTTATTAAATATATATTTTCCGTTTTTGGTGTCTCTTTATAGAATGAATATATAGAATGAAAAAAACCAATCCTATATATATATTCGAATACAAATAATTATTTTATATATATTTTCCAACACAATAAATATAATAATATAGACTATATATGCATTGTGATATGAATATATATGTATATATAGTTTGTTTTTGAATGAATTCCTTAACAAAATTTACTTAAATGTTACGTTATATATACGGATATATACAGATAATGTATATTAATTTTGGTTGATAAACAATATTTGGGGGTTTCCATTTGTATTATATACTTATTTTATGTATATATTATATATTATTTATGTATACAAACAATATATATATAGAAATACAAATATTATTCTAAACAATAAAGATATATACAATAAATAAAATACGACATTTATATATATAATATATATGTATATATATATATCAAAAGAAGACAATAGAAGAAATTGTATTAAAAAATTTCCTTTTATTTTTTTTTTGTATTATTATTTGTGGCTGTATATATAAATATAATATAATATCAAAAAGATAAAATATACTTTTCCTATATTGTTATTCGAGCAGTTTTGTTTTTTGAAATATTATTGTATTTTGAAAAATATTTTATTATTCTGTATTTTTTTCTTCTGTCTATATATATATATATATATATATATAAATATAGCGAATTAGATATGCATATATAGATAAAATAATATTTGACTTCAATCTCATAAAGTTTTATTATATGTCAAATGCTTTGCTATATGGATATCAATTCTATACATATAAATAAATCCACAGAGACGAAATTGTTATCAATGTAATTGGTACATATATTTGGTTTTATCTATATATTATTTTATATTTTTTAAAACAAAACATAGCGTTATCTTGTTTTTGTGTATAAAGTATTTTTTAATGCTTTTGAATGATTGTATAGTGAAATACTGCGTAGGATTTTCTGAATCCATATAGCTTCTTATAAAAATATATATTTATTTATATTCAATCTATAATTATATAAAAAAAAACATTATTTAAAATATAAATTTAAAGACTATAATATATTCACTAATCCATCACTGAACCAATATTCTAATAAATATATATATTCAGAATACGAAAAAAAAAAAATATATATATATATATACAAATAAAAAAAAATGATGAATCAACATATTTTATTATTATTTATATTATTATATGATATCGGCAAGTATAAAAATATTCATTCATATATACCAAAACTATAGGGTTGCTATCAATGTAGGGGTTTTCTTTGTAGGAACATACGATTCGGTCAGATTAGACCGATTATACAGTAAAGCTTTTATTGCGCTTAAAAGTTAAACTATAATAATAAAAAGAAATAAAATGGTTCATAAAAACTTGATTTTGCGGTGGATTTTATATATGGAGAACATTTTTTGCTGTGTCACAATTTAAATACCCAAGTCTCATGTATATATGCGGTGAAGTCCTGGAGGATCGTATTGTAATTTTGTATATACATAAAATAAAATATGAATTTTAATATAGATTTATTCAAAAAAAAAATATATATACACAATTTGATATAATATTTTCTTCATTTCTTCCCATCTATATTTATCTGCATAGTTATATTCATATACATATACCTATCGATCGATCCATCCAGCTATCTATCCATACATTTTTATTTATTTATAATATAAAAATATGATATTTGTAAATTTTTGATAAAAGTCAGCAATACAATTTTATTTATAATAAATATTATTAGTTATTCAATTGTTATTTATATTTCTATTTATATATATGTATATATTAATATAGTTGCAGAGTTGGTTATTGCTGGTTGGTAGGTCAGTTGATTAGTTTGGTTATACATAAAAAACTTTTTATATAATTATAAATATTGATATTCTTTTATTGAATTTTTATTTTTGTTCAATATATTTAATTTTAAATATTATATAAATCAAAAATGTATATTAATATATTGTAATAAAACATAAACATACACAAAATTAAAAACAAATATAATAATTTATAATAAAAACATTAAAAATATATACTTTTTTTGAACTATTAATATAAAACAAAATTTAATATGGATTCAGGTAATTATTTAACCTGAGATTATGTTTTTAGATATGGAGCTTTCCAACTGTATATGTTTCATAGTTTCATTTCATCATCGCATTATTATTTATATTTAACATGTCGTATATATCAATATGTCGTAACCAATTCAAGTTTTATTTTAGATCCGGTAGTTAAATTGTCAATTTTTTTTAGATAATAGCACACCTTTTGATAGGACTTTAAAAAAATTTTCTTTGTATACGGTTGTATAAATAAAGTTTTTGTATATACATAGAAAATAATGTAACATTCATATATTTTTATAATTAGAAATGTTCATTATAATATCCATCATATTGGTATAGATTGTCTGGCATAAACAATTTCCTATATAACCATATAAATATATGTGCTTTTTTATAATCGTTTATGTTTTTTCCATCAACTTTACCATTCAAATTATTATATGTATATAAAAAATATGCAGTAGTGTATGGAATGGGTAAAAGGACATTTAGATTGTTTATCTGCTCTCTACGTCTATATATACAATAAATGATAAAGATCTCTAATTTGACGACCATTTGATATGATATACACTTTGTGTTTGTATGTCTCTCAATATATCAAAATTATTTGTATATTTTTAAAAGTTATATATGAATATACATCTGATTCCGTATAACCACATAGAGAATAATCGAAATAGATTTGTATGTTCATAATCATACCATATAACATATAAATGTTCATATATTAAAAATATATATGTTTTAAATGATAAATGATTCTGTCTCAGGTATATATAAAGCGTATTTTTTACATATATAAATCAAAAGGAATATCTAAAAATATTGCATTTTCATATTTTGTATGATAGATATAAATATATAGAAACGCATATTTACGTACCAAACCAATGATATATATTCAAAAGATATATATAATATATATTTAAATGTTAAAATAATAAATGATTCTTAAAATGAAGCCAAACATATTAGTAATACAATATAGGTATATACGTATAATAACAAACGAACATGTAATTTTGATATTATTCTAAAATACATCATATTATTTGTTGTATATACCATCAAAATTCTAAAATAAATTACCTAAAATCTCATATTACAATATGTTATAGATGTAAATATAATGAACATTCATAAATATTTTTATTTTTACAAATAACTCCTCCTCGCATATTTCATTAAATGAATAATTGATCTATTTAAACGTAAATATTCATTATATATATTTATTATATATAATTAATTTGCGATTATTAAATACATAAACGATATTATTATTAATTTACACTCATTAATATATTTCTTAAAATTATATATATATATATCATATTTGTGTATTTATATTAAATATTTCTTTATATGCAAATTATATAGGAATAGAAATTTTATATGCAGCCAACATAATAATAATGTTATATGAATATATTTATCAATAAGGGATAAGGATCATATATCAATATTAAATGATTATATATATATAATTTAAAAAAAATATTCATTTTTTTACAATATCATCAAAAATAATTTATATATATCAGAATCAGAATATTTCTCGTTTATCATATAACAATTTGTTATTATTAAATATTTTCATTTATGATGGATGAAACAACTATTCATTCCTGTCTTTAATTCTTTATGAGGTTTTATTCATATAATATATACGACCGATAAAATTGTAAATAATAAAACTTTTATTATATAAAGACCAGTTTGTTATAAATTAAAAAAAATGTATTTATATAAATTATCCAGAGATTTTCTGATTTAATTCGTATTTATATTCTATGTATATGAAGGGAAAAGAATTGATACTTTATCTCATAACATTATAATAATGTATCTATCAACATAAAAAGAATATGTCATTTTTCATTAAATTAATTTAAAAAAATTAATGAATTAATGAAATACAATACATTGTCATATTTGTTATAAATGATATCTATAAAAACAAGTTACAACAATAGTTTTTTTTTCTTTAAAATCGAAACTGCAGTATCTCACTACATATCCCACCCCTATACGAGATTCAATTATTCTTTTACTGTATATAGACAATTTTTTTCAAACATAGTTTATATTTTTTATATAATTCCATAATGATTATATTGAATATTTATAGTATAGAATCCATATATTTTAAAGGAAAACATAATTACCAACAACATAATTACAAACATAATGTTTAATTTATACCTCGTAAATCACAGAATTCCATTTAATTTTATATAAATATTTATAATTCAGTATAGATTTGAAGGAATTAACACTTTAAAATGCTTTAAAATAAATTATCAAATATAAATTTTATTTCCATTATTTAATCTCCTATAACAAAAATAAATCAAATTCACACTTCTTATATAAATAAATATAGATAACATATTTGCAAAATTCATCATTCAAAAGATAGATATTTATTTATATATAAAGTTTTTTTAAAAAAAAAAACAAGCATTTATGTTCTATTCTATATTCTGTATATGTGCATAGCAAATAAATCCAATTTGTGAAATTAATGTTTTTGTTGATGATGAAAATCTCATCATTTTATTATCTTATACATAATACCATAATACATATATAAATATATATAATAATGTATATATATGAAAAGTAAATTGCACAGAAATGTTATTGATCATTATATTTTTATCTCTATATGTGAATACCGATTGATCTGGTTTATGTAAATAATATATTTATTAAAGTAATAGTTTAAAGCAGTAATAGTTTAAAGATTGTCTATATTGACGCCTTAAAAAAAATAAACATTACATATAAAAAAGGATAATCGAAATGCAGCAGTGATAATTCCAGATTTTGTAACTCTATCCCTAACCGTTTTCACGACATTCCCAAATAATCCATTTTCTAATCCGATAAATATCTCATTCAGTTAAATATCTCACGATTAATAATAAAATCTACACCTTATAAGTGCCTGAATCCTGAACATCCTGTGGAATCGCCTGGATCCTTTGGAATCATGAGCATTACCTTCAAAAATCCAATAAAAATGAATTAAAAAAAATTTGGTACAATGTATTTATTGTTTTATTTTATAAACAAAAAAGGACAAAAAGAAAAACACACTATAAATATTTGACTAAATATAAATGGATTTTTATTGAAAAAGTTACTCATCATTTAGATCCACTTTATAGATGGATATAGAAATATATATAAATATGCATTAATCATTATACGAGTATATATATGTTAATAAATTGCTTAAAAATAAAAATAAAAAAAAAACTATATATAAAAATATTCCATTTAGTTATAAATAAAACTTTAAAACTATTAAAAAGTTTATTCAAAGTAAAACAATATTTTTATATACATACAGAAATATAGAACTACCGAACACGCTATATATAGCATGAAAAGCAATTACATATGCATCTCTAAAATTTAGATATATATATATATAGTTAAAAATTGTTATCTGAATCAATGTAAAATACTCTATATACATATTTCATATAATAAAGAAAAAGTTGCTTTCTATTAAAGTAGGATAATAAAAAAAAAGCACTAAATGACTTATTGATGTATATTTGTAACAAAAAAAAAAAAAACAAACACACACATACAGATTTTCTTTCTTTTTATCTTTTAATGTTTTTTTTTTAGTTTTTTGTCTATCAAAGTTATAAGGATATAATAAACAGATCTAAAATACGATATGTATGCATGCAATTTAGTGCGGTATATATATATATATATATGATTTATATACACATGTATAAAGAGTTACATGAAAACAAAAATGTTTTTCCTTTTAATAGTTTTGTTTATTATTTGTCTGTATATATATTATTGATATAGATTTATATATTTAATGAAATCGTATTTAAATAAATTGCATATTCAGAACTATGTATGATGCAGAATATGCATAGAATGTTTAAGAGATGAACGAATTATATGTATTAAAATGTAATGTGTACTTGGTAGAATTTATATAGAAAACTATGTTTCGTAAATATGTTCGCAGAAATATTATCAATATTGCGGACCATTGAAGTGATATAGACTTTAATATGTAAAAAGATTTGCAAAAACTTAAAAAAAATATATTACACCGAAAGATTTTGTCATAAATTCGTGTTTATTCACTTTAAATTTTCTTATTGTTATTCAACAATTTTTTTTTCTCTATCTTGAAATTTGTATGTATAGTATAGAATATTTACAGAATTTTTCTCTTACCAACAAAAAACCCATAACAAAACTACGCAAACAAATTATCGTAAGATAACTTAAAGGATATACATCATCATATATAGATGAAATCCAATCTTATACTTTATACATATATACAAATATGGTATAAAAAAAAAAGGATACGAATATGAGATATTTTTAGTTATTTATATAGAACTCGTAAAAATCGAAAAATACAAATAAGTTGAATGTTATACTTGATTATATTATACTATAAATATATATATACATAGATTATATCAAAATACATTTCAATCAAATAAAAGAAGTGCTATTATATACTTGTAATACATATATAAATTTATTCAATTATATCAGAATAAAAACAAAAAGGTATATATATATATATATATATATATCTATAATACATATATTGCGAGGCAAACAAACAATATCGTTATACATATATATGTATATATATCGTATGTAATGTGTATTATTTATATATACCTTTTTTAATACATATATATATATTATATATTTATATAGTTTTTATATACCATACATTAAATATATCCTTTACCATAAAATTAAATTATTATCTATATTTATTATCAATTTTCTAATCAATCCGCAATATATAGATTTGTTTTTGTGTATTTATATTATACAAAGGATATATATATTGGAATGAATAAACATAAAAATATACAAAAAAAAAAAAACTTCATAATGTTTCTATATATAACATATATATGTATTCGAAATGATTTTAAGCATATATAATATATGTGTGTATTCCATTAATTTAATTAAATTTGTTTGTTATTTTTTATTATTATTATTATATCCAAACAATATAACAAAATATATAGTATATATATATATATATATATATATCGATCTTCTATTATATATTATTATTATTATTATATTATATTATATACATATATGTATGAATAGTAAACTTCATCAATATACATATATGTATATTACCGCAAAATACTTAATACATTAAAATTACATTCAAATAAATTGTATATTGATTCAAAGAAATTATGAGTATATATTGAACAATACATTGTCTTATAACCTTATTTTATATACTATTATATATACCACGATACCACATAGAACAATTGGTTTGGTTTGGACGTATGTATATAGAAGAATTCAAGTTAAATTGTGAGAAATTATAGATATTTATTTTTATACGGATGGTTATATATATATATATATAGACAAAATTCATAAATAAATATCCTTTTTATCCTTTTATATATATGAATCAAAATATTGAAATAAATAATTGAAAAATACCTCTACAAATAATAAATTTTATATACATATATGTTACATAGTTTATATGAAAGAAAATAAATAACCCCAAACAATTAAACATTCAATATATATAAATTAATATTGTTAGGTGGTTGAAATACTCAAATCAAATTTTAATTTGATGTATTTTGTTCATATGGTATCATATATAGCGTATATATATATAGTGAATTGGTGCAAACCAAAGATTTATATATTGTATTACATATGCATTTCAGAATGTATTATGTACTGCATGCGTTACAAATTTACAAAAAATATTTCATTTATCTATATATATGAAGTATATAATTTGAAATAAATTAAGCACATTTATTGATAAAAAGTTAAATTTTTTTACTTTAATAAAATTAAGTACATTTTTTAAATGAATTGATGCGTGTGTATATATCGATTTTTCAAATAAAAAATTTAAACAGAGAATATATATAACGATTAATAATTGGAATTTAATTTGCGATATATATATACATTAAAAATGTATCCATACTAAATTAGCCTTTGAACTAAAAAACTCGTAAAATAATTTATTAAAATTTATAAAATTTTCATTGCACATTTCAATTGATATTTTAACCAGTTTAATTTCGATTGTATTTTAAAAGATTTTCTGATTATTCTTACACTATTTTAACTGATATTTTAACTGATAATTTACGTGACGATGTAAAAAAAAAATATCCTAAAAATTCTAACAAAATTGTTTGGGGTCGTGGGTGGTTCGAATTCAGTTATTGAAGACATAAAATATTTTTTATGTTTTACGGTTATTTTCGAATCTGCATATTCACACATTGTTTTGCATATTGTCTCATGCGGTTCTATATTATTCTTCTATAAATTCCACTACAGAAATCCATATTTGAATCTACAAATACCGCATAAATTATATGATTGGGATAAATATACATTTTAAATTTTAAATAATTAATTTCTCTGCATTTGCATATAATATATAAATATTTATATATTATATTTTGTATAAATATTTATATATTATTTTTGTATGCATTACAAAATATCATCGTGTATAATTGTATATATAATAAACATTATTAAATGAGAAATTAAACTAAACAACAAAATAAGCAAATGTATACAAAAATCGTATAGATTTTTTATTTTACTTATAATTTATTAAGTATATTGAATTTTTTACTTATAAATTAATGTAATCACGCATGTAACTATATATATAATATATATATATATATTTCTGCAAAACAAAAGAAAAAGTCGGTAAATTCATTATGCAAATATTTCTTTTATGTAAATATTAATTTATTTTTATGGAATAATTTGAAACGAATTTGGTATGTATATAAAAAATAAATAAATAAATAAATTCTTCTTACTTTATATATCTTTTACTAAAACTGAATGTATTTTATTTCATTGTGGTTGGTCATTGTTTTATCACTCAACATAAATTTATATGAATACTAAAAACATATATAGGTTTATTATTTATTTTATATTCAGGAATGATTTTTGCGGGGATGTAAATTAAAACAGATATACGATCATATATGAAAGTATGTATATACACAGAAAATAGAATACTTAGGAGATGTCATTATAAATACTACATAATGATCGTCGTCGTATATATAGATATGTTAATAACTTCAACTATGGAAAAACTTTAGAAAACGAATATAATAATTTTCATTTAGAAGATTTAGATTATATGATGTATAAAATAATGAAACTGACCTAATAAAATGTATATATATTTTGTATATAACATTTGCATTAAATATATTCTTAAAACTATTTCTATTATTACAGATATTTATTAATACAATTTCATACAACTATAAATAAACTTATGTTATTTAAATTACACCACTCATATGAATGTAGAGTTTTATACTACTTTTATATATAGGTTTCTTTGAACAGTATATATATAGCACATTTAAAATATTACATTTTTGTATACAATTGTATAAATAAATCTTAACAATTTCAAGTATATATTTAATGATAATTATATTTTTTTTATTACATATATGTATATGGTTAAAAGGATTTTTTCATATCCTTAGACCTTTTTATAATATTTTTTTCTTTAATATATATATAGCGAGATGTATTCTAAATTATAAAAAGTGTAATTTTTTATATTCATAACAAAAAGAATGTAATAATATAACGAAATAAAATATATATAGAAGAAAACAATTAAATTTTTTATATTCTTTTATTTTATTATATTCATTTTCTGAATATACCTTACACAAAAACCTATATGATGTTGCATACGTCATAAAAACTGGTATATTATAAAACATATATATATACATTCATTTATATTCTTACAATTATTATTTCTATTTTATACCTTAACGGATATTCGCAGAACATGTTTCATATATATATATATATATATATTTTATTACAAAACATAATAATATATATATATAAATATGTATATGGTATATTATACAAACAACATTCATATATTAGGATATTATTTACATATTTACGTAAGCATATATATATACATGATAAATCCCATTATAATGTTTTTAATACCTATATAACATATATGCATATGTGTATAAAATATAATACAAATTTTATGCTGACAAAGCACTACAAAATAATAATTACTCATTCATTTTCTTTTACAAATAAATATGTATTACAATTCTATATAACATATATAATTATATATATATATTTAGAATTCTATATATATATATATATTTGATATATGATATATGATGATAGTGTATATACGAATGATATATTTGGTATTTATATATATGCCTAAATTTTGACTAAGATTTGACTAAAATTCACCATTGTACAAATATATAATTTCTCTTTATAGATACAGAACTTTCATATATACAATTGGTAAAAAATAAATTATTTTCCTAATATTTTCATATATGTAAAAAAATAATTTATACATTTAACAAACATTCATTTATGATTCAAGTTAAGATTTTCATTTTCTTTTGATAAAAACTGATCAATGTGCGAGTACTCAATCGTTTTAGACAAATTCGAGTTTTTCCTCAATTTGATAGATTATACGAATAAACCTTAAAAATTCGTGCGTCGATATGGTCCATATATAAATTCAAAAACATATCTTAAAAAATACTTTGAATTCAAATGAATATAGTTGTTTACGGAAAATGATATATATAAATTGTATTGTGTAACATTTTCAACACCATATTACCATATAATAGTCGACAGTACACAATTACGACAGTACACAATTATATATAACATATATATAGGTAGGTATATATGTACAATGATAATAATGCTGTATATATATGAGATATATATCCTTTCACAGTCGTATCGCGTTATATACAATAATAATAATATATAGATTTGCCGTAATATCGCATATATGTATGTCTGTTGAGGGAATATATAGGATTGTACACATATATATATCCATATTTCATACCATCAATGACGGTATTAACCAAAATTTGTAATATGGTAAAAGTTGTCCATATTGTCCATATTTCACATTATGGCAATATTATGGCTGTATTGGAAATGTATTATGGCTGTATTGGAAATGTAGAATTTAATAAAAATATTATATAAAAAAAAATGTTTTTTATAAAATATAAGAAAATTTCCCTTAGAAAATTATTCAGAATTTCCATTAAGAAATAGAAAAGAATTTCCTTGAGAAAATTAAACAGCATTGCATTCAGAAAATCAAAAATAATCTTTTTAAAAAAATTATACAGGACTTTCGGAATAAATGTTATCTTTTATATAAGTATGAGTTTGGGGGTTTTTATTAAGGGTACGATCTGACCTGACCATCAGAGTGGTAAGAACCGAGCATGTTTATAATATATACCATATATACAGATACCTGAATACCAATCTCATCATCATCCATTCATTATAGAAACATAAAGTAATATATGAAAAAAAAATTTTTCAAAGTTTTTTTTTTATATACATGTATGGTATAAAATAAAAGTATGTATGGTTTAAAATAAATGAAAGGATACAGAAAAAAAATTAATATTTTTTTTACCTGACAACGTTAACTACAATATATAGACCGTGTAGAATATATAGAAAACATTTTGTAATTAGTGAGTATGTTGATTCATTTTTTTTTCCTATCTCCGCATTTAAGTAGTTCAGAGAGATGCAAAAAAAAGGTGTTTTTATAAACATCAACAATTATAATAAATTAAAAAAAAAAATATTCCAATAACGAAAATTGTTTTTAAATAGAAAATGAAAACTTTTAATTTACATGGATATTTATGTATTGTTTTATTTTGCATATATATGCAGCATATATAAAATATTTGCATTTGTCGCAATATATATAAGAATTTTTTCTAAAAATAACACACATATAGGAAACATGTATATAAGCATTTATGATTGAAACAGTGGGTATAATATTAATATATAACTATACAGATAATGTTTTTGCATAATTCAAAATTCCATTGATGCAAATATATATATATATATAAAAATACCGCCGCCGTCGTTGTCGACAACATACTGTGAGAATTTATGCAATATGCATATATAGTTATATATATTCATATTGTACATATATATAAATGATAAACCTATATAGAAAGATTGATCTTTTTATGATAGTTTTACATTTAATCAAATAACCTCATCTATTTATAACGTATATATAAAATACATAAAATAATTTGAATTTCATTTTAAATTAGAATTAATGTGATTTGAATATATAACTATATCGTTGAATGTATATAATCGTTGATGTTCATTTTATGTCAGAATATTATATATACAAAACAAATATATCTCATATAGGATTATGAATTTGTTTTTCTATATAATGATTGCGGTTTTATTAATAACATATATTAATATTTGATGTCAAAAGATTTTTCTATCTTTAGCATCAATAACGAATGTAATTTATTGTTCAAAAATTAAAACCAATTGTTACTCGCGAATGATAAACGCACGATTACAATTAAAACATGTTTTGTTGAATATTTTCCCGAATATATAAATTTAATTGATCCAACATTTTCAGAAATGATTTAAATTCTATACATAAAACAATTTTAATTACTAAAAGGATTATAAATTTATTCAATAATGGTATATTCGGTGTAAAAATTAAACAAAATAATTTGTAGTAAAATTATACAATATGTCTTTAAAACTTTTGTCAACATTATGTCATTATTATATTCAAACGATAGTATATTTTTCAAAACATTTAAAATTCATTTAAATTAAATTACATAGATTTTTTATTCATAATATGTTTTAGAACAATTTTACTTTATGTAAACATATAATAATTATTTATATATATACATTTGATACATTGATACATGAAACTATATAAACTATGTATATATAAGAATATGTTTAGTTAGAATATATAAATGGAAACTTATAGAATTTACATATAATATATATATATATATATATATATATAGAATATAGAGAAAATAAAATTTAAATATATAATACTTTTCCATATACTTTGTATATATACATCACATAGAAAATTTAATGTACATCTTCAATTTTATAAAATATACGAAAGTATAGATATCACACAGGAATAAAAACAAAAATTGTGGAAAATACAAAAAAAACACCATAACATTTCTTCTTCCAAAGTTTTATTTATAATTTATTATTATATATGAATAATATCTCATGTCATACATATTTATATATATAATCACATAATACATAGTATATTGATTTACATTTAAGTTATACTATTCGCGTATTTTTATATAAGTTTTTATAAAGATAATTTTTGTCATATATGGAATATAAAAATGCACCAAAAATGTAATAGAAATACATGCAGTAAAATGATAGACGATTAGATATTCTTTACTTTTCCTGGATCATTTTATGCAGATAATATTTTTTTTTATAAATTTTACAATTTTCCATATATTCACATGATAAATGTTTTATAATTTATATATAGAATTGTTTCCCGTAAACGGATTTATATAAACACTTTTTGATATCCACTTATTATATAGATTGTTATTGACTTAAGCCATCTTATGCGTCAGGTTAGCCAAATACCAAACTTCTTACGTTATTTTATACCCATATGGACAATATTCAAATAAGTACTTAAACTCTTAAAATCTTTATTACCCAAATCATCTATAAAAATTAATTTTTTTTCAGTTATTTATAGAAAAACTAAATTTCTCACTTAATTTATTGGCAATTTTTCTATATATTTATTATATATATAAAATTTTATTTAAAATATTTTTTTATATTTATTCTCTTTTTATATATATATATATACCAAAAATAATAATAATGGATATTGTATGCGGTATTCGCAGTTGTGTGTGGAGTTGGCGTCGATATAATGGTTCATGGTTATCCAGCCGGAATTTATATACTGTACGTATAGGTATTAATTTTTGATCAAATATAATTTCTATATATTTATATATATTCAATATTTGCAATATAAAATTTAATATTTATATAAAAAGGTTATTATAATATTACATTTTGATAAATAAAAAAAAGGAAAGTAATAATATGTATATTTATTAAAATTAAAATTTACATGTTATATATATTTATATATGTACATATATATTCCGATGAGAATATTATAAATTTAAAATAATCTTCTTATATTTTTTTTTTTTACGTTATTGAAAATTGATAGAAAATTTTAATAATTTGCTGAAAATAAAACATTCTATATATGAAGAATGTTATCAAAAATTAAAAATTTATTTATCAGTTTTCGTATGATTGGTTTTAATTTGTATTTCAAATCATTCTTAATTTTATTTTAATTTTATAAAAACAAAAAATTTTTAGTTTTCTTATTTATTATGTATATATTTCAGTATTTCATCGGGTTTCATATTTTTTCTAGAAATAAAATGGATCTTAACATTATTTATACAATTGCTGTGCGCTAGGTGAGTGTAAATATTTATTTTATAAAATAAGGTTAATTATCGAAATACACAAATTTATTTATATATCAATAAATTGATTAATTTTGACTTTCAATAAATTAATTATTCCCTATTTTTTTTTATCGAAAATATATATTGTAAAATAATTTTTAACCTATATATATAATGAATTGAATTAACATTATGTTTATTATAATATAATATTATATGATGTCATATATACATTAAATTATTTTAATTGCATATACAAATTATTATATATATGATGATAATGAGTTGAGTATAGGATCAATTATAATATATATATATATACCAATAAGGGTATATTAATTTATCTATATATATATATTTATTGTATATGTGGTCATTAAAATGTTATTTACATAAAATATTCATCAATTAAAAATTATTTTTATAATTTTTTTGTACATCCATATATAGATGCGATTATACATTGAAGTTGTAATGTATTTTAAATGAATACAAATTTTTTTTATTTATATCCCTATGCGTTTATTATATATAAAATAAAATATATAAAAATAAAACTATATATTACAGACATAAAAAAAGTAAATTTAAATTTAATATATGATTTTCACATTGCAGCTATGCTTTTTCTCTTAAATTTTTTTTATTTAACACTTTACTTTTCTTATTCAAAACGTTTTTAAAACTATTATGATAAATGATATATATGAAAATCTCATTTAAAATGCAAATAAAAAAAACAATATACCTACTGTATATGTAAATGAAATTACAAGTCATTTATATTGAAATCTTTATTCATAAAAATTGTATGTACATATAGATGATTTACTATATAACGAGTTAATATAATATATAATATATATAGACTATAGAGTTGATTTAGCAAAACGTGTAATTATAATTATGTGGATAGAAACATTTAATAAAAAAAAAAGTAAATGAAATTAATTTTCATTTTGTTAAGTCATTTATTTTATTTAAATATTTATATATATATATATATATATAGTAATATATGTTAATTTTTTTTAATAATTTATTATAATTGTTTGAAATAAAAAAAATATGAATAGACAATTATATTTATATACTTATACAATTATAGTTCTAAAAGAATTGGCAAATAAAAAACTCTGTTAATTAAAATGATGGTTTAGTTTGTTTGACTTTTGTTAGACGAAAGAAAGATATAATTTAATTTTAAAGAATGTCATTAAAACAATTTTTCTTTTGTATAAAAATGAAATTCAGAAATTGAATTTTTTCATATCGGATCATTGAAAACGATTTTATTTATCGATAAACTATACATAAATTAGATCAAGGATATTTTTATGTATTTTCAATGTCAAAATCACAAGAGTCTTTTTTCATGTTTAAAATAACAGAATTTGTAATTTATACAGGTATTTACTTTGATTTATTCAACCATTATCTTGTATATATGTATACTTTTAAATATCATGTCTATTAACCATTAAATATTAATCATATGCATATGTAATTATCTTTTATATATACATATATAATATATATGTCGCACATTTTAAAGTTATACCTTTAAAAACATTGTTTATATAAAATATGAAAATATATATATGAAGATGCCAACGCATTTTATATATATTAATATTTATTAATATAAATAAAGGAACCGCACTAAAATATTTATTTATCTTATTAAACATACATACATAATTATATATTTTGTTAATGTGTGTTAAATTAATTAGAATAAAATAAATATATATAATATAATTTATTTAATTTTTAAAGCTTTACATCAAAAAATAATGTATATTTTATACATACACATATGTATAGATGAGAAATATTGTTATAATATATATAAATATATATATATACGATTGTTGTGTTTAGGAAACATTAAAAAGTGTTTAAATCAGGATAAAAAGTTAATGCTTTTTTATTTTATATACATATACATAATCTACATAATATTTTATATATAAACTATAGACCAAGTTTTACTCTGTGTATATAATTTCTGGCTTACAACTGACGATTGATTTTAGCGTCCGACAACACTTGTGTTGTTTGTTTTAAAACTTGGTGCTCTTACGGTAATTAACCGTACGACCAATCGCATGAAAAAATATACAACTCTGTGTGAAAATTCAGATTCGAAATAAACCGAAAAATACAAAATATATTTGATATCTTCAATAACTATATGCATTCGAATCCACAACCCCAAAATTTTGTAACAATTTTAGGTTGACATTTTTTTATCAACTACACCACAGAGTCATATATAAATTTCAAATCCATACAAACATTTAAGACATTTTATTAGATATGTATATGTATGATTCTATTGTCAAAGATGTAACTTTATATAACACGATAATAACATACATGTATAATATATGAAAATGAAGCAAACCAGGGAAATGGTTGGTAAAAAACTATATTAGTAAAAAGAGTAAGAAGGAAGGAGAAAAAAATGATAATGTTTTTCGTATCATACAGCTGAATGATGAAGGAATATATAGAATATCATTTTGAAGAAACAATTTGATGTACATATAAATGAGTTTTTTTTATATGATATTTAGGATGATAGACATCGCATACAAATTAAATATATATATCTATGGTATACAGGATATGAATATTTTTGTATCATTTTCTTATGGATACATACAACATAATATAACAAGCAATATGTATGTATTCCATGTATGGTAAACAAATCAAACAGGTGCATTTATATGTTAATTTTAAGGATATTATATGTATATATATATTTTTCTTCAATATACATTTTTAATGCAAATGTAAAATATTATAGTAAATATATATTCGGATGGATGTGAACAAAATGGAATAATTAAAATTTATTGTTCATACATATGTATACTAGTGCTACACATATATAATATAGATTCAGATTTAGATACATCTATATATATATATATATATGGTATATGAAAAATAATTAATTTTATCATACATTTTCACATATATATATACAATAAGATTTGAATAATTTAATATGTTTTATGTATATTATGCATATATATCTGCATACAATATTAAATTTGAAACTAAATATACATATATACAAATGATATATATATATATTTTATAGTAATGGCCATATGTATAAAGTATATAGGGTATTAAATTATAACGATGTAATGTAGCACTGTAAATATATTTGGTTTAATTATCTAGAAAGATATGATGATCGTATATATATATCTTAAATTAAAATGTATACATATAATGAATTCATTTAATGGTAAACTTTATTTCCAATTTTTCTCGGTATTGATTGTTAAAATAATTAAATCTTATACATCAGACAGAAGTTTAATTAAAAAATCTTTTAAATTGTAAAACTTTAAAAACAATTAGATTTTAATTAAAAAATTGTCGATTAGTTTAATAAAAATATTCGCAGCTGAGATCGATATAGTGTATTGATTGTATATATATGATACGAAAGATGCAAAAGAACTGTATGCATTTTTTATATGTAAATTGTTACTATATTAAATTGTTTTTTTTATTGTGCAAGTTTTACTTTTGTAAAGTATCATGCAGTACTTTAAATTAATTAATAAAAGTATTTACTGCAATAATACTTTTTTTTATAATAAGTATTATATACTCATACTTACTTCAAACTATTTATATATACTTCTATTAAAGATAAAATTATTTATACTGTAAACATATTATATACTTACATTAAATGCAGAAATGATATGATTTGATTCAATTATATTTTTATATATATATATTTTGAATGTATATTTTAGTTAAAATTATGGAAAAAATCATATTAATTACTCTTATATTCACCCATCTATATATAGTTAAGTTATAAGTTATATGTTTTCAAATTAAACAAGGAAAAAAAAAATTAATTTTGTGAATAAATAGAAAAATAAATCATAAATTTCAGTAAAAGAATATAAAATAAATTATATATGACATATATTATTCAATGGATATGTATAAATATTATTGTATTTTATTTTTTTTTATAAAATATCATATAAACGCAGTGTACAATTTATACAATGTTCAAAATGAAAATTGAATATATATTCTACAGAATTTTTTTATTTTTCAACAAGTATTTTTTATAATAAATATACGCGATTGTATAAATTTATGTTATAAACAACACTTGTATATATATATATATATTTTTAATATATATAAAATGTCATGTTTACAATACAAGATGTTATGACAATAAAAATCTAATACAAATTCAATAACATATCTCATATTATTTTTAAACTATCATTATTGTCATAAGATATATTATGAAAAATAAGTTATTGCTGTATAAAAATTCAAGCTAATTTAAGTGTACAAGAAATTGATTGAATTGCTAAAAATCACAAACATCCCTTATTACCGTTCGATTTCAAGATACCCTTTATCAAATTTTAATGAAACCATCACTAAAAATTAAAAAGTTATTTATCTATAGAGCTAAATATACACATTCAAATGAATTGGAAAAGTTGTAAAGTTGCGGCGATTATCTGCATTAAGTGAATTCATGGAAACAATTCGAATTGTATATATAGTTATAATAATGTTAAGCTATATACTATTAGGACATCTTTGTATATAATATATACGATTTGATCACGAACCATAGATTAGCGTGTCATATAACTATATATGGAGTCAATAATAATATTAAATCTATATCTATATCTATATATATATGTATTTAAGGATTTATACAAAATATTAAAGTGGTTATTTTCTTTATATACCTACTCGTATATGCATAAAAATAATCATATCAAAAAAACATGCAGAATTTGTTATACATATATACAAACAAAGTTATATATATATGGTAAATATATTATAAAATAAATTTCCTAGAGCGTATATTATACATATATGAAACATTTTGGTTGTATATATATATATATAATACATATGCTATGTGCACATCACATACAATACAAGGCATATTATTAAATTAAAAAATATGTACAGTCAAGTATAGTATAGATTTTGTATACACATAAGTGTACAATATATGTGTAGTGTGTACAATTATTATTTTATACAAATATATCACGAGTATATTTCAGATTCAGAAAATATAAATCGTTTTAAACTTCTCATAACCTGCAATAAGGATTCTTTTTTTTAATTTTTCCACATATATAGTTATATATAAAAAAAATAATATAAGTTCATTACCTTTGCTATATCCTATAAATATAACACTATTATAACACTGTATATATAACTATATATATTATTAGAAGCTGTGAAAAGTTATAAATTTTCATGAATGTAATACTATAATCGGTCCAGAGGCGTTTCGTGGAAAATTGTATCTATATATATGTTCAAAAGGATAGGTGATTCGTAAAGGTCCGTGCCTAAAATGAAATTAATTATTCTATAAAAAAAAAATATTTTTTCGAACAAAATTAGCCGAAAAGAAGCCATTAATTTTTATTTTCTATTCTTCATTCTCTCAATTCAATCAATTTCTTCATAGAAGAAAATGTTAAAATTACAACATTGGTTTAAAATTAAATTTTCCGGAAAACTTTGTAGAATTGTTTTGATTATTCAGTGCTTTTCATGCACTTACCTTTCCGAATATCCTATCGTTTTGGTCGTCAGGACAAATTTTATAACGTATATATATGGTCAATATAATAACATTTATCATTTATATAACTTTATAAATTAAAAACATTTAATTTATTTCATCTTTTATTTCCAATGTTACGATTAAAACTTATTATAATATAACAAAAGAAAAACACAAAATTCTTTTGATTTACAAATATATTTATAAACCTTTAAATAAATTTCTTGAATTTATATAAAAATATATATTTTTCCTTTTTTTATTTCCATATACATATTCGGATGTTGATCAAAAATTCAGTGGTGATTATACAACATCAAATTGTGTAAAATGTTGGAGTATATGTAAAATTTTTGGTGGTTGGCGTCTATCACCATTATATATTTCATTAGGTGTTGCATTAATTATGTGGCCACATAATTTATGGCTTAGCTATGTAGCCGGTTCACAATTAATTATATTAGCTGTACTGAGATTATTTACAATTTTTCGATACAATAGTGTGGGTAAAGATGAAGGATTATTACCACAATACGATGATAGTTTAGAAAAGTAAGTAAATATAAATATATAATAAAGCATTAAATTTCATTATTAAATAAATATATATAGCATAAAAATATATGTATGATAGATCTGTCGACATGTAAATGTCTATATTATATAAATTAAATGTTAAACAAATATACTCAATGTACGTATATATAGAGAAGATTATTAAAAAGGTTTAATAAAATGTCTATAATACCATAATAGCCATATAAATTAAATATAATAATAATAGTTTTGTTTTCGTAATTTTCATTATATTTAAATTTTCGAAACATATTCTATTGTATAATTTCACATATAAATTTAATATAATTTACATATTCATCTCTTATTATAAACAGTATTCGATGTATATATATATATACAATTGAAATTAATACAATAAAATATATATATATGGTTTTCTAATTTTCTATATATAAAAGCAAAATGTAAATGAAATGGAATATTATAAAAGTAAATGAATTATTTATATATGCTGTTAATACATTTTACTTCAACATTGAATTAAATTTATGCTTTACCATATCAAAATGTATTATGTAAAATCAGGAAAATGTAATTGGATACATCTCAAATATACTATAAGATGGATATTATATCATATGTATATATGATTAAATGGACACAATATCCTTTTATATATATCATTGTTTATATATGTGATGTATAATGATGCGATACGCATACATGTAGTGTATATATATAGTAATGGACATTGAATGAATTTCAATTGATGTATGCATATTGTATATATATATACAATTCTTATATATAAATAGTTTCATCATGTTCATGAATATGATACGATTGATCAAACAATTATAAAGTACTTTATAATCAATCAAAAATATTATTATGTATATATATGAAATTATTATCAATATACATATGGGTTTATAATTATACAATAAATGAGTGTATAATGTATATAAATTACAAACCTAAATGACATCTCAATAAAGGATATATTGTAAATTACAATTTGTAATAGGAAAATATGTTATATAAAAATGAAATTTCTGTTTTTAAACATTTTAAATGAATTGATGATTTAAAAAACATTAGATTTTCTACATCTACAGGTCATTCAAACGCATATTATCAAAACAGAATATTTGGTTGTGTCATGCATTCATAAATATATATATATATAAAAAATCAAATGTTTGTGTTACAGATCTTTCAGATCGTCTTACAATCTAAATATATACAATCTCAAATAATTGACATTCAAAATATATATTCAAAATTACTATTCCTATATATTAAGTATTATTACCAAAGAAAAAAAATAAAAATAAAATAAATAAATATCGAAAAAAATCTATATATACAAATATAATAATGTCACTTGTCAATCACATTGAATAAATTTCATTTAAACTCATTCAAATCATAAATTAAATATATATTTATATAATTTAGATTTTATCAATATAAATAATGTAATCTTTTCACTGCGTCGAAATTTATTCTCAATATACATATTTATTTATTTATTTATAAATGGATAAATATCGATTTTATATATATTTATATATATATAAAATAAGACAACACGAAAATATATAAATATATTTAAAATAAAAATAAAATAATTCTTTTATTATTATAATATTTTTACTTATCTACATTGAAATCAATTTTGTATACAAAATATAATATTGTTTTCTTATTTATTTTATTGATTAAACAGATCCGAGGCAATTGATGATGAACTTCCAGATGCTGATCGAAATTTAGATGATGAAGAAGCAATCGATGATGATATATGACAAGAGGAACAACCGCATCAACCGCAAGAACATACTGAAAATAAATAAATAAATAATTCATCGTTATAGAAATATATCAAATGAAAAATAAGCTAAATAATATTTAAAAAAAAAACAACAAAATCTCTCTATATTTATTGTTATATAAATAAATACTATATAACAATGTTTTTTTTTATATTGATTTTGATATTTTCATTTATATAATAATAACAAATGTATATACTAATAATAATAATAATAAATGATTTGCAATTTCATTTTCATTTCCTTTTTTAAGGCGTGTAAAAAGTTGCGCCAACGGAAAGAAAGTATAGAGATAATTTTATATAAATATATATTATATATCTGAAAAAAATTAATTCATTACTTTCATAATGAAAATGGCATGAAAAAGCATAAAATGAAAAAATTATGAATAATATATATACGAATTTTCCTTCATATATAACTATTTTTATTTTTTTTGTGAGGTGATGACAATAAATATTTTTTAAAAAAAGTGATGGATATATTTTAATTTAATTTTTTTTGTTTTTCTTCTAAATGTAATATATATCTTGATAATATAATTAGAGATTAAGAATTATATTATAAATATATATTTATATATATAGATAAGTGCAAATAATTAAAGAAAAAAATAAATGTATTTATATACAAAATGGTAAATAAATTGAACTTGAACTGAACTCACAGGTGAAAAGTTCATAAACATATTTAAATATAAATATATTATTGTAAATATCGCATATATACTTTATTTGTATAAAGCTATAGAAGAAAAAATATTATTTATAGAAAAATAATCAATTTGTAATAATTTGTAATATGCTATATATGAATCATTGCAAATATTATTGATTAATATATATGTAAATGATTGAAATTAGCAATTTATAAAATGATTGTATATATAATAATAATTTTTTTAAATAAATATAAATTATATAAGAAAATGCATATAATACAAAATAAAATTATTGAATGAGATAATTGATTTTTTTTTGATCTATTAAATAACCCCAATGAAATTGGGAATGCATGTATTTTGATATATTAAAAATCTATATATATATATATATATATATATATATATATAAATAATATTTGTATAAGCACAAAACAATAAAAAGAATTTGTAAAAAAATGAATCAAATATATTTCAATTAACTTTTTTTCCATGATTTTTTAGATATTTTATTCTATTTTTTAACAATTTTGTCTTTATATAATTTTTTGAAAGAAAATATTTATAAATAAAATACCCCATTCATTTAATGTCACTTCCAAAAAAAAAACAAAAAAACATTAATTCAACTTAAACATTAACATAAATTTGCAATAGGACATATAATTCTTTTACCAGCATATTGCCAATATATATGCGTATTTTACCATAATCTAACAACAAAACAAATGTATATAAACGGAATGACCATATAATAAGATAAAATATATTCAACGATAATAAAAACAAAAAATCCATCAAAAACATATACTTTGGTTAAAAAAAAAAATTAATGAATCGAATGAATGGAATTTTAAGAGACATTTAAAGAAAATCTAATTTCAAAATAGCCAACAAAAAAATTATAAAACATATACAAATGGAAAAAAAAGGTTTTCATTTCATTTTTTATATATAGAATAAAATTTACAGAGTGGTAATTATTTTTAAATATTTCATTGATGTTAAATTTATTTTTAATTATCAAAATTGATTCTAATTTATTGATCCTTTTAAAACAATCATTTAACAAATTTTAATACCTGAGGGTGGTGCATTTTGAAAATTTGAAATGGTTTTATATACTACTCACAAAGGACAATTCTTTCGTAATATTGGAAATACATTTCATAAACGCCCAGATTAATATCCCCATGGCAAGATCCCGGAATTATTCTTTAATCTTAAAACATAACTAAAACATTGCCTAATGATTTGTTTACGGCAAGTATAATCTGTATAATCTGTTTACGGCAAGTATAATCTGATTTATAGATAGAAGATTTTAATGAATATACCTGTTATTAAATTTCTTAGATCCCCTTATATATTATTTCCGCGTGATATTAACATGTTTTTAATAATATAAAAAACATTTTATCAAACTAACAAACGACTATAAATTGTCATAGAGTTATAATAAATTGTTACGCTGTAGAATTATTGTTATATATATTTTCCAATACAATTTTCATTGAATTTTTGTTTTGTTTTGTTTTATTCGCAAAAGTGAGTATTATATAAATGCGATGAACAAAAAAAAATAAATAAACGATATATATATATGCTTTTAAAATGACATTTACGAAGATATTTAAGCAAAAATAAATAGAAATAAGTAAAAGTTTTTTTTTTCATTTTATTTTCCTTTTGTCTCCAATTAATTTTTTTTTTCGCAGCATTCTCTGTTGCTTTCACAATTAACTGTTAGCGTGTCCGTATATATATATAAATAAATGTTTAATATCGGGAGGGTAAAAACTGCATTCCGTATTATATGTCTCTGAATATCTGCTATATATAATATAAATATATAAATGTATTTAGCATTTTAGGAAATATATAATAATAAAGACAATTGAATTATTTTCTTAAATACAATTTTTTTCCCTGTTCTTTTTATATGTCCTTTTTATATACCATTATATTTTTTTTTGTATTTAAGTTTATTATAACATTACTTTCAATTGCTTATTTAAAGAATATAAGATGATCGTATATATTTTCTGTGAAAATTATATTCCGTTTTTTTTTAAATTACAGGAAAATGTTTTTGTAAATTAACATCAAAGGATTTTGTATCTATAGAAAAAAAATTTAATTAACACATTGAAATTTGTATTTTACAATATAAATATAAAATTATTCATATATATTTATATATATATATATATATAAATTAATGATTGGATAGGAAAATATCCTAATCTTCATGAATGTTAAGTTCTTCAATATCGGCAGGGTTATACGAACATAGACTTAACATTCTCACATCAGGACGATTAAAGGCGAAGGCCGCAAACATTTGTAAACTAATCAGTAAAACAAGAAATCTTTTTAAAAGTTGAAATTATATTTTATATTTTGTTAGGGTTGTAGGGAAATTTATTGGATCATAATTTATTGGAAACCCGATGAGTTCGAATAACGTTCAGAGAGATTCATTCGATAGATAGATGATTAAATTCTCTAAAAACTTCCCTTTACTGATCTAATAATGGGGGAGTATAACAAATTCTTTATTACAAATCTAAAAATGTGAAAAATTGTCAATTTAAATAACATTGATCAAAATGATCAATATGAGATTTATCTGTACTTTATTTAATTTGTAATACGATTATACGGATAGAATATATTTACAATTATATATACATTCATGGAAGGTCCTTCTATTTATTTATGGCACTTGACAATTTCAAATGGATGGATATATTTATGAGGAATATATACATGTATGTATGTATGTATAAATATAACAGATAAAATGAAAAATAAGATTCATATATAAGATCGCATAAAATATATAACCAACTAAAAGCAGCATCACATTATATCAATTTATGTAAATATTATATCTTTGCATGAACTTTATATATATATACATATGTATAATATTACGTGCTTTTATATAATAAGTCTATCATTCTTTTAATATTATATTTGTTTTTGTATTTACATAAAACAAAACAAAAGAAAAAATAACACAAAATTAAATGTCGAAAATTAATGGTAAAAAATGTTATATATAATACATATAGAACTTTATTTACTGCTCATTCAAACGTAGTCGCAGTCAACAATACAAATCATTTCCATTCCTTCGAGAATTATAAGTTATATGGTATACAAATAAATTCCATATATGTATTATACAACAACGAAAGAAAAAAATTTTTATAAAATTAATGCAATAAAAAAAGCATAAAATAATACAAAAATTCGCATTTTTATTTATAATAGAAAATTAAATAATGAGATAAATATCCTTTTTTTTTATGTGTATATCCATACTTCTTATACCATTTTTATATCCATTTAGTTTTTCTTAACTAAAAAAAAATTATTATATATACAATATATATAATATAGTGTGAATATTGTATTAAAATCAAAATAATTTGTGATAATGCTGTTATATGAAGAATTTATATATAAAAGAAAAGGATATAATAAAATTACAATTAAAGATGAGATTCTTTTTTATGTATTTTCTTTTGTTCTATATTATAGTACATATATATAGAACATAAAGAAAATGTAATTAATTTAATATGTAAATTGATTATAATAATATTTAAGAGATTTTTTTTTGTATATATACGCAAAGCGAGCCATTGTAAAGTTTATTTATTTTTGTTTAACTTTTAATTATATTTATATATATGTACTTTAATTAAACCATTGAGATATGAAAGTAAATTGTCTAATTTCAGTTTGAGTATAGTATAATAATCTATATAATATCAAATTAGAAAAGTTATATTCTATAAAAGTTGAACGCGTATACAGATCAAATTCATTCATCTTTGTATAGAATATATTTATATTGAAAATCTGTTCCTTTATGTCATTTTTCATATAGTTATTTATTAGGAAAACCGAAAAGCATTTTTGAAAACGTTTTATTTGAAAATATATTTTACAAAATATTAGGTTGTCGAAAAAGTATTGATAATTTTTATAAATAGATGTCATTATAATTGAATATTTCAAGTAGTACTAATCTGATCAGGTAACACTAACATATGTTCGAAAGATGACATTTCGTAGATAAAAAAAAAAAAATTAAATTTGTTTAGTCATTTAAAAGTTGTAGTGCATTAAAGATGAGCGAAATTAGTGAAAAAATTCGATACATTTTACAATTTTATTATGAAAAAGGTGAAAATGCAACGCAGGCACATGAACAAATTTGTGCAGTTTACGGTGAAGGAACTTTATCAAAATTAACAGCCTATAGATGGTTTGCTCGATTTCGTTCCGGTTTTGATGTCAAAGATGCACCTCGTTCTGGTCGACCAATCACTGAAAAAGTCGATGAAATCATATCAAAAAAAGGAAGAAAATCGACACGTAAGCAGTCATGATATCGCTAAAGAACCAAACATCCATCACCAAACAGTTTTAAACCATTTGACAAAGGCTGGATACAAGAAAAAGCTCGATGTTTGGGTACCACATGGATTAACACAAAACAATTTAATGAACCGAATTTCCATTTGCGAAACGCTGATTAAAAGGAACGAAATGGAGTCATTTTTAAAGCGAATGATTACAGGTGATGAAAAATGGATCACATACGATAATAATGTACGAAAAAGATCGTGGTCCAAGAAGGGTGAAGCTCCTAAAACAGTAGCAAAACCTTGGATTAACACCAAGAAAGGTAATGCTGTCTGTTTGGTGGGATTGGAAAGGAATCGTTCATTATGAATTACTAGCTCCCGGTCAAACCATTGATTCCGATCTCTATTGTCAACAATTAACAAGATTGAAGCACGAGATTAAAAAAAAACGTCCAGAATTAATCAATCGAAAGGGTGTTGTGTTCCATCATGACAACGCCAGACCACACACATCTTTGATGACTCGGCAGAAACTGAGAGCTTGACTGGGAAGTTTTAATGCATCCACCATATAGCCCGGACCTTGCACCTTCAGATTATCATTTGTTCCGGTCTCTGCAGAACTCCCTTAATGGTTTAAAATTAAATTCCGCCGAGGACTGCAAAATGCACTTGGATCAGTTTTTTGCCCAGAAAACACAGGAGTTCTACAGTGATGGGATAATGTCTTTACCAGAAAAATGGCAAAGGGTCATCGATCAAAAAGGCGCATATTTGGTTTAATAAAGTTCATTTGAAATATATAAAAAAATAGTTTGAAATTTGTAAAAAAAATTATCAATACTTTTTAGACAACCTAATATATACCTTATCACTTTCAAAAATAGTAGCTCACTACAGATTTATACAAGAAAAAATTAAATAAATATATGTATTATTTTACAAAATAAAAACTTATTTATTCATTCACTTATTCATTATTATTATAACTGATTCTAATTTTTCGTTTTTATTATATAAGATAAATTTTTGTATAATATTATTTTAAATGAAAAAATTAAGACATTATAACGTTAAATATATAAAAAAAACCTTTATCTGCTGCAGGAGTTATCAAATAATATGTTTACCAAAAAAACTTATATATATGCGATATATTTTATTTTTATCATGAGACATTAAACTTTTTATACACATTTTATTTCTATATGTAGATATTTTTGGATGATGAAGTTATAAATTTATTATTCAATGTTTCATTTATAATGTAGGATAACTTCCTCTTCTTCTTTTTTTTTTAATATATACACATTTTTATCCATTGACAAAGCGAACATATTATACATTGTAAAAATACATTATCATTGGATTTGTACAAGTCAGAGAAAAGATGTACAATTTTTTTTTCTTATATATAATGTATATATAAAAATCATTTATAGAGGTAGTATATTCATTTTATGATTTTATATATAAGTACATAAAAATGTATATATGCAAAGAAATATTTGTCAAGTAGAAATAATTTAATCATTCAACTTCAACTCATTCTGCTCATACATACATGTTTGTTAATGGAAATGATTACACATAATATTTACTTTTATATTATGGTATATGTCATCCATAGATATATATATATATATAAATATAATATGTATATAGTGAAATGGAAAAATGTATAACAACGCGGCAAATAATGCATATGTAAATAAGGTAACGGCTGGCGGTTCAGTTGGTTTAGAAATAATTTATGATAAATATACAAGATGTTTATTTTTGATTTTATGATGAGATTTTTAACAAATAGAACAAAATAGTCATATGTATTTTATCATTTTATAACCACGCTTACAATTGAAATGATGAATGTACACAATTTTGTAAATAAGTTATATAATCTGTCTTTTTATATTTATACATGGGTTTTTTTTTTTCATTTTACTTTTTATGCATCTTATTTGTGACCTATTATTATTATTTAGTTTATAAATAATCAGATCTACTTAAAATTGCAAAAGTTTTACATTGAATATAATGACAATTTTGAAATATTCTAGGTAAGTAACAAAAGAATGACAAAAATCAAAATTGTGTTATATAATTTGCATGAATAATATGATGACATTGTATTCTGCTCTGTTATAGAATAGCATTGATCAATAGAATATTATCAATGTTATTCATTACCTTACATCTCGATAATTGAATCAAAATTCTAAATAAATTCTAAGTTTTTTCTAATTTGTTGATTTGAAAGATACCAAAAGATTGTTCAATACCAAAAATAAAAAAAAATAGTATTTACAATAGATAACACGGATTAAAGAATGGTAATCCAGATTCTGTTTCAAGAATATTTAATTTTATGCAAATTCTTTAAATGGCTAATAAAACCAATTAAATGTACGTTTAGTTTTTTTAAAAATAATTAATTTACTATATCAAATATAAACTTTCCAATAAACTTTAATTTGAAAAAATAAACCTAAAATACTTCAGTATATCCAAATTGCATTATTTCATTAAAATTTTATCAATATTTTTAACTAAATCAATTCGTCGTATTTCACGTAATGCTTCAAATAATTTTTGTTTTTTTTCTAATTCATTATTACCATTCATTATATATTCTTGGTCACATGCATATAATACTTTTAGTATACGTTCATTTAAATTAAAACGATTTGTTTCTTCAATACTTTCCAAAACACTTTCACGATGTTTTGAATTCAATAGTTCACGACCGAATTGTTTCCATTTTTTACCAATTTCAAGCGATAGTAATTTATAAATTTCATTTTTATTTCTATTGAAATTTTCAATCATCTAATGAAAAATTAAAAATACAAAAATAATATACAATAATTTCATAATAATAAACACAATACCACAAATAATGGAACTACATAATCATATAAATTTTTACCAATAATTCATTTGAATTCATTGTGTTTTTGGTTGTTGCTGGTTGTTGAGAATTGTTCTTCTGTTGACCAGATGGTATTTCCTCGTTTATCTGTTTACTGGTTGTTATTGATTCTGTCAGTGATTGTTCGATAATTGTATTACTATCATCATCATCATCAATATGTTTTAATTTATAATTAGTTTCTTTATTATAATATTCTTGTGTGGCTTGAACATCTTGATTTCTTTGAATTTCTATATAGAAAAAATTTCATATATGGAAAGGAATTAATTTTTTTTTTCTCAATCTGGGGAAGTACCCAAATATCATGAATAATTGATAAATCAACTTACGATATAAATTTACATTGTTTTGTTGTTGCAATTGTTGATTGTTAGCATTTATACCCAATAGATCTTTCACATAATTTGTTAATATAATTTTATCATTCGAGTTTGTAAATTTTTCAATTATTGTTAATAATACCAGCGAATCGGGTTGATTTATACAATTACGTTTAAATAATAATTTAATTAAATCAAATACATTTTCGATACGATGGAATTGACGATTAGAATTTATATCTTTTTTAAATGATAACTTTAATGATTCTAAATCGTTAATTGATAATAATTGATTTGTTTTTAACATATTGTTTTAAATTATTTCGCCTTTGAATATTAAAATAATATTAAATATTAATTAAATAATAAATTAATTGAAAAAAAAACCACATAAATAAAAAATTGAAGAATATTACAAAAATAAAAACAAATAAAATTTTCATAAACATAAACAAAATACAAAAACAAATAATAAACACTTAAAAAAAACTGAAATTCACCACCAATCTAGTACTAATTCAAAAATGAAAACTTTTAAAATCTATTCCATTATAAAAGTACCGTCATTCATGTTTTTGTGATCAATTCACAAGTAAATTTAACAGTATTTTTATTATCTTTCTCTATTTTTTTTCTTCCATTTCTTCACTTTTTTCTGATTATATATTTTCTATTCTCCTTCATTCCTCGTTCGTTTTAAATTCACATATAAATAAAATTTAATCGTAATCATCGTATTATCGTAGGTTGACTGTTGTGTGTTCCGCTCGCTGTATATCAATAATATTATATTATCGTTGTTGTATGACGCGCGCAATGACGGTCATCGTATTAGAATCAAAATTAAATTTAGAATAAAAAAAAATTTTAATTTTATTATTAAAAAAAAAAATATTAAATAATAAAGAAAAAATGTATTACTATTGAATTTCGATTAAGTCCAATTAATAAACGCGAAATGAAATTAAATAAAATAATTGGGTTTGTTTTGTTTTTATTTGTGTATTTCAATTTTTAATGGAGGGTATTTTTTTTTATTGAAATATTAGCCAATAATTAAGGCAGTGAACCCAATTATTATTTTGTGCTGAATAATTTCTTTCAACACAAAACAAAAATTTAAAAATATCTGTGGGTATTTTTGTAAAAAAGAAAGAAAATTATTTGTATGTGTTGTTTTTTTTTTTGTTTATGATGTATAAAACATTTTTATTTTAATATCATTATTATTATTATTATTTGATTTATATATGAGAATGTTTACGTATTTTTTGTATTCACATCACGAATATATTGTTAACTTTTAATACGAAATCAAAATTTTATACAATAAAGTAAAAAAACAAGAAATAAATTAACAAGAAATGTTGTTGTCCAGAATAAAATATCATTATTAGAGTATATACACAACAAACAAAAACAAATTAATAAAACATCTGCTATTATATCATATAGCACAAAGAATAAAATGCCCAGTGATATTGTATCGGGTAAAATGTCTTCGGACATTGAAAATATCGATTGGAGTGTTAGCAGTACAGCACCACTTCCAAATGTTGTCAGGTAATTTATAGATTTTATTCTTTTTTTTTTTGGATCTCCGTCCGTATATGCATCCATCTGGAATTATTTATCTATAGTTTTCTTTGTACACTTTCACAGTTTCGGAAAATCAATATTTTTACATATAATTTCTTTATATATACAATATTTATACATAAATAGAATAAGTGGGTATATACGAAAAACTGTGTGTATGAATCTTTTGTTGTTGTATATAGAGTAATCCTCTTTTTCTATCCCAGAAAAGAAGATTATATATACATTATACAAAATAATATGTTGCTGAAAACATAAATGACCTACAATAAATTTGTCGCTTTTTTCTAAAATAAAAGTAGTAATAATAATAATGCTGCATTGCTTGCATCTGGAAATATTATTGACTGATTATCTATAGAATATAGATATGTATATATGTGATGTGGTGTTATCCGCAATGTTTCCAGATATTGCACACATGTGCATAATATGTAATGTTATGATTGTGGCCTTTATATACATATGTTTTAAATAGAAGAAAGACAATTGTGTGATAAATACAACAAAGCACTAGTTCTTTTAATATGTCCTCGAAATTAGATATACACAGATTGGTTCTTCTGTGATTCTGTGAAAAGAAAAACATAATTGTTTCATTTATACATATATATGTGGATTGGTATTTCGATGAGGGAACCCGCAGTGATATCTTAAGAATATATATTGTATGATATATAGAACGAATTGTTTTCCTTTTGTATTCCCATGGTTGATAGTTATCAGACAATAAAAAAGACAATTTATGTACTTTATTTTCTCTACCTGCACATTGAACGAATATGTACATTTTATGTTATGCAATGGCTTTATATAGAAAATATGTACAATAAAAAAGTTGAATATATATTCTAAATATAGTATAACCAAAACAATGAAATTTTTTATCTAATTTGTTGTAGAAATACTATACATATATTTGATATAATGTAAACTACCAGAAAATGTAAATTTAAAACGTTTATCAAAATGAAATTATATAGTATATTCTGGATTCATTTCGTAAAAATGGTTTTTCTTAATAATAATTCAGTATTTTAACTGCCTTACCCGAAACAAGCATTTTGTATTCGTTATTCGTTTAACCAAATATTTATTACGAACTTTCATTTAATTTTCACTTAATCTTCTCAAAATATACATACGGAGAGTAGAGATTCTATTCACATCACCATAAAGTTCTTGAAAATACGGATGCATTAGTAATAAATTCATATACAAAAAACAAATGATAAATCGAAAGAAAAAATGAACCATTATAAACTCTAATATATTTATCCCGCTAACCGCAATTCGAATATTTGTAACAATTGAAAATTTTTTAATTCTACATATATTTTTTTGTATTGTATTTGATAAGAAATTTCCATGTTTGTAATATCTACTACATGTTTTATATTTTTAGAACGCTTATTAATTGGTTGGGAATTTCAATATATATTGAAAATATACAAATGTAGAAAATTCAAACTCAAATTTTTACTGTATTATAAACAAACAATAATAATTAGACTTGTATTGGTAAATATACGGGCGTATTTCTTTTAATTATTATATATAATTAAATATATTATATAGCCGTATTTTTGAATAGTAATCATAATTTCTATTGAATTATTTATAAATATATAAATAAATTGTAATAAAAAATAAAAATAAAACAATGGTCTGGCAAAATATGTATTGCTAATTATTGTATATACATAGAAACACAAAAACTATATTTAGAAAATAGCTGTATATAAATAACAAACTTCTCTGACTGCGTCCCTTGTGTATTGATAAAATAATACAAACACACGGTATTTTATAAAAAAAAAAGGTATTTTTGGAATAAATTCATTTATAAATAGAAATAAATTAAAATGTAGAAATTAATTACATAAATTATAATTATCTTAATGAGTATATAATAATAATAATAAAAAAAAAATTATATTTGTAAATTATATTTGACGACATGACATGACGTATGGGTTATAAGTTGAATGTTATACATAGAAAAATTATTATGCAGAGTGTTTATTTGTTTTACTAGATGATTTTTATTATGGACCATGAAATTGGACACACACGTTCTTATTACCCATTAGTATTCATAGTCATATTGAAGTATACAAATTCTATAAAAGAATTATACCTCAGTTAAAAATTATTTAAAAGAATTTAAATACATTTTATAACGCAAAAATTGTTATCAAAACCATTTTTATTATTATTATTATGATAATTAATTTAATATTTTTTAATTGTTATTGCTCATGATGCATTCGAAAATCACGTTATTATTTTAAACGAAATTCAGATAATTGTAAACTTTTATTTTTCAACCAACAACAAATGTGTCAATAATAATTTCTTTATTCGAAATATTGTTTCTTTAGTGTAGTATATAGAAAAAATATTCGGCATTACCAAAAAAAAAATATAAATTAAATAATATTGCAATTGTTGTAAACAAAAAAAATAATGAATTTCACTTTCTCCGCAAAAGAAATTCGCTGTAAATAAACTTTCATCCGCACATAAGAATGATCCATCCATATAAATATAAAGAAATATACAAATAAATTTAATTCGGTTTATATATTATATTTGTATACACACAAAATTTTAAACCTATATAATATTATTAGCCATATTATAAAAAACCAAAACACTGATAAAGAATTTTTTTTTGTTTGTCTTACGATGTTACGAAATCAACAAACACATTTTTTTTTAGTTATATAAATAATCATATCATAAAAAATATAATACGAGCGATGTATTGAAATATTGAAATGTAATATTTTACACTTGAATTATCGTAAAAAATTTTCAAAAAAAATACATAATTGCAGAACACATTCAAATTCTAATTCATGAAAATTTCAGTTTATGCTTTTTATGCATAGAAAATCATATAGAATGCAAATTCCAAATAAACGAAAAATGAATTAATTAATGCATTTATAGATAAATTAAGTCATTCTTGAAATATTTATTGTTTTTTTTTTTTAAACAAAGCTATTAATGGATGGAATTATTATTATTATTTATAAATACATAAAATATTACAATATAATAAAGTACTGATTCTCATATCTGTAAGCGCCTATATACGAATAAATGTATTCTGTTGTTTTTCATAAATATTAAATATTACAAAACAAAACTAAATAGACTATATATATATATATAAAAATAAATTACATATATAGAACAATATAGGAATAAATATCGTCATAAATATAGGTCAAAAATGTATTTATATTTATTATTATACGTATACGAATAAAAAGCAATTTGCATAAATACGAAAAAATATATAATTGTATATATATATTTGATATGTTCTATCAGCATTTATTTGTTGTTGTATATAACAAAGAATGTTCTTATACTCATAAAACATATCTCTACTATATATAGAATATAATATAATATTTTTGAATAGGCTCCATTTATTATTTCATAAATTTTATTTATTTCCATCTCTATATTATATAAATTTTATATGTGACATAAAAGTTATATTTTATTTTTTATAGTGTGTGTTGTCATTGCCTATAATAATGTCTGCGGAAAAGTTAAACTATAATTGAGATGATTTAGGAGTCAAATGAAATATTTAAAAGAAAACCCCATGGGAACTACAGAAGATAATCTGTTACTCAATATAGATTTCTTTTATCCTTTAAATTAATATCTCAATCCATCAATTACTGATTAGCAATCCACAGTCAATAACATGAGTAAAGTTTTCTGTATACAAATTGAATAAGTTCGCAAAATCTATTTTTATACATTTCAATATTGCTGATATAATGTAATGAATAAAACCTACCTTACAATATTATATATTAATTACATATGCAATAGTTATATTATATAAACAATTTAAAAAGAAATAAAAAAAACCATTTCTTCATCTTACCAATCATCAATATACAAGTCTAAAAAGGTGAAAGATTTTTCAATATACAAGATCACGATATTTTAAAAACAAAAAAAAAATCACATCCATCATATTTTGTATTCAAATATAGTAAGTAGTTTTCGTTTTTTTTATCTGAGTGAGATCAATTTTTTTTTTAATTTGTAATAATTAATCTATACATCGAAAAATATGTATCAATCAATGTCATAAAAAAAATTAAATAATATATATTATTAATATACAAAAAAATATTAATGCAATAATTAAAAGAAAGTGAAAATAGTTAGTATGGACATCTATAATGAATTTGTAATTAACTTTCCATTATTTTTGCTGTTTGTTTGTTATAGTTCAAAGCAATGAACCCATTCGTAAACAAAAAAAAATGGATATGTTGTATCTATAAAGAAGAAGAAAAAGAAGAAATAAAAATCAATAGCAAATATATAATTTTATAATAACATTGAACATTGAACACAATAAAAATAATAATAAAAAAATAAATTGTGTAATAATTGGATTCATAACGAAAAGAAAATAAAAAAGAAAAGTGCAGGTTATTATTTAAATTAATTTTATTTTTTGTTTGTGTTTCGTGCATATACACATAAAATTTAACAATTTATTAAAAAATAATTATTCATTATTTTATAATTTCATTAAAGTTTTTTTTTATTCCATTCGTGCCGTCCGTTAATTAAATGGCGATTAAGAAAGACTCATTATCATTAGAATAGATAATGACCGTCTAACACACGATATTATGATTATTGTTGCTGGTATCTCAAACATTATATATAAATTGTCTCTAATCTATTTAATTTTCTTTTTCTATATTTTCTATAAATAATTTATCATATCTAACAATTATCAATAAAAAATAGACATATACATAAACATTTTATTATCACAAATTTCGTATCTTTCATTTATAGTTGATAAGCGATATTTTTTTTATGGATGACATTCAGGTGTATTTAATGTTAACATATTTATAAAAATTTCTATTTTGGTATTACTATTTACCAAAAAACTACAAAACTTGTGGATTTATTTTATTATACCTTTTTTTAAATGATATTTACCAGATCTTTGGGAAAAAATCAATAATGGTTGTACAATAAAAAGATGCTTTTTGTATATTTGTTTCATATATAATTCAATGGTGTTACATAATCATTTGTATATAGGTCGGGTTTATATGACTATGAAGAACGAACACCTTTTGTATTTTATTGTTTGTATATAAAATAAGAGATAAATATAATTATACCAACATTTGAAAAAAATCGTCCTTTTTAAAGTATTCTATACATTACGGACATTTTATTCGATATTCGTTTTTATTTTAATTTAGTTTTTTCATTGGTTGTATATATTACAATTTTTTCCTGTTTTTTTGATGTCTTTTATATTTAAATATTATTATTGGGGTTAAATTCAATGCCGTTTTTTAAAATATCATATGAATTTTAATAAAGACATTTTATAATTTTTGTTTTTTTTTAAATCGCAAAAACATTCGTCCAGGAAACAAAAATGTATATATGATTTGTTTTAAAACCACATTTTAAACTTTCCGTTTAATTTACTTCGATGATATACTAATTTGTTTTTAATTAAGTTATTTTCGTTCATGCATATATATGATTATACAATTATACCATTATTTATTTGACAACTTAATCTATATCGTGTATAATATATATTATACCACTTATATATAGCCACTTAAATTTGTATATTAATTTTATTTTTAATATATTAATTGATTATATAATAATAATACAAGTTTTTAATATTTGATAATGTTATGATGTATATACACATAATAAATTGGCAAAATATATAATTGTATGCAAAAATCGTCGTTGCTGTAATACAAATTCATATATATATATATATATATATATATATATATATATATATATATATATATATTTCTATTTAATAAAATTAATTAAATTTACATGTAACTATAATATATACTAAAAGATAATATATAAAGAAAAATATATAAGTTGTTATAAAAAAAAAATAAATAAATAAATATATTATATATATAAACAAATGTAAATGTAGAAAAAAATTAATATAACTTAACAATGACATTGAAATGACATATGATTTTTTTTTCAAGGAGTATTAATACACCTCTATCTATATATACATATATATATTGTATTTGCTTATGGTGTACAGTGAAACTGATTAAGTTGGGCATACTTCGTAGTTCACAAAATGCATCTTAGTTGAACGGACAGGTCATATATAGTTGAAAACCAAAAAGAACAAACTTGGTGCCGAAAATTGGTTCAAAATACTTGTAAGTTCGCCCACCTGTAAAAATTGACTACACATTTCGGAATGGTAGTGGGATTTCAACATAGGTTTCACTGTATATAAACAATAAACATATTATAGTCTTTAAAAATTCAATGCGTAAAATACAGGGTAAATATTTTTATGATATTCGATATTCTTTAATGAAAGGAATATCGAATATCATAAAAATATTTATTTATAGGAATTCATTTTAATATTAATTTTGTGAATTGTTTGCTTAAAATCTCGCTTATTTCATTCAAATCTATACACACCCTATTACATAGATTTATTAATGCAAATATCCACAATTATTTTTTATATCTATATGCAAATTTTTTTTTATATAACATTTATTATTATATTCTATTAATTCTATATTCATATACTATATGTTATTGTGTTATTAGTATGCATATAATATACAAAGATGTTGAAATTAAAATTTTAATATTACAATCATATATATCGTAAATATGTATTGAATGTAATTTTATTTGTATATAATATTATTAACATTGATTTGCATTTTTATATTATTGCTATCTATATATAGATATATGATTATAACATTTTATTGTTAATGAAATGTGCATACAATAAATATATTTATTCATATATCAAATCAATTATTACACTATTATTTTCTACTTATTTCTACATCAACTTCATAATTCAATGAATGCATTTTATATTGTATATATACGATATATAGAAAAATGTAAATATATAAATTTCTTAACTACATGTGATAAAACTCTTAATTTTTAATATTGGCGTATATATGTAAATAATATTATTTTTATTTAAAATTATACCAATTTACTATTTAGCATATAGTTTTACTATTTTTTATTACAAAATTATACTTTGAATATTGAATAAATATACTTAAGAAAATAATTTATGAATATATATACATAAAAAATATATAGTTAATTATTAAATCAATTTATAATATTAAATATTTGTGCGTTTATACACAGACAATTAGGCTAATTCTATTAATTTTTTTTAAATATCGATTTTTATGGAATATTGCATGTTATAATTTTAACAGGTTCCTGATTTACCTTTCATATTTTCATAAAAAATAGCAAATTTTTACAAATAATACATAAAAGTAGATTGATAAGGTGTTAAGGTGTGGTTAAAGACATTCATAAAAGGATAAGATCATAAATATATTCTAATGGAATTGGAATTGGATGTTCCCCAGGAAATGAGAACCTTTAAACCAAATTTTATACTGTATTAAAAAAAATTTTCATTTTAAGATTCAACTTTTCGTTTATTTTTTTTATAAAAATTTAAATTGTATTATTTTTATATATCTACTAAAAAATGTAAAATTTTCATATATCTAATTTTACGGGAATGCAAAGTGTGTGCGTATGTGTATTTGTTTTTAAAGGAAAAATCTTTATTGTAAATAAATAAGGAACATATGTTTTTATTTCATCATCACATCCCATCACATCATACTATACATTATTAAATTATTAATAAATCAATTTTATTTATGTTATATACGTACGTTCGTACATTTATGTATAAATATATCATTTTCTTATTTGAGACGTTTTCTGTTGATTTATTTTTTTTTTCACTGTATTTTCTGTGTTTCTGTGTTTTTGCTTTGCTATAAATATTTTTAAATAATTTAATTTATTACTATATGCATCAATTTATTATATATAAATGTATTCTTTCTATATATAACTATTTTTGTATCAATGTCATTATATATATATAAGTATAATAGAAAATATATATAGAATATATTATTATATACAGGATATAACAAGGACCTAAATATTTCATAACATATATGTACAATAAGAATAAGGTCAATTTGATTATTGTGTAATATAAGGAATGAGTTCTGATATGAGTTCTGAGGAATTTTATAATATTCCTCGATATATAGAAATATATATATGTAAAATCCCATATTTTATATTATTTTATTGTATAAGAAATAAGTGAAAAATAAAAAAACACAATTCATTTTGTTAAATTTACACAAAACAAAAACAAAAAAATCTATTGAAAACTTTATAAAATTTTTTTCAAACTTTTGTTTACTATTTATATAACTATTTATAAAAGACAAAGTAATAAAATAAATCCGTATATATTTATAATCTTTTCAATAAATTCAGATCTATTCAGAAATCTTTTAAACATCTTGAATAATTTATGATGGTGTTCGTTACCTGTTCAATTTTACGTATAAGTATTTTACATATATGAACAAATTATAAATGATTGTTTATTGTCGTTTTACTTCAATAAGAACCAAAAAAAAAAAAAAAAAATAAAATTAACTTTGTTAAACAATGGCTTTGTTAATATTTTTTTTCACATATATTTTCGAGTATATTCTGATGTCTTTTTGTATATAGTATACAATTATTCAATAAGAGGTTTAACGTGTACATTTTTTAGAGGTTTATATAATAAGTATATACATTTTGAAGTGTCTACACGTGTGAATTCACCATATTTAATTGAATGGAAAAAAGTAAATCCTTTCGTAGATTGTATATGTGATTTTCATATAGTTATAAGTAAAATGCGTACACGTTACCGATTTAGATAACTTTAACAGAAAAAAAATCGAATCAAAGACTCTTATATACCTTTTAAAGAATGTATCTTTTTAATCAATGAGCGCACAACAATTCAATTATAAATGTAAATTTTCATCATAAAGAAGCCGTAATGTATCAAAGAAACGAGCTGCTTGAGTTTTTATTTTTTTTAAATCATATGATTTCTTATACATTTTACGCAATTTAATTTTATTCAAGAAATTACACAAGCAGCAAAAAAAAAATTAAAAATTAAATTAAAAGAAAAAGAACACACCTTATAAGTTTATATATATATATGTAATAAATAACTGGTATAATAATATATATCTTAATACAAAAATATATACAGTATCGCACCAATAATGTTTTAACATCACTAATAAAACATTTTATGAATTGCGTTATTACACGAGATAAAACGGTGTGTAATTGTTAAATGGTACTATTAAATACTTATTTGCTCTTCAGATTCGATGAACTTTAGACATATGTATTGAAAATAAAGTTATTTTTGACCCTAGAAAAAGGTTAAAAGAAACTAACATTTGTATAAAAACCCATGAAAAACAAATATAATGCGGGTGTTTAATATCATTTGTGCGTACATATAAGAACATTATAACATTATATATACTTAATCTAATTTATACCGATATACCGAAACACATATGAGATTGTTTTATTTGTTTTAAGTATTATATACATATAAAATACACCATCGTCATATATAAAATAAAATAAAAAAAATTAAGCTTCTTAAAATACATATCCTGAGGATAAAATAATGGTTTACTTTTGTGGGGTTTCTTTTATATATATATATATATATGTATATTTTGTTATATTGTCTGTATATACCTTTATATAAAGGAATATATATATATATATATATATATATATATATGAATGAATTGTTCCTGATAAATTTATAAAGTTTTCTCTCAAGTTTAACATTATATTATATTGTACTTTAATTTTTGTTCCACTCAATTAAAATTATAAAAAAACTTTATATTTATGCCCATATACATATAAAAATAAATTAATTTTGTATACATCATAAAATCAAGTTCATATGATTGACATTGATTTATGCCATTTCAATACAAAATATATTCTAAAAATTGCCTATATGTGAATTGCATAAATATGAGATTTATGATTTTAAAGCAATTTCGTTAAAAAAATTGTTATCATTTTATAATGTTCATTGAAAACGAATTGATTGAAGCAATTTATTTTATTCATTTAGTAAAGCAATGAAACTTATATACTAAATATAAATGGAAATGTTTTATAATTAATCACATTAAGCAGCAACTTTTTTATATAATGAATGGTAAAAATTAATTTAAATTCATTCCCGTCGTATATGTATCCGATTCAATACAATTTTAACCAACATAAATTATTATACATACATATGCGCCCATGTGGGAATTCTACAATATTACAAAGTATTTCTTCGTATCGCGTATATTATTACAATAAATATACATGTATGTCATTTGATATAACATAATTTAACACAGTATATATAAATATATACATTCATATAAGTTACAATAATCTTTACATTTATTTGTTTCATACATTAATTACTTTCACTTGATATATGATCTATTTTATAAATATATTTATATATATATTAATGTAAACAAATAATATAAAATATAAAAGAAAAATATACATCTATCTATATTATACATATGGCATATATCAATGTACGAGATAATCTTTCATTACTATATATATATATATGTATGTACATTGTATAAGAAGTATATACACAGATCATATATTTATAAAATATATATATATATGGTAAGATTAAGATTTTGTAAAAACAGGTCACGAATAACAAATATAATTTATACATTTCTTGATTAATTTTTCGCTCTTATGTAGTAAACCGCATTTATAATAATACTTAGTAATGTATCCTTTCAATTTGCAATATAATATTATATAAAAAAAATTTCTATATGGTTTTAATCGATAAGTGTTTAGACTTAAAATTAATCTTAAAATAAACATTGTTTTAAAAATGATTAAATAACAAAATTAAAAAATACCCCGAAAAATATTAAAGTATATTTTAGTAAATGTTTATGTATATATATAGATAAACAAATGACGGCGGGCGATAATTTTTTTGTTTGTGTTTATTTTAATTCAGATTTAAAGCGTTTTTTTTTTATTTATTTACATATTTTATTGTTCGCATATAGTGAATGTGTGTTTATTTTTTCCATTATATTTTTTACCGCTGATGATAATAAATTTAAAATAATATAAAATAAAGTTGTTTTATTTTATAGATAATTTTATTAAACATACAAAATATCACCTATTTTGTATATGAAAATGAATGTTAAACGCACCTCTGAATCTACAATAAATATGAATATATGTATTAAATTTATAATTCAATAATATCTGTGAATTTTTCTTATAAATACATCTTAAGATACGTATTTTGTATATATATAGAAAAATTTGGAAATAATAATATTGTATATAAATTTATAACAAAATTTTATAATTAAATAAAATAAAAATAATATTTTATGATGGTGACATTGTATATTTTTTATACATATATGAGATATATGTGATGAAATCCATTTCACTTTTTTCAAAATTGCAACATTCATTCATATAAATAATCAATTTATATGTTTAATAAAAAAAACTTAATACAGTCTTCGTAACCCATTTTTTTTTATTTTGCATGAATGTATTTATAAAAAAAAATATTAAGTTTCAAAGGAAACCAGATTTTATTTAATTGCAATATTATATTTTATTATTATTGAGTTCAAGAAATTTATTATTCATATATAATATTATATTATTTGAATTGTGTGTATGGAAATAATATCAACAACAGCAATTTCTTTTTTATATGAATTTTTTTTTGAATTCATATACAGAGATTATAATATGATATTTTTAAAATAATTATATATGCATTTTGTTGTAAATATAAAAATTACGATATTACGTATACATTTTCTATATATAAATATATTAATATAACTAAATTGTCCACCTACATATAATTGATTAGTATTTATTATCATTAATTTTTAATCTTTTTTAAGCATGTATAGGAACTTATCAGTTTAGTTTTAGAATTAAATATCTATTTAACTTTTCTGTTTTATGAGTTTTTTGGTGAAAAATCCAAAGGAAACTCATTGGATATTTTTTCTGAACCCATTCCTCTATTCTTTCCCATAGAAATCCAAGCAATTATTAAAAATTATGTCAATTAGGGTATTGTGTTACATCGTTTGATATACATTTAATCCATTTCTCTGAAAATCTGTAATGTCGTAAGCGTTTAATCTATCAAAATGTTGGTCTATATATAGGTTTTATTCAAACAAACTCTAATTATTAGCCTAAAAATATATACGAATAGTGTATTGCATATGACAGAAATGTGATTATCTATAAATAGATTTACATAAATATGCATGTTCATAACATAAATTATGTATTATAAAAATATATAATATATAGATTGATTTGATAGATATATAATTATTCTATATGTATTTAGATTACACATTATTGAAATGGAAATATTGTTATTAAAATAGAAAAAAAAAAAAACAAATCAATTCTTATAATTATTGTGTTCATATATCGACAAGGGAAAAATATATCACCCTACAAAATATATAGTTATTATGATTAACGGCTACAATAAAAAGTAATGTTTTTTCTAGCTATATAGAACAAAAACTTTGCTTGTTTCAATTTTGCGACGTTTTCTCAATGATTTTCTTTAATATTTTTTAAATCAATATTTATTTACATTTTATTTTATGAAAAAAGTATTATTGTATATATGATTTGTATAGCTTCGGTAGTTTGAAATGAAAGTCAATTCAATTCTCAATCGTATTTTTTATCAGATTTACCATTTTTAGTTATTCGTTGCTGTTCAATTTTCTAATGACGTGACGTGATAAAATTGCATATATTATTTATTTATTTTTTTCAACTGCATATCTTCATATCTTTCAATACAAATAATTTATTCAACATATTGGCCGCCCTCGCTCATAATAATAATAATAATATATTTATTTAAATTTATGCATGCATTTGTAATCAATTTTTTCTTTTAAATAATGTGATATCTGTCACGTGTATATACATTTAAAAATAATTTATTGATAATAATAATAAATTTATAGATATATTAAAAAATAAAAATATATATATATAGAAATGATAATTTTATTTTCTTATCATTTAAATATAAAGCGTAAACACATATTTATGTAGCTATAGGTATATATTGATATGTAAATATATTGAACAGAAAAAGAAAAATCCCTAAACATAACTTAAATATTTCAATATACCTTTCATATAGATATATATATATATAAGAAAAATATTTATTCAATATATGCCTTTCAAATCGGCTCGTTATTCGATTATGAAATTTAAACCATATTAAAAATATGCAAATATTACATGATAGTTTGTTTTTTTTATATAAATATTGATAATTCAATCATAATCATAAAACGCGAGTGCATGCACATAAATAAGAAAAGGAATATTAACTTATATGTATAAAATATGGGACACGTATAGAAAATATGACCTTTATTTTTTAATATATTTATTTTATTTTTTGTTTGTAAATAATCTATAGACATTATGAAAATTCATATCGACTTTAAATGTTAATTTTGTATATACATTTATTATGTGGCGGTAAACTTTCCAAAAGAATCACTACTTAATGAACTTTTTAATTCTATTTTAAATATTTTTTTTTCGATTATATAAAAACCACAGAAAACACCCCTAAAGCAAAAGGTTAAAATTAATTACGTACGTCAATTATTGTTATATATATTTTCTTTCATTAATATATAAATATCATTCAATTCTTTGGTATATACCATACCTTATATTGATTGAGGTGATTTATATTATTATTTATAAAATTAACCAAATATATATTTATTGACCGTTTTTTTTTTTAATTTGACCAATTTATCATTTGACAATATATAATAAAAAAATAAAAATAAAATCGAATTGTAATGAGTAATATAGTTTTCTTGTTATACATTATTCGATTTCATATAATATTCTATACTATATATGATTGATCAGTTATTACACTAATTAAACCCCTTTGTAAAGGCAGAAAAATCGATTATGGCAGAATTCGAAAGTAAATTAGCAGTAAATTGTAAAATGTTTCCTGTAAACTAAGGTACAGGTTCTCGTCTTGATGTTTTTAGAAAAGCAATGCAGGAAACGGTTAAATTTTATCCAACAATAGAACGATATTGTCATTATTTTAAACCAAATATAAAAATTTTTTTTATTCTTTTTACAATTCTTTTCGATTGAAAAAGTTTACATCTGTATATTTTTCATTTAATCAATTAAAGAAATTTAAATTTAATTTCATATGAATATATTTCTAGCTATAGAGAAAGTCCCTTTTTTTTTTTTTTTTTTTTAAAATATACATTTATAATACCCGTAAAACTTTCAATCCCATATATAGATTATAGATAATAGAAAATATAATTTATCTAACTGACCAAACAAATTCACTTTCATATATATATACAATATAATATAACAATAATCATAATATATACTTACTTCTTACTTCTGCGCGCCTACAACCTACAATTGGTTTTGGCGTCCATTAACAGCCTTCTCCAACCGGACCTATTTACCGCCAACGTCCGCCAGCCGGAAACGCCGAGGGCCCGAAGGTCCACTTCTACTTCGTCTTTCCACCTACCCCGCGGTCTTCCTACACTCCTAGATCCGCCCGGCTTACTGTCCAGCATTTTTGACGGTATACGATCGCCATCCATTCGTACCACATGACCAAACCACCTCAGGCGACCGATCTTAATGAACCGAACGATGTCAGGTTCGGTATATAATTTATATAGCTCGAAATCGAACCGCCTACGCCACCATCCCCTTTCCTTTGTCGGTCCAAAGATGAGGCGTAGTATTTTCTTTTCGAACCCTCCAAGTCGCCGTTCGGTGGCCTGTGTCATGCACCACGTTTCAGAACCGTAGGTCACAATTGGTCGAATCAGTGTTTGATATAGCTTTAGTTTCAATGTTTTACTCAATGTCTTCGAGAAGAACATCTTTCGCAAACCGTAAAAGGCCTTGTTTCCCGAAGCAATCCGGGATTGAACTTCCTCCGCTATATCGTTTTCGCTGTTTATGCTGCTTCCAAGGTAGCTAAACCTGTCCGCCGTTTCAAATTTGTTCTGACCAATTGATACGCTTTGATGTTGTGCCATAAACCTACTGTTCGTTGGTGCGATCATATACTTGGTTTTCTCCTCGTTTACCCTTAATCCCATTTCCGAAGCTTCACGTTCCAACAGTAAGAACGCTTCTTTAACGGCACCCATACTTCTACCCACCACGTCAATGTCATCGGCATAGCCGAGTAATTGAACAGATGACGTAAAAATAGTGCTGCTGGTGTTAATGGTCGTCCTTCTTATACATTTTTCCAATATAACATTGAAAAACAATGTAGCCAAAGGGTCCCCTTGCCGTACTCCGTCAATGGTTTCAAATGCATCCGATTTGATCCCCCTTATTTGTACCTGAGATGTAACTTGCGTCAGTGTTAGTTTCGACATGGCTATCAATTTTTGTGGGAATCCAAATTCCTCCATCGTGCGCCATAATTTTTCCCTAATAACACTATCGTATGCGGCCTTAAAATCAACAAATAGATGGTGTGTTACTACGTTGAACTCCCTACACTTTTCCATTATCTGTCGTATGACGAACAGTTGATCAGTTGTTGAGCGATCATTACGGAATCCACATTGGTATTCACCAATGACTTCCTCCGCATATGGTAATAGGCGCTTATGCAACACATAAGCGAGTACCTTATATGTTGCATTCAGCAAAGATATTCCCCGATAGTTGGAACACTCCATCCTGTCTCCCTTCTTGTGTATTGGCACAATTACAGCAAGCTTCCACTCCTGTGGTATAACCTCATAGTTCCAAACATGCACAATTAGCTCGTGTATACTATTCCACAATACATCCCCTCCACATTTTAAGAGTTCACCAGGTACGCCGTCAGATCCAGCCGCCTTTCCATTCTTGAGCTTCAGAATGGCTTCTCTGGTTTCCTCATATGTTGGTTCCGAAATTAGTGGTTGTGCTGTTTGGTACGGAAGTTCGTTTTCTGCATTTATACCAATTGGGTTGCTTGCTGTAAGTAGATCTTTAAAATACTCAGCCCATCTCGCGATGGCTCTTTCTTCATCCGCCAAAATTTCACCGCTGGTATCCTTACAAAGAAGGGGTTGTTGTATAAATCCGCTAGTTACAGATCTTATTCTCCTGTACAAATTTTTACTGTCATTCATGCTGGACAGCGTGTCTATATCCCGCAAAATATCCTGCTCATGACGCATTTTCTTGTTTCGGAATAATTTGCGTTCAATGGATCTTTTGGTTCTGTAGTCATCTATGGCAGTTCGTGTGGCGCGCTGAAGATATTTTAAACGCGCTTGGTTCTTTTCTTCATGAGCCGTTTTACATGCGTCATCGAACCAACCATTTCTGATCACGCCAGGTTTCAACTTTACCGTCTCCTCTGCCGCCATTTTCATGCAATTACGTAATCGATTCCACATATCATTACACGTGTTTTGCTGTTGATCCACATCTGTTCGAACAATTAACTCCACCAATTTATCTTCGTACTGTTGTTTTACTTGGTCATTTTTGAGATTTTCCAAATTGAATCCTCTCGCAATGACTTTTTGGCGGTTTGCACTAACACGATATCTGAACAAAGCTCTTACGAGATAATGATCAGAATCAATGTTAGGTCCCCTACAGCTCCTTACATCCAGTATGTCGGACGCATGACGACTGTCAATGAGTACGTGGTCTATTTGGTTTGTTGTTTTAGTATCGGGCGAACACCATGTTCCTTTGTGTATGTTCTTATGTGGGAAACGTGTGCTGGCTACTATCATATTGTTTGATATTGTGAAATCGACTAAACGCTCGCCGTTATTATTGCAGTGTGTATGAAGGCTATGTTGACCAATTGCCGGTCGATATACAATTTCCCTACCAACCTGTGCATTAAAATCGCCAAGCACGATTTTAATGTCACGACTAGGAGCTTGATTGTAAATACGGTTGAGCTTTTCGTAAAACATATCCTTCGTGTCTGCATCTTTGTTTTCTGTTGGGGCGTGTACGTTAATAAAGGTTACATTAAAAAATTTTCCCTTTATTCGTAACGTACAAAATTTTTCGTCAATGGGGTTGAAACCAATGACTGATTCTTTCGCTTTACCCATTACAATAAAGCCGGTGCCGAATAACCCTGTTTTATTTCTACCGCTATAGTAGAATTTGTATTCTTTACTGGATAAGATGTTCTTTCCAGGCCACCGTGTTTCCTGGACCGCTGTTATGTCCAGTTTAGCTTTCTTTAAGCAATCAGTCAAAGTTTTTAAACCGCCCGCGCGCAGTATTGTCCTCACGTTCCATGACGCCAGTTTTAAATCATTGTCCTTGTTCCATTGCCTGAGTCGTTGCCGTTTTTCCTGTCCTGTCCGAGGCACTGTTGCTAGTTTCATAATTTGTTGTTTTTACGGTGTCGGTAATTAGCCGTACGACCAACCGCATGGGATTCGCACTTACAATTTTAGCCTGAATGATACGGATTGTATCATTCAGTTACCGTTGGTTACCACGTGGAGGTAAAGTAAGCACTTGATCAGGAACTCAACAGTTGCAACACTGGGTCAGCGACCAGTCAGTGCCTACCCTATTGATCCCAATCCAAACCAACAAAATCATAATATATACGATCATAATATATACGAATAATTATATTAAAAGTGCGATTAAAATAGATTGTAATGGAAATGTTATGTAGTGAAAATAAATAAAATATATAATATATTTATTTTATTGACCATATGACTTTTATATATAAATTAAATGTAAAGGTATTTTGATGATGATTATTATTATCATTATATTATTTTATTGTTATTTTTTTTCCATTTCATTTCATTTATTTATGGACAATTTTTTTTTCTTTTATCGATTTTGAATAATGTATATTAGTAGGATGATTGTTGGCATTATTATATATGTATATAACTATATATATAGGGTAGTAATATTAATAAAAATAATTATTATAACAATAGTAATAATGTAATGAAATAAAAAGGGTATTTTGGAAAATACAAAAAAAAAATCTTTAACACCCTCTCTTTCTATATATAACGTATCCTTTGTTGGGTCGGTCGGTGTATAATACCTTTGTTGGGTCGGGTCGGTGTATACAAATAAAAATATATAGAAAACCAGCAACAACATGCACAATAAATTTAAATATATAGAATTATATTATAATAATTTATATTTTCAGAAATATATACCTTTATATTTAATTATATTACTTGTATATATATATATAGATGGATATTTATCTACATCTATATCTATATATATATATAATAAAACATTCATTTTTATTATTCATTTTAATGATAATAATAATAATTAATATTGATTATATGATTTCATTGCGGTTATACATGAAATATATCTATCTATATATATATATATATATTTATTTATTTATTTATATTAAAGCGTTGAATGTTTTGGATGGATAATTATAAAAAAAAAAGTTTAGGTGTATTCATATTTTATTTATTTATATATAAAAATATAACATAATTTGTATATGATATTGATTTTATTACATAAGCGTATATAATATTACAATATAAAAAAAATTGAATCAAATTATAATATATTCTTTTGAAATAGCATTTATTATTTGAATTAGCAATTTTTAGTATTGTTTTTTAAAAATGATATGAACATTATTTTTTTATATAAACCATAAAAAATCGCATTCATATATATATATATATAGGAATAATAAATGCATTTAAAAATTGTTTATTTTATTGTCATTGTCAGATATTATATACATATAAGTATAATAAATATATATACAATAATATATATAAGAGAAAAATTATATGTCTGTCGAATTGTATTGTATTTAACCATATATAATATATTATGTTATATATGAAATTGTAAAAGATTATATTTCGAAGGTAAATTTTTCTTCCGTTTTGTCTTTTGTATGGTTTTTAATTTGTTTTTTTTTTTGTAGTTATAATATTATATATCTGCATTAAATGTATATTGATCGTTGATGGTGGCTTGTGGCTATATATATATATTTATATATATAAACAGAGAGTGCCAAGAATATATTGATTGAACATATTGACAGAATATATTGATTTCAAAAAAGATTATAGATATTAAGAAAAGAAAAGATATTATAATATATATAATCTTGAATTTCTATGTGATCCCTTTGAAGAGTAAATTTATATTTATATATTTTATAATATATCAATAGAAAAAATTAATTTTATTTGTAAAATCAATTAACAATTTACCGAAAAATCCTTAAATTTGATCATATTATTATTTGAAATAACAAAAGAAACCAATATTCTTTATATATAATATGATATATGGATTTTAAATCATTATATATATAAGTTTAATTGATTGTAAAAATGCTTTTAAAACCCTTTTTTTTAACTATATATGCATATATTTTTAAATTTAGCAATCCATACAAAAGAGAACAAAAACAATTGATCAACTGATATCCGTATATATATTCTTATATGTAAATATCTTTTTCATATATACATATATTCACTTTTCACTATATAATACATATTTTGACAGATAAACAAAGTAATAAAATCATATATCTCATGTACCAAAATGATTGTGTATATGTAATATATACACAAATATTTATTATTATACATATAAATGGTGGAATATGATGATGGTGTTTTATTTGATATTTGTTTGGGTTTTGATATAAATATTCGCAAATATATACGATGCATATAAATTTTGCGTATATCATCTCTATAAATATTCTATATTTTCCTATATATATATATATAATACCTATATACAATTTCAGTCAGTCAGCCATATATACATATATTCTAAATATGCATATATCGATATATTTCACGCTGAGATTGGAAATTTAATTTATTTACATGATAAATTGAGAATCACAAAAACATATACTATATATATATATATATATATATATAGGAAAATAAAAGATTGATTGAAAATTTGACACGTCATGATTCAATGTTATATTATCTCACTTATTATAGATTGTTTCTATTCTATATAGTATATATAGACATATAATATATTATATTGATTTCTAAAAATAAAAATAAGAAATAATAGAAATAATATTATAAGTCGTCTATACGATGATGTAAAATGGTTTTAAATATATGTACATATTTTTTTATGCTTTTGTGGGTGTATTACTATATAATTTTATAGATTTTATATACATTCATATATAGAATGAATGAATGAATGATTTTTATATTTATTTTTTATCAGTCAGTTATAAGAATAATAAATTTTCCATCATTAAGGATGATTTTTTGTGTTTATTTATTTATGTTTGTACAATATAGTATATTTTTTATCGCATAAAATAACAATAACATTTAATGGTTTAATAGTTCAAAAGATTTGAATCTTTTTTGTGCGAAAATAAAAGATTATATTTATTGATATATAGATATAATAAGTCATATGACTTGTTATTTTGCTGTTTTTTTCTATATTCAACCTATCGTAAAATATAGTTTTCAAATATATTTAAAGTTTTATATTATATATTAAACAAAAATCTACATATCATATATTATATATAGTAAATGTTGTATAAAATTGCGATGAGCACATTTAAAAAAAAATATATACAAATACAAAATCAATAAATGATATATTCGTGTCAACAATATTTTATTTTTTTATGCATATCTACATATATACAAAACAATATTTTTAAAAATCAAATATATTTTATATATATATATTATATATATATATATATATATATCATGGTACATTTTTATATACAATACATTTTTGATAAATAAAAAAAACATATATATAAATATATATATATATACGTCCCCACTGTCCCCTGGTTTTGTATTCTAGAAAATTATTATTAAATCAAATATTTATAAAATCATTAGTATATATATGTATATGTTGTAAAATGGTAAAATGGTAAAATCGCATTAACATATTTACTATATAGGATTAAAAAAAAATCAATAATTTTTCGAATGATTTTTTTTTACCATATGAGAAAAATGAAAATTAAATGTTTATAAAATGAATTTTTATATATATATATAAATATATATATATATTGTCTATGGGGAATTCGAGAGTTATAAGCTTAATGATTTAATAATATTATACTGCAATAAAACGAAAATCGGGTTTATTGTATAAAGGAATTAAAAATATAATACTTTTTTTTTTTATAAAATTTGTCATCCTATGATGATAATTATAGTGTAGTAGACACTATAGGAAATGTATAACCGAACTTTGATGAAAAAGTTCTTGTATAACAATAGTTTCATTAATAAAATTCTTTAGATATAAACTTGAATCTTTTCCAGCCAGTAAATTTAAGACTGAAATGTTTTAACGTAATTGACATGCCAAAGCAAACACAAGCTCTTTGTAATCATGTTAATATATAATTCTTTAAATATTTTATTCATATATAAATGTGGTAAATATATCAGGATGACGTTCGATATGAGATAATTATATTAATACGCATTAATTATTATATTTTTTAATATATACACTCGTATTTTAACTATATTATATCGTTAGATTTTATATAAATATATGTAAAAAGTCTATATTTGAATTCGTTTATTATAAAGTAAACATTAAACAATTATTTATATTAAAGATAAATATTTACAGATAAATTATTTTTTTTATAATAATATTCATGGAAATATTAGTAAAATGCATTGTCTATAATATATATATAGATATATAAATATATATAGGTAAATAATGTATATTTTAACCAAACATATACATATGTCTAATATCCTTAAATATGTACGCATATATAATATTTGTATAGATAAATATACGTTATATGTGATGTATATATATATACCTGTATATTTATTTATACATAAAATATGATAAGTAAAAAGGCGTGTTACAATCATCAATATTTGATTTGAATATTTATGCTGGGGAGGTTATGTGTGTGCGTTTTTTTCCATCATAAATTGAAAACATTTCGTATATGAATTTATTTTATAAATTCAGAGATATACGATGAATAAATATCAAAATAACATTAATCATTTTCCAATTCAGAATCAGGTAAAAATATCCGATGTATATCTGCGATAAAAAAAATGTTAACAATTTATTTGAATGATATAGAATTCATCTAATTCTGTATTTGTGATTTTTTTTTTATTCACTCATTATAATTAAAAGTTAATTAGCTAATCTGGTTTTGATTATATTTTGTTTTTATTATAGATAACATTTTGAATATCCAATAAAAAATTATGTCATTCAATTCAATGTAGAATTTCTAAGTAAATAATTTTGGGTAAAAACCACTTTTTTTTTATTAACATTGAATTAAAAATAAAATACGTAAACAATTCCTTTTTTTTTATTCGATATGTCAAACGTAAACAAAAACTATCACGAAACATTATCCAGAACTATTTATAATATTTCGATAAAATTTTTTTTACCTATTTTACAACAGCATCTGGATGATTATAATAAAATTATCAAAATATACAACAATATATTTCTTTACGTGTTAATTTATTTGTTTAACATCATTTTGCATTAACTGGAAAAAAAAATAATTCCCTTATAAAATTAGAATAAAATGACAAAAGAATAATTAAATTAATATTAAACATTATTTATTATAGAATATTCATTTACTCATCTTCATAGATATTTTTTTTTACAATAAATCAATATATAGTATTTTGAATAAATATTATTGATATTATATAGATAGAAATTAACAATTCTAAAAACTTATTTAGACAAAATAAATTTGGTAAATATAATCATATAATATATATGGTAAAACAACGAGAAAATTGTAAATTTTGTTTATATAGACTTTTAAAAAATATAAAAAAAAACTTCACATTGTATTAATTTTTATAAATAAACATTTTATAATTTGACATTGAACTCATCGTGCAAATAATATAGGTATTTATTTACAGATTTTTTTTTGTTGTTTATTATATTCAATATATATCTATACTCTATTAAGGTATACACATATTTTATTTACAACGTTTGCGAATTTATACATAATATTATATAAATACAGTATAATATAATATTAAATTTACTATAACTTAAATATATATATGCATATATCTCGATTATATTCACATAAATGTGATGTATGTGCTAATTGATCTTGAATATTTATATATATTTTTTTTCAATTCAATTCAACGATCACTAATTTTTATATAATAAGTATAGGTATACAAATTGCAAATACATATTTATTAATTTAATATAAATTAATTGATTTATATGGTATTTTTATATTAAGTATCTATAAATAAATAAAATATGTTTTTCATATTCAAAGAAAAACAATTGAATTTAGAACCATTCTCGAAATCGGCAGATCAATAATTTTGAATATTGAGACATTAAACACTACGCAATGGTACATAAAATAACTTATTATAGTTTAGTTTTAGAATTTTAGAAAATAACTCCACGTTTTCTCGAAACTATTCCGAATTGAGCAGCAGTTTTCAACATCGTCGCCTTTTTCATTTTATGTCACTTTCATTTTATAGTCAAATTTTGATGAATCAAATATTGATTGTAGAAAAATTCCTTCCCACCCCTTTGTAATTACGTATATAGGCGTTGGACTATAGCAGCAGTGTTTTTTTTTTCAAATAAGAAAATGGGATAATTATATATCTGCCATAATTTTATGATTGATTTGGGTAAAAATACCATATCATAACAAATATAGTATAAATATATAAAATATAGAACAATCAATGTTTAATTAGACTTTTAAAATGTGTTTATTTTTTATTTAAACTTATTTTTTTTTGCTATTTAAACATCATCACTTTTTTCTGTATATGTGATGCGTGACATCATTTTAAATATAAAGGTTAAAATCTAATAAATAATTAATATACCTATGTAAAAAAAAAATTCTATATAGCCTTTATTTTTAGTATTTATTCGTGTAATGCAAAAACATATAAGAAATATAAAGCTATCTATATCTAGATTTTTTATACAAGATTAATATATATAAGACAGATGTATAATTATTATATTGTTCAAGCATAATTGAATGATGAAATTAAAACAAATTTTTTATTATATTACTTTACGTGAGAGACTAACTTTTATTTAATTTTATTTATATTATTTACAATTTTATACATATATATTTGATGATTTTATTTTGAATTTAACCGTGAAATTGTGTCTTCGATAAACACTTTTATTTCTTTATATTTATAGTATGCATATGTGAAATTGATTGGATCCTTTTTTAATCAAAAAAAATTCGAATCCGTATAATTGGTTATTTCTTTTATATTCAAAATATTCTATATTATATAAAAAATTTAATTTAATTTAAATAATAAAAAAAAAGTCTAAATGGTGAATTACAAAATTAGTTTCTATCCATTCGGGTATATAATCTGATGTTAAAAAAAAAAGAAAAATTAAACATTTTCCAATTATGAGTCGCGGAGCATGAAAAAATTTGTCTTGATAACCAAAAACGATAGGATATTCTGAAACGTACGTGCTGAAAAACAAATTAATGATTCTATAAAAATATATTATTTTCGCATAAAATTTTCCGGAAAAATCAATTTTCCACAATAAAACCTTTTTGAATTACTGCTATAGTTTTCCTCCAATTGCATAATTTGAAAACTCAACAAAACAATAAACTATTGTTTTACATTTTATATGCTAAAAAAAAATAAATAAAAATTGGATATATTAATTAACTCAGGTATAAATCCATGTTTTGCTGTATTCTATACAGAATAGAATATATATATGTAGAATACCTATATATAGTAATTTCTCTCTCTATTTTTCAATATCCGAATGCATTTATTTTCAATATACTATATATTAAAAATACTAACCTTCATATGGGAATTATATACGAATTTAAAAAAAAAACTAAAAACCATATTATTAATTTTTACTAAACTGTATATAGACATATATTTATGTTATTTTTTTTTTTTTTTTGTATATTATGTCACATTCAATTAGTATTAGATAATATCAATAATATTGTATATAGGTAAAATCATTATGTATATACATGACTATAATCTGTATATGAATTTTTTGTACAAGTTTTTTAATATAGGTAACGAAAAAACATTTTTTTTTTAATAATATATTTAACATATATAATGTTATATTGAACGTAGATTTTATATACTCATTTTATACAATCTATATAGAGTTTTTGATCTAATTAATCAAGCTATATACATTATACATATAATATTCATTTACACATACAAATATGCATTCATCCAAATACACAATTGATTAAATTATAATTGGTATTCGTCATTTATATAATTTATAAATAAAATATGATATATAATTTCCATATTATATACATATATATATGTATATAGCAGTATATATAAAAATTGACCTAATTAATATATAATTATATTTAAGTAATGAATTGTAATATGCAGTTTGAAGGCGTGTATGTAGTAAACAAAATTTGTCTATATTGCGTTTATTACTATATTTTATAATAAAAAAAAAACATATTGTGTATGATAAAGATATTTTTTTATATTCATATTAAATTCAATTATATTTGTATATTGAATATATGCTAATTAAAGAATGAATACTCGTATTTATATATATAAAAAAATATGGAAATATTCTTAAATTAAATTATATTTATATATAGAAGCGATTAAATATCATCAGATAAGAATATTATTATCAAATTAAATGATATAAATAAGTAGATTTTATATCATCCAATTTATATAGTGGGTTTTATATGGTTTTATATAATATTAATCCTAAACTGTTAAAATTATTATTATTACATTATTTATATACATATATAAAGAGAATATACAAAAATTATATACTATAACTGACCATAAAAAACCATAATAATTTCAGACAGATCAAAATAAAAGTTTTGTTTATCATAACATTTCGATTTAGCAATTGATGAAAACTATATATAGATATAGAAATACTGAAATTATTATTTTGTGATGTGGTAAATAAATTTAATAAATATCATATAATATATATGAATATGATTTAAAATACAATGATTATTATATAATTAGTAATATAAAATTTTCTATAAATAAAATTAACCATAAAAAATTCATTTTACTATATGTATATAAATACAAAAATTGTTTAAATAAAGTAAAATATATGTAAAATTTTATAGACAATAGATTATATTATATATAGTTGAAATAATATCTTAATCTTGAATTATATATTTGTATATACGAATACGACAACTATAAATAATAATATGCATATATATATATACGTATATATGATATATATACGATAAATTGTGCAGTAAACATCCATGTCATATACATATACATATATTTATATATCTAATATTTATGTATATAAAAAGTTATATATGTTTTTTGTTGTAAACTATATATATATACAATATATTATATATTGTATGAATAATATAATAGTAAATATTTGTAAATATATTTATTTGCATTTTGTTTATGCATAGTTTAATGACCCAACAAGTCTATATATATATATATTTATTTTTTATTATATTATATATACGTACTAAATGTAAAATGAAATTCATACTGTTTGTATTTTTCTTTTATATATATATGTAAATATTAAATGAATATATAAAATTATATATTTAGTTATAAAGAATGTAAATTTTATTTTATTTAATTATAATTATGTATTTATATATATAGTATATAATAGAATTTTATATTAGATATTCTGAATACTTTTTTGCATTTAAATATAATAAATTTTTATGTAACCATTGGATATTTGCTTATAAATATATGTATATGAATGAGCTTCGAGCTTATAAGTTATATGTAGAAGACATTTTTTCCCTATTAAATTATTCATCATAAAAATTGGATATTATATAGTTAAAAAAAAAATAAAACGATTATATTAAGTGCGAATAAGTTCAATGAACAATTTTTTTTTATTGTTTTTTATAGATACTTTAATTTAATAACATTGAATATAAAGATTTACTATAAATGAGCTTGATAATATAAATGGTGGAAATAATGAAATTGTGAATGAATATATAGTATTTTAAGATATATGTGGATGTTGGATGAGGGAAGTTATAAAATTGTCTTTCTATTGATTTAATTAAGAAATCTATTTATCGCTATTTGCGACTTCAAGACATTCGCGTATTATGTGGCAATAGCACGTTATATTGGTTAAATCAATTAAATATAGTGATTCAAAAGTCACAGATTACATACCTATTTAATGCAAATAAAATGTACCAATCAATTTTTATTTATTTTAAAGTAATGACATGCAATAACAATACTATTTTATTTAGTTTACATATTCATAAGATACATATATATTTATTTATTTTAACTAAATCAATTTGTAGTTTAATTTTATTTCAATATTATTTTTATATCAATTATATATAAAGAATTATTTCAACAAATTTTTAATTCAAATACATTTTATTTATAATATATGTATACAATCTATATACAAATATACATAAAAATTCTTAATTGTCCATAAATGGAATAATCCAATTAAAACAACCCCCTCTTTACAACGGAATTTTATGTATGTTTTATTTATTTATTTTTTAATTAATTTTCCAAAATGTATTTTATTACTTTTTTAATTCATTTCTTCTACATATAGTTAATTGATTGAAAATACCTCATTCTTTATATATTTATATCTAGAGAAAAGTATATATATATATATATATATATATATATATATATATATGTTACAAACTGTTCAAACATTTTAATTGATGTCTGTGTGTACTGTGTATATATTTAATATGAAAGAATATCATATCGTTGATATCGTATATATTTATATAAAAAAACTCCCCTCATATATCAATTTATTTGTATATGAGATAAAGATAAAATTGTATATATATATAATTTATATAACTTATATACGAAAATGCGGACACTATGGAATTTTTTAACATAATTATAATAAATATAAATAATATTTTAAAAGCATTTAATCAAAAAATGTATTATAATATTAATATAATATTTATATATATATATATATTAGAGTGGTTTTTTTTTATAAATTCTGGAATTTGGCTGGTCGCACCCCCCAATTTTTTTTATTTGGTGAAATCATGAATATTGGTAAAATTTGGGGTAGGTAAGTTGAGGGGAAGTGGACCCACCGAGGGGTTAAAGTTGAAAAATTCAGTGTTTTTAAGCAGATTTTCGCGCTTAAAGCGTTAACGGATGACATTAGCGGGTTAACATGTATGGTGGACTTAACTAAAATGAAACAGGGAAACTTTTTCTCATAGACACTTACCCCCTAAATCATCCCCTTAATACCCCTCCCATACAAAATTCATTCACGTAATTTACAATATATTTTTAACATTATAAGGGTTAAAAATTGACATTAAAGGGTTAACATGTATGAAGAGCCCCCACTATTATTGAATGCCTAAACTTTTGTTAGAATATACTATGGACCTAAATCATCCCCTTAAGGCATCCCCCATACGAATTTCCGATTTTTCACACAAAATTAATATATTTTGGTGTATTATATGAAAATACATTAAGATACACCTAAATCTCATATGATATTTAAAAAATGCACATTTATCATATGAAAATTTAAATAATTATGAAATGCAATACTATTAGTATTTAATTTTGTTATTTATTTATTTCAAAGACATAAAATACTAATACTAATAATTTAATAATTATTGCAATAAGCAATTCACATGAAAATTGGTTAAGGATTACGATGCAAAATATCCAACTAGCAACAAAAATGACTTATAATTATATATAGACCTAAAAATATATTAATTTAATTTATTATTAATTATGGCCGATTCAATGCACTTGATGTTTTAATCATGACTTATAATTCTTGTAGCCTTTTGTTAGACAAAAATGTTAAAAGAGTAACATTTAAAGATAAACATTAGTTTTTAATAAGCACTATGCTTTAAAATTTCATTAGAGCATTCGTGGTAATAATACCTATAAAATGTGCATAATGAAGCTACTGATCGTCTATGATCCAATGATTCAATGGAATTTGTTATTGTTTTCATTCCTGATCAGCGAAATAACGTCACTAAACTGCAGTGACTGTGTAGTAATTGGTGCACCACCTTAAAAATCCAATGCGACTAGCCTCAGCTGCATTAGCTGCAATTATTATATTATTACTCCATGAAAAGTTGTTTGACAAAGACATTCCCAAATTTAATAAGTCATTAGATTGTGGAATAATTGTATTATGCATAAGTATTGGGTCAACATTTATAGATCTTTTGTTTGAGAACAAACATGCCTTTGTTTTAGATGGACTAAATTCTACTAAGTTTATCCTTCCCCAATTAGATATTGAATCTAAATCTTTGTTAATTGAAGAAATCATCTCCTGGCGAGACTGAATAATTTGATTCGCATTATGATTACGATGTAGTTCATACGAAGAATAAAAATCAGATAGCAGATATTAATTATTAATGTAATTTTAATAATGATGATGAGTATTTGTTATATACTTTCATATATAATTGCGAGTATGTGTGTGTAGACTTTGTTAATTTTTGGCTGCGTCCGACACAATATACCAAAGATATTCATTAAATTGATCCCAATGAATAAATGGTGACTTAGTTCATGAATTCAAATCATTAAAAGCACAGAAAAAATTTTCCGGCTAGGATTTGAACTCGTGACCACCCGCAATTGGGTTGGATGCTTTATCAACGGCACCACCAAGTCGTCTTATAATTATTAAATTATTGTACATTAGTATTTTATGTCTTTGAAATAAATAAATAACAAAATTAAATACTAATAGTATTGCATTTCATAATTATTTAAATTTTCATATGATAAATGTGCATTTTTTAAATATCATATGAGATTTAGGTGTATCTTAATGTATTTTCATATAATACACCAAAATATATTAATTTTGTGTGAAAAATCGGAAATTCGTATGGGGGATGCCTTAAGGGGATGATTTAGGTCCATAGTATATTCTAACAAAAGTTTAGGCATTCAATAATAGTGGGGGCTCTACATACATGTTAACCCTTTAATGTCAATTTTTAACCCTTATAATGTTAAAAATATATTGTAAATTACGTGAATGAATTTTGTATGGGAGGGGTATTAAGGGGATGATTTAGGGGGTAAGTGTCTATGAGAAAAAGTTTCCCTGTTTTATTTTAGTTAAGTCCACCATACATGTTAACCCGCTAATGTCATCCGTTAACGCTTTAAGCGCGAAAATCTGCTTAAAAACACTGAATTTTTCAACTTTAACCCCTCGGTGGGTCCACTTCCCCTCAACTTACCTACCCCAAATTTTACCAATATTCATGATTTCACCAAATAAAAAAAATTGAGGGGTGCGGCCGATGATACAAAGCGATTTAAAATCTTCGAACAAAAAAAAACCACTCTAATATATATATATATATATATATATATATATATATATATATATAATATATGCCATTATATATAGATTTGATAATTTGATAATAACTTTTTCTTTGTATATGTATATATATTATCAATAAATTTTAAATATTATTTGATAAAACAACTATCTTTCGATAATTGAATTTGAAATTTAATGGAAAATATATTTAATATAATTATTTAAGTATAAACACGTTTCAATTTTAGGGTATTTGTATATATTATATGATGGAACAGTAAATTATTGTCGCAGCGTCGTGGCGACGAACTAACTTTTACATAAAAAGGATTAACTTTTACATAATTATTAAAAAAATTATTTACATATAAAGTGAACAGAAACTCGATTCATTTTTCCAAAATCAAATTATTCCTAATTTTAAATGGTAAACAAACTAATCGAATCACCGATTCGAAAAACAATTAAAATTCTATATAATAATAGATAATAGAAAATCATTTACCATACATATATTGATTGATAAACAAGTTTTTTTTTGTTTGTTAATTTCTTTTGCATCAATTAATCAGTTTAAAAGTCAACAAATATATTTATAAAAATTTTTCAATAAAGTTTTACATATCAGAATCATTTGGTTTGCATGAATGCAACTTTAGCTTTTATTATTTTTTTTTTGTTATATAACTTTTCTTTTTTATTTTATAATATTCCATTTTTTCCCCATATATATATAAAGTAAACATTTAATTAACTTCAAAATGTTTGTTTTTTAATATAAAAAATTCTATAAGTACATATACAAAATATTAACTTTTATGCGAATTGGTTATCGTATTCGTATGAATATAGAAGAAATGTATATACGCGTGTAGAAAATTAAATTATTGTAATTCTTAAAAAATAATCTATTATAAAAAAAATTGTTATTTTTTTTTTTGTTTTTAATTATAAAAGCAAATCCCGCACATTTTATTTATTACATTTTGTGTATATACTTTTATATATAATATAATTATTATATTATATACATAAATATGGAATAAAGGTCAATATATTTTCGTAAAATTTGTATCCTTGTTTGTTTATATATATATTTGCATATACGATATGGCAAGCAAAATCATTTTTTATGTATAAGGATATATAAACGCATTAATTATACATGAATATTCACAAATGCTTTTATGTTCATATTTTCTCCATATATATTCGTATATTTGCCCAGCATTAGATATATATATACAATGGATATTACTATAATGTAAATATATATGTATTATATACCATTATTATATTATTTAAACATAAGGGATGAACGATAATGTTCATTTAGAAAACAAAAAAAAAAATTATGTTATATGTGGGTTCTTGTTTATATTTATATTTATATTTATTTAGATATCATATACCCTCGCTTTTCATTCCTATACATTGATAGGTATATAAAAACCCACATCTATATATCGATATTCATATTACTTAATTTATATTCAATGATATATATACAGAGATTTAAATCGTGTTTGAGATAAAATTGACAAGTATATATATAAATATATCGATATACATATATATATATATACGAAGAAAGAAAAAATTTATATATATAATATAGATGAATTTCCGCTTCAATAACTTTAATCAATATTCCCTGTATAATACCTGAAATAATAATACTAAAGATATAAAGTACTATATATATCAAATTACATTATTATCATTATCCCTAATATATGTATGTTTATTTGTATGAATTTTGAAGTTAATATATAAAATACAACGAATTGAATGTCGATTTCTTTTCATATTTTTTATTGTTATTAAATTTAAGAGTATATTTTGATTTACAAACGGACAACTAAATTAACAAAGTGAATATTTTATCAATGTCTTATATAATTATAAAATTATTACGTTTTGTATTTTGTTCAATATGGGGATTGGCATCTCATATTTTAATAGTCCAATAAAATTTAAAATTTAATTTCTTTAAAAGGGGGATTATTAATTGCGATGATAAATATAAACCATTAAAATTTAAAGTATATATAAAAATCGCATGTCGTTATTTCATTACATTAATTGAATTTATAATTTTCTTTATATAATTTCCTGTATTATTTATACATAATTAAAAGAACAATCCTATAATATGTGTAAAATGAAAAAAAAAACCATAATAATATATTGAAAGTTAAACGTATCCTTAAACATACAAAGAAAGAAAAAAGGATTTTTTTAAATGTTATTGCAAAACGAACAAAATTATTACAATTATCAGTATAAGAATATTTTACTTTCTATATTTTTGGTTTTCAATTTTTTATAGATTTTCATAGTTCAAAAGATCAAAGATCAAAGTTGAAAATCTAGCAGAAATTACTGTACCAAAAAAAAAACAAAAGTTGTAACTTCACAGAACAATCACAGAAAAAAATCCCTTTAATTAGAAATTCCCATATATGTAAATAAAATTTGAAGTACTAAAAGTATACTTGAATTTAAAATGAAAAAAAAAACATCCATAAATAGAAAACGGTATATAATATGTTTATTTTATTTTTAGTTTATTCTTATTATTTTCACAACATAAAAAATGCATATAATATAAATTATCACGTTTTACGGAATTGTGAACGTATAATTATGATTGTATACTTTACAAGCAAAATTGAAATTTCATTATAAAACAATTAAAATGTAAAATAATTATTTATAATACATACTACAGATTTAAAATATGTGTGTGTGTGTGTGTATTTAATAAAATTATTATTTATCGAGAAATAAAAAAATATTTACATCTAAATTTTATATTATTACAATTTGCATAATAAATTATGTAAAGGAAATAAATTATTCATATTGTATATCAATAAAATATGAAGAAAAAAAAAATTAATTTTTAATACATATATACAAATTTTCTTTTAATAAAAATAATTCTCATAATTTTCTTCATAATATATTTTTTTCACAGATTTGGTTCGAGTAGTAGCAGTCAATCGTCACAAACAAGCGGTGATATCTGTCGGATATGTCATTGTGAAAGTGATCCACAAAATCCATTGTTAACACCCTGTTATTGTTCGGGTAGTTTAAAGTATGTTCATCAAACGTGTCTACAACAATGGCTTACCGCATCCGAAACAAATTCCTGTGAATTATGTAAATTTCCATTTATAATGCATACAAAAATTAAACCATTTAATGAGGTAACTCTTTTTTGTTTAAATTATTATATTTATAGATGTTTTCAAATAAGAAACAAAAAAAATCTGTAATAAATTAAAGAATGTAAGAAAGAAAAAAAATGTTTAGATTAATTAATTGGTTTTTTTTTTCCACTTTTAATTTATTCATTTGTATAGTGGCGTAGTTTGGATATGAGTGGAATTGAAAGACGTCGGTTATTTTGTGCTGTACTTTTTCATTGTGCTGCAGCACTTTGTGTAATTTGGTCTTTATGCGTTTTAATTGAACGGGCTGCTGAAGAGGTTAAAAAAGGAATGATTGGTATGAATCAAATTAAAATCTTAATGGTTTTCTAATAGAATAATAATAATAGTAATTTTATCAAAATTAGGTTGGCCTTTTTGGACAAAATTAGTTGTTGTTACGGTGGGATTAACCGGTGGCGTTGTATTTATGTACATTCAATGTAGACAATATTTACATTTATGTCATCGATGGAGAGCCAGAAATAGGTAAATATAATTTTTTATTTATAAAATTCCAGATTATATAAATAATGGTTTTTTTTTATTTAACAGAATTTTATTAATTCAAAATGCTCCAGAAAAAATTCATCCATTACCACAATCACCAATTTTATCTCGAAATCAACAAAATTTACAGTATAATAATAACAATAATAATACGAATAACAATAATAATAATAATAGTTGTAGTCATTATAATAATGTTGGACTTCAATATAATTATAATTATTATCCAATGAATGCACAAATAACTCCGAATAGTAATATACCACGAAATAGTGATGCATCGATAATAACGACAACAACAACAAATACTAATTTAAATAATAACTATAATAATAATAATAGTCGTCCTCCATTACATGGTCAAATAATAGCAAATATAGAAAAAAATCCATTACAATATTATGAACGTGATTGGACATTAGACGATTGTAGCCAATCATCATTTAAACCATGCCCACAAAGTTCTGGTAGTATGACACCATTTCATGATTCATTACAAAATATTTATGAAAATTTACAATCGCAAGCAAATGCACCAGTACAAACGCCAATGCAGACGATGATGAACACATCGATGATAACCCATCAACAGCATATGAATAATAATTTTAAAACAAGGAATTATTCAATGGAAGGCAATGATGGCATTCATACGGTTGACGATGATCATGAGAATGTTAATGCTCACGGTGATGACAATGATGATGTTGATGATGATTTATGTACAGATAATATAAGTGGTGATCAAATGCCAAATAATGTAATGATACAACATAAAATTAGTAATCGTTCACAAAAAAGTCATAGTTGTAATAGTAATATTAATAATAATAATAATACAAATAAACCAATAGATTTAAATTTATTTAAAATAAATAATGGTAATTTAAATACGGATTCGATATCAACGACCACGACAATGTCATCACCGGCAACACCGGCCGCTCCACCAAATTCCGCTATATTCATTGAAAATAAAGATATTCTGAATGATTCTAATGAATATTCAACGACAAACAAACATAATTATTATACGAATCATCATCAACAATATCCTTATCATAAATCACATACTCCTCATCATAATCATCATCGTCATTCAACCGTTTATACACCACCAGAATTTAATCATAATTTAGATAAATTACTTGGTAAAGATATACGACGTTATTCGGATACAAAACTATTACAATATACTGATAATTATATACCAATATTTAATGTTACAAGTGATACAACAAGTTCATCTCAACAATACCATCATCCTAATTATCACAATTCCCACCCCCATCCCCATCATCATCATTATCATCATAATCATCATCACCAACAACAACAGCAGCAGCAGCCGCAGCAGCCGTTGCAACATCATCACCATCAACATCCTCATCAGAATTATCAGGAGTTACAACAACAACAACAACCCCAACAACAACAACATTCTTCCCATCAATATCAACAACAATCACCGGATGACATTAATTTACAATCACAAATAACTGATATTATTTTTGAAACATCTTGTAATAATAGTTTTGATCCATTAGAAATTAATATACAAGAAATGCTTGAATTAGATGGTAAAACACAAAATAAACCAAGTATAAATAATAAATTATTAATAACACGATCTTCATTGAATAATGTTTCAAATAATTTCTTAATTGCAAATAGTAATAATAGTAAAAATAATAATAAAAACAATGATGGTACGACTACGACAACGACAACCGCTGAATCACGTAGCTTTTTTAAATCTTTACCAAATTTAAGTGCAAGTAGTGAAAATTTATTACCATAAACAATTAATTAATGATCAATATAATGATTATTTAATTACTATGGTGGTTTTATTTTCTTTTTTTTGATTAATAATAATTAATATAATGCTTGGGGCAATCCATAGTTAGAGTTTTTTTTATAGTTTATATACATATACATACATATATCGTTTTGAATTTCAAACAAAATTCAATTTTGTGATTATATTTCTCTTAATGTGATTTGTTTTATAAAGTTAAAATATTTAATTTAGCTTTTAATTTGTTTTAATTTTCACAAATGAAAATAATACTTAACATTTTTTTTAAATCATTATATTAACTACTGCACTGCGTTGTGTTTGTTTTATTATTATTATTATTATTAATATTATTGGCAAAACATTTTTATTATATAAAAAAAATATTGTTTATCTTTTTATTTTTGTATTATTTTATTGAAAACAATAAATAATTTATAACGATTTTAAAAAGACTTATTGAAAAAAATTGAAAAAAATAAATAAATAATAAATATAGAAACACACATCAATATGCTGATATCTTTTGTAATAATTAATATTTGAAACACGTCTGGTGTCTTTTATTATTAGTATAGAAATAGGAACAACAACAACAACAAAAACCAGCAAGTGTGAATTAAAAATTATTAGTAAATGATATCTATAATACATGTAAAAAAAATATATATAATTTTTGTAGTTTATTAATAAACATATTGTAGATTATTTTACTGATAATAAATTAATCAGTTATTATTATAGATAATGATGATGATAATAGAATAAAAAAAAATGTGATTAGTAATTTGACATCAAAAAAAAAAGAATTAATTTGTATTGTTTGTCAACAAAATAGATATCATTTTTATTGTTATGATTTTCAGTTTTGTGATTTATATAGATACCAAAAAATAAACACTGTTTTTTTATTAATATACTGATCAATGATAATAAATTTCAGTTAATATTCGTTATCGATTTGAAAATGAATTATGCAAATGTATTTATATTACTCGTTTGTATTATATAAAAATACCTTTTGGGGTTAACTATATTTTAATGAATGTTCATCAAATACTTTCAAGTCAAAGATTAATCAGTAATATTAATAAACAGTATTATCATTAGATACTTTTCCCGGGGGATAATATTCTCTTATAATGATTGAAATATAATTAATCCTTTGGATTTATTTTAAAATAAACTTTCAATTTTTTGTCTGTCTATTATACAGAGCGATTAAATATTATTTCTAATTTTAAATATAAAAAAAATGGTAAATGAAATTTAACAAAAATACTTGATGTGATTTATGAATTGTGTTAAAATATAGATCACATAAAATTACATTTTTATAATGATGAAAAAAGTTCTGTATAATAATAAATATCGCTAAAAATAAAAATATATATACAAATATAATTAATATAATTCATCACAGTTTGATATTTTGTTTTTCTTTTCTTTTTTTTTTATAAGTAAATTTTGTCCATAAAATATAACAAGGCAAATGGGAGGTGTAAAAACGTTAGTTTTTTCTTTTTTTTTTACAAACAATTACCATCAAATATTTATTTAGATGATGTGATTTTCATTTATGTGCAATAATTTTGTTAATAAAAATTATATATATCTCATTATATTGTTTATAATATCTTGTAAATACATTAAATTTGTTGTTATTGTTGTTATTAAATATAATATAATTAATATTTATGTCATTAACTTTTAAGATTTTTTTGTGTTTGTATTAATAATTTTGTGTTAGAGAGATGTGGCGTTTATTTGTTGGAACCAAAAAATAAAAAAATATAACAAAAGAAATTGTGCCTCATTAAAAATAAATATGTAAAAAAAGAAAGAAGATAATTAGGTTTTAGTTTATAAGAAATGTTTTTTTTTTTAATATTATTCTCTTCCTAATTAAACATTTTTTTTATAAATATTATGTAATACAATTTCAAATATCAAAAATAACAGAAAAAATAATATCCAAATACTTCAATATTTAATTAGTTCTTATTTTTTTTCTATTATTGAATTACTTGATTAAAAAACATTTTTAAATAAAAAAATGAAACGATTATATTATAGAAATGTTAAAAAAATAACCCTTCCAATAAAATATAATAAAAACGAATCCAAAAATTCTTCAAATATATATGCCTTAATATACAGTTTTTTTTGTATTAATCAACTAATCAAATGCGATATAGAAAGTTTTAAGAAATAATAAAGTGTTTTTAGCAAAAACTAAACGAATAAATTTAAACTAATAATTGCTTACAATTTTAGATAGGTTTGTGTTTTGTAAATTGATCAAAAGAAAAAAGAATTAGAAACGTTTTGGATAGGATATTTTTAGCATTTCTATGTTCCCAATCAGTATTCAGTAAATATCGGTACATTTTTGATCAATTTCATACATATTTTCTACTTATAATATACGTTCAATTCAAATCAAAAAACAAATATAAATAGATATTTTTTATTTAACGATGCATAATTTTTTTTTAATATAGAATACTTTTTGTGTTGTTTTTATAAATATATAAATTAAAAAAAAAAAAACAAACCGATTCAGAGAGAGGAAAAAACTGCCTGTGATTTATTATTTACAAAAATTAAGATAAAATATAAAAAATAAATTTGATTGTAACAAAATTAAATTACAATTGTAAATGAGAAAAAAAAAGAAAAATAATAATATGATAGATATTTTATTCCAAATAAAAATATATTTATAGGATTATTACTAATTTTAAAATTAGTCTATGTATAAAAAATAACAATAATTTTTTGAAATTTAATTTTTAGCACTTTAATTCTATAATGTATATATAATAATAAAGTATATAAAATAAATATAAAAAATCTAATTAAAAACAAGTTTTATTTATTTATTTATTTATGATTGTTATTTTTTAAAGAACATTTCCCGGCTGAAAAAAACCAATAATTTTCAAGATAAAGCTATCAATCTTCAATATTCTCGTATCTATTCTATTATTCATTGTATAATATACACTTCTATAAAATTTTTCTTATTAAACATTAAAGTAACCTCTCGTAATTATAAATAAAAATTAATTTTCATTGAAATTAACAAAATTCAATCATAAATTCAGAAAAATTTCAAGTATTATAATTATACACCAATGGATTCAAATTCAAATAATAATTTAACGTATATCAGAGAACTATTGGATCAAATGGACCAGCAGAATTCACCGAGTAGAATAAGGAATACAACAAATACAACAACACCCTTAATGCGTACAGCATTTGCAACCAATTATGAATTATATGAAACGTTAACAGCCGGTTTAATTACAATTATAATCTATTTAATTGATTATTCACGACAAATGCTCAATGAATCGCCTGAAGATTTGGAATTTCTAAAAGAACGTCTTATACCAATATTTGATATAGTACAAAAAATGTTACAATACGATGGCCATTTAAGTGAAAATTAAACCAAAAATATGATTTTAAAAACCAATGGATTATTTTAAATAAATTTGAAAATCCCTATTAAAAACATTTGAATTATATTGAAAAAATTAAATTTCAAATTATTTTTTTCTGAAATATTTATATTTATCTCAATTAATTCAAATTTAAAACCCTTTAAATAGATAAAAACATTTCAGATAATTATTCTAGGCATACTCCATAAATGCATGAATTATAAAAAAAAAACTTACCAAGTGTAGTTCGCAAATATATTCATTATTTTTTTTATTTTTTTATTTTATATACACTCGCATAACACTTTGTCGCAAGGGTTTATTTTCAATCTGTCAAAACAAATTACATTTTCTACCATCGCCACAAACAAATCGATATTTTGGTTTTTTCTTTTTGTGTAGAAATAATTATAAAAAACAAAAAAACAATTCAATTTTCAGTTCAATTTTGTGAATTCAATTGAAATGTTCAATGTTGTGATAAATAATAAATAATTAAAAAAATAGCAAATGTTTAATATTAATTAATTTGTGTGTGCAATAAGGTATAATTAAACTTGGAATTTGTTTTGTTTATTATTAATTATTTGATAATCGGTAGTGCATTTATTATCTTTTAATAAATTACCATGCTGTCCATTTTTTCTCTACCAAAATAAATCAATATGAACCAGTAATAAAAAAAAACTATTGTTATTGTTATTTTTAATTCAATTAAATTGTTTTTAATAAAATATATAAATAATATTAATTAATTAAGTTATTTGCATTTATTATTATTGTTTATTGTACGAATTATAATCATATGAAAGTATTGAAAATTTTACGTAAAACCAATCGATTTTTTTTTTCGCTCCCCATTTGCAGAACGAAAAACTTTTATTGAATAATAAAAAAAAAATTGTAATTACATTTATATTTCCGAATTATTGTGTGTTTAGTTTTCCAATTTAATATTTAACAAAAAAAACGATAGAAAAACCACAAAAGAACATCAGTGAAAATTTTATTTTATGTTTCTTTAATTTACATAAACACAGCCGTGAATGACGTTGTCCAAAAAGTTTTAAGTGTTATAATAACAACAACAACCAACATTTTTCGTGTTGCTGTTGATAAGAATAATAAATGTAATATTTAGAATATCATAAAAAACAACAGAAAAAATAAAAAAACGACAGTGTTCTCTATTTTTAATCGCAGCTTATTATTATTTTTACTATATACATATTCCATTTTATATTTGTATAATTTAAAACCAACAAGTATCTATAATAAATCTATCTATATATATATATATATATATATATAAACACAAATATAGTTTAGAAATGGCTGAAGTAAGACGTAGAAAAGGTGAGGAACCTTATATTACAGATGATGTAGAAGATAACGCCAAAGATCAATTGAAACCAAACAATAATAATAAAAATTTTCATCAACAACAACAACAACAGCAATATAGTGATTCGGCTACAGCTGATTCTTCTGATCATGTAAGTTTTGTATAGAATTATTGTTTTGTGGTTCTATTATTATTATAATTATATATTATAAACATCTGAACCTTCTCAACTTGTATTTGATAATAACAAAATGACATCATTATTTAGTAGTTTTTCAGTATCGGGACCACTATAACAAGTTTTATAATGTTATTGATTACATTATGGAATTTTCTCACTGTTGTTTTATAATCAATAAAAAATAATCATCAACATTTTTTGTGGTTTCCCATTTATTTATTTTTTTGTGTTGTTTTGTTTTTGAAGAAGAATTTTTGCAAATTATTATATATTTTTGTTTCAAGTATAAATGTATATAAATAATAAAAGAGAAGCCCTAAATGTTCTGACTTTATTTTTATTATTTTAATACATGATGATGTTGATGATAATGATGATGATAAGAAGTGGTGGATACCTTGAGACAATATTTACACATGTTATATACATATAGAATATATGTTATATATATTACGAGATTATGACATAAAACCAAAACGCAAAAACCCAATTTACTGCAATATGATGTAAAATATTTTATTGATTTTTTTTTGTTAAAATTGTTTTTCTATTTATATATACATATACACATACCTATACATATAGTTTGGTAAATAACATTTATATTTATTTAGCCCAAATAGATTGTATATTATATATTCTGTAAAATGTATTACAATTCTGTCAATCTACATGCAAAATCGAAGAATGGGTCGTTGCGAATTGAAAGGAATATTTATCAGATATATAGTGTAATTGACAATATCTATAATCTTTGAATTACAATCTGTTGAAAAAAATATATAGTTAAAATTGTAGATTCAAAAGTCATTAAGAGGATTGTAATTTACTCGAATTTAGATATTTAAAAGCATATACTGAACTGAAATTCTGTACAACTTTCTAAAGGAAATTCTGTATAACTTTCTGAAAGAAATTATTACCCACTTTTTGATAACAACCCAAATCAATAATTTTAATAAAATACAATATTTAAAATATCCATCTAATGAAATAAATTCATTAAATCTGATTTACGATGGTATTTATAAGTTTAAAAGATTTTATAAATGGAATTGAATCTGGTTTTTCAACTATATTTTATTTTTATTGAAAGTTATGAATGAAAGTTATGAATTGATTTTCAATTCTTTTTCTTTTTATTAATCTATATAACAGCAACAAAAATTGTATTTCTAAATATTAAACCACATTTTATTTCTTAAGTATAAAAAATATGAAAAATATATTAATTTTGTAATATTATACAATTATTATATACGTTGCTGCTTGTTTGTTTTTGTTTTTTTTACCTTGTATTCATAATAAAACATTTTAAGCCATTAATTATGATTACCAATAATTTCAACCAATAATTATAATATAATATAAAAAAAAATCAAAATTTCTTCATCTCTTCTGTTGAATGAACGCAACAGTCTGTTATAAGATAACCGCTTGTAATATATCTTGTTTATTTTTTTGTGTTGTAGTGGCTTAAAAAAATTTGATTGATAAAATAAAAACAGTAACAAAAATTAATTTTTTAAATATATCAAATTAAAATTTGATGATCATTTTCAATGCAAAAAAAAAAAAAAAATTAATATTAATACCATAAAGAAATCAGACAACCTGTAAAATGTGATAAGGAAAATTTTTATAAATAATAAACACACGATACCTTTTCAATTAAATTTTAACGAATCAAATAAATGTGTTTTATCTTAAATTATATATTCGGCATTCTATATTTATTAATACACGTATATTTGACCGTTGACTTACCATAATATAGGCGGATAATATATAACAGATATATCAAAATATATACGCGATCTGATAAAAATTATAATCTTTAAACATATAAATAAATGAAAACATTTATTATAGTTATATTTGGGTTTGTATATTTTTTGATAATGTGACGGTCACCATATATATATACTAATATTGATAATGATATGATAATAATAACAATAATAATTATCAAAATATTTGTTTTTTTTTGAAGATTTTCCAAAAACAGGTGTAAAATTCTGAGTAAATAAAATTGTATTTTATACAGTACCTATACTACGGAGTCATTTTTATCTATGCGGTTTCAAATGTTATGTATGAAATTGTAAATTACTGTTTTTATCCCCTTTTTTTTCTCTATTAAATGTAATTTAATAATACACATTGTGTATTATATTATTTATAAAAATGATTAACTTTAATTGGAGCATATTTGTTTAAAGTTTATTCACCGCGTGTCTGAAAATGTGATGTAGGTTGGTTGTTGTGTTGGTATGACATTACAAAAACATTTTCTAAAACGTAAATAAATATATAGAAAACTTTGATAGTGCACCAGAACACCATCACTACAACTATACACGTCTGCGATTATAATAACATAAAAACTTGGTTTTTTTTTTGTATTTGATTATTATATTTATTAATATTTATATTATACTATACTCCATATACTATATACGGATACGAGTAATATAGATTTAGTTTTATTTTATAATTATATATGAGGAATAAATATGAGAAATGCAGTCACGATATATAATACAATAAACTCACTATACTTATATTTATTAATATTTATACTTACATTAAATTATAATATTATTTATAGACATATAAATATAAATATGTATAATGGCTATTTTTGCAATCCATCGTTCCACACAAAATCGTATATAATAAAATTTTCTTGATTAAATTGATAATTGTAAAACGCAATTAAATGTATAATAAAATGAAAATGTGTATTATAAGCACGGATGAATAATGAATTTTTGGTTATTAATTGTGCATTTGATTGAGGCACGCAAAAAAATCATATAGCCTTTAAAATATGATGGTAAATAAAGTAAAGAAAATTACCAAGAAACTCATTTCAACAAGATTTCTGATCTTAAAGTCTTAAAAAATGGTGATTCTGATAATGAAAACAATCGATAGAGCATTAATTTACCCAGATGGTTTAATAAATATTTTAACAAATTAAAAATTATCACTCAATTGATAAAAAAAAAATCAATCAAAACGTTATCAAGGCTGTCTGTCAAACAAACTTTGAAATAAATTAATAAAATATAAATTATAGTAAATAAATTGCAATAGTTTTTACTATATCTAATGAGACTATACGAGCCACTAATCATTAAAAAAATGTTTTCAGTTTGAAGGTTCGCAAGGGATCGCATTGATTGTACATTTAATACCTTAATATTCATCGTTTCTACATCAGAATTTTTATGATTAGCTCTTAAACAAATCAATTTTTGTTTTCTTATTTATCTTATTATCAAAATAAGTATTTGATTGAAAAAGGAAAAAATTAAAATATCATTCAATTCCGTTTTTATACTATAAACCATCAATTAAATTCTTTTACATATTTTATACTTTAAATAATTTTTTTGTATCAACTCAAAAAAAACCATTGATTTTCGAAAAATGAATTGCACTTACATATATAAGAAGATTAATCATATTTTGGAAAACAAATATATTTATAATAGGTTCAAATAATTGAATAAAAATATTTGTATAGATATCTATATATGATAAGAAGGACATTTAATTATAGAAAATAATTAATCACCTGTTTATATGATCGTATATGAAAGTTTTTTTTTAATGTATAAGCACTTCAATCGATAATGAAAAATATAACTATAAAGTGTTTTTTTTTACACTTTTTTTATAGTGGATTCTTTAATCTATCTTTCTATATATATATATATATAGATAATGGTTTTTATTGTATTATAGTTACTATATCGATCTATCATATATAACTTATTGATGGGTGGTTATTAATTTTTAGTATAAAAATAATTATTTCTTTACGATAATATACGATAAATAAATCAAAAAACAAAATAGCAATGTTTCGTAAACAATTTATTAATACATTTTATGGTAGAATATAGAATATCTGTGAATATATTTTAAAATAAAAACCGCATAATAATCATATAATATAATGTTTTGTGTTTTCTTTAAATAAATTATTTTATGAATATATAAATATATATAAATTTTTCAATATTATATTATCGATCAATGTATTGTATATATATATTATATTAATATTATACAAAACAACAAAATAAATAAATTGAATTGAAATATAATCGATTCATATACAAAATTATATGCACACACGTTTTGAAATAAATTTATACAAACATATATTCTTTAAATAGAATATTATTCATTTTAAAAATCTTATATTATATTACTTATAGTACTATGTATAAAGAGCATTTTCATCTCATTATATAATGGAAACCAAATTTTAACAGTACAGTTTATAAGAATATCAAATGAATGTAATAATATTTCTTCAATTTGTTATACTGAATGACAATCAAATGAAAAAAGTAAAAAACAATTTAAACACATCAATAATAAACTAAAAATAATATTTTTTGACAGCTTCTTTATAAGTGGTTTTTGGCTCTTACTTATTAATTTTTTTATTATTCATTCCGACTATTTTTTTTTAATAATTGTAACTGATTCGTTTTAACATTTCTCTATTGCAACAATATATTGTATATAATATGTATAACATTACGTTAAATATTTTTTTTAACAAATAAATTAAAATCATTAATGTTTTCCACCAATATAAATTTATATAGGTTGATTCCGAAGAAGAACGTTTACCCGATGAAAAATATGTTGATAAAATGGCTAAATCATTGCCACAAGGTACAAATAAAACACCGGAAGTACTTGAGGAAGCATTAAAAGGTCTATCAGAAAAGTAAGTTTTTTTTTTGTATTATATAATTTTTGCATTTAAAAGCGATGGATATTTAATTATTTAAAAAAAAGATTTGTTTATTAAATTCGTTAAATTTTGTGGCATTACATGGAAAAAGTTATTGATTTATCGTCGTACAATTTTCTGTATTTAAATATATTAATCCCAGAAAAACACTTTTTTAAATATTATAAAAACACATTTTTTTGTTAATATAAATGATAAAAAAAATATTTTATGAATGTACTCTTTTTTTTTGTATAAAATTTGCCAAATTCAATTAAAAATAATTATTTAAACTGTTTGCGTGTTTGTGTGTATATCACACCATAAAATAAATGTATTTATCCTCAATGTCTCTAAACCCAACTCAACATATAATAAATAAACAAATTTTTATATAAACAAAACTATAGCTTATCAGTTAATTATAATGACGTCGAGATAAGCGAAAACAAATATATATAAATAATCTACATTATACAAAACATAAAAAATACCGCTTGATTTAATTATGTAAATGTATAAATATCTTTAAAATAAAATATCTATTTTAATAAATAAAATATTATATATGAAAAAAAAACATGTTTTGTTTATAAACAAAACACTTTTCTTTTTTTTTTGCTATATTTTTCAAATATTATTTTAAGAATGTCATAAATATATTTATTTATAAAATATAGGTTGAATGAAATACATACGTATTCATATTATTATATGAATTTTATCAAGATATTTTTCGCAGCCAGAACTTTAATGTAAATGTATTTATAGATATCTCTTTTTTCTGAGTGCATTAAATCCAAATAGAATTAAGTGGTTAAATGATATGCGATTATCAATAAACTATTAATTTGTGTGTTATTCCTTTTGTAATCATTTACTTTTAGTTTGTAGTTTTCAAGGTTTATGATTTGGAGGAGCTATACCACCACATATCATAATGTCAATAACAAATATTATTTTTCTATTTTTAGATGGCGTAATTATGTTGTACGTTTTATTTTTACATTTATTATGATATCGGCTTTTTGTTTCATCATTTATATTGGACCATCTGCATTAATGATTACCGTAAGTATACATTTATTTATTTATTTATATATATATTATAAATATAAAATTTTCGAATTCCTTTCTTATTTATATAAAAATTATATCGTCGGTTAAATGAAATTCTATTATATACAAAAAATACAGAAAATAAAAAATAATATAATCTTTCAAAAGAGGGTTCAATTATAGAGTTCATCGTGTTTTGTGATAATTCTGCGGAGTTATTGAAAAACAGAAATTTTTTTTAATAAAAAAATCAGAATGAATGAATGAAATTGAGTTTATGAATAATTTTTTTTTGTATATATACAAAAACTATTTGTATAGAAATTGACTTTGAAAATAAGACGATAATTTAATTTTAAATATATTTATATATATATATATAAAGTTATTAGTTATATGCGATATACTTTCATTAATAGAATTTTTTAACCTCTCTGTGGTATTATTTTTTTCATTATCAACATTTTTTGTTGTTGTTGAATTCATTATAATACATTTAATACATTTTTAGTATTCTATTAAATGCTATATTTCTATGTACGATTGACTGCCTCAATTTGTAATTGCTTAATTTTTTGTTGAAGCGAATTTTTTATGTTATTTATATATACCAATCAATGATTTCATATCAAAAGAAAATCATAACGAAAATCTCTATACATAATTGGATCATAAAATCGTCGACTAAATTATATTTGCAAGAACATTTATGCGAATTTTATAAAGAAATTTAATATACCTTGTGGAAAAACGGAATGTAAATTTTCTCGATTTCATAGCAAAATTATTTAAATATTTTTCCTTAACTATACAAGTATAGTTGTATTTGTGTATATACTTAAATTTATGAACATAATATGGTTATTTGTTAGTTGGCAAAACATTCACATTATTTTATTATGCATTCTAAATTGTATATGAAATCTTCCATTTCACATACATATATTCATTATGTATTGTTTAATAAAACAATAATGCAAATTAGTAAAAAAAAAAACTACATCTTATAACAAAAAAATAAAACTTTGTGTGCATATACTCATTTGAATCGTTTATTTCTATATATAGATTTTGAAGAATTTTTTTCGCGTTTTAAGTAAGTTTTAAGTAAATAACCATATATAACATACAAAATATTGGATTCTTGACCCGTTGACTCAGAGCATGATTTCGTTTTTGCGTAAAAACTATATCTATATTGTTATGACGATAAATGACAATAAATTATGAAAGAAATCAATACTATATAAAGTTAATTTGGAAGTAGGAACGCTAAAACCAATCGTTAACTCAACCATATAGTGATAATAATAATTAGATTATTGTTGTCAGGATGTTAATGAAACTTATTTATGTTCGCCAAATTTTCATATATATTAAAACAAATATTATAATTTCCCGTTGTTTTCAATATAATTTTATTTTATTTTTAATTTAATTTGAGGCAGAATCATGCATATAGTAACATAAACGCACATATAATAAATAAATATCACGCAAATGTTTCGTATATATATATATATATATATATATTTTTTATTGATTTTCTTTATATTTGTTTATGTATACATTATTTTGTGTATATGGAAAAATTTATACAATATCATCATGTTTATATAGTATACAAAATGATATCATTAAATTATATCTGCGAATAAATGTATTCAATCAAGATTATATACGTTGGTAAAATATCATTTCTTTTAAGTAGAATATACAATTCGCATATTACAATGTATTTTATGTTCGACATTTTAAATATAATGATCGCATCAAAATTGAAATTCTAATTAATATGATAAGCACCAACGGAGATTTACTTTTCATTTCATTATAATACAGATTTTTTTTTGTCAAATTATAGTTGAGTTGGGTGCTTAAAAATATTGTGTATAGCTTCATCAATATATTGCATTGAATATTTTTTTTTTTCATTTCTTCTATATTCAAAATATATACACATATTTTGAAGGACTAAAAGCGATATCTTTTTTTGTATTGTTACGTTTCATTGGTTTCATTGATTTTATTGTATTCTTGTTATTTTGATGATAAAATGCGTAAAATCATTAAAATAATTTTTAGAATTATTAATATATATATATATAGTAAAAATTTAAAGTAAACATAAACCAGATACTATATATATACAATATGAATGATAATATTTACTCATAATATATGATATACTCAGTCTTTCATTTTAATAATAATACAATAAAAGTGATATTTAATATATATTCTTGCGTTCTTGGTTCATGAATTGTTTTCCATGTTTCATAAACTTGACACACAATTTTTTTGTTTTCTGTTTACTGAAAACAAATTCAATATTTTATATATTCATAATTACCCTGTAGAATATATGTTATAAGTGAATTTTACAATGTAATCTAAATTAAGTTTAGCAAACAGGGCGTCGTTGTCGTTACTTTAAAAGATCTTTATGGAATTGTGATAGTGTTTATCAATTGAAGTGAATTGAAGTACCATGGGATCATGATAAATTGAAGTAATTTTCACTTCAGTATAGAAAATTGATGAAATTTATATTAAAATTTCCGCAATAGATTTGTAATAACTAAAAAAAATATGTAGATTAAATTTTATTATAATACACCCTATATTATAATATATATTTACAAAATTAATGGCATATAATTCATCGTTATTAAATTAAAATAAATTACAATGTATGTATATATAAAATAACATTCATTATCTATCTACCATGTCCATTATATACTTAATATAATATTAAATTTCAATTTTCAAATTAATCCTTTAGTATCATCACATCATAGTATTTTACTATTGTATTCGTAATCGCTTTTGAAAATAATTGAGTTTTAAATAATATTATTTTTCGTTGAATTGAATTGGTTTTATAATGAATTATTTGAGATATATAGGAGGGAATTTTAATTAATGTTATTATTATGTAATACAAGGTTTAACTATACAACCAATATGAATTAAATTCTGATGCATTTATAATAATGATAATGGCCGAAAATCGTTATTACTGATGTATTAATGAATTAAATAAACTTTGTTGCTTCCAATACCTGTGCTTATTTCTGTATTAAATATCTAAAAAAAAGTTCTTGATGATAATTTCGCCGATAATCAAACACATTTTTTCACATAGAATATTGTTTTGTAACTTAATTTGTTTATATAGAAGTATATAATTAAATTCAATATAAAGACTTTTATATATATATATAATAAATAATACAGAGTGCTTGTCACAATTTTATGTTTCTAATTAATTTATTTTATGTATAAAATAACACAAAACAATTGCTTAACTAATATATTGTAATTAACAAAAAAAAAAAAAAAAACATTCCATAATTTTATGTAATATAATAAAATATGTATAAAATATATATAATAATGAATATTCCTTGTATGGCTTTAATGAATTTTATGTGTGTACCGGCGATAACAATAAAATTTTTATTCGATATAAAATAGCTAAATGAAAAGATATAGCGTAAACGAAATGCGTATTAAATATTATTATTATGAAAATTTGACATGTATATATAATAATAACAAAATGAAGTTATAGGCTATAAAAATGTTCTTAAGTATATCATGATAAATATATTCTCTCTGTTGTTAATTTCATCAGATCATTGACTTCTGTTTTTTTTTTTTAATTATAATTATGCTTTTATTTATTTCAGACGCTGGCCGTACAAGTAAAATGTTTCCAAGAAATTATATCAATTGGATATCAAGTGTATCGTATTCATGGTTTACCCTGGTTTCGAAGTTTATCTTGGTATTTTCTTGTAACATCAAATTATTTTTTCTATGGTGAAAATTTAGTTGATTATTTTGGTGTTGTTATAAATCGTGTTGTATGTATTCTTCTAATAATAATTTTTAATTTGATTGAAAAGTTAAACACAGCAATGATTTCTATTTTTTAATCATTTATTATAGGATTATTTACGTTTTCTTGTAACGTATCATCGATTTTTATCATTTACATTGTATTGTATTGGATTTGTATGGTTTGTACTGTCATTGGTTAAAAAATACTATATGAAACAATTTAGTTTATTTGCTTGGACACACGTTGCATTATTAATTGTGGTCACACAAAGTTATTTAATTATACAAAATGTTTTTGAAGGTAAAAAATTAACGATTTGATTTTTTTTCCAAATATAGTACCAAATTTAATACCAAATTAAATTAATTATTTTTATCTATATAAAAATTCAGGAATTATATGGTTTATTGTACCGGTATCGATGATTGTTTGTAATGATGTAATGGCATATATGTTTGGATTCTTTTTTGGCCGTACACCATTAATTAAATTGAGTCCGAAAAAAACATGGGAAGGTTTTATTGGTGGTGGTTTTGCAACCGTTTTATTTGGTTTAATATTTTCATTCCTGTTATGTCGTTATCAATATTTTGTCTGTCCCATTGAATACAAAGAAGAATTAGGACGTATGACAATGGAATGCGAACCAAGTTATTTATTCAAACCACAATCGTATGCGGTAAGAGATTATAATCTTATATAGGTGTTCATTCAATTATCAGATGTGTTGTGAGATGTTATTGATTTTTTTTTTGTTATTTCTATTTATGTAGATTTATGGTAATAGAACACTAATAATGTATCCATTTATGTTACATTCATTATCGATGAGTATATTTAGTTCAGTTATTGGACCATTTGGTGGTTTCTTTGCGTCTGGATTTAAACGAGCATTTAAAATTAAAGTAAGTTCAAAGTTTTATTAATAAAATTTATAATGCTATTTTAAATAATGTTTTATATGTTTGAATTTATAAAGGATTTTGGTGATGTGATTCCTGGACATGGTGGTATTATGGATCGATTCGATTGTCAATTTTTAATGGCAACATTTGTTAACGTTTATATTTCCAGTTTTATTCGTGCAGCATCTCCGACCAAATTATTGACACAAGTAAATTTTTTATTATAATTTAATTAAACTTCACGAGTTGACTTTATTTACAATTCTAATCGAATCTATAATCATAGGTATTTTCATTGAAACCCGAACAACAATTACAATTATATAATCAATTGAAAGATCATTTAGAAAGCAGAAATATTTTAGATTAAATATTTAACAAAAAAGTAGTAAAAATATAAATTAATGTATATTTAAAAATAAAAATCAATTGAATAATTGAATACATTTGAAAAATCTTTAATTTAATCTTAATTTAATCTTTATTAACAGAAATTATAATATACATTGCACCCAGAACACATTGCATAATATACAAAGAATATTTGCACTTTATAAAAACAAAAAACCAATAAAGAAATAGATACACAATTTTAATAACTTGAAAATGTAATAACAAAAAAATGGAAAACATGAAAATGCATTGGATGCATTATTATATAAAATATGATATATAATTTTTCCCAATAATTATCCTAATTTGGTTTTTTCTTAATTCTTTAATTAGTGACCTGACAAAAATAAAAAAATAAAACATATAAAATACAGCAAAATCTTAAACATTTATTAAAACAACATTATAAATATTTTGTCAAATAAAGAAAATTTAAACAAAATAATTTATAGAAAATAATTAAATATGATTCATTAATAATCTTAATATATTACATATATATAAATATGGAATTGTAGATGTGTGAAAAAAAAATCTAGTCAAAAATAAATAACAATAAAAAAGAAAAACACTAAAATACTATTTATTATAATCGATAACAAAAAATATCATTCAATAAAAATCAATTTTCATAATTCAATTAATAAAATTCGCATTCCACAATATTAATTAATTTAAAATAATGATTTTGTATTTCTATTTCATTTTCTTTTCTTAATAAAATATTATTTATTATAAAACATTAAATATTATTGATTTTATTTAATTTCATTAAATAATTTATGTTTAATATCAACATAAAATGATAAAAAATTAATAAATTAAACTAGATGAAAGAAAAAAAATAAATATATAATAAATGAATTTTAAATATTTATTTAAAAGGTAGATTTAATAAAAATGAATATTTTATTTATTTAGAAAAATGTTTTATTCTATTATAGTGTTTATTGTATAATTAATTAATCTTAATGTAAATTTTATTGATATCATACAAAAAGAATTATAATAATAAAATAAAATAAACTATAGATTAGAGTGAATAAAATTCTAATAAATTAAAAGTACCAATAAATGTATGTAGTAAATGTAAATTAAAATTCGTAAAATTGTAGAAATTCAATAAAAAACAATTCGTTCTAAATTTACAATTATAGAAATGTTAAAATACAAAAACATTTGTAAATTTCATCAAAAATTCTTAACTTTATGTTGATAGACGAAATTTAAACTTTTTTCTTTATTGAATAAAACATTCTGAATTGCATTTTGATTAAGTTTAATTAATGATAGACGTTTCTTATTTTTTTTATAGAAATTGAATATAATTTTTTTGCTCGATTTAGTTGTTGTAATTATTATTATTAATATTATTATTATAATTATTATTATTATAATTATTATAATTATGGTTAGATTTATATAATATAGGTGTTGTGTTCATTATTTAAAATAGATTAAATGTTTCCATTATGTTATGGTAATTGAAATATTGAAAACAATATTTAATAATACAAAAAAAAAATAAAACCTTGACCTAGTCATTTATTGGTTGTCGTCCCACTTATAATTTCAAAATAAAATTAACAACATTACTAAAAATATTTATTTAATTTAGATAAATAACTAATCCTAATCAAAAAAAAAAATAACTAACCCTAATATAGATGAGTGAAATGAACATTTTAATTTTTTTTTTGTTTTAATTATAAATAAAATATAAAAACTCAACTTAATTTATCAAGATAATTTATTATATTCGAACGGTTTTTTAAGGTATGCCAAAATTTACTAAAGTTAATTTAAAATTTTGTATTTTCTTAATTAATTTTTACTTTCATAACAATTGTTTTTTTCATTCTAATTATTTTATTAAAAAATGGTATAAAAATAAAATAAAAGGGAAAAAAAAACCACCGATTTTTATAAAAATGTATGTGTCATTTGTTTTTGTTTTTTTTTTTTTTTTGTAATTGAAATATTATTATATATATAATTATTGTTTATTATTTAATTAAAAAAAAAATAAATAAATACCTAACTATAAGATTGTGGTAGTATAATTTTATTATTTTAACTTTTGTTTTTATTTATATATTTAGAAATTTCTTAATATTTATTTGAATATTTACTTTATTACATTTAATAATTCATTTTTTTCCTCCTATTTCCTATTTTGTTTTTTGTTTTACTTTTATTAGAATTAAATATCGGATGTTATTTGTTAATATATTTGTTAATTTTCTTTATTTGTTTTAATATTAATTTATTTACGGATACAGAAAAAACCATAATATTATATTATCGCATTCAAATTATTTCGAGATCCTCTGATAAAAATTCATTAATGTATACCGTTTTGGTTATGTGAAGGCACTGTATTGGTGAGATATATTATATTTCCAATGTCGTCACACATTTAAATAAATATGATTAGAAGTTAAAAACTATAAAGATATAAATAAAAATAAAAACGAATGGAATAAAACCTGGAAAACCAGGTATCTTAATTTTAAGTTAATAAAAATAAGTAAAATAAATTTAAATGATATTTTAATGAATAAAATTAAAACAAAAAAAATGTTTCCAAAATAAATACTAAATAAAATTATATAATATTATAGAAATATTAAGAAACAAATATTTGTTATTTTTATTTAATTAATTTTAACTGTTTTTTTTTATAGATTTAGAATTGTATGGTTGCAGATAAATGAATTTTTTAATTAAATTCTAACCGAAGGGAATTGTACAATATCAATCAAATGAATAACTACTAGAAACTCACTGATTATTTGAATTTTCATCTAAAATCTTCTAAATTTTTGTAGTGGCAGTTTTGAAGAAAAATTCGGTTAAATGAAATTGGCTAATACGAAATATTAAGAAAGATTGAATCTCCATTAAAAATATCACCCGTTTTATATATAATCCAAATCTTATAGCTCTTACAATATCCATTGTGGTTAACAAAGTAAATATATAAATAGTTAACCATTATTTTAATTAATCGATATATTAATGCATTAATTAAATATTTTTTTTTTTCTTATTTTTTCTTTTCATTTTAATTACATTTACATTTATATAATAAAACTAACCAAAATTTACATATGAAACAAACAGAAAAAAAAATCTATTTATAGACATTTTGATGTAGAAAAAAATAAATATAAAAATTTAAAATAAACACATCAATAAAAACGATTGACGTATAGAAATTATTTCATTAACATATTATTTGAGAAAAAAATAATATATCAAAAACAACATATTAAGTTACTATTCAGATAACTATATGCAGAATATTAATATATATATAATTTAAAGTTAGTTAGTCATCATATAATCTAATGTATGGGTGTGCTTTATATATATTTATATTATACTATAGACATATTCATATGCGGATGATAACTTTATGATAGTTTTATTTTAAATCAAAATTTTTAAAATATATTTGCATAATTTAATATACATTTTTTTTTTTTTTGGGTAAAATTATAAATTGATTTTTACAACAAACAAAAGATTCATATAATATATAAGTGGCATAGTGCGATGCGTGTGTATTAGATTTATCGAAAACGCTTAAAATCAAATTAATATAATTTATATTTTTTTTATAGAGATAATAAAAACAGCTGTTTGTTTGTATATATATAAATTATGTTTTGAGTTTTTTTTTTTAAATCACAAATTAAAATAAAAACAAAACGAAAAATTAAAACAACAATTAATTTGAATATGTTAATGAAATCAGGTGATTAAAAGTTTATCATTTTTTATTATATAATAATAACAACAGGCGTCGAATATCTATATTATTATAAAATGATTTGTTTTTCTGGGAAAATTGTAGCAATTTATTTGAAAAAATGGTCATGTGTATTAACTGTATTAATAAAAAAAAAATTGTGTAAATTGCAAATGTGTAAATAAAATATTTATCCTATTGGCTGGCTATAAAATGCCAATAAAGTGTTAGATGTGATTCATATATTAGATCAATGACATATTTTGAAGGATATTAGAACAAAAAATATTGGTAATTTATTGTTAAAATCATATATGTTATAATTTTTAGTAATATATATATATATATATATATATATATATATAAATTGAAAATATAATAAATATGAGTTTAGTTAGCGTGAGAAAATTGATAAAAAATTATTTGAATATAAATATAAAATAATAAATAAATAAACATTTTAATTATGTTGTTTTTTCTGATATATTTTTCTTTATATATAAATGCAGGTTTTTTTGGGATTTTTTTTTTGTGATTATAGTAAATTAAATATTATTTTATAAGATAGACTTGTGGGAAATAGATTTATATACAATATTGTACAATGGATAATCGATTCGTGTTTGTTTGGCGCTTTTTTATTCATTTAAATAGTTGGTTATTATGGAGTTGACTGCCCACGGAATTTTCTACATATGTAATACAATCTTTATATTTTGTATTGTTTTTCAAATGGGTAAGTTTTTTTTTGATAATGGAGAAAGTAAATCTTTTTTATAATTAAGGGTAAAACCATACTAACAATGGTACAGAAAAATAAATGCTATTGACCATTAATGGATAAATAATATCGATATATTTTGGTGATGACAATATACAATAAACATTTTGATTGTCCGTGAAAACTATCACTTTAATTTTATAATATTTCAAAGGTAATTTTTAATGATCTATAAACATCAACAGAAAATCGATAAAATATTGAATAATAATCACAAAATCAATATTAACAGTTTATTTCAAACAAAAGCTTTTAATAAATATTCCCATTCACTTTTATTATATATACAAACAGTTAATTCTTTTCTATATAAATTATAGATTAAATTAAATTTCACTTCACATTTTACATATGTAATAAATTTTAAATGTCGCTCTGCGGTATATTATATATATATATATTAAAATTTTTTATATAAATAAAAATTCAATGATTTATAACAATTATTTTTACCTGGAAAATTTTGAATATAATTTTATTGTTTTCTTAAAATCCAATCTATATACAGGGTGAGTTTTTTAACGTGAGACAATGTAATATCTCGGAAACCACGCGTTTTTAAGAAAAATGTTTCAGGCAAAAGTTGTTCAGTGGCTAGGGGGACATAAGATGGTTGTGTGTTTTGACCTTGAGTCAAGGTCACATAGGACATATGACGTAAAACATACTTTTTTTAAATGGAAACCCCTATTTATCGATACGGATTCTTATTCTACATCAAAAAATAAGACCATTTTGTATCCCAACATTTTTTGATTAAACCCCAAATTTGGTCGTAAACTTGATTTGAATTTAGTCAAAAAAATAATTTATTTAATCATTTTAATTAAATATAAATTTATAATATGTCCTGATGTGTTAACATTTAAATATTTAACATTTAAAGGAACATGTTATGCATTATTAAATTGACCGTTATTGGGTTAAATGGTCAAAGTTATTATTAACTAACCGAAAGTTATTATTAACAGGCCGAAATTAAAATTATATCATTATTTGAACCTATATGGGAAGAGATCATGTTAGACACAGATTTACCAAGAAAGCTCAGAGAAGAGAAACCAGAGAATATGAAGAAGCCCATTAGAAATGCTTGCATTTTAGTAGATCCGGAAACGGTATTACACCCAATCGATGGTTTTATTATAAGAACAATGAAATGTTTGGAAGTTAATGGTCACCACTTCTTAACATTTATTCCAATAATGGTTAATTTAATAATGCATAACATGTTCCTTTAAATATTAACACATCATGACAAATTATAAATTTATATTTAATTAAAATCATTAAATTAATTTTTTTGATCTATTGTAGATCAATTTTCATTTTCGATTAGGTTAAAAAATCTATGTATTTTTTGATCTTGATCAATTTTATGAAATCCCGATTTTATGAAAGTTTTACCCCTACACTTTTTATCTATAATAATTGTCAGTTTAGTATTTATTTTTGTTTTGATTTCTTATATTGTTGAAATTTTTTTTGATTTCTTTTTTTCATGTTTGATTGAAAGGTAAAAATCTGAAATGTCAGATCAGATTTAATAAAAGTCAAACGAAAACCACAGAAGTTCAAATCAAGTTTACGACCAAATTTGGGGTTTAATCAAAAAATGTTCGGATACAAAATGGTCTTATTTTTTGATGTAGAATAAGAATCCGTATCGATAAATAGGGGTTTCCATTTAAAAAAAGTATGTTTTACGTCATATCTCCTATGTGACCTTGACTCAAGGTCAAAACACACAACCATCTTATGTCCCCCTAGCTACTGAACAACTTTTGTCTGAAACATTTTTCTTAAAAACGCGTAGTTTCCGAGATATTCTATTGTCTCACGTTAAAAAACTCACCCTGTATAAATCGCATATTAAAAAAATATAATAAGAATAATTAAAATTCCATAAACGGTATAGATAGAGCGGTTGTATAGTTTCGTTGCGGACAATACATGAATTTTTTAGCAGAAAATTTATTATGCGATAATAATCAAAATATATACATCATATCATAAGACCGTTTTATAAACTTTCTATATATGCACAAAATTTAATTTTGTTAAAATTTTTTCTTTTTAATTTTAGTTTTTTTTTTTTTATTTTTGAAGATCAATGAATTAAGATAAGGTATAAAAGTAAAATTAAAATTAAATATTATATTATATATGTGTTTTTAATAATTTGTTTTTTTTTGTCTAAAACTTATACTATTATTATTTATTGTTTTACACGCACAAAAACCATTGAAATAAATAATTTTTTTTATATTATTTATATATTATATACCTTTTTTAAATATTTATATATATACAAAATTGTATATATATATAGTAATAGTGCGATCAGACGTGATTTGTTTTTAATATATTTTATTTTTTATAAAACATATACATTTTTCATATATACCGCAGCATAATATTATATTTTAATATATTATATGTGAATGTAAAAATTATTAAAATAATTACTTAAAAAATTATCAAACCTATAGAGTGACGAATAACAGAAAAAAATTAAATATACCATCAATTAAATTTCCATTCTCATGTACACTAAACCTATATAAAATATACACACTTGTACAAAAATGTATGTTATCTATCCAAATGAAAATATATACTGATATATATTAAACTTTTACTTCGTCGGGGTTTTTTCACAAATTAACTATAAAATTTAATTTATCTTATATGCAGCCGCATAAGAAAACCAATTAATTTTTTAAAGAAATGCGAATTATAATTTGAATTTAACAAATATATGAGAATAATACAATAGTTTTAAAATTATCTTTTCAAATAAATATATCTATTTCACATTATATAAAAGATTTCGCATATATAGAGTTAATTCTTAATATATAGCTTATATCTTATAGTTATACATAAGTATTGTAATAATTTTATTTTATATAACATGATTGTTTTTGTACATGCAACAAAATCGGAAAATCCAATACAAAATGATAATGAAAAGAAAAAAAACAATAAAAATATTTATATATAAACTATTTTATTGCGTATTTCATCATACAAGAAAAAATGTTTTATTCGTAAATTAAATTGTAATAAGAACATTGTTGAATTGACGGTTTTTCTCACTCCTATTAATTTTGCCATTTCCATTATAATGCATTGAATTTAAACATTTAATAGATTAGCAATGCAGAAAAGAATGCACTTTTCTAAACCATTTGCAGATATTAATGATACAAAACATTATCACATTATTTATATACTCTCTCATCATAACCTTTTAATATTTCCTTTTATATAAAATATATATTTAAAATTTCTTTTTAACTTAAAATCTATGGCCAGTAAATACTTAAAAAATATATACAGATATAATTTAATAATAATAATAATATTTTAATAATACACGTTCTTTGTATAACATATCATTAACATGTCAGCAGGATGATTTTAAAACACGTGTGTGTATATATAATAATTAATAATAAAGCTATATATATAAGTAAGTAATTTTTTTTCTTTCTTGAATTACCATATATGAAAAACATTTTTTTTTATGTTTTTGTTTAAATGCCACATAGAAATCGAAATTTAGAAGAAAGCAATAAAAGTATATATATATATATTTAATAACAAAATATATATTGCGTGTATATATAAAAACTATATGATTAATGATGAGATCTGTGATGAGATTTTAGATATATTTATATATAGAAGATAGATTTTTTTTTACAATTTTTTCTTATTGCCTAATATTAACACATATAAGTACAATATTATATAAAAAAAAAGAAGAGATTTCAACAAAAACAAATGCACGACGATCTAAAATAGTATATAGTAAACACAAAAAAAATTAATTTTTATATGAAATCGAAATGAATGAATGAATATTTTATATTGTTTTATATCGGTAATTTTATTATAACGCTGTCTTCATTTATTTATTTATTTATATATATAAATAGGTATACTTTAATAAGAACTCTTAGGTAGAAAATCAATGAATAATATAAATTTAACATTATATAATAAATTAAATGTTTTTACACGTTTTCTTATAGCCTGTGTATATATATCCATTAATATATAGTATATTATAAATAGATACACATATAGATGATGTTGATATATAAATTAAATTTTATTGATGATTTCATAAAATGTTTTATATAGCAAAAAATCAATATAATGGTATTAAATTAATTCTTTTAAGTTGACCATTCATTGGTAATTTATTGCTTTTTTAAAAATTATTAAATGTATATAAATAATTTTAAATGTTTAAGTTGAATGCATTTGTAGTTATCTGAAAATTAAACAAACAAAAAAATATAGTAACGGTTTTATTTTATAATCTTATAGTTACGTAGATAAATACATCGTTTAATAAATTTGAATATAAATAAAAAAAAAATATATATAGAGAGATATATATATATTTTTTATTATAATATCTATTGCCAATCATAAATGTATTTATAAATTCATTAAAAAATTATTAATTTTTATTTATCTATTCTTTTTTTTTTATCAATTAGTATACATTTAAAGTGTATATAATAATGCATGTAAATAAATAAATATTTAATGAATATACCCGTCGCATTTATCAAAAATTATATGTATATATAATCACTATCATTTATATGGTCTTGTGTATATGATATTTAAATATATATGTATATATTAAAAATTAACATTTCGTATTATATATAGTCTGCTGAATATATATATATATATATTTTTTATTTTTAAAAAATGTATTGTATTTTTTTTTCTTTAATGGTTTAAGAAAAATAGAGTGTAAGTTTTTTTTTTGTTTGTTATTTTATTTTATATTCATTTATTTATTTATTTATTTATTTATTTACCAAAGAGTGAATTTATAAATTTATATATATATATATAGATTATAAGTTAATATTTATAAATTAAAAATCAGTCTACTCTGGCCAACCAACTCATTGAGTTCGAGTTGTTAATTTGCGGTTATTTTTTTTAACTTGTTTATTTTTGGTACGGTTTTTGGTCTTTTTTTTTTAATACAAATATAATCGTGTTTAATATTGATTTAATTAAATTATAAAAAAAATAATTGATAATTAATTAAAAAACAAAGGTTTTTATTTATTTATTAAACATTTCTATAATTTCGTATGCGGAAGTTTCGTTTTTGAGTGTTTTATGTGATTATTTTTAATTCCATTCAAATTAAAGTGCATTTGTGCAAGTATTTATACTATATAAAAATCCATGTTATATTCAATTAAAATAATGTGTGATGATAATGGAATTTTGAATTTATAAACAATTGTTTTAATTTTAAGAAGAAATATATTTTATTTATATGCATTTTTATGTGCAACATTTAGTGAGAATGCACACTGTACAAATTTGAACATTAATATAATAAACAAAAACAAATAATAATAAAATTTAACATAAAATAAAATAAAAACAAAAAAAAAATTGTGAAAAATATATTTCAAAATCCTGCAAAAAAAAAATGTACAACATTATATTTATTTTATTTTTTTTTTGTTTATAATTTTAAAAAATGAAAGCTATTTATTATTATTAATTATTATTTCTAAATTCTGTTGTTTTTTTTTTTTTATTTTAAATAAATACTTTTTGTGTAAAGTATTCAAAAACTATATATATATATATATATATATATATATATATATTTACGGGCAAACGGCGGACAAAAATCATTTATATATAGTAGAGAAATTGAGTGAATGTTTGTCATTATATATTGTTGTTGAATTTTTAAGATTTGTTTATTAGTTATTTATTTTAAAATATATATTTATTTATTTATTTTAAATATGTATATATATTTTGGATGGATACAAAATATTATATCGGTATATAGTTTTCTATACCTAAACGTATATACCACCATAAATGGATGGATGAAGAAGATGCGCGAGAGACACATTTTTTTTTATGTTAAAAACAATTTGTGTGTTAAGTAAAAGTTTATAAAAAAATTTTTTTTTTTTGAATTTTCAATATGCAAAGTTAAAAAAGATTTAAAAAAAAAATTATTTTTGCATAAAAAACCTGTTAATCGTTTGTTTTGCCTTTTATTTTTTTATATTCTTCTTATAAATACAAATATTAGATATATATAATGCGTTATATCAATATGTGAATACGTGAGATATATCTAATATATGTGTCTAATTTTTTTTTTGTTGATCAAAAATATTTTTGTAATCTTTATTTTATTGTTTGTCTTTTCGTTTTTCGATATACCATATACATATGTTTTTGCAGAAAATGTTTAATATAAAAGCAAAAAAAAAAACAAAAAATTCAAATCAGGGGAATCCCAATATACAATTTTGATTAACAGTTGTGAAAATGTTATAATGATGAACATATAAATATAGATATATATATAATTTATAGATAAATAAATAAATTAAATAGCATAAACAAATTTACTTATATGTAAAATGTGTAAAATTATATATATTTATTATGGTTTTTTTTTGTTATAGAGATGATTATTATATTTTATCAACCAATAAAATATATGCAAAGATGGGTGTTTTAATTAAAATGTATTTTTATTGGTTAAAATTAATAGAATTATCGTATTAAATTTGTTTCTTTCACAAATGTTTATTATATTTTAATATAATCTCTAACATAATATGCGGTAATAAATTAAAAATTAATGTTTTTTATTTAAATTTTACTTTATAATATGCAAATTAAATAATTCCAATTTGAATGGGAAAAAATGTATATGAATTATTTTTGGTCCACGCAAATTTGTCCTTAATAATTATTAAAATTAATTTACTCAAGTCATAAAGAAATATGTTCCGTATAAAATATATTTCAGTTGATTATTGATATTGTAATAAAAAAAATCCTTTTAAAGGTTTAATTTAAATATAAATCCTCATCTTACTATATCGTTCAAATAACTGATGAATTATTATACAATCAAAATAATTTATATACTAACCGACGGCATACAAAACAAAAAGACGCTGTTTTCTTTTATATTTATCCTAAAATTTTGAATGTTGTAAAGAAATTAATTAGGTTAAAATAGCAAAGAAATTTTATAAAATCAATGTTTTCATGGTTACCGGGTTAAGCAATACAAAAACCTCACACCAAAAACACTCCTTACACGCAAATTTAAAACCAATTTTCGAATTTAAGACTAAAAAAAAGAAGAAGATTATTTCACTTTCCCTTTTAATGCTTTTTGTCAATGATTATAATTATTATAATTGAATAATGCGCGCGCGATATTATATAATTTTTTTTTAAATAGAATGCAATTAAATTAAATGCTATTAATTTATCTTTAAAATTATCACAATAATATTATTATCAAAATCTTCAATATTTATAATAATTGCGGCTTATATATTTATTTTCAAATTATCTCTATATTTATGTATATATAATTGAAAAGATAAAATCTATTCGTGTTAAAAAATACGTCAAATTTTTTTTGTAAAACTCTAATTATGTTGTGCGAAAAAAAATAAATAATCATTATTGAGTCATTTGTTAAAAAAGTAATTGTTTAACATTTTTTTTGACATGACTCAATAAAATGTCTTAAAAATATATGTAAAATAATTGATTTATTTATAAAATAAAAACGAAATTACTAAAATGGTTATGTTAAAGATGTTGTATATAAGCATATATGTTAAAGTTACCTAAAATGTTTATTGTTTAAAATACATTTACATATATTATATATTATATATTGTATATATAAATATTAGGTATAATCCATTCAATGATATATATTTGAATTCTCAATTTAATTTTTTTCTGTAAATTAATTTTATTACTATTTATATTTTACATTTTGCATAATATAATATTTCTAAGAATTATTTCAAAAGAAATACAGAAAAAAACCGAATAGACAAAAATTACAATTGAATGCTAAATGTTGTCGTTTTTACTATATATCTATATAATATATATAGATCAAATTATTTTTCAAAATCGATTGCGGTAATGATTAGATTTTACATGAAACATGAAGTACAAAAAAAAAAAACAACATATAAAGGCGTTTATAACACCCAATGTATATACAAAAAAAAGCCATGTATTATTATAACATAACAATTCCATATATATTTCTATATATATGTTTCTTATACATATATATCTTTCATTGTTCCCATATATATATAGACTGTGTGTTATTATTACACAGAAAATGATTTTATTTAATACTTTTTGTAACCAAACAAAAAAAAAATCTATATAATATAATAGTTTTAAATAAAGGCACGCGTTTTTCTTATATTATATTACTATTATACCATTTCATTATTTCTTTTATTTTAATTTTTTTGCTCTAATAATATTTTTGTAATTATTTTAAATTATTTCCTTCTCTTTATATAGCTATTTATTTATTATGATGACAGCTACCTGTCTTGATTAATTAATTACCTCTATATATATTTAATATAAATTACCATTAATATTTTGTCCCTTATTATTTGAAAATCTATACTATATAATTAACCTTGATATGACAATCATGGAGAGAATGAAAAAAATTAAAAATTGTATCTAAAACTTTTAAAATGTTTTTGATAAATTATTTAATATATGTATAAAAAAAAATATTAATAATAGTAATATTTGATCTGATTTTTTGTTTTATTTCTTTTGTTTCGTGTAACAAAGGTTCAAAATAATTATATAAATAACATATAAATATTCACGGTATTAGTTGAATCAGACAAAGAACTTTTTTATTTCTTTGATCAAAATCCTGTTGACATATTTTTCTTAGAAATTAAATTAAAACAAATGTGTTGAAGGTTTTTCTTTGGTTTAAAAACAAAATTTTCATAATGATTAATGTTTTAGGAATTTTTTTTTTATAGATATTGTTTTGTTATAGTTAATGACAGACAGGTGCAAGGATAAATCCATATATATATATATATATATATATATATATATATCTATGAAAGTATAATTAAAATAAAATTTATTATTATTAAAATTCTTTATCGATAATAATAAATCTAAAAATGAAATGAATTTTCAGTAAAATACAAACCATATATTTTAATTATTTTTAAAAAATGTTCGGTGATTTTCCTTTGTAAATATGCAAAAGACTTAAGCGACGAACCTTTTTATAATATTAATTTTTTTTTAATGGAAAATTTTTCTTTTAATTTTCGTTTATTTCATGGTGAACGTTTTGCATTCACTTTTTTTTTAGTGCATATATAAAAGATGCGTATGTATATTATATATTGTGAAATAAGTTCAGGGTATCGAATATATAATGAATTGAAATGAATGAAACATTACTTAATAATATATCTATAAATTATTAAGTTCATATAAAAATATATATGTAAATAATATCGTAAATAATAGTTATTATATTTAATTGAAAAATTACACATACACAAAGAGGGTGATTCGATAATATTATCACAGTTTCACATATAATATATACAATTCATAAGGAATAATTATTATGTAATCGAACAATATAATAATAATATAGATAAACTATTAAAATTGTATATATTTTGGTTTTGCAGAAATTTTATTTGAAACACCTTATCTAATTTACTGTGTATATATGTATCTAAATACTATATAATTATAATTACATATATTTATTTATTTGGTTTTACTATTATCGTATTATCTGAATATATACTGTATATATAATATTAATAATAAATAATGATATTCATTTTTTAAATAAAGTCATTTATTTAACATTACATGAGTAATTATTTATTTTATATTTCAATACCATAAATTCAATATATGTGTAAAACAAGTAGTAGTAATAGTTAATCATAATTACTTTGACATATCGACCTGATATGTATATAAGTTTATTTGAATGTATATATGAATAAATATATGTAAAAGTATAAGGCGTTAATGATAATGAATAGTTTTGTTTTTATTATTTTTTTTTGTTATAAATATTCGGTATTTAAACAAAAATGTGTTAATCAAAAATTACACATTATGGTTTATTTTTTATTTTAACATATTTGTTATAAATTCTCACATTAGAATTGGATTCTTAACCGCCACATTCTATAAAATATTATCTAAATTTTGATAATTCTTTTTAGGACAATGAACTGAAGGAAAACAAAATTATAATACATTATCATTAGTTAACATCATATTTTATGTGTCTAATCGCATTATATATATATATATATAGAATTCCACACATATCTTTAATGGAAAAAATCCACGTGAGAAAATATTATTGTATGCTAAATATATTAAAAAATGACGCTAAAATAAATCGGTAAACATTTTCAATTTATTTAAATTATTAATTAGAGCAAATTTAAATGATTATTTTTTTCTTTTGTATGTGTACTATAAATACACATACAAAATAGGTATTGGCAGATATATTTATTTTTATAAATTATTCATTATTACTTGTTAATATTTATTCATATATATCTTATATATTTGCAATATACAATAAACGGAAAAAATTATTTTGTGGAGGACTTGAAAAAAATATGATATAAATACATACATAGATCCGGGTTTTCTTTTTTCTATTATATGCAAATCATATATAAATATTATAATTTGTAAACATAAACTTATTTGGTCAAAAATAAAAAATAAACGTGTATGTAAGAAAATAAATGTATATACAAAATAAATTTAAAGAAAATAATTGCAGTTATTATATCAAAAAAAAAAAAAACAAATCGCAAGTTGTATATAGATAATTCCAATTTATCTTTCGTAAATTCATTTAATTAACTATGTTTGAACATCAAAACTCAATTAATATGTTCACACTACAACTTTAAAAACAAATTATATTTGAGTCTTCAAACATTGAAAATTTAAAAACATTCTCTATATATGGGAACTTTATATATATACAATCCATGATATTACATAGCAATGTGAACATTATTGATATTATTTTATATATTTATATGTATAGAGAGAGGTATTTAAGTACCTTTTTCTTTCATTTGTCAAATATTTACAAAACACATAATAATTTACATATATCGACAACATTTAGTGTATCTACAATACAATATATATAATTGTAAATAAAATAAGTGTATTTGAAATGATGTCAGTCGCAATATGTATATTTATTTAAATAATAATATATAAATAATAATTATTATAATTTTCTATAAATTGATTTACACTAATTTTTTTTATTTATAATTTCTCGTATATATAAATACAAATTGTTTGCACAATTGTATATTTGCGATTTTATTGTCGTAAATTTTATATAAAAAAATATACAAATGAATTAATTTTTTATATAACCATATACAATAATATTATATAAATAATTTATGTATGTGGGACGATAAATGATTTTGTATGTCTGATGTATATATTACGGTGAACAATTTAGTGCGTTTATTAATAGAATTTAATAATAAATTTCTATATTAAAAGCAGTATCATAAAATTGTATATAATAGAATAAACATTAAAAACAATAAAAAAAAAGAATTTCGTAAAATTCTTTTTAGCAAAAATTGAATTAATATTGAACGAAAAATAAATTAAAAAAAAATTGCATTAATGTACGTGAAAAATTTAAAACGTGATTTTAGTTTAATAAAATTGTGTACGTGTGGAATTATTTGATAGTGTTAAATTAAAATTAATTATTTGTTAATATCTCATAATTAAATTTAAAAAAAAAATAAACAAAAATTGTGAATAATTATATATAGATAATATTTTTATCTGTATACAGATACAAAAAATTAATTCATAACAATAAAATTTATCCAGAATGTATTATTTAAAATTAACTTTATTTTTTGTGGTTAGTTGTGGTTTTTACTATTTATATTTATTTCATTTTTCACATTTATAAATGTATTTTTTCCTAAATGCTTAGTAGAAGAATTTTGTTAAAAAAAATAATACCAAATTAATTCGATTTTAAAACGTTTATAAAGCAATTGTTAATTAAAGAAAAGCATTTGTTAATTAATTGCATTTTTTATTTTTTTTATACAACTGCGAACTTTCCGCGATCGCTATACAGATATTACAATTTTTTTTAACATCATCACAACATCAACAATGTGGATTATATGGAGCACCACCATGTACCTTTTTACCAGCACCGCCGGGTAGTACACCAACGTGTGCTGGTCCCGGTCGAACATATTGTGAACATGTCGAACATTATCCACTGTAAGTATAATACATTTTTTTTATAGATTATATAGATTTTATAGATTAATTTTTGTATATCGATGTGGTTTATTTACAATATTTCGTATTTTGATTGCGATTAATAGGAATATTAATGTTATCTCCTCCGGAAATATCGCCACAAAATGCAATAGCCCATCGAATTGTTTATATCTTCTACCACATATTCAATCAGAGATATTTAACAATATTGATTATAGACAATATCACATAAATATAATTTTAAAACCTATATAATATGGTATTAAAAATATTTATATACAATACAAAATAGAGGATACATTCGTGTTTATGTTACAAATTATTTTATACAGCATTTAAATATATGTAAAATTCCAAATATTATAATATAAAAAGTTCATTGAAATTTTTATACATAATCCGGAAGAAAAACTATTTTTTATACGTAAATCATCACCTTTTAAAATATTATAGATATGTATAAATGTGTGTGTTTAAAGATGGGAAAATCCATGACCCAGAGTTAAGCTTAAAAAATGTTATTTATTTATTTAAAATTATAAAGCGCTCCCATATTTTTCTTTTCACAACATTAATTCGTTATAATAAATATATTATAACAAAAAAAATTATATTTAAAAAAATCAACGATATATTTCAATAATAAAATAATAAAAGGAAGTCTTAAAAAATAATAAAAAAATTAAAATAAATATAATATGTAATAATTGTGAATCTGATTTATATACTTATTATTTCGTAAATTACATAATTTTCCTCTATGCATTTTATTTTATAAATGAATCATATATTAAAAATTGATAAATATATGCGTGTTTTTTAACAAAAAATAATGGTAAAAATTGCATATATATATTATTTATAATTTTATTAAATATTTTTTTTATACAAATGCAGTATATAATTCAAATTAGTCATAACACATAAAAAAATATATGCAATTTTATTGTTTTGTGTATGTATATATAGAAAAATATACATAACAAAAAAATAAAAATCGAAAATGACCATATTAAATTAAAACGCTCCTGACCTACATTTTTACAGAAATTTTTATTTTTTTTATTGTAATAAAAATAATATTTAAACAATAAAAATTGTAATTGTTTTAATACATTATCTATGGTTCATTTACATAAAATTGAACAAATGTATATATATATGTACATCGTGTTAAGTTATACCATTTATTGAAATATAAAATACACATAAATCAAAAAAAAAATGTTATTCTGACAAAATAAAAAGGTAAAATTACAAATCACATAAGGTAAAAAAATATTTTTCGTAGTGATTTGTGTAATTGATTTCGTTAATATATAAATAAAAAAATCTAATATATATGAATTAGGAAATAAACAAAGAAGTTTCTTATATATATTCAATTCTAGTTTGTTTTTTCTATTCATCTAAATATATTTTGAAATTGTTATATGGTTAAAAATTGATTTTATTCACTTATACTTTTTTATTTATTATTCTTTCGTTTTGGTTATTTTATTTTTTATTTTTTTTCGCTATCTTCTGCAATTCTTTTTTTTTAATTCAAAATTGGAATAAAGATATACAGAGATAAATTTTAGAAGATAATTAATTGCATTGTCATTATCTTATATTGAAACAGATGTATTTCATAAAAAAAAATTACATTGATAATTAGATTTTCATATTGTCATATTATTTAATAGTTATCGAATAAGAATCCCGATAAAAATTTAACAAGTAATAATTTATTTACTATAAAAAAACACAATGAATTTTAATCATTTTTCGGCATTTAACAAAATTCAATCAAAAATATATTATAAGAAATATATCTTTATTAAATACCTATACTATAACATTAAATTGAATTTATTAAATGGAAATTATTTATTGTTAATAAACAATATGTTACCAATATAGCTATATATATATATATATAATTTTTATGACAAATTTTAATCCTATATATTATAGGTATATATTTATAAAAAATAAATCTGTGTGAATAATTATTTCATTTCACCTTGTTAAAAATTATATATGTTATATTAAAATAATGTAAAGTAATGCACAAAATATGTAATCGAAATGAAATGGTGTGAATAAAAATAGAATTGTATCCATATATTTAACATCAATAACTCATATAGATCTCTTTATTTCCAATAATTTTTATGCTCGTGATTTTTTTAATCAAGTGTAAAATATATATGTATATTATTAATCATAAATAGCAGTATAATTACACTGACTCACAAGTGGGTAAGGAAAAATTATCTATAACACATATTTTGAAACTCTATTCAAAGTATAGCAAGCATTTTTCAAAATAATCGTAATACAAAGAATATATTCACGAACATGTAAATCTATATTTAAGAAATTTTTCTATGCATCGTAAATAATTAGACATTAACAAAACGAAAAACAGAAGATTTTGATTAAGTCGTGTTATTTTTTTAAATGAACAATGAACATCATACTTTATCTAAATCATTTGTGAATCACTTTATAAGACTAAATAGAATAAAAAGGTGTTCATAACATAATTTTGCACGAACATCGCATTTACTCATAACATGACAAATTATCTCAATTCAATAATAATAATAAATATATAAAACTATATAAATAATCGCGTGTTCAATCTAGATTATGGTAATAGTAAAAAATAAAATTAATATGAAAATTATTAATAAAAAAAAAAAAATTGGCGAAGTTAATTGAATATGCGGCCTTTAATTGTCTTGTTAATAAATAACCTTGGTGTTTGTTCGATTATACCAATTGGATTATTGGTAGTAAATATATAGCGATATATTTATTGTATTTGTATGTTGCATGCGTAAATGATATTTATTCCAAAACATATTTTTTTATTGTTGATGTACCTACATTTATTTCAATTCATTTACTTACTTTCTTATAAATATGTACATATTGTACATACTCGATTTTCGCATATAAGTGATAAAACTTATAAATTATGAATTAAATAAATGAATGCAATTAAATTCAACACACATATTTTTTTTTTTTGCTATTATAATATTATATTATTATTGAATTATTTTGAAATTGTTATATGGTAATTTAAAACGAACGAACGACCGATATATTATAAATAATATATAATATGATACAATTTCATTTTGGGGTTTTTTTGTTTCGTTAATATAAAAAAAAAATTAATTTAAATTAACGCATTATACAAAATTATATATATATATGAAATTAATTTATAAATATATATAATTATGTATCAATCGATGCAATGATGGAAATATATGATTAATAAATTATCTGCATGAGATTCTGTCTGGGTAAAAAAAAAAAATTATATATACCTATATAAAAAAAAGCCTTTTATAAGCGGAACTATTTTTTATTTTAATTGTTCAATACAATTTATTATATATTTGAGAAATTATTAAGAAATTATTTTAATTAAAAAAAACATAATAAATCAGATTATTGATTATAAAAATAAAAATAAAACTGAATTATTATTATTATTTTGAAGGTTAAAAGAGGTTAATGATTTTGAAAACAAAAACAATTATTATTTTGTGACATAAATTTAACTATATTAAATGATATTATATGGTAAAAGATATTAAAATGAAATACGCAATTAATTTAAATATATAATAAACGCACAGACAATGTCTTTGCGAAATAAAGTTTTCCTGAATTAAACATTTTTTATTTCAAGGGTTTTTTTTTTGTAAGATTGCATTATAATTAATTAAAAATATCAGTATTATTATTACGCGTATATATTATCTTAAATTTGTGTTTAAAAACTTTTATTTTTTCGTTAAACTTTTTTGTAATTCAATTTCTTATGTATTTCCGTGGTCTACAAAACCTTTAAAAGATATAATTCTTGGAATAAAATAAAAAACACAATTAATTGTCACAATTTCATAGATCTTTATGGAACTATAGAATCAATATTTATAATTACAGACAATTAATAAAACATTTAATTGAACGATGGGGTTATGATTTTCAACGATTACTAACCGATGAAACAACAGATGAATTTGATGCATTACGATTAAGACAACCACAATTTTATGGACCTGCATTAGTGTATGGACCGCCACCATCTCAAGTATATCGGCCACAACAATTGCCACCGCCACAACAATTTCCACAACAACAACAGCCACAACAACCACAGCAGCAACAAGTACCATTGATAAGACCACCACAACAGCAACCATCAATCCCATCGCCGCCGCCGCCACCACCACCACCAATACCACAACCACCACAACAAATTATTCCACAACAAAATATTTATTCGGCCACCGATGGTTATAAATATCCAAATCCAAATAATGGCATAAATTATAATATAAAAGCACCAAGTCATGGTTATAGTAATACAGCGGGATTTTATAATCAAGGAGCATATGCTCAATCAATATTTAATGTACCACGACCAATTGAAAATCAACCAATTAATAAAAATAATTTCAATCATGGAAATAATAATAATTTGTAAGTGTGTTATAATAATAATATATGTGATAATTTAATTAATCGATTTACCTGAATGTAATATAATATAAATAGATATCCAGGTGCATATCTTACAGCTGTTAATAATTTTCAACAAAGTCAATTTCAACGTGCAACAATCGGTGGTGCTTTTCCCAAAAATGGTAATTTCTATTTGGAACAACAACAAATTACAGAATATAATCCATCGCAATGGCTTAAAAGGTATATATGTATATAAAATTTTTATAACTCGCGTAAATTGAATCAAAATGTGATGAAATTTATCAAATATTCAATATTTTATGTAATTAAATTATAGATATAGTAGAGATTTAACAAAAAAGTATAAATTTCCAATAAGTGAAATTGATCAGCAATCATCTACTGTTTTACTGAATGATGAACCGGATATTTTAGAAAAATCAAATGACACCGTATCGGAAAAACAGACGTTAATAAGCGAAAATAATATATTCCTGAATGGTGATTTATATCAAAATAGTAGTAGCAAAAATAAAACAACAAGACAAAAAAGACAAAGTGCTGGACGACAAGCATTATGTCAAATTAATACACAATATATACAACCACAAGCGGCATTAAACAGTAGAGGTAAGTAAAATAATATATATAAATAAAATTGTTTTTTGTTTTTGTGATGCGTATGTACATTACTCATCAATCATCAATAAATTTTCTCGCACATATCGAATCGAATTAATATTACAAACGCATAACAAATAATAATGCAAACATCAAAAAAAAAAACACAAAATATTATAAAGAAAGAAAATGCTTTCACTTTTTTTTTGTTTTTTTTCTTTTTAGTATTAGTAAATACATTATAGAAATAATTTGTCTTATTTTTGCATTTTTAATAGTAACATAGCCCATCTATATGGCATATACGCATAATAATAATTACATATATATTTTTTTTGCATTTACTTTATACTTATATTATATTTTTATGCATATTAAAAAAAATCAAAAATACAGGTAATTGGATGTACGTTGTTAATCAACCTGAACCAACTGCAACTCAATTAGTAAAGACAGAAACGTGCGCGTAAGTTTTACATTTTATTTTAAATTGTTTTTTTAAGTATTTCTTTAATATTTATCGACTTAAAATTTTGTATATTAAAATTTATATTCGATGTTATAATATTTATATAAGAAATTTGCCATCTGTTTTTTAATAGTATAAATTTCAATTTTGTTTTATATATAAATATGATCTATAAAAGATATATCGATGGAAAATTTATATTGTGAAATTTAGATATACATTTTTTTTCAAATTCATTGATGGTTTATTTTGTTCATATTTACCTTTAGAATACAATGTTATAACAGTGTTTTAAATACTCAAAGGACTTTTCTTCGTAGATTATACAGAAAAACAACAAATTTGAATACAATTTGTAGATTATTAACAATAAAAGTCTATCTGCGGTCATGTGAAACGATAGTTATAATATTTTTACCATGATTAGTTTGAATATGAATTGACCTATAATTCAACCTGTAATTTGCTTATCACATATCTAAATAAATCAAATGAGTAAAGCAACATGTTGAAATCACGAAAAGTCCCTCTTTTTTCAAGGCAAAATGCATATATAAATAAATATATACTTTTTAGGACACACCACTAAAATTAATTCTGCTAAATTATTCATTTTTTGATATGTGTATTTATATATAATAATATCGCAATATCACAGTAGTATATGATGGGGCTAATTTTATCGAATATATTCCATCGCATCTACCTTTGTATAATTTTACATATTCCATATTATTTTTAACATAATATCGGAGAATTATATATACACCATATACGTATTATACATATAGTGAAAGGAATTTGTCTGTTTGTTATATTTTCATATCTTTTTGTTGTGTGTTGATTTGATTTATAAAAAATGTCCTACCCTAATCTGTTCTACACACAAGTGTATTTCAAAAATTAAACATATACATAACCTTCGACAAGTTAAACAATTATTTCCGTTAGAAAACCACTTTATACAATTTTTCCTTTTATTTTATTTTTGCATTTTTATTCCCCACAACATTTCGAGAAGCAAACTTTAACTACATATATATATAAACAGGGAAAACAATGAAATAACAAAATATGTATATATACAAAATCGCGCACTCACTATAGCTTTATATATAAATATGTATATCGGTTGTATATTATACATGCAATAAGGGGTAAGTTTTCTATATATATGTATATGAATATTCAAGTAGAACCCCCTTTTTGTCAATCTTCAGTTATATAACTAGCATTATTATTATTGTTATTACGCCGCATAATAAAAGTAAGCCAAATAAATATATGCATATATATAGGAAAAATCTTAGCTAATAACACGATTGACTTTATTTCTTTTATTTGTATATATATATATAATGATATACAGAAGTATATATGCTCCTGTTGATAAACATTTTGTGGATTAAACAATTATTCATTACCCTATATCTAAATATTGATGATAAAACCATATTTGTATTTTGTATATCGTATATTTTAATCGTTGTGCGGGAATATAAAACAACATTCAAAATCATTGGCAAATACATATATTTATTAAACATGTGATCAGTTACCTCTTATAAAAAGTTTAGTTAGTTCTTTACAATAAATTAAATATATATGTGCATTGTTAAACCGCATATATGTATATAATATGATATGTACAAGTGAAGGTTCGCCATCAATATGCGTATATATAATTTTAATAATTTCAAAAAACAAATCATTAAACACGAAACAATTAAGAGAATATATTACATATATATGTATTAATGACATCCTTATAATCCTTCTTTCATCTTACGCATATATTCAATTACATACTTATGCAACTCCATATATTATATAGATATATATTAATTGCAATGCATATACAATGATCCGCATTTGCTTACACACTTAATCCATATATATGTGGTAATATTTTACATATATGTTTTTGTTTGTTTTCATTTCAACCAGGAACTCTCCATATTGTAATTAACTCATATATGTACGCATAATTATCACTATTATCTTTACATAAAATGGTATGATCCATAACTAATATTGCTATATTATTGATAAAATACGCTTCCATATATATAGTCAATATTTTAAGAAATGATTAATAAATCTATATCGATAGCCATAATTTGTCATTAAATATAGATATTTAATAAACCAAAAAGGATATTCCTCTGATTTAGATCGTTGTTTTTTCCATCAATATATAAAATAATCATTATAAGGGATTAAAACTCCCCGCGATTGTTGTTTTATAAGAATAAAAATTATTACCCATATTTGTGAATATGATAATAACCTGCAGAATCGTGATATTTGCACAATTGTTTATTATTTTTTATATTTCTATGAATAATTTTTCTATCTTTCTATATGTTATTATGATTGCTTTTTCAAATGTCACATTGAACATTTCATTTAATTTACATATATTTTTTTTATATTTATATTTTTTGCACTTATAAATTTTATGTTGTTACCTATATTATATATATATAAAACCTTGCCGATTTTAAGCAATAAATAGAACAACCCTCTTGTTAATCTATATATATATATATTTACTTTGTGTATGCATATACATATAATACGGTACTTGTTTAATTCAAAGGATTTTTTTAAACTAGGGAAATAAAAAACAAAAAAACCTCAAGAGTTTTTTTTTTATAATTATATAAACTAATTATTTAAAAAGCAATAACAATCTCTTCTGTTCCTATATATACATAATACAAAATTTTGTAATTTTATTTATTAATGTTAAATTTATTCTATTTTATTTATCTATATATGCAGTTCAACGGTATGTTCGAATTTATGTCAAGTACCGAATGGATATAATTCAAGATGTGAACAAAAATATGTGCAAAAACGTTTAATTGCATTAGATTCAAATGGACAAAATCTTTATACAGATACATTTTGGTTTCCAAGTTGTTGTGTTTGTACAATTTCAAATCAATAATTTTTGGGAGTTTGAATTTTTTCCAATTTACGATATAGAAAGAGTGAAGAATCGGGGGAACCAGAGATGAGTAGCAGAATAGGTAATGCGATTTATTATAGGTAATGCGATAATGGTTAAATATATTTTATTTGGAAAATCTTTAATAGATAACAAAATTGTCTTTTAAATACATAAAATTAAAACTAAAATAATATAATTTACTCATAATAGAAGATTGATAAATATAAATACTAAAAGAAGTGTATTGTAAAAATCTTCGCATAAATATTTTAAATATAGAATTTTAAGTTAACTCTAATATAAAAAAATAAATATACGTAAGAACTTTTTTTTTTATAGTTATTTATTGATATTATATAGCAAATTTCTTCTTTACTTTTTTTTGTGTGTAAAATTACTATAATTAAATTGTGATTTAAATATGCTTTTCTTTTTTCTTATTATACTTTTTATTATTATGATTTTAGCATTTTTTTTTTCTTTTTTTTTTATAATATCAGCGAATATTTTGGTTTTTTTTTTTTTGTTAAATAAATTGTGATGAAGGGATATATATAAAAAAATAATTCATATTATTATATAATTTTGTTTTGCCTATATGTTTCCGTTATTAAGAAATATATATTTTTAAGAATTTATTGTGTATGTGTATATTTAATTACAATTGTATTTAAACTACTATATTTAAATAATATTATAAATCAATAATTGTAAGTGAAAATATATATTGATGTAATTGTAAAAATGTAATAATAATAATAATAATTGAAGAAAAAAAAACAATTTGTTTTATAAGTGAATTTTATCATATTTAATAAAATGAGATTTTTGTACAAATTGTTATATAATTTTTTCTTTTTTATTTTATACCGAATTTTTGTATGGGTATGGATAATTTAGAAATATATTATAAATATCCCGTTCTGGTAAATCATTATATAATTTTAAGAATTCAATGATTAAAAAAATTATAATAAATGTCCACCACAACAACGAAAATCGGTGAATTTCGTATAGAAAATCGTGTAAAATCTATATTATTTACGGATCGTTAAACTTAAAGAATTAATAATTTATAAAGAATTTTAAATTAAATTTAAAATTTAATTTATTCGTATATCATAATCTTTTTATCATCATCAAGGTATCTCTAATGAATTATACTTTGTAAAAAAGGAAACTGAATTAAAAATTATATTTAAAAAAAACAACCCCGCATATATTTATTTCGTTATAATTCTTCAGAAAGTGTTTTTCATTTAAAAAAAAACGCATATATAGTGTATTGTATAGAATAGACAACAACAAACGAAAGCAAATTGGAACATATGGTTAATATACGTATATAATAATCTATATAGAGTTAATGAAAGCATATGCACATATAAACATCTATAGATTCAGTGTCATCGACTTCTTCAATATAATATTAATATATTTACGAATTGAAACGTATTTATATTTTTATACCTATTCAAATGTATATACCACTATCAAATTCGTTGCTTTTAACAAACCGTAAACATTTTTATTTTATTTGAAATGTTCTTGAATTCGATAGACTTTATATAATATAATAATTTTTCTCAAAAATTTTTTATAATTAATATGGTTATTTTTTTTTAAATATTATAAAAATATATAGCATTTAATTAAGAGCCCGAAGTTGAGTTTGGTTTAAAATATACATATATATAAAAATAATGAACAACACATAAGGATATATATATATGTATTTTTAAAGTTAATTTTTTTGTTTTTATCAAATTTTGAGTGGTGGTGTGTGTGTGGTTCATATTTTTACAACGCATTATAAATCTACACATTTTATGTTTGTTGAAGTGACACCTTTACGTCTTTTATAAATCAATTTTGCAAACAGAAAAAAATAAATCATTTATTATATTATTTCCATATATTCAAAACGTTCTTTATAATATATGTATAATGAATTTAAAATCTACAAACGAGACGAAAGAAAAAAAAATTTGAACATTCACAAAAGGATATATATATATATATACAAAAGGAAAAAGAAAAACATTAAAATCATATTATTTTTAAAATTTTGATTGTACCGCTATAATAATACATGGTACATATATATATATAGTAATATACAAATCTAAATCTGTTTATATATAAGAAATGCAAAAGAATAGCTGCATGTTTTTTGTGATTCCCAATAAAGGTGTGCATTTTAAAAATATTTGTCAGATGTTAGATTTTATACCGCATATGTCCTTACATATTTAAGCAAAAATATTATGCAATTTAAAGATGATATAACTTCTGCAGTTATATAAATATCAAATTTATGACGTACGCTGCTGGACGTTTTTAAATATTTAATAAATATCTATATCTATATGTCAGCCGATCAAATAATTACATAAATTTTATTTAATACAAAAAAAATATAGAAAATTTATTTATATACCATTACGTAAAAATTGGTAAAATCAAGGATATACCATCATCTTAAATTATTATATATAGTATTTATACTATATATTTTTTTTTATTTGATTTTATCTTTTCTCATAATGCGCGACATCTCATTCATATCGTTTTTATAGATATAGATATGGGCAAAAAAAATTAAATTCAATATAAATACAGTATATATTTTGTTATGGATTTTTAAAAGAGATTTTTTTTTGCTGTTTACTTTTTCAATTCATCATTTACCTTTTTGCCTCAGTGTTTACCTATATAATAGGTTTTTTTTCTATATATTATATATCCGTATAGATATTGTGGAAACGCATATAAATATATAAACGTCCGTTTATTGTAACATAAATATATATATATATGATGCGACAATGTGTAAAGATTGATATATATATATAGATGTAAGCACATACGTGATTATATTATATATAGATATATAGTAAAAAAGGAAAGAAAAAAAAAGAAATCTGTTTTTATTATCTCTTGTTTGTTATTTTTTAAAGGATAGTGAACTTTTAAGGATATATGCGTGTGTGTATAAAATGGCGCCATTTCAATATATTATTTATTATATATATATGGTCATAAATACACAGCAGACAGATATATACAGTTAACTTAAATAGGTATACTGATTTTATTTTACAAACGAATCTGTTATTTTAATCTGCAAAAAAAAGAAAAAAATGCCACAAATGTTTTTTTTTTGGAAAACATTTTTTTTAAGTTTATTGAACTGCATAAAAATATATAAGGAGATGTTTTAAATAAATAAAATATGTTTTCATTAGAATTTTGCATTTTATTAGTATATTAAATATTAAATTTATGGGGATTTTTTTTTACTACAAAAATTATATTTTTAAACGATTGAGATTTTGTTATTTAAAAGATTGTTTTTGATGCAATTCGATTTTAGTTAAATAAATACACAAAAGAATTTATACATTTCACGAAATGTCTATATAACTGAAACATCTTTTCGGAAGGTTTTTATTTTTATTATGTATAATTTTTAAAGGGATGTCTTTTTATATTAAATGAATATGTGAATTACTGAATAAGAATTATGTTATGGTTAATTCTGCTTATATATCAAGTATCAGACATTCTCGTTCTAAAATACATGAATTTAATAATTTAAAAGGATTATTAACAATTTTCACGATATGTTCCTGTGCGTATAATTTTTTGTCCAAAATTTCAATAATATCATATTTGAGTTAGTTTCAAAAAACAATGTATCTTATTTGTATATAAATTCTAAATTTATGACAACAAAAAAACAGCTAGATTCATTTGATGATATGAAATGATTAATTTTATTTATAAACTCCATATATATATATATATATATATATATATATATATATATATATATATATATATATATATATATATATATATATATATATATGAATAAACACAATGCTTATGCGAAACTGATTTATAAAATCATCTTCATTCAAGTGAATATTATTCTATATATATAATTTAATATAAAACATATTTCTTTAATTTAAAATTAAATTTCAATTGAAAATTTTAAAATACACGCAGATAAATTGGGTTTTTAGACATCCTTATATATAATGTATACCGCGTCAATATAATGTATACCCGATGCATGCATAAACATATATATGTACATATAAAATTATATACAGTGGTTGCATTTGTCGATTAAATTTCAAATAAAATTTATAACAATGTGAAATAAAATAATACATTGTAAATAAAATAGTTATATATATATATATAAATATAAATGTATTTGTTTTATGTGCCTTAACACAAATACAAACATATAAATTAATATATGAAGGGAAAAATATATTATATATATACATTTCATTTATGTTTATATAAAATATAATGAATGATTCGAAACAGAAGTGAACGAAAAAAAAATAAAATAAATACTAAACATCTGCTCTGAAAAACTGCACATTTTTACGTTTGCTATATATATATATATTGAAATGTATAATTTATTAAATATATAACCAACAACAACAACAACAACAACATCATGATAATATAAACACAATATATAAAAAAAAAGAATTTTTTTTTAATTTTAAATTATACAACACAAAAGGTACAATACGATGTAATAATAATAATAATAATAATAATAATAATAAATAACAAATAATAATAATTTAAAAAAAAATGCAAAACGCAAAAAATTAATATTTTACTATTGATATTATTATTATTATTACAATTTTACTTTTAAGCGAATAAAATTTCAGTCATGGGATTATTATTATTAAAATTTTACCAGAAAATAAATAAAAAAAAATTCTGAAATTTACCATAAAAAATTAACAACACAAAAAGATGAAATAACTATTGAAAAATAAAAAATTTAATTCTTCATCCCCATATATATATAAATAATCAATCTCATATGTATCAATTGTTTATATAGTACATAATATCTAAAGCGTTGAATAATACCTTTAATTTAAATATTTCGAAAACATATTTTTTTTAAATAAATATTTGTATTTAAAGCAATGATTCATTTTCCCATACATTTATTTGTTCAATTTAACGCCATTGATAATGATAATATGTTACAAAAACGAAAATATAATTTGGTTTAAATATATTCAAAGAAAAATCTATTAATTTTTATCAACTTTTCAATACATATGCATATAATGAACAAAAATATATAAAATCAATACACGCTGCCAAACAATAAAATAGAAATAAAATTATATTCGCAATGACATCAACAATCGTATTTATATACAGAGATATACAAGATATATGCAACAAAAATAAAAAGGATATACTATCAAAATGTGTCCCTTTCTAATTAAAGAAAATCGAAATCTTATTTTTATTATCATCATCAATAAATCGTGTATTCAATTTCGCATATATAAATGGCTTTAACATCGAAAATAAAAATTCTTTTTTTTTTATTCATCATTGCTTCCTATTTGTACATACATATATTTGTACATACAAAAATGTATATAACATTTTCATCTTATTTTCATATATTAACGAAAAGTACACGCTTATATATAAATAAATTCGTTACATATTGAAAAGTCATGCAATAATTTTCCTTTAAAAAACAAATATCGATTGTATATTTTTGGTTTTTATTACAAAACATAGGTAAATGTTTATTTTTTTTTATTTGGTATATATATTCCAAGAATATATAATTTCGTCCTTTTCATATACATTTAAAAAATACAAAATTATATATTTTATTGAATCTATATATATATACAATTATTTGTTTGGTGGTCCTTTTGAAAGTTGAATAGACTTTTTAAATAACATCAACAACATTCATATATACACATAAATATATAAAAAATATCCTAATAATAATGGTATACGTCACGATATAACAGTTTATACACATAATATTTTGAGACAGACGTACGCTGTTCCTATTTGGTTTGTTGTAAATGAGGCAGAAATATAAAAAAAAAAATTGAAAATACTATATAAATATATATATATAGTATTGTGGAAAACCATAGTAAGAACATTTTGAAGCATTTGTCGACAGCAGGCAAATTGAATATTTATATGTGTGCATGTATATATAAAGATAAATATATATTTGTGCTATTCTTAAATGAAAAAATATAGTAAATGAATAAAAAAAATTCTTTAACAAATGTATGTATAGGTAACGAGTGTATTTGTACAATTTACAAGTATTTTTACAATGTAATGTGTATGCACTGTACATGTATAAATATAATTTAAAATGTTTCGAAAAACATATATATAGTTTGAAATTAAAAAAAATGGAAATAAAAATTCACAGTGGTACAGTTTTTTTTAAGCTTTTCCTCAATAAGCGATATTTGATATATGAATTTAATGTTTCCGGAAATTTTGTTACAAATATTCCTTTATTTTTATTTACAAAAGTCAATAAAAATAAATCATAACAAATGCCTTCACAATTTACAATTTTATACATATTTGAATTTAACATGATTCAGGGTTAGATTTCAAATGGAAAACATTGAATTTGATACGTAAAAAATTGAATTCGAACTCGGCGTCAATGTTTGTTTTCGTCAATGATAAATTTATATATGTAAAATAGTAAAATTTATGATACAAAATAAAAATGTCTTGCAATACGAAAACCTATACACACTATATACAATAATAATATTTTTGTATAGAATCATAATTATACTTACAATGATGTATGTAACATATACTATCATACTATGCATTTATACATATATGATATATAGAAATAAACATAAATATTATTATGATTCATGCTCGAGCAATACATTAAAATAAAAACCACCCTATATATAATATATTCTTCTATATTTTTATATATAAATATAGTATTTATTTACGCACACACGGAAATACTTTTTATATAGACTGTTTTCCATATATACACATTACAATTTATGCAATAAAAATAATATCATTTTTTTCTTCAGTATTTAATTACAAAGTAAGGGTTGATAAATAATTATAATATTCGTTAATTAAATTTTTAAAAATTACTTTGTTATATAAAAAAAAAGGTGTTATACGAAAAAAATACATAAAAGGAAAAAAAAATAGTTATAATGTTAAACTTGAATCATTATTAAACATTCGCATTATTTTCAGTAAATTCGTATATTGCATATATAGTTCTTGGTTTCATTTTCGTAATGGGATGATTAACCGCATTTACTATGAATGCATTTTGCAGTGACTCTTAAAATATTTTATCACATTTTAATTAAACGTATGTTTAATGAAATAAATTATTATAGGTTGATCATGTTTTATATATAAGAATACAGAATTCAGTTTATTTGAACTTTGTTGTGTGTTTTAAAATGTCGATTTTATAGTTATAATTTTGATATTTTGAACATATGCATCATAATCATTTATTTAAATAAAGAAGCTTTATTGCATTTAAGGATTATCTTCCAAAAAAAAAAAACGACTATAACTGTTAAAAAGATGTTCTTATATAAAAGAAAAAAAAACAAATTTATGTATGCGTTAGATTTTATACTACAACTATATCCATAAACCGATATAATACATATTTTTATACAACATACAAAATGTATAAATGCAACGGCAAATAAAATCCTTCTCTTTATATACACTTTAATGTGGCATTAAAAGAAATTGATACAATTTATTCTGCATATGTATCTTTTTTTTTAATTTCAATTCACGTGCTTAATATATTATTCTCATTTAGATTTCGTATTATATATAACAAATATATCTATTTTTTTTTTGTGTATATATTTGTTCATGTTCAATTGAAGAAACTGACTTTTATCGGTTACCCCGGCAACCGGTGGATGATTTTTGTAATTTTTTTTTATATATATTTAACTCCAATGTGTATATATACATAACATAAATGTTACTAACTCCATAAATATATGGTTATAGATATATATCATCTGTATATACGTATATGTAAAAAGAAAATGTGGCACGCGCCATTTCTTTATGTTATTCCTTCGCATATGGATGCTATTGAATTTAACATTTATTTCATTTTTTTTTGTATTTGTGCTTTTGTATATATAATATCCTTTTATCAAAAATCATTGAATATAAAGAGACCGCATGCAGTTTTTTTATGTGTATATTCGGTTAGTATTTCATTCACAATAATGTATATATCAAGAAACACATTTTTTTTATCGTAAAAAAAAATCAATTTTAATAATGTCATATAACAATTTGTTGTAGGTTTTTTTTTCATTTTATTTAATATACTTAAATATTCATTTAAAATTATAATACATTAAGAATATATGCATGGAAATTGAATATAAAAACTATTATGTTAATAGAACTGTTTATACAAAAATCATTTTGTGGTCATAATATACTTGAAGAGAATAAATATATAGTTGTTATATATAGGAAATCATTTTCAAATTTATTTACCTTTATACAATTACATGAATAGACTTATCTAATAATCATTGTGTTATGTATTGAAGACTATTCTGTAGAATATACATACAATGTATATTTAAATAAATATTGGGAAATCAATCAACATATATATTTCTATACTGAAATTGCCTATATACATCAATAGTATATACTACGAAATGTTTTTGAAATTGAAAATCTCTTTGTAAGTTATTTTCCTTTTATGATTAATATTATTATTATTATTATTATTATTATTACATAAACGTCAATCCCATGTATATTTCATTTACATATATGTTGGTAAAATCCTATATATTCTAATTCTCTATAAAATATAGAATTTAAAGATACAAAAAAGAAATATAAACTTCCCCTATTGGATATTACTCACATATAATAATCATAATCATAATAATAATAATAATAAATAACATTTTGATCGAATGTTATATATACATATATATTCATTATCGATTTATGTATATAAATATATTGGTAGGATAATATAAAATTTCCTCAATAATAATCAAAAGAAAGTGGTTAATAAAAAGAAAAAAAGATGAAATAAAAATCTTATAAATTGCTCTAAAGTCAAATTTGTTTTTTTGATTTTCCTTATTATACGTATGTCTATATAGATTGACTTTGAATACGTATATAAACCGATGAATATATACTATACCATTACAGATCAGTAAATGCTGTATTTTGCGTAAATCAATAGGACAATAAAAAAAACATTGAATTAATGATTATAATGTTCAATTAATGCACAAAATAAAAATCCAATAATTATCAATAAGAAGATTTTATTGAACGATACGGAAAAATTCAGAAATAGAATTGTCAGTATAATATAAGAATCAAACGGTTTTGGGTTTAAAAGGTTGCCAGAATCGGCCACTTATAACTGTTATAGAGTTAACTATTAAAGTTTCATTAAAAATTTTAAAGATTTCTATAATTTCAATTCAAAAAACTCTGATTACTATATCATATAGAACATTCAGGATATTCTGGTAGTATTTATAGAATTTCGATTTGTTCGCATATCGATCCATTAATATATAGAGAATGATTTATTTACAAATAGACTCATAATAAGGTATATGTAGATATTCAAAGGAATATACTTACAGTTAGCCGAGATATACAAACAAAATATTGCAGATGTTACTTAAATTCTCATATCGAAATAATAAATTTAAAAATCTTCAAAAAAGAGATTATTTTATATAAAATAATACTATAGAAGCAATTCTAATTGAATTTAGAATTGTTTATTAGTTAGAATTCGTTATACTAATCCCAATACACACAGATACTTTTTTGATTTAATCCATGAACAATATTTTCCCATAGAAAAACAAACTCTTGTATTGACTGCGTTTTAATTCTCTGTTTGGTATTTCTTATTATATATACAAAAAGATAGAACATCAAATTATTATATATGTGAATTGGAATGGTAATATTTATTGAATATATATATGTATATATATTTTATACGAATATATATAAATTTATAATATTTTGTGAATCATCAACATTTCCTACATATATGAATAAGTATAGGACAAAAAAAAATAATATGAATATTTGCTGAAAATGTGATGAAAAAAATAAAAATAGAATTTCCTATTGAAATAAAAATATAATAATAAAAACATATAAGGTAATAATATAATCTATATATACAATATATAGAAAATGGAAAGACTGAAAACTGAATTTCATGGAAATTATGTGTGTGAATTTAAATTAACATATATTAATATAAAATAAATCTAAATTATATAAAATATAGGAATTTTTTCGATTAAAATAAATCTGTTTTGATACAATTTTTTGTGCTTGATATTAATTTTTTACATATGTATACACAAATCTCATTATTTTTATTTTTTGCTTTACGATTTAACTCTAAATAACATTCGGTACTGTTCCATGTTTAAAAAAAACAGCCTTTTGAAGTTTTTTTTAATTATCAAACAATTTTCCATTGCACGTTCATTACCAAAAACATATAAGATTATTTTTTTCTATTAATCATAAATATAGAATTTATTAACCAAAATAAAAAAGAAATCTATATAAATTATCGGAAATAAAAAAAAAATCCATTTTATCTAAAATATCTTTTCGAATATCGATTGGTTAAGTTTTTTTGTGTTTGTGTATGATTTTGAATATATCCACACAAAAAACAAGAAAAACATCATCCAATCGAATTAGTAAAAAAAAATATAATACAAAACAAAAAAATTATCAAGTTAAAATGTCTTTATCATTCCATCCCCGCGCGCTCGGCAATATATAATAAACTAAAATAAAAAAATTTGCTATACATTCTAAAAAATAAATAATAAAAAACACACAAAAATTATGTTATACCACGTTATACATACAACAAATAAAGAATAATAAATTTTAAAACTTTTATCGTTAGTAAGCATAAATGTCCTTTACTATATAAATTTAATGTATATAAAGATACAAATTTAGATGAGTCAAAGAAAATTGTGTGACAATCACTATTATATATATATATATAACATATATATACAATACAATACACGCAGCATCATCTACAAAATGAAAATATCAAAGTAATAAAATTTGTCCAATGTATATCGAGATCGAGACAAAAATATAACAGAAAAAAATAACATGAAATGGTATTGATAATTTTTTTTAAGTTTTTTTTTTATTTTTCTTTATTAAACTGAAATTTATCTGTTATTAAAAATAGGAAGTTTTCTTTTCCTTTATAGATTATAATTCAATAGTTCATTTATAGCGTTTTATTTATACAAACGTATAAATTTGTTACTATAAGATTTATATCCAATAATTTTACTTTTTTATTTCTTTATGTTTTCGGTTACAACAGTTTTTTTTATAGATAATATAAAATATATGTCATAGATATGTTTTGTATTTAGGAATCAAAAGATTTCGGGGTTAAACAAGGACCATTTAAAGTGGATTTAATAAATATATCAAATATCATCATCACCTTTAAATTGTGATAATTAATGAAATTTTCCATGTATAATAATTTCAAATAGGAAATATAATAATCATTTATATAAAAAAATATTTTTATATATATATAGAAACATTTTAATTGAAAATTAGGGTCAATATTATAATAAAAGTGTTGGTATGTAATTGAAAAATATATATAGTTATAGGTCATTTCAATGTCATATATATGTATATATAATATTTATTCACTATATATATTTTATATATAAATATACTACAAGGATAATACACAAAAATTTTGTTTTTTTTTTAAATATGGGGCGAATAAATGAAAGTGAAAAATATTTCATTAATTTTACAATATATACATATAAGTTGTACAACAATTGCACGACATTTAACCCTTTTCGAAATATATACAAAAATGTAGACAAAAATTATGTGTGTTTTGACTGGAACATATATAGAATTCGTATTAATTTTGCACTTTTCAATCAAACACACACATAAAGTACTAACTATTTTCATTTAAATGAATATAAACCATATTTTTTCTGTGTCTATGAAGGTATATATAAATTAATGCATTAAAGGTTTCTTAATAAATTGATGCATTAAAGCAATAGGTCACTGCACTTTATTTTTTCTATATTATATATAAATAAGTTGTATTGAATTTTTTTATATATACTCATATCCTCATATATAAATTGTTAAAAATGTATATAAATGAAATTTTATTTGAAAATAAAAGACATATGAATTTTATATAATTTTTAAGATTTATGTATCAACCCTTTTTTATTTTAAGATTTTTTACAGTATTATATTGTTGATGAATTTTTTTTTCTCTATTATATGTGCCGACCGACCTAAGGCAATAGTGTGAAAAAAATATATATTGATGTGTTATTATTGTGCATATTTACGTGCAATTGATTTACGCAATGAAGAAGTTATCAAAATTCTTTTATATTTATATATATATATATATATATATATATATATTCTTTTACACTATTTGCAAAACAATATTTTCTTTTTGATGCGTATATAATAAAGTGTTTGAAATAATGTTAAAACATAGGTGGTAAATTTAATATAAATGGGGTGATTGTTTTTGTGTCACTTGACATTATTAAACATATTGAATGAATATATACATTTCTATTATTGCATATAGGTATATAAAATATTATGTTTAAAAATATGAAAAATGTACTGTTTAATATTTATATTTATGGCTAATGTATTTTAAAAATTAAATCCGAATTTCTAAATAACCGAGTCAAAACAATATTTATTATTGTTCTTTACTAAATATATGACAAATTAATTTTTTAACTCCGTAAAGTACTCATAATAATAATAAAAAACATTTCTGAAAAGAAAATTATTCATACATTTATAAAATTTTTCATATATATATAGTAATTTTTTTATATAATATATAATAAAAAATTATCACTATAAATGATTCATGTCGGTATATTAATAAATCAAAAAAAAAACTATTGAATATGTTGGATTGTTCATCGCCAAAAAAATATAAAAGAAAATTAGAAATTTCCGATGAGTAGTTTTTGACGTAATGATTCATAGATTTTTTTCACATATATATAGTAATATAAATATCAACAATATATAGATAACAAATATGTACATGCTTTTGAAGTGTATATACAAATATTCTTATTGTGTGCTTATATAAAGATTTTCATCTTTATTTAATGATATTTTTTTCAACATTTTCATGTATTCAAAGCATATAATATATAATTAACGAAAAACTAAAGATAAATAACATATATGGAGAAGCAAAAACAACAAAACATATTTATTAAAATAAAAATAATATCCTTTTACAATGTTTTCCTTTGTATGATACTTTCTATAGTATATACCAAATGATTGAATATATAAGTTGTTAAAAATATATGAAAAGCAACATAATTTTATTGTTTGTACATATTCAATTTTTTTTTATAATAATAAAGTACACCAATTCGCATGATAGGCATACGATTTTGATATAAGATATCTTATTTTTGTACAATATAAAATTTTGACTATAACAAAAATATGTATTGTGAAACAAACATTGTGTACAGATACAAATATATATAAATAATAAACAGGAACAAGTATGCAAATTAGATGTAAAATAATTTTAAAAATAAAAAGAAATTAAATTTTTTATATACAGCATATCCCAGGTGCGTTAATATACAAATTAAACTAACTGTATTTGGAAATATTTATCGCTGAAAAAAAAAACTAAATATTCCAGCTATATAGAATAAAAAAAAGCTAACGATCAATATCATAACATCATAACATAATTACATAACATGATACAGGGTTTTAGTATCTTCCGTTATTTACAAACATATTGAATGTTACAACATAGTCTAGCAGTTATCAATATAGAAGACATCTGTATCATATACCGAAAAAATCTATAATTATTATTATTTATATATTATACAATTATTTCTACTAAATAAATTTAAAAACGAAAAAACTTCCACTGATGTCTGATATGTAAAAATAAATAAAATCTGTGATATCCATTTTTTGTTTGTTGCAGTTCGAAAAACACATTTACATCATATATCAGACATTAATAGTACATATACAAATGTATAGAGATCTTATATTACACCACACCAGGTATATGAATGTGAGAAAATTTTAATATTCCCATATATAAATAAAGATCTTATTATAAAAAAAAAAAAATAATACTTATATTATATTATAAAATAAAATATTGTATATATAGAATAAATAAAAAAAGGACATTATTACAAATTAGTATATTTATTTGTATTTGGTTTTATGTAAAATATAAATGTGCAAGGTATATATGTAAAATTTATTTTAATATACAATTGTATATTGTACAGAAATGAAAATAATATACATATAAAATAGTGCAAAATTATCCTATTGTATTTAGATTTTTTTTTATTTTATATTCGTTTGTGCTTATAAAAATAAATATATCGGTATAATCCTAAGATTATATTTTTATTTATACACATTTTTTTTAATATAATGATAAATTTACTATAGTATGTTCGTGTACAATTGTTTTGATTGAACAATAACAAAAAAAAATTAAATTCTATTATTGTATATATTGTTTTTTAAATTTTTTATTTCTATAAAATATATAATACCTTATAATATTATTTATGGTTTGGTTCAAATTTCAAATAGAAATTTATCTAAATTTCATTCACAATCATTGGATTTTATTATTGCATTGTGAAATATTGCGAAATAAAATTAATCCTTCAATTCAGAATATTACGATCATAAATTATTTTGTTAAAACATTTTACGAATTGCAATTTTTGCGTACACAATTAGACTACATAGAAATTAATATATTTTAATTAACCGAAAATTAAACATTTAAATTAGAATATTTATATTTTCATTATTGATGTATTTGCAAGCATATTTCGGATATAAAGACAAAAACAAACAAATTACCCACAGATTATATACATTTTTAAGTAAAATATAAGTTGCATTTTAGTTTACTATATATAAAACAGAAAATCATAACACGTATTTAAAAAAAAGCGATAGAAATATTTTATAAAATTCAACAATATTAAATTACATGTTTTTTCCTATTTAAGAAAAAAAGGTGTTTTTCATATTTTTGTACTTAACATAACGATTCGAATTTTTATCATTGCAATAAATATTGAAAATATATCAAATTTTTTATAATATAATAAATTTCCCAAATATATAGTGGTATTTCAATTTTAAATAAACCGTATGCATACCCTTATATATATATTGCATACGGCAATTGAATAAATTCCAGACGATTAATTTAAAATTTGATTTATAAATATATGCTTAAAGATTTATGTATATACAATTTATATATAGGATGAATATATTTTTAATATCAAATATTAATATTTTATAAGATATTTTTATTTAAAATTTAATCTTTGCCAAATAAAAACATTCCATTTCCATTGTCAAGAAAACTTTTTTCAAAATATCATTTGAAAACCCATATAAGAATTCGTATATTATATATAATTACATTTTGTGGTTATTACACGAATTTACCTTTTTTCCCAATTTTAAACATTTTATATATTTATTACATATATCAAAAATGTTGTCACATTACGACGTTTATTTTCCAATGGTGATATAATAATTAAATAAATTTATTACATATAGATTCACATTATAAAACCACATATATTTTATATACATAGAGACATTTTATTTATAAAATCATTTTTAAGATATAAATATTTAAATTAAATAAACTCAAAAGTGATTTTAATATATAGATATCAATTTTTGTATATGTAAAATGTAATGAAAAACTGAAAAAATTCTCTTGGAATAAATTTCATATTAATGTAGTGCATATTTTTTGAAAATAATCCTGTGAGGAATAATAGACTTCTTATTACACTTCAAAAATCTTGATTACTATCTAGAATTAAATTATTATTCATTTTATGGTTTAATATTTGAAAAATTGTTTCGAAATCAATCGTTCTTTATGTTTTATAGAAATATCAAATTCACATTCTATTATTTTAATACAAAAATCTTATAAGTATACCAAACAGATTGTATTTTAAAACCACACAGTATTTTTATGATAAAGCTGGTAATATATAGTTAAAAGAAATCAATGCATTTATATACCATATATTTGGAAGAATACTATATCTGCTAGATGCGGCATTTATGCTATTCTGATTATATTTTCTTAAAATAATACGAAATATAGAAGAAACAATTAATCTCCTCTATATCGTATTTGAAATTCTAAATTCTAGATATAAAGAAATGAAACAAATTATACATGCGAGAATATATCGCAATACATTTCCGTATAATGTACGAATAAAATTCAATCTGTAACACAAAATAACAGTCAAATGGTATATGGTCATGAAAATCACCTTAGAAAGGATAAAAAAAAATGTATGTATAGAATACTAAGAGTGTACACAAAAGATGATGATGAAAATATATAGATTTTCCTACTAAAGTATATGATTTTCTACGTACGAAACATTTATTATTGGACAAACGTCGCAAAACGTGTGTTAAATTTTTTAATAATAATATTGGACGTACAGATATTTTGTAAGTAAAAAAATTGAATTACTATTTCTATAGTAAAACAAAAATTTTCTATAAATTAAGGACTATTTTAAATTTTTTTGGAAAAATTACCAATTACAAATTATCCTAGATCTTGATAATTATTTCAATGTCATCATTATAGATAACTAAAACTTTTTGAATGTACCGATTATTAAAAGAAGAAATCCTATATTGAATCATATATAATGCAACATAACGAATTAATACAGGAACGCTGTGTTTTCCATTTTATTTTTTCAATTATATATCCCGAAATCAATACAAATAAACATTATATATGGACTTAATAGTGAACGAAGAACATATAATATATATAAAAATTATATGTTGATGCAGTAATATATCGATATATTTCCATAATATATACTTACACTATGAAATAATAAAAAGCTTTATCATTTCAATACTATTATATATTATTTAAAGCTTATATATGTGTATATTATAAAAAAGGACTTCTTTTTCATTCAAATATATAGCAATCTATTGATAGAAGAGTATATAGTATTGCTGATGGTTGCCGTTTATATACAGTTGAATGTATAAGAAAACAATTCTATGCATATCATCATATCATCAATATCATACGAATAGAGCGAGGTTTGATGATGGTAAATGAATTAAAAATTATATAGTCAATATATGATTTTTGTTTTAAAATTGAATTTGAAAATGTATCAGTAAAGTACATTTTAATTAACGTGAAAATATGAATTTGAAATAAATCATTTTAATTATTTATATATCAATTAATTGATATAATGAAAATAAAAAATTTATGGAAACCATAAAATAATACATATATTCAAACTCGATAGTTCTTCAAATACAAAGTAGTAAAACACTAAAACCCATAGCCATTTATTATAATCATAAAAGCTTTTCCGCCATATTATATCCTATTAAAATATACCTATATGGATTTATCATAAATTTAATTGTATTTGTGTAATTTCCTCTGAAAGTACAAGCATATATAGTAGAATATAGATTAAAAATATATAATGAAACTCGCAATTGTGTACGTATATACATTTAGAATTTATAAAATACAGAATGCCACATTTAAACCGTTAGATTTATGGAAAAAAATTGATATTCAAAGAACATTTTGTGAAACTATTGTATTCTTTGAAATTACTGGACCTTGCTTTTCTTAATACATTTCAATATGATGTAAGTATACAAATAATATACATATTTTTTCTTTTTGAGTAGTCTACTAATTCGTATAACTCCTTATGGATTTGAGACAACCTGTATGTGTGAAATGTGCACATTTGCCTGATGTTCGTTTTTGTATATATGCATATAGTATTTTTTAAATGTGTAATGTACAGAACATAAACAATTTTTTTTTTAATGTATGTTTCATTATAGTATTTGTACATAACATATCAAAGTATAAAATTGTATATATAAAATGTGTAAGGTATATATTTTTATGCTTATTTTGTACTTGCTCTATATTCATTTTTGTTTTTTTTTTTTTTTTTTACTTCTTTTATTTCAACATAAAAAAGCACAATATGAATTTTTATTTTCAACATATACATCTGTCATCCTGCATTACATTTTTTTTTCACTTTTATACATTTATTCATTTATTTATTTTTATATACATATAAAAAGCGATATATAACGTGTATTTGGTATAATAAAATTAATGATGAAATTAAATAAAATATATAAAAAATTGTCATTTGATTGGTTTACAAGAGAGGACAGCTGCTAAAATTTGAGAAATGTAAATGTATTTTTATTTTTATTTTAATATTAAAAAATAAATATAAATGTGTGTGCGTTTAAATAAATTAATATTTAATTTAAATTAAAAAAATAAAATATACCTGCCATTTCCTAAAATAAAAATCATTGATTTTTAGAATTTAAAACAATTTGTAATTGTATAAAGTTAAACATTTTTTTTATTTAAAGGATATGTGGAAATTTTTTAAGGTTATTATTATAATGATTTCAAAATGTTATTACATACTGCACTCAATATGTTAAACAAAATTTAAAATAAACTCTCATTTTTATAATGCATATATGCATCTTCTTAATCGAAAATTATTGTATATATATACATAAACTTATATACAATTCATATATATTTCCAAACACATGCTAATTCGTTTTATACACATACAATCACCAAACCATACATTTCATATATAATAAAAACCTCGTTTTTTTATATACATATAGTGTATATGAACCTCGCGTTCAGGAAAAGGTTTTTCTATATATACATAAAAGCATATATTCCCATCATCATCAAATACAGCTTTCCATCCATGTATATATCCATTCATGTATATTATAAAATTTTTTTTTGAAACAGTTGTTTAGTTTATACGGTCGTCAGTTGTTGTGTGTCTTTCGTTAAATGTAAATGTAGTTAAAGTATTGTGTGTGATGATTATTTTTTCGTCGTGTTGCTTATAACAATACCGAAAAAAGGTAAATTAATAATAATTTTATAATTATTATTGCCAAAAAAAAAAAAATACGTATATATAATAAAATTCCTTTGTTTCTTTGTTTGATTGCGAACTAAATATATTCATGTTTAAATTTGAAAAAATGGTAAATTTTATTAGGAAGTTTTAATTTAATTTAAAAATGAAAATGGTTTGTAGTTAGTTCATTGCGATATATATCAAAAAATAATAAATTTAAATAAAATGAATATATAAAATATCATATAAATCCATCATTAACATTATATACATATTAACCAAAACATAATAAAGAATTATAATCATTGTGCAAAAGAAAGAAGGACAATAATATATAAATGATATAAAAAATATTAATATGTGCATTCTTTATAATATAAAACAAAATATAAAGTGTATTTTATGTATATATATATATATATGGCACCAATAATTGAATTTATTTATTTTTATAACGTATATAATTTATTTATTTTCATATATATATATATTTTTATGATGTGACAAAACAATTTCCTGTGATTTAAAACCAAATGAAAATAAAAAAAAATTGAATATATACAAATATATAATATATATGCATATGTAAACTAAATTGACAGTTTGTTATAATTTTTAATTTAAATTAATTAACTATGTTTTGTTTTATTACGAAAAAAAAACAATACAAAATAATTCTTAATAAAATTGTTATTTAATTATTTACACAAAAAAATTAAAAAAAAAAATATATGATAAATGAATATACTCAACATTTTTTCTTATATCATAATATTCCTTCTTATAGATACGCGATCTACTATGTATATAAAAAACACAGAAAGCGCGCTTTATTCATTTATATACAAATATTATTGTATATTTATATATATTTTTTGTATTATATAGATTTTATATACGTTACGTTGAGAAAAATGAATGAATGATTCAAGAAAACGTAAACACAACAAATTCGTCATATATTTATATATACAATATAATAGTATAAAGCCATATACAAATATAATAGATATATATATAGTATATATTTTCCATCAAGTTGTATATAACAACAATTTTGTTGTGACGACCATTTTCATTAAATCTATGTACAGTTATACATAAATATATATTTTCCAATATGAAAATTGCGCACCATAAAGTCGTTTCGTTATGTACATACATATTTATTTCGAATATATAATACATATAAACACATATATAAATATTATTTAAACAATATGGGGATGATATTCATTTTCCATATAATTTTTCTTTTTATTACAAATATATGTGTTTTATGTACATAAACCCAATACATATATATAAATAAATGTTTTGTATATAGGAAAATCCCCTGTGAAATAAAAAAAAATTTGTATATATACAAAAGTATTGAGCTTGTTTTGTACGCATAAAAATACATTTATTATTACGATAGATAAAATGGTTAATATTTTAATGATATATACATAAGTTCTATATGTAAAAATATAAATGTGTCATCAAAATGCGTGCATTTAATAATAACAAATGCATAATTTTTACATACATATATATACGTATGCAATGCAATCTGTTATTTATATATAACGCTCATCATATAATACAAAAAAAAATATATATACACATCAAAATATATGTTAAACCCTGTATATATACATATGAAAAATTAATTTTTCATTTAAAACAATCAATATGACATTTTCCATATGCGATAGAAATTTTAAATTATAATAATTATAAAAATAAAAAATGGTTGTGTTTTATTTTATGCATAAATATTAATTTTTTTTCTTTCATTTTTTTTTGTGTTTCCATTCCTCTTATTGTTGCCAATTTTATTTTTCAATTACCCATCATAGAATACAAACAAACAAACAGACAAAAAAAAAATTAAAAACGATTATATTAAAATGCGTAAATTATATTTTAATGAAAGATAGCATATTTTTTTTATTTTTTTTGCATTGGCATATAGAAAAATAAAGAAAATTTGGTTCCGTTTTTTTTTTTTTTTGTAATTTTTAAAAGCAAAAAGGAAAACAAATGAAAACAAACTGGATAAAATTTAAAACAAAAAAAAATAGCATAATAAAAACAAAACCATAACTAAATGAGAAAGAAAAATTAGTGGTGACTCAAGTGCAGTGAAGTGTAAACCAAAAAAAAATAAAAAAATTGTAATATATAAATTTAAAAAAAAAACGCATAATTTATGTAGAAAAAGCAGTTTTATTTCGTATTTGGAATTTTATCGTTTTTTATTATATTGCTGTTGTTATTTTATTGTGTATACATATACAGAAAAAAATGGACATAATAATGAACAAGTAGTATATATACGTATAATGTTTTAAGGAAACGGGGCGGTTTGTATATATATATATATATATATAATGAAAAATATAAAACAAAATCTAAAATAAAAATAATGGCATATTTCTTATTCTCTTTTATTTATTTTATTTTATTTTTTTTTGTTTGTGAACTTTTGAAGTAATTAATTATTATATATAACAGATATATATGTATATATAAAATTAGCAATTACTTTATACATATATATAAATGTAAATTCAAATATATACATATAATGCGTTGTATAATACTGTTAAATTTAACTCGTTAAGGTATTTCGATTCTATATATACAGTATTTGTTTTTTTTATTTAAATTTTCTACATTTTTTTATGTAGTGACAATAATTATTTAAGTTACAAGAATTATTTACGCGGAATTTTTAATAATTTGATTTTTTTCCCTTTATGGACTTAAATTAAACGAAAATAAAAAAAAAACGCGATACATTGCAATAATATAAGTATTTCCGGGTAATAAAAAGTAACAGACAGGATAATTAAAGGAAGCTGATTTTTTTCTATAAATGAACATTTTTTATTTATAATACACATAAAGAAATCAAATTTTGTATGTTGACATAATTTATTTTAAAAATCTTAATTGACTGCCCAATTTTATCATTATTTTAGTTGTATTTCAATTTTGTTGGCGACTAGAATGATTCAATACATCATGAATACAAATGGTACCATTTAATCTATAGTTAAAATTTTCTTTTAACAATATTTAATCATAATATTAAATATTATGAATCAATTGAAATACTTCGTCCTTTTTGATATTAATTTTAAGGATGTTTGTAATATTACTTTATAATTTATTTAATGAACAACCGACGTTGTTTATCAAATGGTAAATATAAAATATTTTTATTAATAATTATTCAAATTATATTTGTTAAATCACCTATTAAATATAGGTCTAGAATCAATATTCTAGAATCAATGTTCATATAGCATCATTTCATCATCTCGTCATCATCATCATCATTTCTATCCTCATCACCATCGTCATTATATTTTGTTTTAATGACATTTTAATCGGAATACCCTTTTTCTATATTTTCAATTGAATATATTAAAATACTAATATTTACTATGAATATATATCTTTTATAAAAACATATACGCATACAAAAATATGCAATATTTCATTTATAGATATATGAATTTTCCATAAAAGCGACTATATAAGTTATACTTTTTTCTTTATGTATATACGACTTTCAAAAAATGTTCTTTAAACATTTTCTCAATAAATATATACCTATATTTATATTAAATAACATAATATATAAAGTAATATATAAAGTATATATAAGTCGAATGTCATGATGTTGAATTTTCTACTTTGCTTTTTCAATTTCTTCATGATTTTCTCCAATATAATAATACTTATATTTTTTTTTTGCGTATTATTATATATTATAATGAAAATATATTCAATGTATCACAGCATCAGACAGCATCTTTAACCATCATATTTAACCAATATAATATTGTACTTGTATAAACAATATCTATAATTTTCTTTTGTATAAATACATGTATAAGATATAACAAGCATTAAACAGACTATTATTTGCTCTACCTTTTTCATCTATATATACTTTGTATAAATTATATATACAATATATATATTATTAATGTATATATAGTGAAGATATAAAACAATTTTTATGTCATCTGATATATAAATATACTATAGAATATTTACCTATAATATTATTCATATATTTTTATAATATACGTAAAATTTTATATTATATAAAATAAACGATAAATGGAAAATATATAGTGTAAAATTTTAAGTATATATACATACAATATATTCATTAAATATATATTGTTATAAAATCTTTGTCATCTATATATACATTTCTATAGAAGATTTTTATAAAATATATCACATCTGTTTAAAAGTTATAAACATATATAATTTTTTGGTAAAACCATAAGGATATTAAACAAACATATATACCATGTCGTTATATATATATATATATATATAAAGATAAAGACACAATAAGATTAGGAAGTGTTAAATAACCGCATAAGCTTTTTTAATGATACTAAAAAAAATATGAAGAAAAAAAAATTAACCAAACTTTTTAATTTATTTTAACTTTTTAAATATACTTTATACGTTTACCGAATATATTCAAAATATACAAAATCAAAAGTTTAAATATTTTATAGAGTGTATATATATCAGATATATACATTTATTGTTTAAATTTTAATTTTAATTATACTCATTTATAATTATAACGTTTTGCGTATCAAACGAGATTTTCCGTTTACTAAATTCTATTGCGGAAATTTAATCATATAAAGAAAATTTCTGAATTTTATATGGAAATCAATTTCAAGTTTTATGAATTTACAGACCAAACCAAACATTCAGAATTTAACCGATTTTCTTTAAAGAGTATACGAAAATTAAAAAGAAAACTATATTTCAATTGAATAAAAAAAAACATTGCAAACACTACCGAATGAAAATAAAGTAAATAAAATAATTATTAATGTTTTATTTAGTATTTTCTTCGCATATAAATATGTTTTTCTATTTTCACGTTTATTTTTGTTCTATTAACCTACATATTTATTCTTTTTTATTCTGCCATTCATTCATATTATTTTCAATAAATATATGGATGGATGGATGTAGATATAAATTTAAATTGATTTAAAAGCTTTTCTCTTATAAGTACGCATATATACGCAGAGTTCAATGGGTATACAATTGAATTTTAGTATCAAATAAAAAATATGTATAAATGAGTATAACAACGTTTAAACATTTATACAAAATTTTGTTATTAAAATGGAACATTAAAAAATGTATAGAAAATAAAATGTTTTCTCTATACATATATATTTTATTTGTATTCAGATATATTTTGAATTAAAATATCATTTTTTTTATATATATGCCCATTATTCAGGTGTTGATATAACATATATAAGGTGAACATAAATAAACGCTGCGTTGTCGTTGAATTGAAATGTATATAAGCATATAGGTAATGTACTATATATAAATGTATACATTATATATTTTAAATATAAATTTCACAATGAAAGAATGAATATATATATTTATAGATATATACTTGACTATGCCTTCGTAGATATAATATGAATGAAGAAAATTTGCTCATATGATGTGTTGTATAGAAAAAATAATATATTTTCATCTATATAGGTACACACGAAATATGAAGAATCCAAATAAAGAAAAGTTACAATATATATTTATTTTCATATATAATTTTCATCATTTTAAAGAAAATATGTTATATTATATATATATGAATAGAGATATATTTTCAATGTGCTCGTCACAAATTTTTTCTATATCTTCTTTTTTTTTAATATATATACACTTTTCATCTTAATTCTGTATATTTATAATATATATTATTGGTGATATTTGGTTGTTTATAGAATGAATATATATATAAATTCTTCTATAGACTCTTATATTATTTGAAGGTAAGATAAAGTACGCTTCATATTTATAACATCACCAAAATATTTTCATTTTTCCAAAAAGAATGTTTTGTATAATATTTTCAATACGGAATTTTCCCACAAATAAATCTTTCTGTGATGTATAAGTTTGGTTTTAGATCAAACATTTGATTACTGAATATGCCGGTACAGTACAGAAATCAACAACATATAAAATATTGTTGTCCGACATCTAATCATTGACCATAAAGCACGAAAACTATATTTGATATGATCATCATAAGCATTATTTCGGTTTCATTTATCACCTTTATAAAATTAACACTCACTATACAGAGACTATTGGTATGAAATGAAATCAACAATAGAATGGTGTGGCAATAAATATGAAACACGCATAATTCTTCTTATATTCTATATATACGTATAAGGTATAATATAAGCAGGAATATGCATATGTTAAATTTTCTATATATTCACTATACGCTATATAGATATATAGCAATATAATGTACATTATAAAAAATAATATATATGCATGTACTTAAACATAGGAAAATCCGTATTCACGACAGGAAAATATATGAATTATTTTTTTCAATCTACGCACGTTTTATCATTTCTCATATACGAATAATATGTGTATAAGCACATATATATATATAGATACGAACAAGACATTCATTTTATATTATAAATATATATATATATGAGAAGATTTTCATTTTCTATTATATATATATTTTATATATACTACGAGAATGGCATATATGATGATACATATATAATATTTACAACTAAAAAACCTTATGGTGTTTTATATCTATAATTTAAAAAAAAATTAATTTAAATATATGTTATAAAAAATATATACATTCGAAGCAGGTAACATAACCAATATAGTATATTTTTTAATCTGCGGTTCTACCGTATTATATATTAAAGACTTAAAGATATAGATAAATATTAAAAATCTATATTGATTGAGTGATGTATTTTTATGTGAATTTTTACGTACAGCAAAAAAAACAATTCAATATATTAGAGTAAAAGATTTAATAAGACAATATAAAATACAATAAAAATAATGAGTTTCATTTTCTTTTTTTTTCTACAATAGAATATCGTTTAGATTCTAATCTATAAAAAATCTTTATTAATATGCGGGGTTGATTTTTTGCATCCTCATTGCATTCATATTGAAATAAAAAATATAAAATAATTCCATATATGATTAATTTCACAAAACAAATCCGATAATAAAATTCATTGATTTTCTATAATGAAATGATATTAGTTTTTGTATATAGATATAATACGTAATTATTATTTTTTGTTTTGAAAATAATGGTAAAAAAAATCAATGCGATCAAATATTTATCATAATATATACAATATATATAATTTCATATAATATACATAAATTGTGTCGTTCAATAAATAATATTTTAAATGCAATATTTATATAAATTACACTATATAATAAATATATATAAATTGTCATGTGATGTTGATGGGTAAATATATTATGATAACTCACTATATGGTCCCAGCATACATTTGGAAGATAAATCATCTGCACGATAAAAAGAGGATGTCTTCTATTTATTGCCTTAGCAATATTTGAGCAACACAAATCATTGAAAATTTCTCTTTTGTTGCCGTGAGGATAAAATAGCAATAACAGATATTTATTTTTTCTTCTGTATGAAAAAATCGCAATAAATTAACGATATGTATTACGTATTTGTCTTCCAGCCGATAAAAAGAAAAAAACTAAATCCTAAACTAAAATATGAATCCATCTTCTTTTTTTCGCCAAGAAGTAATATTGATGATACGCGTAGAAGATAAATAAATGATAGGGTCACTTTGAATATTGAAACGTGTTTATTCTTGTTAAAGATTCACCGAGAAATCAGATCAAATTAAATCAATAGTCATTCGATACTGTATTGTTAAAGTGTTTTACAGTTTTTATTAATATTAATTCCCTTAAAAATATTTTAAAGTGCAATTAATTTAAAGTGAACTAAAAAGTGCAATTTTCATCTTCCAGGCAATTCGCGGATGATACTTAAGAGGATATTTAAGCGATATCTTCTATTAATCTTCTTGGTGTTTCGCTTTCGTATTACGTATGGAATAAGAAAGCAATACACCAAGAAGTATTGCATTCGGGACACAATCCTTCCCGAATGAGGTTACGAATTCGATAAGAAGATGATATCTTCCGCGATAAACTTTATCTTCCTCGCAATACGATGTGCGAATCATCCGCGAATCATCTTGCGTGCTGGGGTATATGGTATTAAAATCTATATCTATATTGATATGGCACGCACACACACACACACACTCCTAAAATATAATTTATATTATGAAAAATTACACGAATGAATAGAATTTATATTTGGTTTCTTTATCAATAAATCGATATAATTTTATCGTAAAAAAATATGTATTTTCAATCAATTTTCAATGCTATATTATAATGGTTGTAATCTTGTAATAATATGAAAATTACATATAGTTTCGTTTTTAACAAACCAAAAAAAAAACACATCTGCGCGTTTTTTTTATATACCACTATACAGAGAATATAATATTGAATTAATTAAATATTTTTATATAATAATATATACTTTTATTTTAATATTACTATATATGTATATATTTAAGTGTACAATACTAAAATTTGTATATAAACAAATTCCAAATAATAAAAGGTATACACACAAAAAAAAAAAAAAAAAGAAGGAAATTATTCAATAAAAATATTCGTCGTCGTAATAATAACCTATATATTTTTTTTTATTTTATTTATGTGAATATTCAATATTTTATATATGCGTGATATTGTTTATAGCTTTTTTGAAATATATATATTTTATAAATATACAATATGCTCATGCATACCTACCTACAAAAGAAACCACATAATATTATTTAATTTTTTCTTAAATATTTTTCTATTTGGTTATATATATTCCCATACCACCACCAAATTAAGGTAAAATTTCAACTATACATTTTACTTTAATAAATAAATACATATATCAAGCCATAGCGAAGCTCTAGTAAATCTATATACATAAATATGAAATAAAAAAGAAATGCATTTCATTAATATTATGATAAAAATGTATAGGTTTTTTTTTCTTTTTTATATGCACATTTTGAATGCACATAATATTTATTAAAAAACATAAAATAATATGAGTTAATTAACCGACAGATGCTAAATATATTATAATTATAATTGTAAAATATTTTTTTTTGATTGCCATTAAAAAAAATAATTGGAACTTTTACCTTATATTAAAATAATTTTAACATGAATTATTTGTATTTAGCCAAATATGAAATCAATAAAACAAAGCGGTAATTTTTGTAGCTGTCGTATATACGATGAAATCCCTCTGCAACTACGAAAATTGTCGTTTATAGCTAATTTACCAAAATTTTTTTTAAAACGAAAACTATAGGTGTGGGAATATTTAAGAGATCCACTTAATCATTCATTCATACAATTCATATGCATATATTTTAATTATCATATAAGAACTACAAAAATTAATTCCATTTTGTATCATTTTTCAATAACATCTTTCTTAATAAATTTAAAAAAATATCATAGTATTGACAAAAATATAAAGGATATATGCAAACAACATTTAATTTAACATAAAATCCAAGCTAAATATTGTCAACATCCATATATAAAAAGTTAATGTTTTGTGAATAGATGTTTTGGCAAGAACTCTGAAAATATGTATGTATATCGATAAATGGCAAGAAAAGCTAATTTCATAGTTGAAAAATTGTGGAATTACACAAATAACAAGTAAAAAGAAAAGTTTTTTTTTCCTAAATTGTATACATTTATATAAATTTCTATAAAAAAAATAAATAAAAATCAAATGAACATAAATTATATGAGAAATGTTAAAGAATATATAACGTCAAATAAAATATACCTATATATAAATAATATACATATAAATTAAATGTACAACATGTTCTATATAGTATAAAGATTTGCGTGTGTATTTATTTATTTTTTTTTGTATAATGCAATACAAATTTTTACGTTTTACTATATATAAAATATATATCTATATAATTTTACGATGAGTATGAAAATATCGTATATATTATATATACTGCTTTTATATATTAAATACATAAATGTATTTTTATATATATCCTTATGTAACCAAACATCGACTGCAGGGAGTTTTAAAAATAGAAACATGGAAGTAGAACGAATACGAAAATATTCTGAACTTGAACTCCTCGTATATATATACAGATATTTATTTATTTATTTTTTCATGTACCGTATACAATCATTCGTGTTTCGTATATATACAATCATATATGAACGCAATATATATATACATAATACATATACAAATAATATTATACATTTTTAAAATACAGTATGTACATTTATATATATGTATATAGTATATGTTTAAAAAGATACTATATAATATAAATAAAATTGTATTCTAAATGTTTTTCCTTATGTTTTATATATAGATTATATATATATTATATACATATATAAAGATATGATATCGTATCACAGTCAAATCCAGTCAAAACAATACGTAAAAATATAAAATTGTAAAATCTTTTTCATACTGTTCTTCTTATATATCCTTGTACACAATTATAAAGCACAAATAAGTACTGATATAATAAATACCTTATATTTTATAATATACTAAAGTCATTATATAATGTTTCTTATTTATATACATTTTAATAATATTATATATACAAATGTGTTCATGTTATATGTATATATTGTATACGCATTGTTTTGGTTATAAAATATTTATCAAAACAGAATATATAAACAGAAACAATTTTCAGGTTTAAGATAATTCTGTGATCTATATTGATTTATATATGTATATAAGAAATTCGTTTATTTATACATTTTCTTATACTTTCTCTGTATAAATAAAGATATATAAAGATAAGAAAATGAAATACGATTTTTCAATTATTCCAAATTCATATATTGATACATTATACTCAACGCATATATGAATATAGCGAAAATTTGTATCATATATTCATTTTGGTATTATATTTATATACATATATATATACAATAATATTTTAAGGGTTTTATTTAATGTGAATTGATGTATCTAAAATTCAAAACGATTCTTTGTTCAAATGTTTCATTGATTAAAAAAATGTATCCGTATATAGAATGATGTAACCAATGCAGATAATATTATAACCGAAATTGGTTGACGAAATCATTTTGATTGCAAAAATTCTATAATTGACGTAGATTTGTATAAAACATTTTGTGAACGGAATCGTTAAATATTATATTTATAAAATACATATTATTTTTTTTTATATCATATATTTATTTATTTTTATATTTATACAGATTTTATTACATTTTGATATTTTCATATATATGTATAGATACAACATTATTATTAAATAAATTTTCCGTATTATATATTATCATTAGTATAATAATATAATATAACATTTCGCAATATAATTTATATACATTTTTCCGTAAACGAATCAATTTAGAATGAACAGATAGAAAATAAATAAAATTTTATGATTACACTATATAATACAATATTCTATCATATTATATCTATATACTGTGCAGTAAAATATTATTAAAGTCAATTTGATATAGATGTATGTATATATAAATAGTGATTTTCTAATACGGGTATAGCGTATAAAGTTATTATATACCGAAATTACATAAAATTTAATGTTCAAATATGCGCATAAAAAAGAAACGTTGCGGTTTTATGCAGATTTCATATATACAATTATTAAATAATTCGGTTAACATTCATATTTACCTTTATGTTATATTTGCAAATATTTATTCAAATAAATAAATTACGCAGGTGTTAGTATATGTATATATTTATATATATATATTAATTATATTTATACGAAACGAAACCAAACCATTTATATATACCAAAAAACCACACATATACCTATATATATTTAAATTATTTCATTTCATTCATATAATGAAAACATTTTATATCATTGTGTATATAATTTATATATAATTTATATATATATATATTTATTCAAAATTTGCCACACTTATTTTTCTACATATATATATTAAGGTAAATATAAATAAATAGGATAAGCATTTAGAAAAGAGGTAAAACCTTTAACAAACACCAGTTTTACACCCACAAAAAAAAGCAAAAAATATATAAATAAATTTACGATATAAGTTATGAAAAGGAATTTTTTTTAGTAAAACTTCTTTCTACAAAAATTTTTTGGTATATAATAATCGATTATTTATTTATTTTTTTGTTAATATATTTGACATTTATATTTCGCATTCATTCATGTCTCTATATAGATTAAAAGTTTGATTTGATGCATAAAAAAAATTGAAGTTTATTGTTGCACATTTAGTTACGTTAAAATATAATAATTCAATGTTTTTGTTTCGCAATGATTCATATCTAAAAAAAATTCTTTTTGAATGCTTATGATTTTTTTAGATAAAAATAAATATCTCGAAAACGAAAACGGTGTATTTCACAATGAACGTAAAAGGAAAATAAGAAAACAAATGACTGATTTAGAATTATCTATAGGATTTCTGAATATTTGCTGACATTAAACTCAATTAAACTTCAAATGCGACTATGCCATTTTACGATTATGATTTTACAAATCACCTTAAAGAACTCCATGGCTATGAATCAATCGTCAAGTTTGTTTTAAGTTGAATATATATTCGATAAAATGTTATGATATAAATAAAATTAATTGATTCAATTCATGATTCATATATCGATCGAATGATATAAAACCAAAATAAAAAAAAAATAAAAACAATAATAATAAAATTAAGTTTAGTTATTAAACAAAACGTTTATTGATATATTTATATATACTTATTTACATATAGAAAAATATTTATTACAAAATTACATGTAATAATTTTGCGGATAAACAAAAAAATTTTGTAGTGTTCTAATCCAAATAAAACGATTTTGTTTAACAATTAGCTATTGATAATTCTATAATGTCATGAATAAATCAGATCAAACGTTAATTTTATAGATTACGCGTAGTAGACAGAAATGAAGGGTAGTGTTCAATACGCCTATTTTAAATGACTAATTCTATTAAGAAAATAAGAAAATTAAGAATTTATTCTGCAGAACAAAAAAAAAGGAAATGATATTCTACATTCTTTATAACAAATATTTTTAATTTATAATACATGTCTCACAATGATAATGATAACATATCATTAAAATCTCTGTATTAAAATCGCAATCCATCCACCTACACACACAACAATCACACATAACAATTAATATTTCTCTGTAACACCATTGATATATCTTAATTTTCTATATTATATTTCGAATATATTTAATTATATTATTGACGTTGATTTTTGTTACCTACCCACATTTTTATTTTATACTACATTTTATGTATACTCATATATTTTTTCATAATTATTTATATTATTCTGCATTATTAATTCATAATAAATATATACGTTATCGTATACATATTCCAAAAAAAAAAAAAATAGAAGTAAATAAATAAGCATAATAATACGACATATGTTGAATTATACGACGTTCATGACGTAAACATTTTTTGAGAATTTATTCTATAGATAGATATATTGTAATGAGTATTCGATCGGTTAATCGATTGTTTTTCTATCTATGACGTAAAAATATAATTACAATTCGATTTTATTTTTATCGATAACAATATTGGTTTTGATATTAAAACTTATAGATAAAAAACGATTGTACAATTATAGAAAATAGAAAACAAAAAATATTAATTGTATTTACCTATATGTATTTAATTCCGTTAAAAAATGTCAAGAAGTCTGAAATGAAAAGAAAAAATTTCAATAATAAAAAAAACACTTTATCATGAAGAGAATATTTAAAATTTAATTATTATATACCAATTGAAAATTTTTCATGAATATTAATGAAAATAATAAACAAAAAAAATATTGTCAAATTAAAAAAAATATATTTTTTCTTTAGATTTACTCATTTTTTTTCAAAAGTGAATAAATACAACAAGTGAATTGTTGAATATTTTATAAAGTAAAATATTCTTCTTTTATTTTTTAGTTACATTACAATATTTTTTTAATTATTTATAATACACAATACAATTGAAATATATAGTTGATAAAGACATTTATATAAGTATAAGGTATGTATATGTATATTTATTAATAAAAAACAAAATAGAGTATACTTAAAAAATGTAACCAAACTGAAAAAGAAATCAATTTCATAAATTAATTAATGTATATTAATGTATTTCAATAACCTTTTTCAATTTTTTTTGTCGTTATACATTTCAATAACAATTTATAAATTCAAAAGTATATTTTATTTAAATTAATTCTCATAAATTATTTATTTAATTATCTCAAATGAATTTTTTATTTGAAATATATTGATTTGAACTAGAAACAATAAAAAAAAAGTAAATAGATAAATAATCTAATGCGATATTTAGGATAATATGATTTTTTTATTTTTTTTTTACATTAAATTTTGGGTAGTTTGGGGTAATTTTTTTTTTTAATCTATTATTGTAGGGCTCGTAACGTACTATCTTTATTATTTATAATTAATTATTAACATGTTATTAAATATTAAAACCTATATACAATATTCTCTCTATATATAAAAATCTGGTTATACTTAAATTATTACTATATTAAAGTATTGGTTTAAAATATTATTGATCCGCTACAATTCGGCCATCCAGACATGAATAATCGTCCCCGATTATTATTCAAACCAATTTTTTTTTTACATAAATTAAAATATACATTTTCTTATTCTTATAGATTAAAATATTAATAACAATGTTTACTGAAATATAATCTGTAATCAAATCAATCACAAACGTTATTTTCTGTGAAATTGTCAAAATTGTTTCGATATATAATATATATACATATACAGATAAAAATTTAAAACCTATTGATAGTTATTTGCGTATATCAGTACGATAAATTCTCATGTTATGCGGTGCACATACCCCGCGATATGGAATCCGTGAAATTTGTAGGCCATCGATATCGGTGATAAAATATCGATCATTTTCGTAAACTTTTTTAACCACGTATGGGCCTCTGAATTTCGGCAAGAATTTTCTATTAATACCCCCCGTATTCAGATGACTCCGTATCAAAACAAAATCACCAACATGGTATTTATGAGGCGGTTTATGTTTCTTGTCATAATATTTTTTATTAATTTCCTGATCTCTTGAAATGTTATTTGCTGCCTTCTTCCGTATCTCATTTAAGTCATATTTGTCCTTTTTAATATTATTTTCGTTTAAGTATTCCAATACCTTATCGCACAGTTTCCCTCTTTGATTAATACCAAATAGCAAACAACTTGGAGTGAAGCCAGTGCTCTTGTGTATAGTATTATTAATAGCGTATTCAATTTGCGTGATATTTTTCATCCAATTGCCCGTGTTATCCGTTTCACATAATTTTGAAAACATAGGCGTTAAAGATCTATTAATGCGTTCTATTTGACCATTAGACTGTGGTGATGCGCTAGCTATTTTAATGTGTTTGATATTATAGTCCGATAAAAACTGTGTAAACTCGGCGGATACAAAGCACGAGCCACGGTCTGAAATAATAACACCCGGGCGACTATAATCCCTAAAATATTGTTCTAAACGGTTTATTACTTCAGTTGTCCTAGTGGTTTTAACGCCATACAACTTCGTAAATTTGGTGAACGCATCTATGATTTCTCTTCCCCCCCGAATTCGATAAGGGACCATAGTGATCCACATGCATGACCTGAAATGGAACGTTTCCTTTTGGAATGCTGTGTAATATTCCTTCTTTTTTCCCCGAATTCGGTGAAAAATACATACAATTTAAACAGGTGTCGATAAATTGCTTGATTTTATTCTTCATGTATGGGAACCAATAAATTCTTTTTAAATACTCATAGCATTTTTCTGATGCCAAATGGCATAGATTTTCATGGTGCGTATGTATAATCTTTTGTTCCATACTAGAAGGAACATAAAATGCAACGTGTTCTTTTATTTTTCTATATACAAGTCCGTTAACCATTGCGTACAATTTGCTTTCGGTTTTTTGTAATTCATTCGCAATAATTGAAATGATTGGATCACGTTGTTGAGCCGCTGCCAACATGACTTCCAATGGGTCATTTTCAATCAACATAATATGATTAACCCTGCTTAAAGCGTCTACGTGGGGCATTTTATTACCCGAACGATGTTCGATGGTGTAGTCGTAGCCTTGCATTTCTAATGCCCATCGCGATATTCTTGCATTTAATATCTTTTTATTTAATGTTAATGCCAAAGCCTGGCAATCGGTAACTATTTTAAATTTAATGCCAAGAAGGTACACCCGAAATCTTCTTAAAGCGTATATAATAGATAGGGTTTCCAGTTCATAACTGTGATAATTAGATTCGTTTTCGTTTATCCTTTTGGAGAAATAAAAAACAGGGTGAAATTTATTGTCGGCCTGTTTTTGTAACAGTATTGATCCGTAACCCAAACTACTCGCATCGCAATGGAGCTCTGTTTGGTTATGTGGCGAATATATCGCCAAAATTGGAGACTCCATCAATTTGGATTTTAATATCTCAAATGATTGCATTTCCTCATTTCCGAATTTAAAAGGTGTGTCCCTTTTCAATAAATTATATAAAGGACCCGCTAAAATTGAAAAGTTATATACAAAACGTCGAAAGTATGAACACAAACCTAAAAAACTATGAACGTGTCTTATATTCGTAGGCACCGGAAAATTAGAAATTGAACATAAATTATTTCCATTGGGTCGAACACCGAATTTGTTAATGATATACCCAAGATAAGTTATTTCTTCGTATAGAAATTTGCATTTGTCGTAACATAATTTTAAATCATATTGTTCAACCAAATATAAAACCCTTTTTAATATAACTAGATGATCTTCTATATCGTCGGTGGCAATTAAAATATCGTCCATGTATACGAATACTTTATCTTCGTTTATTAGGTCCCGAAAAATATAATTAATATAACGCTGAAATATTGAAGGGGCGTTTTTTAAACCAAACGGCATTTTCATAAATTCATATTGCCCCATAGGCGTAACGAATGAAGTTAGTTTTCTCGATGTTTCAGCTACATTTACATGATAAAAACCTCCACGTAAATCCAATATAGAAAAAATCTTTCGATCACGTAATCGATCCAATAGATCATCGATTAAGGGTAACGGATAATTATCCCTAATCGTATTTGCGTTTAGAATTCGATAATCTATACATAATCTTATATCTTTATTTTTTTTTTCTACTAACACTATTGGGGATGTATATGGGGAGCAACTTTCCCGAATAATATTGCGCTTAATTAAATCGTCAAGTATGTTTTTTAAACTATTTTTCTGCGAATATGAAAGCCTTCTGGGAGTACAATAAAATGATTTTTCGCTACTTAATTTAATTTCCATTTCAATTGGACAACCCGGTCTATCAATCGCCTTACTTTTAGGTATCATTGACTCAATGATCATATCACTGACTAGTTTTTGTTTAATCATAGATAAATTATTATTAATATTTAAAGTTGGTCCATGATCCTCATCGTCTGATATTGCAATATTCAATAGTTCCTTATCAAAATCCATTTCAATTTCACTTGTATCACGTTTGTCATTACTTTGATTACTTACATAAAAATCTAAAAAATCTCGTCCTAATATTACTGGATACTTAGAACTATTACTTTTAACAATAAACAAATTAAAATTAACAAAATTATTTTTAAAATCTATAACACATTTTATATTACCCAAAATTTCCAATCGGCTATTATTAATGCCACAATAATTATAATCTTTTCCGTCAAATTCACCATCTAAGCATTCAGGCACAAATTGTCGTTCGATGAAGCTGATAGGGCTTCCTGTGTCCAAAAGTGTTTGAAGTGAACACGAATATCCATTTCCAGCATTTTCAAATTGATATCTGATGGTATGTAAGAAATTATTATTATCCATTCCTAAAATAAATTCCATTACCTTATTTCCCATTGTAGGAGATGTGTTATTCTTTTTCGGTGAATTATGGATTGTCAAAATCGGTGATGTCGTATTTTGAAATGTCAAACAATTATTAAATGAGTGTCCCATTTTGCCACATTTAAAGCAAGATCCCTTTTCTCGTTTCGGTTCTGGACAACATCGACTTAAATGTCCCAACATGTTGCAATTATAGCATTTAATATTTTGGAGATTGTACATTACATTTTTATCGTCACTATTATTTCTTTTAAATTTTTTATAATTATAATTCTGAACAGGATTATAGTTGTTCTCGAATTTTTTAAATTTCGTTAAATTATCCGCTATTTTATTTTTTTCATCGTAACTGTTTCTATTAAATTTTTCATTATTATAATTTTCTATAGAGTGATAATTATTCTCGAACTTTTTATTTTTTTCATATTTCAACAATGCGGTTTTCAATTCTATTAAATTGTTCGCATTGTGTAAAACTATTTTATTTATGTAGGTATCTTTAATCCCGTTGATTACGTAATGTATAATATCCGTTTCATCCATCTTTGCCAGATTCGCGATTTCTTGTACACGTAATAGGAATTGATGACACGTTTCGTCTTTTCCCTTTTTCATTGTGCGTAGTTCATTATGAAGATCCGCACTTGACACTTTAAAATTAAATTCACTTAATAGGGCACTTTTCAATTCATCGTATGATGTTACACGTATCGTTCTAAGAAACATTTTTGCGGTACCGGCCAATAACCGTTTTGCACACAATAATTTTGTCTTATCGTCACTAAAAAGAATTTCAGATGATTCTTCAAAATTTGCTATCCAATTTTGTATGGAATAGTTGTCGTCGCCATTAAAAACATGCATTGAATCTTCGATGTCCCGAAAATTCAATTGTGGTCGTATAGCCGTATGCCTGTCACCTTCACAGAGGTCAGCCAATTGTTTTTTTAAATCCGCAATTTCCTTTTTTTTATTCAAGACCTCACGTAAACGAGAAATTTCTTCGTCATAATTACCTGGATTTTCCGTTTCACTTTCGTCATCTGTATCCTCCGATTCGTTTAATAAATGCATTTGCAATTGTTCATCTGAACAATTTTCGTACGCTTGCCGTAAACGCGATCTTAACGTTGTTTTTGTACCCGTAGTACTTAAATTAAATGCAGCCAATTTGCTTTTCAACATTGCAATATTAGCTTTTTCCATAAAATTATTAATTTGGTCTTCCATTATTAAATTTAAAAACCAACGTAAAACTTATTTTATTTTTTTATTTATTTTTTTTTTTTTATTATATGTATAAAAACTAATAATCGTAAACGTAAACCGTATTTGTATATGCACAATTCGTATAATTGTATATATATAACACTTCAATTTAAAATATAGAAAAAACCACTATTTTTTCTTTTTGTTAAAATCCGTAATATTTAAAAATTTTTTTTTCAACGTATATAAAATATCGTATGGTTATCACACATATATATATATAGATCTATATCAATATCTATATTTATATCTATATCCCACTTCTGATTTGTTGTAGGGCTCGTAACGTACTATCTTTATTATTTATAATTAATTATTAACATGTTATTAAATATTAAAACCTATATACAATATTCTCTCTATATATAAAAATCTGGTTATACTTAAATTATTACTATATTAAAGTATTGGTTTAAAATATTATTGATCCGCTACATTATCTATTTCAACATGAATTTATAGGTACTTATATATTTATTTAATTTTCATTTTCCTTTTTTTTTTGACGTTTTATAAATTATTGTTTTTTTTTTCGGTTCAAATATTTATATACAATAACTTCTTCTACTTCTTATTTATACATAAATAGAAATCAAGTTAAACCATTTCATTTGATAAACAAATAATATTCATATATGTTATTTATATATGAAAAAAAAAAATAAAGAAATATAATTTAATCGAATTATACTTTATTTGTTTTCTTTATTTTCAATATATATCTATAAGGAATACGAATGTGATTATATATATATATAGAAATTTGATATTAATATATATACATGAACATAACGATTGATTCCCATTGATATTCGTTATAATTCCTTTTTGTATATATAGAAAATTTGACCCAATTTTAAAAATAAGAATACATTATTTGTATATTTATTTATGAATTTATTTACGTATATAAATCAACATATGTATTTGTATAAATAGAATAAAATATAGGAGGGTAAATATGGGAAATTTTTTTAAATGAAATCAAATCAAAATTTTTCGAATTCCTAGACTAAGGCTACAAACAATAATATAGATTTTTTTTTGACAAAAGCCAAAATATTTCAGATCTTAAATTAAACACATTAGAAATTTAAAAAATTAAAATAAGTCAAACTTAGGACAAAACCATAAATATAATTAAGAAACACCAGTAGGATATTTATGTAAAATTCTCCCCATTTCCCCCATCTACCAAAATATAAAACATATACATATATTGAAATAAGAAATAAATTTATATATATGTTATGTATAAAGTTTACTAAAAGTCAGTTGCTTATATATAAATAAACATATAAATATAGATTTATGGTATACGTTTGTTCTAAAAATAAAAAAGAAAATAAATAAATATCCTTTATGTATATATATTTATTTTCAACAAATAAATATGAATGAAGAAAATTATATAATAATTTCGATATTCTCTTTGTATATGGATCATCATCATTATCAAGCAAACCGCGTGTCATTATCATAAATATTAACATATTATTTTGTTGGCATTTCTAAAAAGAAACCATTTTAACATTTTGAAACAATCATTAAAATCAATCAATATAATAACCACATCATCATCTTCGCATCATTATCATCATCAAAATCTTTTATGAATGCGTTTTTCATTAAAAAATACCAAAAAAGTAACATCAAAACAACGTATAATGTATATGAAAGGTTCATTAGATTATACCAAAAAAAATGGTATAACACTGAATTGAGACCGCCGAAAAAAACCCCAGAAAAAAAATTACCATCACAAAAAAAAAAATACCACTGAAGATGTTAATGTTCTTATAACGATATGTATGTAACAACCAAAAAAAAATAACTTATACAGATTAAGGATATTATCGTTATGTGTTGTTATGGCAAATACGCAAGTTTATATATAGATAAAAATAAATTATAAATACATTATTGTTTAACGTACAGTGAAAAATTGACATAGTAAAAGAAGGAAAAAAAATTAAAATAAATATATAAGAATACAATAATTGTATGATATGAACAAAAATTTCGATGATTTTGCATATAATTTTTTCTACTCAATATAAAAATTACTAATTAACTCTGAAATTTTCTATATTTTACTTGTGTTTGTATTTTTTTTTTTAATAATACCATTTTCTTATTGACTTTTTAATAATTAATTAAAATGCGTGGGAATTATAAATAATTATTTGTATACGTGAAGTATAATTATATTGTATATATATTATATTTATATAAGAAAATTCTTTTGATGAATTTATTTCATAACATTTTTTATTTGCTATACTCTTTAACTACGATTTGCCATTTTAATTTTGTTTTTGTGTATAAAATAAAAATCATTATAAAAACAATTGATTGTAATGTTTGTGAAGGGGGGGGGGGGGGGGGGTTGATGATGATAGGGAAAATTTCCATCTAATTTTTTTTTAATAATGTGACTGAATTTTAATGATTTAAATGAAACATAAAAATAAAAAATTCAAATAATTATAAAAAAATAACAACAGCAATATATTAACATTAATATTTTATCGATCTAAAATATACTTAAAATTTTTTTAAAATTTCTTATTTAGAATTAAATTTAAATTTAAGATTATTTAATCATTTCCTCCATTCTTATTAAATATAATAAATAATTGAATAATATTAATAATAATATTTTGTATTTGTATCTTTATATTTTCAGATGCCGCGATGAAAGATAATTTTTACATAGGAACATAACCAAAGCATTTTAATTATTTAATTAATTTATTTATATAACTATTTCTAATAATTTATTCAATATTAATAATTTATTTATAATATATAATTTTTTTTTTAAAACATAAGAATAATAATATATAATAATTTATATATATAGTAATAAAAAATTAAAAGAGAAGAAAAATCAACGGAGATTTTTTTTATCAATACAAAATACCTAAATGGAAAATATATATTTATAAAGTCGCCTTTTACAGACAACCTTCTTTTTTTTTGGAATTATATACTTTAAAGTTTTAATAATTATTTCTTTTTGAAAAGTAACATAAACACACAAAAGAAAGATACACATAAGAAAAGAAAAAAAATTATATTATATAAAAGTACAAAACCAACAAGTCTGAAAAATTAACCAAAAAATAAAATAAAAAATATTCAAAAGGTATCATACAAATAAAAAAACGAAAGCCATTTTCAAATACAATTTTCCCTCATTTTTTTTTGTTATAAAATATACAATTTTTTTTTGGATAATATTTTTAATCATCAATTGCTGATATTTAAAGGATAAAACATTTTTTGAGTTTGATAATATAATGAATAAATAAATTGAAACAAATAATAATATACAATTACATCCAGAAGCACAACAATATAAAATTATTTAGAAACAAAACTATAGTATATATATTTACATTTCTGATGATAAAATGAATAAAATATATTAAAAACATATATACAAAATAAATTTAAAAAATAGCACCAACTCATACAACAATATATATATATATACAATAAAACATATATACATACATACATACAATAAATTCCAGTATTACTATATACAAAAATTATCTATATTAACCAAAAATTAAATAAAATAATAAAATCACATAAAATATATTTAATAAATTAAATTTTTTAACAAAATAAAATTAATTCTATATACAATAAAACAAATAAATAAATATGTAACTCAAGTGTCCGATAAATCAGTACAAAACAGTAAAAAATAAGAAAATACAAACGCAGTAAAATTAAAGTGTTCAACTATAGCACCATAAAAAGAATGTGTTTAAATTTATTTTTTAAATCCTAAAAAACAAACATTAAACAAAATTAAGTTACCTTTTACCAAAAAATACAAATAAATAAAAAATAAATAATTAATTACCAAAAATAAAAAAATATATTTATTTAAAAATTGTAAACAATTTGTGAAAAAATATACAAAAATAATAGAAAATAAAAATTAAAACAATAGCCAATTGATAGTATTCTTCTATATATATATATATATATATATATATGTGTAAAAAAATAATAATTTTTGCGCCAATATTTTATATGTATACAAATCACAAATACTAAAAATAATTTATAAAAATTAAAATTAAAAAAAAAGAAAATTTACAGTGCAAATCTAAATGAAAAAAATTAATAAAAATTCATGCAACAATAATAATATTAATAATAAATTTCTGACGAAACCGTACGATAATCATCAAGTTCAAAAGTTAACTACCTCGACTTTTAAATGCGAAATTTTTTTTAATAAAATCAAGAAAAAAAATATTTAAGTGTATTTTTGCTTTTTTGTCATAAAAAGAAATAAAAAATAAGAAATAATCTAAATTAAATTAAATTACTTATGTGTTTTGTTTTGTTTTATTAGTGTCATATAACAATTTCTTTTTTTACATTTTTAATTTTAATTTTTTTATACATAAATTAAATAACTTTATCAACGTTCAATAATATAGTGGATATATAAATAAATATATCATTATTATTAATAATAATAATAATAATTGTGTGTGTGTGTGTTTTAATTTATTAATTTATTTATTTATTTATAAAACAAAAAATTAAATTTAATAAAAAAAAACTATATGAATTAAACCGACCATGAATATAAATTTGAACAAAATATAAATAAAATATAAGTTATATATACAGGACACGTACCGATATTAGATTGGTCCGTGACCGATCAGCGCGCGTCCATATATTTTTTTCTATATTTTATTAATCAATATTTTCATAATGGATAATGGCATCAATGATGAATGTTACAACAGCGGAAGACGTTACTGATACAACCTTACCATCTTTTTCAACATTCGCCAGCGAACTGGATCCAACGTGGGATTATTATGAGCGTGACACAAGATCAACGTTGTCAACCAATAATGTAACGGATGTGATCACTCAATCACACGCGAATAACTATACACGTCCTTGGGAAATGGACACAAAGGACAAGGGCTTTGAGCCCTTCTCCAAACTTCCATCATTTCAAAGTCAATTTCATGCATATTCCGAAACAAATTTAGTACCGGAACCTAGTTTACCACAAGTGGTAACGCCCGTACCGGTACCCGTATCACCAACTTCAGCATCACCCGGTCATAATGGTTCATTAACACAATTAACACCGATCAATCCATTACAAAGTGGGTTAACAACATTAGCTAGTCCAAGTTTTCATACGTTAACGGCCGTTAATACACGTACATATCCATTAGTGCCGGCACCCATACAAGCCCGTGACATTCCACAAATCAATCAACAATACATTGAAGAACGGCATATACAATTGTATCAACCGATAACAACAGCTGCATTCCCTCCACAAAATATGGTTACGGTTATCAAAAATGAACCAATACATTTTGATTTGAAAAATGGTTTACAACACCATCATCATCACCATCATCCACATCAACAACAACAACAACAAGTGGTACACCAACCACAAATACATCAACAGCAGCAACAACAACACCAACAGCAACAACAACAACTACAACATCATCATACAACATATCCAAATTCAATAATTGATAATAATAATGGGGTGGTGGGTGTTATTGGTATGAGTGTGATTAATAATAATAATAATAATAATAATAATAGTAATAGTAATAATAATAATATTAATCATAACAATAATAATAATATTAGTGGTAATGGTCTCAGTGTTATGGGTAATGGTAGTAGTGTTATAGTCAGCAGTGGTAATATCATAACCGGTGTTACAAGTAATACAAACAATATTCGTAATAGTAATAACAACGGTGGTATAAATGGTGGTGGCATTGGTAGTGGCACTAGCAATGGTAATAATGCAACATCCATTGGTATTGGCGGTGCATTTGATATTAAAATTGAAAAATCTGTATCACCTTTAATACGATGTGATGTACGGAAAAAGGAACGACGGAAAATTCGTGGCAGTTCATTGGAATCGAATGCCGAATCATCAGAAAGTAGTGCAATGGACATTGGCGGCGGTAATAGTAATAGTGTTAGCGGTGGTAATATCATTAATTGTAATGATGGTAATTCTGGTCAAGTGGCAGCTATTTCGAGTACGGCAAGTTTTAAAAGTCCATTGGGATCGATGGGCATCGGTGGAGATGACCATGATGGAAATGGCGATAAACAAGTATGTTTTATATTTATTTGTAATTATTTTTTTTGGTAATAGATATTATTTAATACATATATTTAATACCATTTTAATTGCATGTATTGCTTGTTTAATTAGTTTACGTATATAAATTTGCTTTGAATTTGTTAAAAATTTTTTTTTAATTAATAATTAACTAAAATAGGTGAACTATAAATTTGCCAAAACTTTTGCTAAGCGAAATAACAAATTTATTCGATTTATTAACACCTCCACATACAATAATTTATATATTCAATGTATAGAAAATATAAACCAAATTTTGAATTGTTTGATTATAAAGATTAAATTTTAACGATTTTTGTTCATATATGTAAAGAATGGATTAAAAAAAATATATAGAATTTATAAAATTTGCAATAACTTAGAGAACGACGGATGCCATATGTGTATGGTATATATACATAGTGTTGTTTTTATATACATAGTACCAACAACAGATAAAAAAAATTGGAAATTTTGTTATTCAAACGAAACATTTTTTTGTTTATTTTTTAATAGTATTTGTGGAAAAATTGACACCTGCTTGTTTTTATTATTAGTATTTTATTTTAAGTAATTTTGATACGATATACATAAATATATTGTTTTTTTTTTGTTAAATATGTCGTCCTTTAATATACATTATATCAACAAATATATATATTTGATTGTGTGCATTTTTTTATATTATCATATAATCTATAAATAAATTTGTGAAACCGTGGTAAAAAATATTTAAAATTAAAATTAGTTTGGTATATAGCAAAAGGCTTTCAATAACGGAAAAATGCTTTGAGAATGAAATTATCAAAAAAGAATAATAAATCATTTGAAAAATTTTCTAGTGAACGTACTTTGAAGTATCTATATGAAAATCATATAATTAAAAAGTTGGAAATGATAATAATTAAATAAAGTCATATGGAATTACCTTGCATATATATTAATAAATTTTCATTTTCTGTTATGCTTTATTAATTTTTTTATTTTGTTTAATTTTAACACTAATTTTTTTGGTTTGTTTTGCAACTTATTTAATATATATTATAAATTGTTAAAAATTTTTTATTATTTATGCAAAACATTATAATAATATATAATAATTAATTAATTAAATTTCATGAACTGCGTATATAATATCAAAATATATTCAAATAAAATAATGAGTTTCTTGCCAAAAAAAATAAATAGACTAACCTATCCCACAAAAAAAAAACATATATTTAAAATTGTGATCATTTGCAATCCGTTTATACAGGAAATGGACTGGTTCTCAACAGGAACAGCCCAACCAAATGATCATTTGATTGATGGCTCATATAACAGAAGGGGAAGAAAGGTAAATAAAGGGAAACGTTGCTATTATATATATATATATATCTATATATACATACAATTATATATTCACATATGGTTTATATTTATATTTTCATTTCATTATTTCATTTAATTAATTATCTTTTATTTACTTTTTCCCTTAAAAAAGAAACCATAACATGTACAAATTAATTGATTTCTTAAAATGAAATTCATTTATATATTCGTTTGTATGATTGATTAGAATTTTATTGAAATGATTTCTTGATTACAGTTTATCTATAGATATATATTTATTTATTTTATTTTATTGGAATATGGAATAATTGAATTTTTTCTGTTTTTTATAGTTTTTTCTTTGTATATTATTTTTTATATTTTAGTTATTATTTTAAGTTATTGTTATTTGTATGATTTTTTTTTATAAATTGTTTATTATTTATTTTTATAATATCATTAAAATCATTATCATAATTTGTAATTATTTTTTTTATGCTCAATTTACAGACCAAAAAGAAACGAAAACGTTGTGGTGAATGTATTGGATGTCAGAAAAAAGATAATTGTGGTGATTGTGCACCATGCCGTAATGATAAAAGTCATCAAATATGTAAACAACGGCGTTGTGAAAAATTAACAGATAAAAAAGTTAGTACATTTTATTTTTATTAATAAAAAAATAAATTCTATCGAATAATGAACATTTATTTTATGCGATAAGCAATATTATAATTTCATTTTATTGCAAAACATTTTATTTATTGACTGTCTGAATTTTTACTTTAAATATTTTTTAACTAAAATCATGAATGATGATTTACACACCAACAACAAAAAAATATCGATTACACAAAATAATTTCGTTGCATTATTTATTATTAATAATTTACCAAAATATAATAACCTAAAATGTATATACTCAAATACTGAATAATTTTATAATAAATATATAAATTATTATAAATAATAACCATATTTAATAATATAAAAAAGATTAAAAAAAAATTATTGAAAAAAATATTTTTAGAAATATAATTGTAATAATAATAATAATAATAATAACCAAACACTTATATTAAAATTATCCTATTTTTTTTTAATTTAATTTTATAAATAGCACGAGTACTTCACAATATTATATATATATATATATATTAGTGTATTTTTTTTTATTAATATTTTTATTATATTTTTATTAAAATAAAATGTATGATTATTTTATTCAAGGATATCATTTTAATAATTTTGATTTGTAAATATGTATTTATTTTTTTCGAACATTTATATTTATTGTGATAATATGCAATATTGTCCAACTGAATTAATATTAATATATACATTTAGTATTTACATGCATATACATATATACTGCATGCCGTACAGAGAAAATAATCTAAATATTTAACATCCGTTGTTCGATAAAATTATCAAATTAAAAGTAATTGTAAAAATTGTTATGATAACAGAATGATAAAAAATAAATAATCATACAATTTCATTTCATTTTTCTCTCTCTGGTACGGTGTTCGACGGTGCATGCATAATGTCTATATCTATATATATTTATCTTTTATCACACAAATATGAATATATTTATGATTTGATATATATTTTTTAACTCTTCATTTATTGCATAAATATGATTTGATTTTATTTTTGTTGGACATAAAAATAAAGTATATATAGTTTTCATAAACTTATTAACGCTATTTTATTATACATATATATAAATAACTTTAAATATTTTAAAATATTATAATATTTATTAAGAAAAAACCAAAAGCATTTTAAAAATGCTGTTTACTTATTTATACTTATTCATTATAGTTTATTCGTTGCGATATACAATTTTTCGTAAATACATAAATCGTTGATATAAATTACCAAATGAATTATTAATGAATGAAAGTTATATACAAATTTCACACACACACAATCTTTATAAGTTATTCAAATTATAAACTAATGTTTTGCTTTTTATTTATTTTATTTTAACGTATCTAAATATAAAATAATATTGTTTACATTATAAAATATTATTTTAAAATTAAACATTAATTAAAAATTCTTGAGTTTGAGTTAATTTTTAATTTATGTCTCAAATGGAATTAAACACTTTGAATAATTCCATATATTTATTCATTCTAATTACGTTTGTTTAACAAGTATCAAAATATCAATGAAGAAAAAAAACCAATCAATCTTTTTGAATAAATGAATAAAATTCATATTGAAAATATCTATATAACAACTGTCCTTTTTCTCTTTTTGAACAATTATTTTTTTCTTTCTTGTTTTGTATTTATATATATATATATGGAAAAAATAAAAGTACAAAAAATACATATATATATACATATCCAATGATACAATATACCATTAATTTCTTATTTCGGAAATAACATAAATATCTCAACTTCAATGTATATATGTATATAATAGATAATGTATAAAATAAATGTTTAACATCCTTTTTTTTCTGATTGATTTTGATGATATTCATATATAGCAGAGTATAGCGATACGTTCATATCTTTTAAATATATTTGTTCTCAAAGTCTTTCAAATGTATTTGTTTTTAAATGCGTTCAATGAATGACCATTAATGAACTTTTACAATATATATGCTTTCGATAGACGAATATAGTGTGTTGTTATACAGCATGTTACTTGTTTGACCTCTTTAAATTGAAGTTTTCTCTTCAAAAAAAAAACATTATTCGTTTTTTCATAAGTCAATCAAAAACGGTTAAATATATCTATGTCATATGTCTATATATATATATATATATATATATATATAAATAAAAAAAAACCTATATATCCGTATTTATATATTTATAAATACAAAAAAAAAAAAGGTAACTGGCTCATAAGTTATTTTTGAAAAAAAATAAAACATTATTAATATTATTATTATTATTTGTAATTTATTTACACTTATCAAAAGTTGAATAAACGCGACGTACATTTGAAATAAAAAAATATTAAAATAAAAACATATTTTATTTTAGTTATTTTTTTGCTCCTTTCTTTAAAATAATTTATACCTTGCATCTGTTCCTGTTTTATATTCCTGTTTGTTATATACATATATATATAGATATTCAATATAATACTGTATATATCTGGTAAATATATATGTTATATATGTTAATTTCACAACTTAACTTAAGCTATAAACATATATTAATATATATAAAGTCAGCCATACTTTTTAATATTACATATTATAAACAATTTTAAAAATAATGTACTTACCTCTATCTATCTATATAGATATTTTACGTTATATGTATGTTATATATCCTTTGTTGAATTATAAGTATATTTAATGCATATATAGCAAAAATAAACAAAAAAAAAAATTTAAGCCATTTATATATATAAAAAAAAAAAGTTAATCAATAAAAGCGTGCACATACAACTGTCTATATATTTCTTCTTTTTACAAAAATTATTAAATATATTTTCATATACTGCGATATGCGATGTGTGTTATATGTTGTTATAGTTTTTTTTTTTTAATCTTCAATATACATTTTAATAATAATAAGTGTATATATAATACGATTATGTATATATTTATTTTTCTGATATATAAAATAAATATTTAATTTTATATAAATGAATTTCACAATAAAAAATTTTAAATAAATAAAAAATATCATTCACGGTATCAATCATATTTACATACATAATAATATGATATACAATTTTATGACATACGGAATGGCGCTTTGAAATTCTATATTTTATGAAGCACTATTTTTGTACCGCATGGAAGTGCGGGTGTCTTTCAACATATGTATATATATATATATATATATATATATATATATATATATAATATAAAATGTAGGTGATGCGATAATGGTCTGATTTGATGATTTATGAGAAAATCAATAATATGTATTTATATGAATGTGTGTGCAAATATATTTAAATTTTAAATGATAAGAATTAATAATATTTGCGTAAGATTAAAAATGTGTTATTTACATATATAAAAAAATGGTTATATTTTTGTATAACAAAACACAAAACTATACATACATATTTATTCTATATATTCATTTCAATATGTGTATTTAAAAATACGTATAGTATCCTAAATTATGTTGATAAAGGAAATAAAAAAAAAACTAATCAATAAATTAAATAGCACGTGCTATACACTGGTTAAACTATATATGTATATAATTGTATATATACTATAGATATAAATGTGGGTATAATATTCTTTGTTATGGCAACCTGTAAAATGCATGGTATATATTATATATGGCATTTAATACTCGATTCGATATCCTTTACTTTAATTTTCGAATGTATATAAAAGAAACCTTTTAAAAAAAGTATTTTCATTCAATTCTATATTTGATATGTGCACTTTTATATATAATAAAATATCCTGCGTGAAAATTTAAATTTTGATTATTTTCAATTTCATACGTCCATATATAAAACCTGTACGGATTTGTATATATGAGACACACATGATATATAGTTACATTATATATATAGTTGAATTAGGATGACTCCTCTTATCCCATTCATAAGAATTACCCAATCCAGTATAATCTTCTATTTTTCCAATACGATTAGAAATTGAATAAAATGTATAATTCAAGTGGATTCATTGACCATTTTGAATAAATATCTGATGTTTTACTATCATTATTAATTTTAATGGATCTTAAAGGCGTAGAAAGTACTTTCTCGTAAAATGGTCATAAATAAATATAGGACATTCATCATCAATTAAAGATCACTGTATACGATCATTTTTTAATGCAAAAAATTGTAATTTCTTTAAACATGCACAATTATAGGAAAATACCAAATTTAAATTAATAATTTCATAAATATATAAAGTTAACAAAAATATTATTCACAAATTCATTATAAAATATAATACAACAATTGATGATGACTCTTTATTTACAATAGCAAATTTATATCTGAATACTAATAATAAAATAATCTTATATACATTTGAATAAATAATAGTTTTCTCGCACCATAATAAAATATCATGTTGATTATATATTATTATGCGTGTTTCTGTTTATATTGTAATATAAATTTATTTTAAACAATATGTAAAAAGTAGTATTCACACATTAAGAAAAGTATTTTCTCAAGTTCAAGATGATTCATATATATATGGTATATACATAATTGAATGAACTTATATATAGAAGTATAAATAAATATAATAAATTATAATAACAATAAAAATATATATAAATATCTAACTGTATGATTTGTATTCTGACTGTATGATGTGTGTATATAAATAATATATGTTAATTTAAGAAAAACATTTTAAGTGATCATACTTATATGTATTTTATATGTTTTTATGATGAATTGCAATGATGCATATATATACATTTATATAGTGAATTTTATTTAAAAATAAAAAACTTTCTGTTTCTTTTATCAAATATAACCGCAGCCAATAAACACTTTTTGCCACTCCTCATAAAATGACAAAATGTATGCAGTAACATAAATACAATACAGGAACATATAGTAAATGTGTGATCAATGTCATCTTATATATGTAGTTCATGTAGTTTTTATCATTATTATTATTAGTATAAATGATAATTTATTATATATTATATCAAATATAATCATATATAAATCATATAATATAATCAAATATATGTTGAATATAGAAGATTTCAAAGTGCATTCATTGAATGGAACAATTTAAAAAAAAAATACAAGAATGGTTTATATAATATAAAAAGTGAATTAGATCAGTCGTAACACATACAACAGAACTTGAAAAACGAAGTTTAGATAATTTTATTAAATGTATTATTAAAAATCATCTTTTTCTATTTTATATACATAGTAAATTATAACTTTGTTTATATAGTGAAATTTTATGATAAATATAAGGAATATCTTATATAGCTCTGAATAATTGAAAACTCGGGTATATTTTATTATACATTTACTTATATTTATGTAAATATCTGTTTACTTGTTTAGTATAAGGTATTAAACAAAGTTATATATACTTGCAAATAAATAATTCGTTATGAAAATACACATATATATTATACATAGCTATTTATAGCAACGGATAAGTTGAATTATTTAACATAAATTATGTTAAACGCATTTGATATACAACACATCGTGGTTTTTTATTATTATTATTATTATAAATATTGTTTTATATTTTTTTTTCCGATTATTTTATTTATATTGTTTTTGATTATTATGTACATCCTTTTTCTCTTATTTATATATAATAATTTTTACTTATAAATTAATATGCGCATGCAAATAAAAAGAGTGTATCTTAGCACTTTGAAAATGTTTTATATATAAAAGAAATGTAAATTAAATTGTATTTAATACGGGAAATTATTATTCGATTTTTATTTTTTCCACAAATTTTTCGATAGGCCCAAACACAAAGATCTTATTTATTTCATCATAGAAAACGTTTAAAGACCCTATGGGTATTAAAAAGAACTTTTTAGATATCTAATAAGTCAAATTTTTCATATATTTCACTTTGAAATAAAAAATATATAAAAATTCCCATCATTTACCTATATACGTGTTACATTTCAAATGTATATACGGATATTTTGTTTTTGATGAGACACACAAAAAAAACTTTCCAACATTATATGAATTAAATATTTTTATTTTTTTGTAAAGTAATACATCCCATATACTACTATATATATATAGTGTTTATTTTTCTTCTTCTTTTGTAAAGAACCAAAGCGCGTAAATAATGTCTCTTTATAGAAAATTTCATAATGTATGAATGATATAAATAATAATAATAATAAACATAATATAAAAGTATATTTATATGGATATAATGAAACATCTGCTTATGTCGGTAGCTATATGCATATACCTATATAAAGTTATATTAATGTTAAAACATTATATGTTCGTTAAAGATGTGAAAAAATTACTTCATCGTTGATATTATTATATGAATATTTATAAGATTTATATAAAAATTCTGAAACTTTTTTCTATACTTCAATATCATAACATTAAAATAATTTTAATTAATGTAATTAATAAATTATGTACTTAACACAAATTCAAAATGAAAAGGAGCTATAGCAAATGATAAGATATAACAAAGACAATACGATTACAAAAATGATATAGATTGGAATAACAAAATCATTATAAATGATAGAATATAAAGTTACATTAATCTATTAACACATATATAGTTATAGATAAACGAAATTAAAAACAATAATAAAGTTATATATAGTTGTTGAGGTAACTTATAAAATTATACGTATAAAATAAATTTATAAAAACAAATTATAATTTATTACATGTGTAACAAAATAAAAAAAAATAATACACAAACACTTAACGACGATGACGACGGACGCTGGCTTAACAATTTTTTTTTTACAATTGCTTTGCAACAATTTTTTTTTTCATTTTAAATCGAGACAATTAAAGAGATTACAATTTTTTTTTATTCATTTCATTTCATATTCACTTTTTTTTATTATTCATTTTATATTATTATATACATTTATCATAATATATTTATATAATTTTGCTCTCTGAAACTGGATGATCCGATAAAATAAAAAATATATGTATGGTATACTGTATGAATGATAATAATAATATAGATGTTTATTTTTTTTATACATAGTTTTAGTTTTATAATATACATTTTTTTTAATATATTCACATAAAAACTATATATATATATATTCTAAACAGTTTATCAAAATAATGTTCAGTACAAAATTTATGTATATAGTATACGACGGACGGAACGATCAAGCAAAATGTAAATTGTATTTGGTATAACTTTATTCAGATTTGTTTATGAAACATAATATATGGGACACTACTGTATATTTATAATATATATTTATTTATTTTTTTTTTAATAAATCTGTCTCTATATGTATGCATATCGTATCGTATATAAATACTTAATTTATTATATAAACGATAATAATCATCAAAAGGTTATTATGTTAAACATGTGAATGATGAAGCAAATTTATTAAGTAATTCGTTGAGTTTATATGTTTATATTATTTTTTGAGGAAGAGAACATTTTTTTTATCATTATTATCAAATACAGTCATTAAACATATATCAATTGTGATCAATCTAAAAATTGTATAATATAAAAATTCAATTGGTATATGTATAGATCATTTGAAATTACAGGAAGAATACGAATACTATTTGTTGTTAGTAAAAGGCGATACTAAATCCACCAGACGATTGATTTTAACGTTCGCCACAACATCCTTAAGATGTATAGGTTGCATGGTAATTTTCTCTGATTTTTCTAAATATATCATAAAATTTAAGGATTTCCATCGAACTAACTAACGATAATTTTTTCATTTTCATTTTTTTATACAGAAAACTAAAAATAATATATTTAAAAATATATTTTTAATTAACTCAATATCCATTTTAAACATTTTCGTTTATTTAATTTTTCCATATTTAAAATTCGTTTTTTTTTCTATAATATAAGTTCTCATGTCGAATAATAATAAAAATAAAAGGACTATACTCCAATCATATATATATATATATATATATATTTATATATATAATACTTAAATAAGGATAAATATATAGATAAAATCGTATTTACTATATATATATTATAGCACGTGTCTAAATATTTTAATAGCTTTATGAAAATCGTTTTCTAAAATTCTTCAAAACAGAAAGCAAAAAATATTAAAAAAAATGGAATTGGTTGAACAACCAAAAAAATTATCATTTTTAAAGGCAAACTTAATAGAACGTAAAATTATTTATCGTATTGGGGGTGTAACTTCTTAAATAATTTGTATATATAATTTATATTATATATTCGGCTTTGTATGTATATAATTACCTCTATATTGGTAATATATACAATGAAATAACATATCGATTTGTAATTTTTGTATAGAAATATATAGGATTCAAAACTATTTTGAAAAATTGTTATTATATATACCAAATAATTTTCAATATCCCTATATATAGTATATTGAAAAATTTAATACATTCTATATTTATAGATAAAGAATGTAAAAGACAATTTAATATATTTGAAAATCTGTAAAGTTTTTATTTGTATATATACGAAACCAAAATAATAAATATAATATATAGACAATAGAATTTATAATAATTTTAATATTTATTCATGTTATTGTATATTATACCTAATTCCATTTTGTGCAAAATTTTCAATAAATTTTTATTATTCATTGAAGAAATGTTAAAGCACCTACACCATCACCATAACCAAACCAAACCTTATATTTTAATGATTTATTACTATAATAAACACCCTGTTCTTAATGCATAAATTCATTTTACTAAAAAATATTAAATAATTTTCATTTGCGTTTTTTTTTATTTGTAAAAGAAAAAATAATAAAAATTTTCTTTCATTTTCTTTATCTAACCGACAATCACATACACATTTACTGTTTTGTCCTTTTTCTTATATATACTTTCTTCATCTAAAACTGTATTTTTACGTATTAGATTTTTTTTATTATTATTTATATACCTCTATATTTATATATTTTTATTATATATCTGAATAGAAATATAACTTGTCGTTTTCATCGTTTCACATAAATATGCAAATAAAAAAAAAAGGATTTTTTTTTGTTATCTAAAAGTAAGAAAAAAAAGAGTATTTTTTCAAGTGGTACAATCTTATATTACGATGTATATATATATATATATATATATTTAGTTAAATATATGTATATTTAAATGTATATAGATATAGATAGATGTACATTAATGTTTTTAATGTATGTAAAGCACAAAGAATGAATGAATGAATATATAAAATAAACGTACATAAAGGTTGAAAATAAGTCAAGTAGAAAAAATATCGTATATATATATAGAAAAGTTTTTCGTTTTATTTTTCTTCTTATAGTACCTAAATATAGTAAATCTTTCACGTATATGTGGCCATCTTCATATCCATCTACTAAATATATCTACTATATATTGTTAAAGAACGTTATTATTCAGAATCTGTGATATTTTTTTATTACTTTTTTTATTTTTGCTTACTGGTTTTGGACCAAAAAGTTTTATAAACTTATTTATACTATAATGTATATGAATATATAAATCTACCATATATATAGCGATTGTGTTTTGCAATTCATACACATAAAATAGAGTTTATATAAATGGAATATACACTTAATTGTTATCCTGTGCAAACATTTTGAATTTGAATATATATTATAAATTTTCAAACACCAGAATTTATTATATGTTATGTATGCGTATTTTAATGATACATTATAAAACTATATTGTAATTCAACTTCAATTTTCGTTTTGTTTTTTTTACACGTATAAAATGTACATTATTTAAAAAAGAAATCTTCTCCAATTACAATATCCGTTCAATTACATCCTTGTACAATTTTCATTTTGATACAACCATTGAGAAATAAAATATAAATTACATATATACATGTTATGTTTATATATACATAATAAAAAGATGATATATGTGACATACACAAAAGGCCAAATAAATCGTTTTGCAATATTATATAAAGAGGAAAAGGAACAAACATATTTGATTGAAAATATTCATGCACCTTGAAATAATGAAACAATATTCGTATAAGAAAAAAAAAATATATATTAAATGACAATCAAATGTAAATATATAGACAATTTACGCTGTTGAAATGTATATTTAACCATATATAAATCATTCAATTTTCAATCAACGACAAAAATACTATATGTATAATAAAATGAAAAAAAAAAATTTGAAACGCAAAAAGGTATTATAATATCAAAAAAAATTCACACCTTTTATATACATTATCATTTATATGTTTATATATATATAAAATATGATTGAAATAATATAATAATAACAATAAGTTTTATGATTCTTATCTTATACATAATATTCTTTTCAAATATTCATACGCATTTTTTTCTTCTTCTTTATGTCAAATATATCTATACATATAAATATAATATTAATAATATTAGGTAATTGAACTATAAAATTTCTTTCAAGTATATATAACTATATATAGGAATAATGGAAATAATAAGTTTGTATATATGGAAAAAATAGATATTTTATATGATTATCCTTATTTATTTATTTTTTTCATTTTTACACATAGTAAATTATAATTATCATTTAAAATCGTATTTCTATCGTATCCCGCATTTCCTTTTTTATTCCCATGAAGTGTATAAGTATGAAGAAAAAAAATTGTATTATGGAATATTTAAATATAGATTATATTTATGGAAAAGGAAGTTAATATATGTTACAATTTTTATTTTTAATATTTACCATTTTATATTTTGTTTGCGAAAACTTTTTTTTTCAAATATATAAGTTTTATTATATATTAATAATTATCTAACTTTTTTATAATAATAATAATAATAATCATGAAATCATCCGGTGTTTCAAATTTATTGTTAATATTTAAATAAAATGTTAATTTTACAAAATTTATAATTTCAGTTTTAAAAATATCGTAATATTTAATATTTGGTCTGAAGAATCTCCTTAGAGTTTATGTTGATTTGAATGGATTTTTTGTATACATAAAATACAATCAAACAATATATTATAATAGTAAAATATATTTATAAGATTCATTTCCGCAATGCACAAAAGAATGGTAATGTACCTCACTTAAGAAATGTTGATGAATCTGTTTTTAAATTATTATAATATCTTTCAATCTTTATATAAGCAATCTTTATTGCTTATGTATTCACTGTCTGTTTGTTGAGTTTTAATTTCTGTGGATGGTAACTTACAGTAAATAATAGTAAATGATTTTATTAAACTTTTCAACGTATTAAATATTCTGAATTTTTTTAGTTATTAATAATTTTTTATATACTTTTATAAGATTTTTAATAAATTTGTATTTTTTCATTTTTATTTTTTCTTATAGGTAAGTACCAATTTTAATATTTTCGGTCGAAAAATTACAAGAAAATCTATTTCATTGAACATATATGAAAAAAATTAGTTGGGGTAAGCAAGGAATAAAATACTATTATGAAATGAAAAAATTATATTTGTTTACGTCATATTCAAACGTTTGACAAAATGCGATAATATTTTAAAAGACTAATATTTTAATATACATTTCCAAAGATAACAATTACACTTAAACTATAATTATAAATATGAATGAATGTGACACATATAAAAATGCAATTTCAATCATTATGCAAAGGCTAATACAGATATAGAAATGATTAAAATATAAAACAATAATTGATATACAAAATATTTTATTAAATTATTACTACATAGTAACAAATAAGTGTATGTACCATTTCATTTCATTTTCTATTTTAATGTATTCTATTTGTGTTTTATTTACATATTAAGTAATCAAAATGTTATAAACAATTCTCTATACAGAATTTGATATAAATATATGTTTAAATAAAACATAATTCTATAATGTATTTTACAATACTAAAATTTAATATTAAAAATTATGTTATAAAAAAAATATATTATTATATCATTTAACAAATACTGTCACAGTATACCAATGCGATTATAATATAACAAAACATTTTTTACAATTTATAATATACATTATATTGTTTTTTTAATAAATTTTAATTAAAATAAATGTGTATTCTGTATTGCATATGTATGATAAAATTCATAAAATGTTTATGATCTTTAAAATTCACACGAGATGTCAAAAAAACTATAACATATATTGTCTGTTTACAACAAAAGTTTTACTACACATTTCTTAATATGAAATATTAGTCCTATTTAAAGGACTATGAACTATGTATATGCATCAAATTCATGTAATCCTACAGTATGGATATATGAACATGATGATGATGAGGATTATGAAATTAGAGAAAAAACCAAATATGAAAAATAATGCATATACATTTATTATTATTATTATTAATATTATACACAGATCCCATTAAAAGTAAATAAATTATATACAAAAAAAATAATAAAAGAATGGTATAAAATTATGTTAGTACAAAAAATAAAACAGGAATCCATTTTATCCTATCCCCGTGTGAGTGTGTGTGTTAATTTTTCTGCTCTTATACATTCACATATGTTAGCATTGTATATATAAAACAGACACTTTAAATCATAGATATATAATCAAATGATTGCCCAATTTTTCGAATTAGATAATTAAAAATTGATAAAGGACATTTGGATTATTTTAATTAAGATTTAATTTTCTATAAAATATGATTTTATAAAATTTGAAAAACACAATTTTCCTTTAAGTATCTTAAAACGACTATATCTAATAGATGAATTAAAAAAAGGATACAAATTATTCAAATGACATTTTCCTTGTACTTTATTTTAAGATTTTTCCGGATTTTTCCCGATAAAATTATCATATAATGTTATATATATGATTGCATTTTACCGTCGTCAACTGTATACATAGTTAACTGTAAATTTTAAGGATGCATACACCATTAAAGTGCATATAGCGTTGTATATACATGTTCTTAAACGCAGTTCAATCATAGTTCATTTAAAATATGAATCCTTATACATATATAGCTATATAAATATTCCTATATGTATTATATTTAAAATAATATAAAATTTTATACTACCCAACAATAATATAAAAATAAGCTCAAGTTTTTTTTTTTGTTCGTTTTGTTGTTTCATTTAATTTTATTATTTTATTTTTTTGAATTGAATTCGTTGCGGCAGGCAATAATGAATGGTACATTACATACATATATAATAATATACGACGTTATAGTTGATGGATATTATTTTATTAAAGTTTTATTGGATATGAGATTAAAAATAATATTGTTGTTCTTGTTAGTTAGTGTTAGTAGCAGCGATATTATAGTAAGAGTAGTTGTGAATGCATTTTATATATAAGGTTTGTGCACATCTGTCAGGGTTTGTTGTTAAAATATATATATTCTTATTTTTGTTGTAAATTTATTCGAAATACAACTGTGTTTCATATGATATATACATTAACGTATATAAATAAAATAAAACTCATGTGTAATAAATTGTATAATCCGAATTTTTAAGACACATTTATTTAATTCTATAATATATATATATTCATATATAGAAAAAAAGTAATAATAAGTACATTATCAAATAGTATAATAAATGCGTAATAAGGTTTTAAAAATTTAATTTATATGATATGTATTTAAAAGGTATATTTTAAATGGCAAATCATCTAAATATATACTGAGAACAATCCTATTTAAACAAATTATAATCAGATTTTTCAAACTTGCAGTAATTGAATGTTTTAATAATATTGCATAAATACGTATATATATGAAAAAGTTCAATCTACATAAATGATTTTGATCACATTATCAATAGAAGAGTATATATATAAATATTAAAAACGATGATGTGAAATTTAATTTTTTTTGGTTCCTTTTTTTCTATCTTCTCTTCCTTTTACGCAAACATAATTTTTAAAGAAATATTAATTAAAGATGATGTTTTTTTTTTTTAAATAACAAGATTTTACAGCTGTATTCTATATATTTAAAAATAAATAAATATTGTTTGTATAAAAACTTACACGTACGATGGGTATTCCTATATAGATGTAGATTTCTTTTTTTTGGTAAATTTAGTTCAATGAACTATAAATTTTTTAATAATAAATTAAATAAATATATAGAACATTATTATATAAATATAGTTGTTGATAGTATAGATGAAATGTTTAGATTTCATTTGAAAAAGTATTATATTTCAAAAATAGTATATATATAAATTACATTTTTTTTTTTTTAAATTCTTTTCATTTAATAAATAAAGAACGCATTTCTTTTGCAGTTTTCAATCAGTTCTTATCCATTTTTTTTAATTAATTCAATTTTTTATTTGCAAATTAAAAATCGACTTTGAATTCTATCAATTTTAAACATTTGTTTCTTTGAAATTTTATATTGTAAAGATTTTTGACTTTATGCTATTCTTTTCTAATTTTATTGAAAGTTTTTTCATTAAACTTCAATTTATATCTTTTCCAGAAATGAATTTCTGTATGTAAAGTATTTAAGAACAAATTAGAATAGATCTGTTTTTGTTTATTTGTTATAATGTTATCCGCATTGAGTATAGCTCATGAACAAAAACAAAATTGTTATATTCACAATTTTTTTTAATTATACTATTTATATAAAAAAATAATCTAAATTAAAAAATTCTTTTATAATAAAATTTTGATAATAGATTATCTATGAAGAGTTTCTTTTATATTTTCTATAATTATTTTATGAAGAGATTTTTTTATTATGTATAGATTATCCTTTTTTTTTACATCATACATTTTTGTTTGTTTTCTTTACAATTAACATGGATATAATTTATATTATATATATATATATATATATATATTATATCGATATAAAATCATTCTTGTATTATCAATTAATTATTAATCAATTTTTTTTACTGGGATACAAGAATAAGGGTTTCTTTTTAATTACTCAACGAGTATATTATCTAAAATATTTATTCAGTAATCCGTTCATTAAAAAATATCTAAATTTTATTTTGGTATTGAATAATAAATTGTACATGCATAACAAGGGCATTCGCTTGTAGTGAAACTTAAATTAAGATGCAATCAACGCAATTAATGAAAATAATTTGCGAATTCGGTCTTACAACTGTAAACTCCATATTGACTGATGAATTTTTCATTAAATTATTCTTTAATTCTAACATTTCATACGAATAATGTCAAAGTCAATGATGATTAAAAAAAAACATTGAATTTTTGGTTTTGTAACACTCATTACAAAAAATTCCCTTAAAAGATACGGAAAATAATTGATTTAAGACAAAAAGGTCCAAAAGTCATAATTGTATATGTTTATATTGGGAGAACTTAAATTAAATTAAAAAAACACTGATATGTATAATAATATATATTGCACGTGTACGAAAAGTTCAATTAAACAATATAAAAAAAAACATACACATTTTTTTTTTTTGCTTTCTTTTAAAAAATGTTATATAACGTAAAATTTTTATATAATTTGCGCTTTACACATAGAGGCAAACAATTAAAATAAAAAAGGGTTTAATTAAAAACAAAGAATCAATCTATATATGTACGTATTTATAGAAAATTCATTATTTTTTTTTCTTTCTTTCTTTCTTTGTTATAAAAACTCCTTATTTCCTTAACTAAAATTTATGTACATTCATTATAATAAATAAAAGAATGTATACATTGTTTTTATATTTATATATATATTTTTATAGTATACTTTTATAATGCAATTTCTTTTGTTAAATTTCTTTTTATTCCTATGTGTGTGTAAGTTTAATAACAAAAATCAATTCAACTTTCTTTTTTTCATTTTATTACAATAAAACCATAAGAGACAAGACAAAAAAAAATTAAATATAGAATAAATGGCACAAAGGATGTTGATAATAATAATAGTTAATATAAGGAAATAAAATTCAAAAAAATAAAATACGAAATTTCGAAAATATACGAAGAAATAAAAATAGGAAAATTCTTTATTATATATATACCATAATTATTAATATATATATATATATACTTTATACATTCTATAAATAATTTTACGTTTTTTATTTCTTTTATTTTATATTATATGTATACATATTTCAATATACATATAATTTTAAAACTGGATATTGTTTTTTTGCTTAAAAATATATCATTTTTTGGTTTGCGGCTTTAATCAATTTTCTTAATTAAGAGTTTATGAAGGACACCACAGAAAAAAATAGAAAAAAATTATTCATGCATGATAAATATAAATATACAGAAAAACAAAAATTTTTTTTACATAATCGCATTCATGAATAAATTTTAAAGAATATTAAACCATAAATACAAAAATATATTTTGTATATACATCGAAGAAATATATAAAGTTTTTATCTTTGTTCTGCGTAAATAAAAATTTATAATTATTATTATATATAGAATAGTACATATATGCAAATTATGATTATCGTTCTTATATATTATTATAAAAAATCTACATTGGGTTTGGTTGTAAATTTCTCTTAATTTTTTAATAATTTCATGCATATAGTCTTCGTCATTATAACCACATTTTATAAGTATAATATACAGAAGTATTCAAATAATTATCATTATAAGATTATAATCGGATTCTGTACTCCGTTTTTATGTGTGTGTTTGTGTGTATGTGCATCTCGGTCTATATATATAATTCATATTTAAATAAGAAGACAAGCCATTAAAATGAATGTTAATAAACAAAAAATAAAATTAAATATATTTCATCATCTCATATATGTAAATATATAGTATATATAATATTATAATGAAAATTATATTCATATAATAAATCTGCATATTGTCACCGCATATATAGAAGAAAAAAAATGTTATGGAACGTGCTTTTTTTCATTTTTGTCATTTGATATTTTGATCGGAAGTTATTCATGATTTTTTTTTTCATTACATTTCATTTCTTTTAATATATATCAAAGTGCATAAAATAAAATAAAGTAATTAAATGTGCATACATTCGTGTTAGATAAATATGCAGAGGCAGACAGACATTTTGGTACCTTTTTGTTTGTATATTTTAAATGCGTATTCTGTTATACATAAATTTTGAATATTAATATATTTTCGTCTTAAGAATAACCAGAATAACATAAACAATATAATGCGATAAATATCACAGCATAAAATATTGCTACCGAAATCAATTTGTACAATCACTTTTGTATTTTTCTTGTATATGTACCGTAAAGTATATGTATAAAAAAGTAATAATGCAATTCAAAAAAGACGAAAACGCATTTATTCTATACCATACCAATACAAAAAAAAATTATTTGAAAATTTTAAATGATTTAAGAGCATAAATACGATGATTTAAAAACCATTTCAATTAAAAATAAACATTGAAATTTTTAACATTGGCAGCTCTATTGATTTATAAATTAAAAAAAATATCCAACTATATAAATATATATATAAATTTTCCATTTAGTAATTCAATATAAAATAAATCAATTAAAGCAAAAGTGGATATATATAATATGTAAATATATACATAGAGAAAAACCTAATTAAATAAAAAATTAAAAAAAAAACATCCCCTCAAATGTAAAAAACAAAACAAAAAATTGACGTGTTTAATTTTCTCATACATGTACAACTATAAGAAGTATTATATATATATTTCACAAGCAAATATCACATAATTTATATGTGTGACATATCACAATGAAGAAGCCAGAGCCAGTATAGAGTATATATATACATAGCCGAGTAGCAGTAGCAGCAGTCAAATTTATTTGAATTAAAAAATAATAATAATAATAATTTGACGACGTAAGAAGACTTAAACAACAAAAAATTGTATATATACATATAAAATAAAAAATTATGTCCTTAAACGGAAATAACCATAAACAAAAAAAAACTGAAATATTAAACAGATTTAAACACGTGTTGCAATGATTCTGCCTATGGCTTTATATATATATATATCGAGCGATATATATAATGGATAATGGAATTGAAATTATAAAAGTGGGTGATTATAAAAGTTTTAAGCGTTTTAATCTGGATATAAATGCCGAATGAAGATTTTGGAAATTTAACCAATTTTTTATATGAGTAAAACTGCACTATCGATTTTATTGTTCTAACAATACCCATTAATATTAACTAATTTTGTATAAAAACAATTTAGAATGAAATTTCTTCGATAATGATTTATATATAAAAATTATACGGTTATACGGTTTCATAATAAATCCTATGTGTATAGCTTTCATCGGGACGTATTATTCAACTTTCTAGATATCCTTCTCATTAAACATTTTATCACTTATTTACAAAGATTTACAAAGATATAAATAATAATAATAATAATAATGAAAAAAAAATTAATATCATTATATTTACGTGTATTTTATAAAATATGTAAGTATTTATATATATATACATTTTTTTGGCTTTATATATATATATATTTTTGTGTTATGTATTTTTTTTTCATCATCAACTCTATGTATATAATAGACGATATAATATGTTATATATGATAGAATAACGTACACTTTTTCTTGCATTGGTACATCTGTCATTTAAATTTAGCTTTTTTTTTTTATTTTGGGTAAACAACAACAGGCATTGCGTTACGTTACAGTTGCTGTTTAAAATCTATTTATTTAATAAAGCAAAAATAATTATAATTTTTTTTAGTGATTTAAACAAGATATATATTTTTAATTCCATCAAATTATACCATACAAAAAAAAATGTTATTAACGATTTATACATAAAAATTATTAATTTTTAGCTTACGAATGAATTTTTTTTCTACTCCAGGCGTATTACAGAAAATCATACTCCAGGCGTATTACATCAAGTTTTATTCTTCGATTTATCTGAGATGTAAATGTATATAGCTTAAAAAGAGAATTGTTTAACAAAAAATGCAACAGACATAAATATCATCAAACTTGTCATTCCCAATCAATTGAATGTTTTCTTTTTTCTACAATATATATCATAACATTTCACAAGTAAAAACGTTTAATTCCTTTTTCATATCCTCAGTTAAATATTAATTTCATCATTGATTATAAATATCACAAAAAAAAAATAATAGAATGCCTATAAATAATGTGTGTTAAAGTATAAATGTCACAGTTAATTTACTTAAATTTAATAAGTATTATTTTGTTTGAAGTATTATATTATACGATAACCTTTCTCATTAAAAACGTTAATGAACGTTTATTTTTTTTTTATAATTCTTGATTCTTATTTTTTTTTGTAAAAGAAATGCATATCCTGCAATTATTGAGATGTTTTATACATATACAAAATAAATACATAACATAGAGGTATCATCACATAATAAGAAAAATTGTTTAACGTTAATTAAACATATTACATATATACTGGTAGACTAACATACAAAATATAGCCACCGTGTAAAAACACGTGTAATATAAATATATATATAACAAATCAAAGTCTTTTTCAAATCTTTTGATAATAATCAATATTTAATCGAATATATTCAATTAATGTTACCATCTCTCATCTATATATACATTTACTTTCCCTTATATAATCCAAAAGTTTATCTTCATATTATTGTATATGTTTTTCCATTGTATATAAAAACACCAAATAAAAAAATATCATAAATGTGATAAAAAAGGAAACATAACAAATAACGAATTTTGTATATTAAATATAACAATATATACATATATGCGGTATAACATAAATATATAACCAAATAAAGGAAACACATTAAAAGAACTATTAATAATAATCGCCTATAATAAAGTTGACAAAAAAATCAAATAAATAAATATTATATAGACCATCATAATCGGAAAAACGGAATGTGTAACGCACAACAATTCAAACAATTGATAAAATCTTGATCGTATTATATATGAATATATATAATTTGTTTGAATAATTTCAACTAATAATATTATATAGTAATAATAAAGGACAACTTTCTCTGTGATAATAGTAAATAGATAGATATATATATTCAGTCAGTCAGTCAGTCAGTAGCCAATTATTTCCGATTTATTATGATATAAAATAACAATATCTTTTCTTTAAATTGCCTATATAGTATATAATCATATAAAGCTTTAAATGTATATGGATTTTTTGTACATTATATTATTAACACACAAATCTATGTATATATAAATTTTGTTATTATTTTTTTTAAAAGATTTATTTTATCAACAATTTTTTATATATATCCAATTTGTATGTCATTAATTCCATATGTATCCTTCCATATTACCATTAAAAAAGATTAGTTTTTATGATTTTAACATTACCGCACATATACGGAGCTATGATTATCAATACGAACTAATGAAGATACATGCGATTATATACCTCCGTATATAATTTTTTTTATTTTAATGATTCAATAAACTACCTTTCTGTTTTTTTTTGGCTCTCTCTTCTTCTTTTGAATTCCTAATACAATACTACAATTGTATTTAAATATAATTAGCAATTTTACGTAAAAATCATATATACAAAATTAGAATATGCGGATACAATTTAAATAAAAAAAAAAGGGGATATTCAAACAATTATTTTTCCATTTTTTTTTTTGTGAAAATATAAAAATTTAAATTGAATCCATATAAAAAATTGTTTTACGCACAAATAATTTAGTAAGTATAGATATATTTTTTTTTATTAACTCGTCATATAAAAAAAAAAAAAAACTCCATTTGATTCATTTCCTATTCATTGATAGATTATTTCCTTTTTTATTTAATATCTTATTTCTTTAATATATATATATATACGCATTGCATTGCATGGTGCGTGTGTACCTATGAGATGATGTGCATTATTCATTTTTATTTGATTCAATTTTTCGTCCAAAACACATTTCTTTTTTTTACCCGTCGAATTATTAAATTTTGATGCAATTTTAAAAACAAATTATTCACCTTTATAATTTTAAAAGTAAATGGGGAGTTTTTTTTTTTTTATAATTTCCAATATTTATGCGAAATTTTATTGAAAAATTGTATTCGCAAATGGAAAATAAAATACAAATCAATAATAATGCAAATGTATGTGCCTCTTATACTACATATTTATTTCTGCATTTAGGCATCGATTCAATCACCATTAATCCCGTATTTATATTATAATTTATTGATACATCACAATGGAATATAAAAGATATTTATTATACTGTATAAAAATTGCGTAATGTTTATGTATTCGAATCCGTATGAATATATATTTATATAATATTAATGAATTCTATTATATGCATTGAACAGTATTCATTTTACCAAAAAAATTCGTTATTATTATGTGTAGTATAATATTACCGCATAATAACTATATATACTATTATTTATATCACAAATGATAAATGATCTCTGTTGTATATATATTAATAATTTAAATGCAATCAAATGCAGTTGCAGATGAAAAACATAAATAAATATATGAGAAAAAAAAATAAATAAAATCGATCGACATTTTTTCATATTTGTATATATTTTATCTGTCATCAATACAAATGTATTTTTGTGCACGTTCTTCATCCATATGTTTTTTTTTTGTTAGTTATATACATATTCATTTTTTTTTTCAATTATATATACATTTAATTGAATCCATATTTTCTATATCATCATCAACATCATCATGAACGGCGTCACCACCACCACCACCACCACCACCACCACCACCACCATCAAATAAGGTTTTATAACAAAAAAATGTAAAACAATACATACTGAATATATGTATATTCGATACCGCATAAAGTATTATATATGCAAATGCTTTATTATGGTATACCTTACGCACGCATAAAAATAAAAAAAAATGCATTGAGCATTTCAAAAAAAAAATTTATAGATGCAGTTTCATTTGTTTGTAAAAGGATATGTGTGTATATCCATTACATTACATATATGTTTATATATGCATCTATATATTTATTTATAAATCTATAATGCGTGCCAGTGGGGTGCAACCTATTTTGCTTGAGAGTAGGTCAATGTACGGCAACATTACACCAACAAATTTTGTTTTATTTATAAATACAAATTTCTGGCAAACGTGTTTTAAATAGTATAACAGATGTATATATATAGATATATACATAAAAAAAGGATGTTTGATGGGCAAAACATGAAATAAATAGTCCTTTTTTTCTTTTGGTTTTTTCAACTTTTTACTGTGTCATAATTGAACACAATATCTATATATAGTATATAAATATTTAGCCACAGGCTTCGGTTACTTTACTATAGATATATAAATGTACCTTTTTTTTATTATACTATATATTGTATATCTGTCTGAACGAAGGTATATATAGCAAAAGATAAAGCATTTATATAGTAAAAGTTATATATAGTAAAACATTTTGAATTAGTCATATGTTATTTTATTTGAAAAATTACAGTTTATTAAACCTTATATTTACAATAAGAAAAATCTATCAGGACAATGAACCCCAAATATCGTCAATATTTTGATGAAAAAATGTTATGGATACATTTGATTCTGCATTTATTTCTATTATATTTTCTTATTGATTTTGAAAATATTTTTTATTCATTTGTGCTAATTTCTAAATATTCTAAATTCTAATTTAAACTGATATAAATTTGATAACGAGGCATATTCAAATGCAATAAATATCATGAAATTCATACGCAAATAGTATATAGCAAATTTATTATATGCGAAAACGTTAGATAAAATTTTGTCTTTATCTAAAATACTTAAAATTATTATCATTAAATTTTCTATATACGTTTTAAAAAAAAATTATATGATGTTTATTTTTCATAATTTTCTTCTCTATATATAAATATAAATATGTATACAAAAAAGCTTTCTTATATTATTATTATTTTATTTTTTTTTTGTGTATACACGCAATTTGATATACGATTTTCTTAAAATTAAAAAAAAATTTCCTTTTTTTTTTGCTAAAATAAAAAAAAAAATGAAAGAAACGAAAAACCATATAACCATAAAAAAAATCATTATAACACTTGCTATTTTTATACTTTCTATATATATATATGAACATATTACATTATATGCTTTCTCTGCCCGTATATATCCTTATATATACTATGATCATTGCTTCATCATATATATACACACAATAGTTATATATTATTATTGCTGTTGTTGTTGTTATTTTTGTTTTTTTTTTAAAGAATATTTATATGATGGAAAAAAGAAAACGGCAACCAGAGAAGCTGAAAAAAGAAATAGATTTCAGTATATATAGCAAAAGGAAAATATAAACCTACAGGATCTTTACTCATTCCATATTGTCATGATATATAGTTAAAAACTTCAGAAATTTTTACAAGTATAAAAATATATACGTATATATTTTAGATATATTTGCCCGCTTTATATATGCCTTTGCCAATGCCTGTGCGTTTATAATATGCTTGCTTTTTACTTTGTATACTATATAGGTATACCATATATATCTATATTTTCCGTTTATATATGTTTTAAGTTTTCTTCTTTTTTTTTTTCATTTCTACATATATCTATTAAAATATATAAGGCATTTATATTTATATGCTTGAATTTTGTACATATACAGAACAAGCGTTTATTTCTTCCTATATATTTATACATATAAATATGCAGTACAGCATGTTTTTGGAAACGGTGATGGCTGTAATGGTTTATAAAGTTCCTGGTTTATAGTTTTAATAATCTATATTTACCATTTAAATTTTTCATTTCCTTATCAAAATTCTACATAAATAAATCATTTTATCAATATTAATTATCACATAATTAATATTGATCATTGATCAAATATCAAATATCACATAATTAATATTATCACATAATTAATATTGATCAAATAATTTATTTATGTAGAATTTTGATAAGGAAATGAATTCATACCTTAGCTATGGTTTTTGGTTACATATACACATTTATATAAATTTTTGTCAATGTAACATAACCATCTTTGGAATTTTATTCCCAGTTAAATATTGACAAAATTTTCCAAATTTCAATTATTGATGTAGAATTTTGTTTCGCCTTGCATGATACAAATAATTTATGTACATCAATTTTGTAATAATTGTTTTTTTTTTAACAAAACGAACGATTCCAATATTTATATTAAAAAAAATGGAATCCTTTAAATGAAAACTTACATAAATACATCCTGTATTTATAAAATACGAAAACTTATAATATACAAAATATATTTATATATATATATATTTATATATATATATATAATATAATGTACAAATGTACAAAAACTCATAAAAATGGCGTTCTAAAATCAACTAATACAAATGTATATATATACACATTATGATGGAGAAAATGTTTAGAAGAAAATCGATATCAGCGAAAGTGACTCATTCAGAAATTGTTCATATATATAAACGTAACGTAATATAAATATATATATATATATATGTATATAAATACAATTTTATTTATGTATATTTATATACAGAAATTTTCGTTGTAAAACTTTTTCGTATATAACAAGATAATAATATATGTATAGTATATATATATATATATATAGGAAATATATTATAACGAAGAGGTATATACCATAATTTTTAACTATAAAATAAATAAATATACAGATACATACGCACATATAGTCAAGCATTTGATATAAATTTTAACAAAATGAAAGAAAATTTTGGTTTTCATTTATAAATGCGGAATATTCCAATAGTAAATTGTAAAATAATAAAAATCTATATTATATATTTGAAAATATTCAGGGTTGTTCTTTATGGTGTGAATATATTAAAAAAAACATGAATATATTGAATAAAAGCAATTATTGATCGAATTTATGTCTATTACAATGAATGATAAAATCAATTAAAACTGTTTTTAGAGATATTTAATTATAATAGTATTAAAAAGTTAAAATATATTTAAAACTATTAAAAAACAAATAAACTATTTGAACTATTTGAAGATTCATATATGATTATAAAAATAACATTTTGGAAATTATTACAAAAAAAAACGTAAAATTAAACAATTTTGTAACTTATAAATACTCAAGGTATTATAAAATTTTGATAAATATTTAATTAAAAAAAAAAAATTAAATATACAGAGCACCATTAAATGGTATTGAAATTTCAATTTTTTCAATATACATTTTATTGAAGGACTTTAAACAAACATTTTACCTATGTATACGTACAAAATGACCAAAAAGAAATATTGATATTTTTCGATAATGTCGATTTATACTTGAAATACTTGCGACATGCATCATAACTCGTATATATATACCATTAAATTTTAATGGAAATAGCCAATAGAAAATAAATGGTGTTATACTTGTTATAATGTAATCTATATAATATAAATCGAATTTTTTCCAAATATAAATATATTATATTGTGTTGTATGTGCGTGTTTTTTTGATCATATATATTTATAAAATAAAAATGAAAACAAACAAAAAAATCGATAATCGCAGATACATATACAACATATAATAATGCACCCTGCTTGCATGTTTAACAAATAATAAAAAAAAATAAAATAATAAACAAATATATACATATATATAGTGGATATAACAACAAACGCAGCTACGTTAGTAACAACATCAACACAAAATTCAACCCTCAATTATTTTATATCGTATATATATAATAAATAGCAAAATGTATATAAAGTTTTACAACAATATTTATATTTTTATATATATATATATATGTATATCTGTTAGATGCACAAATACATTACAATAAAAATCATACATATAACATATTACCCTATTTTATACAATAAAATATATAGAATCATCCATATATATATATAACATTTATTTATTTACATGTATTACGTTGCACATTAATACATTGACACAAAAAAATTTTCCATATATTTTCCTTTTATATTTATGTTTTCCAATATATATGCAAAAGAATTCAAATATATATGTTTCTACAACACTATATATAAACGCATAAATTATACGTAAAATTAGTATTTACATTTTGTATATATATGAAATGAAATGAATATCTGGATGCAAATATACGCATCCCTTTAAATATATAAAATTTATATATACGCAATATATATTTATATGTACATAGAAAATCGATTAAATGAGTTGACATTATATATAAAATATGGTATGGAATTAGTTTTTGCTCAAAACGTTGTTATGTATATGTATATATATATATAGTTATTATAATTATACTTCTGCTTTTTCTGTTCTGTTAATAGAATAATGTGCATACGCACTTTTATACAAGCATATATAATATAATATATCATATATGCATATCATATACACACAACAAAGAAAGAATTGCATTGAATCATTGAATTTTTATTTATTTAATATGTATAGTATATGCATACGTATATATACATTTATCATATATGCAAGGATCTATATATATATATATATAGTTACAGATTATAAACGCATAATTTATATATATATATATGCATTGCAGCATATATTGAATTTCATTTTGATAAATAATATAAGACGCATCCATTAATATTATATATGTATATATTTTTTTCAACTTTTATAAAGGGATGAGTTTGTTGTAATTCAATTTTTCAATACCTAGATGCCAATAAAATTTGTATGAAAATTGTAATAAATTATTTATTTTTCATATTTCATATGCAAGTTATTTACTGTATATATAAATTTGAAATTCATTTTGAAAACATTAGATGATTAATCGATTTGATCACAGAAAATGTGTATTTGAATTTTTTCAATAATGTTTCTAATATTATATATTGTATAGTTAATAGTATATTGTATATACTATTAACTTATATATAGTTAAAATTAAATTAATATCGTTTCCACCTATATAAGAAATGCGGCTTCATATTCAACAAAATCTTACACTTTTTCATTTATCCAAATGTTTTGTCATAATATTCGAATCATATACTTTTACTTTTAAATCTTTTATTCCATCATAGAACTTTCTACTTGGTACTTTCATTCTTCGATCAATATCAATATAAGTACTATATGTTATACGATGCATTTAAATATACAAAATAAACGTGATTTATCTTTTATTATTGATCCCTTGTTATAATTCTTATTTAAGACATATAATTTTGCAGTATAGACAATTGGTATATATTTCAAAAAATGCTTACACGTAATATATATATAGCATATAGAAAAAAAAATTATATGATTTATCTTATTTATAGAGATAATTTTTTTTTTGCCAATCAATCATTGACAATTTAATTTTCCTACTGTGTGTATTCGTTTTTTTTATTCTTTTTTCATTTTAATTACATTGAATATTTGACATAAATAAATATAAAAATATATATATAAATATAAATTTTGTTGTGTATCATTTTCGATCTGTCTACGCGTATATATACACATTTAATAAATGAATTTAATAATCAAGGGAATTAAAGTTTTATTATTATTATTATTATAGAAGATTAATCTATAATAATGTATTTAGATTTTTAAGTAATATACTATAAATATCTATATATAACATGCGGGTTTTGTAATAAATTATTTTCTCTAAAAATTAATGTTTATTGTATAAAATTGATTTTGCGAGAAAGAAAAAGTAAAATAACAATAAATTTTTTTTGTTTTTTTTATATATATATATATATATTTTTTTTATATATATATATATATATTTTTTTTATATATATATATATATATATATATATGGTAAATTTTAAGCTACATATATAATAATGTAATTGAATTGAAAAGTTTGTTATTATAATATACTTAAAAATATTGTTGTGTGAAAAACATTTTGCTAAATATTTATATATTAATTTATTATTATTATATATATACCGACATATGAATGGAATTAAATTAGTTATACAAAAACCAAAGAAAATACATGCAAATATTTATATATTATATATATTTCATTGAATTTTACTCCAAAAGTTTCAAAAGTTTATAAAATTTATATCATATATATTATTTTAGATATATTTCTAAGAAATTTAATTATGAAAATCATAATTCTAAAAACATATAAAATATTAAAGGCATATGTTTATATTATATTTGGTAATATATATATATATATATATAATATATAAATAGAATATGCACAGGATATATGAAAATTGATTTTCATTTTAAATATTTACCACTATAATAATTTCAACTATATTAAGTTATTATATATACAATACATATATACATTTTAAAATAATTGTTATTTTAAAATATATATATAATGAGTATATTGTTCATTTCGCTAAATTTATCATTGGCAAAATCATACATACATATAATCACGTTATACACCGCACACGCTAAAATTTTCCTCGCTTCACTTACCCTTTAAAATAAGTACATATATATTAAATATTTTTTATATATATGTAAATTCGAAAAGTAGATTATATACTTTGCGTAAAGTAAAAGTAATATTGAAGCATACATTAACAATATAAAACCTAAATACATGTATTCATATATAGATAGGCATTTGTTTTGTGTACGATATACGTGTATTTTAAAGTGAAAATTATCTTATCATAATAAATTAAATAATATTATATCTAATTATTTTAATTATTATTTCATCTTCAATATAATAATAATAATAATCACACAATATTGTACAAATAAATAATATCGTTATATTTACATTCTATATATAGATATGTATATATTATAATATATGTTTTGAACGTCTGCTATTCTGATATTTTCAGTATATTAATAATATCCATATATATAAACAATTTAATAATATTAAAATATGTCGCCACACGTTTCGATTTTCACTATACCATACATATATAAATGCGTTTATTTACATCATTGAACATAACATATCGAAATATATGAAACTAAATATACAAATATATACCTGTGATGTATAGAAAAACTCATCCCAATTCATTTCCATATATTTGGATACATATATCTATATTTATTTATACTTATATATGATGAATATACATACATGAATGAGTATACATACGTTCTTATAATAATAATAATAATACTATTCATATTTATATAATAATATATACGTTTTGCTTAAAATATATATAATATTTATATGTACATAAATTGCATGTTTATTATACGTATATATATAATATATAATATATGTATCCATAATGCTATATACAGCCTATAGACAAAAATATTATTTATATATATATATCGAAATTTAGCCAACAACATTCTCTATATACTATATATTCCCCAAATATAAACATTCTATATTATATATACCGCATTTACAAAGTTTGTTATTTTATAAAAAAGTTATATATATATATATAAATAAGTTTGACTTGAAAACACTCATGGGTAAAGATGGAAAATTGTATGCGTGTACAGGGAAAATTTCCTGATTCTTATATCTACATATATATATATATATAATAACAAGAATTTGATTTACTGAATAAACTCTGGCGTATGTACGTGATTTTACTCCATTTCCCGATGAGTTTGAACATAATTTTTGTTTTTTTTATATGCATTTATATATAATAATTTTTATTTTATATATATTCACAAATATTTTATTATATTACTAAAAATATATGATGTATATAAAAAAATATAACAGGCAAAGAAATATATAAAAAATTGAATTTTTAAAAATATAAAATACCATTCTTATAATGTTCGTGTTTTTGATAATACTATTATTATTATTATTATTATTACTCTTTGTATGTTTGTGGTTTTTCTTTATATATAAACATAGACCACAATAAAAAAAACATCAACCAAAATAATTAGGAACATATACTTTTAACAAAAAAATAAAATAAAAACTGAAGAAAAATATTCCTATATACTAACAACATTTTTACCAGCATCTTCAACATCATAAATGTCCGACAAACATCGCGTTTATATAAACCGATGTATAGTGTGTGGTTGAGTCAAACCACTCTTGCAGTAAATATTTATTTTTTTTTTTACAAAAACATAGGCAACAAAAAACTTAACAATATCCTAAACGTTTTTTTTCTCAATGTGTAGGTTTTTTTTTGGTAATGTTTTTTTTTTGTAGGAAATAAATTTGTATCATAAAAACCATTAAGAATTCTGGATGGCATATTAAATTTTTTATAGAAAATATATTCAGTTCAATATATATATATAAAATTTTTCCTTCATAATTTTTAACTTTTATATATATAACTTAAATTTAGAAAAAAAAAAATAAAGAGTATACAATTTTATATATATTTAAAATAGATATCACTGTGCGGTTTTTTTATATAAATAATAAAATATTCCAAAATGTAATACGATGTAAGATAATGAAATGAAAAATAACAAAAAAAAAAATCAGCTTTTTAACGCAAGTTCTTCTCAATGAATATCATCACCCATAATTTAAATTTTCAATTAAAATACATTATCTATATACATATATATAAATAATGTTCTTGTATAAATTATATATCGGATATAAATATTCAAATTTATTATATACCTTAAATATTTATGGCATGCGGTGTATATTGTGAAAATTGCGAAAATGCTAAAAATGGATTGTTAATTTAATTTTTATTTTAACATATAAAATAATTCATCCTATAAAATATTGGATATATATATATACATATATATTATTTTATATTTTATTTAGTGGTAAAGTCATATAAAGTGGTTTTCTGTCTTTCTTTCAAAACACTTATGAAAAAATCTCTTAAATTAGGGAACTTTCAAGAGTCATCACTCATCATATATATATTTATGTATATATGTATGTTTTATATCGTATATTTATATATATAATATTGAATATAAATATTAATTAAATTATTTAAAAAAAATGGAAAAGTCAAAAAATACTTTAATTTTTGAAAATATCTATACAAATGTGAATTCTAGTTCTAGATATGGCCTAGCAAAATGGGATATGTCTTCCGTTGGATTCTAGTCCACAACCTCAACGTTTAGTGATTTAAAAATTTAAAGATCTTTGGAGTAGTTTAACGTACAAGTTTAACGTAAAACAAATTCAATTCTACATTTATGTATATATAGAAACTTAATTATATATGATATATTTTAAAATCAATAAAAAGAGTTACAACATAAAATAATTTTTTAACAAAAAAAAAATCCTTAATTTAATCTTTACTTTCCCACCCGGAAAAAAAAACTTTTACATATAGAATTTTTCTATATGGGTTAAACATCATTTTTATAAACAATTTATACAAATAATTCGTGTCTATACATATACAAATAATAAAAAAATAAATAAAATAAATGAAATAAAAAGAAATAAAATATAAAAATCACATTTAAAATGAAAATTAAATTAAAATAAATTAAATAATATAAAATCAAGGAATTTATATGTTATTTTGTCAAAATTTAATTTAATTTCATCGCTATATATACTTTAATATCTTTATATATACATGAATGTGTATATGTGATTTCGTTTATGTATATATGTTGCTTTGCGAATTCATATATATATTTGAAATGAACACATATCGCACATATATGGAAAAACATATATATATAAAATAAAGTACCCTCATCCTTATATCCGCATCTATACGCCATATTTTATTTATATACTATTGTATTTTTCATTTATTTTATATATAAAAATAATATACAGTTTTTCACAATTGATTTTGGTCCAATTTACATTTTTGTTGAAAGTATATTAAAATAGAGAATTTGTCATACATCAAAAAAATTGTCTGAATTTTCATGAATGGATCCTAGATGATTTTTATTATACTTTGTATTACAATTTTTACCAAAAATGATTTTGCATAAGTGTCAAATACACATACATTTGGTCATACAATTGTATACAAAACATTATATTTAAAAAAAAATTGCATGTGTACATCCTTAAATCGTATATAACAAAATTTATATATAGCCAGTTAAATGTATATTCAAATATATATGTCCCTTTTGGTATTATATGTACATATTGTAAATATATCGATATGATGTATGAAAGGTATATATATATATATATATGAATTTTGTTACTTTATACGGCTTAAACGAATTTTTTATATAGTGACATTTAAAGTACTCACAGTTGTCATAAAATTTTAAGTTTATCATATCGTTTGTAAACCAAATACACAAGCACTAAAAATTATAAATATATACGCATATAAGGATATCACAACAAAACATATAAGAATATATATATATATATATGTTTGCAAATGTATACACTTATAATATTTTGATTAAATTTTATAAAAGATTTTATATTTTTTTTTATATATACAAATACAAATTTATATAATAGGGTTAACAATATAATAGACACAAAATAAAATTTTCTATTACAACAATATGGCGATGGATATATGAACATATTATATTTACATTTATATTCCCTGTCTGTATATAAACGTATAATGTAATTTTATTTTTTTTTTTGCTTATATACTCTTTTATATATATAGAAATTTGTATTGTAATGTAAACATTTTCTATAATTTTAATATATTTCTATATATATAAAAAATATATTTATATAGAAAAATTTATAATAAAATATCAATTTCATAAGATGAAAAATGGAAATTAAAAATTAATCTTATATATAAAACATATATTCAAATATATTTCTAGAGCAACAAAATGTAACGAGATAAAGGGGAATTTATATATTTATAATTAAATTTTAGACTTGCAATTTCTATTTATATATATATATATATATATAGATTTTATCTTATTAATGAGTACCTCGATCTATATATATATATATATAACTCTGTGGTGTAAATGTTAAAAATGCCAACCTAAAAATTCTAACGAAATTTTGGGGTCGTGGGTTCGAATCCTACTGAATGCATAAAATATGTTTTGTGTTTTCGGTTATTTTTCGAATCTGAATTTTAACACAGAGTTGTATATTCCGCTTGCGGTTGGTCGTACGGCTAATTACCGACACCGTAAAAGCCACAAATTAAGTAACTAATAACAGAAGGCTGTTGTTGGACGCTAAAACCAGATTGTTGGTTGTATAGCGAAAAATTTATTTTTATTTTTATATATATATATATATATATATATATATAAACACATTAACAATAGAACATCGATTTCTTTAAGACAATCCATTTATATATATGTATATATACTATCGCTATCTCTATAACATATAATCCTTTATTATTCTTAATTGTCTTATATTTTTTTCGTTGAAGATATTTCAACGTTGTTATAACTGAATTGTAAATAAACAAAAAATGATGATCTTATATAGCGTGCGTATATATATATAACGTTTACGTTGTTTTATCTATATTTATACTTTTTTTTATATATATTGGTGTATTGTTATAATATGAAGCAAAAAATAAAAATATTTTTGAAATTTAATACAATCTTTGAAATATTTAATTACCAAACGCAATATAACAAAAAAAAAAAACAAAATACAAAAACCATGAAAAATATTAGAATATTTTTCATTTTAATTAAATTCATTTTTTTTTTTTTTTGTATATACGGATTTTTTTTACATTATATTTATGTTTTTTATTTAAAAATAAAACAAATACAAAAAAAAAATGTGATTAAGCTTTAAACAATAAATGCTTTATGTTTAAAAAATGACATCGAATATTTATTATTATATGTATTTCGATTTTATTCATATTTATAATACTCAAATATATGCAAAAGAAATTATCGCAAATAATGATGGTGTTATTTTAATGTATAATATAAAAACATAATTGAAACCTTTATCGTTGTTTTTTGTTTTATTAAAATTATAAAACATCATTTATATTTATAGGTAAAAATAATAATGATAAAATAAAGATATAAAAAGTTTAATTAGGTTATATAACATAATATGATTTTCCATTTTTTTTCTTCAAAGTATCTTTTATCAAATATCTCTCTTTAAACAATGTTTAAATAATAACATTTATTATATTCAATCTGAAAGGCAAAAAGGTAAAATTTTTGATAAGTTAATGATAATTTTTGGTTTATATAACCTTTGCAGTAAATATTTATTTATATTTTTTGTTGGTAACAAAAACCATTAATCATGTTATTATTTATATCAATTGATGATGTAATATTTTAAATCCGTTTTTATAGAAAAAAATATTATTAATAATCGATTATATGTATAATGTTTATTTGATAGATTATAATAAAACGACTTAATTATATGATTTGACAATATTTTTCCATTTTTATGGTCATTTTTTGCTTAAATGTTTGGAGATATAATATGTATAACCAATATGACTCAAATGAAAATCGTAATCGAATTTACTTGTATTTTTTTTTATATATATAAAAAAAAAAGTTAGTTAAATTTGATAAACACAAAAGAAAACTACATGTATATATTTTGCGATTGAAATCATACAAAAATTCCCAGAATAAAAATCTACAAAATTATATATAATAAATCTTAATGTTGTTTTTCTATTTTTCGTTTCTGGGAACTTTTTTTTTCTATTAATAAGATACAATATTATTTATTTAGTTGTTTTTGTTTTTTGTACTGAAATGAATGATATATTCTTATATATAACGAAAGCTTTCCAATTTTCCATAAATAAAATTCACACCCTATAATTATATAAGTACACATAAATTTATCTAATATATATTTTGTTATGTGAAAGAAGAAAAGGCTATTTGCGTGATCTATTACATTTATATATATATACATATATCTATGTTGAAATTTATATATGCGTTCAGAATGATTTATTTTTATAATTCAAAATATAATTTTCATTTAGTCTTTTATTTCTTATATTCTATATATATAATGGATATTCTTTTGATTTCATGTTTATTTCGATATTATAGTTTCTATAGCAAGAATTATATATTTATTGTAATGTATTTTTTATTAAAGAAATCAAATTTTCAATCGCATAATGATTATAATAATCGATCATTAGACTTATTATCAATTTTATAAAATACCATATACATAACTATCATTTCCATTGTATTGAAATATTCAATGGTGTCTAAAATACTGCAATTATCCTTTTTAAATAAACAATAATAGATTAAGAAATGCAAATAAATTTATAGAATGAAAATCCTGCACAATAAATATGTTGTATGATAGCGCATATTTATTGGGTTGTGGGGGTTTGACATTTATACAAATATAAGTACATTTGAATAGATGACACTCGAATTATTTAACATTTGAACAATTTCAAATTCATTCAATCGATTTAAATGTCAATTTTAACCAAATTATAATTTAAATTTTACCCTTTAAATTCCCTCCAACGTTTCAAAGCATGCAATGTTAAATACAATAAATGTTTCTTTAACATATCCTGATGGAATTTAACCTTCGTGTAAATTTATTGTATATATACAATTTAAACATTATTATATATGAATTACAATTTACAAACAACCCCTATCTATATCTATATGGATATATTTATCAAAATGTTTGTATATATATATAAATAGAAAGACGACCCTCGCGTTATCATAGATATAATATATATATATATATATATATATATAATATGGATGATATCATATATAGTATATATATATATATACAAGTTTATACTAAATACCATATAAATACGATTGATAACATGACCTTCCTTAATATTATAATTTATAAGATTATATTATGAAAATTTTGTTGTTATGATGAAATTTCTTATTATATAATGTTCGGTAATTTAATTTATCCGTAAAATCTCCAAGATGTATGATATACAAAGCATTTCGTATCGCATCTTTCTTTATTAAATTTTCATTTAAAATTTTGTATTTTCATTCTAAAAACATATTTGAAAAACTATAAAGTGTTGCTAAAGGATTCATTCAAATTATCCTCGTATATTTTTGTAATAATTATATTTTTAAATATAAATATTTACAATATTTTTAAGTTGTTTAAAATTTTAGATGAATATACAAAATTTTTGCTTATTCTCATCTCTCAATATATTCGCATTTATATTTTACCTATCTAAATATTTATAATTTTCTTTCTGTTTACTTTAACCAGAAAAGGTATATTTATTTATAAATAAATACATGATTGTATAAATAAAATCCATGTTTATATATCAAAAATAGCAAAAATAAAAGAAAAACAATAGCTCTATTATATATATGTATATATGGTATATATTTTTCAAAAGTATATCGTTTATATATAATACATTTTATGATTTGATATGTAAATATCATCAAATGAAAATAAACGATGTGAAGGATGACTTTGGATAAATTTATTTTACATAAACGTTACAGATTTATATTTTATGATATATATAAAAGAAAAGCATATCTATATACATAAGCAAAAACGTGAGCATTGAAAGGAATAATATATTATGTGATATTGAGTCTATATTGTATATATACGATTTGTTTTCGGAAAACTTCCGAATTTATATATATATAAAATGCATATCTATATATCCATCTACATACATATATACGACATGTATATCTTGCGTTGCGTATATACATATAGAATTTATATACCAAATAAAGTACACCCAAAAGGCATCAAATAATAATAATATTATTAGGGCAAACCATAAACCTTATCAAAATCTCCCCAAATGAAGGAAAAAAATAAATATAATATAATATAATATCATACATACAAAAACAGACAGACAAAATATAAATATATATATATATATATATATATTACAAAAAGTTAGGGTGTATGTACTTGTTATATAACTATATATATGAATATATATAATACACATTAAGTATTCCGATAAATATATATACATAGTGGTGTAGAAAATATGTATATAATATACTATATATAAATGTGATATGGTGTATAATATTACTGGTGTGTTTTCGTAAAAGAAGAGGTTTTTGTTATGAATGGTAAATTCATTGGCAAAAAATAAAAAAAGAAAAAAAGGAATTCCCTTGCATATATACTATTTTATATATATTTATATACTATGTATTGTATTGTATTATATATATATATTAGGTATATATAATATGTTGGGGTAGGTACCTAAAATATATAAATAAATATATATATAAATACAGATCCATCACCCAAAAATTTTCCTAACCTGTATCGTCGTATATTATATACATATCATTTTATATTTATATATACTAAACCTCTATATATATTATATAGTATATGTATATAATCAGAGAAGGTTATGTTATATAAAATAAACTGTTTTATATATATATGTATGTATATTGTTGGTTAAAGAAATACTATTGTTATGTTATGTTACTGCGATGATATGTATATAATATAATACGAATGTCAAGGGTGTAAAGAAAATAGAAATTGATAACGTTTATACAATCACCATAATATATATAGTATATATATATAGACATTGTAGTAATCGTGTATTAACAACAAAATTTATACCCCAACATCTTGTACCCGATGATTTATAAAAAAAAATACTTTATTTACGAATTTCATGTGTTTTTAAATATAGAAAATAAACAAACGAAAAAGTGTTTTAGTTGAGTAATATGAATTACATATAGAACAATAAAAACCCAATTTAATGAATCAATTCTAAATAACTGTTGCCCAATTTTTGATATACATTTGCACAAAGCGAAATTAAAAAACGGTGATATTATTTCCTTGAATCATCAAAATACAACGAATCATAGATGGAATTTCTTGATGATTTCTCAAGATCCATTTCGCCTAACCATATAGATTTCTAAAACCATAATATTTCTTCGAACTGTGGAGGAAATACAGTAAAAAAGTGGCTTTCTTAAATGTTTCGGTATTGTATAAAAATATTTTTTGGTTATTTACCTTGCTTATCATAAAATGAAATAGATTTTGGGTATATACCTACATGAAAAACAAATTCAGTTATTTATATATAGGTGTAAAGGGATGATTTTTTGTTATATGAAATTGTTTAATATCTGTAGAGGGTTGAATGAATGGTTTTGCGAAAAAACAACAGGTTATATACAAATTATATTTATCTTCATAATTTTATATAAATATATAACGTGTGAAAATATCTATATATATATATAGATCTAAACAAACGGGGGTGCTCTTTTATATTCACATTTTAAGTATGAATATAAACATTTATTATATAATTTTATACTACATATTTAAACGATTTGTAAATCATGAATGAATTTATTTTATATATACAATAAAATGTTGTGTTTTTTTTTGTTATTTATCACCGTGTTTTTAATTTTATTACATAACAAATATATCCAAATTATGGGACACAACAAGTAGATATACATATAACTTCTTTATATCTCTTCATATATATAGTATATATATACAAATTAAAATATATCAAAAGGGTTAAACGCGTTATTTATATAAAGAATATACTTTTTAACTTTAAAATTTAGTCACATTTACATTAAAATGTTATTGAACAATTCCGAAGAAAAAAAAAGGGATATCCTTCACCAGAAATGAAACAACAAAAGCAAATTATCCCGGAATTATTTTTGTCATATAAACTTCATGCATTTCTATATATATTTCTATATTGAATATTTGTGGATCGGTTGTATTTTTTTGCCATGATGACATTCATTCGCATGTAAAATTTTTGAGGGTGCATCTACATGTACTATAGAGGATATTAGGGGAAGGGTACACTATATTTAAGGGTATTTAATCATATTTTCATATATTAATTGTTGAACATGCATATATTTATATATACAATTTTTGCTAAATATATATTTGTAGTAAAATTGGACCCCATATATGATGATACCCTTCTATATATATATATATATTATGTTTTTCCATCAAGTCATTTATATACTAATTTTCACCTTATATATTATAATGTTATAAAATTCACTTGAAGTAAATATTAAAATATTAACTTTAACTTTATATAATCACAGAAAATATATAAATATAAATCAGGTGATTTCTGTTTTATTCCAAATATATACCGCCAAAATATGTGATATATATACATATATATTTTAGATATGATCCTATATAAAGCGTTGGTATAAATACAAAATACATATAAGGTTGTTGGACGACAGACATTTTTTTATATTTATTTTTTGGGGTAGTAAAAATATTATATGATAAGGGGAATATTTTTATATGGTATATACCAATATCATTCTTATCTATATTTGTTTTATGTAAAGTTTTTTTTATATTTATATGTATATTATATATGCAATTTGACATTCAAATATTTAAAGGAATGAAGTGAATTTTGTATATTTCTACATATAATAAAATGTAGATTATATTGTCATTTATACATTTTGTATGGAGTAAAAACTTTCAGGGTTCCGGAAATTGTGTGTTATATATAAATATTTGAATATATATCCAATCCATATATGATTATATATACATTATTAGAATGAACAGAAAAAAATTAGGGTAATTTATGTAAAGGAATTTTTTCCTTTCAAATATTCACTATATACGTCATCATATAGAATAATATAATAACTCATTTATATATACATATTACATACATATACAAGAAGAAGTTATAAAGAATATTTTCAATAAATTTTTATGTTTGTGAGGTGATGACATAATTTATTATATAGAGATATATAGATAATAATAATAATAATAAATGATCCCTATAAAACACATATATTTTATTAAGTTATCAACCCCTTTTCGTGTTTCATATATATTATATAGATTATATAAATACCCGCCACGTTGATATATATATATTTATTTATATTTTTGTTATATTGTTTTTAACCCTGATTAGCTGGTATATATTTGGCATAATCAATGAAAAAAAATTAAAATATATGTATACACAAACGAAAAACACCTGTTTCTGTCAGTTTATATAAATTTATGTATGCTTTTGTATATCGCATTGTGGTGATATGCGAGGGTGCGACATTATATTTCTATATATATATATATGATATAATACTAATAAGGCATAGAGGAATACCCATGCATATATATACGTTAATATTCTTTAACTTTATATTATTCGGATATTATAGAGTATATTTAAATATATTTAATTGTATTTACTTTTTGATTGTTTGATTGAGATTTTGTATTATATATTTTGATTGTGTTTGTGATTTCATATATATATATTTATTATTTGCGTTAGGGGTTTCAGTTTTCGTTATCAAGTTCAAGGGTATATTTGACTACAATTGTAAATAACATACACTTGTGTATAAAAAGTCATTAAAATTATTCTATTTATCGCTAATTTGGTTTTATTAAAGGATCTTTATTGCATTATTTTGTATCTCATTGTAAGAGGTATTTGTTCCAGGTATAAAAATTACAAATATTTGGTAATGGATTGGACAGTGGGATGCTTGGAAATTGTAGATCACTTATCCGTTTTGTTTCGTTCTAATGTTAAAAATGTTTTATTAACTCATTAGGCTATAGCGACATATATGGCATACAAATATTGCTTATAAATGTACAAAACATCATAAGTTCAAATGCCATTTCTTTAAAAAATATATAATTGTAGATAAAGTTCACACGATAAAGTTTTCTTTTTTATTCAACATTTTATTTGAAAATATACATTATTATTATTATTATTTAACAACTAATGTTGTATGTAAAATGCCAACATTAGTTTTTAATAAGCACTATGGCTGCTAGGGCCTTTGGCTTTTACCGGAATTAGAAATCATTAATATTATAACTATTAATGTAATTTTAATAATGATGATGAGTATTTGTTATATACTTTCATATATAATTGCGAGTATGTGTGTGTAGACTTTGTTAATCTTTGGCCGCGTCCGACACAATATACCAAAGATATTCATTAATTTGATCCCAATGAATAAATGGTGACTTAGTTCATGAATTCAAATCATAAAAAGCACAGTAAAAATTTTCCGGCTAGGATTTGAACTCGTGACCACCCGCAATTGGGTTGGATGCTTTATCAACGGCACCACCAAGTCGTCTTTGAAAATATACAAAAATGTATATTTATTTTAAAAAATAAATATAATATTTTAATTATTTTATACATATATAATATTTAAAATTTATTTTTATATTATATAATAAAGGGTGCGATAGATATTTTAATTAAATTGAATTATTTGTATTAATATATATATTTCATTTTTATTTCAAATATATATAATTAGTTTGTTATATTTATACAATATTTATATAATTGTATATAAATAGTAATAACAATTTTATTATATAATTTTATTCATTATATATTATATATATAAACATAAAATTTAATTACATAATTATTATGGTTTGGAGAATAAAATGTCCACGTCACCCAAATGTAAATAAAAAATGTAACAATTTATATAATGAGTCAATTATATTTGAATATATTTTTATATATATTTACAAATAAATAAATATATTATATGGAATTTAAAGTAACTAAAAATATTTATCAAAATTATTAACACCTTTTATTTTTTATTATATTATTTATTCCTATTATATTATATGTCTTAATATAACATCATAAAGTACAGAGAGTGTTTACGAATTTAATTGTAATATACTAAAATAGATATCTAATTAATACCTTTTTACGTATTTGGTTGAAATGAAAAATATCCAAATCATTTATTTAATTTTAAATTTAAATTCTATAATTGAATGGGCGAAATAATGTTATATTTGGCACAACTTTTCAAAGACATTATTCCTAGGGCCTGCAAAATTACCGAATTTCGGTTTTACCGGGAAACGGTAAATATTTGGATAAAAAACCGGTTTACCGGTAAATTACCGGTAAACCTGTTTTTAAATGTAAAAAGTCATGTATAGCATATTAATGATTGCTGGAGGAAAAAAAAACCTACGAAGAAATAAATAACAATAATTTTATAATATTTATAGTGTAAATTATAAAACTTTAATTCAATAAGAAAATAAGAAAATATAACAATTCAAATATAAAACTCAAATTACTTCTAAAAAATACGTTAATTTAATAAAACACTAATTTTTTTTAAATGGTCAATACATCTTTTGTGCATTGAAATATGCCCTTGTTTGACAAAAACCGAGTAGCAACCGAACAGAAAAAAATCAGAACTTTAAAAAAATCAGTTGTTTGACTGTTCAGGTCTTTATAAAAAACAGAACCAAAAGAGAGTAGATGATTGTTTGATAAAATGAGTGTTCGGTTATTTCAGTTCAGACTCATTTTTCTACTCCGTTAAAATCGACGGTGCGAATCAAAGAACCCAATTTTTGTTTTGTTTGTTATTCTTTTTTTTCCTTTTTAAAAAAATGACCGAAATTGCCGGTAAATTTAAAAAAAAACCGGTAATATAAACGGTAATTTATCGTACGGTAAACCGGTGAACCGGTAAACCGGTGAACCGGTAAACCGGTGAACCGGTAAACCGTTTACCGGTAATGCAACCCCTAATTATTCCTATATATACGAAAATATTTAATCTGAAATTATGTCCGAATATTACATAAAAATTGTATTTCATTCAATTTTATTTGATTTTGCAAGTGATATTATGTTAACCTATATGCTTATTATATCAGGAACATATTATCTTATCCACTCAGAAAAGAAACTCTTAAACGAATTTAAAATACAAAAATTTGACCTACATTTTTTCTACAATAATACTTGCAACCAATCAAATATTTTTCTATACACAATAATTATATATGTAAATAAACATTTGTAGAAATTTTTTTTACATATACTATATCCATTTACTTATTACGGAATGTATGAAAAAAATAAACTTCATTCAGTTATATGTTAATATGATAACACACAAATAGATCTAAAACTATATACACATATCATTATAATATCATACAAATTTTCACTTATTCATTCATTCACCCATTTAGTATATTTATTTATACACATCAAAATATATTTATTCATAGAGAAAATTATATACGAAATAGTCACTATATATGTCTGTACGAATAGAACCTTGTTATTGACCTTCAATGTATATTGTATATATAATCATTAGGTCTTCTTATACAATTTCATAAATATGCAGTAGTAAACATACATTACTTCTTACTCTATATATATAAAAAATAAATAAAATCATATATCTGTTATATACCCACACACTAACTTTGAATATGTCTTTTCTATTGCATATATTGCGTATATCACATCATTTATTTTCATATATTATATATCTTTTTCCATTTACTTTAGTATATATGAAAATGAATATATATGTTTAGAGAATGATTTTGCCTTTTCAATGTACACAATAGATGTACATATGTATTTAGTAAAATATAACACGATCATCATATATATAATTATATATATATACATATTGCATATAAAAAAAAGTCTACATAAAGAAAAGTCAATTTTGTGTAAAGTAAATGAAACCCCAATCAAATTTTTATTATCTATATTCTCATAAACATATATATATGACTTTGACTAAATATCTAACAAAACCATATAGCCGCACAAATGCGTATACAATATTAACTAACCAAATCTATTTAATAATAAAATGTAACAAATCAATTTTGTCTGTCTGATGTCTGTGTTGATCTTATATAATATATAGATATGTTATAATATGTATAAAATATATTTAGATTTGTATAGAAGATATAAAACACGAACATTTAAATTATTATTGGATGCGTGTTTTGATAATATTTATGCAGAGTTCTTTTTGATATCCATATGATTTAAAGACAAAAAATTTTGTGGATTTCATTTATTATATATGCCTATATGATTCGTAGTGTTCGTAGCTATATATAAAAAATAGTATTTTACCCTAAATTTAACCATTAATTTATTATATTTTATATCATTATAATTATAATAGATATACGCTCTGTTATTACCATACATATAGTTTTTATTTTATTTTACTATATAATCTCTTAATATTCATTATATATGGAATTTATTATATATATGACCATCCATATATATATAGACTGCAATGTTAACCTTTCATTATTAACCCTCAACAAATAGGTATGTATATCTAAAAAGAAGGACGGTCACAATACACAACATATGATAAAATTCACTGTCCAAGAACACAAAAAATTAAAACAATAACAAACCAAACGAAAATAATGGGAAATTTGTGCGATGTTGTTGTTTTATATAATTTTTATATATCCTTTTTATCCTTTCCTCATAGTACATACAAATATGTATTCAAATTTGTATGTATTTTTTTTCCATTTAGATGTCAATGTATTTTTTTGTTTTATTATTTGGAGGATTTACAGAAATATTATCATGCATATACAAATATAGGATTAAGGTGACCGCATAGCAAAATAAAACTAACCTTTGGTAACAAAATTATATCATCATATAAATAGATTTCGTCTATACTTCTATATATTTCTTATGTACATATATTTTGAATGAAACATTTTGTATATATATAATGATAAAAATAAAACATATTTTTACGTTAGGATATAATTTTATATATAATATTTATCTCAAGTTATAGTTATTTATAAATAAATGTTCTATAATGTTTTTTTTTATATATTGGATGATGACATGAAAGAATATCAGACATTTTTATATTTCTTACTATAGCAAAAAAAAAATAATAAATAATATTGTATATTATTATACATGTAAAAATTTGGGGTTGTTTTTATTTTTTCTTCATATATCTATATATATATATATATATATATATATATATATATATATATATATATATATTACATGTATTTGTCTTCGTTTGGGGTCGTCATCATCGTCATACTAATATAAATATCCTCATATACTATATATAACATGAAGTTGAAATATATTCTCATTGTCAGTAACTATATATATATATATATGTAATATAGCCATATCATCGTATTGATATATATTATTATACACAATAATATCTTCTTTATATAGCGGCTTATATCATCATTGCCAGTTATATATAAATAAATATTTGCCGGTACATATACGGACATATAAATATAAAAAAGGATATATATATAGTTGTTATCATAAAATTCCAAGTACAAACATTTTGAATGTTGTTGTTTTTGTTTTAGGTTTGGTTTATAGCCAGTCTCAAGGTTAAGAAATCATAAATGACTAGACTTTTCTTGATTGATGGGTGAACAATATAATATATGAAAGTTTTTATACATATATTTATTTATTGTTATATGGTTTTATATAAAAATTTGCACTCTATGCGTGTGTACAATATAATAATAAATATATATGTATATATAGAGAAAAGAAACCGAAACTACCCTATTAATAAAAAAAAAAATACACACAGTATTATTACATATGTATATATAGGATTTTCATGTTGGGGTTATTTATATATATTTTTCTTTATATTTTTATATATCAACAACATTCATATTTATAAGAAGAAGATGATATAAAATCATCTGTTTATTTTTATGTTGAATCAGTTGAAGATAATACACAAAATTTTATTATTTCTTTTTTTGCTGCTTTTGAGTTTTTTGTTCCCATAAGGATTTCAGTTTTATTTGTGCACTTAAATAAAGATAAATAAAAACATATTGTTATACATGGTTAAAATGTAATTTATTTTATTTATATATATATATATAAAACGAAAAACAAATAGGTGAAATTAAGTGGCCCTATTTGCATTAAGTATTGCAATTGAATATTAAATAAATTATCATCTATAAATCAAAATATTATGATTTATTTTAAGCATGAATTTCTACTATATAATATAATTATATCTATATATTTTGACCATATATAGACATAACTTTTAAATTTAATTATTATCTAAAAATAAATTATGTATTTGAATATATAATTAGCATCAAAAAAATAGTATAGAAAAACATGACCCATATATTTCATATATTTTAAAACATTTTCTATTTATATATATAATATAACATCTAAAACAGTAATGTATTTATACATCTAATGATGGATAAAAATACGTTAAATGTATACGCATATTTAGTTCGTAAAATAGAACATAAACGTGAAAGGTATATCTGGTTAAAAAGAATATTCTCTATATATATTTATAAAATGTTATACAAATAAAACTTTTTTTTTCCATCCATATATATACATATATATTTAGAGCAGACGACAAATTAAGATTTTGAAAATAACGAAAAGTTAAAAAAGAAAAAAAAAACACTAGATGTTTATTTATATATCCAATCGTATACAAAATACAACAAAATTAAAACATGTGTGTTTAGTCTTTAAAAGCGATATTTATATATATATTTTTGACATATATATATAATTTGGATATACGATGTACGTGCGTATGGATAAACATTTGCTCTATATAGACAATTTTATTCAGACATTTATAGTAATTTTGGAAGAAAAAAAAAGTTAAATAATTATTTATTTTTAGAATCTCAGAATTAAGCCATGCATATGATGATTATTCTTATATATAAAACACCATATTTTCATCTCTTTTATAGTTTAACAAAATTTCAATTTCAATTCTATATATGGTATATGTGTAAATGTGTCACAAAAGGTTATATTCTATTTATATATATATATCAGTATAGTTTAAATAAATAAATAATCTATAAAATAAACGCGATATACATATGATGATGGTACTTTATATGATTTTTAACATTATTTATACCTTCTTCATATTCATATGCATTTTAAAATGTGTATATGTCAAAAAAAATTACATTTACAAGAAATTATTTGTTGAAAAAAATTATCTTATATAATATATAACTATAACTGATTTGCTCGCTGCTTCTTCGATTCAGATATTTATATATTAGAAGTGTTAAGAAACTATGATTTATTTCAATAAATTGTGTGTAATATTATATACTATATCTAAAAAGCGATAGACACTAAAGTGGATCATTAATCAAAAATAATTCGTATATAAATGGAATTCAAAAGTACTCTATATCTATATATGGAAAATAAATACATTTATTTGTTCAATTATGGTTCATCAATATATAGAGATATAGTGTGCATATGAAATGATAATGTATTCGATATTATTATTCTCCGAAATCCTGATTAATATTTTGGTAATTCAAATATTATAATGATAGATGCGATATATATTCAATGCAATATATATATGCATATAGAAAATTAGTTCGATGAAAAGGTTAATTATAAATCTTGTTAAAAAGCTGTTTTTATGTGCGTTAATTTTTTTTAATTATTTTGTTAATATATATGATTTTTCAAAAAGGAGTTAATAAAAAAAATATTTTTTTAAAAGGATTTTAATGAGTTTTTTAATGATTTTAATGACAATGTCATTATATTACCATTTATATATAGGATATTTGTATTTCACATATATATATATATAGTATAAATACGCATTAGTGTTTTAAATGTTGTTTATTTATCCATAAAACCTCCTTCCAACTGCCAACAATACACTTAAGCCAACAATTCATCATTGTTTAATTCCATGTCTAAAAAAAACTATTATTATAGTTCAAGACCTTCAAAATTTCGATAAAAAATTGTTTATATATAAATAAGTTCGACAAAAATTACTTCAAATCAAATAGGGAAAATTTTATTTTTATAGATAAGCTGACAAATAAATACCAATATATATTTACTTCACGTTCATTATGATAAATTCTATTATAAAAAACAGCATTAAATTTTAATTCTAATATAAATTCAGCTTTGCTTATTTCCCAAAAAACACCAAAATCTGTAATATGAATAATATATTAATTATATATAAATATAAAAAAAACCCATCAAACTTATCTGTCTGAAAATGGTCTAGCCCTAAATTTATCTTTATTGTTAAAAATTCTTCTAAATCATTATATTTATTTACTTTTTTTTTATTTTTTAATGTATCCTCCAATACCTTATTTTATTTTGTATATATAGCAAATAAAGTATAATTCTAAAATAATATATCGCAACTATACGAATATATTTTTCAATATAACATCTGTCGTATGTATATATAAAATAATTTCTTTTATATACAAAGATGTGAATGGATATACTTTTTATTGTAAAATGTTTTTTTTTCATATGCCAAATGCACGACTTTATTCGCATTTTATTATATATAAGTTTTATTGTATTTAAAAAAAAATAATGAATATTTTTGCAATAAAAATAATAAATTATTAATGAAATATGTGAAAAAATACGTATTATATCTTATTTACAGCAAATCAACCATATATATATAATATTATTTATTGTATTATATACAATTAAAAATCGTTATAATCATTTTCTGATATTTGAAAGCATATATATGAAATGTTCAAATAATAATAGTTATATATTTTTGTATGTATATATAAAATAGATATATATTTTTGTATTATGTTGTATATATAAAAATCAATATTATTTCACGTTTGTTTACTTCTTTTACTATAATATATTTAGACAAACAAAAAATCATACAATATTTGTTATTGTTATGATAATAAATTAATATATCACCTTAATTAAATTGAATTACATATATGTAATTCTATATAGTTGTATGAACAAAATGTTTTTGTAAAATGTACGCGCGAACAATAAATACACAAAATTAGTAAATTAATTTAAATAAAATATATATAACGTTATTTATTTTATTGTATTTTGTATTTACATACTCGTACTCGCATTTGGATCATGAATGAATTGTATATACTTTTAAAAGAAAAATTTATTATTTTAATAAAATGTAATATTATATATATCCTACCAAGGGTGTTATAAAATGATATGTAGCATATTTATACTAAAGAATGGGAAATATAACATCGGTAACGCATAACCAAAAAAAAAAAAAACAAAAAAGAAACAAATATCCAAAATTATAAATGTCATAAATAGTATTTATATACTTAAATAAATCAATAATTTCTATATATGTACTTACATAGCAAATGTTATTTCATTATATCTTGATGTATGGCTATAGAAATGTGAACTTATATAAATTGTGATTATTATAGTAAATTAATATACAAAACTATATAATTCGTTTATTATATTATCATATATATGATATTTATACGTATACATATTTAATGTAAAAATTAATTTTGATATTATGCAGCTGTTTTAATATAATCATATTTAATCGTATTATATACGTTAAATTATAATTTATTTTATAAATGGATGTGTGTATTTATTATATATGTATATATTGTTTATAAGATGTAAATAAGTAATAATAATCATAATTGTAAATATGAGCTTGTATTACTAAATAAATTATAACTGAAACACGGAAGTTTATTTTTTGTAGAAAAACTTAATTCATATAAGTAATAATTTTTTCCACAAATTTTCAATTAAGATTAAAATTCATATAAATAAAAAGTGATTATTATTATTACAATTATCAAATTGTTTTATTGTTACATTGATAAGAAAAAACTATGTTATTCGATTTTATCGAACATAACGTCAAAGTTAATACAATTCACTTTATATAGTAATGTAAAAGGACTTTCATAATAAATTGAAAAAAATAGACATTTCATAGTACATTTAATTTGTAAAAAAAAACCATCCGTTACAGAACATAAATTTTCATTAGAATTTTCTTGAAAGTATAAGGATATATGTAAAAATTTGAGGAAAATCTCATATAGCATAACCCATTTCGTATACGATGTTTTTAAAGTAAAATTAATATAACTGCTAGCGACACCTAGATTTGAATAGAATTACATTAACATTTTCGAATATGAAAAGCTACATCGACAACCAATAAGCAAATATACCAACCCAATCTTCTTGTGTTTTTATATTAATCCTCTATTGTTTCAACAATTTACCACTATTAAATATTGTAATTTTCAGTATATTTCATGTTCTTATAGTATTTACAGAGCTTTTTCGAATATTCAGAAAATTAAATAGATTTCATCTACGTATTTTACAAAAAATTACCTATGAATTTATATATATTTTGATAATATGGAAAATGCAAAATTTAAAATAGAAAATATTTTTTAATATCCTTTAAATGAACAATTATTTTTTGAATTTTTTTCGTTTTTATTCTTTAATTTCAGCTGATTTATGGTGCCGATGGAACATTAATACGTGGTGAATCAAGACGTGGACGTGGAAAAGGCAGAGGTGGTGGTACTGTAAGTATCGTATTTTATAATTTCTAATTAATGCATTAACTTTATCGAATATTGTTTAAATGATTTATTATATCGATTAACAAATTGATTTATATTTTGTAATATTAAATCAAGTATTTATATAAAAAAAAATTCTTATATGCGTGAAATATATTTAATGTGTTTTGGAAAAGAATTTGTTATATAGAATAGAATGAATGTTAAGGGAAATAATTTTTTTTTTCATTTTGGTTTGTCGTCTTAAGCAATAAGCAATTTCGCGGTAATATAAATAAAAAATGTTGTTATTTTTTATGTGATAAACGATAAAAAAAAAACAACCAACAAAAAATTTTACTATTGTACCAAACAATAAAATATCAATTTTGAATAATATTGAAATTGATATATAAATATTACGAATATTTTATATACGCATAACTTATTTGAATATATAGATGTGTGATAATATTTATTCAAATATGTTCTGAAACACAGGAAATATATATATATATATATATAAGTATCGTCTCGCATATATCCATTTATAGATGTGTTGTATATATATAAAAAAAATATGATCTGAGATTGACGGCAATTTATTTCGAAAATTTATTATTATTGTTGTTATATATATATATATATATATATATATATATTATATTTATGGAGTTATTGTGTTTGTGTCATAATCATATATATATATATAAACACTTTATATATAATATCAGAATACTTCCTTTTATATCATTGCTATTTAGAGGAAACAAATTATTTACCATGATAATAATAAAAATAATAAAAATAATAAATAATATAAGTAAAGTATTTTTATATTTTTTTTAACCGAAACACTATTATTTTTACCAGAAATTTAGGGGCTCCATCGATTATAGAAAGAATGTATGTGTGACAATAGAATACAATAATTTATTAATATCATTTTTATTACTTTTATATTGATGATATATGTAAGGGATATATGTATAATAAAATATTTGAATGATATTTGTATTTAGGTTTCGTATTCGAAATGGCAAAAATATATATAAATCACACACGCATTTAATCAAATTATAGTATAAATATAATAAATTTAAAGGAAAATATAACAAAAAATATAAACTGCTTATAAAAAAAACAATTTTTTTATTTGACGTATATGAAAATCGATTTATAACTGACATTGATTTATTTGAAAATTTATTACCATTCATTGATTTTTATTTAAAAGAAAAGTAAAGTTTTTTTTTATATCTTTTATATTTATTTTAAATTTTTCTTTATATTTATCTTAAATTTTATTTTTATATGATGACCTAATTATTTATATCCCTTGTCGTGTATATTTTGTATATACTAAAGTAAAGGTGTATATAATCTTTTTTTGTTTTCATATTTAGAATAATATAAACCAAAAAAAAAATATCTACCATTTTCTAAACCTATATTTACAATGTTTGCAATTTTTTTCTTATATATATATATATTAGACACAATTTATTATATAAATATAACAATTTTTTTTTCGTCTGCACCTTTTACTGTATACAAGTTTAAAAAAAAAAAATGTATATATAATAAATATTAAATGATGTGAAAATACACAAAAAAAAAGGATTTTCTTTTTTCCATTATTGTATTTATATGGAAAAATAAAAAGGAAATTGCCTGTTATTTTATTTATTTATAGATGTACTCTTTTTTGGAAAATGAATAAAAAGGAATTTTCTTTATTTTTTTTTTTAATTTAATTTAAAATTATGTAATAAAATATTTAATGAAAATAAAAATATTTATAAACAAGGGTTATTATACTCTTATATACACATATTTCGCGTTTAATATTATAATGCATTTACTTATATAACAATTGTGTGATGTATATATATATGCGGATTATTAAAGAGGATAGGTAAATTAAGCATATTTATACAATATGGTAAAGAATTATTTGAGGATATAACTTTAGTTTACCTAAATCTGATCTGAATAAAAATGTATTTTACGTTTTTTTTTATTTTTGTAAAATATCTGCGTGAATATAATAATAATGAAGAGTTAAAAATAAAGTTTTTTTTATTTAACAATTTGTGTTTTGAAATGCATCACAATTTATTTAGATATATATCGAAAGACGAATATTTTTAATATTTATGAAAATATTTTTAATATTTATGAAAATATTTTGTGTAAACTTTTATTAAAAATTATATAAAGAATTAAACATTCGTAGATTCAAAGGCAAGAAAAAATAGAAACATTATCAAAATACTTGCTGATAATAATTTTTATTACTTTTTACCGAAAATTAAATTAAATAATTTATCATATATGTATAACAAAAGAAAATATGTCCGTATATTAAAATGATTACAATTTTATCAAAAACTATACATAGCTAAAAAAATAAAATACATACTTTTTCATACAATCCATTGAATGAAAGCAATGAAAGATAATATAATGATATCGTATAAGATATTTTAATATTTGTGATTTGGTGACATAAAAGAAAAATTGCTTTAACAGCGTTTTCGCATATTATTATATTGTATTTTTTACAATATCATAAAAAATTGTCCAATTAAATGTAACGAAGCGGAAGAATGATAACAAAAAATGTACACGAAAATATAATATTTTATTTTTATTAGATCTGTATATATATAAATTTAAGTTAATATAGCAATTTTTGTTTGAACATATCTATACTATAATTATTATATCTATGTATATACTGAGCTATGAAATGATTATAAACATATTTATTATTTATTAACAAAATTATTTGATTGTCTCAATTGTGTATATTATGTATGTATGGTATATAATTGATGTAAAATATTTTATTAATTTGCCTAAATAGATAAATTATATCTTGTTAAAGGTGTAACAATTATAATATACATATACATCAAACACATCATATAATACCTTTCAAATATGATTTTCTATATATAACAAATTCTCATTTAGATATCAATTCTGTTTTGTATATAATTTTCATTCATTATGTGTATTCCATAAAGATAATTTTGCTTATAATAAGTTCTATATATCTATATATAGATCTGATATAATAAAAGTTATAATTCATCTTATATATACCCCTTTTTTATATATTATACAATATTTAATCCAATTTGTACGTATTTATAACCTGAAATTTATATATAAAATCCACAAACAAACTTATAAATTTGTTATTTTATTCATAAATATATTAAATATATATATATACCATTCAAGAAATGATTATTATTACATTAAATCTCAGTCAGTCTGTTAGTCAGTCAAAATACAGTATATATATATATATATATATATATATATTAAGTTGTTTTATTTTGTATTATATACAGATTTTAAAGACCTATAAATATATATTTGTAATATTAAAAGATCTTTTAAAATGTTTTTGTGTATATATTTCTATAAATATATATATATAGATAAATACATAATATAAGAAGCATATATATACTTTATATATTGATGAGTATTTAATCTTGAAAAGAAAAATAAAAATTTTTGTTGAAGAAAAAAAAACAAGTGAAATAATATAGAAAGGAAAAATATATATACAATAACATATCATATAAGCAATAAGCAAAAAAGTAAAATGTATATATAAAGCGAAGAACCATTTCAAGTTATAATCTGTGAAACAATGCAAAAGTTAACATCATATATATTTATATATGGATATATGGATATATTTATATCGACAACAAATATGTAATGACAACAAGACCAAAATTATAACAACAACACCATAATAACAACCGGCTACAAAATATGTAAACAAAATATTTCAAACAATTCTTATATATAAAAATAAATATACTTATTATATGTAGATTATATATATATATAGTTAAGTCAGTCAGTACATATTACAACAAACATTGATGGCGGGCGGTCTCGTAAGAGTATTTTATTTTATACACGATATTATTTCTTTTTTTTTTTTTTTTTTTTGAATTTATCGTCTTTATACATTTGTTGTTATACATATATATGATTATATTCATGTACAATAAATATATATAGATAGATATGAGTATTTTATCATCATCACGACGAGAGGGTCTTTTGTACAATTGATACACAGACAATATATGAATATATATAAATATATATAGCGCCATGGGATTAGTAGGAAAGGTCATGGATTCCAAAAAGAGTCTCTTCTATTTTATAAATGTTATATTTTTATATATGGATATGGATATATGGAATATATAATATATATTATTATATATGTATAACGTATATATAACTATTTATATCAAAATATATCTGATATGTGCTTAAATTATATATAAACATACATATATAATGTATAGGGATATCTCAAGAGTGTCAAGATTATGTTATGAATGAAATCGACAAATCATTCCTTATATAATATATACTACATATATTGTGTATTTATATAAATATAAAATGTATAACATATTATATATAAATGTATCTATATTTGTACATTACACGTATATTATAAATGTATTACACAAAGTTGTTGGGTTGTTGATTGTAGAATATATATAACAACTTTATACTTTATCCGTATATATATATATTTAGATAAATATATTTAGATACCTAACATTCATTTTATAGGAAGACGGTAGTTGTATTATATGAATATATATATCTATATCCATATAGATATATACAAACATGTAAAGACAGATACATTTAATATATGTATATAGATATAAGAAGATATGTGGTTTAAGTGGCGCGTGGTTCGTGTGGGTGCAATGAAAGTGTAAAGAAATATACTATACAAAAGGATTTACATTAGGAACAGGTGTTTATAGGTTATATATATGGATATGTGTATTTGATTCTTTTTTTTTTTTTTTTGGTTTCATATATATTCTTTTCTGATATAAACAAAAAGTTATTATGTTGTGATTGTTTTTTTTTTGTTTTCTTATGGTTATTGTTATGCTGTATTTGTATATATATGTATTATTATTATATAACATGGTTATTGTTATTACATATTTATTTTGTTTATATAACATTTGAAAATATAGATTGAATATATAAATTTTATTATATATATGGTATATGTTAACAAATCTTTGTACAAATATTTTATTTTATAGTAATTCAATGGCATACAAAAACAATCAAAATAAAAATAACACACAATAAATTATAATATAATAATACACCTTTTTGTATATATTATTAGCACCTATTTATAAACATACCCATATTCATGAAAAGAAAATGTCCAAAACAAAAAATGTGTTAAACACAAAACAAAATTATATGTACCAACAATTTATCTCATTTTATGCATTCATTCAAAAAGCTTCGAAAAAGATACATATATACAATTTCATTTAAAATAAATTTCCTATATTAAACAAAAAAGGTTATAACTTGCGTATTTAAAATTTTTATTTTCATTCATATACTATATATATGTTACCACTTGTTCAACCGTATTGAATTCTCGCAAAGATTGTATATTTTTATTCATTAAAAATTTCATATATATTCACATATATTTTATTATATTAAATTGGAATATATCTATATATATAATTTTTGTATAACATTTTTGTGTGATAAGACATTATCTTAAAAATTTTTCAATTTTTAAAACCTATAAGAATTATATAATTTCTAAAACGTATATTTAAAAAAAAAATATATATATGTAGATAAAGAACGAAAGAACGTTAACGTACACAAATTTATTTATGAAAAAAAAACGAAAAAGAAAATGTAATCTATATAATAAATGTTATTTATATTTTGTAATATATTTTTCTATACAATATATATATATATACGCACAGAGAGAAAAGCAGGAGTGATATCAAAATACATATACTATATATATACTATATATAAATTATTTATAATGACTTTAATAATACTTATTTATATGTACATTTAACAACATATATGTTACATATTGTATTTATACCATAAAAATAATATATATATATTTGTATATAAAAAATTACTTTTTCCTCTATATTTTCTATTTTCTTTATATCATTATCATTACGCGCGTTAATATACATAACAAAAAAAATATATATATATAAAAACACCGGCGGTTATTATATTCGTAAATGATCTCGTGAACATTTTTTTTAATATTATGGTTAAAATATAGTGCAGAATATAATCGTAAACCCTTTTTTTTGAAATTTTATCCTATAAATTTTAAGGTATTCGTATTTTTAAAATACCAAACTATAGTTATAATATTAACTCTTCAAACTATTTTGAAAAGTCCTTGCGAATCCTTATCTAAATAGAAATTTTAGGATTTTGACTAAATTCCTTTCGATCCTTTTTTCCCAAATAATATCTATTTTGTTTTTCTGAATAAAATGAAATTTGTATATATATATGTTGAATGATATTTCGCACAATATATATAATATTGTAACAATATTTTGTGTTCTCTGGTGTATTTTATATATATATATTTATTTATGAAAAATTATATATGTTCGTTATATATATACATATTTTATATACAGACATTATATAGAAAAAAATATAGAGAATATATACATATTTATAATATGTAATGTTATATATATAGATATAACTATACACAATATATGTACAAAATGTACATATCTATTTTTAATGAATATTTATGATGGTAAAACTTCATTAAAAATGAATTAGAATTTATATTTATCAATTAATTAAGTTATTTATATATATATAGATATAGACACATAGAGTATACATATCAGAAAATAATGATAATATGATGCAAATAGATATGTGTATTATGTATATGACATATGCAATTTGATTATAATGAATATTTGTTTCTATTTTTCTAAAATCAATATTATATTAAAATGAACATATTTTCCTCGATATATAAACGAGTGTGTATCAATCAAAATTATTTATAAGTGGATAAAGGAAAAAAATGTTAATTTATATAGCCGAAACATAAATGAATTCATTAAAAATTGCTCAATTAGGAATACATGTATAACAAAAATAAAGAACATTTATTTAATCTATAAACCATTAGAGAAAAATCTATTTTTATCAAAAAACTACCTATCGTAATGGATGTATATAGAAATATTATGACGTTTTGTAGTTAAAATATTTTTAAAGTTTTTTAAATGATATGGTCTGTTAAAAAGTAACTAATACGTTAAATACTAAACAAAATAAACTATAAACAATCAATCACTTAACACTTTCTTAATGCATCCTATACATGTAACATTTAATATAAGATTCACATCATACTTCTGTGTTATATAGCATAAAATAAGTTTAGTTTTATTTTTACATTCATCAAAACACAGATATTATTTTTAATGATTTTATTTATTATTTTATTTATTATTATTATTATATTATAAAATCCAATTTCTTTTACTATTATATACATTTATTAAAAAAAAGAAAAAAACAAGAAAGGCATTCATATTAAAATAAACGAGCATATATATAATACAGGACAATAAATTTTACTATCACCACCCTACCCACACAACAAAATTTGTTTGTGTATGTAAATACCTCATTCTGGGGTTTTTTTTTGTTTAATTTATATATTTTATTTGGATATGGAACTAAAAACATCATCTTTGCAACCCCACACAATATATATAAAAATCCCCATACCGCTTATATATATACATTTATTATTACATATACGATTTTCTCTATATACACTATATATACCTTAATATATTTAATGAAAAATAGTCATATTTTTACTATATAATGCTATATATGGCATCTTTCCTCTTTTTCACCATATATATATATATACAAAATTTATATAATTTCTTTTTTGTTGTTATTGTTATATATATAAATGTATATACATTTTTTCCCAATGTATTTGTGTACAACATGAATATATATATATATAAAATGAAATAATAATAATAATAATAATAATTTAAATCACACATTAACTATATATAAATAGGGTATATATACAACAACCCCTATATATTATATATACATTTTATACATCCACATTGTATATATAAATGGAAAATATGTATAAATATATAATAACAACGAACTAACCAACCAAGCAACAACAACAACAACCGTATGTACTTGTACATATACCACTACCACCTTTATAAAAAAAAAATTTCATTAAAATTCTTAACATTATTTTCACTTGGAAATATTGATTTTCTGCGCAATAGAATAACGCGCGTGTGTTTTCCGCTATATTCTATCTAGAATTTTCACTATATATATATGAATTTTCCACATATTATATATATATAGCTATATGTCGCAAGTTATATATTCATATATCTACATAGTATACATATACAAAAGCACAATTTTTTGCTGTACATAGCAAAAAGGAAGAAAAAAACATTATTTTTTATTAGTTTTTCCTTTTTTTTTCTTCCTTTTTTATTTTTTTTTGTATAATATATTCATTTTAATTTATTTATATAAATATTTATGGACTTTTTTTTATATTATATATATTAATGGCAAAAATAAGTATATTCTATTTTATTATAATTATTATAAACATTTTTTGATTAGATTTCTTATTTTTAGAATATTTTAAATATATATATAGATTTAATTAAAAAATGTTTTTTTATATAACCATAATATATAATGCGATTAAACCAATCAATTTTATTATAACTACAGGTCTATATATATAAAAATAAGTTTTCTTATAAGTTTGCGCGAATAAAGTCAATGTTTATATTAAAACGTGCCAACGATTGATTTTACGGCCTGCCAACAATCGTCCTTTTAATTTCATAATTAGTGAGATTAGTGAGATGTGTGATTCACAACTCAGAAATTCAGATTCAAAATTAACAGAAATACCTAAATGTTTCATTACATCAGAACAGGAATCCAACACAAGATCTCAAAATTTAATTAGAATTTTGTACTTCAATATTTTATCAACTACACGTCATAGAGTGTATATATATAAATAGTTCAACCATTAAGTGATATATGACAAATATTTAATTAGAAAGTGATAGGGTTACCTGTTTTTTTATTGTTTGTTTAATTTTTACTATAAAAACTTTTCATTTAAATATCTACCTTTATATATAGGTTTATTCTATATCTAATTATATATATAACAATATATATAGGGGTTGATATTGCAATTTTCTTTCAATTTTTATTTTATTATTTATTTATTTCTTTCCAACTCATATATTACAATTTTCTGAAATTTGTTTTATAAATTTTTTTTTGCTCTAATGTTTTATGTAACGTATAACAACGAATGTATGTATATAGGGTAAACATATATAAGTCGCATTGAATATACGTCGGCAATTGGTAACATTTATAAATAAGTCTAGAAGTCTAGAACAAATAAGTCTAGAACAAAAAAAGGCTTTTAAAGTTGTTGATTAGTTGAAATATTTCAATAACATATAATGATTACTATGTTACAAAGAAATTATAATTAAAAAAAATATCCTTTGATTCATAGTAAAAAGAAACCAGTCGGATTAGAAAAAACTTTGAGAAATTATTAGAAAAAAAGGAATAATAAAAACGCAATTATATAGTAAAAAACGAACAGCACTCTTCGTAAAGGTAAATGATAAGTATATATTGAAATATATATATATTGAAATTCTTCACACCCTTTAACTGACATTTTTACCCTATATACTATACATATGTATATTTTAATATATTTGCTATATAGAGAAATTCTTGATATCATTTAATACAGGGTAATACAACTCAAAATGTTCTATATCTAAATACTTGCATACAATTAGTTTTATTTTTCTTTCTGTCTATGTTGTAAGTACAGTGTAAGTACAGTGCCCAGTGCACTTACTATGCTGTAAGTACAGTGCCATTAGCGAACAGCGGTTCAGAAATATTTATATAGCGAACTTATAAGAGGGTCGATTCTATATTAGTATTATTTTTTTAATTGAACTAACATTTTACTATATAATGTATACAATCGAAATGTTTGCTTCAACTTTTACCAACGGTCTGCTAATGGACCAAAACAAAAAAAAAACATAGATTGACAAAAACCTTAATTTGATTTTTATCATATATACGATGATTTACCTTGTATTGCTTTTTCTTCTTTTCAATACATGCATTGTTACATCCCCGGTCGCACCAAAAAGATATCTAACTAATAAACGTAAATATAGTAATAATGTATCTAATATCATATTTTGAAGGTATAATTTATATTTTCATATAGATTTAATAATTTTTCAAGATATTATTTATAATTTTATCAATATCAATATCGATATGATTATAATTTTATCAATTTTCATAAGTATATTTGTATATATATATTGAGTCTTAAGTCGGCTGGGGATGTATATACACATTTATTTATATATAGACATTACATCATATATACATATAATAATTTACGATTAGAGAGAAAGCCATGTTTTATATATATCTATAAAATGGCAATGCATATAAGTCCTCATAAATTATATATATATATATATATATTTATATATGAATATACATTTATAAATACACCCTTATATCATGCAATTATCTACGAATGAACGAACTTGAAATTGAGTATAATTAATATAAACATAAATTTATGTTCCATATATATTTTTTACGTTACATAGTGCTTCAAAATAAAAGAAAACCGGGTGCTTCTCAGAAAGTATTATTATTAGGTTATATGATATTAGGTTATTAATACGTACTATAATAAAATAATATTGAAATATTTATTAATATACGAATAATTATATATTTTTACAAAATAGATTAATTAAGTATATTTGAAAATGATTTTATTTTTTATATTGTATTATATACGGGTAGGAAAACGGGGGAAAAAATGAATGGTTTCCAAAAATGTTAATTGTATCTATCCCATATAAAAATATGTGATTCCAAATCATCATCCCCAAAAATAATATCGAAAAAATAACGACCCGCAAGGGAACAATCGAAAATTAACTTTTAAAAAACAAAAACATGTTATATAAAATTAAAATTTTTCATTAGGGATTTACATTTTTTTATTTTACATATATTTAATATATATTATATATATTATATATATAATTTGGATAATTAGAAATAATTTGTATGTAATTTTTTTTATCTCACAGAGAGATAATAAGAAAATTAATTATAGTTTTCAATATATATATATACGATTTTTCTATATAATTATATGATGCTATAATTGAAAAAGGGCCATTGTGTTCGTAATATTTTTTGTCGCCCAAACACTGTCACATAAGGTGTTATGGTTTATGCCGCATATTTGTGTTGTTCAATGATTTTCAATTTAAGCAATACAACTTGTAATTTATAGGTATAGTTATTTATATTAAAAAAGAAAAATCATAACTATTTTAACATTTTTCACATCAAAATATCAATACCAATGCAATTTTTTGAAGGTAAATTGAAAAACCTTTTAAAATATTGAAATTGGACGAAAAATGGTACCATAAAAATACATTCAGTATTTCATAAAATTTATAAAATACAATGCGTTTTAATAATATGCAATTATAAAGAATAACTGCGCGCGATAAATATAAACAGTCAAATAGAAGAGAAGTAATGCTATCGGATTATAGTATTTCATTTATTTAATACTTCATTGAAAGTTTGTGTTGTTAAAAATTTTTAATTTAATCTTTATATATCACACACTTTAAGAAAACATCTAAATAACTTTTTTTAAAAACCCTATATCAAAATATATCGCAAAATTAATGAATTACTAGAATCTTATATAGGAAAACGCATAATAATCATTTTGAAAGGACAGGATATAGGACAATACATTCGGGTTTTATATAAAAATTTTAAATATATAGATGAATGTTATCTTTATTTTATTATCCACTGTACATGTATGCAACATATAATTTTGTTACGAAGAAGAAAATATATAATAATAATAATAATGATAATGAAGATAAAATTGTACATACACACAAAATATATACGTGAATACAAAATAAAAATATACACGAATAAATTAATGGTTATATATTTTTTAGTTAGATATTGCGAAAAATAAAACAATATTCTTCTATATATATTTATATATATAAATATTGAGTATTACATTATAAAATTAAAAATATATAATATATAGAGACGTGTACTAACTCTTATTTTAAAAAATAAAATTAATATTATTATTGCTAAATATAGATAGATTATAATATATGAAGAAAAATATAAAAAATGTGTAATATACACACAGAGAAAACAATTCATATAAAGTATACAAAAAAGAAAAACACGATATAAAAATTTTAACATAACATACAATTATATATATATAGACAGGATAATTTGGTTCAACATTGCTGATTATTTTAATGACTGCGTGTAATGATTGTTTATGACTTTATGTATATTTATTATATAAATATATACCTAGCTATGTGCATTATATTTTCACTCATGAATTATATCTTTTGTATACATATAATTTAATGTCTGCGCTATCCATACACATCATGGATGAATACAGCGAGAATTAATATATATGTATAATAAATAAACAAAACAAAATTATATAACTATCGAAAATAATTGTCATGAACGTTATGTTTAATAATTTTACAAAAAAAAAAGAAAAATGAAAAACAAATGTTGAATTATTATACATCGGGAATTAATGAATATTTTTGAATACAAAAAATATATTGACTTGACTTGCGAACCAAAAATCTCATGTAGCTCAATTCAATCTGAGGATTGCATTATTTTTATCTATATATTTTCGTATATATTTTCAGAGTAAATTTTCTATGTATTTTCATATAACAAAAGAAATATCCTTTCATATAGCTTTTTCTAGATATTCTCATGATGTTACGTTATATAAATACATAAATGCATATATGAATGAAAAAGCACGTAACAAAATACATATATGTATATATATAAATTGTTATTTTAACACCTGTGTGTTTTCATACATACATATATTTATAATGTATCTATTCATATATATATACGAGACGGTAAAGTTCGGTTTTTTTTTATTTTCATAATTGTTTGATTTACGATAATGTTTTTAATGGTGAAATGTGAAAATTGTTTTAAAATGTATATAATAAGTATATATAACCGTACGCGCTTATAACATTAAATATATATATATATATATACATATGTGAGATACTTTTTTCATCCCATTGGTCTTGTTGTGTTTTTATTTTTTTTGTTACATATTTTCATTATTTATATTTACATTTTATGAAAAATAATAATAATAATAAAAAAAATGTAATAAATAATAATTCAAAATGAAAAAATGTCTACATAGGGATTTCTATATAATACATATATTATAATTATTTTTTTTTTAACTATATTTTTCAGGTAAAAAATGTAAAACATTTTTTATTTGTTTGTGGATTTTTTATATATACATTTTCCTATTTATATATCATGCCAATTTTTCGTTTTATCTCATTTTATAAATATAAGCGTTGTTTTGTCATAAATATTTAATGTACTCTATAGAAAACATAAAAAAATGTCGTTTATTTTCGTCGTATTATGTTTCGTATTCAAATATAGGCAGACAAATAACTTAACATAAAAAATATATAGAAGATATAGTAAGTTGTAGAAATAACCAACACAATTAATCAACATCGTATTCTGGTAAAAACGTATCTATCATTAATTCATTGGATTTGATAATTTTTCATATTACTTAACCGCAAACATTTGAAATAATTTCTAAATTTATTTTAAGGATATAAATATCAAAATAGAATTCTTATTGAATTGCAGAAAAAAACTAATTTTATTTTTATCACACATATATACAATAACTTTAACATTTATATATAAATATATATCCTAATCTTATTCACAATATCCATGCATATACATATATACACATAGCAACATTTCTATTTAACATCAAATGTTCTTTTGCCATTCAATTTTCATTCAAATAACATTCAATTACAATATATATATATAACAAAAATGTTTATGTATATTGGAGTAAAATTGGAGAAAATTAATTTTCAACGAAAATTCTATATAAAATTCACATTACATATATTTATATATATGAAATGAGCTTTTTGTATATAATATTCATTCATATAATAACTATATATATACATATATTTAAAATGTATTATAATATTTGGTTTCACACAGAGTCTATATAATCTAAATATATTTATGTTGTATTAAAAAGATTTTAATTAAAAACAATAAATTTATTTGAAAACTCAAATAAATATTTCCTTTAATTAACCATAAACATTATTTAATTATACAAAAAAGTTTTTTTTAATACCACCCATAAAAAACAACAGCAACATATCGGTAATTGTTTCACTATATATCCAACACAAATTTATATATACAAAATTGTTTATATACAATATTATAATAATAAAAAAAAAAACAAAATTGTTGAAATATTCATTGCAAATATAAAGGGAAAACGATCGATGGAATTGTTCTTATATATACATATATGATAAAAAATCTAGGATTTTATTTATATAGAACGGCTAGGTATATAATAATTTATAAAATAAAATTAAATAAGATAATATACTATTTATATATACGATTATATATGGATATATATAATAATATTCTTTAAAGCAAAAATATAAAGCTCGACATCATGCATTTTTATTGCATTCTTTTGATTGTTAAATTAATATAATTTCACACGCGATTTATTTGAATTATATATATAGAACTTTAGATATAAATATACAAAAATTTTCATGTTATTCTTTATCGTTATAATTTACTTAATTTTTTTTTGTTTTGTTCTTGCAAGTTATATTCTTGCGATGCTTGGACAAAATATGTATATAATATATATTATATTGCATCTATTATATAGGTAATTATTATTATTTATAAATAAATATCTATATATATATTTATAAAGGAGAAATAAAATAATAATAATAGTAACAGCTGTTTATTAAAATAACACAAATTATACATGCATTTTATAAATATATAGAATTATATTTATTATTTTAGATTTGTATATATATATATAAAAACAAAAAACAAACGTTGTTAGTAGACCAACACCTAAGAGGGCAAACATAGTTAAACACTTTCATTTAATCCAAAATAACTCCTTATATATTTGTCAGACGGTGGGATGGAACCGATTCAATTTTTCATCAAACTTCCTGTTCCAAATTTTCAAATAATTTAAAAATTCTTTTAGCTTTACATTCTGAAAATCCGGAAAATATTGTCCTAATAGACCTAGAAAAACGCATTTAAAAAAATTGGTTTTCTTTCATCATCCTTAATCAAATGAAAAATATGAAAAACATTTAATAAAAATTGATTTTTAAATGCCAAAACACAACTAATCAATCACGTTCAGTGCAGAAAATTTATTTTTATTTTATATATACAAGTTCTATATAATTATATATCTCTGTAATTTGTAAATATATATGTATACACAATCATTAGTCACAATATTTTATGTATATATAAAAAAAACTATATATATTCAACTATAATTGATGCAATTGTTTATTTAATTATTGTTAAAGAAATATATAAATTTAATTATCTATATATACATTATATATAGATGCAATTGCTATTGCATAAATATATTTTCATTTATATAAACATATATAATTTAATTTTATGTATAATATAAATTAAGCGTATCTATAACACAAAATTATGAAAATATATTTAATTATGGAAATATTATATATTGCATAATACAGCAATTATTTGTGTACCTTCTTTTCTTTGGACAATCCATTGAATGAAAAACTTAAAAGCAAGAAATATGTCTTAATATACTTATCTATATTTTGAAATATTATTGCTCAACCCATCAATGCATATTGTTTACTTAAAATTATATTTAAAATAAAATATTTCTTTTTATGTAAGCGTTCACAATATTATTTTGAATGTAAACATTTCTTTTATATATATTCTTATAAGAATTATGAAAACATAAACATATCGAACGATATTATATAGATAGAGCGCCTTTGAATTTATATTTAGCAATATAAAAAACTATTGTAATTATATAATTATAAACTAATTCAACAGTCATGAACTTTCATGAACTATATATAGCATTTCACGATCATAAATTAATATCACTTTAAATTTAGCCGTATCTGAGAAAATTTTTATGGTAAATTTCGAATAATTTTGATAATAGGTAATTTTCTATATTGCGTATCACATCAACGATACTATAACCAACCATATGTATATTGTATTCTGTAATCGTATAAATGAATACTCTATATGTATATAATTTTCTATTTCCACTCGGAAAGACGAAGTACATATAAAAAATAAAAAATATGCTTGATATAGACATAAGAGTCGTATATATAATATCATAATATTTACTTTTCATTATTTCAATTAAAATATTCTTCTTATATGTGAATATAAACAAATGTATATATAATGCAATAAATGGGTAATGTACAAGAAAATATTATAATTGGATTGTGCATATGGGTATGAGTATATATATATGTAGAAAAATAAAGACCACACACGTTTCGCAAATGTAAATGAATTTAGGGTGTGAAAAACTATGTTAAATTGAAAATTAATCAAAATAAGATCTCCGCATTACTATAATCATAAACCTTATCATAATTTTTCCTTAATTGAAGAAGAAACTTTTCAATTTTATATTTGTTGATAAAATATTTGGGTTTTATATATATATATGAAAATTAAATTTATATAACTAAAAAGGTGTATCATGAGTTATATCTTTATTTGTGGATAAACTTTTATTAACAAGTTTATATACGCATATATAGATCGAAATAATTCAATGTATAGCAATTCAATAAATTATATAAAAACTTTTTAAATAAATTATTATTTATATATTAATATTCAAAATGTAAATTTTGATTTTTGAAATCTAAACGTTTATTTTAGTCGCGATTACGTTCTTTATTGCAAGGCAACGGCGGATAAGACATATTAATATATAGACACAATTAATAAAACGTATATGTATGTTTTATAATAATATCTAAATTCGAAATGGTACATAACCAGATCCGATATGGAATCATAATTTTTTTGTACGGATATACGGATTATATATAAAAAAAATAAATGCCATAAACCAAAACAAAATTACCACAAAAACATACAATAATGGTTATAGTAAAAATAAAAACCATATTCATTATAATTTTAGATAGTACTTATTTTTGCAAACAAAATTGTAAAAAGAAAAATATCCAACCAAACGCATATTAATATTCAGTTTTTCTTTTCAATTTGCTTTATACACAAAACATATATAGATTAATAAAAAATGAACATTCAAAATCATGCAACACACTTGTAAAACTAATTGTAACTTGTAAAATATAAAATTTATATGTATATATAGACTTTTTTAGCGTGTATATGCATATACATTCATAAACTAGCTTATATATACCATATAACATATATACACAATTAAAATTGTATATTAACTAAATACAAAATAATAATATAATAAGATGAACAAACAACGACAACGATGACTACGACTACGAGAAAAACAGCCTCTTTTTTTTCTTTTCTTTTTTTTTTTTTGCTAAATGTAGGTATAATAAATATGTAAACACATGTATAATTATATAGTATGCAAAATAAAAAAATAGCAATGCGATGCAAAATATTAATAAGGACGTAAACTTTAACATGCGTTATATAAAAATATTGTAAATATAATAGAGTAAGGCAAACACATATTTTATTTTATTTTTTTTATTCTAAAAAATCGTAAAACAACAAGAATATAAAAAAAAAACATTGAATGAAAATGGAAAAAAAAGTTGGTTATAATAACACGAAAATTAAATCAAAACATAGTGAATAAAAAATAATGAATGGTTATTTTAGCAAAAAAGAATTCCCATTATACAGACAGACATAAATGTAATATATATGTATACATGAATATATATGCAAAATAGCATCATCTACATATATATATATATATTTGCATATATAATACGTTTGTATATTTTAATATATAGATATAAGGTTTATCATTGCCAGGGTAAAATGTATGGATCATAAAAATACATCTAAAAAAAAACTTATAAACAGTAAAAATGATGAAAGAATCATATGAATATAGAATTGATATTGCCAATTTTAAGTGTATCGTGAATGAAATATTATTTAAATGTTATTTAAAGTTAACGTTATCAAATTTCGTCACCGTATAGTAAACTTGAACTTATCACAAAACGATTTTACTGTAAATTGAATATAAAAAAAACCTTATATATAAAATGTATATTAACAGAAGAAAAATTTAATAAAATAAACGGAAAGATACATTTTGTGGTGATATATAAAGTAAAAACAATAAACAATACACATGAATATAAAAAAATATATGGAATTATTATCAGTTAATTTACTGTGCGGACATATAAAAAAATATACGATATTTTTTAGCAAAAATTCCTTTTTCTTTTTTTTTTCATGGGTATTATCTCTATCATATTTAATATATACTGTATATATACAATTAAAATTTACGATCATGTAATGTACATTACGTGCGACTATATATGAATTTTCGTTGCCATTATGTGTTGTATTTTTATTTTTTAAAATAAAATGAAAATTGTCATAATTTAGGGTATCTCTATCTATTTATATATATATATATATATATTACTTGCGACTGCCACCAAATTCAATTTCCTGACATAGAGGAAAACATAAAAAATAATTGAATGTGTCTGTGTTGTTTAATATAAATCATTTGTTTTTTTTTCTTTTCTTTGTTTATTTTGTTTTATCATCATATAACACAATTATATTTATAAACCATTTTCTATACATTTTCATATTACATAAATAAGTAAAAAACAGTATAGATTTAATTAATAGAAATTACAAATAATTTAATTTACGACTTTTTAAATAGTATAAAAAAGACATAATTTTTTCATTTCATAAATACATGAATATTATATGCTTATATTGTATATTTGTAAATTTCATTTTATCTGTGATAATGATATGTGCGTAAAATTTTATTTATCAAATTGTAATTTATTATATTTATATGAGTGTATAATAACTAATTCGTATATATATAGATAGATTTTGTTTGAGTATTTCTAAAAATATTACCATAAAAATTTTTAATATAGTAAAAAAAAATTATAAATAAATATTAAAAATTCATTAGCATCATAGGCGACCCCCCCGAAATAATAATTCTTCTTAATTTATTATTTAGTCATATATATATATGCATACGTGTATGTACATATATAAAAAGCGGAAAATTTATATATTTATTAAAAAAAACAATAAATCGAAAAAGTAATTAACAAAATGGACAACGTATATAACATTAAAAAATAAGACAAAACAAAAATAAAAATGTTGAAATAATAAAAAAAAGGATTTTACCATTGTTGTTTACGTAATATATATATACATATAATATATATATTTGTATGTTATTGATTAAATATATATATATATATATATATATTTACAGACGTTGACCAAACATTAAATATATTTTATTTCCGAATCTTTAAATATTTTGATAATATCACAATATTCTTCATATCACTGTGTTTTATTACAGTTTTTATCTCAGTTTTCATCTCATATTGATAACAAATACGTACCTTAATTTTGTTAAATTAAAGTGCAGGTATTGCTGCTGGATTTAATAAATAAAATAAGTCTCACATTACTGACAATGCTTTAATGAAGCGGTCAAGCCATATTTCAAGCCATAGTCCAAATACTATAATTTTTACTTATTCCAAATTGTTTAGCCGAAATGATCACCGATATGATGTACTTAAGTTTATAAAATAGAAATTAATCAAATCCAAAAGTGAAATATTCTGTATTATTACAAATTTTTCTTTTACCATATTGAAGGAAAAACTATTATTTTTATAAAATAATCGATATTATTTTCATTTTTAAATTCAACATAAATAATTATAATTTTACCTTTGTGCGGTGGTATATACAATTGTATATAATTATTGTTATTCCACTACACCCCCATAAGGTGAGCATAAAAGAATGGACAACATCTGTATATATACACAGAACCAAAAAAAAACAAAAAAGTGTTATATATGAGAAGGAGGCTGGCAAGTATTATTAAATATTTTGGTAATAAATATTAAAATGAAAGCAATATATATTGTGTATTATATTTTCTTCATTTTGGTTTCGGTTGTGTTTTGTTTTTAAATATATAAAAAAAAAATGCTGATATACGTTATATATTGGTTATTTATAATATATCTACATTATTCTTCCTGCGTATATATACCGCATATATATACATATATATCTATCTATATATTATACCATTATACTTATATTTATGCTTTTGTGTATATGAGAAAATCTATAAACGTATATGTCATATATCCATATATATATACAATATATATATAATAGCATATATAGTATAATATATTAGTGGACGCGACGAAGCAGAAGTATATATATATATATAGATGTACTAAACAGGAATTTTTTAATTAAAAATAAAACTCTTTTTTTTCTGTAGAATATTTATTATTCTACAATTTTTTTTGTATTTATAATCGAAAATGGATCAATTTTTTATGCTTATTTAATGATTTTAGTATATTCTTTATATATTGAAAAATGGTAAATAATTAAATTATTGATGTTTGTAATATTTTATATATAAGTTGATTTGGAAAATGAAACGCGATACTCAATTATATTATGTATTGTATGTACAGTGCATTCGGTTTTACCGTTTGACCAACGTTGATTGGGGATAGCTCAAACGAAGTAATTTATAAAATACAAAAATATTCAATGAAATTGAATTATTGGAATTCGAGAAAAAATTGCCAATCAAAAAGCGTTTTAATTGCGGTCACGAAATGCACTGTATATCATAATTATTTTAACAACCATATTCATATCATATATATATATATATATATATATTGTAATTGTTTTTACAATTTTAAACAGACGATTTTTTATAAATGTAAAGTAATAAACCATTTATTTGAATTCAATTTGTATAATATATTCTATGGATTTTTTGTTTGAATTGTTTTCAATCAAATTGCTATTTGGTATTTATAATTTTATCATATACATATATATGGATTACATAGTTTTTTTTTCAATAAATTCTTCAATTGAAAAAAAGGATATTTAAAGGGAAATCAAAATCGTATTTTTTTATAATAATAATGTTATTATAATAAGATAAATTATGATAATACGAAACATATTCATATATATTCATATTGACATTTATTCTGAAAAAGGTTATAAAATCCAGAACAAAAAAAAGCTTCTTGACTTATATGCGTCGTATTTGCGAAAGAAATGAGTTTATAAAAGAGAATAATAAATGAAAACAAAAATGAATAATAAAAAAAAATTTATTATATATTAAGACATTATCAAAAGAATAACAACAAAAAATCGTATTCAATCATTCAATAATTCAGATAAAAATCAGATTATTATCAATATGTCATTCATATATAAAGTAAAAATTATATATAATATGATGATCAATAAGAGATTTTAGCTTAAATTTATTTTTTATTTTTTTGGTAATAATATATTAAATTCAATAATGCAATATTTTTTTAATATTCCACCATTTTTTTCTATAGTGAATAACTTTCTGGTTTATATATACATTTTTTTTGTTTATTAATTAAATTTGTTATTTATTATATTAAAATTGAATTTAAAAATTTAAGTCGTTCGCGTCATCACCATCATCATCATCATAATATATATATTTTTCAACAAAAATATAATGCAATATATATATTCTGTATATAGATTCTTTTCTGTTGTATATATATACTATTCTGGAAATTCGAGATACATCTCATATATACAGGTAAAATATTATATCAACAATACAGGTATATATAAGAAAATAATAAAAAAAAATCTAAATATACAAAAGCAAAGATACACAGCAACCGTTCACGAAAAAACCAGTTCTTTAAAATAAAATAAAAAAAAATTTATTATTATAAGTTGAGTTTTTTTTTTCTTTATTTCTTATTTTATTTTTTCTTTTAACCATACCATACGATTATTATATAACACTAACGATCACAGAAATATAGCTTCTGTAGAATAATAAATTAAAGAGCATCATAAAATAGTTATATTCTATATGATTCTATTGCATATAAAAATTCGTTTTGATACCTGCTATCAGTGCTTTTAAGAATAATATGTTTTCTTATTGTAAGGTTATATCAACAATAATTGTAATTTTCGGAATTCGGCCAATATAATATTATTAAGGACGCACAGTAGCACGTAACTTATTTTACCTATATCCATGTTTTAAATTTTCTGATATAATCCAATGATGTGATTTATTACTGGGTTTATCATAAAAGTTTTATTGTTAATTTATTTTTTGTTGAAAAAAAAATTATTACGAACATTTTTTATTCACGTCGATATATTTTATAATCATTTTATTCAGTGCTTGATATTAAAAAAAAAAGGCGACCAACAACAACGAATAAAAAAAAACTAGACATTCATTACACAAAAGAACAAAAAAATTTTTAAAAAACCAGCCATCTCATATATATACATTAACGACTAGTATGTGAGGGAAAAAAACCAGAAATTTGATAAATTTATATAAAAATTATTATACATATATAGGAGGATATAAAAATATAATAATAATAAAAATATTCGCGAAAAATATGTATATATTAAATATATATTTTACTTTATTTCATGTATTATTTTTTTCTTCAATAATATACCAATGCCAATGGTAATTTGTTTTTTTTTATTTATATATGAGGGATAAAATCTTGATTGATTTATATCACAAAAGAAAATTTTATTATCACAATTTATAAAATAAAGCATCGGTATACAAACGCATATATCTTAACTGATTCTAATAAATATATTTAAATTTATTTCCATATAAATTTTAATCAATTTATTCATCAACAAATCACTTTAAACAAATTTTTAAATAATATTATGAAATCTTTTCGATGTTCAAAATATAAGTTCAAATGATTTAGGTATAGATTTTGTTTTTTTTAAAAAAAATTCAGGTCGAAATTAAATGACGACCTTATTTAAACTTGTTTAAAAATTTAATTCTTTCGTTTATTCAAATACTTATGTATGTATATAGATAGGTAGGTAGAGAAACATTTCAATGGTTTCGCAGAATGCAGGTAAATATAATCATTATAAAACGACTTATATGTACCAAATCAAATGCTATTTATAAAAGTTATCAAATAATTGTATTATACACATACTTTAAACATTGAACTTGACAAATAATATATGTTTATTTAATCATTTATAAACAAATGTTGCAATAATCTATAAATTATATATATATATATAGTTATTATAAAGAACATTTATGTGTTTATACATAAAAATTTCAATAATATATTTATCCCATCATAAAATATTGAATAATGCGGTTTATGCATGCGGTTAATAAATGATAATGAAAAGCTAACAGAAGCATATATAAAACAAAAAATATTTATAGATATATATGTATGTATAAATAATATACACGCATCAATTTACAAAAATTAACATATCATCAAAACATTATACATTTATATATATATATATGCTATTGTTTACTTTCATATACTGCAATTTGATGATGATACATCAAAATTAGTAACCACAATTGTTAACGATGATAATAATAATAATATATACAATAACGATTTTCATTTAATGATCTAATAATAAAAAACAAATACAATTTACGTAAATATATAAGATAAAATATTCAATTCTGTATTATATATATATATATAGTTATAGAGAATATTTAATTAATTTCTTTTTTTTTATTTATTATTATTCAAACAAAATTTTTTTTCTTACCATCTTCTAAAATCAATAAAATCGAAAATCTATAGAAGAATACATAAAGTTTATTAGCATTTATTTTTGTACATAAAATAAATTATCATATTGCAAATTTTCCTCGATCAATAAATTAACACACAAAATAGATACAGAAAAATTAACATATACGTATTTTTTTTTTGATTTCTTTTAATTAATTATTAAAAATATATGTATATATTTATATAAAAAAATCCATTTATAGTCATCATCGCCTACAATTTACACTGCGTTCAGTAATTTTTTAACTTCTTATTTTTCAGTAATTTGTTATAGAAAAGAAAATGTATTCTTTAAAATAACAAAATTACAAATAGAAGATTAACAATATTCAAACTCAAACAAAGTTCTATAAATAGAAACGACTAAATTATTGATAAATAATAACTATTATGATGAAAGAAAAAATCACATCAAAACAATATCGAAATGAATAATTTTATATCAGTTCTTATAATTATTAAAAGCAATGTATATATAAATAACAAAAAAAAATCTGTTTTCTACCTTGAAAATGTTATTATAGGTTAATGACGTTTATAAAAATAAATAATTAACATACTGCAAAAAAAAAACTGAATATATGGTAATTTAATAATGATGATGATGATGATGATGTTATTCATCTTATATATATGATGATAGAGTTATAGAGTATTAAATGAAAAGATAATGGTGATTATAATTATAAAATGTATAATTACACTTATACAAATATATTACATTTTTTTTGTGATGTATTTATATCTATATATAAATATATATAATCTCTCTGTTGTAATAAAAACAAATTATATATACCATCATATATATAGTAAAATGCAATTGCGATAATTTTAATTACTTTCTTAATTAAATTTTGAAAAATATATACATGAAATAAAAATAAAATATGACAAGGAAAATTAATTATTTTTTCAATTAAAAATTGATTGTTGCGACAAGTAAAATTTTTCTGAAGTTTATATTATACACTATAAACAAACATACATGAATGCATTTATTATGCCATGTCTATTTATATATGGTGTCTATCTATATCATATACCATATTATATATAGATATATGTGATATCTCTATATATATATATATAAATATAATCATATAATATAATATTTTCTACAATATACATTGTGTATTATAAAATGTACATATGCATATAGATATAAAACAAACAAGGTTACATGTCTGAGAGATATTGATTTTATATATGCATATATATACATATTTCTATAAAGCAAATATTAATCTACTGATGATGATGATGATAATGATGATAAGGATGATGGTACTTTTGTGGCGATTATATATACACACACCAATGATGGTATATTCTGTGATATTTATATATATATATATACAGATATTTTAATGGAACTATATGATATTTTATGGATTATATAAAAAAAAAACATACATATAGAATGATAATCATCTTTTAAATTACATGCATGAAAATGCAATTGAAGGTGATATATATAAGAAAAAAAAACACCTCCTCTTAATTTGCAATAATTAAAAATAGTTATGAAATGTTTTCCATATATGAATCTTCAAAATAAAAACACTTTCATTTATATATAAATACAATAAATAACCAATATTTGATCCTAAATGTTTTCGCGCATAACGTTGATGCGTATGTTTGTTTTAAATCTCAATTCTATTTAACTGCATTATATAAGATAACAAACCATAAATGATTCTATTATTAGTCATTAAAATTATACTCACATTCGCCTATACAAAACCTGAATTATTCTTTTTCAAATATCAATTTTAAATGAATTTATAGTGAAGATTCATAAAAAAATATGCTTCTTTTGTTTCAATGCGTAATTTTTGCAACAGTTTGTTTTTCTGCATTTTTATAACACATTTTATTACAAAAGGAAAGCCTTATTAATTTATTTATTGGTTTAAAACAAATGATGGTATTTATATTAAATTAAAAAAAAAATTAATTTAGAAAAGAAAATATTCTATATATATTTTACATATATAGAAAAAATATATAGTGTAGGAAAATATATACTATATATATAATATGAAAAACAATGAAGAAATAGATATAGAATAATCTATATATAGCAAAAATTAAACTTTTATTAAAATGAACATAATATATATAATTTATTTTTCTAATTAAAATAGTTTTCCATAAAATTTAATTTATTTTAATTATATCTGTCTGCGCGTATATAAATTTATTTTTATTCAGGTTATTTATTTTTTTTTATACTTTTATATTATATTTATATTAGTTTTCTTTTTTTATTCATATATATATATACTTTATTTTCATTTAATTTTCTTTTTTCACCTATATCTGTATATATATAAATATATACATACATATATAGTTGGTCTATATGATAAAAGTGATATATATATTGAGTGTCCTGATGTGCGATAATATTCTATATCACTTATCTATATATACCATATATATGTTCTTAAAGTGTGAAAAATATTTTCCAAGAATTTTTCTGTAAAATCTTATAGCATATATAAAAAAATGTTAGAAACACTTTTTCATATAAATTCAGTTTGGATTTCATTACAATCTCATATACATAAGATCAAGAATTCTTTTTTCATTAATCATTATGAATGAATCAGTGAATGAATGAATAAAGATGTAGCGGAAGACATTTCTATCAAAAAAAAATACTTAAATATGTTATTAGAAACATGAAATCATTTTTAGAATAGAAAAACCTTTAATAATTGACTTTAAATATCGTAAAAGGATACGCATTATATAGGACATACTGTATAACTACTATATATTTATTTGTATATTATTTAAACCCCATAGTATATATATACTTATATATCTATCTCTATACGTATATAGACCAACCACGATGGTATAATATATATCATATGTAAACATATTTCAATATCTATCTATATGCATATATAAGCTATCTATATATACGTTGTATTAAACTTTTTAATTAGTTTCAATTTAATAAATTTTAATGAATACTTAATGGAATGAATATTTTTTATATATATACAATATAAAATTATTTCATGAATATTAAATATAGTTATTGTATATATATATAAATAATTAATGGTATTTAATATATTTTGTTTAATTTTTTAATTTTTTTTTAAATTAAGATAATTGTATTGAAAAAATTTAAAATCATAAAAATTTTAAAATTATTTACTTATTATGTTGTAGATGTATAAAATGTTCAGTTTTAATTTTCTGGAATTATTATTTCATTGTATGTTCTGGTTTAAATAAATGCTATTAATGATTTATTTGTTATAAAAATGCTTTTAAATTGCAAAGATTGATTAAATTTTTGACAGTGCAGTTAAAAATTTTTATAAAATTAATTATAAAGAAAGGTATTTACATTTATTAAAAAAAAATTCTTTATATATATAATATGGTATTAGAAAAAAAAGAAGAAGCTTAAAAGTAGCCCAACGTGTATATATAATATTTGTATAAATAAAGACAAGTTTAATTTTTTTTTCTTTTTACTTAAATTTATTGAAAATAAGCAACTCATCTTTTCTTTTTAGTGAATATAATATCAAAGAGTTATTATTATATATAAAAAAAATAAAAATAAATTGTACTCAAATTAAAACCTAAATTAATGTATACAAAAAAATCACATATTCTATATTTACGTTTATATATATCTATAATACTATATATTCATTTATATATATATAAGCGATAGTACCATCTATTATATATATATATATTGTATAGTATGTATTCATCCGCATTTGTATAGTATATTATTTATATATAAAATATTTTTCAATATTAATAATAACTTTAAAACTTATAATTAAATATAGAAAGTTATTCTTTTATAAAATATGTTGATTTATTCCATTTTCTATATGTTTATTTATAGATATTAATATATAAATGAAATATTTCTATATCCATGCATTAACATATAAATTTATATATTAAATTACATTATTCTATTAAAACTTTTTTTTTTTTTGCTTGCAATTCTTTTTATTTTTTTCTTCATTTTTCATTATATCTTCTCTATATTAGTATATAACATTTTTGTTATTTTAATTATTTTTATTATTATGATTTTCTAAATAATTTTCATATTCCTGAATGATATGAATTAGAATATGTTTTGAATTTTCATTTATATAAAGAGAGGAGTTGATTAAAAGAAAATATATTTTATTTTTACTTTTATATTGAAATGAAAAACAAATTTTTGTTGTCTATATAAAACGACAAAATCTAATTTAAGGTGTTTTCTTTATGTAAATAAAGGGAAAAAATAATAGAATTCTATAATTTAAATCGTGTACATAAATATATATATATATATATATGTAAATAATATACACAATAACCAAATTAATTTATTTAATGAATATCATTAAATTAAAATTTGTGATTCGCGGTATCCAAATACAACATATATGTACACACAGTATTTTATATTCACGCATACAGAATAATTGAATATATATATTTATTTATTTTTTTTGTTTAAAATAATAATAATAATAATAAAATCTACTTTTCAATTAAGAAATTAGCAAGATAAAAGCATTCAATTAAAAATTACAATCTTATCAGAAATTAAAACCGACTGTATAAGTACAAAAAGAAATAAACATACACAAAAAAAAACAGTATAAATAAACTCATAAAGAAAATATATACGCCACCACAACCCCTTTTTTTAACTTTATATACTTTTTCTTTGTATATACTATATATATATATATAGAAAAACATTTTTTTTTACTTTATTTTGTAAATCACCCCTCGATATACAGTATATAAGAGTGTATGTATATATATATATTCATCCCTCAATACTACATCATACCATTTTCTGCGTATATAATAAAAAAAAACACCAACGAAGAAATACCCCCGTATTGCATATACACTCAAGCTCAAAAAAAAGTATATGCGACCGTGGTAATGTTTGAACTATATCTACATAGCCAAGTATTTCGATAAAATCAGATTGAACTATTATCGCTATAGAACTTTTATGGAACATTTTATTAAACATTGCTTTATACATCATCAATATGAGAATTGATTCAATGGAAATGAATATTATAATTAAACTTTATTATAAATCAAAATATTTATTTTTATAAATAAGCAAAACATTTATTTTGAACGTGAGTGTATATATTAATTCATTATACATCATATCGCATAGTATACCCTCGCATAGATTGAATAAAAAAAAAGAAATTTTCTTTTTTTTTGCATTTTGCTATAATATATAATTTATTATATACACGTATTTATGGATATAAATAAATTCTATATATATATTATATATATACGCAACCCGGAAAAATTAAAAAAGGATAGATGTATTTAATGTTTTTACTATATATATATATATTATATATGGTATATATAGTTTACTAGTAGAAATACTTTTTATATGGCGTATTGCCTAACCATACACACGTTTTAAGTTTGAAAAGAAAATATAAGAATATTATTTAATTTATATTTGAAATTTTATTAATCAAAATTAAATTTGTTTATTATATAAATATATATTGGAATTCGTTTTCTTTTATTGTTATTTAATATATACCAGATATCACAATCGTAAAATGTTTATTCAATAATTAGATCATAAATAAACATTTCAGTTATCACAAATGTAAGATAATTCATCAATAGGTTGATTTTAAGGAATAGAAACACAAATTATAATATTTTGAATTATTTTTCAGATATTAAAAACGATTTTAAAACTTAGTGAATAATTCAAACAAGGATTTAAATTGTACTTTATATATACATGTTATTTATATAATTCCTTCTTTATATATATGCAATAAATTAAATTATTAATCTATTATTTTTAGGAAATATACGGTATATATAATTTATAAAAAGTTTACGGATATTAATAATAAATTATTTCAATGTTTCCCAATTTTTCCTATCTGCTAATTTGTGTATAGGTATATATATACAACACGCAATTTTATAGATTTTCTCTATGCCTTAAATGAAGGTGTATCGCATGCATATAAACACATATTGAAATTAATATCGATATATATATAGATATATTTCGTTGTATCGTCGTCGTGAATGTGTATGTATATACATATTTGTATATAGATATGTATATGTGGATTACTGAAATAATGGAATATATATTTCTAACCAAATACATATGTAAGGTCTCCCCCAATTTCTATTTATTTTTTTTTGTAAATATATAGTATATATTTTATGAAGTCCCTCCGTTCGTCGACACACCAAAAAAAACAAAGGCATTCTCCCAAATAATCAATTTCATTTATATATTATATATATTTTACACAATAATGTATATATTGTTTATAATTTATAATAATATATATGTATATACGCGAGGGCATATCATATACATTCGACAAATTCTGTATATGGTATATTTTTATAATACAATATTAAAAAATGCATATTATAAACAAAAATTATTATAATTTGCCGGCGACTTTTATGAAAAAAAAAATACTAACGACTTTATACTCATTCTTTTTTAATAAACTATTATTATTATTATTGTTTTATATAAATTTTTATTATTAAATAATTATTTCGCTTTTTTTTTAATAAAAAAAAATTATTAATTTTATTTTTTCTTCATATTATTATTAATAAATAACATCGTGACCGCGTACAGTTTATTTTCATTTTATTTTTTTATATATGCGATACATTCTCAAAGAAGAAGAACAAAAAAAATAAAAAAAAAAACTCAAAACAAAAAAATATACGATAATAATAATAATAATAAAATGAATATGTAAATATAGAATGAAAATAAATTATATAAATAAAAAAGAACAATTTATTTAAAAAAAAAATTAAAAAAATGTGCGTTCTATGCGACGTTCTTAAAACAAAAAATAAAAAAGATCATATACAAATACAATAATGGTATATGCTTGCCTACATATATATATATATATATATATATATATATATATATACTAGATATATATTGCTTTTCGTGTGTATCTTTTCAATATATTATTTTCCCGTCGACGGTATATTATTATATTTATAAAATACACATGTTTTATTTATATACATATAGTAGAAGTGAAATATTTATAAAGCTGAGACGAGACATGTATCCACCATCCATATATATAAATAATTTAATGAAATATATATTTATATATAAAAAAAACACCAATACACCAGTGCAGAAATACTACAAATACTACTACTGATACATATTACCATCTTTACCGTCACAGCATCCAAATATTGTATACATGTATGAAATGAATGATGCATATATATGATGAAAATAATGAAAAAATCTGTATAACTCGTATATATATAGATATATATACAAAAATAAAACGAGAATAATTATTTCTACTATACATATATATTTAGAGTTATATTATATAGAGGTACAGAATATCCAGATTTGTAATGATATATTCATCTTCGATTGCAAATACATTTTTACATATTGTATTTTTGCGAAGTAAACCCAACCAAAATCATAAATATCTTAGGTCTTAGGTATATTGTCACTTCACCGTTTTACTATGATTATTAATTTAATCATATAATAATGAAAATTGATTCATATAATAATGAAAATTGAAAATTCCCAAAAATAAAAATTTGATTTGTATAATTAGAAATGAAGGCTAAAGAGAATCATATACCAATCGCTATAGTATTATGATTATGTTATAAAAATTATACCTTTGTAAAATTTACTTTTAAAAGACCATAATAATTTTCCTTATTATTTACACCGAAAGGATTGATCCTTCAAAATGGGACACTTGATATTATATTTATATAGTGGGTATATCTATATATATATATATACATATATATATATATATATATATATATATATATATATATATATTCATATACGTATAAAATAAACATTAAAAAACCAACAACAAAATGGTCAGACGAATGATGGTTGGTTAATATAATATCAACAACTAACTATAGAAGAAGAGAAGTTTATACAAACTATATATATACATATATAATGTTTATATCTAATCGATGATACCCGCGTACCCAGCCTTGTACATCGCCGCATCATATATATATATATATATATATATATATATAAAGCAACCGAGTGCAATAGCATATAAAGAATATATAGAAACCAAACAGCAGACAGTTTCCTCAGGCATTCATGGTATATATATATATATAAAAATAAAAATACATATACTATTTATATAGCTATATAGAGGCAATTTGAATTTTGATGTCGACCGAAAAAGCCAAAAGCACTCCACATAATTTCTATATAGATTTCCATATTTTTGTTGTGGTTATTTATAATAATATTATTATACATGACAACGCCGATGATGATGGTGATAATGATGAATTTTTGAATAATATAATTACCAAGGATTATTAAGTTAATGATTTATTTAAGTTATCGATTGATTTTCTTTTTGTTATAATTAATTTAATTAGGATTTAAGACATTTTCCATTGCTAAAATAAATGTTATATATACAAATACGTTTGTATAAAATACTTTTAAATATACCTGCTACGATATACCACGAGAAAATATTTTTAAAATTAAAAACAGTTTTTTTTTCATATTTTTTTAAAATAGTATAAAAGCAGAGTTATTAAATATATATAATATTATAATCAACAAATAGCTATAGCATATATAGTTTAAAGAAAAACTTCTTTTTATCGTTTTTCCTCTAAAATTGTACTTTTTTAAATTAAATAATTTATTTTTTTTTTATCCAATACAATTCTTTTTTTTGTACAACTCTCTTGAACAAATTCTGTATCCTATCTCTCTGTATATATAGATATATAATAACTTCATATATTCATATAGATGAAAATTTATAAATATATATATATACTTATGTATTACGATGTGTCTGTGTATTTTTTATATACAATAGGATATATTTTTTTTTATATCTATATATAAATTTTTGTATCGTCGAAGTTGTTGTCGCCGCGCGTGTGGTTCTTGTTCTTGTTGTATTATACACTTTATTGCTTACTACACAGAGATAGCGTGTAAAAGTGGAGTTTAGTAGTTCAAGGTGCTTGAGACGAAGTGGTTGAATACTTTTTGTGTTTTTATATATATGAAAACGAAACGATAAAAAAAAAAAGAATTCTTTGTGTTATTTCTTATATCGCTATACTTATATATGTATATCAATATCAATATTATTAATATGATTTTTTGTTCATTTTAAAAATACCTATAACAAAAAATTATAAATATTTCTTGGTACAATTTTTTGAGTTAAGCCGCGCGCGATACAACCAATTTTTTTTTATTATTAAATACATATAAATGTATCTTTATATATATATATCAATAAATATATTATTATATACGCAACAATTTAACATAACGCATCAACAACAATAATATATTATTATAAAATATATATAATAATAAATATTTATAATTCACTTCATACAAGAAAATATTTATATATATATAAATTAATAAATGTGTCTGTGCTACTATTTAATGTAATTAAATAAATTGTTTCTTTTATTTTATTTTAAGATATATTCTTTTTTTTTTTTATTAAATAAATATTTGTGTGTGCGTTTTTTTTTGTAATTTAAGAAAATACAATTTTAATTTTTTTTATATTATTGTGATTAAGAAAAATAATTTTTTAAATAATGTATAAAATATTGTACAAATGCTACAAATAATCCGGTAACTAACTAAAGTGAAAATAAATTAAAAAAAAAACAAATTAAAATATTATGTGCGAATGTATGTTATTATACTAAAAAATGTGTTTATTATAATATAAAAAAAAAACAAATAATTAACGCAGAAAACAAATAGTACATTATTTTACAATACATTTTTATATAAATGTAGATTCTATATAAGGTGAATAATCATAATTTTATATAATTTCTTTTTTAATATAAATAATTTATTATATCAATAAAAAATTTAAATTAATTAAATTAAATTAAAAGAAAAAAGAACTATTACTTATTTTCAAACATAAAAAAAAAGATTATATGGCCCCCTTGTTTATTAAATATATATATACGATATATATATTTGGTGGATTTATATATTGAATGTATTTCTCCTTGTTATTGTTTCATTTCATTTATATATTGTTCGTACAAATAGTAAAAAAAAACAACCAAGTATATAAAACATAAGACTCTGCACATAAACCGAAATGTTTAATAATAAATATTTTTTTTTATTTTGATGAAAATTTAGGGAACGGAAAATTCTTTTCCTTGTTATTGCATTTATATATTCATATTATTTATGATTTAGTTTTTTGTTTCTTTATTTTATTAATATTATACATTTATAATATTAATGCTTATATATATATATATATAAATGAAGAGGGTAATATAGTATCTTTATAGTATGGTGGAATTGGAAAATATACGCGGTGGGAGTGATTTCAAATGTGTGCGGTGACAAAAAACTAAACTTAAATTTGTTTAACATAAAGGTATATATATGCGTGTGTAAAAGAAAGGAAAAGGGAAACAATTTTTTTATGTATAAAAGAAGGTATATAAATAACATTTTTAGGTTCACTGAACATGACACTTATTTTAAATTTGATTTAAATATATCAATAGGTGATTAATTTGCCGCATTGGATTTATGTAATAAAAATATTTAAACATTTATATAGGTATGGTGCAAATATAACAAGTGCAAAAGAATATAAAGTATTTATATTATAAATATCGTTTTTATTTTCTGTTATAAAAAATGTTTGACGATTAGTTTTAGCATCCGACCATAGAATTCAGTTACACAATATATTAATGTTAAAAATATTTATAATATATTGGATAGATTTACAGAATCCTTTTAATCAACCAATCATAAATTTATTTTGAACCTTTTTTTTGAAGGGTTTACTCTTTATTATATTCTTATTGTGATAAATAAATTTGGATTGAATTAAATTATCACCTCGGTAAATCGGACAACACAAGATCAATAACTGTTTTTAATATTTTATTTATCATTTTGTGATTTATTTCTATTTTTCCCTATATTGTTTATATCCCTAAAAGCATATTTTCTGTTCCATAACATAATGAAATTTCTCATGTGCAAATAAGAATGCTAAATAATTGATATTTTATATCTATACATCCATTCTTATCTTTTATCTTTTACATCAAATTGTATTGTTGGGTGATTTTAAGTGGTGTTTTTAATTGATAATTATAGAATAATAGAAAATCACTTACCTATGAGATGTTTCCGCACGTGTAGTTACTTGTTCAAAAATCTTCAACACACGCACATAAAGAAACCTATATATCAAAAAATGAAAATTAAAAAAAGAAAATGAATTTTAAAAATCAACAACATATAAATAAAAACAATTCATTCAAAGAATAAGTTTTATTGTTCTATATATAATTGTTATTTATATATTATATATATATATGAATAGGCACAATAATCATCATAGAATATTTATTACTAACTAATTTTCTTTTATTATCATTATATAATAGATTTGTATTGTATATTTTCAAGGATAATTTTTCTTAGTGTATTGTCTATCGATGTCTATATAGCAATAAAATTCATCTGATCTACTACACTACTACATCTACTACTACATATCACTATAATATGCATTCATAATTTTTTTTTATAAAATTATTTATGGAATTTATAAAATGCATAATAATTATTTTTTTAAATAAAATTTAAATGTATGAATATACCTACCTACATTATATATGTATTTATAAATAATAATTGAAATGAAAATATAAGCGAAATGTTATTATTATATTTGTAAAAAATATACCCATCTATAGACAATTTTTTGTAATTGCACATTTACTATATATACAAATGAAAATGCAATAAATAAAAATAAATCTATATGAATAGCAAAAGGGAATGTTAATTATACTCTACACAAAAGCACATTATTTTAATTGTCAAATTGTTGTGCAATTAAAATTCCATTTAAATATTGAAATGAAATTGAGTATAAATTGAGAATATATATAGAAATAAAGTATATAAATCTACGATTGTATATGGAAAAATGTGAGGAAAACTCTTATATTTTTTGTTTTGGTTTTTCATTTCTATTTATGTGCTACCATAAAAATAATATAATATGTAAATACACAGATTTGTATATGGTATAATTTTGTTTTTTTGTTATAAAGATTTTATACTTTGGCAGGATATGTTCTATTTGGGATTTATCGACGCCATATTATACTATTTTTTTTGTAATACTAAAATTTGTTTTCAATAAAAACCATAATACAATGGATATTTTTTGTTATTCTTTAACTTGTCTATATATATCTAAAATATTCCCTTTCAATCATCATCAAAATATATTTATAATATATGTTTTCTTTTACAAAGTTTTCATTTTTGGTCAAATTTATTTAATGTTATTAAATTTATTTAATGTTATTATTATCTATATTTTTAATTAACGCATTTCTTATATATACTATTAAAAACATTTTATCTATTTATAAATACAATCAACGACGATATCCTGTTGGAATGTATTTTTTTATTTATATCATTTTACAAAACAAAATTGCTACAAGAACAAGATTGTTTTTTTTTTCATATATAAATTCCGTGAAAAATATTTAGTCGCAGAAAAATAAATAAATATATACCACCATAAATATGTATGAATTTTTTTTTATATGAATTCCTTATAAAATTCCCATATTATATATTTATATTTCTATGTATAATAAACCGAGTTAAATATATAAATATTTTATAAATTTAATATTAAAATATTTTCAACATTTAAAGCAAAAATTAATAAAATTTAAAAAAAAATAAAGTTTTATAATATTTATATATAAAATGGTATTTTTTTTTAAAATAATATTACATTATAAAATGTACATCATATATAACAATTTAGATGGGGTCAAAGCTCTTTTCGCAACTAAAAATTTTTAAATAAAAAATATATATTCATCAACAAATCATCCAACCGCGATGAAACCAACCATTATTATAAATCTGAATAATATATATTTTTTTTATAATAATCGCGCATAAATTATACAAATAAAAAAAAATCGTAAAACTATTTCAGGTGTAAAACAATTTAAAAAAAATGTATATATATATATATATATATATTTATGTACGCGTTTAATATATGTATATAATAACAAAAATTATTCAAGTATAAAATTTCATTTATATATTTAATTATTCAATCTATTATATTATATATATATATATTGTAATATCTATTTATATATTGTTATATAACCTCAGTATTTACCTGTAAAATATTCATATATATAAATTCTTAAAGAGGATTCTGCAATTCTTGAAAGAAAAAAAAACTATTTATGTATTATAAATTATTAATCTGTCCTGTGAGTTAAAGTGGAAAGAGTTTTATAAATACTAATTAGTATATACACAATTTATCATATTTAAATTATTTCGTGGAAATTAAAGATACAATTTTTTATTTTTTATTATTTTTAATATGATTGTATACATAATTTTTCCACAACATATCAAATACATCTAATAATATGGTTTATATTATTGTGTATTTTAGACTGTAATTTAATACAGCAAAGTTTATTTTTTAGAATATGATATGGATTTAATTTTTGTTGCATTTCAATTTGATAGTTTTTGCGTACATTTGATTTCATTTATAAACTTTCCAAGGATCTTATAGATCTTATTATATAATACCCAATATCTTATTATATATACAGATATTTTAGAATTATGGCGATCAAGTATTTTTATTTAGACATTTTATGTTTAACACCTTTCCAATTTCCAATTGCTAACTCAACAAATATAAGCTCACCTGAAACTCAATTCTATCTATATAATAAAATGTTTATTCAGTAACATAACTACTATAAAATTATCAACCGTATTTTTCTTAGCAATTTAAAAATTATAATGTCTTCTGTTTTTATTTATTTATTTACATTTTATTATTTTTTATATTACTATATTATAAACATATATGTGAAAAATTTCACTTAAACCATTCGGTTTTTTTTATATGTATTATGATATAAAAAACATGAAAAATTTAATGATTATTTATCAAACTCAAAATATTTTTAATATACTTATATAAATTAATTAAAATATACATAGAATGATTTTATATTTTTATATGTACAATATACATATATTTATAATCTGTATAAAGATATACAATTACTAAAACGAAGTAATAATAATAATAATAACAACAAACCATATGAATTTAATTATGAAAAACTTTCGTTTATTTTAAAAATAATTAATTTTATGTAACCGCGTGCACACCATACACATATATAAATAATAAATATAATTATTTTATTTTCAATAAAGTCTTTTTCACATAAAACAAAATGAAATGCTGTCTCAAAGGAAAATATTTATATACATATTATTGAACAAATACTCGATTATATGAGTCATAAGAAACTTTTTTTTACTATACATATATCGTATAATAAGTGTTTAAATTGCAATAATATTTAAAAAAAAAAATCATTACATATTTACAATCATTTTGATGAATTTTTATTAAAAGCAATAAATATATGGTTGAGTAAAAAAAATAAAAAAGGGGTTGCACATTATCATAATAGATATATAGATTATATATTTAAAATTTAATTTAAAAAAGGTTAAATTAAATTTTATCTAAAAAAAAAATTAAAGAACACATACATTTTAATTAATATTTCCGTCATAAAAATGGGAATATATAAATATATGGATGGTAAATGGTAACTATATAGAAGAGAAATGTAAAAATAAAATGTATGTATATGGCGGTGATGCAAAGATGACGGCGATAGCAATATTCAGCATCATCATAATTTATAGATATAATTTTTTTTTAAAAAATCAACTATTATTATTATTATTATTTATAACAATTATATTTATTTTATAAATAAATTTTAATTGAAATTACTTATTATTATTATTATTATTATTATTATTAATGTAAAAAAAACGAAATTTTTCTATATATATATAAAATAATATATTTTGTTTATATTATATAAAATGTTTTATACATAAAAAAAAAATACGAATACAAGAAGTAATATTTCATCTGCTCGAGCTCAATTTTGTAAATTCTGTTATTTTTAAAACTATTGCAGCTGCTGTATTAAAAATAGTTTTATATTGTATATGAAGAAAATATAAGATGTATAAAAAATAAAATAATAAATAAATTTTTTTATATGTCTCTCTCAGGCTTTTAATACATAAATAATGTTTTTTTTAATTTAATATATAGTGAACAGAATGTTTTAATATAAAAAACAATGTGCAGTATGAACACAAGTCCCTTATATATATTTATCCATTATTTATTAGATGTATATACATAGTAAAAAGGATAATAAATTTAAAATGAAATTTTCATTTAATTGCTATAATTTTCATAATATTTATAAAATCCTAAATAATACATTTAATAAATTTTCTAAATCAATATATGATTCAATTTATTTTGTTTTTCTATAAATAAAACACCCTGTTCAAATGTATGTATTTTATATACTTGTCATGTATTATTATTATATTGTATTTATTTATTTTTATATGTACACACATATGCATAAAATATATAATTAAATTTATTTACAGTCAGTCTGACAAGGCACAGGCATTTTTCGTATTGGATATGTGGTGCTTTTTTTTTTGTATATATACGTTGAATTTTATAATTTTTTTTTCATTTAGTAGATACACACAAAAAAATTTTAATAATTTTTTTTTAAACAATATATTTTTTTACATATATACATTTTTATACATTTTTATGTGTTGAATATATCAACAATCGCCGTCAAGTCACAGTGTATATATAAAATTGATTTTATAATGTATCGTCAGGGGATAAATTTTGAAACAAAATATCCTAAAGTGAATTTTTTATAAACATAAACACATTTAGCTCTATCAGGACAGGTTCTCTATAACACCTGTTTAAAATGGCAAAATATAGATATTTAGTCGTAGATTTATTGAATTTATATGATAGATATAATAAATAATTAAGTATTTTAAAGTAAAGTTTTCTAAACTTATTGCTATAAGCTAATTTCAATGATTATTTACTTAAAAAACCACCCCATGTTAAGTGTTATCAAATTATATTATACTTTACATTTGTATTTTTCACAATATTTCATCTAGAGATCATGTGGAAAATCTAAAAACAATGAGATCATCTAACAAAAGTCCCATTAATATTCGGAAAATTGGAAACCTATATATGACACCGAAATATTTTTGATATTTTTTAATTAATATTGCAAACGAATTGTTTGCAGTCTTATAACTTTTTTCATTCACTTTTTACTGTACCACACACAAAAAAAAATTATAATTTAAAAAAATGAATATGTATATATGAAACGAATAATAATAATAAAAAAACCAACATTAATACATTGTAACAATTATTAAAAAAAAATAAAAATAAATGTATAATAATATAATTTGTTACATTGTTTTATTATACATTCCTAATAAATGTTGTAGCGTTAAATTCGCACAGACATTTACATTTTTAATTATATTTATATTGGGAAATTTTAAATAAATACAAAATATTCTTAATTAAAATTAAATATCTTTATAGATATAATATAAAATTTAATCAATTCTAAATATATTTGGGTGTGTTTAATATACCCATATAATAAAAAAAACGTTTAAAAAGAATTTGCAAATTACATTTTTTTTATATACTACAAAATGGTATCGTCTAATATAATATAAGCAAATTATTTTATTATTTATAAAATAAATCTCCCCCCTATAATCTAATATTTGAAGGTTAAATTAATCGTTAAAAGACATTAAAAAATTTTTTTTTTGCAAATATCTATTTTTAGATATTTGATAATTTGTTAGATTTTGCTTTTGGATTTGAAATAATAATATATTTTATTGATTTTTCTTTAATTCTTTTTATTTTTCTTCTTCTTCTTCTTATATATATTAGATCTATGAAAAATATATAATATAGATAGTCGATTGATTATATGATGGCTATATAAATATAAATATTTTATAAATGCATATGAAATATTAACCTTTTCAATATATATATTGAAACTTTATTAATCATTATATATATTCATGAGACATGGGTGGTCATTTGCATTTTTTTTTTAAATTAAAAAAATAATCATCTATATCAACATTAAAATCAACAAAAGCACAATTTAATAAACTTAAACGTTAAGCACATAACAAATAAGATAAGATAACACATAAAAAGGAATTGATTTAAATATACGCATCCAATTTAAATATATATACAATATATGGAGAACAAAAAATAAATGTTTGTATAATATAAAAATAAACACAATCTTTAAAGAAATTTTCAATTTCCTGTCGTGTGTCATTGCAGGTGATTTTAATTTATCTGTCTTTTTTTGCAATGCCTTGCAAAAAAAAATATTATATATATATTTATATATTTGTATAATGAAACAAATGTATATTATGATTATAAATGCATATATCCATATAATGTGTATATTTATATAAGCACGAATATAATTGTATATAAATAATCTTTATACTGGGAATATATATACATATGGGAATGAATTTAAAGTAAACAAATAATAAACTATACAATGTTATATTATTATATTATTATTATTATTAGTATAAATATAAATGTATTCTGTTCATGTTGTTAAGAAAAATAACTCTAAAACTAAAAACTAAATTATCAAACCACCACAATAATCTAATGTATATATATTTTTTTCATTTTTTAAGACATTTTACCACAAACATATCTATATATATATAGTATATAAATAAATATACAATATTATAATAATCAACACAGCATCTCAATTTGATGCTGTGTGCGATCATCATTATTAAAATTCTTATTTTATAGTACATGGTATATATTATTTTGGAATAACAACGGCGGGTTAACACCATATTTTAAATTATATATACAAATCTGTTTGTATATATAATAAGTATAGATATGTAAAAACGCGCAATGTTACCTAAAACAACCGCACACAATTTCAAAAACCATATAACCGCACTATAACCAGACTCATTCGTCACTTTATTTCAAGTTTTTTTCGAGTTTTTTTTTTCTTAAGTTTAATTTTTTTTTCTTTTTTACTTTTTGTTCTTACTACTACTTTTTTTTTTGTTCTTATACACATTTTAATCATTTGGTAAGGTTGATGAATTATTTTTTGTTCCTTCATTTATATATTCTTTGTATGGTAAATATAAATCTGTACAGCGATATATATATATATATATATATATATATATTTATTTATTTATAATACACACACAAACAGTTTAACCACAAAATCAAGTTATTCTTTTATGTAGATATATATATATTCATACATATTTAAGATATTATTAAAAATTAAATATATTATACAACAATGGATTTCTCTCACATTACCATATTTTTTATATTGAATTAAACTGATTTTATATAATATATGAATATATATTTCCTTTTTTATAAACCACATTTTATATAGGTGTTTATAAAATTCTTATAAACTTTTTATGCATACAAATTTAATATAATAATAATAAGAAATTGGTATAAAATTTAAAATGCTAATAATTTTATTTGAAGATTTTAAATATACAATATAGGTAAATTTAATTCCGCGTGGAGGTTTTTCGTTTTGTTTTGTATTTATATTTTATCATTATATAAATATATGCAAATAAGACAAAATCTGCGTATAAATATATATATGTATGTATATATATAAAATTCGATTAAAAGAAAAGTGATATGCGATGCGATGAACATTAAATAAAAGTGAAATGTTTTTTTTATTTTTATTACAATATTATATATGTTATAAGAACCTGTCTGAATGAACGTATATATTAAACGACAAAATCATTTATAAATAAGAAGTAACACTTTTTTTTGAGTGATTATTAAATAAATTCTTATTTTTTATATCAATGATTCATTGATATAAATATATATTATGTTATATAAACACGCAGTAAAACAGACGACATTTCGCATATATAAAAAAAAATATTTTTTTTATCATTAATAACATTTATTGAATGCCAATAAAAATATTGTTTATATTTATATTTTATATTAAGGATAATAATAAACTATATGGATATAAACAATATGACGACAGTATATAGATTTGTAAACACAAACTCTATATCTACATATATAAAGAAAAAAAAATTGATATATGTACCTTGTATAAATATTGAGAAAAGAATAGTTGAAATAAATGTTTTCTTTGTATATTTTTTCAAAGACCAAATAAAAAAAAAAAAAAACATAAATATATCTTTGTTTATTTTTGTCTGGGTTGTTGTGATGAATGTAATGTGATGATATAGAACAAGAGAATAAAAAAAATCTAGACGTATATAAAGAAATTTTTTTTTTAAAGTTTTATTTTTTTCCTATATATTTTTTCTTGTATAAATACAAGGATATTTGAACAAATTTTTGTTTTTATCAGAATAGAATACATAAAATAAATAAATAAATAAAAAATATACCTACACGTATAAATTTTACCCCGAATTGTAAACACATACAGAGATGAATATGAATATATACATTTTAATGGAATAAAATTGTTAAATCAAAAGCATTATATATTCTTTGTTTTGTTTATATATTTTTATTTTTTGTGTATATACATATGTATAATTATTATTTATATATATTTTGTCTCTCTATATGTATATATATAATTTTATGTATAGGCATTTTGGGAAAACACACAAACAAAATTTACAGTTTTCCTTATTTATTTAGATTAAACTTATATAAAACCAAAAAAACCACATATGAACATAAATAAATTAGGAAAATTTTGAATTCACAGAATAATAAACGTGTTAAAAATTTAATTCCTATATTCACCAAAAATATATTTATTTATATATTAAATTGTTCATGTAAAGGATTTTGTAATGCGAAATCAAATACCTTGTGAACTCTATATATTTAGTATACAGGCTGAATTTGGTAGAATACTTCCTTGAAACCTTGTATCTTATATGCTTTCTTTAAAACGATAAAAACATTATTTTATAATACCAAATAATTAAAAAAGTTGATTTTAATAATTTTAAATGAATCATATGATCGTTGTTCCATATTCTTTTTTGGGAAAAAAATGTCAATATATCTCTAAATCCCATAAATATAAAAAGCTAATTTACATTCCCCTTTATTTAAAGGAAAAAAATGTTATTTTCAATATCGTTTTACATTTTTTTTTACATATTTTTAATAAAAATATATAAATAGAAATAAATTTATATTTAACTAAATTGAAAAATAAAAAAAAAACTTTTATAACACACAAAAACGCGAGAAACATTTTTGAAATATTACTTTAAGAAAATTATTATATAAAAATCAATAATTTCTTTTCGCAACCGTGTATAATAAAACAACATCAGCATATACAACGTTTATATATAATTTACTATATTTGGAAAGCTTTTTTGCGTTTTTATATACAACAAAAAAAAAGGTATACAGCAATATATAAAATAATTTCTGCAATATTTTAATATATGTATATATATACGTAAAACATCGAAACGTATATTTAGGCATATATCTAATATATCTAAAATACATGTCAGTTCTATGTTCTATATATATATATATATATATATATATATATATATTTTCATGTATTATTGAAACATTATTTTCTATTCTGTTCCATACATCAATTTAGAAATAAATTGAAACAATAAATATAACAAGATTAAAGCTCCCCAATTTCAATTTAGATTTTCTTTTTATTTTATGTGTATATTTTTTTTATTTTTTTCAATTTTGTAAAACAATGTTCCTGTATATAATATTATGGTATATATGCATGAAAGTAGTATAACATTTTCCGGAAATATGTATACATAATAATAATATAATGGTGTATCTAAAGCATACGTGCAATGAGTATGCTATATTTAATATATATATATATATATATATAAAATAGAAATACAGACAGGGTCAGATATCGTATAGAAAAATGAAAAACAACAAGCGAATAATATATATAAATACATATATATGTTCATCGAGCAGATATATATCTGTATATATTTATAAATAATGAAAGCGACACAATTTCATCTCATTTCAATTCACTTCATTTATTCTTTTTAGAATTTATTTTATTTTATTTTTATTTTTTTTTTTTTTTTGCGTCAAATTTAGTATACAATTTTGTTAAATTAAAGAACTTTATATGTATATGTAATATCAATTGATATTTTATGTTGATTGCATGCATAGGTATATATAATAAATTCAATATCCATATGCTAGAATAATGATGGCAAATAAAATATCGATGTGTATATTTTAATCAAATATATCTTAAAGTCTTATCATAATTTATATATTACACTTCTATTTTATAATATCAAATATCAATAACATTGATCTCATTTGTATGAGCTTTAAACTGTTTTATATACCATAAAAATGTTAATAATTGCAAAAGGATTCAAAATAGGTTTATAATAAAATTGTGGATATAGAAAAAATACGTTTGAAGATATATATAAAGGTGATTTTTTCAGATAAATATTATACTATTTTATTTTATAATTTTTTATAGAAATGTCAATTTAAGAAACCATTTATAAGAAAAACAAAAACATATGTATCAAATGGAATTTTGACAAAAACAAGACATTATAAAAAAAAATAAATGTCTTTTTATTTTCAAACATATACATAATAAAAATAAAAAAGATAAATTATCATAATTAAAAACATTTTGATATATTATTTTACATTTATGAGAGTTAACACAAAATGTTATTATTATTATTAAAAATTCCAAGAATATTTTCTTCTACAAAAAAAAAAAAAAACTATAAATTAGATGATGTTATTTGTAATTTAACAGTAACTTTAATTATAATAATTATATACACGCGTTTTAAATATTATTAATTTATATCGCTTGTATATATGGATATAAAAAATAACATAAAAAAAAACAATTTCTTATTTGACTTTATTGTATTTTAATTACAATACCCAATTGGGTGATACTTTTTGTGGAATTTTTTATATAGATAATTTTACGGATGACACATCGATAAATTAAATTCATATCTTGAATCTTCTTTAATCGTTATTATAATAGAACACATGAAATTGAATAAGTGAATGTCACAATAAAAATAAGAGAAATAGAACATTAACGTTTTAAACAAACTCCCATTTATGAAAAAATATTATATTTAAATATATATTTTGCAAAAAAAAAGAAAATCCTTGATTTATATTTAAATACTTTCATACAAAAAAAAAAGTATTATTAAAATTTTTATCCTGCATAATTGAAAATCAAGAGCAAATCTTTTGTTCGTTATATATCGTGCAATTAATCCATAAATAATTTATGTAACATAAATAAATTTATTATATATTTATCCTTCATTAAATAGATATATATATATATATATATATATATATATATTGTATTTCATAATTGTATTTTAATTATACAAAAATATATAGTATAAAAAAAAATGAATAATTGAATGTGCGTGGCAAAAATATAATTATTTATGATATTATTATTTACTCTTCATTTTTGTTTTCTATAATTCAATTGAAATAAAATGCGATTAAGATTATATCATAAATATATGGTATATACAAAAATTAAAAATATATATATGAAAAAATGTTCATAAATATAAAAACTCATTAAATATTAATAATTCAAAATAAATGATTAATATACGAATCTGAATTATATATACATTCATACGATAATGTTAAAAAAATGTATTTGTATGTCATTAAATTGACATTAATCAAATGAAATATATATATTTATATAGGTAAAAATTAAATGCATATTGTATTTTGGTATATATAATAAACATATATGAACAACACATAGATTTATATATAATTTATATAAAATTACAGGATACATCATTTATTTAAGAATGGAAAAAAGGGATTATTGATAAATTAAAAAAATAAAAAAAAAAAAAAATTTTAATATGTAATCAATCTTAATATACATATACAATATAATATATTATTTATTTTTTTTTATTTTCCAATATACCATTTTCCATTCTATTTCAACAAATGTTTCTATACTTCAAAAGTTACAAAAATTTTTTTTCCATTTAATATATCAACCTTTTTACAATTGAATACCAACATTTTTTAGTTGAACCTGAATTTCCTATAATAGCTTTAAATTTAGAATTAAAAAAATTTTCAATTACAACATTGAAAATGTTTGTAATTGAATTGAAAATTTGTTGTAATTGAATTAAAAAACATTGAAATTTGACGGAAAATGGTATTAAAAACAAACAAGGTATAGTTTGGACATATATATTATCATTATAGAAAAATATAATATTTTAAAGTCAAACACAATTTTTTTTTCTCCTTATTTTTTTCTATTATATTTTTTTTTCTGTGTTATTCCATAACAATATTTTTCATTTCAAACGAATATAAATATATATATATATAGGAAAATGTATGTATAAAATTTATAAAATAAAATATATTATGTGCTGCTGTATAATAATATTGATTATTTTCCATATATTAACTATACATATACATACTATAGTTAATGGGATATATATGGATATATTTTTAAAAAAATCCTCTATATATTTTCATAACGACCAGTCATTTATTATATATATTTATTTTATATGTACAGACTCTATCTATATATATATATAGAAAATTTTTATGTAAATTGAATAAATTAATCAACTAAATATATAGCGATAATGAAAACGATATATTAATCAATTTTTTTTTTATAAAAAAAATATTAATTATATTGACTTATATTATTTTTTATCTATTTTTAAGACAATTTATTAAAAGAGATACTTAATAAAATTTATCTCATTACAAATTAGAATGAAAAAACCTTCCATATGTAAGTTTTTGTATAGACATCACTGTACTTTTCATCTTTTTATTTTTTTTTTGATTGTGGTATCGTTAAAAACATATACATTATACATATACTTACATAAATTCTCGTCTCTTTAACATATTTTACAAATAGATGTAATTTTTTAATAATATATATTATGTATAAAATAGTAATTAAATTAGACATTATAATTGATATACGTTCATTTATATGTATACTTGTTGGTAACACATATTATTAATTTATATGAATAAATAAAGTCCTTTTAAGAAAAACACAATATGTGTTGTTGAATGAATCCAAATATTTTATATTTATATTATAATTTATAATACACCCTAATTAAATGACAAGAGTAAAAAATGTGAATTGGTTTTAATATAATATTATGTCGTGTCTGTATATAATATAAAATCATTCGTTTTTATATACATCAAGATTTAATTTAATACAAGTATGTATATAAGCCGCATATATACTATAAATAAATTACAACCCAGATATATATTATATATTTCTACAGTTTGCCGTATATATATATATAAACTTAACATTGACTACATATATGTGATAAACAAATGGTATATAATAAGATTGCAAATTCCTATACAGTTTATAATTGGTTTTTTTTAATATATTACAGTTGTTTTAATAAAAATATCTTATATGTTAGAGGTATATCAAATGCTATGAAAATTTAAGGAACTTTAAACGAAAAGGAACTTTATTTGAATTCAAAATAGTTATTTATGAAATTTTTTAAATGACAATTTAAGAATTTAAGGGTGTTTTTTTGTTTATAAAATGTATCAGTTATCAGGCAATACTTTTAAAATCAAAACATTTATTGATCCTCACATAAATATTATATACTTTTCCTATACATGTTTATAGGAAAATCATATTTTTTTCCCTTTTATTATACGTTACTATATGTATATGATTACTTTTATTATGTACAATATAAATTTCACAAAATATATTTATTTTTAACAGAAAATTCCTATATCCATTAAACATTTTATATTTATATATTCCTTTCAAAATTCAATTATTATATGTTTGAAAAAAATATTTTATAAATTTTATTGGTTATATATTACTTATTATGATAGTCAAATCATTTTGCCATTTTTTCTTTTTTCCTTTTGTCGAGCTTCAAATATTTTCACGTTGAATAATCGTAAAATATATACGGCCGTTGTTCGATAATATAAAAATATAAAAAAGAAAATACCGAATAAAGAATTCTATTATCATAAAACTAAATCAAAAATTCTTTACAAATAATTTATTACCACATCCCGCATTTCATATATATAATAATTTATATTTTTCTATATATACACACGTAAACTCATGTATATATAGTATCCAATACGTATATATATATATAATAATAAATACCATTTACCTTTTTTTTTTTATCTAAAAATAAATTTTATTTTTTAATATCTATAATATCTTTACCGGGCGGATGTATATCTAACGGGTATATGTAGGTAAACGATTAATCTTGAACTGAATTCTAAGTCGAAATTATTCTACCTATATAATAACTAACTATAATCTATGATTATCTAACTAGAGTCAATAGTGCTTAAATCAAAATAAAGATTCCCCAAAATAGCGATAAAATATGATAACCAAAAAAAGGTATTTATATTGCTATTTATAGTTATTCCGACAGTTATATTTCCACATTAGAAGTTTAAAATAAAAGTGTTAATAATTTTGAATTAGAATCCATCACATCATTACCACCACCACCACCACCACCCTGTAAATACTTGTTGTATACATATTTTTAATATATAAAATATTTTTTATATAATAAATATATGTACAATATATATAATAATAAATGAAAAATAAAAAAAAAAAACTGGTTTTTTAATCTTTTATGGTTTTAATTAATTTTACATGTTTCAGGATATTTCATCTCCTAAAATTGCAATTAAATAGTTGAGACAGCATTTTATTTTTATACATCTACATCTACATATAATTTTCATATATACACAACATTATATTATAATATGCAGATATATGCGTATATATTTTTATACTTTATATTATGAGTTTATGTTTTATGAAAATAATAATAAAACAGTGTTACTTTAAAAAAAGTTTTGTGTTTTATGTTTTTTTTTTTTTTAATTTTAATATACACATACGAATTTTATAATTAAAGTTATATGGTAAAAGTTGATTATATATACATTAATGGTATATATATTTATTTATTTATTTATTTATATACCTAACTAAATGCGCCACCTTTATTATCGCCTCCTCCGCCTTCCATATATGTATAATATACATACGTTTTAGTTCTTTTTTTTACATATATATATACAATATTATTTAATACAATAATTATATTAATAAAATAGAAAACTTTAACAAGTTTTTAACATTTATATAAAGAAAATTTAATTTATGATATACATTTTATAAAACTAATTTAACATATAAATTATATATGCATTAATGTTAAATTAATTATTATATATAATGCATATGCATATTTGTAATTTGCATTTTATTTCTATATAAGTATATTATTTTATAAATGTGCATTTTGCAAATTTTGTGGTTTGTAATATAATATATAAAATATAGAGCTCCGTATGAGTATGAGTTCATTTTACTGTATACAGAAAATTCAATTATAAAATCAATTTCATATATTTAAATATAGAATTATTAATTAAAATCTTCTATATAATTTGATTATTTATTATTTTTTCAAAGTATTTAAAAAAACGTTTGCAAATATTTTTGCATATTGAGATCATGCAATTATATTGGTTGTAGTTAAAATAAATACATTGTATTTTAAGGTATGCAATATAAAAGTAATGGATGATCAATAAAATATAAATCTTTAAAATCACATATTTACCATCCTGTATGTATTTATAAGAGGAAAATTCTCTGATATAAGGAAAATCAGAATCAGTATTGTTAAAATATATAAATATAAGACATTAATAAATATTATAAATATAATAAGAAAAAAAATAAACAAACAAAAGTATTTAAATATATTTAAATCAACAACAACTCAGTATTTAATTATTATAATTTATAAGTGTAAAAAAAGTTATAATAATAATAATAATATTTTTTCTCTAATATATTCTAAATTCATAATCGGGGATAAAGTTTTTAATATATTTAATTTATTTAAAAAAAACTCATTATTATAATATACAATTATTGTTTTTTTGTTTTGTTTTGGAATATGGCATGGTCTTTATAAATATTTATTGTATATTATATTATACATTATTTTGTTCAATGTTCAATGGAGTAAATATATATAATAATAAAAATAATAACAACGGGGGTGCAATTAAAAGTTTTCATAAACAAAATAAAACTTTTTGATTTTATTTAATTTATATACATATAACATATTTTGGTTTCCATTTTATGTGCATCTATACATAAATATATGTATAGTTAGTGTTTTTGTCCATATATATAACTCTACATTAATGGAAAATCATCATCATGGAGACTCAAAATATTCTCTATATAAATCATAAAAGTTTTCCAATTTTACCGCATATATATCAAACATATTTCATATTTATATTATTTAATGCGAAAATTTTGAATAAATGTTTTATTTAGAAATGATAGAGAAAAAAAAATCGCACACACATTTATATTTAAATGTGACCATAAAAAGGATAATAATTTAAAAAATATAAAATAATATCCTTAAAAATGACATATTTTTGTAAAGAATATATAAAATCTTATATGAATATGAAAAAATTATGTATATATAGTTCACATTAACGCAGTAATATAATAATAAAAAAATAAAGTTTGTTTATTTTATTACTTTTGATAATATATCTTTTTCTTTTTCTATATATAATAATTTAAAATTCTATACAATTAATGCATCGGCATAAATTATTAGATTTTTTATTCAAATTATATCTTGTACATGTATACAATATAAAATTATTATCTTAAAATTTTTTGTATGTTGTATTATATAAAATATAATATAATAATAAAACACATAAATTACAAACATAAATTCTCATTTGTTATATTTTGTGCACAATCAGCAACATCAGCTATATATATATATATATGATGAATAATGTTACTTTAATGTATTTACATCCTTCCGTATTTATTATACTTTATTTTCTATATGTATACATAAATAATATGTGTATATATTTACATATATACTCAAACAAAAATATTATGTATATATAGAGACGCATTTTCCAAAATAGCAAAAAAAACCCTTATACCAAAAACCTCACCCACTATAATATAACATATATACAAATAAATACATTTTAGCCTAAATTATTACTCAAATTTTATATTTTATGTATATACAATATATATTTATGAATAATCCATTTATATGGGCTGATTATGTATATATTAGAATTATACTCATATAACTTCTAAATGATAATAAATAACCATATTGGTATATACAAAAGAGTTGTTCTTCCATTTTCGTTCGTATTATTTTTTTTTTGAGTAAACCCTTTTTTTTAACAAAAAAATAAATAACCAAAACAAAAATGAAAACCATATACACGCTATATAAAATAAATATACATATATAGAAACTTATAATTAAAAACCGTCAAAATGTATAACAAAACACATTCATATATTGTATATTATATGCAATAATTAATCATTAATTTTTTTCAAATTGTTTTATTTTTTTTTTATATATAGAGTTTTCGTGGACGAAAAGCATTAAATATAAATTCGGTAGTTTCACCGAGACCCCAACCGCCAACATCATCATCATCAATAAGCCCTGCACCGGCTTCATTACCTCATCCTTCGCCAAATACAACATCAACATCATCCACTAATTCATTAGTTGTAAGTGCAGCAACTCCAATACCGTCAGCTCAACAACCCCAACAGCAAGTGCAACAACAAGTGCAACAGCAAGTTCAGCAACAACAACAACAACAACAACAAGTGCAACAGCAAGTTCAGCAACAACAGCAAGTTCAACAACAGCAAGTGCAACAGCAGCAACAACAACAACAGCAGCAGCAGCAGCAGCAGCAACAACAGCAACAACAGCAGCAGCAGCAACAACAACATCAACAACAACAGCTTCAGCAACATCAACAAGTAACAACTGTAACTGTGCCAACATCAACTCAAACAATGAAGGAACAACCACAACAACCAATGGTATGTTTAATTTTTAATCGTTTTTTGCCAAACAATTTTTATGATCATCTCTTTATATAACATTTTTTGCGCTCCTTGTTAAAATCCTGAAAATGCTTATTTAATTATCTATAATTCTATGCAATAATTTTTTTAATTCATTATTTTTTCAACAAAATGAAAATTTCGATCCAAAAAAATTCAAAATTATTCGATTAATTTTCATTTTTTTAAACCTCTTTTTTTCCAAATTCATAATACATTAGGATACATAATAATATAAAACGTAAAGAAAACAAGGAAAATGTATAGTAAAATCTATGTTAAGAAAAAAAAATTATATTATTTCGATTGTGATACATGATAAATTCAATTTTCCTATGTCTTTATATACAAAACAACCAAAACATTTCTATACACTTTTTGGTAACTTATCTTATGTATATCACATAAAAAAAACGATATAATATATACAATATTATATAGATAACAAAATTTATTTATATTTTCTAAAACTAATCGAAAAACTTTCTTTTTGTTTCTTTAATGAAAAAAAAAACAAAAAACAAAAAGAAAAGAAAAATAAATAAATTAATATTGAGATTGAATTTAATTTTCGTTAAAACTTTAATGAAAAAATAAAATAAAATATAATAATAATAATAAATTTTTTTTGTATTGTATTATAATTTATTTCATAAAAGTATATTGGTAACGAACGAATGAATTCAAAATTTATTTACGAAAAACATTTAATTTGTTATTAAAAAAAACTTAATAATATTCTATATAATTTATAACAAAAAAAACAAATTTTATTCTGACAAAAAAAATATACAATTGGAAAAAACTTGATTATTTTTTATAATATCCTGTCTAAAATGGGAAATCTTACGAAACTATTCTCAGAATAAATTTAAAATATAGATTTTTCCAAGGAAAAAAAAACTTTAAAATAATTCTATATATATGTATAGCAAATGATCAATCATCATATATGAATTGTATTGTTATGGGGTATATAAAACAAAATATTTTCCTTAAAAAATAATCTTAAAGTTTTCTATATCCGCGAAATCCTGTTTCGCTTATCCATTGAAAATTGTTTTAATATTCATTATATATAAATATAATATTTTCATAAAATAAAAAAGCAATATTTTCTAGAAAATTAATAAAAAAAATTATAAATTATATACACAATACGTTAGTTTTTATAATATAATATAATTCCTTTTCTTGTTTTTTTATTTTTTATATTATTCGTTATATGTATAATGCATAAAAAATATATCTTGGAAAAATTTAGAAAGTTTTTCTTCTCATTTTCTTTTAATTTAAAATAAATGAATAAAAAAAAACTAATAATTTTTTTTCTTCATACCAAAAAATATTTCTATATACAAAAAAATTGTAACAAAAGAATGAAATTAGATTTTTCCGTTTTCCATTTTCCATTCTGTGTATAACAAAACAAAAATAAAAAAAAAGCATATCAATTTTTTTTTTGTCGACATAACAATTTAAATTTTAATAGCATATATAAACATCTTCTTTTTTTTTTCTTCATCATCATCAACATAGAAAAAGTTATATACATTTTATATATAGTTATATAATAGATGAAAAAGAAAAAAAGAAAATGAATTTGGTTCTTTCTACTTTATTTTTATATATATTGAAATAGAGAAAAAAAAATTTATTCATTTCGTATACAAAATGGGGAAAAAAAAAATTGAATTTTTGTTTAAGTTTGTTTTTTTTTCTTTCTTTTTTTTTTTAATTAAATTGGCTTTAAAAACAGAGTAATAGTTTTTTTGATTGTGTTGTATATATACAAATTTTATAAAAAAAAAAGTTGAAGAAAAAATACTAATTTAAAAACGTATTATTTATATGCAATATTAAAGAAAGTATATAATGAAATATTCAATATTGTATTATCTATCTATAAGTTTTATGTTTACTTTAATAAAGGCATCTTCGTTTCACTTCAAATATATATATATATATGTATATCTTATATAGACTTGTTCGATAATCGAAAATATGTGACTTTATACATAGACCAGAGTTTATATACGCAAGTATAAATAGTTCATGAAAATAATATGGGTCAATAAAAGGTTCAAGGACATATAATCTATATCTATAGATCCTTTATTTATATATATACATATAAATTTTCCCATTAATTAATTGCTATATATTTGTATATTTATATACATATAACATTTAACTTTATTTTGGTAAACTTTAACATTATATATTATATATACAGATAAATTACAGGAAGATCTAAATAATAATTGTAACATAAAAAAAAAGATTTTTTTAATTATATTTTCTATAAATTATTTATAATTATTTTCTATATCCGCATTATCGGAGGTTAAACTTAATGATTCTTATATGGAGTTTTTATGTTTATCGTCGATAATTTAGATAAAAACGAATTAAACTTTTACTATAGAGTATAAAATAATTACAAAAAAAAAAAAGGATTCAGTTGAATCACCTTGTATATTTATATCAAAATACACTCATAATATAGAATTTCTTCTGCCTTCTAATAAATTGATTTTGTATATAAACGTTATATGTTATGCGATTATATTTGTATTTATATTTACTTTTGTTTTGGAAAAAAATAAATACAATTTGATTCGTAAGAAAAATACCGCATGAAATGCTTTAATCATCCACATATATAGTATAATATTATATAAATGAATCACTTCAGTTAGTCATAGTCTGTATATTGATTCTGATTCTGTAAATAAATGTTTTCTCTTCGATATACGCGCATATTGGAACATGAATATTTTTATATAGTATATGAAAGGAAAATTCTTCATATTTAAATGATTTTATTGTATTTTGTAATATATCTTTAATATTTTGATATTGTCCTTTTATTTTGGGTTATAAATTTTTCTATAAAGTATTTCATTACTCATATTGTCTGTCTGTAGCATACAGACGTTTTATATATATTCCAATGTTTATATATTAAATATCTATAAAAGATATGGAATATTCAATTTTTTCAAAACAACTAAATTTAAATAGAACATTTTGGAACCCCAATCATGATATTTAACCTACATATAGCTAAACTATATTTATTGAAATGTTTATTATATATATATAAAACGAACGAAAATACGTGAAAATTAAAAATTTTGTGTAATTTAAAACGAAATAGAAACTTTTTCATCATATATACTAAATTTTTAACAATATCAAACTAAAAAATGAAGTATAATATAAAAATAAATAAAATCAAAGTAAAAAAAATAAAAGTAAATGTGATACATTTAGTTTCGCATTTTCAAATCACAAAATATATACATATACAATTTTATTTTGATGAATATTTATTTTCCAAATATTATTGCACGTATTGCATTTCATTCGATTTATTATATAATATTATATAAATTCCTCTATATACATTTAATTTATATAATATTTAGATTTATTGGGCACGTGCCCGATATGTATATAGAGTTTTAAATATATAAATGTATATTTTTATTTTGTTATATATACGAAGTTATATATAAAAAAAATACATAAAATTAAATATATCAATATACATATATATTTTCCTTTTCATTTCGTTTTAAATCAGAAAAAAGTTTAGTATCAGGAAAAAGTTATAGTATATACAGCGAAATAATTCCTCCGCATATACAACAAGGAATTGTTATGGAGTTTTCATAAATTTTATTCTTATACAACATACCTTAATTGAAAGGTATATAGAAAATGTTTTCTGATGTTAATTTCGGTTCTGAATTTCATTGCATTCATTGCATTTGGTTGTTTAGAACCAAAGATATTAATATTTTAAGAGAATTGAATTTAATCAATCAATTCCACGAAAGCACAATACGTTTATAATCTAATATATGAATACACTATTTATAAAAAAAAATTGCTTATGTCCACTTTTTGTGTGTTTTTCACTTGTTAATCAATTTCAATGTTACAAATAAAATGTGCGGTATTTATATATATGTTGAATGTGAATACAAAACCAAAAACACATATATATATACACAAATTCAACATTTATATTAAATCGAATATTTTCCTTTTTTTTCAGTCTAGCTTTCACTTTTGTTATTTTTATACTTTAAAAAATATGCTGATAAAAAAACCCATTTGTATATTTAAATTATCATCATATACCTAATGTATATATATTTATATAAATACAAAAATATTTATATATATAAAAATGCTATATTATATGTATTATACATTTGGAATGTTATATTTGTAATGATATATCTAGAATATATTTATACATATACATACATTGTTCCTATAAATTTATATAGACGCAGAGGTATATATGCTTTATATTTGCATTATTATTATTATTATTATTATATGGAAGAATTGTATATATTCATGTTTAATATTAAAAAAAAAAAAACCTTTATATATTTTCATCATAGACAGTCAGTCTCTGTTCTGTTATGTCTACAAGTTCAACTTGCATTTATATATTTTTATATGTATTTCTATATAGATATGGTTTGTTTGTTATATATATATATACTTAATTATATTTATATATCTATGAATGCACATACAATTTTAAGTTTGTATATAAATAGTATATATATATATATATATATATAGAGCACATGAATTTTGTTTCGCGACAGTGCTGAAAAAAACAACATTTTCCATTTACATTATATGGATTTGAAATTGGTTTTTTTTTTAATTAGACTTTTCTAAGAAATGTTTATAAAATAATATAGTAATTAGCAGGATCCCGTATAATAAAAACCTTTGAGTGGACTTAACTCAAAAAATTAAGACACAAATGAACCCTAATACATAATACATATAGTTAATGGTATATATTTTTTAACTATGAAATAGAATTGGCAATTAATTTATTGCCATATATATATAAAAAATATTTAATTGAATTTTTCCATTAATCAAAATAAATGTCACACAGATTCCATATAAATTGTTTAATTAACATGTGCGAATCAAGATTAATTTTTTTATATATTATCAAAAGCAATTACCAGTTCACCGCTCTGATAATATTTATATATAATATATATAAATATATATAATGGGTATTTATATTTGTGTCTGCTCTGTGTGTATAGTATTATTGATGTTGCTGTCAAAAATTTCACATTCATAATAAATAATTCTGTACATAAAACCCGCTTTTTTTTTTTTTTATTTTTACAAAAAAATTTCTATATATTTTTTGTGAATAACTCTATATAGAAATACAACATTATGGCATACACATAACTAAAAAAAAATTGAAAATGGAAAAGGCATGAGTGGGTGGTAAACATTATATATTTGGGTGAATATTTAAGTTTGGTTGCATCAGCCTCACAGATGGTGAACGATCGCGGAAAATTCCTATTATTTTTTTTTTCTCTTTTAATATATATTCTATATATATTTATAAAAATGTTGTATATATATACAGAAGGGTGATTAAACCAAAAAAGAAAAGAGGGTTATTGTTTATTTTATGTATATACTAGATAGCATATATATATATATATTTTCCTTTTTCTCTTTTTATTTTTTGTTGGTTTTTATTTATTTATTTCGTTATGTATATAGTATTTTTTATTTTTTCTGCATTTTATATGTATATATATATATTGTTAATTTTAAGGGGGAGATTTACATCTTTTTGCGCGAATACCTATTGCGCAACTTCGATTTGTAATATAACCATATATCTATATATCTAACTAACGAAGCCCATATAATTCCAGAGAACAACACAAAATTTAGGATATATAAATATATATTGTAGATATCTGGAATATTATATAAGGTATATATGAATATTTCACAGAAAGTAAAAATGGGATGTAGAGGTGTAAGTATATATACAGAGTCAAAAACATTCTGAAATAACCGCATATATACATTGCATATATATATATATCTGCAAATATATGCATTGCTATACAGTGAAATATTTTGAATATATATGATATAAGGGTAGAAATATTCAAAATATAAACAAAATAATATGTGCAAAAATATCAATATACATATAATAACTATATCTATATATGCGGATAACTATATATATGTAATTATAATCGCAATTTATTAACGATATATATGTATTATAATTTATCGATGGTGATAGATTTAAATTTATAAATTTCATTAAATTTTCTATATACATATGCATAAAGAAATTATAATAATGGGTGCTTTATTTTTGATTTATTGTAAAACTTTTAATAAATCATGTAGATTGTTTTTTTGCAAAACCCCATTATATTTAGCAATAATTTTAAAATAAAAAACTTTGCATTTGACATTTTTATTTCCAATAATTGGCGGCGTTACTTAAAAAATTAAATTAATTACATTTTATAGCAATTTTTTTTTTGAATAGCTATATACATATTTTTTATATGCACTATAGCAATTTCATTTATTCTAATAAAGTATTTAAACCACTCTCCCAGCTCTGAAAATTAAATGAACATAAACGTAAAACGCCAAATGCATCGATTAAAATACCACTGACTTCGAAATTCTTTTAAATATTCAATGGAAATTCGTTATATATTTTTCTAAACGAAATACTATATATCATATTTTAAGGGAAATTTTATTTTATAATTTACTCAAGTGAAATTCTTTAAATTTTCTGGGGAAATTCTTTAAAATTATTATGCATTAATTAAAAAAAATTGTTTTTTTTAATTTTAATTTTATTCTTAAATATATCATATTCAATATAAATACATACTAAAATGTAACATAGCTATAAACATCTAAAATAATTAATATGAGGAAAAATGTATAACCATCTACTATATATATAATAATGCATATATAGGGAAAGGAAATTTTTAATGAAAAATAAATATTGTATATATTGTCTATATATATCTGTATATATATATGGTTATATATTATTCATATATATCCATGTTGTATGTTGTAATACACAAATGCAATAATATTTTATATGTATATATTTTATCTATATATATGAAAATATATAGCCTTTTCTATATATTCATATATAATGTATATAGATCTACGAATAACGAAACCTTATCTGTAAAATTGTACAATATTGTACAATATCATAAATATATATAACATTATAATTTACAACATGTTTTGTTAATGTTAAAGAATATACATATACTCAATCATTGGTTCCGCGTTTTTATTATTCGATTTTTGATATTTAACACCAATAATATTCTCTAAAAGACGCATCCAAAACAACCAAATTGTAGAAAAATGAAACGTAACATTTCGTTATAAGAAAGGGCAATTAATGAGCAATGTCCATTTTATTAAAATAATTAATTTGTGACTAATATACTTATAAAAAATAATACGAACAATTCAAGGTATATCTGCATTCAATTTTCTTCAAATGTAATTAAAACCATCGTACCATCGTACCAACTGTTCAGCGCTTTAGTTTTTGATTAATTGATCACGCTATTTTATTATTACATTTTTCATCATTAATATTTTATAAGGACCAAGGACGACACACGAATACATATATATATATATATAAATGTAAAACCAAAACTGATACATAATATATTTTTCATTTTTACACATTTCTGAGTAAGTCTGAGTCTGAGTGATTTTGTTTATATCATAATTTAAATGTACAAATTATATTCCTATATTGTTATAAATAATATAAATACAATATCAAATTTAAATTTAATATTCATATATAATAGTTTTGATTTTGTTGCACGATTAAAACCTGAACCTTTTTATATCATCATATACAAATACTTGAATGTGAAAACTCATTATCCAGCTTTATGTTTATTTTTTATAAATAATATATATATACATCTGTAATTATTTCTATTTAAGTTGTCTTTTTCATTCAAAATTTTAAAATCTGAATTTTTATCATATAATTTAAATTTAAAGATGAGATCGATCATTTATCTATTTATAAATTTTAACAAATGCGCTCGATATGTATACCATCTGCGTCTGGGTCTACATATATTTAGTATAGTTTTTTTTTTTAAATCAGTAAATGGATAAATTTATCATTATATATATATATATATATATATATATACGAAATGGAAATGCAATCAACTATACATATTTGGATCGACTATAGATATTAGATAGCGATAAAAAAACAAAAACAAATCATCCTATATATCTAGAACAACAACTACAACAAAAAATAATAGAGGGATGTTATAAATATATATAAGAAAATGGGAATGGTGGTTTATTATTATTTTTTTTTTATATAAAAATTACAGACAGATATATATAAGCGTGACGATGATGTTATCTTTAGGGGATTTGCTGCTATATACTATACTGTATATATATAAATGAGAATATTCTCTATGCAATATATATATAGAAATAGTAAAAAAAATAAATATGGAATGTTGTTCAGATGATGAAAATGAAATATTTGGTTATAATTTCCTATGCAAGCAAAATGCTTGAAAACTTTTTGAAATTGCCAATCTACTTTATATACATATTTATAATAGCTATATATGTAAATATTCTCATGTATATATTCTTGTTTGCGAAATATATTTAAACAAATTTTGTATCAGATATAAATGTATACGTCGTATATACATATACCGCATATGAATATTATCATTATATATATACTTATTTATGTATATTTTACGCATATATATGTATATATAGGACAAACATAAATATTAATGAATATATTCAGAACATTTTTTGGAGACAAAACGCAATTAAAATTTAATGAAATTATATATTTATTATATGTACATTGTATACATATATATATATAAATGAAAATAAATAAATAAACCCGTTTTTTTTTTGTTTTCAATAAATTAAATAAATAAAACAAAATAATAAGGAAATGATGTTTTGTTTTATATTTTTATGGGTAGAATTTTTGAATACATATATTCGTTTATTAAAGGTATAAAATTAAAGTTAAATGCATCAAAAGAAAAATATTCATTATATGCAATGTATGACAAAATTGTCACAATTTGATTTCTGAATAACTTTTTTTTTCATATTGAACTGTTTAGATTTACACGGAAAATTTTACACACAAATTGCGGAAAACCCCAATTATATAATAGTCTATTCAATGATCGATGTTTAATCGAAAAAAAATAGATTTATATTATAATTAGAGAATGCATTCGTTATAAATAAATATTTTTTTATAATACAAAAAAAAGAGTCGCAACTAGAACATTGTAATATAGCCACATAGAAAACAACACCATCTAATCCAACCACAATTAATGAATTTTTGCTATTAATTGGTTTATTTCATAATAAATAATAAATGAAGTTATATTTTATGATTTTCATAATATATGCTCTATATAACTATTTGTGCGACTCTTTCTAAGGCGGTGGGTGTAAATTTTATTTGGATTTTCACTTTATTTTCCCATACTTTATTTTTCATTTAACGTGCATAGCTTTTTTTGTTTGTTTTGTTTTTCATTTCCTTGATATTTATTGTTACTTTATATACCGCATAAATTTTCATAAATTTATTGTTTTACAATTTATTTATATTTTTATAAATTTACTTTAGAGATGTTCTTGTTTTTTATTGCGAAAATCTCGATATAAGATCTTTAAATGATTTTTTTTTTAATTAAATTATATAAATGTTGCGTATATATTTTTCTCAATAGAATTTTAATTAAAGATAAATTCAAATAAGATTTAATAATTAATATTGGTATGGGAAACCAATAATATAGTTTTGTTCGTTCGTTCGTTATTTCTCATATTGACTTTCGATGAAATCAATTTTTTTTTGGAAAAGTTTTTGTGAAACAATTACAATCAGTTTCATTATACATCACATTTATATATATATGAACTTTTTGAGAAATATTCTGAAAAATTCCATTCATTTTAAATTCCCAAAAATATATATAATTTTTGCGTTTGATGTGAACTCTCCTAATATCTACATCAAACTGATTGCAAATATATTTGGAAAACAGGAAAATTCATGGAAAATTTACCAAAAAAAAAAATTTTATTCATGGACTTTTACCTTAAAAAGGTTCAATTCTTTATATTATAATAAATTTTTAACATAAATCTCTCCGATGGTCTTCCCTTTTACTATATATGCACATAATATCGGAATTAATTTATATATATTTATTACGTTACTATATATATATATATATATATGTATTGTTATTATCGTTAATATTATAAATGGAAAATTTTCGTAAATATGCAAAATACTGCATAAAATACAGACAATTTTCGTATATATAAAGTAAAAGTATATTGAACAATACATTTGCCGCATATATTCACCACTTTATTTATAATAAATATTTGTACATTGGAAATTTATTAAGCCCCAGAAATACATAAAATATATATATATATATATATATATATTAAATTTATGTAAATTTTCCTCTTATTCAACTCAATATATATACATATATACATGATAGATGCATTGCAATAAAGTATTTATACATATTATAAATAGAATATAGTGCGGAGAGAACATCCTTTTATATGCGAACATTTTTGGATGTATAAATATCATTAATACATGTCCATATTCCATATAGAAATGAAAATGTACAACAGAATAATGGAGGGAAATTATAAATAATTTTGAATTATTATGACATACACAGAAAATTCTGTTGTTAATTTATATTATTTATATATTTTTATTTATCAGATTTATTTTTTTTTATTTCGTTCTTGTTTTCTATATATATATATATATATATATGATTTATATTCATATGTGTGTGAAATGATTTATAGTAAATAGACGCATATTTTTCACTTTGATAAATCTTCTTTTTTTTTATTTTGAAAATAAAACAAAAAAAAAAACATTGGAAAATCTCTGGCATATACGAAAAAAAAATGTAGAACAAAAATATATAGACGAAGAAGAAGCAAATAATAAAGTAAAAAAAAACTAATTTTAAACTATCATAAATTATATTCTTCAATGTGATTTTGTATTTATAGTATAATTTGGAGATAGAGATGAAATATATAAAGGTGTATTTTTTTTATATTATACACATAAAATGTATTTTTATATTTATTATTTCAATATAAAAAAAATTGGGAACAACAAATTAAAAAAAAATATTTTCAAAATAATTAATCGTTTTCACATTCCATGAATTCAGTTTTGTTTTTTTTTTCATTATTATAAAATGATTCTTATATATTTTTATGAATAATATAATTCAAGTGTATTTAATTACAAAAAAATCATTTTTTATAAACTAGCAGAGATATTTGTATATAATTATTGTAATCTCATGAAATTAACCTTTTAAAACTTATACCTATCCTTTTGGATCATAGAAATTATATATTTTTTCGATAAATGGAAACGTGATAAAGGAAAAAAAAGTAATATAATATTTTTTAAATATTTGTATATGTATAGGCACCAATGGCATTTTATCCAACATGGCAAGCAGATCCATCACAAGGATGGCAAAATCAATTTATCCAACAAATACCACAAAATACACCGGCAATAACATCATTAAATTCAATTGAATTTCAACCACAGGTGATTAATTTTGACGAATTTTAAGAGTTTAAATTAACGCGTATCGCAAATTTAACAAAAATATCAATTATATTTAAAACTATATTAATGTATATACCACTAACAATTGTAATTAAATTAACAATAATAATAAATTGGAATAAATTATAAAAAAGTATTATTATATGATTATTATTATATTAAAATGTATGATATAAATGTACATTATATATGTATAATAACAAATATTAATTGTGTATGAGTATGTTTTTTCTTTATCTTTTTTATTATCTGAATAGTATTTATATTAATAAATATACAAAATGTATAATGTACCTTATTTATATATCAATTATTTATTTAATTATAATTTAATAATGTAAAATATCTAGGGGTATGCTTATCAACCGAATGGATACGTTCAAACTGGTATCGGTTTTGATCCAAGTTATGGACGTACATATGCAACGCCCGTACAACGCTATGAATTTCAAACCAGTCAAATCCCACCAATAAATCAAGTATCATTACAAAGTGTTAGTTTTGCACCAACCATAACGTATACTGGACAAGTGGCAACGGCTGGTTCAACGGCACCAACTATGCTGTTGAGTGCACAAAATGATTTGAATAAAACAACGGCTTCGGGAAACGACATGCCTGGATATCCGCGGGTGAACAGCGTTCCGCCGCGCTCACTCAATTGTAACGGATATTCGGGCGAATTTGGCGGTAATCAACAAACAACAAACAATCAAACCAATGCTATGCAACAACAACCACAACAAACGACTCAACAACAACAACAACAACAACAACAAAACCAACCACCAGCATCACAACAAACAAATCAAATGCAACAAATGCATCCTCCACAAGTGCCACAATCACCAAATCGAAGTAATATGAATACACCAGTTAACAATCAACATATGATGATCGCATCTGGACCAAGTCCAAATCATTTACAACATTCACAAATTCTTTCACAATCACCAAATCATTTACAAAATAATGGAACAAATAATCAACAAATTCAATCACCAAATCATCATATGCAACAACAACAACAACAACAACAACATATCCAAAATTCATCTGGATATTCAACTGGAACTTCACACAATATACAACAACAACAACAACAACCAGGAGTAGCAACGGCTACAAGTAATGGCCAAATGTTACACAATCATTCAACTAGTGGTATGCACACACCAAATGCTCAACAAAATAATAATCATGCTATTGCTTCACCAAGCCATCATCAACAGCATCAACAACATAATGCCGCCCCCCAACAAGAATCATGGACGTGGAATAACCAAACGCATCCACAAGGGAACAATGACATATTTAATCAATCGGATCGTGTTAATTTAAATACAAGACTGAAAACAATGATTTTAAATAAAAATGATCAAAAAGATAATATTATGCAAAATAATAATCAAATACCACCATCATCAGCTACAAATAATTCAGCGTTAGGCAACGCCCAACAATCATCACAACAAACTGCAGGTCATTTTTTATCGTATAGCCACCATCTCCGAGATATGAGTACCAATAACATTAATGCTAATAGCGATACTACTAGTAATAACAATACCAACAATATTATTAATAATAATAATAATAATAATAATAATATTACAAGTAATCATGCTAATAGTAATATTAATAATAATGTTAGTGGATGCCCAACCGTACCAATAATACCACCAATGGGTACGGATCCGATCGGAGGTGGTGGCGGCGAACACTGGAAATCATCAAATAAAATGCATGATTTCCAAGTTCAACAACAACAACATCAACAACAATTACAATTACAACAGCAAAATCAACAACAACCACCCCAATTACAATCCCAGCCACAGTCACAACCACAACAACATCCGCCACAATTACTACATCGACCCCATGTTCAACAACAACAGCCACATCAACAACAAATGGGTGTAGGCCATCAAACGGTACCGAAAATTGAACCAATTTCAGACTATAAATTACCTGGTACATTTGAAAAGAATATCAGTGACCCTGGAGGAGGTGGAGGAGGTGGAGGATTAGGAGATATAACCGGAGGAATAATAGGTGGTGGCGTTATCGGTAGTAATACCAGTAACGCTATGCCTAATCATAGTGCAAATGCGAATGAATTGGGCACGCCATTACATCATGACATTAATAGCGGAATAGGCATAATAAATAATACAATTAACAGTAGTTTTCAGCCGTTAACAAAAAATCGTAATACAATGATTCATCCGCCACCGGGACATGTAAAAATGGAAATTGAAAGAAAACCACCACCGAAACGACAACGAAAAAAACCAACAGCACAATCAAAGAAATCTTCCAATTTCCTTCCAAATTTTAATAATGGAAATCCAACAAATAGTTTTCCACAAATAAACAATACATATAATCAACACCAACATCCGTTACAACAACACCAACAACCACATCAGCAATCTCAATTACATCCGCATTATCCACATCATCCACAACCTCCACCACACTCCCATATGATGCATAACCAATCAACATATCCACAAAATTTTTTAAATGATCAATCAACACATCATCAAGGATATCCAGCACAACCGATACCATCATATCAAACGGGTGGACTTTATCAACCTCATTTAATGAATAATACAAATCATCAAATGATGGCAAATAAATCACCGGGCATGCAAAGCATGGGTTTGTCTGCGGTCCCAACCACGACAACAACAACAACGACGACCGCAATTACAACATCAACAACATCAATTGCCACGGTTACAACAAATACTACATCAATCACAACGGTTTCACCGTCTGCGACAACCGTTCCAGTTCCACAAACACCTGCCTTTTCAACAAATTCAAATCTTAACGATTTTCCATTAAAAATCAAACAAGAACCAAATACTTTTCATCAAAATTATCCATTACCGGATGCTGCATCACCGTCTATAAATACAAGTACGACAACAACGATGATGTCGCATTCTAACCAATATTCCACTAACTCTACAGCAATAGCCACAAATACGACAACAACAACGACAACAATTACCACATCGACCCATTCAATTCCACCAACATTCAGTCATCATCAAACGGCAACAATATCGACGACAGCAATCACAAATTTAAACAACAATTATCATAATTCATCAGCACCATCATCTAATGGCAATTTTCACATAGCCCAATTAAAAATGGAAGGCTATGAACGAAATTATCAAAATTTTATAAATTATGCTGATTACTGTCAAAGCCAACAAAATCAACTGAATCAACAAAATCAACAACACCATCAGCAACAACAGCTACAACATCATCCGCATCATCACCAGCAGCATCATGAATATTCTTCTAGTAATTATCAATCTGATTTTCAAGCAAATTTCCAACAATTTACTGCTGGTCATTATCAACAAAGCGGTTACAATTACCCTCAATATGGTAATTTTAATCAAAATTATTCAAATTATAATCAATTTACATCATCGGCTTCAGCCACGACTACGTCATCATCATCATCAACATCCGCATCGACACCTACAACTTCATCAAATCCAATGTCAAATCAAACACAAACAACTCATACATCATCATTATCGCCTTCATCAATATCACATTCAAACGTGACCACATTTCCACCATCACTATCATCATCGACATCTTCCCTATCAAATGAACAAATTACAAATGATATTAAACCAGAAGTGCATTCGGATGATAGTGGCGATCATAATATTATCATAAATAATGATGTTAAACCAGATTTATCGTGCCTAACGAATTATGAAAAAGAAATTCCCGTTCATACATATCCAATAAATCCCGAGAGATTTCATGAAATAAATAATTTAAATAATCAAAATGATGATGACAGTCATTCAATGCAATCGGCGGAAAATTTACCTGAAATTAAAAAATTTGGTGGCTTTCCATTTCTTGGCGAAGGCGGACCAAAGTCAATGGCAAATGTACAGGGTTTTTCGTGTTGTCGTCAAGGTAGTACCCATTTGCCAACCGACGAACATATTAAAGAAGGAACTTGTATTGGTTTACAAACAAAAGATGAAATTTCATTGATTTGTGATGATGACATTGATAAATCATCGATTGATGAACAATCCAGTAAAGATTTGGTATTAGCACATTCACCACCAATTGATCGAACCGAAAAGGGGTTAAAACCTGAAGTACCCGATTGCGATTGCTTTTTATCTGATAAAAATCCACCCGAACCAGGAAGCTATTATACACATTTAGGTAAGGGGCTTTCATTTTTACTATTTTTGTTGCTTTTAGATAAATGTGATACTTAATAATTTATTTTTTTTATTATAGGTTCGGCTGCATCATTACCAGATCTGCGAATTGATTTTGAAAAACGTATGGGTATTACTGGCCGGCAATTACGTATAGAAAAAGTTGTATATACCGGTAAGGAAGGTAAAACCAGCCAAGGTTGTCCATTGGCAAAATGGGTAATTCGACGGGCAGATTTAGAAGAAAAAGTATTATGCATCGTTAAACGAAGACAAGGACACAAGTGAGTGAATAAATTCAATTGTATAATAATGATTAAAACTCACACCCCAAATTGTTTACCTCATTTGGTCTAGGTGTCAAGCGTCATTTATTGTCGTTTGCATTGTAGCATGGGATGGAATACCAAAATATGAAGCTGATAATACCTACAGAATGTTAATAAATAAATTAAACAGATTTGGTTTGCCAACAACCAGACGATGTGCTACAAATGAAAATCGTACATGTGCATGTCAAGGTATAAAATCGATTTAATTTATATTATTGAAGTATTTTGAAAATCACTTATATTAACGCGTGCAATAAATTAAAAATACACATAGGATTAGATCCAGAATCATGTGGTGCCTCATTTAGCTTCGGTTGTTCGTGGTCAATGTACTACAATGGTTGTAAATATGCACGTTCAAAAACTGTTCGTAAATTTCGGTTATCGGTTAAAAGCGAAGAGGCTGAAATCGAAGAACATATGAATATATTAGCGACAATGTTAAGTCCATTGTATGTTGCAATAGCACCAAAAGCCTATGAAAATCAATGTAAATATGAAAACGAAGCACCCGATTGTCGATTGGGTTTGAAACCGGGAAAACCATTTTCAGGTATGTCCGCATTTTATACATATTTCTACATTTCTAAAATCTTCAATCTGAACGAATTCTTTAATAATACTCGTGTTTTTTTTTACACAAAGGTGTTACAACATGTGTTGATTTTTGTGCACACGCTCATCGTGATTTACATAATATGCAAGATGGATGTACCGTTCAAGTTGGTTTGCTAAAACAAAAATTACCGGGTCATATACCTTCGTCCGAAGATGATGAACAATTACATGTTTTGCCGTTATATACAATGGATACAACGGATGAATTTGGTAGTACTGAAGCTCAAAAAGAAAAACATAAAACGGGTGCCGTTCAAGTCCTCGAGAAGTGAGTTTGTATGATTGATTTTTGTTTACCATTCTTTTTATTAAACAATGTGTTCAAAAATCATATGTTTTTGGTCAATTTAATATTATTATCGAAAAATTTAATTTAAAATTCTTTTCAATATAATCATCATCATAGATTTCCATGTGAGGTTCGTGTACGATCAACTCCTCTGTTACCATGCCGGCGTCATGGTAAAAAACGTAATGGAAAGGATCCTGTAGAAGAAACACCAGAAATCCAACCAGAACCTTCACCTCAAGAGCCACAGCCTCCGCCGCTACCACCACCACCCCCAGCACCAATACCACTCCAACCACAAACTCAAATCGTACCTACGAAAAAAGAACCAACTAAAAAAGGTGGTAGGCAAAAGCAGCAACAACAACAAAACGTTGCACAACCACCTCCATCTACACCATCACCATTATCACGGGTGCAAACACCAGTCACAAATAATCCAAGTCCAGTAGGAACGCCAACCGCTACAGCTACTACTAATAACAGTGCATTTTCAACGCCAACAACTGCAATAAATCCGCCTCAACAACAACAACAGCAACAACCGCAACAACACCAGTCAAATCAATTGACACAACAACAGCCACAACAACTTCAACAACAGCAACAACAAAATCATCAGCCCCAACAGCAGCAACAGCTACATCAACAACATCCATCACAGCAACAGCAACAACAACAACAACAACAACAACAACAACAACAACAACAAAATATGATGAATACAAATTCCAGTTTAATAAATATGGCATCGATGATTGATAACTTTACTGATGCTCAACTACAATCAAATCAAATATCAAGTACGGTTTTAGATTCACCTTACTCATATGATTATACCACTGGTTCTTATATAGATAATCGAAATTTTTACAATCATCAATGGCCATCGCAGCAACAAACGCCACCGGCCACGACATTACCGGCATCGGGCAATGCAACACCCATAGCCGCTCCGACAACACCGGTCACGCCATTACCACCACAAACGCCAACACCGGGAATTCATCACGATTACAATGCAACTGGTCCGCACGGATATTCGCTTACCGAACGTTTTGATTTGGTCAAAAGTCGTGGCAGCGAAGAGAATCCCGATTCAACTACATTAACAAATGCTGCAAATAATCCGGCATTCAGTCCGAGCATTACAAATGATCCAACTGCAAAATTACAACAAACTACACCGATAACCAATGAATTTGTAGGTGGCAATACACATTTAAATAATATGATAAATATAAATAAGGAACAAGGTTTTGCAAAACCAAAACCACCAGTTGATTATCCGTTAGGATATGGTGCTTATCATCCCCATCATCCAGGCCATCCACCTCCTCATCCACAACATCATCATCAGCATCATACAAATCAAACAAATTATCCAATGTATTCATCATATGGACATCATCATCAAACATCACCTTACGATGCACATCCCGCGCATCATCCATCCGGGCATTCTCACCATCTTCCACACCATCAACATCAACAACAACAACAACAACACCATCCTCATCACCCACATCACCCGCATCATCCACATCATCCACATCATCATCATCCCTATAATAATATGGATTATTATAATAATGAAAAATATCGATATAATTTTTATAATCAACATCATCCTCATCATAATCAACATCATCCAATGCAACAACATCATCATAATTTACATCATCCACATCAATCACAGCATCCGCATCAGCCATTGCAACCAAGCGGCCAACAACAACAGCAACAACAACACCATCAACCACCACCTCATCATCTCCATTCACAATCTTATAATCCATATAATATGTATCATCATCAAAATGCACAACAAAATCAATTGTCACATCAGCAGCAATCAGCATCAGCGGTTCCTTCACACCCACCATCCAATTGGAATATGTATCCACCATCAACAACACCATTGCTACCACAATCACAATCTGCTGCCGTAGCACCAGCAGCAGCAGCAGCAGGATTACAATCACAAACCCCATCATCTTTAGGGCCATTGAATCAACAGCCATCGAACACAGTTGCAATATCGACCGCATCAAATTCCATCTCAGCGCCCACAACACCATCGTTGAACTCAACGTTATCATCACCGTCACCGTCATCGTTAAGCGGTAGTAGTACAAATATTTGCATGAAAAATAATAATGAAATTGTACCGATAATAAAGGCTGAATCAATCGGTGAAGTAACCGAAATCAATGAAAATCTTGAAGTTTTTCAAGATTCACAAATGGGCGGTGTTGGTATTGCACTCGGTCACGGCAGTGTACTAATTGAATGTGCTAAACATGAAATGCATGCAACAACTGCATTGAAAAAACCAAATCGTTTAAATCCCACTCGAATATCGTTGATATTCTATCAACATCGTAATTTAAATCGTCACAAACATGGCATTGATGAATGGGAAGAAAAAATGCGTTTAAAAAAGCAAGGTATAACTGCTGCGACAATAGCAGCAGCTGCAGCTGCAGCAGCAGCAGCCGCCGCAGTAGAAGTAGTGGAGCAAAAAAAAAGCAATTCAAATGAAAATAATAAAAATAAAAAAATTAAAAAAGAACCAATTGATGAAACATCCGTATCATCTACAACACAGGCATCGTCAACATCCACATCGACGACGTCCACATCCACAATGCCAATAAATAATACGACACAAAATGATATCAATATGATGGAACCAATGAAAATTGAAGATTATGAAAAACAACGAATTAAAGAAGAAAAATTTGAATTAGATTATGATAAATTAAATCGTGATAAAGAGGAGGTCTCATTACGGGCACCAACACTAACAACAACATCATGGACAACATTATTTCCAATGCATCCATGTGTTGTGACCGGACCCTATCAAGATGGCAATAATACAACCAATACCATTGGACCACCACCACCCACATTACAGCAACAACAACATTTAGAACCATCGCCACAAGAACATTTAGATCAACAACAGCAGCAGCAGCAACAACATCATCAACAACAACAAATGCAACCTCACCCCCATTTACAACAACAACAATCAATATCAGCAGTTCCTTCACTTTAACCGTTTTCCACAATCAAAAACGCATAACAAACAATTATTATTCGAATATAATAATCAAATCAAACAGATTCATTCATACTCAGGCATATTATATAAAATATAAATTAATTCTATAAAAAATAATAATAGCTTAGAGTTCGGTTTGGTAGATGTGATCCTGATTTCATTTGTAAAGTGAATTAGTGAATTATTATAGTGAGCCATATTTCAATGATCTTATAGCTCTATATATAATCGAACGCGCATAAAAGTCATTGAACATTTTCGTTGTTGTTAATTTAGTTTTTATATTAAAAAAAAATATAAACCATAAAAAGAAAAAGACATTCCATCTTAAAAAAAATGTAAAATTAAAAAAAAAATATACATACACACATATGACAAAAAATAAGTACAAATAAATTAATTGGTTAAGTAAAAGAGATATGATTTTGCGTTTTGTAATAATAAATTATTAAAAAGTAACAAAAAAAAACCATTTTTTTTGTTCTGTTTCGTTGCCATTCAAAACTATTTAAAAAAAATAAAAATTATTTTCTATTTTTTTATAAAGACAAAAAAAAAAAAATATAACAAAAAAATAAATGAATAAATATTAAATTGATAGAAGTGACTCAAAAAATAATTTGAAGGCTCTTAAACGCTTTTTTCTTCAATTATATATATACATATTATATTTGTCTTAGGGAATTTGTATTTTATTTTTTTTTTTTTATTTTTAATTCGTATGTTTTTGTGTATTCACTTTTTTTAAATTTTAAATATTCATATATAAAGAAAATGCTCAGATTTTATATAATTATATAAAATTAATTAAAAAAAACTAACTCTTACCTGTGTATTAAAAATATGTTCTCGTCAAAAAATTTTCTATTCTTTTTTTCCGTCACATCTTTCTTTCTTTTATGAAGTGATGAAGTGATGATACACCACCGCCGTTGATGTTGATGATTTATTTTGTAAAATATCTATATAAAAATTTAAATATATTAATTTTCTGATTAAATTTTTTTTTTTTAATTATTTAACAAAATATTTAAAAAAACAATAATTAGAAAATATATAATTTTTAAAAGCCATATTTTATTTTATTTGGATTCGATAAAAAAATTAAATAAAATGCCATTTATTTTTTAAATTCTTTATTTTTTTTTTGTATAAAAATTGTATACACACAAATTTTATGAACAAAAAAAGGGAAAAATCTGATAAAAAATACTCATAAAATTCGAAAAGGATATAGAAAACGCAATTTCTAATATGCGTATATAATTGCGATGATAAAAATTGTAATTCGCTGCTTGATGCCATAATATATATATATATAATATAATAGTAAAACTATATAAAAAAGACGAAAAAAAAAATTATTAATTAAAAAAATCAATTAATTTTATTATTTTAATTGACAAAAAGAATCGCGTCCTATTTATATAAGTTTTATATAATATATATTATTTTGAAAAAAAAAATAAAAAATAAATACAATCATATTGACTATATATAGAAAATAAAGAATTCTAATTTTAAAAATAATTTATTTTAAAAACCGAAACTCATGTTTTTATAAAAGCAAAAAAAAAATCCTCTTTTTTTTTTGTTTGTCCCCCTTCGATTAATATATTCATGTATATAAACAAAACAATAATAATGTAAAAAATATACACTAAATAAAAATGAAAAAAATTATAACAAAAATGCACAATAATATTTTATTTAGAAATGATAATTATTGTTATTTAATCATTTTATAATTTACCAAAAAAGAAAAAATACCTATATAATTTATTTGAATATTCAAGAAAATAAAAAACCCTGTTACTGTTATTTAATGGGCTTATTTTGTAATATATATTTTTTTTTAATTATTATTATTATAATTTCCCTCTATAAAAATGTTCCATATAATAAAAAAAACAATGAAGATCATTAAAAAAAATACATATATGCATATAAATAAAAAACAAAGGACATCCACACACCGAAAACTATATACATATATAAATATAAAATATATTTCATTATTAATTAATAAAACATTTTTATTAGAAAATTAATATTTATACAAATATTTATTTATTAATAAATAATTTCCGCGTAAGCAACATAAATTAAATGATGAACATTATTGTAAAGAATAAAATACATATTTATTGCAAAAAAAAAAAAAATAAAAATAATAATTAATATTTAAACAATAAAAACATTTTTTTTTTTATAGTTTATATATTAAACAATAATAATAAATTTTAAATATATAAAAAATAAGCAAGTTATACAGTAATAAGAATGGGGAAATAAAAAACAAATAATATGGTAATATAAATTATGAAAAATAAATTAAAAATAATAATATTACTTTATTATTATTTAAATTTAGTTTTAGGATTTAAAAACAAAACAAAATTTTTATAATATATATATATATATTTTTGGTCCCATTTCGAAATATATAAATATATTAAAAAAAATAAAAATATTAATAAGTATTTATAAATAATAAAAAAAATAAGTACGTTTAATATATATTATATATATTTTTTACTCTCCTTAAATCCTCTGAGATTACATCAATTAAATCCTTTATTTAATCGACTTACTAATCCGCCGTCATAATTCAGAAATTTTCTTTAATATCCAATTTTTTTTTTCTATATATTGTTCGTCACAAATCCTATAAAATTAAATAAAACCGTCCTTCCAAAATATCCTTTAATCTCCCTAAACCACAAAACTAATTTAACTAATAAAAAAAAGATCCTTACCTATACCTAATTTTTTTTTACATTATTTATTATTAAAAAAACTATATATACATATATAAAAAAAATTGTTTTATTTTTTTCCTTTTGTTTTCTATAATTTATTTATTTAATTTTTTTTTTTTTTATATTTTGAGGTATTATTATTATTATTATTGATTTTTTTTTATAAATAAAATAAAACTTACAAAAAAAAAACACATTTACAATAAAGATATAAAAAGAAGAAAACATTTTCAACGTTTTTTTTTAAATAAATTATTTTTAACATATATTTTTTAAATTATTATAATATTATATATTACATACAATAACAGAGACATTAAGACATTAAAAATTTTTCTTTTTTTTTTTTTTAATAAATAAATACATTTTTGGGTTGTATACAAAATTAATATTTTTATTTTAATAAAATTAAATCGCATCATTTATATTATAAAATTGAAATAATAAAAGCAATAATTTTTTTCTAGAGAGGGGAAACAAAAAGACAAAAATAAATAAAGTAAAATAACAAAAAACATGTTTGTGAAATTTAAATATTATTATTATTAATATATATAATTATAAAAAAAAAAAAAGAATTAAAAATTTAATTTATAAGAATAAAATAAAAACAAAACAGAATTAAAATCATTTATATACAGACGATTAAATTCAAAAGACTCTTAAAAAATTATATTGTAGACAAAAAAAAAAAACAAAAAAAAAATAAAAGAAAAACAATGGATTAAATTTTAAGTATCAAAAAACAAAATTTTAAATATTTATATGATTTTAAATTAAAAAATTAATTAAAAAAAAAACACTATAAACATTTTTTTAATTAAAAAATAAATAAATAATAAAATTGTACATTTTATTTTCATATAAAAAAAAATGGTTTTAAAAGATTTTTTTTTACTTTAGGTTTTTAATTAGTAATTTTAATAATTGACCGAATTTTAGCAAACGTTTTGTTCTGTGATTCAGGAATTTAGTGGGATGACTTATGAAATTAACATTTGATAGGATAAATTCATATAAAATTTCATATTTTTCTTAAATTAGAGCGGACGGTTCGTTCTCGACTTGTAAATCACCGATCGTTTTATTGAATTCGTGTCAATAATACGACCTTCCCCCTTTCTTCCAATTTTATAACTTTTCTTGAAAAGTTTTCAGACCTTCCAGTAACCGAAACAAAGCAATATCTGAGTTCTTTCGTGTAACCGGTGGATGTGAGAATAAAAAGATCGATATAAATACAATAACTTTCGAACGAAAGATTTGGTCGACGTGAAACTTAATTTTAGCAGTCAAAGAAACTTCCTTATTGATTTCGGATCGAAACTGAATTTCGTGGCAAATTAGCATATTTAATATCCAGTGCTATATCATTAAGAATCGAAATGTATTTAATATTATCAAGATTTTATTGTGTAATTTGTGTTAAGATACATATTTCTTTATCTTTTACAATATTTTATTACTCTGATTCAAACTTGCTATCCCCAAAGTTGCTGTTTTTTGTTTTTTTTAATGGTTTTTCAGTTCCTCGTGCAACGCGAACTAAGCAGATTTATTCTTTCCGTTCAGAGTGTATTAATAAAAGTTTATTGGATATCAAAATTTAACACATTGAAATAATAAAAAGAATTATAGTTTAAAAAAATACAATTGTTTTTGTTCTGATTTTTATTATATAATTAAATTTCATTAAAATAAGGAAATATACAAAAAAAAAAAAACAAATTATAAATATAATAGTAAAAATCTATTATTATTTAATTAAAATACTATACACATTTTTTTTTATTCTTTTTGCTGGCAATTTATTAATTCATAATCAATGAGGTTTTGGTTTATGTCCATCTACGTAAAAGTTTCGTGTGGCTGACGGTAATTGTAATTCGATACCATCTAATTCTTTTGTTAAAAATATTTGACAACCTAAGAAACAAAAAATCAAAAAAAAAAAACAAATATAAAATTAATTAAACAAATTCAGAATAAGTATAATCTAGTAAGTATACCTAATCTAGAGTTTTCTTTTAAAAATGGTGCCATATCCAAAAGATCATCTTCTTTTTCTTCCGATGGCGGTAATTTATCAAAATGTTCATCATTTACATAAACATGACATGTTGTACAAGCTAGTGATGCTTCACATGCACCTGTTTTAAATATGGTATGGTTATATTTAAAGTAAAATCACACTTAGATTTAGGACTATTAAAAACTAAAATGAAAAATGAAATGAATAATCTGTAAATTGTTCAATATCTATATATATATATATATATCTGTATATAGAATAGAATATGATAAATAATTTTTTGATTTTGTCTGAATACCTTTTTATTTATCGTTATTATTCAATTTTAATTTCAAATTAATTTAAATTGTATGTTAATTATAAATTACACTAAAATTATTATTAATTATATTAGTATTTAAACACTATATTTTCTTATTACACTATATCCTATATTTCTTATCTTGATTGATGTCCGTATTAATGTTTGTTATTCAAAAATTACTATAACCCGGTTTGTTAATATACCATTAAATTCTAAATGAAAGCACCAAGAACAATTATTAACCATATTCACTTAATTATATCGTGTTAACGTGTTTATATCTGGCTAATTTATTTCCAACTACATTTTCACTAACGCTTTTAGCATATAGTTTTTTTAATGTGCGTATACCAATCAAGATTGTGTTTAGCCAATCGATAACAAAAAAAAACTATCCTAATAGTTATTATTTTATTAATGTATGGCCATAATTTAAACAACAATGATCAGATTGGAATCTACATTCCAAAATATATGGATTTTTCATTGTTTCATATTAGTAAAAAGTTATTCAGTAAACTTTTTGTTAGCAAAGCACTTAATTTTAGTAAATTCAATTGTTAAAATACAATGAATTACCTTCCATTTCTATTCCGTATCTATGCGCCAAATATAATGCATTATCACCTATTTTACCACGTACTTTCGTTGGCTTTCCATTTTTATCAATATACGTTATATTTACTCTAAAATTTATAAAATTGAAACGAAAAGTAATGAATAAAATCATCTATCAATAAGTCAAAAATACTAATCAAGGTTTTATATTATGAAATTATGGGTTTGATAAGACATTGGCAAGTGTTTACCCACCAATTTGTTTTAGAAATGCTCTTCAGATATGTTTTAGAACTTGGAAAAACATTAAAGATGTAGTATAATTGGTGATGATAATTGCAACAAAACGTTGTTGTTTTGTTTTTTATTACTGCGAAACGAATTTTATTGTCATATAACCGTAAGTGCAATCGGCACTTCAAAAGGAATGGTTAAAAATCAAAATAAAAAAAACAAAAACTTACATTTCATTTTCATTTTTAGGATCTTGCCATTCATATTCTCCATGATTATATACTAAATAGAAAAAGAATAAACTGTTAAAATAAAATTAAATTAAATAATAAAATTTTGTTTTACATTAAATTATTAACAAGTAAAAATAAAAATACAATGCAATTCAAATCTTACTAACCTTTTGACAAATGAATATATTTTTGATTAACAATTTTTATTATATTATTAACAGCTGATAATTTACTATAATTTCGTAATGATTTTGTTAAATTGAACATATTTTTAATTATTATTTTGTTATATTTATATTTTTTATCACAATAATTTTTCCAAAATAAAAAAAAACACACAATAAAAAACCGAAGGAACCGCGAACCGGGTACAAGCAAATGTAAATGCGTTTTATTTTTATTATCAAAATTCTTATATTTTACTATATTGTTATAATTAATTAACGATTTTATCATACCAATTATTAATCAATTCGCTACCGATCTATTAATTATAAATGTGTAAACAATTGAAATTAAGTTATTTCACGCAGTATTTTATTTAATAAATTTTCCTTATCGTAAGTAAAAAAATAAATAAATAATAAATTAATTTTATTCAAGGCCACAAACACTTCAAAGAAGGAATAATCGGTACTAATAAATAAATTCCATGGTTTGACAAGTATATAATGCAATTTCGTTGACAATTGACCAATTGGCTACATTTACGCAGTGTGAAATTTTTTATGTTGTATTTTTTTTAACGTTCATATAGTCGCGATGTGAAAATTAGCAAATAAATCAAAAAAATTAGTTTGATCCAATATGAAATACACCCCATTAATAAAATAAAACCGATTATTTTTATAATTTTGATCAATTTATTAAAAAGGAATTTTTTAATATTGTTAAAACTAAAATTAATTAATTTTATTGCAAATACAAATATAAGATAACCCAGTTTATGAAATATCCGAATTTGTTTCAATGGAACCGAACCGACTTTTTCATTGTGACGTTTCCGAATGGTATAAAATTCTAATATTTGTTTTTATTATTTAATTTTTTTTAATTGAAAATAAAAATGGTTTGGGGTGCCGCAAATTAGTTTTTTTTCTTCTATTTTTAATAATAAAATATTTGTTTTTATTTTTTGTTTTAAATTAATAATTAAGTGATTATATTTTATTTGTTATAAATAAAAAAAAAAAACCAAAATATAAATAATAATGTCTCAGATTACGAAAATAATTACAACACAAAATAGTGCGTTTTCCAGATTAATTAAAATAAATATTATTTCAAGGAACAATTCATCGTATAATCCACAAGAAAAATCCCAAAGTAATGTTCAAACTCAAGGTAGTACTGCTTCTGCTTCAAGCGATCAACAATATTTAAATGATGGTAATTTATTTTATATTTAATTAATTATATAAAATTCTATGACCATATAAAAATATTTGATTTTTTTTTTTTATTTGGGGTTATTGTACAAATGTAATAATTGTTTGATTAATTTCATAAAACTTAAATTTTTGAGATATTCCGATTAAGATTATTCTTTAATCACATTTTATCTGAAATCCAATGATCGGCTCTTGCGATAATGTGAAGATCCATACAATAATTTCATCGCAAAACATAATCTACTGTAAAGATTCGCGGCATGTATCATATCAAAACAGATTCTCTTAGATTTAGTAAAAAAAACATTCAATTCTAGATTAAAAGATCATATATTTTTAAAATAATTTCAGATGAATTTCGTATATTTAATGTACGAAAAATAAAATCACAACAGCGTATTAAGAAAAAACAAATGGAATATCAAAAATTAAAACCACGGTAATTATTACATTAAATATAAATATAATTTTATTAAAAATAATGATAAACATAACAAAAAATCTTTTCACAAAAAAAAACAAAACACTATATACAGTACCCAACAAATGGAAGTGGATCAAGATTGGGGTTCTGTATGGACAGGACCACGTTCATTTCATCCGGCAACCGTTCCATTACCATTACGTCAAGGTTATACGGTAAAAGGTGCACCGCCACCCGATAAATACGCAAATGCTGAACTAATGAAAATACCAAATTTTTTACATTTAACACCACCGGTAATACGTCGACAATGTGAAGCAATAAAAAAATTTTGTACACCATGGCCAGCAACCGGTTTAGAAACAGAAGCAAAAATGAAAACACATTTTCCCATTAATATAACAACATCCGATTATTGTCATGGTTTACCGACCATACGTAATCCATTGGCACGTATCGTTACCATACAATTACCATTGGCATCGTTGCCATTAGACGAACACGCAAAAGATAAATTATTACGTTTGGTCGGTGACCGTTATAATGCTGAAACGGATTTGTTAACCATAGTGACCGATCGTTGTCCGGTACGTAAACAAAATTATGATTATGCACAATATTTATTAACGGCCATTTATCATGAATCGTGGATTACCGAACCATGGGAAAATACAACAAAAACTGTTGCCGATATGGAATATTATGATTGGAATTTAAATGCAACAAAAGCCCATACGGAATCAATTTTAAATTGGAATAAAACAACGAAATACGATGCCAATGAACTCGACAACATGACAAAAGAATTTTCAAAAAGTGTTGAAACTCTAATGAATGAAGGTGAAAATCAAATAAATATTCAAAAATACAAAACAGAAGTTATTAAATTATTAAATTTACCACCACCAGCACCAGAAAAAGGTAATTTATAAGAAAAAAATACAATCATTTGATGTTATGAACTTACAAAATGTGCATTTCTATTAAAAATTTTGTAATTGATTAGAGATTTTTATTAAAATAGAATTATTTAAAATGTCATTTTAAAGTGTTTTGATTATTAGATATATAAATTTCTGATGTTTTTCCTTCTATGAAAATTATCAAAAGGTAATTTAAACCATTTAATTAACTCCCTTTTGTATTTCCTTTAATAATAACGAATATTATATCGATAATATCTATAATTATCCATTGCAGCTACTGATTCTTGATCATTATCATCATCACCACCATTATAATTAGGATAATAACGATTTCGGCCACGTACAATTGGTGTACTGCTAATAGTATTTAAACGTCCGACTAAACCTAAAATTGAATTTATTAAAAATACAACAAATGCCAATGTTGCCATTAAAAATAATGGATCTAATAAATGTGTCATTCCACGATTATCATTTAAATTGAATAAATATTGTTGAAGATCCTCATTATCCTCATTATAATAATATCGTTCAATTGAATATTTTATATCTTTATTATAATTTATTTTTGAATCTTCATCTTCCTCATCATCGCCATCACCGTCATTGTAGTTAATTTTTTTGGATAATTTTCGATCATCTGTTGATTGTTGAATGATATTTTCTTCACCTAATCGATTATAGTTATTTTGTATTTCTTGAAATGTTATATTACGTGGTGTTGATAAAATCTTATTATCAATTTCAAATGTTTCGGGATAAATATATTTATTATTTGTAATATCATCTGAATGAAATTGTTGATTTTCATTGACCTCTTCCACCAAATTATCCACTTCATTCTCCGTACATTCAAATATTTTAATATATTCAATACACAAAAATACCATTAATATTATGATTATTAACAACATATTAAAGTAATACATATTTTATTTTTTTTTAAAATACACTAAATAAAAAAACTGTTGAGGTTTATTTATTTATATTCTTTTTTTAGAAGTTAAATAAAATATATAAAGGTAATTATTTCCGCTATCACATCAGATACCATATGACAAATTATCATGTTGATGGACAGTTTATTATAATCTATTCTTACCATATTTCTATTATTGAATGTAAACAAAAAAAGGTTCATTGAAATTTAAATAAGAGTAATCACCAGTTTGGATAGACATTTCAATTGTTAATTTATTTACTTTTACAAAACGATTTGTTTTGTTGATTTATTTCAATTATTTGACCAGATTGTATCAATTTAAGTGTTACTGTTGGATAAAAAGAATTGTACGATATCTGCCAGCAGAACAAAAAAGTAGTAGTAGTAAGAATACTTTATATATAATAATGTAAAATTTCTTTGAATCAGAATAATTTGATAATTAATTTATTTATTTTTTATATAATAAAGGATTAATAATAATAATAAAAGAAAATGTCTTAAAAGAAACAATTCAATTATTTCTATACAATAATATAAAATAATAAAAATATAGTCTAACAAATATAATTAATTATATATAGTTGGTAGTTGCGGTTAGTTGGTTAAAGTAAAAATTATTATTTTTAATTTCAAATAAACAAAATATTTAATCTTTTCGCTCAACGATTTACTGTTAATTTTTATTTGTTAAACTAATAAAAATAATAAATATTTCATAAACTTCTAAAAATAATAAATTTAATTTTTAATCGCAATGACATTTACATTTAAAAAGATGAATCAAATTGCTGATTGAGTGTCTGTCCATTTAAATATTTACAAAGTTTTTAAATTTTCTCTATATATTTATAAATTGTTCGGATTTTATAAAAAAAAAAATTATTTTGTATTTATATAATTAGACAATTAAATTATTTAAAAATAATAAAAACCAAACACGCACACACACATTTAAATATAAATGAAAATAATTTTTAAATATATATATTAAAAAAGAAAGGCAATTAAAAATAAAATGAATATATCATTAAAAATAATTAAAAAAAAAAACTAAACCATTTTCTGTGTTTTGAATTAAACTTATATTCTTGTGCGGTTAAAAGATTAAATTAAAATAAATGAATTGATAAATAATTAATTAATTAATTTAATGGAGATTATTTAATTGTTTTTTTTTGTGTATTGTTCAGGATATTCTATCATTCAATATATAGAATTCACTATTTTTTTGTTATATTATTGAATTTTTTTAATGTTGCTTGTTGTGCGTCCAATGCAGCCGTTGCACTTTTAATTCGTTGTCTTGATAATAATTGAGCTGCTGAATTTATTGCTAATAGAATAAATTTTAAAAAAATGATAAATATAAAATTTAGTTTAATTTTAATATATGTTTTCAATGGATTAACAACAGAAACAACAGAGTTCCTTAATGAACATGAACATAAACGAGAAATATTTTCAACAACAGAAACTAAATTTACAATACAATAATATAAATTATCAGAATTGATTAGGAAAATATACCCAAGGATAGTTTAGGAAAGATGAAATATTTAATTTAAAAAAAAAAAAAAAAACAATTTACCCTTAACAATTCGTGGTGAATTTCTGATTTTAGGACTTCGTTTATGAATTGGCGTTACACTTCGATGTTTATTTTCTTTATTTATAGGTTTATTTAATATACCACCACCATTCATAATATTCTTTGGTTTTGAAGACGACACTTTCAACAATGCTAAACAATATAAAACAAAACATTACGAATACAAACAAACAAATAAATATTTAACAAAAAATCTATATCCATATATATATATATATATTATATTAATCATCTAACTTACCTTTCCCCCTATTATTAATATTATTAATTCCTAAAACATTATTAAATACTTTTGTTGATTCGGTTGACTGAATAATTTCTGGTATATTTAATAGTCCATTATTATTTGTAAGCACTTGAGTTTCATTTAAATTTTGTAATAAATTACGTGGACGAAACGTTGACGCTAAACTATTATTTTCTTTTTGTTGTGTAATTACACCGGCACCGGGCATTACCGAAATTATATTAGAAGCCGTCGTTGCCTTTGATGGTGATAACATTAATTTTGTATTGACTGGTTTTGGTTGTAAAAATATATTATCATTTATATTATGATTTAATTTTTGTATTTTTCGTTTATTAACATTATGATTGTTTAATGGAATAATGCCATCATCATCATTATCATGACCATCATGATCACTATTATCCGTATCAATTTCTGTTATATTATTATCTTGTATTAGAGCACCTAATGGTCGTTTAAACGGTGACGGAATATTAAATGTAATTCTTGGATTTTGATTATTCAACACCGTTGTGATATTATTTGGATTTGTATTGGCCAATGATGATGATGATGATGATGATGGTCCCGTATCCACATTTAAATGGAATGTTTCATTTGCATTACGCATTTGTATTGTATTTTTTGTATCATCAGCAAATTTAACATCATTTACATGGCCGTGTAATAATTTTTTTAAACCATTATAATTTTGTTGCATTGAACTATCAATTAAATCGTTGGCTTTCAATAGCATATAATCATGTTGTATTATATCATTTGATGATTGAATAATTTTACGTAAATGTGTTTCTTCATTAAAATACAATGAATTTATTGATAGGGCATGTAATGCTTTTATTTCATGTCGTATCGATTCAATTTCATTATCTTTACCAATTAAATATGGTTTTAAATATACCGTTAAACCCTATATAGAATAGACAAAATATTAATGATTTATATATAGGATTAACGCCATAACTATATACAAAATATTAAAACTTATACTTACACAATCATCAATATTTTTTTTCAATTTTTCCAATTCCATATTTACAGCTTTCATTCGTTTCACATAACGTATCATATTTTCTTTATTTTGAGTCAATTGTTTACCGAAACGATCAATTGTATTTTCACGTTTTTGATTATCCTATATAAATTATATATTTATAATATTTCAATTAGTATATAGTTTAAATTTGAATAATTAAAACGGTATTTGGTACAGATAGACCCATTCAATATAAAGTCTAAATCTCTTCGCAGATAATGTAGCTATCAATAAGTATTTATCAACACTAATTTGTGAATATAATTTGTATTTTCGATATCTTTTTAAAGTCTGACAAACAATTTGTTTCTTCCCTTTTACCATCATAAAACGGTTTAATAAAATTACATAATACCACCACCGGATAGTTTTGAATTTTAATTAATAAAACTACAATTCAATTTATACCATTTAAAATGAAATATTTTCGACCAAAATACGGTAACAAAAAAACATTGAGGTTTTGTTATTATTTATAAAGAAAAAAAAACAACAAATAAATAAATAAACATTAAAACGGTCTTTAAAAATAAAATAAATCATTAAATTAAATTGATAAAATTTTAACTAAAAAATGAATTTAATTAAAAATCAAATCAATTTTTATTCAATGGTAAATAAAACATCAAGAATAATATTGAATAGTAATTATAATGCGATCATCAATAGAACATCATCGCCAACAACAATGGAATTTCAAAGAGGATTATCAATATCACAACTAAATACCGTAAATTTTACAGTATTATTTACTAAAGTGATAATAAAAAAGCCAATAAATCACAATTTTCCTAATATCAATGCAATTCGCGGCTATGCAAAACAAAAAGATAAACAAAAAGAAAAGGCCAAAAATAAAGGTGTAAAATTTGTACGTGCCGAATTGTCCGATGATCAATTGAATGCCCATTTTAATGTGAATGCATTACATGAACAAATGCAAAAATCATTAGAACAATTAAAAAATGAATTTATAAAAAATTTATCATTACGTTCGACAACGGGATCAATTGAAACGTTACGCGTGCAATGGGAAGGAAAAGATCATGAACTTCAAGAGATTGCACAAATAATACGAAAAAATCCAAAAACAATTATTATAAATATGTCAAGTTTTCCGCAAATGATTCCGATTGCATTGCAATGCATACAACGCAGTGGTATGAATTTAAATCCACAACAAGATGGTACAACCATTTTTATACCGATACCGAAAATTACCAAAGATCACCGTGAAATGCTGTCGAAAAATGCAAAAGCATTATTTATAAAATGTCGTGATTCCATAAAGGATTCACAAAATAAACAATTGAAAAAAATACGTTCTCAAACGGACATTGCAAAAGATGATGCATTTAGTGTACAAAATCAAATACAAAAAATTGCCGAACATTATGTTAACGAAGCGGAAAAACTATTGGACACCAAACAAAAAGAATTGATTGGTAATGATAAAGATTAGAATATTAGAAATGTTGCGTTAACAAAAAAAAAAAATCATATTATTCATAAAGATATATTGTTTAATAGCAGAAAGATTAAAATTTGTTTATTCGTATTTTTTTTGTTTGTTTGTGGTGTTGCAATTCAATTAAATTCAATTGATTTAAATAATTGTTAATGAAATGAAAGACCGTTTTTAATTTAAAATATGATGACATCATTTTGCGAGAGATTTTGTGTGTTTGTTGTGGTTTTTTTTTTTAAATTGAAATATATTTTAATAAAAAAAAAATTAATATAATACTCACATTATTTAAATCGCCATCAAGTGGCAATTGTATGCTATCAACATTTTCTTTCAATATTTTACGAAAATTTAATACATTAATTTTACTTTGTAATTTGTATGTATCACCAACGGCTTTCGAAACACTCAAATAAACATCATCGATTTTCTTATACCAATACGTTAATTTACCAAATGCAGCCGTTAATGAACTGGATTCGGAGACGGCTGTTGTGGTACCGACCACAGGTATAGACGATTGCTGTAACACCATTGATTTTTCAGCAGTTACAATTGTGGATGTTGCTGTTGTTGATGTTGATGTGGAGGCGGCCACGACAATTGCATCCATTGAATATTTTTTACCACCCATTTTCATTTGTAATTCTTGAATAATTCCATTTAAACGTTCATTTTCCATTTGTAAATCAGACACCTTTTTAACATAATATTCTTTTGGTAAATTGGATTTGATGATATTTTGTCGGATAGCGGTGCGTATTTTTTTAGCCCGACTTGCATACGTTAATGTTTTATAGGTGTCTTCAAAGGTTAACGATGACGGTGATATATTGGCAATCATAACCGTTTGACAATTGCCACCCAATGAATCTTTTAGTATACGTGTTAAATTTGAATCACGATATGGTATATGTTTCATACCGTCTGCCAATTTATTTATACAATTACCAAGGGCCAATAATGATTTATTGATACTGGCACCCTCTTGAAAACGTAAACCAGTACATTTTGTACTTGCAGCACGTTCGCTACCCGCCAAATCAATCATTGATAATTTTACGGTTTTCTTTTGACCTATCCGACGATCGGTCATACGAATGTGTACCTGAAATATTGCATGACTACGACTACTTTCGGCATTTGCATCGGTTGGATGTTGAGTACGATTACGATTGCCTTGAGCCAACAATTGTAAAAGATCATCGGCATTATTAATCGCCTTTAATGATAAACCACATACAACAACACCTTGTGCATCTTCGCGTAACTTCAATGGTCCACTTTTTGTTAACAAATTCATCACTTGTTCATTGTACACTTCCAAATAGGTGATGCCCGTATCAAATTTTCGTTCAGCCGATAAATCTGTAATTTGTTGAAATAATTCACGCATTGTCAAATAGGTAATGCCCGGACATTCGTCATTGCCCAACATTGTAAATGTTTTACCAGCACCCGTTGCACCGTACACAAACACTGAACAATTATAACCGTCCATCAGGGAGGTTATCAATGGTTTCATGCATGCTTCATAAATTTCCGTATTTGTTGATTCCCAATCGAAAACATTATCGAATTCCATTAACATTTTTTTCTTTGTACGTTTGGTGATATCACGATGCGTTTGTTTAATACCATGAAAAAAAAATTCATCTTCATCGGGATCCGGATCAAATATTAACGTTTGTTTATCTTCAACTTTTACAATATTATGTTGATTTTGTTCCAATTCCCGATTATTGAATGGTCGAACGCGAACCACCACACGCATTTTATTCTCTTCAACTTTCATGTTTGTTTTTTTTAATTATTATTACACGATCTTCTTTGTTTTTTTTTTTTTAATTTTAATTTCCAATTAATTTATTGGTATAGTACACAAACACGATATCAATTATAAAATTAATAATATTAATTTTTATTATCTGATCGCACATTTGTCCACAATATAATCACAAACACACAAAATATATATATATATATATTTCCCGGTATTAAAATAACAGCAAATATTACGGATTTTCTAAAAATTTCGCAAAATAAAAAAAAACAAAAAGTAAAATTTAATTTTTGAAATAGCAAACAGAAATATTTTGTTGTTGTTGTTTATTTTTAAGAATTTACTATCATTTTAATTTATATATTTATATTTAATTTGTGTAAATTTAATTTTTTTATTATTGGAAAAAATCAAATAATTAAATAAAAAAAAAAATTATTAATAATATTGTAACAATGAATTTATAAAGAAAATAAACCAAATTTAAACAAAAAATACCTGCTATAAATTATTTGTTATTGGACGAATTTATATATAAAGAAAATGTTCGTTATATTTTTGTATTTGAATTTTTTCTATATTCAACTTTTTTGATTGGTTTAAAAATTACGATTATTTTTATGTTGGTAGCATTTGCTAAAAGGCGAATTTTGTAGAATTTAAAATTTTTTGTATCCATGGAATAATTTATTATTTTTTATTTATATAAATTTCAAGTAAAAAGTAAATTGTTTAATAATTATTCAATTATTAGTTTAATTTTTCATTTTATTTATGGTTTATTTAATAATAGTTTTTTATAGAAAATTCATTAAAATTTTAAAATAATAATAAACCAATTATAATAATATTATTAAAAATTTGTATTTCTCTTAAATTTAAGCATATTTACAGTGTAATGATTTATGATTTCGCTTTAAAATATCTTGAATGCCCGGCGAAACGCCATTACTATAGTCAGTCAGCCATGTTGTTTTTCATATATCATTTCAATTTCAAATTTGTTTTTTGTCGTCTGCACTGCACAATGCACATATAAAGATTTTTTTGCTTTTTTGGTACGCGTCATTAATAATTTTTTGCCAAACCAAGAAGAAATTAAATAAAAAAAAAAAAAGAACGTAGTAATTAATAATTATTAAAAAAAAAAGGTATAATAATTTTATAATCATTTGCTGAATATAATAGAAAATAAAAGTGTAGTTAAAAAATTAATCGATAATATATATTAATAATAATAAAAAGATCGAAAATAGTTAGAAATTAGCAATATGAGTGCACAAGTAATTTTATTTGCTTGTTCAAAGTGCTATTCAAGACATCCATTTGAAGAATTATCACACGGTTCACAATTATGCAAGGTATGAATTAATTATTAAATTAATTATTTAGATTTTAAGATACCCATTTGTAAAATTGAAAAGAAAAACAAATAAATATATTCCCATGACACAAATTTAATGAACAAAAAAATGCTTGTTTAACAAAAAAAAAAAAATCACACACACACATTTAAAGTGCTTTGTAAAATATACGGATATATAAAAATGCTATTAAAAAAAGAAAAATGTCCCATTGCCAAATTGTTTCATATCAAGATCGAGGTCGAACTTGTGAATTTGGGTCAATATTTAGTTTTTTTAATTTACCTTAATTTGCTTTATAATTCTTTTGAATATTGAAATTAATATATTGATGGGCATTTTAAATTATAATATATATATATATATGTGTGTGTGTTTTACGTATTTGACAATTCATGACGTCATTGAACATTTGTGCAATGTAAACACGCTTGTAAAATATTTTCCCTACGCACACACTGAATGACTATGTGTGTCGTCATATCATTTATATATATATATTTATCCGCCTGTACACTTGCAATTGGAAAATATGAATCATTCAATGCAAACAAAAAAAAATCCCCGTCAACCTTCAATTCATTTAAAAGAAAAACAATAAACAAAATATTAAAAATACTAAACAAAATTTTTTATTATAATCGTATGTTATTTTATATAGCAATTTAAAGAAAATATCTAATCAATTGATTATATGTTTGTGTTTGTATGCTTTGTTGCAAAACAAAAAGTTGGCACGTGTTTTTTTTCTTTCTTTTTTTTTTGTTGTTTTTAATTATTTCTCTTAAATCGATTCTTATAAAGTTTGCGAATAACACAAAACAAAACCATATGCAAACAAAAGTTGTTTATATTTCTGTTTGTTTTTTTTTCTTTACTATATTTTCATTTATAAGTAATGCATTGAAAATACAAGACTGACTACCAAGATTTATTAGCATTTGATAGGCTATAAATTTCCCTTTCAAAGGTACTTAGGGTATATAATTAAAGAATCAAGTTTAGAAGCGATTTTTTTAAATAAAATAAGCAATAATTGCAAAAAATAAAAAATAAAAAACCACTTATCAGATATTATAAATAAAAATCAATCAATAAAAACATTGACATTTAAAATAAAAAAAAATCAATACAATAAACATCCTATTTGTTTTTATTTTATTTTGCAATACAAAAACGCATCTATATTTGGTGGTTCATTAGATTTGGTTTTTACGATATATTTATTATTGATAATTGATGATAAAATAATAATAATAAATTGTATTTAAATCATGAAATTGCAAAATTTCGATAATTTGAAATTTTTTTAATTAATCTTATCAATAATGCAAAAAAAAAAATGAATTGTTTTAAACCCATGACAATAAAAATTGCATTTCGTATAAGTTTTATTTATGCTTTCGAGATTATCATTGAAGGAATACTGAAAAAAAAAAAAATTGAATTCCAGAAAGTCGTTAAACTGTTTGTGAGCAAAACATGAATTTTATTAAAATTTCCTATTCCAAAAATAATAAAATGCATTGTCCTTTTCTAACAAAACATAATTATTTTTGATTTATTTTAATTTACGTTATTTTTTTATTATTTGTTTTTGTAACAACAGGAATGCTTGGGGACGTTTCCAGTTTTAAAATGTACATATTGTCGAGCTGAATTTCAACACTTTAGGTATGTGAAATTTTCTTTAAAATTTTTATTTTTATAATATTTTACAGTTAATTTACTTTTTTATGGAATTTTTCTTGTTTTTTTGAATTTATAAATAATTCTTTTCATATAATAAAAATAAACCCTTATAAATGTTATATATATCTATACAGTTTAAATGGGTTGTGTCCGAAATACAATCATTTTTTGTTTTATACTTTATTTTGAAATAAAAATTATATTTTTTAATTCTATTCAGATTAAATTTTTAAATTAAAAATACAATTAAATTAATGTTCTGTGATATTTCATAGCTCCTTTTTGTTGTTAAAATAATATGTTTACTTTAATATTAATAGTAATTAATAATTAATAATTAATTTTTATTTAAATTTTATTATAGTAAAAGTAGTACATCATCGATATGTAAAAAATGTGATCAAAATGTTAAACAATACGGTAAACCATCATCATGTGAATGTTGTAATACGATGGCTGCTTTTATTGGAAATAAATGCCAAAGGTTCGTTAATTTATTATGTGTATATATAAAAAAATATATGAATTAATTTAGAAAAAAAATATTTCCAATTTTTTTTTTCTTTTTTTGGAAAACAATAATTAGTTTTTTTTTTCTTTTATGTTTGAATGAATTTTTTTTATTGTTTATTAAATGATATTAACAAAAAAAAAATACCCCTCCATCCAATTATTGAATTCATATTTTGAATCCGAAAGAAAACTCACCGGTCGTCGTTAGTGAGATTAAAATTTTATCTATTAATACACTCCCAAAATTGTCAATAACATATTTTGTTAAATTTTGTTTTATTATGAATGCTCGGCAAATTTAAACCGATTAAATTTTGTTTTGGAATAAGAATAAGTGCGTCTATAATTTGAATAATTAGAAATATGATTTAATCAAAAAAAAAATAAAAAAATATGTAGTTAAAAATCAAATTGTTTTATCCAAAAAAAGGAAAAAAAAATTAAAAAATAAAAGATTTTTTTTTGATGAAAAAATTTATCATTTTATTTCAAATGTATTTTTGAATTTGAAATAAAAAAAAAAAAAAGAATTTTTCAATTTAAAAAATAAAATATAAAAAAAAAAATGGTTCATTATCCGCCAAGTTTATGACGTATAAAAACATTTACCAAAATAGGTGTACAAATATGGAGATAAAATTCGGACCGGCGGTAACATGTGATCAATGTAGACAACGATGTGCATTTGATAGGCACGATGAAAATAAGAAGGTTCGTGTGCCGTTAAGCCCGTATATGTTATGAAATAATCGATTCACAAAACAATCTTATTTTTGGTTATAAAATCGAATATTTATATTTGAAACTTCTTGAACACAAAAATTATAAGTATTAAAATGGCACAAATACCACAAAAACAAACACGCACACCCACAATCGGAATTCAAATCAACAGAATATGAATTTAAAAAAAAATAAATAACGAAATCCATCAATTTTGTATATAGTTAATTAAAAAACAAAAATAATTAATATTTTTAACGAAATAACAATCAATTTTTTGTATAGTTTGAACTAAATGTTTAAGGATAATGTTATTAATTAATTACTGTTTGCTTTATTATTACCTTTATTTATTTAATCAAAATGTAAAGAAAAAGGGTTTTTTTTTAATACTGAGAATGTTTTTTTTTGTGGAAAAAGTTCTTATTTTATAGAATTTAAAGTAAATTTTCAAGGATGTTTTTTTGTTTTTTTTTTATATAAAGTTAAGTTATAATAAATTTAAGTCCCCAAAAATGTTTGTTAAATATAAAGCAAAAGATACAAAAAAAAAGGATTAAAATTAACAATAAATTAATAATAATTTAAATTTAAATTTGAAACAAAAAGGATATACATAAAATAATAATATTAATTATTAATTGAAGATTAACGAATTTTTAAATTTTCAATAAGAATTACTTTCAATTTTATATTATTATGAATATTGTAATTGAATTTTTATTCAATTTTTTTTTTCTCCAAAAGTTTTTGCAATTAATTTATGTAGAAAATATTAATAGAAAATAAGAATGTAAAATGGATATAGAAATATCCTCCCCATTGTAAGATTTTCCTCTTTCAAATTGGTAACGGTTTTTCAATCTAAAAATCTACCAACGTCACGTTCAATTTTTTTTTTTTTTTGTTCTTAAAATTATGTTTAGAATTTAAATTCTATTCATTTCATTTTCCGCATTACGCATACATATCAATTGATTGGTTTATTTTGAATCAGTCATTTCAATTTGTTTAATAATGTATGAAATTAAAAATGAATGTTTCTGTTTATCGATAATCTTCAAATTTCATGTCAGTTCAGCAGTTCATTCGAAAGATATAATTTTAAAATTTAATCTTATTAAAATCTTTCTTAAATTTTAACAAACAAAACCAAATTGTATTGTAAAACAATTAATAGTAAATTTCTCGAATGAGAATATTTTTAAAATTAGATTAAAAACAAATTTTGTCTAAAGAACTTTATCCAAAGTATTCCAATTTTATTGTATTCAAAGAAATATTTTCATTTCAATTATTTGTTTAATATTTAATTAATTCCATTTGAATTAATTGCAAATCATCATAAATTAATGTTCTTGAATGTTTAAATATTATTTGGAATGAAATTATTGAATTACATTTTTCTTTTAACTTTAACTTTTAAAAATTGGTAAAACTAAAAGTGAAAATTGCATTTTGAAATTTGTATCTGTATTTATTTTTTTTTTACCACGAAAGAAAATGTTTGGGTAATTAATTTATGAAACTTAATGTATTTTCTCGATTCATTTAAATGTTATGTATACTTTCAAAATGGATTTCTTTCCACAAAAAAGAATTGTCATTAACTTACATTTTATTTTAGTTGTAATATTTGTAAAAAAAAATTGTATTATTTTATTGATGGATTATTTATTTTTTCTCGATAATTACTAAGCGTTTTGATATCAAATTATAAATATCAATATTGTTTTTGGTATTTGTGCCGTTTATTAATTTTTATAAATATAAATGATGTGTTTTTATTTATTGATGTCTTCGAGAAGTAGAAAATATAATGAACCATTTTTTTTTTTAATTATTATTATTTATAAATTCACATTCAATTATAGATATAAGAATTTTATGAGTTTTATTTAATTTTATAATAATATAATGTATTTTTTTTTGTTGTTTATTTATTCTCTATTATAGTTTGATGGAAAATTATTATGTTATTTATGTACGTTATCGTTTAAACGTGCATTGGCCAAAGCCCGTCAGGTAGAAAATGATCGTCATATGATATCAAGGAAACGTCCAAGTACAGAACAACAAATGAAAGAACATCAAAAAAAATTATTGTCATCATCATCGGCATCTAATCGTAATAATGATATGAATTCAAAACAACAGCAATCGCAATCGCAACAACAGCAATCGCAATCGCAACAACAAAATCAGCAACAGCAATCACAACAATCACAATTATCAGATTTACCGGAAAAAATGCAACGAATGTCAGGCTCTTCTTCTTCAAACAATAATAATAATAATAATAACAATAACAATAGTAATAATAATAATAATAATAATAATAGTGGAGGGGGCGGTGGTAGTGGTAACGGCAACAATAACAATAATAATAACAACAACAACGGAAACGGTAATGGAAGTAATCAAAATAATAATAATAATAATAATGGTGGTGGTGGTGGTAATCTTAATCTTATGGGTCTTCCTTTACCAATGGGTGGCGGTGGTCTTGGTATGATTGCAATGGGACCGGGTATGCATAATAATAATGGAATCATTGATCCAAATAGTTCTGATCATGTTATTGCTATGACCCAATTAAAGGAACAAATTGCCAGTTTACAAAAACGTCTATTACAAAAAGATCGTGAATTAATGGCTAAAGATAGGCACATAACCGAATTGAAAAGTAAAAATTTTGTTAGTGAAAATGAATTGCGTAATAAAATGAAAGATTCGGATAAGGTGTATGATACAAAAATTGATGTATTGAATAAAAAAGTTGCACATTTATTAAAAGAAATTGCCCAATTAGCAAAAAGTAATAAACGTGGTGGAATTGGTAATGTTGGTGGTGGTGGCGGCGGTAGTGGTAGTGGCGGGGGTGGCGGTGCTGGTTTTATGAGTACAATTAGTGCAGGAGGCAGTGGAGGTAATAGTAATTCAAGTTCTATTCAAGTTGCGACTGCTGGTGTTGCCAGTAGTATTAATAATAACAGTCATGCTGCTGGTAATAACTCTGGTTCGAATAATTATGAAAAAGGTAATATTGGTAATGTTACATCGAATAGTATTTCTAATAATAATAATAATAATAATAACAACACAAACACAAACGTAAATACAAATAACCCTAATAATATCAATGGTGCTAATAATACTCAAGGAGGTGATGGTAATCGATCTAAAGAAACGACACCAGTCAAAGGTGGTGGTGGTGGTCGTAGTAGTAATAATAGTAGTCGAAGTGTTAGTCGTAGCGCTAGTCGAAGTGCAAGTCGCAGTGCAAGTCGAAGTGCTAGCCGTAGTGCTAGTCGTAGTCGTAGTCGAAGTGGCAGTCGAAGTGCCAGTAGAAGCAGAAGTCGCAGTGGTAGCCGTAGCAGTCGTAGTTCTTCTAGATCTGGTACAGAAAGTCCAAATAACAATTGATCAATATAACTTTACCATTATAATTTTTTTTTTTTTTTATAATTTTTCCTATTCAATCTGATGACACAGATATATTTTAATTTTTAATTTAAAGATTTAGCTGAATTTTTTATTTAAAACAAAACATACAACAAAACAAAAAACAATTTTATATTTATATATTATAAAATAATTAAATAAATAGGTCTATAAATAAATCATGGTAAATTTGCACAAAAAAAAAAATAAATAAAATAAAAAACAAAAGCAATGAGTTTAAGGAGTTTAAGTGGTGAATGTGAATGTGCCTATGGTGCTTAGATAATGAAAAAAATAAAGAAAAAGAAAAAGCAATTTCGTAGGTAGAGATTTAAAGACTTTTTCTTTTCATTTCAAATCCATTATGGTTTTTTTTTTTTTTTTGGATATCTATCTTTGATTTTCCAGATTATATTTATCAAAGGAAAATAATGAAAATAAAAAATAAAAAAAAACATTGCATCAAAAGATTATTGGAATGATCTTTTATCCTTTTAAAAAAAAATTTGCGTTTAAGTTTCAAAAAAAAAATTAAAATAACATTCAAATTAAATGAAATAATTTAAATTTTTTTATTTTATTTTTTCAAGTATAAAAATAAAGAAAAATTAAAAAATAACAAAGCGAAAAACAAAAACTACTGAAATTTGATACTTTGGGATTAATTGAAAGGAAAATAAAAAAATTAAAAAAAAAGAGTTATAATAATTTTTTTTTTTAATTAATTCATTTTTATCTGATTAATTTTTTTTTTTGGTTTTTGTATATTAATTTTTATTTTTGCTATTTCAGATGAAAAAATTGTAAAATAAAAAATCATGATACATTTTTATTATTAATTATAGTTGAGAATCACGAAAAAAACAATAAAAAAAAATATGTAAATTTTCAATTTTAATTAATTATTTTGTTTAATTCAATTTAATTTTATTTTAAAGAATTACTTTTTTTTTATAAGTTTTTCCTTTATTGTGTGAATTTTTTTTTTTTTTATAAAATTCTAAGTATAATTATTAATTTAAGCATCCATTATTAAAATTTAAATACAATTAAAATTTAAAACTTAAAAACCAATAAAAAAAAATAAAAAATAAAATATAAAATTGTATTACATTTTATTGAAAATTAAGATATAGGTCAGAAGGAAATGTTTTCTGTTAACAAAAATTACATTGACATTATTTCATTAAGAAATTCCCGGATTCAACTCATATGATATTTAAATTACAGTTGATGATAGCAAAAAATAGTAGGACTTCTTTTAGTGTCCATCACAGTACAAATCCAAAATTTCAACAAAAAAAAAAAAAGAAGTTATTATTAGAGATAAAGGTTTGATTGGATTGGTCTACTAGCATCGTTTTAGGTTTCCCAGCGAAAATTAATTAAATTTTTAAGTGTATTTTTTTTTTAAATAAAAACTATCTTTGTTTATTTTACAAAATAAAAATATATTTACAAATATATAATTAAATAAATGCTTTTTTTATTAATATAAATTTTTATTGTCTTAATTAATTTTAGTTTTTTTTTAACATATATATGAATAATAAATTTTCAACTAATCTTATTTTTGGAAGCACAAAATTTTAAATTATAGATTAGAATAACGGTTTACTATTTTTGTAATTTAACACAGAAAATCTCCATTTAAAAAACATTTATAATTATATTATTTTGGGGGAGTTTAAATTCAAATCTAATCTATTTTAATACACCCTTTGCAAATAATACAACATTTGGATTTTCAATATCAGTTTTACTTTGAACTAATTTCAATTCAACATGTTGCGGTGGTATTGCGGAATTTTTACGTTTAATATCTGTATAGGATCAGAGAAAATAAATTAAATTGAATTGGTCGGGTCAATATTTTATATAATTATAAATTATACCTTCTGGTATTCCATTTATTGTATTTTGTATAACCGATTGTAATGTGGCTATTGTTTTTTCTAATGCAATACGTAAATCCATTGAAATTGTACTATGGGCCAAAAATAATGCAGCAAATAAATCACCGGTACCCGTAAAATGTATATTATTACCTTGTTTCGGAATGGATAACGTATATTGGATATATTGTGGATCTGAAATGGAAATTTTTTTTTGTTTTAACGTAAATTTCCAATTTTCATTTATTCCAATTCTGCAGCAAAAATACCTTTATGACTTAAAAATACTAATAAATTATCATTTCCACCTAAATCCGTTGATGATACAACAATTGTTTTAACACCTTTATTATGAAACCAATCCACAGCCATCCAAATATCTATTTCCTTTTTTATTTTTCTACCTGTTAATAATTCAACTTCATATTGATTCGGTGTACAAATATCACATAATGGTATAATTTCATTACGATAAATTGGTAATAAATTTTCGGGTACATACATTTTACCATTATCACCCAGAACCGGATCACATACTGTAAAAAAAACCCATTATTTACCATTATTTACCAATAAATTAAAATGTTAAATATGAATATTAAATTATACAATTAAAAAAATTATACAATCATGAAGGATATATTATTATAGAACAAACAAATAAAAATAAATTAAATAAATTTCAGATTAGATAATTTCTTATCGCGGTTATAATTAAATTATGAATTGCAATTTAGTTTCGATATGCAAGAAATAAAAAAAAAAAAACAACTAACCATAAATTAAATTTGGATTTACATCACGTAATGATTTAACAATTTTTCCAATTTGTTGTAAAAATGAATCTTTTCCAACGTAACCCGTTAATAAATGTGTATATGCCGGTAATAGTTGATTATCCTTTAAACCACCAAATAATTCAACTATATATGGATTAAATGGAAAAAATTAATTTTTGTTTTATTTGTTTTATATGTATTTATATAACTTTATAATTCAATATTACTTAATTCTTTATCACTTAAAACTTGACCAGTTATTGTACCATATCCGGTATGATTTGAAAATTGTACCGAATTGATGGCGTCCACATCAAAACCAAGTACCTTTCGTAACAAAAAGAAAATATTTATTGATTTGTTAAAAAATAATTAAAACAATCGTTCAGTAACAAATCATATAGAATTTCTGTTTTGTGTGTGACTTTTATAAAATTTCTATTAGAGAATCATACAGAATTTCCGGGACCGTATTAAAACGCCCTTTTTTGAATTTACGATTTTCTGTTAAGGATTAGTAAACCTAATCTTGAGGTTAGAAACCTGGTTAAAATAACCAGCGAATGATCTATCTGTATATTAAAAATATACACGTATATTTTTCATGCTTTTTAATTGCTTAACGAACCAACCAAACGCAAATATTATGACCTCAATTTAAATTTGCCTTACATGAATTTATAGTAAAATCATAAATGAAAAAAAAATTTATTTTGCTTAAAAAATCGAATTGGAATTTAATTGTTGTTGGTTAAACATAATATAATAAATATTTTACACTACAGTAAAAAGCATAAACAATTAAATTTTTTTTATTCGATCAATTAAACAAAAAATAAAATCCATTATAAATACATTTATAATGTATTTAACATTACAATACATTACATTACAATATTTACATTACAATATAAGAAATATAATCAATTTTAATTGACATTTTAAAAGATCAAAAAAATATAAAATTGAAAAAAAAAATTGAATGGAATTGAATTGTTTATAGGAGATTTTTTGTAATTGGGGGTTTTTTTTTTGTTGTTAAATTTGTTAATTCTTCAAATTAATTCTAAACAAACAAATTCTAATTTGATTATAAACCATAAAAATACAAACCAAAGAAACTAATTTGATAACAAAATATATAAAAGATAAAAGGGTTTAAAAATACTAAAATTAAAATTTGGTTTTTTTAGGTGAATGACCGTTTCTTCATCATTTTGATAATCAATAAATTAATTCATACATTCTTTTAGCATTAACATTCAAATTAAATAACATCAGTTAGTATTTAGTATAAATAAAGAATAAGAACTTACTTGTAAGGGAAATGTTGCACTTTTATTTCCAACGTAACCTTGGACCACATGACTTTGGATTGATAGTACACGTTTATTAGTATTATTACTATTACTAGTAGTAGTCGACATAATTACTGACGATGAATGACTAAAATTTCGTAATTGTTGAATGGTTTTTTGCTGATATGGTGATCGTTTATAATAATAATAATTATTATTATTAATAGTATTATTAGTAGTAGTAGTTGTTGTTGTTGTTGTTGTTGCTATACTACCCAATGGATTAGTTGATGTTGTTATTGTTTTTTTAGATTGTTGTTCATTTTTTATACAAGATGTGAATGATAACGATGATGACGTTGTTAAATAGCAACAATTTCTTATATTATTTATGTTATTGAATTTTAATATGTTGAATAGAGACATTACACTTTACGAATACTTTTATATAAATGCTGATATTTTATTGATTGGTTTTAGAAACTATATATATATATACAATATTTTATCAGAGAAATTCTTCTAAAACAAAAATGATTATGACGACTGTAAGATGATGGCAAGCGTTTTTTTTTATTAACAAACCAATTTTATAAGTGTTATAATTTACTTAAAGAAAAATATTTTAATTACAAAATATGTAGAGTTATATCACTTTTTCTATTTTCAGTGAATTTTATGATATTTTTATTTTAACAATAATTATACTTTTTTATATGGTCAAAAATAGATTATTTTTTTGGTAATAAAATAACTGATAATAAAAATAAATAAGAAAAAAATAAATAAAAAGAAGATTTTATATTTAATAAATAAAAAAAAAAATATAGAATAGAATTTTTTTTTTTTTTTAAATAAAAAAATATAAATAAATAAATGCTTATCAATTGATATTTGACATGCGACCTTGAATGCGCATGCGCAAACTGAATGGAATATTATTATTCGCCTGCATTTATACAGTTCTATGTGGGTAAATAAAAATGTCTACATAATGAATAAAATGAATATGATAATGTAGAATTAAAATGGTGTGTATGCCTGTAATAAAATCGCATAGATAATTTTTCGTATTTTTCCAAAAGATAATTTCTTTTGTTTTTTTTATTAATTTGTTTCAATTTACTTTGGGAAGAAAATAATCAATGAAAAAAGAAATCTTTTAAATTTTTTCACAAAATATGTTTAATTTCGATGTTGCGAATGATATTCAAAGCCATTTGACAAAAAAATTATAATTTACAATATATATTTAAGAATTTGAATAAAAATATATATATAAATAATTTTCATATTTAAAATTTAAAATTATATTATAATTAAATATACAAATATACAATAATAATTAACATATTTTAATTTATACATCATATATAATTTTCCCTTTTTTGATTGTTTAATATATATATATATATTTTATTACTGTTTAGTATCTTCTTCGTCTTCATCAAATTCACCGTCTTCTTCGGCCGTTGCCTCTTGATACTGTTGATATTCGGATACCAAATCATTCATATTACTTTCGGCTTCGGTAAATTCCATTTCATCCATACCCTCACCCGTATACCAATGTAAAAACGCTTTACGACGAAACATTGCCGTAAATTGTTCTGATATCCGTTTAAATAACTCTTGGATGGCCGTTGAATTACCAATAAATGTTGATGACATTTTTAAACCTCTCGGTGGTATATCACAAACAGCCGTTTTACAATTACTCGGTATCCATTCAACAAAATAACTAGAATTTTTCGTTTGTATATTAAGCATTTGTTCGTCAACCTCTTTCATGGACATACGACCACGAAATATTGCGGCAACCGTTAGATAACGACCATGTCGTGGATCACATGCGGCCATCATATTCTTTGCGTCAAACATTTGTTGCGTTAGCTCGGGAACGGTTAGCGAACGATATTGTTGTGAACCGCGTGACGTTAACGGTGCAAATCCGGTTATGAAAAAATGTAATCTTGGAAATGGTACCATATTAACGGCTAATTTTCTTAAATCAGCATTTAATTGACCGGGAAAACGTAAACATGTGGTGACACCCGACATTGTAGCCGATACCAAATGATTTAGATCACCATACGTGGGTGTTGTTAATTTTAATGTACGAAAACAAATATCGTATAACGCTTCATTGTCAATGCAAAACGTTGAATCAGTATTTTCAACCAATTGATGAACACTCAACGTTGCATTATATGGTTCAACAACGGTATCCGAAACTTTCGGTGATGGTACCACCGAAAATGTATTCATAATACGATCTGGATATTCTTCACGTATTTTTGATATTAATAGAGTACCCATACCGGAACCGGTACCACCGCCCAACGAATGTGTCAATTGAAAACCTTGTAAACAATCACAACCTTCGGCCTCTTTACGCACCACATCCAATACGGAATCAACTAATTCGGCACCTTCCGTATAATGTCCTTTTGCCCAATTATTACCGGCACCCGATTGACCAAATACAAAATTATCCGGTCGAAATATTTGACCAAATGCACCGGATCGCACTGAATCCATTGTACCCGGTTCCAAATCGACAAGTACAGCACGCGGTACATATTTACCACCGGTTGCCTCATTATAATACACATTTATACGTTCCAATTGTAAGTCACTATCACCATTATACGTACCCGTTGCATCAATACAATGTTCATCGGAAATAACTTCCCAAAATTTTGCCCCAATTTGATTACCACATTGACCAGCTTGTATATGTACAATTTCACGCATTTTCTTATTCGATTTTGATTATTTTTCCTTTATTTTTTGATTTCAGAAATGTTAATTTTATATATAAATGTATATATAGATATATATTTAGAAAATTATTAAAAATTAGTTAATTTTTCTGATAAAAATTTTTTATATTTATGCTGTTTGTGTAAATATTTTTTTTTTCTATTTGATTTTTAAAATAATTACTTTATACACTTTTTAGACTCTATCAAAAGGACACTTGATTTAAATTAATTATTGTTAGGATTTGTATGAAATAGTGTATTACTTTAAAGACAACTTTGATTGTACAAACAAATTCTATGCAAAAAAAAAACTGAGTTATAAAAGTAAAAACATTTATGAAAAATTGAGAAAATCACATACCGTATATATATTTATTTTTATTACAATTTTCCATTATAAGCGTGTGAGTTTACATTGCACCATGGTTGGACTTGGATGACCCCTTAATAGAAATTGTATCTAATTTGGGGAACTTTTAAATCCCTTTATATAAAAAAAATCATATATATAGAGAATATTTGAAATATTTATGGCAAAAATTGCATCAATATAGGGAGATTATAAAATAATAATACAATGTTTTATAATAAAGGATAAATGAATAATGTTAATAAACTGCGAATATACCATACCATAAATATATTTACTGTTATGTGTTTGTTCACCTATATCTAAATTCGTTTATATACTGCCCAAAAATATATTTTTATATAATGCATTCATATATAGAAAATATTTTATTTTGTATCTAACAATGGATTATTCCAGTGATTGGCATAATCCTATAAATAACTTTATTATTTGTTTAAAGGTGTTAAAAAAATATAAAAATACATATTGTATACATCGTTTTTTTTTTTATTATCTATATAGTGTTAAATCATCGTTTTGTATATGTGTGATTATCATTATCCTTATATATAGACTATAAATGTTTATAATTGATTGTAATTCTACATATTAGAATATGAATAAAATAATATATATATATATATGAATGAATATATTAGAGGAAAATATATTCCAAATTTATTAAAAAACTCGAACATGATGTGGATAAAAAATAAATAAATATATGTGTAATTTTTTTTATAAATGACACAGCAAGAGATCACATTAATTTTTATATATTTATAAGTATATATAGATTTTTAATAGTACATTTTAATATCTATATAGCGTGATTTGATTTCTAACACTTGGGCTATTATATATTTAATTTAATTTTTTCTGTATGATATTTGAAATTGCAAGTAGTTAATTTAGATTATTTAACGAATTTTCAAAAAATTTGTTAAAATTTACATAATTATATGATGGAATTGTCTCAAGGAGATACACCGATAATCCTTCAAATCAGAACGGAGGGTTTCAATGAATTTGTAATATTTTAAATAGAATTGTATAATAAAATTTGTAATGTTTACACACTAAAATTGTGAAAATTTTCAATCATGAGATTGAGATTTGTTAATATTTTTGAATTATATAATATGACAAAATTCGATTTTAGTTAATTACATAACTGGTAATTAAAATCGCAGTAGAGGGAAAATAAAAACCAAATTTCCTACAGTATACAATTAATAAATATAAAATTGAAAATTTCAATAGCAAATATTTGTTTAATATGAATCATGAATTATATAACATATATATAGTATATTTAAATTAGAAAATAATATCCATAAAATTTGAATTATTCTATACTAATTTCACGGCCAAAAATAAAAAGAACAAAAAAATAATTCCTTTTTATATATATTGTAATTCGATACAGCCGTCATTTTATTAGTAAACATATACAGCAATAGCAAACATTCTGTGGCAGTAATAATAGTAATATAAACTATGAAAATATATACTATGCGGATATATAAATATGAACTTTTATATTGTAGGTATATAAAATAGGGAAATTTTGGTCATATAGTGTGATTTTTTTTTAAATCACTTTTTATATAATCATAAATCATACATATTCATATATAACTTGCAACCCATACACAAATATTTATTATATATTTACACATTAACAGTATATTTGCTGATATATATTTAAGATGAGGGTAATTTTATTTATTTCGATTTTTGGTATATATTATACGAAAAATAAAAAAATCAGAATCTATTAGTGGCGTATCCTGGTAATGTCCTAGTTGACACATGACAACTTGATTTTTGCGAAAAAATCATATAAAATTTCAATATTTAAAAAAAAATGTGTCCTGAAAATTTGCGAAAAGTTTTTTTAAATTCACGTACTATTCGATATAGAATGGATTTTATATAGTTTTGTTAAAAATAAATGTTGACAACATTCTTCTAAACACATCATATAAAAACTCAAAAAGGCCATATATTTTAAAATTAACTACAATTTAATTTAGAACACCAACACACTTAATCAGTAGGTTGTTACAATAAAATACTAACAACTTCCATTCCATTCATATTGTCTTATTTACCTATATTATCCTATTATGCTATTATATACAAATTCAACGATATGCATATGTATTTGAATTTAAGTTGTGAAAGCTTTGTTGTAACAACTCAATGGTTAAATTTGTTCTAAATAAAATTGTAGTTAAGCTTAAAATATATGGGCTTTTGATTTATTTATATGGTGTGTTTAGAAGAATGTTGTCAATATTTTTTTTTAGCAACCTTCCATACATATGGTAAACTAACATTTTCATATATCGCACATGCTTAATGTAGATACAATACAAAAACAAATGAGGTAAAGTATGAGAATTTAGTAGTGTGTGTAAAAGAAAAAAATATATAATAAAATAATTCTCATTTAAAATTAACAAAGTATTTTTGCAATACGAGCATTTATTTTTATTTATTAATATAAGCACTGAAAATTATTTTTTAATTTTTAAATCAACATTCTAGCCATTCTAGGGGTTAAAGTTAGACCCGCTCTCTTCATAATTTTTTTTTTTGTAAATAGTATAAAATAATTATTACGTGGAATTTGTTTGATCTGAAACACGCACCCAATATATATATGACAATGGCTAAAAATATTTTATGTATGATAATTAACAAATTATAATTAAATATTTATAAAAGGTATCAGGTTGTGATAAACAAATTACATCATCATAAATAAAAACTATAAATAAATAAAAATACTCTATACATATATATTGGTAAATTGATTATAATTTACATTTAATTATATAAACACAATTTAATTAAATTGTTTTGTTTGCCATAGAATATCTAATTTATATGTTTTAGAAGTGTATATAAACAAAATAGAGAGAGGTAAAGGAATTTAAATGAAATTTTTATATAAATATTTTATTTATTAATAATTCTTTATATTTTATTTACAAAAAAATTTTAATTTTATATAAATTCTTAAAAAATATCCATATTAGTTTAATAAATGTTATATAAAATTATTTTATATTGAATATAAATTTCATTTATTGTAAAGAAAAATTTATAATTAATTTGTTATTTTTAAATAATCTTAATGTTTTTTATATATACTTAAATATAATGTTATAAACTATATATTATTATTATTAATATTAATAAACTTAATAATTAATAAACCTACTATTTATATATAATCAAAAAAAATAATAACTAAAAAAAAAATAACTTATTACTATATAAATTTAAATAATTTGTATATACCAAATATAAATAAAAGTAAAAAAAAATCATTCAAATCATTGTGTAGTGGCGAACGAGGCATAAAAGTATATATTTTATTTTTTGTAATTATGATTTTCGTATATAAGTCACAAGTAAACTGTATACCAATGCATATTTTCCATTTTCATCTCGATGATGACTTTCCAATGGAAATTGTACATTTATTTGATCATTTATAAATTCATTCTGTTGATGTTTTGGTATTCTATCAATAAATGGATTAACTGATGTTATAATGTCTGCGAGCAAATTATATAAGAAAAAAGTTAATTCAAAGAAATATAATAATAATATATATATGGAATAAAATTAAATTTTAGTATAATAACTTACTTTTAATATTTACCAATCCATCGAATTCGAATTTCTTATCGAGTAATTCAATTTGAAAATTATGAAAACCGGCCTTTTGCAATGCATTACCAAACATATCAACGGCATTTTTCTTATTATAATACGGTGATACCATATCGTCAACATCCCACATATATTTTGACCATTTATTTTGTTCCAATAATTTATAGTAAGCATCGAATATTGTATTTTCGGCCAACGATACCAATAAACAATCACCATTTGGTTTTAATAGATCGTAAATATTTTTCAATGCATTCTTTTGATTTGGTACCCAATTTAAACAATAAAATGATGTAATATGATCGAATTGTTCATTTTCATGTGTTAAAAATTTATGAATATTATCACTGCCAATGTCCATTTCACGAAATGATAAATTCTTATGGTTATGCGTATCATTCGCAAATTTTACCATTTCTTTGGAAATATCCGCACCAACTAAACTCTTAAATTGTTTCGGTAATAATGGTATTAGATAATCATGGGTAATATCACCAGTTCCACAACCAATATCTAACATTGTATCCATACCATCGGTACGCCATTGAAATAAACCATAATATTGATCTAATATCATTCGTAAATCACGTCTATGTGGTCCATTACACTTGTAATACACTTCTGGTTTATTCATATTTAATTATATATTACGGGTTTTTGAAATACGTTTAATTAAATTAATACAAAAAATATTAACAATTAATAAAAAAAAAAAAACCTTTTGTATTCTTTTATTTAATAATTTATTTGTATATTATTTAATAATTTATTTTTATTGTAATTTTAACAAATTTAACTTAATTTTATTATTTTTAATTACAAAAAAAATTTTAATTCAATTTGATATAATTTAGTAATTTAAATAAAATATAAACTATTCGATTTAACTTTATTTTATATATATTTTATATGTTTGGTTAATCAAACTGAAATGTAATAAAATTTACTTATCCTTTGCTATATATATATATACTTAACTTATTATACATATGAAATTGTAAAACAAGTGATATGGTTTATCATATACTATATATATTATATATATTATAAAACGTCAGAATCGATATATGCGTGTACCTATATATTATAGATATACATATATATTGTATTTATATGAAGTTCAAAGTTGTACGCAGCGAAAAACAATACATACATTTACATATCCACAAATGAATATAACTATATAAACAAAATGTAGTACAATTTTGGATGTTTCTTACCGGTTCAATTACGTCAATAATAACTTATTTATTTATTTATAATTGTCTACTATACGAGATACACTACTACATACTATAGCTAGACTATGAGGTAAAAGAAATCCAATGAAATTTATAGAACATTTTTTTATTCATAATAATATTATATATTTTTAACAATAGTTATTTAATAAATAAATTTAATTTTATAATATAAGCCAACAAATTTAAATTGATTAATACGCGGATTAATTTCCAATTCGAAAAACGCATATGCATTTTAATCGTTTAAATGAAATAACTAATTTATTAATTTTGAAATAAAATATATAGAATAAGAATATTTTAAAATTCTAATTATCTATTTTATACAACCAATAGAAAATAGAAAAATTCTAAAAATTAAAAGGTTTAGTCAACCAACCCAAATAGATCAAAACAAATATTAATTTAAGACGAAATTATAGAAAATCAAAAACACTCATCATAGAGGTATAATCTTTTTAATAAAATATTAATTTTCTTTTACATAAAAAATTGATAACGTGTGAAACAATTATAAATTAAAGAAATGTATGATAAGAAAAAAATAGTAATAATGCAAAATTAAATAAAGTAAAACTTTTAATAGAATAACTTAAATTTCGTAAATATACAATTAAATATACCAAGGCAAAATACGATATATATAGGTATGTATATAAATTCAATTATTTTGAATTATACAAACATTTATATATTTGCATTATTATATTTAATTTAGATTATAATTGTAATTTAAAATTTAAATTTATAAAGTATTTATAGATGAAATAAATATATTTTTCATTTGGTTTTGATTTTTTGAATTATATTTATTTTATATATATTCGAATATATATTTATTTAATTGTAACATTTTTTTAATTATAATTGATAATACAATGTACAAAATAATTATGGACAATTACATAATTGTTATAATATTATAATTCGAATATTTATATAAGGATGATAAATAGATTATATTTAATATCAACCCATAAAATATTCGTCCATTGTAATCAATTGAATTCAATTTTATGTATGTTTGCCATTGAAACGAAATTTTTTGATATACTTGATATTATTACGAACATATAGAATTTCCAATTGTAAATTAGCATTACAAATTAAATATATAAATGGAGTTCAATAATACAAGAAAATACACACAAAATATAACATAGTTTCAAATATAATTAATTTCTTGCATAAACAACCAACATTGAATATTTAACTTCATACGGCCAATTTTCAGCTTCTGATTCACTTACATCAGGAAATTGTAATCTAATTTGATCGGTAATACATTCATCTTGTTTTTCAACTGGAATTCGTTTTAAAAATGCATTAATTGATTTCATTAAATCTGTAAAATAAACGAGATTATGAAATTAAACAAACATTGTATTATATTTCATTATAATATATAGATTTAAATAATAATCTTTTATATATTGATGTATACCATGACAATGCTTGAAACCCTTCAGAATAAATGAAGAATTTTTAATGGTATCCACTTTATAATCTGTAAATCCTGTTTTTTTTAATATATTAATTATATCGTCTTTTTTATTTTTATTACCATGATATGGTGCGACTGTAAAATTTTATAATCTTCCATGTATTCACACCATTTTCCAGTTTCATATAACTTTTCATAAGCATCATAATGATCCATATCGCTTATTAATATTAATAAACAATCACCGTTTTCGGTTAACAGTTTCGATATATTTTGCATTGCCAATAATTGATCGGATATCCAATGAATACAAAAAAATGATGTTATATGATCGAAACGTTCACCATTTGGAAAATATTGTTCTACATTTGAATTGCCTATATCAACTACACGAAATGATAATTTATCGTGAACATAGTTTTTCTGTGCATATTTCACCATTTCTTCGGATATATCGCAGGCTATTAACTTTTCAAATGTGGGCGGTAATATTGGTAAAATTATATTGTACGGACTGGAACCAGGACCACATCCAATATCTAAAACGCAATCTTTTTTATCTGCACGCCAATTAAGTAAATGTTTATATTCGTTTAATATTTGTTTGCCAACACTATGTGTTACAACATTATTTTTCTCATATATTTCAGGATAATACATATTTATTCTGGTTATTATTTAATATATTTTATAAATTACGAACAACACTTGAATTTTGAACAAATTATAAATTCTATAATCGAATTAATATTTAAATTATTAAAACTTAATCAATGTAAGGTAAAATGTAGATTATATATAATATATATATATATATATATATAGAACTGACTATCGCCGTCGTCTATGTTTTTTGAATTATATTTATTAAACTAATATAATTCGCTAGAATCTATTATGTATATAAATATATATACGGCACAAAATATAAAAGATGTTGTCAATCCAATAATTAATACTATAACTGATTTTAATCATAAATTATTTTCCATTTTTATGTTACAGCCATTACGACTGAATAATATTTGTCATTCTTTTATTGCACGTTTCGCATTCATTAATATTCGTTATCTTTGTATTTATACAATTATATGAACAATTTATTAATACCATATGTATGTGCTGTATAATGTTTTAAAACCTCTATCAATTTTTGGTGTGTTGCAGATTCAATTTTTTTTTCTTCAGTTCTGTCACATATTCATTCGTATTCTAGTAAAATAATTATCAAAAATTTGGTATTTAACTTGAAAAATAGATCACGATTTAACAACCACAAATTACACATTGCACACATTGCTTATGCTAACAATATTAATTAAGATTGTAATGTACAATTAATTGCATTTGTTTTTTTATGTTTTCGTAATAATAATCTACTTAAATTGTATTCATTTCCATTTCTTTTTTATAAACTTAGTTTTATTATATAAAAAAAACAGAGATTGATAAACAAATCGCATTCATAATACTTTGATTTAATTTTTTTTTGTTTTTGATTTTTTTATCATATTTTTGTATTTGTTTTTGATAATAAAACAAAACAATTTAGGTTGATAGCGGAAGAGTTATATATTAAATTTATGATCTTGACATTAAATATCAAAAAGTATTTTATTTATTTTTGTAGTATAAGTTTTGTGTGATGCGTTTAAATCCACATAATATACCATTCGAGCAATTCAAAAATATTCTTTGAGTTTCACCATTTTTTGATAATTAATAATGAATTTGATTTTTTTTACATTAATATTTAATAGATTTTATTTTATAGCGATGGGTTTTAAAAAAAAATATTAAAGCCAAGTATAGAAAATCAGAGACACTCGTATCATAGAGGTCATAATCTTTTTAATAAAATATTAATTTTCTTTTACATAAAAAATTTATAACTTTTGAAATAATTATAAAATAAAAAAATGTGTGATAAGAAAAAATTTTAATAAAATAACATTTTCGTAAATATACAATTACCAATATATCAAGGCAAAATACGATAAATACATTCAATTATTTTGTATTATTCAAACATTTATATATTTGCATTATTATATTTAATTTAGATTATAATTGTAATTTAAAATTTTAATTTATAAAGTATTTATAGATGAAAAAATATATTTTTCCTTTGATTTTTTGAATTATATTTAATTATTCATTCGTATAATATATTTATTTAATCGTAACATTTTTATATTATAATTGATGATATCATATACAATAATTAATTATATATGGGCAATTACATAATTGTAATATTATAATTCGAATAGATTATTTTTAAATATATATAAAGCAATAATTTTTTATTGTGTTTTATTTTTAATATATACAATTTATTATGAATAGTTATAAAAATATTTTTCCATCATATATACGATTTGATATTATGAATAAATACTTTTGGGTAAAATTTATTCAAATTGTTGTCAATCCATAAAATATTGATCAATTGAAAGATTGAATTCACTTTTATTTGTTTGCCGTTGAAACCGAATTTTTTTATATTTATTAAAATTTTTAATAAACCTCTTTATTTTCTAGCATAAACAACCAATAGTGAATATTTAACTTCATACGGCCAATTTTCAGCTTCTGATTCACTTACATCAGGAAATTGTAATCTAATTTGATCGGTAATACATTCATCTTGTTTTTCAACTGGAATTCGTTTTAAAAATGCATTAATTGATTTCATTAAATCTGTAAAATAAACGAGATTATGAAATTAAACATACATTGTATTATATTTCATTATAATATATAGATTTAAATAATAATCTTTTATATGTTGATGTATACCATGACAATGCTTGAAACCCTTCAGAATAAATGAAGAATTTTCAATGGTATCCACTTTATAATCTGTAAATCCTGTTTTTTTTAATATATTAATTATATCGTCTTTTTTATTTTTATTACCATGATATGGTGACTGTAAAATTTTATAATCTTCCATGTATTCACACCATTTTCCAGTTTCATACAATTTTTCATAAGCATCATAATGATCCATATCGGCTATTATAATTAATAAACAATCACCGTTTTCGGTTAACAGTTTCGATATATTTTGCATTGCCAATAATTGATCGGATATCCAATGAAGACAAAAAAATGATGTTATATGATCGAAACGTTCACCATTTGGAAAATATTGTTCTACATTTGAATTGCCTATATCAACTACACGAAATGATAATTTATCGTGAACATAGTTTTCCTGTGCATATTTCACCATTTCTTCGGATATATCACAGGCTATTAACTTTTCAAATGTTGGCGGTAATATTGGTAAAATTATATTGTATGGACTGGAACCAGGACCACAACCAATATCTAACACTGAATCCTTTTTATCTGCACGCCAATTAAGTAAATGTTTATATTCGTTTAATATTTGTTTGCCAACACTATGTGTTAAAACATTATTTTTCTCATATATTTCAGGATGGTCCATATTTATCCTTATTATATTATAATATATAAAACTAATTACAAATAAAACTTTTCACAAAATTATATTTATTTATTTCATCAAATATAGTTTATTAAAACTAAATAAGCATACTTCTGTATGGTATATAAATAGAACTAAGTATCGAATTTATTTCTTGAAATATATTTACGAAACTAAAACAATTTATTGAAATTGTTGATATATATACAAAAGACTATTATATACATAGATGTATATTTTTATTAGCGCCGATATATACAAGGTGGTACGATATACAAAAATATACTGCAACTGATTTTCATAAATTATTTTCAATTTTAATATTACAACCGCAAAACGCTATTGAATATTTGTATTTTGTATGTATAAAATTAAGAATAATTTATTATACAGAGTGTATTTGCTTCATCAATTGGTTTTTCGTTCCATTTTAAAATAACAAAATTGAATATATATGTCTTTTAATATATAGTTTAACATTATCATTATGTTGATGTATACTCTGTATTATATGCAAAAGTTATGTAATCTAAATTTGCTGACATTTTAGTTTATTGGAATATACATATTTATTAATAATTACGTTTAATTGCAATTAATTTGTATTTTTTATTAATAATAATATAATTCAATTTAATTGTGTTTATTTAAAATTTCTTTTATTATGCTAAAGTTTTGTCATTATAAAATGTACATATATAGGCAAAATTATCGATTAATAAGCAATACTACAACAATAAATGAATCAGCTTTATAATGCTTATAATTATTTTTTATTGATTTACTTCTTATTTCATGTATTATTTATTAAACTTTTGTTTACGTTTTTGCATTTTTGTTAACTATTAAAAAAAATCAGAATGATAAAACAAAATAAATGTAGATTGACATAGAAAAGATGATTTACAATATATTTGCTTTTTGATTTTCACGTAAAATTCAATATTTCTTTTTATATAATATAAAGTTTTGTATGTAGTTATCATATTAAAATCCATATTATAGTTAAGTTTTCATTTTATCAAAATTATTTTTTTAGTACTACAATTTTTCAAATTCAATTAATAATGAATTATTGAATTATTTACAAATATTCTAATTCAATTCCTTTTTTTGCAAAGACAACAATTAAGGTGTATTTTACCGAATAAATCCAATCCTTTGCTTCATCATCCTTGACAGATGGAAATTGTAATCGAATCTGATCATTTATGTATTCTTCTTGTTTATCAATTGGTACTCGTTTAACAAATGGATTCAACGATCTAAGCATATCTAAGATATATATGAAAAAGTACGTTATATTATTATCATTATATATTTTATGGTCAACCATATTTAATATTTGTTTAAAAAATACTTTACTTTGACATTCTTCCAATCCATGTAATTTATAATCCCTATTTTCAATGATATCCACTTTGTAATCAATAAAACCGGCACTTTCTAAACATTTACAAACATCTTCTTTTTTATTATTATTTTTATGATATGGAGACATTGCAGTTTGGAAATCTTTCATATAATTTGACCATTTTCCACTTTTATATAAATTCGAATACGCTTCGTACACTTCATTATCAGCTAAAATCGATAATAAACAATCACCATCGGGCTTTAGTAAATTATAAATATTTTTCATAACCATTATTTGATCGGGTATCCATTGAAGCGCAAAAAAAGATGTTATATGATCGAAACGTTCGCCATTTGGAAAATATTTATTTACATTCGAATCACTTATGTCCATTACCCGAAAAGATAATTTTTCATGCACATACGTTTTGATTGCATATTCGATCATCACTTCTGATATATCGGCACCAACTAATTTCTCGAATGTCGATGGTAAAATGGGTAATATTAATTTATATGTTAAATTACCGGGACCACATCCAATGTCTAATACTGCATCCTTTTTATCCGATCTCCATTTAAATAAATGCTTATATTTATCCAAAACTTCTTTATTTGAAATGGGAGTCACTGTATTATATTTTTCGTACGTTTGTGGATAATACATTTTTCTTTGTGATAAAAATCAATTGTTGAACATATGTTTGAAATGTTTTAAAATAAATTTATGCCTATGCAATTTTTACTACCGTAACATTCAATAGTGTGTATAAAAATTCTTTTATTATGGATCTTAAATTCAAAATAGTTCACCAAGTAAAAAATGAATATAAAAGAAATGTAAACATCTAATGACAATATAATGTTAATAACTGTAACACACCACAACTATATAAATAAGTTTAGATTACTTGTCAGATTACTTCTGATTAATATAATAGATAAACATCTAAGTTGATATCAATAACACTACAATATAACAATCCCTTTTCCATAAGATTAATATATGAATATTAGAAAACGGTTGATCTTACACTAAATTATAATTTTAATCGAATATTAGTTTTATATAGATTATAAATCCCTTACGCTTTAGTACATATTTAAATAATAAAAAAATATAAGATTGTTAAGACAAATAAATAAAATATGAATATTCCAGTTTATAGAAACATTTATTAATTTGATTATAAAAAAAATATCATAATTCATAACAGAAATTACAAAACAAAATCTTAAAGGCAAATTTTATATGATAAATATATACGTATATGTATAATTAACGTAATAATACAATAGGATAATTATAGTAACAGCACGACAATATAAATGACACATATATGTATATATAATATATATCTGATATTATGAATCAAATATATCTATTGTATATAATAAAATTTTGCACACAGTACATGTTAAATATCATATGCGTAAAATATATTCTAATTCATTTTCAAGTTTTACAATTTACAAATAATAGCAATTAATTTATATATATATATATTATATATATATATATATAATATATATAATATATAATATATATAATATGTATATATAATATATATATATATATAACTGATAATGAATTTGAATTTTAATGCATGATTGCGTTAAATATTTAATAAAAATTCTAATTTAATTTATTTTCTTGCACAGACAACAATTAATGTGTATTTCACAGAATAAATCCAATCCCTTAATTCGTGATCCGTTACATATGGAAATTGTATTCGAATCTAATCATTTATGTATTCTTCTTGTTTATCAATTGGTACACGTTTACAAATGGATTCAACGATCTAAGCATATCTAAGATATATATGAACAAGTAAGTAATATTATTATCATTATATATTTTATATTTAACCATATTTAATATTTGCTTAAAAAATACTTTACTTTGACATTCTTCAAATCCATGTAATTTATAATCCTTATTTTCAATGATTTCCACTTTCTAAATATTTACAAACATCTTATTTTTTATTATTATTTTTATGATATGGAGAAATTACACTTTCGTAATCTTTCATATAATTTGAACATTTTCTAGTTTTATATAAATTAGAATACGCTTCGTACACTTCATTATCAGCTAAAATCGATAATAAACAATCACCATCGGGTTTCAGTAAATTATAAATATTTTTTCCATTACCCGATAAGATAATTTTTCATGCACATACGTTTTCATTGCATATTCGATCATCACTTCTGATATATCGGCACCAACTTATTTCTCGAATGTCGATGGTAAAATGGGTAATATTAATTTATATGTTAAATTACCAGAACCACATCCAATGTCTAATACTGCATCCGTTTTATCCGATCTCCATTTTAAAAAATGCTTATATTTATCCAAAACTTCTTTATTTGAAATTTTCTTTGTGATAAAGATTAAATTTGTCCGTACCCCATATATATAGGTATAATAAACATAAAACTTTAAAAGTACGTTATATTTCCTGTATATAAATAAAATCTATTTATCTTCCGAAGGTTGCATTAGTTAACTTAAAAAATAAACAACGATAAGATTCATGTAAAATATTTTCATCTAATATACAGAATGTATTTAGTTGTATTTCAATATACAGTGGAGTTCACGATAAGATCAATTGGACCATGAACTTCTGGTCTTCTAGTTTATTTAAATAGTAAATGATCTGAACAAAAAAGAAAAACATTATCAAACCAAGCAAGGTGAATTAGCACTTGGATATTTACAAGCACTCACAAGTTCTGTAAAATATAATTTTCTATCAAAACCATATGATCGGAACTCAATACTATTTAGAATAACAAACGAAATAAATAATTGGAACTCTATATCAGTAACTACCCGGTATATATAGTTACGAAGGTATGTAATTCCACATATAATCAATTTAATTTATAATTTAATATGTTCGATAAAATTCATATTATCTTTTTTTTTCATATATTTAATTATCCAGTTTTTATAAGAAAAATATATTTATTAAAAAAAAAATGTAATATTCGTGTAGCAGAAATCCAGTTTAATAAAAAAATAAAACAATTATTGACAAGTTATAATTTTTATATTTATGGTTTACTAGAATTAAGTGCTTTTATTAATAAAATAAAAATCAATACAGATAGCAAATAATTTCATTATACGAATATGAAAGAAATGTCTGAAAATAAAAGTTTAATATACAAAAATATGCAAAAATTTATGTTGAAAAACAAATATTAAGATTAGTGCTTAAATAATATTAGTGCTATTAATAAACACAGTACATTTTATTTGTAAAGTTATTTATGTACTTTACGACTCAATCGAACAGTTGATTGTTGGTTTAAATTTATTTTCTGGCGTAAACTACAATTACTGTGTACTTAATTTGATACAAAAAATTCTCTGCTTCACTATCACTGACATATGGAAATTGTATTCGCATATGGTCATTCATAAATTCATCTTGTTTATCAACTGGTATTCGATTTATAAATGCATTAACAGATTTAATCATATCTGAAATAAATATTAATGTGTATGTAAAAAAAAAATAGAAATAAATTTACCAAATCGAAAATATGCATTAGATATGTACATTAAATGAAAATAAATTAATATAATTCACATTATAAATATTTCAAATATACTTTCTATATGAGTAAATGCTTTAAAAGAAATCACCATCTATAAATATTAAACTATAAATATCATATCTTACTTCGACATACTTCGAATCCGTTTAATGTATAAGAATCATTTTCAATTAATTCTACTTTGAAATCACTAAAACCAGCATCGTTTAAATATTTACAAACATTTTCTTTTTTATTATTATTGTTATGATACGGAGACATTGCCGTTTTGTAATCCTTCATATACTCGGACCATTTTCCACTTTTATATAAATTTGAATACGCTTCGTATACATCGTTATCGGCTAATATTGCCAATAAACAGTCACCGCCGGGTTTTAATAAACTGTATACATTTTTCATGGCCGTTGTTTGATCGGGTATCCATTGAAGACAAATAAATGATGTGATATGATCGAAACGTTCTCCATTTGGAAAATATTTCATCACATCCGAATCACCCATATCAATTTTACAAAATGAAATTCTATCTTGAGTATATTTTTTCTTTGCATATTCAATCATCCCATCTGATATATCGGCACCAACTAATTTCACGAATTTACTTGGTAATATTGGTAATACATATTTAATGGTTAAATCACCGGGACCGCATCCAATGTCTAACATAGTATCTTTGTTATCCGATCTCCATTTAAATAAATGTCCATATTTATCTAACACATTTTTAACTATATTTGGTGTGAAAATATTAGAATTTTCATATAAATCCGGATCATACATAATTTTCAATATAAAATTTAATTATAATATCCAAAAAAAAAAATTTTTAAAACAAAACAAAATATATGTATATTATTAACAAACTGTTAAATCGAAACGTTTTATAGTTAGGAGTAAAAATAAAAACCAATCGACTAATGACAAAATTATAAATTAACTATTCCTTTAAAAAATAATATTTTTATATATTTCTTTGAATGGATATTCTTTAAATGTATTTCATGGTTCTTGCCTCATATAATTGTATTTTTTTTAACATTTTTTTAATCCATGTCTGCATATTATTATAAATTTATATATATGTATTATTTATGTGTTTACTTACCATTATATAAAAAAAATTAAAAATATACATAATGATAGACCAATATATATGTATTAATGAAATAGTTTGTGAATAAAAAAAACTACAATATTTGTGTATTTAATTTCCAGTTTTTTGAAATTAATCAATACATATGAAGAAAATTAATTCTATTTAAGATATAGTCAATTTTTCAAATTATAGGTCCATTGTATTAATTTAAATGAATACAAGTTTTTATAAATACATAAATAATATAACAATAATAAATATATGTATTTATATTTATGTATTTTAAATTATTATGTTGACCTTTAAAATATGCAAATGATTTTAGAAAAATATAAATTTAAATGTTCAATATATTATTTTTTATTGATTTTTCTGGTGATTTTCTTAATCCATAATATTGCTAAATTCACTCTGATTTAAATTAACATGTCTTGAAAAATAAAATAATAAATATAAGAAAACATTAAATGTAAATCGATATTTGAAAATAAATATTTCAGTTAAATAAAAAAAAAATAAAAAAGAAAACATCTATATTTATATATCGAAAATAAATAAATAAATGGAATATTATTTTTGTTATCTCAATATGATGCCACACAAATGATGCGTGATTTAAATAGTAATTTAATTGAATACAAACAGAAAATCGCATATGTTTATTGAGTATAACTCGGTATATATGTATGTAGAATAGTATTTGCTTTGTTATTTTAAGAGATCACTTTTTTTTAGAAGAAATATTAAGATTAAATAATGTTTCAGTGCGTAAAATTGTTATATTTTATAAAATATGTGAACTTCAATCTGTTTTAAGTGTAAATACACAAAAATTTTTTTTTTATATACGCGCTTGATTATTTTGTGATAATACTTTTTCAACTCTCTTATCATAAACATTATAATATTATTCACATAAATATTTTTATTACGCCAGAAAATGTATTACTATATAAAATTTTAAATGAATGCATAAAACTCAATGTATGTTTATATTGTTTATATATATTTTAATGAAAATTTATATTTAATTTATATAAAATAACACAACATGTTATTTACTGGCATAACCAATAATCATAGTATATTTTAAATCATAAATTGCATCCGGTGTTTTTTTCGGGTCAATATCGGGATATTGTATTTTTATTTGATCTTCAATATATTCATCTTGTTCGTTTTCTGGTAAACGATTTACAAATGCATTGCATGATTTTAAAATTTCTGTAATATAAAATGAAAAAAAAATTAGTCAATTGGGGATCTTCTTTTTTGTATTTTTCGTATTCCAAAAAAAATAGTAATTAATAAAAACTAAAAAATCAGACATATACATACTTTTAATTTCTTCATAACCTTTATATACAAATGATCTATTTTCACACACTTCAACATCATAATCTTTAAATCCGGCATATTTTACGGCTTCAACGAACATGTTTCGCTTTTCCTCCGCACTCAAATAATGATATGGTGAAATTATAGTTTTATAATCTTGCATATATTTTGCCCATTTTTCTTTTTTAATTAGTTCACCATAAGCATCGTAAATTGTAAGACTAGCCAATGGTACCAATAAACAATCACCTTTTTCCGTTAATAAATTATAAACATTTTTCAAACATCGTTTTTGATCTTGTACCCATTGTGTGGCAAAAAATGAGGTTATATGATCGAATTTTTCATTATTTGCAAAATATTTTTCCATATTCGTTGCACCCGCATCAATGATACGATACGATAATTTTGGATGTATATACTTTTTATTTGCATATGCAATCATTTCCTCTGATATATCGGCACCGATAATCTTGGAAAATGTTGGTGGTAATACGGGTATAAGCATATCATGTGTAAGATTGCCGGGACCACAACCGATGTCCAATAATGAATCGGTTTTATCCGTACGCCATTTCATAATGGGTAAAAACTTTGATAAAATTTCATTTCTAACATCGTTTCTATCATCATTATTCAAATTAACGTCTTCATAAATTTCTGGATAATGCATTTTTTTTTTATATTTATATAATAATTCACACACAAATTCACAATCGAATACGCACTATTAAAAGTTTTTAAATTCATATATAGTATACACGCGGAATGTAAATTAGAAAACTGTTGATCTTATACTAAAAGATAATTTAAATTGAATATTCTTTTTATATATAAAATTAATTTTTAGCATTTAAAATATATTATAACATAATATATATTAGATTATAAAAAGAGAAATAAAAAAAAAATCTAATCTTATTTTTTAGAAAATTGTTATCTGTTTCCTTAATAAAATATTACATATATACAATTTAACAATATAACATATAATTAAATGTAAATTTTATAATTGTTGTAAATGTGAATAAAATAATTTTTTTTTTACATAATTCAAAAGTAATAATACCGTAACACAAAAAAAAATTCAAATATATTATCAACCCAATATAAATTTTAAAGAATTTGGAATTAGCATATTGGAAAACAAAAGAAATTGCATAAATATATAATAATATGTATACCGTAATGCTAGACATCATCCGGGATCTATATACAATATGATTAATCAACATTCATTTTTTTTAATATTAATGAATAAAATATACTATATAATGTTTATATAAAATTAAATGATTATTAAAAATATTTCATAAGAGAACAACAATAATTGTTTTAGCAATGTGATAAACATGAATTGAATAAAAAATAGCCAACATATACATTTGTCATCTATAGTAGTTTGGAAAATCGCTTGATTCTTTATACATATATCAGTAACAAAATGTTTATATTTTTTTCAAAATACGCACGATCATTCATTTTATTTTATACAAATCATTACGATTTATATTATATTCACTTATACCGCATATTTGTTAATTATATAATTGTTTAACAACATATATGTATGATATATTTATATAGTATTGTAATATAAAGTAACATGATATTATAACATGATAAAGTAACATTTAACATATGCTTTCTGTAAATAGACTTTAAAAATGTATTCAAACTTTTTGATAAGAGAATACATAAAATTTTGGTCTAATTTTATATTCATATTTATATTACAATAAAAATTATATGATATACACTAATTTTAAATGAATTTATTTTTAATTCATAAAAAAATTATCAAAATGTAAATCTAAAGTCATAAACAAACAATACGATTAAAATAAAGTTAAAAATAAATGCAAATGTATAATGTGCTTTATTTGTATGATATATCCAAAATATATTTATTTATTATCCATAGATTGTTTTTGTTATATATACAATTAATTCTATAATTAAAGATTAATATGTGCATGCAATTATTAGATTGAGTTATTTAAATATCAAGAAACATTATTTGTGAATAATTTTTTTTAATTGATTTTATCCTTAGGAATCAAACACAAGATTCCTTTGAACCCCAAATTATATTTATTAAATTTATATAATAGGGAGGTTGTAAACTCGCTTAAATTCATCTTATATAGAAATTCTTTGATCTACAATAGATAGTAATCATATAGAATGTTTAATTTTTGTATCATATATTAATAATTTCTAATAATCGTCAATTTACTTAAAATATTTTATGATAAACTATTTAATAATATATGTACATATTTATTTTCATTATTATAACAAATTTTTATTTACTGGCATAACCAACAATCATTGTATATTTTAAATGACAAATGGCGTCAGGTGTTTTTATCGGATCAATATCGGGATATTGTATTTTTATTTGATCTTCAAGAAATTCATCTTGTTCGTTTTCCGGTAACCGGGTTATAAATTCATTACATGGTTTTAAAATTTCTGCAATATTGAATAAAAAAAATTAATTAATTAATTAATTAACAGAAAGCGACATAGCTAATAAAAAATGCATATACATACTTTTAATTTCTTCATAACCTTTATATATAAATGATCTATTGTCATACACTTCAACTTCATAGTCTTTAAATCCCGCATACTTTACAGCGTTAACGAACATATTTCGTTGATCTTCTACACTCAAATAATGATAAGGGGAAATTATAGTTTTATAATCTTGCATATATTTTGCCCATTTTTCTTTTTTAATTAGTTCATCGTAAGCATCATAAACTGAATGACTGCTAGCTAGTACCAATAAACAATCACCCTTTTCCGTTAATAAATTATAAATATTTTTCATACATAGTTTTTGATCTTGTACACATTGAATGGCAAAAAATGATGTTATATGATCGAATTTTTCATTATTTGCAAAATATTTTTCCATATTCGTTGCACCCGCATCAATGATACGATACGATAATTTTGGATGCATATATTTTTTATTTGCATGCGTAATCATTTCCTCTGATATATCGGCCCCGATAATGTAGGTGGTAATATGGGTATAAGCATATCATGTGTAAGATTGCCGGGACCACAACCGATGTCCAATAATGAATCGGTTTTATCGGAACGCCACTTCATAATGGGTAAATATTTTCCTAAAATTTCCTTTCTTACATCGTTTCTATCATCATTAGCCAAGTTCACATCTTCATACAATTCTGGACAGCAATGCATTATTTGATTTAATAAATATACACGGATGAATTGGAGTACACAATTTGATAACTACGATTAATTCTTATATACCAAACCACTTTTTTGAGAAGAATATTAATAAGAGATGTCCTCTTGATGTAATATACCACTAAAAATGCAAAACAATAATTTTTGTTTTATATATGTTCTGTAAAATTTTATATCTTCAATTGCTATCAGTTTTATTGTTTATACATAGTGCGCATATAAGATGATAAAAATTACAATACATAAAAATGCGTAATTGATAATTATATTTATTTTTGAATTATTTTCCATTAAAATATTTCATTTATTATATCATTTTACAAATATGCAGATATGAATATTTAAAATGTCATTTTCCTAGTTCGGATGCCCCTCAATTTACTGACTTGTTAATTAAATATTTACAGATCTGTATAATTCTTGTGATGCAACAACGTACAACTTAATTTTAACTATTTTCTTTACCTAAATGACTTGAGTTGGAATTGTATCTAATGGTTTTGTATGTGAAGTTTTATAATATAAACTCATTTTCAAACATCTTAATCCGCTGCCACTAATATGAATTATTCATTTATCACTTAACAGTTAACAAAAATATTGAATTTTGTGTATAAAGTCCTATTTCTAGTCACCTTAATTTGTTGAATTTTTAATAATGTTTTAATACTTTTACTATAACATGAAATCATGGATATAATTTAAGGAAAATCTTGCGTTGAATCTAAATAATTTTTTACAACATTTGCTATTTTGAAAAATTATTTACCCAACTTTTGCAATAAAATAATTATTATTTTTCAAAATGCGCACAAAATGATAAAATTGTAATATATATATTTCAAGTATATATTATAAAACTCATAAAATCATGCGAATAGTAAATACTTAAAGATTTTGTGATTATCATTTATGTTCTACCTATTTTAGTATTTATTTTTAAATATAATACCAGACAGTGGTCTATGAAATCACGCTAATGTATATCTATACATATTATTAATAACATCAAGCATGATAATTCCGAAAATGAAATATCTATTTTCAGAATACATCATTTAAATTAAAAAATAAATGTATATTCATAAATATTAACATATATCATAAATATTTGAAAATCCGAATTTCGATGGTAAACTTAAAAATTCATTTATTTGAATAGCATATAAATATCATATTATATTCTTATATATGCATTTATAAAAGTTAAATAGTCTATCAAATATCCAGTAAATTCTAAACGAGTATTATCAAGGCCATTTCAATACAAGTCTGTAATCTTTTAATCTATCTAACATTTAAAACACATATTGATGTATTACATTAGTTGTTAATATTAAGAAAATACGGAAACAGATTGTATATTATTGTATAAAATTTATACACACAAAAAAAAACAATTGAATAGCAACAAAAAACAATGATAATTTTTAATAAAAATTTAAATAAAAACAAATATTTTTTGTTTAGTCTTGTTGATTTTATTACTTGTTACAGAAGTTTATGTAGTATCTTTTTGTAAAATAATATTATAATTTTTTTTTTCAATTTAATTGAATTTATATGATAGAGTTTTTTTTGTAAAAAGTGTAGAAGTTTTTTTTTCGGTTCCGCTTGCAATATCTAAAATAATTTGTTCTATAATTGTATTAACTACTTTTGATAAGAGCGATACATTTGAATTTGATACACTCTTGTTTTTTTATGATCTTAATTATACATACTTATGCTTTAATAACATATATATAAATGCTTGTTAGAAAAATTAATATAACAATGCATAAAATATTTTATATAGATCATTTGCATTGAAATAACGTAATTAAATTTTTTTTAACCCCCTTTTTTAACGTATATATTGTGAATATTTTAGCAAAATATTGGATTCTATAATAATTATTTACGGATTTTCCATTATTCTACGGTAAAAAAATCCAAAAATAATATTGAAATACAAAAAAATTATATGAATTCCTATCTCATCTCATACTCAAGTATTTATTTGTATATTTAACAAAATACAGAATAAAAAATATTTTAATAAATATAATTATTTATTAATAGAAATTAATTTAAAGTGAAGTACAAAAAGCGAAAAAGAAAAAATATGATATTGATTGATTTTATGATCGATAATATTATTTTTTGATATTTGTAAACGCAAATTATTTTTAATTTAGTAGAGAATAGTGATTTGAATAGACGATACTAAAAATTGTTTGTTTTTTTCTTCTTCTATAATCAATTTGTGTTTGCTTAATATATTTATTTCGTTTATACAGACGACATACGAAAAAGCATTACAAAAGATAATTTATATTATTAATAATTTAAAATATGATACCACCAGAACATCAATCAAATAATATTCATCGTGATGATATCAAAGATATTTTAGATGAATTTTCCAAAAAATTTCAATGGCGCACAGATGGTCTGGATACAATGTTAGATATTGGTTGTGGAACCGGTGATATTGCTGTCAATTTGTTAATGCCATTATTACCGAAAGCGTTCTCAAAACTAACCGGTTGTGATCGATCCGATGAAAATATTGCTTATGCTACCGATAAACATAAGGAATATTTTCCAAAAGTTACTTTTAATACATTCGATTATGGATGTACAAATTCAATGGCTAAAGAGTATTTAACAAAAAATAAATATTATTTTGATCATATTACATCATTTTATTGTTTACATTGGATACCAAATCAAAAGAATTTAATGCAAAATATCTATGATATGTTACGGGGTCCATCAAGTGATTGCCTATTGGTTATCGTCGGTAATAATCCAATTTTTGAATCATATCGAATATTATCGAAATCACCAAAATGGTCCATGTACATGGAAGACGTTGATGAATATATACCGATATATCATAGTGCACAAGACACAGTAAAAGAATTAGATTCTTGGTTACAAGCAATCGGTTTTCATGATTGTAAAATTGATGTTAAACAAAAACATTATGCTTTTGATGGATACGAAGTTTGTAAAGGTATATTTTTTTTAGTGATTTAATTTAATTTATTTTAATTTTTTTTAAATACATTCCATTTGATCTATTTTTATATATATATATAGGTTTAGTGAAAAATATTAATCCTTTTTGGACACGTATACCTGATGATCAACAAGAGGAATATATCAGTGAATTTGCTACATCGGTGGTCAACGTTGCTAAATCAACAGCAAACGAACAAAATTTTCCGAATAATGATGAAAATAAAATAATATTTCTTTACAAGTTAATTGTGGTTTATGCTAAAAAATGAATAATGAATGAAATCAATTCAATTATATATTATACAATTTTATTTAAATATATATTTCAATATTATTAAAATTTCATTAATTTTTTTAATCATGTGGATTATACCCCGAACTTTAATCAACAAGGAAAAAATTTTGTAAATATTTAAGATTTTTTTTAATCAGAATTATAGTTTGAGATTAAACAGATTGATTTGAAATGTGAAAAGATTAAAATTTTTTTATTTTTCTATTATCAAATTAAATAAATGTTTATTATAAAAAAATGAAGACGACGACGAGACGATATTATGTGAACATACAACAAATAAACTATTTATTTCTATTATTTTACATTTTTTTTATTATGTGGTTTTACTTACTTATTAAATACTATATTGTTGTATTGTTAAACATATAAATAAGCATATAGTAAAATAATCCCTCAACGATATTATATATACATTATATGCATATAAAACCATATCTATATATAAATTAAATATTCATTGTTGTTTGTATTTATATATATTATATATACGAATAAAAGTGTAGTACATGTTTATACCATAGTTAATTTTGATGTGTTTTTTTTATTATTTTGTTGAATATATGTATGGGGAACGCAATGCATTCGTTTCAAACAAATGAATAAAATTTCTATATAACAAAAACTCTTGAATCATCAACAAAAAAATTAGCCTAAGGTCATTTCATAACATTCTTTCTCTATAAATTTTAGAAATAAAATTAGTTTTTATTTTTTTCTGTATATAACATTTTATGCGCCTTTTATGTAAATATGACATCAATCATGTTCGCATATATATATTTAAGACTTTATGTACATAACATAATATATTCAATTATTTATTTTTCATAAAAATTATTTAATTTTTTTTTTGTATATTTACTTACTACTACTCTATACAATTACATACATATAGTAGTTTTATATTTCTTTTGTTGAATTATCATATATATATATATTTATTTACGGATATTTATTTATATACTTAACCCCAAGGGATGTTTTATTGAACAAAAAAACTTCTTTTTTTTTCAAAAAAGAAATAATATATTAATCAATACGGCCGTTTTACAAATAATTAATAAAATTTCATTTTTATACGGATTTAAATTTAATAAATATTAATATAACAAAATTAATATTTTTGTTGTCTTTAAAAAAAAAATCAGTAATAAAAATTAAACGATTCACACCTCATAAAATAAAAACTCAAATAATCATCTCGCGTAAATCAATAACTTTAACACTTTCAAACAGATATCACTTTGAATATATAAAACAACAATTAGGCACGTGTCATACACACGCCATCAATTTTAAAATATTTAAATTAATATAACCACATCTTTTGTCAATATACATCGGAAAAACTATAAAAAAAAATAACATTGTTGCTCTTCAAGTGTTAAATTATACTTTATTTATACGTAATTAGAACAGTTAGTTCATGTTTATTGTGTATAATATAATTTAATCATATTATGTTAAAATAAGCATCATATATTATAGGGTGGGTGTTATGTATACATGGGAAAACAAGAAGGATGTATGAAAATTGATGCCACGTGACTTACAGTTGGCTAACATTTATTTAGTAATAGATATGTTTTATAGATTGCTGTGTATATATCCTATTTTATTTGTGTGCCTAATTCTTATATCATATATAAGTGCGTACACGCTTTTATTCGGATTTATTTATTTTATGGTATTTACTTTATTTTAAATATATAACAAAAAAATTTAGATTCAAAAATATAGAAAGAAATTACGTATCTATTAATATAAAGTTTATATAATTATATAAATTTCATGCAAATAATATACCAATAATAAATAACATAATAATATCATATTTCATTGGAAAAAAATGCTTAAAATAATATAAGCACATGCTTAAAAAATTATCCATATATCATTAATTTTTTTTTTAATATTTTAAAAACAAAATGAATTTTGATTTATTTTTTAGGCATTATTTTGAATAGTATTTTTATAATAAACACGACCGATGTTTAATTGATCCACTTAGACATTAAAAAAGTATAAACCAAATATAAAGATGATGAGATTTAAAAATAAATATGTATTCATTTTTAAGTACCTCATATCTTTTATATAGGTCGAATCCATTATTATTTGTTGTGATTCCCACAAGAGTATTTCGTATAAAATAAATATTGAAATGAAAAAATAAACTTAGATTTTTTGATTGAAATTAATATTTTCCGGTAGATCAAATCGAATATTATACGGAATACAAAATAAAAATTATGGATTATAAGTTTAATTATTAATATTTTCTATTAAAAAGTTGAATTCATTTTTATTTTCCTAAATTATTAAATCAAATAGATTTCAAATTTATACTTAATATTATTATATATAAATCAATTAATGAATTTTCGAGATTATCCTGGTCAGGTTATAAACAATATTCAATATACGACTGAAATTCATTTGATTTTTCAGATATATTTATATTTTATTCAAATTTATTTAAAACTATACAAAAATATATATATCTATTCAATTTATATCTAACATCTCAAGTTCATAAATTTTTATTTTATTTAAATATTTATATCCACTTAACTATTATACTTGTAATATGAAAATTTTCAAGTACATAGGCCTTTTGAAATATTTTTAGAAACATTGTAATAAATATATTTTTTTTGTATATATATATATGGATGGATGGATCAATTATTGTTTGGATATATCTATAAAATTACACGCACTGACTGCATGTTATTTGATGATCCCTATATTTATATATATATATATATATATATGTATCAATTTAAAATTGCTCTAAAAATAAATTATGTATATAGAATAAATGCCTTTTCAAATTGTTATTTGAGGTTTATCTTGTATTTTTACATCTATTTTACCATCCCCTTTTTGATCGTTTCTATATTTAGATTAGAAAAATATTATATTTTTATTTTTGATATATTAGTAATATCATCAATTCATCAAAGTAGTTTAATACAAAACAAAAAATGATTATTTATAAATTATATATTGAATAAAATTAAATTGTATGTTAATTTTTGGAACATTGAATTTTTTTTAAATTGATTTTCATCTGTATTTTGAGTGATTCTAAAATATTAATCTATTGTTGATTTTGCCAAAACTATGCTGAATAATTTGATGTTTTATAATCAACAAAACCTAAACAGATAGGTTAGAGGCATAGTTTTGGTTTTTGATCACATATAACCATTCACAGATAAAACTAAATCTTGTTACATATAATAACTAATATAAGAAAAGAAAAATGGTAAAACGTCTTTCTTTTAATCAATGTAAATAAATATCATATGAACAAAAACACATTTGCTCCATGACTTGTTAATAAAGATAATAATTATTTTGTTTTTTTAATAATGATTATATAGTGAATGATTTTTTATTCATAAATGTATATAGATTATAATTATTATAATTATAAAATTATACTTGTTGATACATTTTTCTTGATAATATTTTCTCAATATACAAAGTTTATAATGATTTTAAACGTTATTCGAGGTATAAATAGATTGAAAATAATTAAAATTTGTTTAGTTAGCCATATGTTTATAGTATAATATACGTATTATAATCGATTGTGCTTAACTTTAAGTTCATTTTTTTTTGTTTTTTATTTATAATGCATAGTCCGGATGTGTATCTAAAAGTGAATTGGTTACAACGCAATGATGCTAAAACGGTAATTTACGATTATAATAAACGATTTTTGAAATGGCCAACGAATGGTTTATGTAGTGCACTTGATATTGGTTGTGGTCCAGGTGATGTTACCCATGAATTTTTATTGCCAATTTTACCGGCTAATTTTATTAAATTAGATGCCGTTGATATATCAAAAGAAATGCTTGAGCATGCCAAAGCAAATTATAATCATCCGAAGTTAAAATTTCATCAATTGGACATTAATACAAATAATATACAAAAATTTATTGATTGTAATGGAAAATATGATTTTATATTTTCATTTTATTGTATCCATTGGCTTCCAGATCAATGGCACGTTATGACTAATGTATATAATCTATTAAATGAGAATGGTCAAGCGCTTATAACACTTTGTACAAGTTGTGGCTTATATGAATCATATGTGGCATTATCAATAGATCCTAAATGGAGACCATTCATGATGGATGCGAAACGATATTTACCAGAATACATATTTTTACCAAATTCACCAGACATTGAATTTGCAACCATTACTAAAGAAATTGGTTTTAAAAATTCAATTATTAAGTATGTACCACGATCATTCGAATTTAATGATGAGCTTAGTTATAGAGGTATATTAAAATAAGTTGTTTTTTATTTGCTCTATTGTATAAATATCTTTTGTAATAATAGACATCAATATATACATTTTCTATTTCAGATTTTATTTATTCCGTTAGTCCGTTTATACATCGAATAAATATTGAAAATCAAGCCGAATATGTTACTGAAACTATAAATTTTATACGGAAACGAGATAAGTTAGATAAATTCAGTCTTACGTTCCAATATTTTACATTAGTAGCTTACCTGCAGAAATAATTTTATAATTATTAAAATATAAATTTTTTTTTTTTGGTAATAAAACCTATTATTTTTATTTAAAATTAAAAATTCCATTGTTTTGTGAAAAAATGTTTAAATCGTTACTAATATTATGGTAACACAAGTAATAATAATTTAATGTAAATAGTAATTCTTCTTTTAGAATACGTACATAATTAAAATTATTTGTGTCTCTGTGATGTAATTGATAAAAGTGCCAACCTATAATTCTTACAAAATTTTGGGGTGTTGGGTTCGAATCCGCCTGAATACATAAAATAGGTTTTGGTTATTTTCGCAATTTAATTGTCACACAGAGTTGCATATTTACTCAAGCGGTTGGTCGAACGGATAATTACCGACATTGTAAAAGCAACAAATTAAGAAACCAACAACAGACGGCTGTTATCGGACGCTAAAACCGTTTGTTGGTTGTGTAAGCGAAAATTTTATTATTATTTATTATATAATTAAAATTATGTAAATAATCTATAAATATTTAAAAGTAAATAGCCTATAAAATGGAATAAAAATTAAGAAATTAAAAAAAATATTTATTGTATGAAAAATGTTAGGGTCATAAATGGGTACAGCAGTTAATAATATAAATTTAAATGTTAAAATTAAAACTTTTTTTTATTTATAAATATAAAAGTTAGTTGGTAGAAAGTGCCGATTGCGAATTGTTAATATAACGCATTTTTAATAATCATTTGATGTGAAATGTGAAACTAGCAGATTATAAGTCGTCATCAATATATATAATATATATTATTATTAATAAGTATAGTAATTTCATTTTTCAAGTTTTTTCTAATTGTAATATAAATTATGTTTTAAATTTTAATTTTTCAATTTCATATTTTTCAGAATAAAGATAAAGTGGTGTTTAGATAAAATACATATTAGATAAAATATAATGAATTTATATCATAAAGCAAATGATTTACAGCATGTTCGTGTGATAGTTTTACGAGAAGAACACTTACAATTAGATTTATTACATTGGAAAACGAATTACTTACACAAATAAGGATTCCCAAGGCTCAAAAGGTATTTGAAATTATTGTGCATGTTTATCTATTTTATTTTTGGTCATGGCTAGACGCTTTCCTAGACGGAAAAAGGCTGCTCTTCTAACCTATTCTGTTTTACATTTTTGTCTTGTCAAGCGCTTCCTATATTAACAATGTGAATAAATAAAGTAACAATAAACTATATATATAAAACAAAATGTAAATTTGTACTTTATTTAATACGAACCTTGCAATATAACATATAAATATTACGTTAAAATTATGATACTAAAAAAAAGAATACAAAAAAACTTGATGAAATGAAGAAAAAAAAACGATTTCCCTCCGAATAAACAACATTTTACTTATCTTTTAATATAAAAGTGTATATTTTGATAAATGTTTCTCTATATGCCTTTAAAGTTGTTCTTTTTCCGCGATGAATTATTGGTTACACATTAGTGTATATTATATATGGTGTTTATCGTATTATTGTATCAAGGTGGGTTTAGCCAGTTTTGCTAAATTATAAATACCAAGACAATTGTTGGAATTCATTTAGTTAATTATTTTATAGGAGAAGAAAAATTACATTTTAATTTGTATCCATATTTTTGTTTTTAATTTCAATACAATATCAATGAATAATCCTAAAAACTGGTTGAACAACAAATATATATAAATTATTTTTAAAAATAGTATCATAGTATCAAAAAACACTTACAAAATATAAGATTTCATATCACCGGTACTACCGCATTTAAATATTTTCTCAATAAGTTGAAGAAGTTGCATGATAAAATTTGTTAAAAATTCACAAATAGCAAGATTTTTATTATTTATTTATATAAAACAAATTTACTTTACTTTTTATTATATACACAACACGTACTATATTTATATACCATTATATATAGCATTGAATTGTCTGTATGTAAATATACTGTTATTTGTTATATTTACTCTTAACATGACCTCTTAAAATTATTAAATTTTCATACCAATTTATAATCTGTGTATTACTATAAATACGTAGACTATTGCTGGCATTAATTCAGTTAATTAATTGAATATTTACTGTGAAACATAAAATTTGTATTTTAATTCTTGGTTTTAATTTTTTTTTTTATTAAATTATGTATAATCCAGAAGTGTATCGTAAAGTGAATTTTTTACAACGCAATGATGCTAAAAAGGCATTTGCTGATTTTAATAATCGATTATTGAAATGGCCATCAAATGGTTTATGTACTGTACTAGATATTGGTTGTGGTCCCGGTGATGTTACACATGAATTGATTTTACCGCATTTACCTGCAAATTTTATTAAATTAGATGCAATTGATATATCCAAAGAAATGCTGGAATACGCCAAATTAAATTTTAGTCATCCGAAATTCAAATATCATCAATTGGACATTAATACAAATTATATTCAAAAATTTATTGATTGTAATGGAAAATATGATTTTATATTTTCATTTTATTGTATCCATTGGATTCATGATCAATTGCATGTGATGAAAAATTTATATAATCTATTAAATGAAAATGGTCAAGTCCTTTTGGCATTTTGTTCGGGTATTAGTTTGTTTGATGCATTTGCAGAATTGGCAATTGAACCAAAATGGAGTAATTTTATGTTGGATTATAAATTATTTTTACCAATATATAAATTTTTACCGAATGCACCCGAAATTGAATTTAAAAAGATTTTAAAACAAATTGGTTTTAAAAATAGTGTTGTTAAAAATGAATTAAAGAAATTTGAATTTGAAAATGAAAATGCATATAGAGGTTGAATCAATTGTTTTTTTATTATCATAATAATATTGTGATTGATATTTAATTTTTCTTGTTTAATATAGATTGGATCCGTTCGGTCAATCCATTTATAGATAGAGTACCTGTTGAACAACAATGCGAATTCATTGATGAAATTATAGATATAATTCGAAAACGAGATAAATTAGATAAAAAGGATCTTACTTTACATTATTTTAGCTTAGTCGCTTATATGAAAAAATAATTTATTCAGCTGTAAAGTAAAACGAATGCATAAGAAATATATACAAACAAATTATCATGATATATGTATCATAAAAATGGGATTTAACAAAAACAATTTCTGTTTTAGAGTTTACCTTACAATACGTCGAAAATCATTTAGTCAATGCGGCATGAAACAAAAAAATGTGGTTTTAAATAAATTTATTCAATAAAAGCGTTGTGTTTGAATAACATATTTTCCGTTCAATTCGAATATATGGCACTAGAAAAATCTTCATAAATTATATAAAATAACACAAAAGATTTTATCAATTAAAATTTTAATGAAATTAAATTCGATTATTAAACCATTTTCCATATTATATATGAGCTTTAATATGTATTTAAATAAATGAATAATAAACTTTCTAAACCATATAGGTTTTTTTTCATGTTATTTTCTGTTTACTAAATTAATATCGATGTATTATATTTATTGCATGTTGCTGAATGTTGATCCATTTTTGATGACTATCTCTATATTTCAAAAAATGTCCCCTAATTTAAATCGAAATTATAATTAATTTTGCAAATATTATTTCAATATTCAATGTAAAAATTTTCAAGTTTAACTTTATTATTGTAATTTCACGATTTGTTATTTGTTTAATAAAAATTATAAACACGATTAATTTTTTATTATTATTAAATATCATAATTTTATTTATTTGTTTTTTATTTTTTTTTTAAATATTATTAACAAATATTTTAAATTCGAGTAGATATTGTTCTATGTTTAATTGTTCTCCAAAAAGAATTTGAAGTAGTATATACTAAATAATATACAACTTCTTTATTTTTCATTATCAAGTTTAACGTATAATATGAATATTGTATTTTTAAACTACATATATTAACGTAATAAAGATAACGTGTGTTGTTTTATTAGTGTATACATATATATTAAACAAAAAAAAAATATAATGAATAATCCAAATTTATATCATAAAGCAAATGATTTACAGCGTGTTTGTGTGGAAGGTTTACTAAAAGAACATTTACAATTGGATTTATTACATTGGAAAACCGAAAATGGAGTCAGTTCAATACTTGATATTGGTTGTGGTCCCGGTGACATAACTTATGATATTCTTTTACCAAAAATGCCGATAGATTTTACAAAATTTGATGCGGTGGACATTTCCAAAGAAATGATTGAATACGCTAATGAAAATTTTAAACATCCGAAATTAAAATTTCAACAATTAAATATCGATACATATGAAATTGATAAATTTATCGCGATTAATGGACGGTATGATTATATATTCTCATTTTATTGTTTACATTGGATACCAAATCAATTGAATGCAATGAAAAATATTTATGATTTATTAAATGAAAATGGGGAATGCCTATTAGCATTTTGTACTGATACCATTCTTTTTGATACAATGGAAGAATTAGCCAATAGTATTAAATGGAGTGAATATATGACAGATGTAAAATTATTTACAACACCATATCGTTATTTAGAAAATTCACCAACAATTGAATTGGAAAAAATAATTACTGAAATTGGATTTTCATGCTATAAAACTTATATCAAAAATATTATTTATACATTTAAGGATGATGAAAGTTTAAATGGTAATTTGTAATTTTCCATATATATATATAGTATTTCTTTTGTGCTATTCTTAAATAATTGGGACTTTAATTCTAATTATATAGATTGTATGAAATCAATGGATCCATTTTTAGATAGAATACCAATGGAATTAAAAGATGCATACATTAATGATTTGGTACATAATTTAAGATCTAAAAATAAGAATGTAAATAAAAATTATACATTTACGTATGATATGATGTTAGCATATCTACAAAAATAATGGTTATACATCAATGTATCATTCCGTATACACATATAATATCATTTAACGAACGCCAAATTTTTTTATTTGCAATAAAAATAAATCTAGGATGTTAGATTTTTGTGTGTCTGGCATTTTAATACATTTATCGAAAATTATATTCTATTGTAATATTATATATATATATATACAAAATATTACCAAATTAATTATTTACCAATCTTCTTATTATGTTAGGATTATTACACTTTTATACAATTAATAAAAACCATACCCACCCTATAAATTAGATATATATTTTGCTTACAATGATATATAAAATGGGTGCAAATGAATGTATAGAAAATCACATCGAATAAATAATAAATAAATTTTTAATATAACAAACACAATTACCAATTTCCAAAAAAATGGAAAAATAAAAATATAAATGCACTCATGGTTTTAGTGGTAGCAAAAAATTACCTTTTAGAGGGTTGCAAATATTATTTAATTTTTTTATTGTTTAGTGAATATAGTTAACGCTTAAAAACACACGCAATTTTTTTTTATGTAAGCAAAATAATAAAACGCACATCTGTTAAAAAATAAATTACAATTTTTGTGTGTTAAAGTGAAAAAAACCAAAATGTATTTACTCTTAAACAATAATTATGATTACCTATATATAGTGCGTTTAACCTTTGTATAGTCATATGTTGTTGTATATTCTTGAAAGCAATAATATATTTATTTTGGGAACCAAAAGTATCGATAAATAATACTGATTTTTACAAATTTTACAATTCGTTTGAATGTATTTAATATAGAAGGTTCAAGAGTATATCGAAATAGACAAAATTTATAGTTTTTACATTTATGCTTTTAAAAATCATTTGCTTAAGAATTAGATTTAGATCCATATTGCGGATATGTGTGGATCATACATTACAGGTTAAATAATATAAAAATTAATGCATGAAATATATATTGCAGATATAGACTTTTCAATATATGTATATTATATGAATTTATATCATGAAAAATAAAATCAAAATTATATACTATTTAAAAATTAATTTAAACTCCGATTTAAATCTATAAATATATATGTGTAATTGTATAACGATTATATATCAAAACACTTGCAAAATAATATACTCTGTTTAAATAAGTAATAATAAATGTGTTACATATAAAAAATAGGTATATACCATATATATATATATGCTTTTGATGTTATGCATCGTTTAACATGAAGCCAGCTGCATCATATATATATATATATATATATATATATATATGTATTATGATATATATATATATATATATATATATATATATATATATATATATATGTATTATGATATTATATATTTTTAGATTATGTTACAGAAACACATACTAAATATATTTCTACTGTAAAGTTTTTTTATTATGAAATAAACATTATAAATTTTTATCTGAATAATAATTTATTACACCAATTCATAAAGTAATTTTTATGATCATGCCATAAATAAATGTAAAGTTTATTAGATATTATTGTATATATGTACTGATATAAATTGTATATTAAAATATGAGTGTCGTTAAACCAATATATATACCATAAACGTATTTAAATATTGAAGGAAACTAATTAAATATTTAAAGTTATATATCAAAAGTAAATAAATATACGGTAAAAAATTATATTTGATAATAAAATAATAAAATAGCATAAATAAATATATGTAAATACTTTAATAATTGTATATACTATATTTTTTGTAAGTAAAATACAGTTCAATATTCGATATGATTTTACTATATAATATAAATGTATTGTTGTACTTATAATACAAATAAAATAATAAGAACTTATCTTAAATCAAATAAATATCACCTTGTAAATATATTACTGCCTGTCTATCTGTATTTATTTATATATAGGAACTGGCTGACTGCAAAAAAGGGGATGAATAAAAATATCTCTATAAAGTGCGTATATATATATATATAATATAGAACAAATATACAAATCATATTATATTTTTACTATATATTTTATTATTCTAGTTCATCTATTAATATCTTTATACTGAACAAAAAAAAATTAAATATAATAGTATTTAAATTCACTTACATGCATATATATCGAATTTATATTCATTCTATAAAATTATAATAACAACGACGACACAATAAATTCAATGAAAAATAACGAAAATTCTACCAGTCAATTTTTTTTTTGTATATTTATATGTACGTTAAATATGCTTATCCACCCCTATATTATAATAACTCTACAATATATATATATTATATATATATATATATATATATATATATATATTATATTGTATAAATGAAATGAAAAGTGAAGTTTTATATATAAATATATGAGTATACCAACTAAACAATTAGATTTTTACTGTGAATGAATTACAATCATGTGTGTATGACTGTATATACTAAACCAAAGTAAAATATTGTTGTGTATATGTAATATAAATATACGATCATTTATATTTCAGAAACATTTCTGCATGCGAGGTATATATGCATTTGTTAGTTTGTACTAACTTAATCGGTTCTCTATAAGGTTGTATACTTAACTCCTGTTTTTTTTTATATTAATTTCTACTATGAATTAATTTTGTATATAAACATTTTATTGCGTTTATTTTGCAAAAATATATTTTAAAATTCATAATCAACTGTTTAAAATAATTTCGTTATAAAAAGAACCTAGTTTGTTGCATGTAAATATGAATTACAGTATTTTATTAATCCTTTAGCCGCTGAATATGCAAATTATTGAATTTAGGATATAAAACTAAATCGAAAATTTTGTATGTTTGCATTAAATTTTCAATAAAATATTAATCCATTATCCATTTTATAGGATTTCTTATCGATCAACCTATATATGAATTACAAATACATTTTTTCAAAAACAATTTCTATTTAAAGTCAACCTGCGTTGAATAAATATAGTATATATTTTTATATTCATTTAATATTTTTTAATATTTAATATTTTGTAAAATGTATATAAAGTACACTTTTTTTTATCAAAACTAATAAATCTGATAAAAATAATTTTTTTTATTTAAAATTATTTCTATATATGCATATAATACTTTCCTTGGATATCCGGTTACCTTCATATACTATAAATAACGATATCATATACCAATCATTACATCAATCTATATATATATATATATATAATAGTAGAAATATAAAAAAAAATTAACTGAAATATGTAAAATATTTAAATCTGAGGGTTTTTAATAGCCGGCTTTTCATGTACATAAATATTTGTTTATATACATATAGGTACACTGATCATTTCTGTTAAAATACAATTTATGGTTCCTTTTTTTTTTTTGATATATTATTGAATACCCCGTTTTCTTTTGAAAATTTAGACTATATTTTTCTCGTTTATATATATATATATATATATGTTAGATGTTGTTGTTTGGGGGTGCTCATTTATATTATATAAATCTATAATGGTTGGCAGGTGACGTGAAATCGTCTATTGTTTTGTTTGCACCCCATGAAAATTGAATCTACCAAACATTGTTAACGTTATATATAATGCTTGCTTATATAAATGGATAAATATATTATTATTATATGCATACATATATGTTTGTATTAATGCAATTCTATGTGCATTTAAGGGTATGTCCAAATACGCATTTACAATGCATAAATTTACACAAAGATTTATTTTCTCTTTATGTGTTTTATTTATTATATTGTATATATTTTATATATATCGAGATAAAATGGGGTAAAATAATAAATGTATATATATGCTTTATATTCGTATAATGATAATAAAAATAATAATAATTATAATAAAAATAATAATAACTTATCAAAAAAAAAACGAAAAAAGACCCCCTGAGGTGTCAACTATATATACTATATATTTATTGATATATGTATAAATTATTCGTATTTTGATTTCAATAACGGGGTAAAGATTTTTGAAAAACTGACTGATTGTAATATGAATTTGTATTTCGCTGATATTGAATTATTTGATAATTCATTACCTAATATCACTGCGATTATGTAATATTCAGATATTCAAAAATATGCAATTTTCATTGAACATTGATTTTTATAAAACATAAAAAAATTGTTAACATACACGCATGTTATATTAATTTTAAAAATACGAATTTTATTTAACAATTGATATACATTTTATTTTGTTATTCTTTTTGTACAAAATATTATTCTTTTTTTTAAAATACGTATATATAAATATATATTAATTTAAATTTAATTTATAATTTGTTTAATAACTATATATTTTAAGGCATTTTATTTATAAGATCATATTTTCTTATATATATTTTAATAAAAATTTACTAAATTTATATAGTTACTATTTATAAATATAAAATCGTAATTTAATTTTTTTATAAATAAAATATTTCAAATAATATACGCATCTAACTAAACTGCAATTTACTCTTATATACGAATAATTGCTTTTTAAAAATTAAATTTTGGAATTATGTGTTAATAATCACATTTAAAATTAATATTTTAAAAATAAAATAATTTTTTATATATTTTTAATTAAAATGAATTTCGGTGTTTACTATTTATTTTAATATTATCAAATAGACTAGAAAAAATGGTAATTTTATTATTCCAATTAAAATTCAAATTAATCATGAATTGAATTTCAATTAGAATAATTTCGATTTGCATACATTTTCCAATTAATTGAGTAGAGTTCAAATGAATTAGAAAACTCCATTAAAATTAAAGAAAAAAAATACAAAATAAATAAGTAAATAAAAATGATTATAAAAAATAATGTCTTTCATTTTTATTATCTAAACAATATTAATGAATAAAATGAATGATGTAAAAAAAAACAAAAAAACATTAAAATTAAATAAAACAACATAATAATAAAATAAAAATTAATTTTAAAGCAAACCAGCAAAAATGACTAGATACAATCCGACTAATTATGACTAAACCGAAAACGAATTAATTATAATATATTATGATATTATTGAAACATTTTACATCACCACAAAAAAAACCTACCGCACATTGTAATAAAATTATTAAAATTTATATTTTATTCAAATATATTTTATAATTTATCTTAAAGATTTTGAAATTGTGCATAAGAACTATTAACAACCACCTGTTCAGTGTAATCTTTCCATGGTGGTGTATGAGCATAAAAACTACTATTTTGATGGTGGTGGTGGTGGTGGTGATTTGTAAAATAATTTTCATTATGTTTTCTTCCTATATGTAATGCTGTCGATGATGATTTAATCATTTGTTGATTCGAATGATGTAATGATGATGTTGTTGATGCTAGATGATGATCTGAAGATGATTGTTGTAGCGCCGATTCAAATGTTCCTTTGAATAATTCATAATTTTGCTTTGAAAATGTTGATTCACAATTTGGGTTCAAATCAGAGTAATCTGCATCCGAGAAAAGTCCTCCGGCACCTATGATTGACTTTGTATTTGGACAATGTGTATTTGTTGGTGATTCGGTTGTCGCCTGTTGTTGTAATGTTATACCATAATGATGCATACTATTATAAAAATCACATGAAGAAAATGCGGAATTATTAAATTGATATGACCCGGATGCGGATGCTGTCGATGTATTCGATGAACATTGTAACGACAGCGGTGGATTTATAAACATAATTTCAAATAATTCTTTTGTGAATCGTTCACCGCTCAACGTAATACTTTGTAATTTTTCTAAATCTAAATTAATTGTACCACCATTTTCTAATACTTGTTCTAATGCAAATATATAATTATGGGCAAAACGTAATGTTTCAATTTTAGTTAATTTTGTGTCCTCCGGAAACGTAGGCAGTACCAAACGTAATCGTTCTAATGCCTCATTTAATGTATGCATACGATTACGTTCACGATCATTGGCTTTCATACGACGATTTCGTTTTATACGTATGATTTGTGTTGGACTACGTGTACGTGCCATGCGATTTTTTCCTATCGCATATTTTCGTTTAGGTTTTTCACATTGACCGTCATCCGTTGATTTTGGATGGTATTTTTTTAATTGTTGATTTTTTATCGGTGTTGATGTTTTTACATTATTTAGATTATGATCGAATTCATCGATGGTGCTTATCTCATCGTTATTATTATTATTGTTATTATTTCTAATTGTTTTTAATTTCATAAAATTTAATCCATCAGTATTTTTAAAAAATGAACTATGATATTCAAAACTTTTCTCAAAACCACTATCGGATGAATCATCAAAATCTTCATCAAATGATCGATCTTCAAAACCGCTATAACATGATGACATTATATATTAAAAAAGAAAAATAACACGATTAAAATAAATATTCACTATATGTAAACCAGCTATAAAAAGAAAACCGAAATTTAATTTCAATATTTTATTGAATTATTGAATATTATTGAATATTTAAAAAAAAAATTATTTTTGGCAAAAAAAAAAAATTAAATAAAACCATATAAAACTAAAAGAAAAAAAATCACTTAAATGAAAGGTTACGTGGGTAGTTAATAACTAACTCATCATTTATAAAATGCATCCACTTATATGAATATTTTTTCCTTTATAAATATATTTACCAACATGTTGTATATATATACAATATATATATTTACAACAAATTCAACCCTGATTAAATATTAAAATACTATTGGGAGTAATAATAGATATATAAATATATATACATTTTATTATATATGGTATATATACAATGATACAATACATACATTTATTATGTCCTTTTAAATACAAATATATAAAAAAACATTAGTTTACTTTTATAGATATATATATAAAATAGGGGTGGCATACAAAATGTATTAAATATAAACGCAGTATCTATACAAATAAATATTTCATTTTCAATGTATTTCGACCAATCATTTTACAAATATTTAAATTTGTATTTATTAAATAAATATGTATATGTTATTTATTATACATTGATAGGATAAGTGTTGTTGGTGGTTTGGATATATGAGGATATAATAACAGTATATAGTGTAGTGTATTGGTGGTATAGTCAAAACTTTATTGTCTGCGGATGGTTATATATACGTATCTATATATATAAAATGTTGATAAATAAATGTATTACATATATGAATATATATAGTATATAAGAAGTATAACAACAAGTTGAATGTGTACTTGACCTATAATAGGAAATATACTTGTTAATCATATACACGCGTTTAAAAGATATATTGTGGTAGATTGTGTAGTATCATATTAGTTAAAATTGAAATGGGCTCAAAGAAAAATGAACTCAAAAGAAAGTAAAAAAAAAGTTCTGTAACAAAATTATGTATATTTTTTATCTATATATATAAATATGAAATTATATTTTATCTATTTTATATGCTTAAATACATAACATATTCGTAAATTGTATATAATTTATTTGAAAAAGAAAATTAGAATTAATATATATATACCGGTGTAAATAATTTAAATGAAATTTATGCGATGGAGCTATATAATTAATAATTACAAAAATGTATATAAAATTTCGGTTGATTAGCTGCGATGTATAATTTATCTATATTTACAATTCATTTAATTTTTATTTTACGTTTTTATATGTCCAGCACAATTACATTTGTTAATATACAGTGATGGTAAACTATATTGTATAACTTTGAATGTTTATAATATACGAATATTTGAATTATGTTTTATCGTATATACATAAAACCTCGCAATTGAGTTTTTGTGACATTTTGTAACGAAATATCGATTCAATAGTAACTAAATTAATTATTATAGGTGTAATAAATGTGGGTTATTAACAAGCATACATTTCAGACATTATATAATGATTCTAAATATTAACGAATAACGAATAATATGACCACGAATGTGGAGAACAATATACATTTTTTACAGGAGAATTATGATATTTTTACTTAATATCGTGGTCTAGTTTACCGCTTGATATATATACATAAAGGTATAATGTTGGATATAAGACTATATAGTTTCATAAATATTCTCATATCATTTACAATCAATCTAAATATAAATATAATAAATTGTCACAAAAAATTTTATATTTTATTTATTTACTTAACTTTTCATTAAATAGTCTAGTACATAAATATATATATATATATGTTAATAATCATGTATTTAGGTAATATAATATACAAAAATTAATATTTTTATTTATGTTTTTTGTGATGTTGTTTAATTTTTAACCATATGCGTTTCAAATTATCATTTAATATGTATATGGTATATACACAATATAATATATATGCTTATAATATGAGCTCATTTATACAATTGACAAATATTTTAATAATTTTATATGATATAGACTATATAGAGATATATTAAAATGCAAAAATAATACAATATTTTATATCAATTTATATATGTAATATATATGGATAAAGAATATATATCTTGTATTTGTACAATTGTTTTAATTTTTTTTTCTATTATTTTATTTGTCAAACACTCATGTTATAATATATTTATTGTATTTATTTATACATATATTTTACTGATAAGGATTATTTAGTTGATTATATAAAATATATTATATAGTTAGTTACTGAAATCATAAATTAAATGCTATATTTTATAAATTATAGGTGATTTTTCATGGAAAATACCCTTTGAAATACGTGAAAATTAATGTATAAATATTGAATATTAAAAAAAAACAAAAATTCATATATGACATGGTATCAGGTATTTGAACTGTAATTTTTTTTTTATTATTATTATCATAATATATTTTTTATATAAGTAGTTTTTATTTTGTGTATACGATTAGATATACAACATTATATTATGTTTATTTTTTATTTTGGTAATATAACATGTATCATAAATTAATAAACTTGCTAAATTATACGGGTTTTGAACATAAGTTTTACGTGTATATATATTTGATGATAAATACAATATAAAAAATATATGATACTGTGATTTAATTATCTATATAATCATAAACTTCGAAAACACAGCTTTCTTTATAAACTTGATCCATTATTGGTTTTTTACGGTATATTCGTAATCTGTCGTACAACCAAATGAATAGAATAATCCTTAAATAATAGAAAAAGAGAAAAAAGCTTCACCTTCCTTTAATCTAACGATTTGGTGATTTATAATAGTTACATAACTAGAATCTTTTAACTATGCCTATATACAAAGATTGTGAAAATGCATTAACATTTTAGATTATACAATATATGTTATATATATTATTCGAAAATATAAAACATATACATTTTTATATAATATAAATAATATATATTTGTAATTAAATATTCGCTTATACTAATATATACAGGTGATAAATAAAAATAATAATAATGATAAATCAAAAAAAAAATGTAAAAAAAAAAACAGAAAAACAAAATTGTTTAAATCAAAATAATAACCATTCAACCAAAGAGGACAATTTTTATGTTACCGATTAAATCACCAATATTATTTTTGTACTTATTTATACATTCACCCCTTTTTCCTCAATTTTAAAACATTGTGTTTTTTTTTATTTTTGATATACCATGAATGTGATGAATTTTATTTTTTTGAATAATTTTATATGTTTAAAAAACACTATACTACTGGAAATATATATATATATAATAAATATATTATATAAGGGTGTTTTCTATATATATATATATTATATATAAATATCAATGTATATAAAATCTACCCTTTAGAAGAATATAAATTGAAACTCTTTTTTTTTTTATTTCTATTTTATTTATAATAATTTACAAATAATTTATATTTCAAAGGCTGTGTAAAAAAACTATAAATTATAAAAAATATAAAGTAGAAATTATTTATCATTCATAAATGAAAAAAAATATATATATATATGTATAAAATATGATGTGACACCAAAAGTATTTATCTAAAAATAATTATGATACTGAAATATGATGTAGGGTGCGATTTATCTTATACAATATATATATATAATTATATATATATATATATATATATATATATATATTTTGAATATAAAATATGTATTTTGTTGGATAACATAACTAGTTAACTATATATGTATAAAAGTATATATATACACTTTAAAGAGGATTGTAATACATCAAGATAAACTATTGTAGAAAAAAAAATGTTTAAATAAATAAATAGAAGAGGGTATAGTATACAATACACATTTAATTTTCCAGTTGAACCCCGGTTCTTTTTGTATACTTTATATATATATGAATAGTATAACATTTTGTTTTTGAATAACAATTTTTCAGATTCATTTAATAGCCGCATATATATAGGAGACGAAACTTTATATAGTTAAATTCTTTTGTAACTAATATTTGCAAGTCTGATCGATCATATATAATATTGTATATACTATGTATATAGGTTGGAAAATATTGTTATAAATAATTGGTATTTTCAATAAACACAAGTACTCATCTTTATACATATACCTAAAAAAAATGATGCATAAATTACATACCTATTAAATATATAAATATATATAATAAGCATATTGAATTTTATATGGAAAAACATCAAAACAATATACTTCATCAATGTCAACTATGAATTTAATTTTTATTTAAGATTGTTTTTATAACCATTTTATTTTTTGGTTTGTTTAGAAAAAGGTCAACATTTGAATTACGAAATATATTTATATATGATAATCCCTCTTCAATATATTATTCTGTTTTTTTTTTTTTTTTTTTGGAATGAGAACAATCGAAATTACATTGAATATTGAATATCTTTTTGAACAAGGCATCTAATTATATTTGAAACAATATATATATTTTTTCATGAAAAGAATTTATATTTTTTTTAACATATGTTAGGATATTAATTATCACATTAAATACGGTTTATTTTTTTTATTTCGAACATTGACAAATCGAATTTTATAAATGTATCGCTTTTATAATAATTCAATATATATATAATATATACATATTATTCACATACAATGTTTGTGCAAAAAAGTGTTAAAAAATCAAAATAAAATTGCAAATACAATCTAATAAAAAAAATAATAAATTAAATTTGTGTAAAATAATTTAACAAATAAATATTAACACGCCAATTTTTGCAAAACATACATATATGTAATTTTCTTTCAACAGATAACCTCCATATATACCGATCCAATATCCATATATCTATATATTGAAATACTATAAATAATTTTTCCGAAACATTAAATATTACAATTGTAACGAATTTTTATTTGTAAAGGGGTAAAATTTCCAATATAATATGTTTTTTTTTTGTTGGAAATTTATAAATAAAATTTTTATTTTTATTGGCATATGATATTGAATTATGGTTATTTATGAATATTGCTATATAAATTATATGGTTATTAGTATAGTACCTATATATAGATGTAATGAATTGATATATCGATCATGAAATCTCAAACGGTTGAAATTAAAAACGATCATAGTTCTTTCTAATTTGTCATTTAAAATAAACTTAATATATGCGTACTAAACATATTTGTATCATAAAGATCCAAGTTAACGGCATGATAAGTTCAGAGTTCAATAAAATTCAAATCATTTGTAATCAGTAGTTAAAAGATTTCTATATATATACAACTAATCTTTAAATATCAGTAACATTTTTATTTCTTATTCCATTTAAATTTCTTGAATAAAATATAGATATTAAATTATTTTCAATGAAGTCCTTTTACGATTATTGATATACGCAAAACAATAATTTTGTTATTTATTATTTGTATAAAGTTTTTATATAAATAACAAAATTGAAAAAAAAATTAAAAATATTTATATAAATAATTGTTAAATATTTATAGATTCAATTGAATGATTTTAAAAAAATTGAAACTATTTATTGTATAATAAAAATGTAAATACCTTTGACAAATACACTTTAAAGGATTATAAATTATATATACGACGATGCATATACACGTAATTTTTCCAAATAAGTTTACTCATGTACTTATATATTATACATATATATAAATATACAAAACGATACTTTGGTTATCATTATATGATTTAAACTAAAAAGTTGTAATAATCATAATGCAAAATTTTTTTATTTGTATATTGTTAAAGATTAAGCCATTTGTTTATATATGTAGTTAGGGTTTGATTATTCAACAACAAAACTACAAAAAATTTAAGTCCCTTCTAAAACGTATTGTAAAAAATAACATATAGATACTTTTTATATAGGGGTACTTATATATTGATATAAAATATACTGCGTTTCCTATATTTAAGGGTTATTTATAAATATTGTAATCCGTATCAATAAAACTGTTATTATTTGAAAATGTTTAAAATTTACATTCAAATCATATATAAATATACATTTTAAAATAAAAATTACATCATAAATAAGATTAACCAATTGATGTTGGTAATTTTACGTGTATATTTTCTATACAATATAATAAACCTAAAAATTAAGCGATTATATTTTTAATCCTTATTGTTCGTATCTATCTAACATATATATAAAAAATATATAAAAGTTATATTTGAGTATTTTAAGTGATAAAAAGATAATCGCACAATCCTTTTTGAATTATATACATTTATTATTCATATACATTTTTAAATTTTTTGTAAAAATATTTTTATTATTTTTTTTTTATATTTACAAAATATTTCTTAATCATAATATTTGTTCGATTATTTTTTTATTATGTACTAAATATAAAATATTTATATATATAACAGATATATAAAAATAAATAATTATTAAAAATTACCTTTTTTTTATTAAACTAAATATTTAATTTGTGAATAAATTTATTGTATATAATCTTTATATTCAAAATATGTATATATATAGCACTATCACAATTTATATATTATATTTATAATAATGATGAAGAGTTAATAAAATTTTTAAAATTAAGGTAGTTATTGTCATTTTCTTTTAAATTAAAATATATAAAACATATTTGCAAAATCTGGCACATACACGTTATTTATTTATTTTATTTTTTGCTTTTGTAAAAAAGTCATTGATATTTATTTATAGTATATTATTTTATAGTAATAACCGCATATAGGATATTGTTTAAATTTAATTTTATTAATACTAAAAAGTCTTGTATCAATATTTTTGCTCATTAGATATGCATAAAAATTAATTAAATTTTAACAACAAAATATTCTATAAAGCGCCATATATTGGTTCAGCATATAATACGGGAGCGTTAACACCATATGGTTCGGGTGGCACACGTGCCGGTATTAATCTTCTTGATTGTTTTTTATATCTATATGTATAATTGGATAAAATCGGATCCATTATTAAATGATATAATAAAGATTGTGAATTAAATAAAATTAAAATGTAACTAACCTTCTCGATAGACAGCACGCTGTACATGTTGCTATAAATGATGCGATACCAATAAAAATAGCCAATATAACTAACCATGTACCAGGTGATGTAATTAGACTAGATGTTTGTAAATTACTGCGTACCGAACATGAATCTACAGCACTTACCGAATATTTTACATATGTTTCTAAAAGGGATTGTTTTATATTTTCAGAGTCCATAATTTCTTGCATTTCATGTGGTGGTATTGCTGATCCATGTCGTGACAATTGAAAACAAGAACTATACACAATATAATGTTTAATAACAAATTTTTTTCAATTATATTAGAATATCATTGTCGGTGGTTTAATATTTAAATTCATTCAAATATTATATACATACCTTGTTGAACTAAAATCTAAACTTTGATCACTTTTTGTTAGTACTTGTGTATTTAAAATATACAATTCTAGATTGGCCGACTTTAATTGAGCCTGAACACTTTCAGCAAAATCATCTATGATCATTTGTACTTCCGTTGGTGTTTTGGCAAACACAAACCGTAATAATGATTTATCACGTATTATGAAAACTTTTAGTTTATTTTCACTGTAGCGTCGAACGTTTTCGGTGTTATTCGCACGAACAACAATTTCAAAATATCCATCGACAAAATCGGCTAAATTTTGTCCGGTACGAATTTCGCCCGTTTCATTGTTGATCGAAAATAATTTTGTGAAATCCGTTTGTTTTGTAAAATTTTCACGTTTATAAAATTGTGGTATAAATGTTAAATTGACTATTTTGTATTCAATTCGTTTAGCGTCTGGATCGATATCATTGGCTTTCATATTTATTATTGGTTTATCAATGGGTATGTTTAAACGTATTCCAATTGCCGGATTTTGTTGTTCAAATTCGGGTAAATGATCATCTATATCCTGTATTTTTATAAGTATTTGAATTTCCGATAAATCATATAAGTTATATGATTGTTTATTGAGGTGTGAATGTTTTATGCCGTTTTTGAAACATTTGACTGTTAATAGATATGATCCAGTGACTTCACGATCCAATTGCTGTAATGTTGTTATAATGGCTGCATTATCTGATGTTCTTGTTATCTTAAATAGATCTTCATGATTACCATCAATGAATAAATAATCAATGGCTCCATTTTCATTGATATCTTCATCGATTGCTGTAATATTACCAACAATCGTACCAATTGGTTGCTCTTCCAGTACAGTCAATTCGAATGGTCTTGAATCCTATACGTATATGTAAATAATTGTTGAAAATTTTTAATTTAATTTATTTTTAATTTTTAATCATCATACATTAATTTGTAGTAAATGAAATCTAAAAAAAATCATAATGATTAAAGGTGAACTTACAACTTCTCTTATAAAACGTGGTTTATGATCGTCTATATCAATAATATTTATCAATAAAACTCTCGTGGTGGCTTGAGATGGCTGTCCATTATCCATTACCTCAACAATAATACTATAACTTGATTGTGTTTCTCTATCTAATTGTCTAATAGTTGTTATTAATCCAGAATGTGAATCTATATAATATTAATTATATTTATAATAATTTAAAAAATTTCTTCATTATTAAATATTTACCAATTCTGAAGTATTTTGCATCTTGATTATCGTCTTGTATGTGATATTGCAATGTTCCACTTGGTGTCAATGGACTATCTGGATCTTTTGCGATTACTTGAAAAACAGGTGAACCAATTGTAGCATTCTATATGCAATTAATCAACAATCAGAAAACCATTTAAAATAAAAAATATAATTGAATTTATCCATTACCTCACTAATATTAGCAGATTGTCCAATTTTCGGCGATATAAAATATGGTATACCATCGTTTGCACTAACATCACCAATATACAATGTAAATGAAACATCGGTAAATAATGATTCTTGTTTCGGTATTTGTGCACCATTATCTTGTGCTCGTACAATCAAATCATACGGTTGAGAACGCCCTTTACCGGTTAACGGTATTTTCGTGCGTATTTCCCCGGTTAAAATGTTAATTTTTAATAAACCATTTGCATCACCTTCATTCAAAAAATCGTATCGTATTTCACCTCCAGGTCCTTCATCTGGATCGACAGCCGTTATATTAACGACAAATGTATCTATATCGGCTGTTTCCGGTATTACAGCTGTATAAAATTTATGTTCAAACATTGGTGCATTATCATTTACATCCAATACATCAATAACGACAGTTGCTGTTGATCGTCTAGATTCGGTTGTTTTTCCATGTGCATCTTCAGCGACTACCTTTAATTCGATTCTAGCTTGTTGTTCACGATCAATTGTTTGATTTGGAGCAATTTGAATAATTCCAGTTTTATTATTGATTGTAAATAGCATGGCATTTGAACCGGATAGGTAATATGATATTTGATTATACCCATTTCGTTCATCCAAATCATTCAGAACCGCATCATGATCTATGGCGTTTACTTGATAAATTGTTTCTGGATGTTTTGCTGTCTCGATAATTGTTGTTTTATAAATGCGTTGATCAAAGATAGGACTATTATCGTTCACATTCAATACGGTTACATTAACTTTAGTCACCGTTTGACGTCGTTGATCTTGTTGAGCCGTTGCTTTAACTGAAAATTCAATTTGAGTTGAATTTAACATTTCATAATCTAATCGTTTGCGTAATGTTATATCGCCCGTGTACTCATTTATTTCAAACATGTCATATTGATCTCTATCAATCATTTCATATTGCCGAATTTCTTCATTATTCACCGGATCTTCGGCTAACAATTTAAATGCAACACCATTAATTGGTAATTCTTCTTTAATTTTAACATTAACCACTGGCCGACTGCTTGTCCATCCCTTATTCAGAAATACCGGATTTATATCTTTAAATGATTGTATGTAAATTGTTACTTCTGTAATGGCATACTGTAAATCTTTATTGTATACTGCGTTCATGTCAACAGATTTTATTGTTAAGATAATTGCAGCAAATTGATCATGATTTAATGTTTTATTGACTGTAATCAACCCCGTTTCTGCATTAATGGCAAACGCCGTACGATAATTGTATCGCTGACTATTTCCTATAAATTGAGTTCCAGTTTTCGATATAGCTTTAATCGGTTCAATAATTGAATAATTTAATTTAGAATCCAAATCGGTATCGATGGCCTTCACTTGTAACACTTCGGTATCGATTTCTGCTCTTTCGGATACATACGCGGTGTAAGTAGACTTTTTGAATCTATTTAAAATATATATGAATATTATAAATATTTGCGGTGTTGCGAAATATATTTTTTCAATTATTCATAGTGAATAAACTATGAATAGTATAATTGAAATATATATATTTTTTTTTTATATATATACTATCTATTTAAGAAAAATTACCTTGGAGGTTTATCATTAACATCGTCGATTTGTATAAATAATGTTGTGGTTGCAGTTTCCGGTATCGGAAAACCAGCATCAACTGCACTGATTACAACCGCATAATGATCAGGATTTGTATCTCTATCGAGGTGTGATACATTTGAAACAGTAACTAAACCAGATCTAAAACAATAATAATTATATATTCGATTTCACAAAAAAAAAATGTATAATCTTACCTATCATCAATTAAAAAGTTATCATTAGCACCAACTAATTGATACATCAACAACGAATCAATCCCATCGGGATCCGTTGCAGTAACTGTTGTTACATTATAACCGGATGGTGCATTTTCTGGAATTGAAACTCGATAACTTGGTGGACCCGGTATATCTCCTTTATCCAAACTATTAAAGTGTCCTTTGAATACCGGTCTTTGATTACCCGAAATACCAACACGTACCAATACACGTGTTGTATTTTTTAATGTGGGTACTCCATAATCAGTTGCCACAACACTCAATTCATATTGTCCACGTTCCGTGTCCATAGAATTAACTGGTTCGTTAATTTTAATTTCACCACTGTCACCGTCAATCATAAACACATGCCCCGAAATACTATTTTCCGATTCAATTGAATACAAAATTCGACCACCACCTTGTTCCGGGCCGTCTATATCGATGGCGTGCACAAAAAATTGCGGTTCAAATGCAGTTGCTCCTTCACGAATTGTTCGTGTATATTCTAAACTTTCAAACATTGGATAATTATCGTTAACATCAATGACATCAATCAACAGATTAGCATTCGATTCCCGTCCACCGCCGTCAACTGCTACAATTGTTAAACTATAACTTTTTTGTCGTTCATAATCCAATGCACGTTTAACATACACACCACCTTCATTTGGATCTGTATAAAAATAATCGGTACCGAAACCTTTCAGTAAATATCGAATTTTACCGAATTCTTCACTATCTTTATCGGTGCCAATTATATCCATAATTTTACTATTAACTTTTGCATTTTCTTTGACCATTGGATGATAATTTTGGTGAGTAAATTTCGGTGAATTATCATTGACATCTTGCAAGTGAACGGTAACGCGTGTTTTAGCCAATTCTTTCCCATGAACTGATGCAATAATTTCAAAAATTAGTGTTCTTGCCGATGCATCATCAATGTCATAGTCCAATTTCGTCGGGTTAATGACTTTTACTATAATCGGTGTCCGTCCTTCTCCAAAACGTGGACTTACAGTGAAAACATTTTCAGCATTTTGTACGTTTTTTAATGTTAGATTGTATTGACTGTTTACGCCGAGATCTTTATCGTTAACATAAATTGATAGCCCTGGTAATGAAGTATCATATTCTAAATTCTCCGGTATAGTAACATTAAATTCATTTCTATTGAATTCCGGTAAATGATCATCAACATCGGTTAAAATAATTGTTATTTGACTGTATGAAAAATCTGCGGGAACTTCATTATTTATTAATTCCGTTGCTTTAACACGAAACGAATAAACACCACCATTCTGTAGAATATCATTATCTTCGCGATCTAATGGAATATCCGTTGTATATAATATTGCTTTACCATAAGTTATATTACCGACGTCATCCAATCGAAAATATCCTTTTGATTCATCTTCTAATGTTAATAAAATTGTACGCGGATGTCCACCATCGCCGTCAACTGCTGATATTGTCATAATTGAAGTATGTTCGGCAGTGTTTTCCTGAACGGTAGTTGAATACGGTGCATTTATAAATGTTGGCGGTTGATCTTGTACATCTTCAACATTTATCGAAATGGTTGCGAATGCCGATAATGGGTTTAATGGTGCATTATCTTTTGCCATAATTGTCAAAATATACGATGGACGTGTTTCAAAATCTAATTGTTTTAATAATTTTATATGGGCCGTGTAATTTCCATCTGACAATTTTTCACCTTCAACGCGAAACGTTTCACATATATCCGAATCATGATTACCGTGATGATAACAAGATAAATTAATTTCTGCATTTTGTCCTTCATCGCGATCGGTTACAATGACCCGCGGATGTATTTGAATTTCACTTCCCAAAACGGTTGATTCACTGACACTCGTCGTATACGGTCGTCCAATAAAAACCGGTGAATTATCATTATAATCCCTTATCGGGATTTCTCTACGCAATGAAATTGTATTTGGTTCAGATCCGAATATACCTTCGTCTATTATTCAATAATATTAGATTTTTTAAAAAAAAATAAATTGATTTATGAACTATATGTTTATTATTAACGTAAAGAAATGTTATAATATACCGGTTAAACTAATGATAACTTCAATTAAATCCTGTTTTTCTCTATCCAATTCTTGACTTAAGCGTACAACACCTGAATCTCGATCTACGGTAAATACAGGACCGGAAATACTGTATCTTAAAGCACCACCTTCTGGATCAATTCCTATTAAATTCAATTTATAAATTTATAGGTGTTATTGTTTATCAATGGTGCAGTATTTAAGGTAAAATTATTTATTAATTTTAAATGAATTTCTTTATATATGTTATATGCGCAAAAATTAGTAAAAGTAATTTTGTGTATAATATAAACGTTCAGATATTTTCCATTTTAATATATTTTTATCTATACATATTATTTATTCATATAATAAATACCAATAATACGAACAAGTATATTAACATATGATATTGAAATGAAAAAGTTGTACAAAACAAAAATGTAGAACAAGAAAGTAAATTATCGTTGGCCGTGATCAAATTCTTTATTTATATCTAGTTTTTGCTCTACAAATATACATAATAGTATATTATTGCATATACCTTTTTGTTAGTAACATGGTTGTTCTATATGTCATCATTTATGTTCATGTATATATAATATATATAATTATAATTTTAATTTAATCAATCGTGTAATAAAGTACAATTATTTATTTTTTATTATCACATATAGAGATATCAACCTATTTTTTTTTTACATCAGTTACGATATATTTCTTATTTCAAAAATCAAAAATATTTTAATTGAAATGATTCCACCGAACAGTTTTGTTTATAACTAAATAACTCATAAATGATCATAAACAAATATTAAATTTAACCGTAAAAAATTTATACAAATTTTAATGGACCGTAAAAGACATTAACTCTTTTATTGTTAGTCTTAAATTTGTGTAAAAAGGTAATGTAAACTGAATTTTTACGTGAGATGATTTTTAAATTAGACAAACATATGAATATAATTTTATTTTCCTAAAGTGACCTTTTTGTATTTGGATTTAATTTTTAGTAAATTCTGCCTCTTTTTTTGTTTTGCCAACAATAATGAAAATTTATATGTTTTTTTTTTTGGTTTTGTAGCGTGTATTGTTTGAAATAGTGATATCGTTTTTTAAGGATTTGTAACTTTTTACATTTTTTAAGTAATAATTAAACATATTATTACAATTATTTAGATTATATGTATTAACTTTAGGAAAATTAGTAATAAAAACTTGGTATGAAATACTTTTAATTCAATGTGCAGTATAATTAGTACATATTTCATATATACAGATATATACAATATGGGATTAATTTCATCACAATTTTTTTGTTAAAGATATAGATATTTATTCAAACGTATAGCGGTATATTAAATAAATTAAAATTCATGATATGTACATTATCAATGTACATAAACACTATTTTGAAATATAAAAATAGTTATGCTATGATTTAATATTTGATGCGTGTTGAACAATACAAAATAAATAAATAAATATAATTAATTAAAATTCAATTTACGTTTTTGTTATAATACACACCACAAAAATTACACGGATGGGGTCTTCTTTTTAACAGATTATTTTTTAAATTGCAAATGCAATAAGAAAAATTGAATAAAATTGCATAATAATAAATATGTTATTATTATTTTATTTCGTTTTTTTTTACATGAAGTAATAGAGAGTAGGTGAAATTTTACACGCTTCTATTGTAAAGAAAATATATTTATTCATATATTTAAAAAAAAAAGAAAAATTACAAAAATTGTGTGTACATAATCTTTCAATGGTGAATTATAAATGGTAAACAATTAATTGTTGCAATTTAAACAACATTAATCTGTATAGTGTTTTACATTTTTAGGATTAACAAAATACTTTATGGTGGGTGTTTGTATCAACAATGCGATTTAATGATTATAATAAATTTTACTAAATTAGTTATATAAAATTGACTGCATTACACATATCCGCATTATGTCTGTAAAATTGATGAAATTACTCCAGTTGTGCGTGTATTTAAATACATTTCATTTAATGTAAATATTTTTATCAATTGAATGTGGAATTTTGTAAATATTTGATTATGTAATCAATCAGTTGTAATATATATGTATATTTATTTGAGATTTATTTTCAATTTTCACCATGTGTATATGCAATAATGTGTACTACAGCAATAGTAGATCTTTACAATTAACACTTTTATAATGTATTAAATTGCAAAAGACAATTTTTAATGCAATTATTGCATCATTAGGTAAAAAATAAAAAATAAGTGGTTGATATTGTGAGAATTTTTCTTTTCGTATATTAACAATTCAAGTTATTCAAGTAAAAAATGTAATAACAAAAAAATATTAATATATTCATATATATATATATTTATAATGATGTAATTTTAGTATAAAAATAATAAAAAATCTACCTTGTAAACGGTAAACAGGTGAACCAACCGTTGTGTTTTCTGATAAACTAAAACGTGCCATATCACCTGAACCGGATATAAATTGTGGTGGTCGATTTTCTAATTGACATTTTGCTAATTTTATTGATAATACAAATATTGTTATCAAAATTATAAAATGCTGCTGATGAATTCGCGTCATTTTGTATGTGTGTTTTTATTTTACAATTTTTTACATTAATAATACAGATTAATCACGCATATAATTTAATTCATTCACCTATTTATTAAACATTTTTTTTTTGAAATATAGTGATTATTATAATATTATATAAAATAAATTGGGCGTTTAATATATTAAGAAGATATATTATATTAAAGAAGATATTAATATATTAAGAAGATATTTCTTCGTATATATTAAAAAAAATTATTTGTATAAATTAATTTTGTACAAAAATAAATATGTTATAGCATTTTATAATAACTTTATTTATGTTTGTAGAGAGAGAGTGATGCTGCGATTAAAAATATATATAGTGGTACAGCAAACGCATACGGATGTCTTATTCTTTATATTATTAATATAAATACATTTCAATTACACTACACATTTCATTATATACACATAAACTCTATTAAAAGAGATTTTTTATTTCAAAATGTGTGATAAACAAATATACAATGATTCATTTATAATATATTGTATGAAAAGAAATTAAAACTTTTTTTCAATTGTATTACAATTTTTTATTTATTTTCAATTTTCACACACAATTGACAAAATGCAAAAAAAAAATTACACCTTTATATCTACAAATGGGTTAAATATATTCATAAAAAATATATGTATTTTTTTTTTATAAAACACTTCAGTTTATATTTTATTGTTTTATATTTAACATTACATTCTTTTTCGGATTCAATTAATGAAAGGTTTTCATATGGTTTATTTTTTGATTTTAAAGAAAAAATCACTATTTTGTTAATGGAACAACGAACTTCAAGGTTTTGTTAAATAAAAAAGTTAAAAAAAAAACACGTCTGCATCACCACAAATACATATATTATTTGGTCGTAATAATGAAAGATGCTATAAATATAGAGTTTCTTGGTTGTTAATTTTTTTTTTTTGTTAAAATTTATTTTCACAATTATTTTCACAAATCTTCAATTTAATTTAAAATAAATAGAATTGATATATTAATCTAAACATTAAGTTGTTTGTAATTGATAATATTCTTTATAAATAATAAAAGAAATAATTTTATATAAATTAGTAGTAAATTCAAAATTGAACACGAACTACATCTGAATAACAACACTACCGTACTCTTTATGTTCATAAATATATTTTCTTTACATTCCACTGTTAAAATGATATAAGCATTATAAATATCTCAGGTAAAAATTGTAATAATAATAATATAAACAATTTATCAAGAGAATGTCTATATATGTATTGTATGTATTTAGTATTATATTAAGGTAAAAATTGCAAATTACGTTTATCTCATATTTTTACGGTAATATTTTTTTTATATACTATATATGTGATATGAATGTTTTAAAACATTTATCACAAGAAATAGGTAAACTAACTCTATATACAGGCAAGTAAGTGAGAGAAATATTAAAAAAGTTAAAAAAGTATGTTATATTTTTATTTCTATATGCGATGGACGATGATATGATATGATATAGAAGCATTTATTTTCTTTTAGAATAATATTATATATATACGTTTGTATCTGTCCATTTAAAACATATCTTGTAAACAAAAGAAATGGTGGTGATATGTTTACATTTTCCAAGAGAAAACTGATATAATGAGGTATGACATTATTATATGTTTATATATATGATATAATAATTCAGTTTCAGATTGAGATCTTTTTGAATAGAAGCCGATCGAATACAGATAGAAAACAAAACCGGTTGCTTTAAGAAGGTAAACATACATTTTTTTTTGTATTTAACACAGCATCATTAAATCTGCGTTTTTCTATTTACGCAGGTAAAAATGAAATTCAACTTCTTTTCGTAGTCCGCTTTTAGGTAAATCTTTAAAACTATATAAATATATAACTGCATAGTTTTTTGTATTATATTTTTAGGCATATTTTAGTTTTGTGGATAAAATTCATTGGCGTTTCAAATAAAAGTTTATATAGAAGGTGAGGGACAAACCGTTTTAATTCGGGGTTAAAAAAATGGTTATCAAAACGTTGGACCTATTCTTCATATGTAAAATACTAAAATTTCTAGAGTTGCTAACATTACGGAAAACTTTTGAAAACCCATTTTCCTGCATCCAGATTTGAGAAAAAAACCAAAATGTCATTTTTCTTGCAAAAAAACGGAAAATTTTAATTGTATTATTACAAAAAGACCACTGTTATTGGATTATTTAAGGTAATTCTCATGATTTCTAAGGACCCCGAAGATGCGCAAGGATGTCTAGGTACTTAAATCGGTCGGAAATTATTAACAGATATGTTTTAAGGTGATTATCTATAAATAACTTTCTATTTTTACTTTAACATTCGGTTTCTTTTTTTTTTAATTAAATATTTATTACATTAATTGAAATATTAACAAATCGTTAAAAATAAATATAAATTAATAACAATTATTTTTACTTATAGACTAATAACTTTAAATATATGTAATGGTAATTTTATAATGAAATATTTTTTGAACTGGATTCAAACCTGTCTCTTGTATCATTTTCGGTAAATTGAATAAATTGTTTATCGTCAATTACACCAGTTTCATTTTTATCATTTCTTATATGGACGTTTATGAGATCTGCAATTGGGTTTACGTTATATTCATTATCATCTAATTTTGAATCAATACGATGTAGATGTTCTATTGAAGGTGGTATTAGTTCCGGGGATTGAATTGTTCTTGGTTGGATTGGTATTATTGTTGATGTTTCATCAAATTTTACATTATTTTTGTGATTATGGAGGTCAATATTGAAATCATTATTAATGCTTTTTGATAACGAATGAATATTTACGGATGGCAGCGGTAAATTATATTGATTTTGTGGTTGTAATTCAATTGTATGTTGTTGTTGATGATGATCATTCTTTATTGATTGTACAAAATCATTTGTATAATTATTTTCAAATTCTTCTTGTTGTTTTTGATCGATTTGACCATGTACTACTGCTGTTTGTTCTTCTATATTTGGTATAAATTGATTTTGTTGTTGATTTTCATTTTCATAAGTTTGTTGCGATTGAAATAAATTATTATTCGATGGAAATAAGTTTGTTATATTATTACTTTCAGAATAGATTTCAATTGAAGGTACAATATCAACTGAATGAATATCTAATTGTGATTTTAAATTATCATTATTATTAAGTTGATCGAGTCTTGTTGTATTATTTTGAATTTTAGATAAATCATAATTTGTTTCATTTTGTATTATGGATAAATGTTGAAGCTCTGATAATATTCGTCCTTTTATATTACCTTCACGTGATAAATAATCATTTGAATTTTGATCAATACTTGTTTTATGTTTATTTTTTGGAAATAAATTCAAATGTACAGTAATTTGACTGGGGCTATTATCAGATTGAATGTTATCTTGATGATAAGATGGTAATTGTTGATTTTTATTATTGGTATTCGTTGGATATTTATGATTTTGAAAATTTCGAAAATTGTTATTATAATATTGCTGTTGTTGGGTTGGGAAACGATTATGTTGTATTTGTGGGAAATTTATTGAATTAAAATATGTATGATCCTGTGATGGATATTGTAAATTATTTATTGCATTTATATTTGATGATGGACGCTGAGATCCAATGGGGAATGTAGCTGGAGGATGTAATGGTATTCGATATTTAATATGAGGCTTTCTCGTTGGATGTTGTTGTTGATGTTGTTGTTGTGTATCATCCTCATTCATTGGATAAACATCTAACATTAAACTAAATGGTTTTTGTGATTGTTGCTGTTGCGGTTGTGGTTGTGGTGGCCTAAATCCATAATTTAGATTTTCATACCGTGAATAGTCATCATTTATTGATTGTTGTTTAGAACGATTTTTATTTGTTAAAATTATTTGATGATACAAATTTGATGGATTTGGCGGTGAATATTGATATTTATTTTGTTGTGTATTTGGAAAATGATCTATTCCTGGATGTTTTAATTGATCGTTAAGCATATAGGGATGTATGTGATATGGAGCAAAACGAAATTTATTGGTGGCCAATAAATTTATGTCACTTAACGATTGTGGTTTATACAAATGCAATGGATCATTTATATACTTTGATTTTGAAACATATGATGTTAATTGAGATAATGACGCTGGATTATATATGGAATTATATTTTTGGTATGATTCATCTAATGCGTGATTATTATTACGCTGATTATCATTAATACTTTTATCTTTTCGATGGCGATAGGTTCCTTGAATGCGTACGGTTTTTGAATTTAATATTGATGGTGAACCTAGAATGCTTACATCTTCATTATTCTCGTAATCCATTGGTTCACCACCACCACCACCATCATCATCATTTCCATCATTGGTATTATCCATTTGATTTAATATATCCTGTATATTATTAACGGGTCCAACATAATCATTTTGTAATTGGATGGAATTCATTGCCGATAAGTTTTGTAGTTGAAATGGTGATGGTTGAGGACCATTCAATAAGAATTGAAATGGTCTTGGTCTTTCAAAATATTGTCTATCTCTAATTGATTTATGATTATACCGTACCGGAGGTGTTAAAAGATGATTTTTTAAGTGTAATGATAATGGATTTTCAAGGTCTAAACTTCTAGATTCTTGAACATTATCATCGGCGGTCGTTTCATTATTACTATAATCAATGTTTATATCTTTTACATCAAAATGGTGCTCTATTAAATCACTGTTTTTTTTTGCATCATTTATATAATTAAAATTCATAGGTGTTGTATTATATAGATCTTTATCACTATATGTATTTATATCTATTTGTTGTGGCATATATACTGTAGTGGCTAATGATGGTGATGATGATGATGATGATGATGATGATGAAGAGGAATAATATGCAATGTTTTCATTTGGTTGTAATAATGATGTAGAATTTGATTTATTTGTTGATTCGATTATAATAATTCGTTTAGGTTTTTCTATATTAATTACATTTGATATAAATAAAAATATCTGTCGATAAATGAAAATGTAAATGCAAATTAATTAACAAAGTTTATAAATGAATTAAATATTTATTAATAAATACCAAAAAATATTAATTATATACAAACCACAAACATTATAATACAAAACATTCCAATTATTCCAAAAATACCTATCGTGGCTGATCGATTATATTGTTTTTTTGGTCCAGTGCTTTCATATCTGAATGAGTTTTTGTTTTTACACAAAATATATTTTTATTAAAATTAATTTTTAAAGTAATCATCAATGTAATTAAAGGTATTCATTCATTAAAATTTAATTTTTAATTAAATTAATTGTTTTCAAATTGTAATTAAAGGCAAAATTGGGTCAACACTTTTGTAATATTGTTTTTCATTCACATTAATTTCAGAATAAACTTTACCTGTATAAACCAAATTGTGATAACCAACTTGTTTTATAAGATTTTGAAAAACTTATATCCGACATCACGAGTTTCTCGAATGCTGTATTTTAAAAATAATTAAACTTTAATTCAATGTTTAACGTTAACACAATTTTATGTAAAAGTATTCAAAAACTAAACAGAATTTGTATTTTTTTTGATAACTTAACTCATTCGATAATATTTTTACAATGAAAAGTATATTACATTTTTTTATTTTTAAAAATATTATTTGCTTTTTATTTTTATTTTCTTCTTCTTAATGTTTATTATTTACGGATTTACTCATCATTGTAATCTTCTTTTTTTAAATGCATGTATATCTGTTTTTCATTTTACTTCTATTATTTTATTGTCAGTCAGTCAGTCAGCCCCGTATGCTTATCAAACCATAAAACTAACTTAAAAAATTATTCAAATGAATAAATTTTAAAAATTTTATTCAATTATAAATTTGTGAGCATAAATTTGATTTGATTGTTTATTTGTTGTAAAAGAAATTTAAATGTTTATATTAATATATTACATATGCGTTTGATATTGTGAGTGATGCAGAAATATGAATTTTCTATCTAAAATCATATCACATACAATACAATATATATATAGATATTATTCTTATAAGCTGTTTATGAAATTGCACTGCTGTATATTAAATAAATGAAATTTGTGATTTTAATTACATTTCTTTATGCATGGTTTAAATGTAATAACATTGAAATTCAGTGATATTTTAACAACTAAAAAAATGTGTACATTGAAATTGATATAACAATTGGATTTTATTGTTTATCTAAATGAAATTTTAAATCGGATAAAAAATAATACATTATTTTGAACTAAATATATTGTTTTATCTATCAAGATTCATATATAGTAATATATATATTTGCTAAATAGTACCTTTTATGATTCTTATATTAACATCGACACAAGTAGTAAATTATTTTCATATGTAATATAAAAATATTCTTCAAAGCGATTTATTGTTTGAGTTATGGAAAATATAAATGCAAAATTCGAAGTATACCGTTTATTGTTTCTGTCGTGTGCTTTCAACCGATTGCTTGAATAAAAGACATATTTATCATAATGATAGTAATAATAATATAATAATGCTTTTTAATATACGCGTTACATTTCAAATAGATTTTATTAAAAAATTAATTAAAATTACATCTTTTTTTTAAGATTTGTTTTACCATTTGAACTAAATTTATGAATACTCTTACTTTCAACAACAATATATTACAATATATATTACTTTTGTTTATAAAATTCAACACATTATACACATTTTAACATTGAATTCGCATTAATTTTGAAAGTTTCATCAATTCCTTATTATTCAACATATTTTCGAATAAAATTGGTATACCTTGAAAGTACAACTATATATATATATATATTAATATTTTATTTGTGTAAAGAGATTCCTTCACTTCATCAGTGTTTCTTAAATTTTAGTAAACAAATAAAAATAAAACTAAAATTAATATGATTTATAAAATATTTATTAATTTATAATTTATTTTAAATTTCTTCAACTATACTCATATATAGTACTTATTATTTTATATTTACAAAAAAACTATTTTTTTTTTATTTTGTAGTTGAATATATTTTAATTACTTAAATTAAATTTCGCTTTATATACAAATATAAATTATACACACGAAATACAATAAATAAATCATTTGTTTTTATTTTTAAATTTATACATATTTTAAATAATAATAAAATATCATTTGTATTTCCAGGGTTTTTATTGTTATATAAATAGATAAATAAATAAAATTATTGATTGACTAATTTATTTCAATTGTCGCTTCTTTATGATTTTAAAATATTCAAAAATTAAATGGAATGGCAGGTTTTGGATAATGATATCCATCATATGTTGGAGGTAGATAAGATGGAGCCGGTGTTGTTAGTTTCGGTGGGATATATGCTATTGGGGGTAATGTTCGTGCTTGTGTTGGTGGTGGACGTGGACGGGGTGTTGTTGTAGTTGTTGGTCTTGGTGGAAGATATGTAGGCGGTGGAGGAGGTGGTGGTCGTCGGGTTGTGGTTGTTGTCGTTGTTGTTGTTGTAGTTGTGGGTCTGGGTGGAAGATATGTAGGAGGTGGAGGAGGTGGTGGTCTTCGGGTTGTTGTTGTTGTTGTTGTTGTGAAAGGCGGAAGATATATCGGAGGTGAAGTTCTCAATTGTACTGGTGGAGGTGTTATCGGTTTTGGTGTTGTTGGTTTTTTAGTAACCGGAGGAAGATATGATATCGGTGGTAATGTTCTAGCTTGAGTTGGTGGAGGGCGAATTGTAGTTGTTGTCGTAGTTGTCGTTTTTCTGGTTGTAGATGGTGGTAAATAGGTAGGCGGAGGTGGTGGTATTGTTTTTAATTTAGGTGGTATGTAAGTGGGTGCTGGAGTACGTAATATTAATGTTGGCAGTTTTTCGGTAACTGGTCTTGGACGAGGTGTTGTTGTGGTAGTAGTAGTAGTGGTTGTTGTTGCTCTTGTAGTTGATGGAGGTAAATACACGGGAGCCACTTTTTTTAGAAACACTCGCTCGGTTGGAGGTAGATACGTTGGTACAGGTGTCGTTGGTTTACGAGTAGTCGTTGTTGTAAACGGAGCCAATGTTGAAGTGATTAGACGTGCACGCGAGGTGGTCGTTTGAGGGGGAAGATATGTTGGTTTTGGTTGTAATACTTTTGGTTTAACGGTTGTTGTTGTTCGTGGTGGTAAATATACCGATGATTGGGTTGTAATACGTGGAAGAGTTAATGGCGGTAATGTTTGCGTACGTAAAGATGATGGTACTTCTGTTATCTTTGGTGGTAAATATATTGGTGCCTGTGTTACTACTTTTCGGGTGGCTGGGACGGGTGTTGTTTGAGGCGGTGGAATGTATACTGGAGCTTGTGTTACCAGTTTTCTGATCGTTGGTAATGGTTGTAATGGCGTTAAAGGTGGAAATGGGATTCTTGGTTTTGGATAATCATATCCTTGTTTTGCAATCGCCGGTGGACTTGTTGGTGGTGGAATGTACGCTGGAGCTTGTGTAACTACTTTTCGGGTGGTTGGGACGATTGTTGTTTGAGGCGGTGGAATGTACACTGGAGCTTGTGTTACCAATTTTCTGATCGTTGGTAATGGTTGTAATGGCGTTAACGGTGGAAATGGGATTCTTGGTTTTGGATAGTCATATGCTTGTTTTGCAATCACTGGTGGACTTGTTGGTGGTGGAATATAAACTGGTGCTTGTGTTATTACTTTTCGGGCGGTTGGCGCTGGTGGTGGTGGTGGCGGCGGCGGTGTTGGAGGAGGAAATGCTATTCTTGGCTTTGGATAGTCATATCCTTGTTTCGAAATCACTGGCGGACTTGCCGGTGGTGGAATGTAAACTGGAGCTTGCGTTACTATTTTGCGAATGGTTGGTGCTGGCTGTGATGGAATTGGTGCTGGTGGAAATGGTGTTTTTGGTGTTGGATAATTATATCCTTCGGGAATCACAGATTTTTTTGAAGGAAACGGTAAGAAAAATTTTGGTTCCGGAAAAGATTTCGTTGTTATGTATTGCTTTTTGGGTACATCAAATGGTATTTTTGGTTTTGGATAATCATATCCTTGTTTTGCAATTACCGGTGGACTTGTTGGTGGTGGAATATATTGTGTTACAACTTTTCGAACCGTTGGACTTGGTGGTGGGAATGGTATTATTGGTTTTGGATAATCATATCCTTGTTTTGCAATTACCGGTGGACTTGTTGGTGGTGGAATATATTGTGTTATAACTTTTCGAACCGTTGGACTTGGTGGTGGTGGTGGCGGTGGGAATGGGATTTTTGGTTTTGGATAATCATATCCTTGTTTTGCAATTACTGGTGGACTAGTTGATGGTGGAATATATTGTGTTACAACTTTTCGAACCGTTGGACTTGGTGGTGGTGGTGGCGGTGGGAATGGTATTTTTGGTTTTGGATAATCATATCCTTGTTTTGCAATTACTGGTGGACTAGTTGGTGGTGGAATATATTGTGTTACAACTTTTCGAACAGTTGGAGCTGGTGGTGGTTGTGATGGTGGTGGAAATGGTATTTTTGGTTTAGGATAATCATATCCTTGTTTTGCAATAATCGGCGGACTTGTTGGTGGTGGAATATATTGTGTTACAACTTTTCGTACAGTTGGAGCTGGTGGTGGTTGTGATGGTGGTGGAAATGGTATTTTTGGTTTAGGATAATCATATCCTTGTTTTGCAATAATCGGCGGACTTGTTGGTGGTGGAATGTATTGTGTTACAACTTTTCGTACAGTTGGAGCTGGTGGTGGTTGTGATGGTGGTGGAAATGGTATTCTTGGTTTAGGGTAATCGTAACCGGATACAATTGTTGTTTTCGGTTTCGGAGCAACTGCTTCTACAAAACGAACTGATGGTTTAGGATAAACGTAACCACCGATATTATTAGTCGATTGTGGTGGTAGCGGTGGTAATGGTTTTTGCTATTATTTAATATATACAATATACATAATTGTTAAATCTATATATGACATCTTTTTTTCAAATAATTTACCTGTCTTACAGTTGATTTTTCTTCAAATTTAATGGTTGGTTTTGGATAAACGTATCCCTCATCAAAGCTAATTTTTGGCTTTGGATAATCGTAACCAATAAACACAGGTATATCCTTTTAAAAGAAATAATTCGTCGATTAAATTTAAATTATTCGGAATTTAATTCAATGACTTACTTTTGATGGCAATTCAAATGGTGTTTTTGGTTTCGGATATGAATATCCATCAGACGATGATGCTGCTGCTGCTGCATTATAATGTCCAGCTGATATTAATGAAATATCAGATTTAACAAATGCACAAAATGCAAATAAAAGAACTATTATTGTTGATTTCTGGCAAATAAAACAAAAATATATTTATTTTATTAATTGCTCATACAAACTATTTTATGATGAACTATATTTAAATATATGTTTTAGCCTTCATAAATTGTTTAATTAGTCCCACGCATAAAAAATGTGCATAAACAAATATACATATATACGTTTGTGATTATGAGTATTTTACTATATTTATTAAACATTTTTCATAAAAGATATTGTGTGTAAATTAACTTAAATCGAATTTAAAGTAGCAACATTAAACATTTTCATTTTATTAATAAACCGAAAAAAAAATTATGATAGGTCATCTTTAATGGCATATTAACGTACATCATAAATGCAAATATTATTTATTCAAAATAAAAAAAAACTCTTTTACATAAAAAATATATCCATAATATATAACAATAGATACTTATTATTTATTTATTATTTATGAATTATTCAAATATTTACATTTAGGTTTGAAATCTTTTTTTTTATCTCATTAAGGCGCCAAAATGACTTTATTAAAAATAAAATAAAGATATTATTATTACTCAATATATATATGTAAAGTTTTTGTATTTTTACTTTTAATTTTATTTAATTGATATTACATAGTATTTTGAAATGTTAAGATTCTATTATTATTATTTTTTCGGTATAAATTATTTTCATGATATTATTTTTACAAATATTTTTATAAAATTGAAGATTAAATTAAAAAGAAAAAAAAGAAGTAAAAATAAAAATACAATGTTTATGTTAAAATACAAATATAATATATATACAAGGGTAAATTTTATTTAAGTATATAACACTTAAAATTTTATATTTGTAAATTATACAAGAACCTTTTATAGAAGAGATGAATATATTTTAAATAGTATTAAATTTTATTTATTAGATACATTCAAACTTGAAAATAATTCTGTAATAAAAATTAATTTCTATATTATTTTTATTTTAGATTATCAAAACAAAACAAAATTTTTAATAATAATAATATTAGTACACGTTTTATTTAACTTATATTGTAAATTAAAAACTATATATATATTAAATGAAGGTAATCTACATTAATATCATTATCATTGGAAATATATATCGATAATATACTCCAATTTATAAATAAATATATAAAAAGTAGTATATGTGAGATATGCGAGTGTAAACACACGCGTTGAAGTTCAATATATGTATTCAATTAAATTATTATATGTTCAACAAATTATATACATATATTGGAAATAAAATATTCATTTTTAATTTAATTCAGATTTAATTTATTTTTATTTTTATTTTAATAAAATATTAATATTATGTATATATATCAAAATATATTTTCCAATTTATAATAATATATTTAATATAAATATATAATGAATGAATTTTGTCCTTCGTTGAAGATTAAATTAAATAATTTATTTTGTCTATCCGAATAAAGTAGTTATATATATATCTGTTTATATATACATACAATGTAACGTTTTATAGGGTACAAAATAAATCAAATATAAATATTTTTAATAAAAAATTTGCACAAAAAAAACTATTTTTTTTTTAAATAAATTATAAGAAGATGACACGACACGTATAATATAGATAGTGAACGTTTATTTTCCAATTAAATATATAATTATTTTAAAATTTATCTAATATGCATTTAAATATTATAATTGACCATGAATATACGATATAGTATAAATGAAAAGTGAGTTTTTTTAATATACAATATAGATTATATTAATCGGTATATATAGTAAAATACTTAAGTATATATAAAATTATAATATAATTAATATTGTTAAATGAAAAAAAATAGTTGGTTTTTTGTTAATATAACAACTAAATTTTTTTATATTTTTATTAAAGAGGATTCAAATAAATAAACAAAGGTAAATGCGGAAATTTTGTAGTATTTAAAGAAAGAAAAAAAAAACAAATTCCACGGTCATTTTTTTTTACCCGCAGGGATAAATTATTATATTTTTTTTTTATATTGAGCCGGATTGTATTTATAATATATATGGATTATATTATTATAACTATAGGTATTGATATATGTACATTTTATGTGTAATCTGGGATGCGCTTTTATATATTTTGTATTCAAGATATTTCGCATTTATTTTTCCGCAAATTTTTATGTTGTATAATGATTTGTTTCCAAGTGATGGTTTCTGGTGTTATTTTAAATTTAAATCAAAAGAAAAATGTAATCGCATAATATAAATTATACTCAGACGTACTTGAACTTGAACGCAAGTTCAAATAAATGTGTATTAATATATGACGTAGATAAAATAAAATGTTTTATTCAAAATTGTATACCATCAATTTATATTTATGTCATAAAACAATAAATATTTCAAAACATATAATAATACAAAAACAATCCAAATTTATACAAATTTGTTATATATATATATATATTACAACATGTATAAAATAATAATAAAAATAAATTTAGGAACTTATGAATTTACGGTATATTATTATTATACTCTATTTATATCACGTATTTATTTATAAATTAAATAATAATTAAATAAAAGCACGTGCTGTGCATATTTAACGTTGAAGAAAGAACATTATAACATTCATTTTTTTTTATGTATGGACACTTACGTCAATTAAAAAAAAATACAAGTAAGAATATGAATTATAAATAAATTCACATTCTATAACAATAATATAACATAATGTAATTACACAAAAAATTGATTAATTATTATTTTATACAATAATATAATTAAACAATTACACTTTTAAATATAAAATAACATTTGTTTTGTGCCTATTGTGATAGAATTTTTATTTTATCTATTTTTGATGGATAGCACTTCAAATAATATATATAATTTAATTATTAAATCATTCTGAATAATTTGGTGTTTATATAATTATATATAAACTATCGCTTTTAAATAATAATTTAACGATTTAATTTTATTTACTTATTATTTTTATACTTATTTTAAAAAAATTGTTTATTATATATGTGGATGTTTAAAAAAAGAAAAAAAATATTGGTGATATATTTTTTTGTTTTTGATTAATTTATATATTGAATTTTTGTCTTATTTTATTACCATTTTGGAACAATACTAAAATTATTCATTATATAGAGGAAACCTTGATAAAAATATTTATGTATTTATATATATATATATATTATTTATAATTTATATATACCTTAAAATGGATTCTTGTGAAGAAGTTAATTAAATAATAAACATAAAAAAAAAATATGTATATTAAGATGAATTTGAATTAAATTATTCAAATATATAATATTTATATATATATATATAATTAACCTTGATATTTTAATCATTCACATAAATAAAATTAGAACCATTTTAACATATTTTTATAACAATAAAGTTTTTTTTTGTGTGTTGTATTTACATTTAAATCCAAATTAAGCGTTTTGATATATATATATTCATATATATATATTCTATGCATAAATGATTTATAAATATAATTTAATTTTATATTTATTAAAAAAATATTTTTCCATCTTATAGTAAAATTATCCACAGATGTGATCTTTAACAATTATTAAAATAGATCAAAAAAAAATGATGAAAAAAATCAAAACATCGTTAGCATACCAATATTTAAAAAATTGTAATTTTTTAAAGAATAATGAATAAATTAATAAAAAAAACCTACGACAATCGAATTTTGGTTAATAAATTATCTATATAGCCTACATTTAAATTATGAAATATTTTTAAATATCACCACATTTTAAAATAAATTGCAATTAAAATATTTTTTTAAGCATTATTGTGATTCATCAAATTCAAATTGTTAATCAATAATATATATATATATATATATTAATAATAATATTTATATTCCATGTTGTTTATAAATATAGCGAGAGCGTTTCCATCAAAATTATATTGATTGTTTTACGATTTTAAATACACAAATACATTTTTATATATAATTTCTTCTATAAGGTGCATATGCAAAATAATTAATTCAATTTCATAATAGCTAGATGTAATATGGCAAAAAAAAATTACAGAATACCTAATGCAGAAGTTTCGCAAAATAAAAATAAAATGGATAAAAAAGATTTATCATATAGATTTAGGTTGTATATATTCAATATGTATGTTATAAATATGTTCATATATAAATTATTATATGTTATGACCATACCCCAGCCTATGGCGAATGCTTTATATATATGTATATATATATACTAAGATGTATTATAAACAACATACATAATAATAACTATATATATATACACACTATAAGGTGAATACGTATATTATTGTTGTTGATATATGCATACATTTTTTTGTATTATAGTTTGTATTGTTTTATTTGCCGAATATTACATTTTTCTTTTCACATTCTATAATAACAATTAATTCAAATGTGTTTCTTTTATTTATTTATTTATTCACAATGATAAAAGTATATTGTTTGTATTTATATATATGATCAAATATGTGTGTTTATACAATGCTCAAATGGTTGATTCGTATATATATATATATATACCATCAATATAGCGGATCATATATAAGATAAAATATAATACTGTGTAAAAAAATTAGTATATAGAATTATTTAACTAAAATTGATTTATTATTTACTATTGTTGTTGATTGGTTGCCTCAGTGCATATATACAATTTTTATACTTTCTTCGCGAATTAAGTGTTTGTTTTTTGCACAATATTTTTTGAAACATTTTGAATATTAATTCATTTATTATATAATGATTATTTTCATTATTCATTAAAACAAATAATTATTATTAGAAGGATTTTTTTATATTTATATACTTGTATGTATAAATGTATACAATTTGAATATTTTTTTTTATTTCGAACGGGCTGACTGAAGGAATAGATAGATTTATAGATATATAGGTATACGCAGAAAAGAATTTTTTGTATTGAATCAAATACGATTACAAAATCTTAATTTACATTCTGTTTATATTGAATGAGCTGATCTTTATATTTTTTTTTGTATTTATCTTTATAAATGTCTCATCATAATGAATGAATGTAATGTGCCTTCACTTGCATTTATCAAACGAAGATTCAACAGAATATTTTTAAATATTATATACAATACGCAATATGAATTGGTGTTATATCAAAGGGATGTATATTATTATAATATTCATAAATTTGCGCGCGAGCGATTAAAAGAAAAAAAAAACCTTGTAAAATTGTGTATATTAATTTTTGTCGAAAGGTATTTTTAACTTTTTTATGCATTTTTTTTAATTTTATTAAATAGTATATTTATTATGCATACACCATAAGCAAAATTAACTTAAATTGTCAATGACTTTTCTTTTATTATGAACAATTTTTAATTTTTTTTTGGTACAGACGCATCCGATTGATTTATATTTATATCTTGTCTTTGTATATATACAAAAAATACAAATATACATAATTGATCAAATATTTTTAAAGTTAACCTTCAATAAATTGTATTGAGTAATATATTTTAGTTCATTTATATTTATTATATTTTTATTTTTTATATTTTATGAAAAATAATTTACAATCATACGCACTTTGTGATTGAAAATTTATTGAATTTGCCAATTGCTTCTAAATTCTTCAAGTGTGGTAAAATAGAGGAAATAAAATTTCTATTTCATAATATTTTATGTATTTTTTCCGTATAGGTGTGACTACAATTTTCAGAGATACTTTTGGGTTTAAAAACTCCAAAATGCATTACTCACATTTATATAGTATATATAATCATTGCATATTTTTAGACATTTCTTAAATAAAGGTTAACGATAAATATTTGTCATCATTAAAGTATTTTTAGTTTTTAAATTCACTAATACAATTATATTAATTTATTATTTGCTCATAGGTCATTTTTCTATATTTTGGAAAGAATAAATTTATATTTTTTAAACAGTATATTTTTACACGGTTATTAACGACCATCATCATATTATTGAATTCATGAAATGTGCTTAATTCGCTTTCGTTTGTTTAAAAAGTAATAGATAAATATAAATCCATTTTTTTATATTAAACGTTTTAATCTTCAATTTAAAATCAAATTTATTTCAAACAAATAAAACTAATTACTTTTTAAATATATATTTGTTATTTAACATTTACACTTTGTACGAATTGTGAATTTTTTTCATTAATTCATTATCAAATAAATTAAGATATATGTGTGTATATATCGCATTTAATAAAACATTAATTTAGGATTTTTTTTTAATATAATATCATGTATTTTTTTTATATATTCAATAAAGAACTAACACATACGAATTCCAAAATTAAAAATGATATATATCTTATATAGTTTTTGTTACTTAATAATTATAAATAAAATATTAATTCTATGCATATACAAAGTAAAATTAAAATTTTTCGATTTTGATTATCAAAAAAAAAAAATACTTTCAAAATAGAAATTAATTTGCCAAATCGAAATAAACTGTAATAAACATAAACACATCTTTGGGCGATTATAATTAACATCACCGTTAAAAATGTGTATGTTTAAAAAAAACGAAATGTTTTCTACATATATACACAATATATTTTAAACCAATTAGACACCGGTTTCTGCCTAAAGCTTTTGGAATATTTACGTATTTAAAAAATGCAAAGTTATTGATTACAAGGGATTTAAGTAAATTTATTCGTAACAGAATTCAGATACTTTGCGCTTGTATACATTTCGAGTTTAAATATTTAAATAATGTATTTTAATATATAATATTACTACAATAGAGTATTGAGTATATATAGTAATAAAATTTTGATTTCTATATGGCATTTGATATTGATATAATAAAACACAATGTACAAAAATAATAATAAAAATAATTTACAAACATTTTATTTTCTATTCAATTTATGGTGTTAATATAATAACAATTTTTTTCATTAAAAAAAAATATAATAAAATAAAATAAAATGTAGGTGTTCTAATAAATTACATTCATTTGTTTTTATGTATATTATTATTATTTAATTTTTTTTGCAAATATTTGAAAAATTTCATATATAAAAATTTTACATTTATTCGCAATAATTCATAAATATAACCCACAACTGATGGTTTTGTTTGGAATTTGGAAAATAATCAATTTTTGTTTAATTCAGTATATATATAGTTTTATTTAAGGTAAATATATTATAGACAATTTAAGATTTATTAATATTCAAATTTTATCAAATAAGTATAATTATTTAAAATATTTTTTTATAGAACAACTATAATTTTCAACCATAATAGAATATTTAAACTTATAATATATGTAATAACAGTTAACATTTTAAAGATGAATTAAATATTTACCAATGTAAAACCCACAATAATTTCTTTTTTGAATGGTTTTTTTATTTACCAAAAAAAAAACACATTTATTGTCACTTTCAAAAGAATGAATTCTTTGTTTACGACTTATTAATTATACTTATGGTTTCGTAATACTATGATTTTTTTAGAACGCAAATATAAATGTACTCATATTATTATATATAAGCTAAACATTGCATATGTAATTAGAAAATTATATAATAAAAAATTAGCTATATCTATACAGTATATATATTTTGTAATAGAAATAATTCAATTGACTAATTGAGTTAATTTAATTTATAATTTATTTATGTATCGTTTTTAAAATCACGAATTTTGTTTACTCAGATGTGATATGAAGAAGCGTGCCATTGAAAAAAAAAATATCATTGATTTATATTATATTCAACTATCACACATATATAAAATGAAAACGAACTTTATATCAATGTATTGATTATTTATTTTGCAAATTCAAATAATTGATTAACTAACAACTAGATACAATTGATTATTTCTTTGAATTGTTATCTTTAATATGAAAAAAAAATCAGAAATTTTTATATATATCATTTCTATAGTTAATTTGAATGCAATTTAAAAAATATTTGGGTTCGTCGTTTAAGTCTTTCAATTTTTTTCATATATTTTCTGTAATTTTCTTTATTTTTTTTTCATGAATTATTTTTCAAAAATGTTTTCAAATTTTAAACTATTTTATTATTTCAACTTACCATTTTTTTTATATATATACTTTCTAAGTAAGTATTATTCAAAATTAATTGTGTGTTACGAACGCATTTAATTTAAATGAATATTGTATCATAATTCATTCACACTTAAAATGCAAAACACTTATTTTATTTTATTCAAATATTTTTTTTATTGTATTAAAATTAACTTAAACACTTTTTAAATCACAGCTTAATATTTTTAATATATTATTTTTTAACTTACAAAAATTACCGTTTAACTTATTCTATATATAAAAATCAAATGAACTATATCAAACCGTGGCAATATTAATAAACCAACTGAAGAGTTTAATATATCATTTACCATATTTATATACAACGTGTAAATGTGAGAAAATTTATTTGAGATAAAGACAGATGTATATGTATATATATACATTTGATGTATATCATTTATAAGTTAATTATTATTATTATTATTATATAATATTTGTATGTAAATTGTTGCTTTTTAAATGCTATTCAAATTGATATATTATAAATAATATGATATAGTTTTAAATTTTTGGATTGTAGTTTTAATGGAATGGTTGTATATTAAGAAATATGTGGTTTAATCAAATTGTTTATTTTTTTTCTTAATTTATGGAAATAGTTTAGTTTAAAATTATTATTATTGTGTCCTCGAACATCCTTTATTCGTTTGAAATATACAATATAAAAAAAACACACAATTTTTTATTATAATAATTTAATAATATATCAGATAATAAATTACTTTTTTCTATATATATATCAAATTAATGAAACCAAATAAATTAAATGCCAAATGAATTAAATACCATATTTATCAAAAGAAGAATTTTTTTTATTACCATTATATTTTTTTTTGATAGTATAATTTCATGTTAAATACAAGTGATATAGGAATATTTTTAAATAATTATAAAAAAATTAATCCATAAATGCATTTGTAATAATAACAATGTATATTTAGCCAGATTTTATTAATATATATACTTTATAAGACGAGCATAGTAATATTTCATTTTATAGAAATTCATGTATTGTAATATTCTAAAAGATTAGAACATATAATTTAAAAGGATTTCTGCTAATGTGATATATTTGCATACGGATTGATTGGTGTTACTTAATTAAAAGTGTTATAAATGAAACATTTTTATACTCAAATATTTCATTGAATGGTATTGAAAATTTCGATTAGTTTATTCTTTACATTGACATTGATATTATAAACATTTTTAAATTTATGTAAATCTTTGTTTAAATGAAATTAATAATATAATAAGACATGACACAGATATAATTTATTATTCTTTTTTTATTATCATTTTTATCAATACTTTATTTATTTTATTTTATTTTTTAATTATTTGAATATTTTAAAGTCTGCAAAATATATATTTTTAGTTAATGTTAATACTTTCATTGCCTTATTTTATGTTCAACTATTTAAAATATCGATATAAAAATGTATTTTTTGATATTAAATTTATTTACATCGTGGTCACAATAAAATATTTCTGTAATTTAATATATTAATTCATTCGCTTTTCAGAAAATTATCAAAGTGGATAAATTACAGGTTATTTTTTCTATTTTATTATAGCATGATATTTGCGAACGGAAAATTCATCGGAGGGAATGAAATTCAAATGCCATTACATAGTTCTGTTGAATTCACACTTTCAAAGGAAAGGTTTTAAAAAATGATTTAGCGTATTTATTAATTTTATTATTCAGGTAAAAATGAAATACAATATTATTAGTTCAAATTATTATGCAACGGAAAAGTACTTTAGTCGTGAATGATTTAAAAAAAATATGATATCGATCTAGTGGATATAAATTATATTGACACGATTTTTTTTTTAAATATTATTTGTATACAAATAATTCATCGTGACAACGATATAAACAGAGTAAAATGTCCAAAAACTAATATAATAATTAATAATCTAAAAAAATTTGAGTATTGTACATAATTTATTTAACTGGTTTACCTTTTTGCTCACACTCAGTCAGTGATGATCGTTACATATATATATATATATCTATACAAAAATATATAAAAGTATAGTAACTGCCCACACAATTTTCAATCCGAAAAGCACATTTATCATTTGAATTTAAAAATTATTGTAATTCAAAATGATTAAAAAGATTGTTATTATAATAATTTTTGTTTTTAAGAAAACATTATATTTTTTTTTCTAATTCATTATCTGTAATTTATTTAGAGGATATCTAGTGTTAGTTTTTTAATTCAGCATTGATAATGTAATTTTTTTTGTATTATACATACATATATATACATGTATATGCGAATGAATGAATGAATTAATATAAAATAATTTAAAAAATACCAATAATTCATACTTATAATTCATTATATATATATATATTGATTTAGTTCTTATTGTATTGATTGCGAAATAAAAAAAGAAACAAATATTTAATTTATGTCAAAAAACAAATAAAGTCATTTACCAAAAAATAAAAATAAATATTAAACAAAATATAAATGAAGCAAATTAGTTTGTTAATTAACCTCTATCAAATGTCTTATTTCTATATTAATCCATATCGTTACCATTTTCAATGTTTTTATTGGTGGTTTATTAATTGTATAAATATGAATATGTCAATATGAATATAATATAGTGTCCGATTTTTATTTAAAAAAATAAGTTCAACTTTATTTAAAATAATATATTTTTTTATTATAATGGATAAATCGACATGTATTTTAAATAAGTACATTGAACAATTTAACCAATTAATAATTAATTAATCATTAGAAGTAATATATATATATATTACGTTAAATTATAGATGATTGTAAGAAATAAATCTGTAAATATATAATCCATTTGTATAGCCAATAATAAAAAACAAAATAGATAGAACTATCCTATAGTAAAATCCGGTTCAATGAACATGAAGTAATTAGATAATTTTTAATGTATTTAAATTCCAAAAACTAGTATAAACAAAAATGAAGATCAATTATTGACTATATATGATGTAATATAAATTTCATAAAATTTAAAATATTTAAATATGTTATATAAAATAATATAAGTATATCGCATGTATAATATATGATCATAAAATATTATAGTATGTTCTGTAACAAAAATTAGTCGACAAACCATTTCAAATTGTCAATATTATATGATGTTTTGATGTATGTAGGTGTTCTCTTGTTCATATATTTTTAAATAAATTAATATATAAATAGCTGTGGTTTAGTGTTGTTTTTTTATGATCTATACTTGCATATTTTAAACATATATACGCAATGGGAAAGAATCTTCGTTCTCGCATATGTACATCAAATAAATATTCACTTAACCTTTAATGAGCCTACATATTTAATAATTTATAAGAATAAAATATTTATATATAATAACAATAATAATAAACAATATAAATTTATTACAACAAAAAGATTAATTTCAAAATAAAACAAAAATTAACAAAATAAAATTGATCAATTCAATTGTTACGTTTGATCATTGATATAATTGAAATTCAAATTATAAGGATTTCCTATTTTTTAGCATAGAAATTAATTGGGATATAATAATTTATTACAGTGAGTCAATACAAAAGAAAATTTAAATAAAATTGCATAGTCAAAAATTATGTATATGCATTGCATAAATAATAATATATATTTAAATATATATGGATACGCGGATACATAAAAATGTTTTTATAAATAGATATAAAATAAATATGTCTTTTATATCACACTGTTTAAATAATTTAATTTAAATTCATATTTATATATATATAGACAGATATAGTTAAATACTTCAAAAAATTAAATTGGGCATCTACCTTTATGTATAAGGTGGTCATCTCCGTCTATATGTTATTTATACAAATTATTAATTACTGTATATTATACATACAAAGACTATATCAGCAATTTATTCTAACGATCATTTATTTAATAATAATTTATCTGTTTAAAATTTAAAAAAAGAAGAAGTTTTTCCCTTTAAAATACTTCTCTACCATAAATATGTATAAAGTATGAAGGTTTGCCGATAGTACATGATATGATGATATCCAACAGTGTTATATTAAGAGGTTTTATTAAGTTATACAAAGAGTACAGGATATGTAAAATATGCTTATGTTTATTGTAATACCTTCTGAACCACAATTATTCATGAAATAATGTTTTAATTTACATATTTTTCAAAGAAAAATGTATAGCAATAATATTTTTATTACATATTTAAACACCTTAAAATTGATACATATATAATAATATTATGTATCAAGGACAGAAGAATACATTTTATTTCATTTTAATTAAATTCTTTTGAATTTAAAACAACGATCATATGATGATCTAGTGTTTTAAGCGCAGTGGAATGGGAAATAGTATTTTAAAAATAATATTTATAATAAAAAAAATTATGATTGCAGGCGTTAAATATTTTAAATAAAACATTTTATTTTAAGAAATATATAAATATATACTCAAAATAAGGCAAAATAAATTCGTAAACAAAATAATAATAATTTAATTAATGATCATTCATTTTTACAATATTTTCTATATACATATAATATAATTTTTTTTATTTTGCCTACATTTCTACATGAATTCTTAATAAAATTAAATTAAAAACATTTTATAACTTATTCTTAAAAATGGTTATATTTAAATTAGCGTATAATTTTTTATATAATATTAATCAAAGAAAGATTTTTCAAAATTTTTTCTTATTCCAGTTTAACAGGATACATATGGGTTTTATACAATTAGCATTGTTTTGTTATGGATACACACAAATTCGACGTTATATTCCTCTATGCAACTGGTAAATAAGCAACTTGAACACATTTATTTGGTGGATGACCAATATATTGATCGGGACATCTACAATACGGTGGGGTACCGACTGTACCTGTCGGACATTCTTCAACGATACATCGCTGTAATTCACGACATTCTGGTGGAATACCACCATTTGAACATCTACAGTATGGGAATGTGCCGGTTGTACCCTTTGGACATGTTTCAACACATCGTTTTACTGCGGGACACTTACAATCTGGATATCTGCCAATTGTACCATTCGTACACGTACCGCAATCTGGATATGTACCGGTTAATGGTTGACGACATCCACAATTTGGATAGATACCTTCACTGTCGGATGGACAGGTTTTACATACGGGATAGCGACCAACGGATGGTGGTTTACATTGACAATCTGGATATGTACCCACACTATCACTTGGACATACACCACAATCAGGATATTTTCCTGTTTTGGGTTGTTGGCATCGGCAATCGGGATAAATACCAACGCTATCGGCTGGACATACTTTACATTCGGGATATCGGCCAACTGATGGTGGTTTACATTGACAATCTGGATATGTACCTACACTATCACTTGGGCATACACCACAATCAGGATATTTTCCTGTTTTGGGTTGTTGGCATCTACAATCTGGATAAATACCAACACTATCGGCTGGACATACTTTACATTCGGGATATCGGCCAACTGATGGTGGTTTACATTGACAATCTGGGTATGTACCTATACTATCACTTGGACATACGCCGCAATTTGGGTAAATACCTGTTTTTGGTTTTTGGCATCTACAATCTGGATATATACCCTCACTGTCGGTTGGGCATGATTTACATTCAGGATAGCGACCAACTGATGGTGGTTTACATTGACAATCTGGATATGTACCTACACTATCACTTGGACAAACATCGCAATCGGGATATTTTCCTGTTTTTGGTGACCGACATCTACAATCGGGATATGTACCTTCGCTGTCCGATGGGCATACCCGACAATCATTTGGCCATGTTCCACTTAATGGTGCTTTGCATCGGCAATTAGGCCAATCTCCATCAGAATCACCGGGACAATCGCATAATGGCCAAATACCAACTGAAGGTCTTGGACATCGACAATCTGGATATGTACCTTCACTTCCAGCCGGACACTTACAGTCGGGGAATTTACCAATGGCTGGTGCTATACAATTACATTCAGGGAAATTACCGGTACTTCCGGTTGGACAATAATATTCTTCTCTTTTATGACAATCCGGTGGATTCCCTGAATATCCTTCAGGGCAATACAGTTTTTGACAATATGGATAAGTTCCACTGTATCCAAGTGGACATTCTGGTTTTGGTGCATGACAATTTGGTTGATAATCACCTTCCCATCCGGGCGGACAAGCTATTTTTTTACAATTTGGATACTCTCCGTACGTATACGATGGACATATTTGTCGACAATTTGGTGGAACACCAACTGTACCATGTGGACACACCGGAACAACATGACAATCTGGATAAATACCACTTTTACCTTCTTGTGCACATGATTTTGGTGCTACACAATATGGATAATATTCACCCGTGTATCCATTTGGACATTTTATTTTTTTACAATTTGGTGGTCGTCCGAATTCAAATGCCGGACATGGCGTATAACAATCTGGGAATGCCCCAATGGTACCACTTTCACATAATTGCACCTTTGGGTGAAACGTTTCAGGTTTCGGTGTCAATAGGTAATCGGGGCCCAAACAATTTGGATAGGTTCCGTGAAATGGCGCTATACATTCACATGCTGCACGATATCGTATAGCTCTTGGACCACAATCATTCGTGGATAAATGTGATACATCTGCATAAATCACAGCAATGCATATTTGAAATGTAAATATATACTGGAAAATAATTTTAAAAAATTTAATAATTGATTGATTATTGTGTGATGAAAATTATATTTGGTATATATAAAACAGAAATAAATTCATAACTTTAATAATAAATTAAACGTGTTCATTATTTGGGATTGAAAAAGTTTTAAACAATCTATCAAATATTAAAATATTCCTTTTACACTTGTCACGAATAATGTGATGTGATTTTTATATTTTTATTTTATGATTTGTGATCACAAAATTCTTTATGCCAGTTTTTCTACGTAAATATTTATTTCAATTTCCTAACCACATGGACAATTTAAATTTAATCTGATAACGCCGACCCAAATATTATTGAAGTATTTTTTAATATATTTTATGCTTAAATAATATATTTTATTATTATATTAAAAATATGGTTTTATTTAAAAGAACAAAATTATTTATTATTTATTATTATTTTATATAAAATTAATACATTTTCACAGACAAGATAATTTTAAAATTAACGAAATGATGAGTTCTATAATTGCCATATTTGTCGCATTTCAAATGTGTATTCTTTTAAATAATTAAATAATTGTTTTTTATTTTAAATGGGTCTATATCATTTGGAATTTCATTATTATATTGGTATTATATTTTTTTAAGCTCCTGAACGATTTAAATTAAATTCACATTTAAATACAATACATTTTTAACATAGTCCATTCGCTTTATTTGTATCGAATAAAAATCATATTGAAACCATTTTTAAGCAACCACATTTGTTGAAATTTATTTAAGGAAAAAAAAATTTTTTTAATTGCTATCACTTAAATAAATTAAATTAATAGACATTATTGTCTGATTACACTAAGATGAAAAAAAAACCTAAATGGATCACATTTTACACAAATGAACAGTAATTAGAATCGAACAACAAGCACACACATTGGGTAATGCATTGTTATAATTCAAATACAAATTATTTCAAAAAAAAAATTTAATAGTTAATTAAAACGAATGTTTACCAATAACTTCATTGTTGAATATTTAAATTTGAACTAATAATCTTTGTTACAATTCATCTTCGTTATATATACTTTTGGGTAGTGAATAATTATTTATATATATAATATTAATGTATAAAAGTGATATGGTTTTCATGGAAAATAAAGATGATACTTTTAAACTGGTTTTAATATGTTTAATTTAATTTTTTTTATATTTATTCGTGGTGTAAAAAATAAAATTAAAATAAATCTTTTATTATGTATCGAAATTATAAATTCATAGATATGGTCTGCAAAATGTTAATGGTTATATAATATAATATTCGTATAATGATCTACCCAACTTATAAATATAAAATAAAACGTAAAATTTTGAAAATTTAAAAACGGATTAATATTTAAATTTTTTTTTATATTATACTTATAGCCAATTATAAAGCATATTGTAAACTTAGAAAAGAACAAAAATAAATGTGTGGGTATTACCATGACATTTTTGCTATATAGCAAGTATATATATATATGTAAATAGATCATCCTTACACATTATATTTTATATTTAGATATATAAAAATTTGCATAGTTATGCTATGTAAATAAACGATATATCAATATCAATTGTTTATATTTCAATTCTGTATTTATACGGAAATTGGACTATGTTCATACAAAATTCATTCTACTGATGATCGGTGTTTAACCTTGAAAATCGAAATTAAAAAAAGTGAAATATTTGAATATTATTTAGATTTTTTAGCAATACAAAATTTATACAAAAACCATGAACTGTGGGGGTGTGATATATAAATATCTGTCTCTATGACACGTATGGTATAATATATTTATATCATTCACTTTTATGAACATTATATCATATCGAGATAAATTCATTGTTTTCAAAAAAAAACCAACAATATATTCAATATTATTTACTATATGCCGATCAATATTACTTAGTCCGTACCATATTGATTGAGATCGAACTTCTTTTTATTTAAAAGTACCAAAAATATAAATTTTCTATAAATAAACTTAACATTTAAATTAAGATTATTATGGAGAAAATTAATTAACGTTGTTAATAGTTAATTTATCTAAAAATGTGTTTGTTTTTTTTTTTGCCAAACATTATTGGGAGGATGATTTCAAAATTAAAAGGTATCCTATTTAAGAATATTCACTGTATATATGAATTTTATTAATAAAATATAATGAAAACCATAAAAAAAATATTGATATATATATTAAGCTGTTAAATTTGATAAGAAATCGTGTCAATGTTATTTATTGCGCTGTCTCCGTTTTATTATTATATATATACATAACATTTCGATGTTTATAAAAATAATTTTATGAAAATTAATTTATTACTTTTTAACATTTTTTCAGATTTTCATATTTATTGTGGTTTATAAATATTATTATTATATTGGTTAGCATGTTTTTGGTATAGTGATCATACCTCACATAGATAGGCGAGCCTTGAAATTTCATAATTATATTTAAATAGATCAAAATACATATCATCTAATTAATATTTAATATATAATTTTTAAGAATGCAAGGCACTTCAAACTAATAGCTAAATGATTCGACTGTGAATTAAAACATAGATAATTTCTAATTTGGATTTCTGACATTGAAAATTACTTAAGCTTTTAAATAATTTTCTTATTTAATTTTTTGAATTTCATTATTTTTGTTCTGTTAGTTCGAATATCAAGTTTTAAGAGTTTTAATTTAGTCGATATTTTGAAGCAAAACTCAATAGTTTGAATTACAATTTATTCATTTGTTTTTTCATAAGTTGTGTAATATAGATTTTAGTTAGCAATCACTTAAGCGGTGATAAGGGGGGATATTGGGGGTAATCGATCAACTTCTGATAAACTTTTACTGTGCCACACTAATATATATTTATTTATTATCAATAAAAATGTTTTCATATTGTATCACACCTCCATATGCAAAACTTCAAATAGTAATATTTGTTAGCCCATGCGCAAAATAGCATTCAAGCAATATATAATTATAAAATTTAGACTAATGGCAAATTAAAAAAAAATTTGCTAAAATATATGAAATTTTATTTTGTATTTTGAGTTATAAAAGCACATGTATTGTAGAGAAATTTTATGATTTTAAATAAATTTTGATTAATTTTATTGACTTATAAACTAATATATAGATTAAAAAATATTTCTCTAACTTTGGTATATATACATATTAAAAAAATGATTGATTGGCGATAGTAAAAATAGAACTATGGTGAAATTATTAATAATTGATGAATATTAAGGTGTATCTATAATTTTTAATAGGATGTATAAATATAATCAATTTTGTGTTTCTAACTGATGTTAATAAATAAACGTAACATAATTATAATTAAACGTAACATAAGTATATCAATATCATTAGAGACATAAAAGAAAATCTCGATATAGAATTAACTTAATTATACTTTTTTATCTTCATTTACCTCTTTAGGGATTCTCATTTGTAGAAATATAAACAAATAAACATTATTCATTATTTTAAAGGACATATACTTTGTCATTTGTTAATTCATTTATTTTTATTAGACGTTTATTAATGGAAAGTAAAAAACAATTATGTGATTTTTATTATTTTTGACTTATTTATTATTTATTAAAAGTTTACAAATTACAATTAAAATTTATATTTTTTATATTTTAAAATTTAAAAAGAAAATGTTTAAAGCATTTAATATATTATTATTTGGGTATTCTAGAAACAGACATTTTTTAGTATGTCACGGGTAAATATCGTCCATCTGGTAGACAATGTGGGGGATATCCAATATAACCATCTGGACATCGGCAAAATGGAGGTACACCAATAGTTGGTGGTGGACATTCAGTATCACAGAAGTCTTTAGTACTTCTACAATCGGGATATTCGCCAACTAACGGTGAACGACATTTACAATTTGGATAAATACCATCACTATCGGGCGGGCATGATTGACATGCTGGATAGCGTCCAACTGCTGGTGGTTTACATTGACAATTTGGATATATACCAATACTGTTAGCTGGACAAACACCACAATTTGGATAATTTCCTGTTTTCGGACGACGGCATCTACAATCTGGATATATTCCCTCGCTATCTGGTGGACACACTTGGCAATTAGGATATTTTCCTGTTGCTGGTGGTTTACATTGACAATTTGGATATGTACCTACACTATCACTTGGACATACACCACAATTTGGATAAATTCCTGATTTTGGTCGACGACATCTACAATCTGGATATACACCTTCACTATCTGGTGGACAACCTTTACAATCGGGATATCTACCCACTAATGGAGGTTTACATTGACAATTTGGATATGTACCAGTACTTTCCACCGGGCATATGCCACAACGTGGCCAGTTACCTGTAAATGGTGAACGACATTGGCAATGTGGCCAATCACCTATTGAATCAGATGGACATTTACATATTGGCCAGGTGCCAACCGATGGTGCACGACATCGGCAATCGGGATAAATTCCATCACTGTCCAAGGGACATTTACAATTAGGGAATTTTCCAAGTGCGGGTGCAATACAATTACAATCAGGATATTTACCGGTACTACCAGTTGGACAATAATAATTACAAACTGGATATGGTGCCGTACTACCGGCTGGACATTGACCACATTTTGGATATGTACCCGTTAATGGTGAACGGCATTGACAGTTTGGATAAATACCAATGCTGTCAGCTGGACATGATTTACACGCCGGATATCGACCAACTGCTGGTAGACGGCATTGACACTTTGGATATGAGCCAATACTGTCGGCTGGACAAACACCACAATTTGGGTAAATACCCGTTTTTGGTCGACGGCATCTACAATCCGGATAAATACCTTCACTGTCGGACGGGCATGATTTGCAGTCTGGGTATTGACCGACCGATGGTGGTTTACATTGACAATTTGGATATGTACCCACACTATCCGCTGGGCATATCCCACAATTTGGATAAATGCCTGTTTTTGGTCGACTGCATCTACAATTTGGATAAATACCATCGCTATCGGATGGACATGATTTACAGTCCGGATATTCACCAACAGATGGTGGCTTACATTCACAATATGGATATGTACCTACACTATCCGCGGGGCATACACCACATTTTGGATATGTACCAGTTAATGGTGGAGGACATTGACAGTTTGGATAAATACCAATGCTATCTGCTGGACATGATTTACAGTCAGGATATTCACCAACCGATGGTGGCTTACATTGACAATTGGGATATGTACCTACACTATCAGCTGGGCACACCCCACAATTTGGATAAATACCGGTTTTTGGTCGACGGCAACTGCAATCTGGATAGGTACCTTCGCTATCATTTGGACAACTGCCACAATTTGGATAGTTACCGGTTAACGGTGGCCGACATCGACAATATGGCCATTCACCTTCGGCATTTGGTGGACATTCACAAAAGGGCCATGTGCCAACGGACGGTGCACGACATTTACAATTGGGATACAATCCATCACTGTCTGGTGGACATTTACAACTGGGATAATTTCCAATTGCTGGCGGTATACATCTACAATCAGGATAATCTCCTATTGAATCAGATGGACAATATTCCTCGAGTAGACGGCAATTTGGTGGTAATCCTCGGAATCCCGTTGGACATTTTTCGTCAGGTAAATATTTTAATGATATTTTACCATTAACTGCCGTGATTATTAACAAACAAGCAATGCCTATGCACTAAAGTGGAAATGATACACAAAAATAAAAAAGAATAACAAAATTAATTCATACAATTTAATCAAAATTCAAAAATATTTATAAAACATATTTTGTTTAAAATAGTTTAATTGATTGAATATTATTTGATTTAAACGAAATGGAATTGGTGGCTTACATTCACAATAAAAAAAAGAATTAACAACAAAGGTTATATGTTAAAATTTTGTAAATAAACATTATTATTAGATAGTGTACGATTTAAATTCTTTAAATAACTTATTATTGTATAAATATGCAATATGGATATATAAATAAATTCAAATTCAAAACTATAACAATTCATATTATAAACAAGCAAAGTTGTGCATCTAACATTAGAACGAATAAAATATAAGATTTAACGTTTAATGTTTTATTAATATAAAATGAAATGATTTTGAATATATATTGACATAATTTTATTAAATAACTATAACAATTTTTCATTATATCACTTTTATTTGTAACTTATATAACTTTGAATTTGTTTAACTATAATATGCTTATTAATTTTTATTACCAGTAACTGCTGCATCTTTTCAAATTTAAAATTAAACTAACAAAAAATTTAGACTATTTTTACAATTTATATGAAAATTTTAGCATTGCTAAATATAGGTATAATAAATTTATTAAATTATTTTTATTTAATATATATATATATATATATAGATAAAACATATACACTTGGTATTATAAAACCGATAATTTTAAACTGGTTTAATTACTTTTGGATATTATATATATATTTATTTGTATTTACTTATCTATGCGAAAAATCGGTGGAGGATGTATCTTAATAAATATTCCATTTTAATATAACATACAGCCAAATACAACAACCGGAAAACATAGATTTTTGATAATAACGAGTTTAATTTAACCAAAGTTTATCAAATATATATTATTAAGTGAGATCTTTAAACTTTAACATTTTCTAAAGTTATGTATTGAGAAGTTTTGAAACAAAAAACAACTAACAAAATAGACAAATGATATACATTTTTAGCAAAAAATTAATTTTTGTAAAAAAAAACTAAAACACGTGTGCCGTTAATTTTTATTGTCGTTTTTATTTAATATATGATCATTAACCGCGCAAAAATTAAATAATAATTTTCCTCGACGAATCTGAGTTTACCATAATGTTCGTCCTTTAAGCAAATCCCTTTACCAATTAGACGTATATAAAAATTCCTTGTTCAAATGATACTGTATTCTTAATCCTTCATTTAAAAAACGCATAAAATGTTGGTATAATCAAAATATTTTGATATAAATATCAAAAAAAAATATTCATTTTAAAAATGTATGATGGCATAATAAACTATATATTTATTAGTTAATAGTATATCATATAATTAATTTAATTTTAATGCATATGTTAAATAAATTAACTTTTTTTATTTTTATTTGTTTTATATTTTAATATATATAAATTAAATTCGACAGAGGTTTCTTATAAACAATTATCTTCAATTTTAAAACAATTATCAGGCGGATAGCCAACATATCCGCAAGGGCATCTGCAAAACGGACGTTTACCAATTGATCCAGGCGGACATACATCACTGTTATCACAATCTTGAAGTTTTACACATTTTTTATTAATAAGGCATTTTCCCGGACATGTTTCATAGCATTCATCATTGGGGCATGTACAATTTGGTTTTTTGCCGGTGCACGGATATTCACATTTCTCATCAGGACACTTACAATTTGGTTTTATGCCTGTACATGGATATTCACATTTCTCATCTGGACACTTACAATTTGGTTTATTTCCAGTACATGGATATTCACATTTCGCATCTGGACATTTACAATTTGGTTTATTTCCAGTACATGGATATTCACATTTCTCATCTGGACATTTACAATTTGGTTTTATGCCGGTGCATGGATATTCACATTTATTGTCTGGACACGTACAATTTGGTTTAATTCCTGTGCATGGATAATCACATTGTTCAGGACACTTACAATTTGGTTTTATGCCTGTACATGGATATTCGCATTTCTCATCTGGACATTTACAATTTGGTTTTATGCCTGTGCATGGATATTCACATTTCTCATCAGGGCACTTACAATTTGGTTTTATGCCTGTACATGGATATTCACATTTCTCATCTGGACACTTACAATTTGGTTTTATGCCTGTACATGGATATTCGCATTTCTCATCTGGACATTTACAATTTGGTTTATTTCCAGTACATGGATATTCACATTTCTCATCTGGACATTTACAATTTGGTTTTATGCCGGTGCATGGATATTCACATTTATTATCTGGACATTTACAATTTGGTTTTATGCCCGTACATGGATATTCGCATTTCTCATCTGGACATTTGCAATTTGGTTTAATCCCTGTACATGGAAATTTACATTTGTTTTCGGGACATATACAATCTGGATATGTGCCTGTACATGGATGCTTACAAGATGGACATGAACAATTTGGTTTTACCCCTGTACATGGTAATTCACAAGTATTCAATATAGTTGTATCACAAGAGTCTTCAACTTGTAGCCGCCCATCTGGACAATATAATGGTGTACAAATTGGCGGTTTGCCAGTATATCCTGGTGGACAAGTATCGGGTGGCGGTGGCGGTTTACAATTCGGTTGATATTTGCCAATCCAACCCGGTGGACATGGTACAAGAATGGGCGTACAATCTTTTGGTGGACCGGTATAACCCGGTTGGCATGGTAATACAATACAATTTGGATATTCACCAATTTTTCCTTCATCATAACATGTGGGATTACGATATGGTGGAGTACAATTTGGCACATAATCGCCTATCCAACCCGAATGACACGGAATTTTCGAACAGCTATCATCAGATTTGCGTATTTCAAATGGCGGACAGGGTAGTAAACATTTTCTACCATATTTTATCAATTGACGACCTTCATTATCTTTGCCACAAGGTGCTTCGGTAACTGGAGGTGGTTCGGTAATTGGTAAATATGATGGTCCAAAACAAAATGGATATGTACCGTGAAATACTGGTAAACATTCACAAACCGCACGTGGTTTATGTGCCTTTGGTCCACATTCTAAATCATATGCACAAATTTTGATTATAATAACTGATGATATAATTAACTGAAAATAGACATTTTTTATTCACAATATATTATTACGTTTAGATGTAAAAGTAATACTAATTTAAATAAAATAAATTTAATTTTTACAAAAACCAAACATTGTATGTGTTATATTTATAGAATAGTTCAATTTAAATTGATATAAACAAACTAAATTGAATATTTATTTCGATCAACAAATATATTCCAATAATTTTGGGGTAATATATGTGGAATATACTAATGTACTTCAACATTTTATGGAATAATCCTGAATTATTAAAATAAACATCGTTTGAGAATTCAATTCAGTTGTCAGTGTGTAACTAATATTTCAACAATATCATTTATTTTCAAAATATTATATTGTGCCCAAATTCAAATGTTAATAACAATAAATTTTCGCCACAACCGACGGTTAATTTTAACGTCTGACAACGGTATTTTGTTTATAATGACGACCAACTGCAAAGATAGGTATGTAACTCTGTGTGAACATTCATATTGGGAAATAAGTGAAAAACACAAAACACTATTGCTGTTTTCAGTATGATTCCCTGAATTATAGATAGGTTGCTACACCACAGAGATTACGATTTGAACATGTTATTAATTCAGTGTTAAATACAATTATTATTTTAGTTTTTTTTTGCATTTAACAATCGAAAGTGTATTTTTTATTTATAAATGTGTGATTTTGTTGAAAATCGTTGCTTTGGCAAATACACATTTCTGCTATGATGTAACAAAAAAAACACAAATTTTAACACACAAATGAGAGAATAACAACAACACGAATAGTAAGAAATTAAAATTAAAAAAAAAAAATAAATAAAATAATAATAATTTTTAATTTTTAAAATAAATAAGTGTAAGAATAATTTTCTACCAATAATCTCATCATGGTTACAACCGAACAGTATATAAACTAAAATTACCAAAATAATTTTCTGGGCTTTTATATATAAATGAAAACATACTTTTGGATGGCTAATTAATCATAAAAGGTAAAAATATACATAAATAGTAGTATATGCATGCTAAAATAATACAAACTTGTTTATTTGTGTAATTTTTTTTTTTTATAAAAAATTCATATATTTATTGAATTAAAATTGGTATACATTAATTATGTGATGATGATACTTTGTCAAAATTATTATACAAAATAATGCAAACTATTAATCAAATACATTTTTATAAATATTCATATATATATATATATATCGAAAATGAATATAATTTAATATATTTAGATATATTTATTTATAGTATTTTATTTATACACCTCTGATAAATGATAAATATGTACATATATTTGATCAAATACATACGTAGGTTAGATGGGGGAATGATTGATAATATAGATATCGTGATGCATTGGCATCTATGTGCATTTTAATGACATCACCAACAGTCAATTATGGTTTTTAAATTAATGATTTTGATCGAAGGTAATCATCGATGATAATCGCAAAACCTTATTTAGAATGCCTTTAATGTCAATGAACAGATGTTTTTCAGGAGTAAACCAACATTTTACAACATAATAGATTTTATAATAGAATATAGAAGAATTATACCTAAACATTTTGAAAAAGATTTTTAGAGAGTTATAAGCCCTATTTATTATTCACACATACAAATTGCAAAAGCAAATTGTGTCAAACACGACCACCCAATACATTTTTTGTTTACCATAATTCTAATTTAAATAATTATGAACTATAAATAAATAAGTTTAAAAATACAATTAATTTGTTATCGGTTGCATAATTATGTGCAATTTTAATAAGGAAAGATAAATTTCATTCATCGGTTCTTCATATTAAACTGCATTCATCATTTATCTTAAAACAATTATCTGGAGGATATCCAACATGCCCACAAGGGCATCTACAATATGGCCGTTTTCCGATAGAACCAACTGGGCACGTTTCGTCGTCATTGCAAATTTCTGATTTATGGCATTTGGATAAACATTCTTTACATTCGGTATCACAGCATTCAGTTACAGATCCTTCACATAATTGTTTACAACATTTACCATTTGATAAACGAATTTCTCCTAATGGACAATCATCACAGCATTTGGTGGGTGAATCTTTACATGGTATTCTACCAATTGGACATTTATTATCACAACATTCAGTTACCGATCCATCACATAATTGTTTACAACATTTACCATTTGTTAAAGGAATTTCTCCTAATGGACAATCATCACAGCATTTGGTGGGTGAATCTTTACATGGTATTCTACCAATTGGACATTTATTATCACAACATTCAGTTACCGATCCATCACATAATTGTTTACAACATTTACCATTTGTTAAAGGAATTTCTCCGGATGGACAATCATCACAGCATTTGGTGGGGGAATCTTTACATGGTGTTTTACCAATTGGACATTTATTATCACAGCATTCAGTTAACGATCCTTCACATAATTGTTTACAACATTTACCATTTGATAAACGAATTTCTCCGGATGGACAATCATCACAGCATTTGGTGGGTGAATCTTTACATGGTATTTTACCAATTGGACATTTATTATCACAGCATTCAGTTAACGATCCTTTACATAATTGTGTACAACATTTACCATTTGATAAACGAATTTCTCCTGATGGACAATCATCACAGCATTTGGTGGGTGAATCTTTACATGGTGTTTTACCAATTGGACATTTATTATCACAGCATTCAGTTAACGATCCTTCACATAATTTTTTACAACATTTACCATTTGATACACGAATTTCTCCTGATGGACAATCATCACAGCATTTGGTGGGTGAATCTTTACATGGTATTTTACCAATTGGACATTTATTATCACAACATTCAGTTAACGATCCTTCACATAATTTTTTACAACATTTACCATTTGATAAACGAATTTCTCCTGATGGACAATCATCACAGCATTTGGTGGGTGAATCTTTACATGGTATTTTACCAATTGGACATTTATTATCACAGCATTCAGTTACCGATCCTTCACATAATTGTTTACAACATTTACCATTTGATAAACGAATTTCTCCTGATGGACAATCATTACAGCATTTAGTGGGTGAATCTTTACATGGTATTTTACCAATTGGACATTTATTATCACAACATTCAGTTACGGATCCTTCACATAATTGTTTACAACATTTACCATTTGATAAACGAATTTCTCCTAATGGACAATCATCACAGCATTTGGTGGGTGAATCTTTACATGGTATTTTACCAATTGGACATTTATTATCACAGCATTCAGTTAACGATCCTTCACATAATTGTTTACAACATTTACCATTTGATAAACGAATTTCTCCTGATGGACAATCACTACAGCATTTGGTAGGTGAATCTTTACATGGTATTTTACCAATTGGACATTTATTATTACAACATTCAGTTACGGATCCTTCACATAATTGTTTACAACATTTACCATTTGATAAACGAATTTCTCCGGATGGACAATCATCACAGCATTTGGTGGATGAATCTTTACATGGTATTTTACCAATTGGACATTTATTTTCACAGCATTCAGTTAACGATCCTTCACATAATTTTTTACAACATTTACCATTTGATAAACGAATTTCTCCTAATGGACAATCATCACAGCATTTGGTGGGTGAATCTTTACATGGTATTTTACCAATTGGACATTTATTATAACAGCATTCAGTTAACGATTCTTCACATAATTTTTTACAACATTTACCATTTGATAAACGAATTTCTCCTAATGGACAATCATCACAGCATTTAGTGGGTGAATCTTTACATGGTATTTTACCAATTGGACATTTATTATCACAGCATTCAGTTAACGATCCTTCACATAATTTTTTACAACATTTACCATTTGATAAACGAATTTCTCCTGATGGACAATCATCACAGCATTTGGTGGGTGAATCTTGACATGGTATTTTACCAATTGGACATTTATTATCACAGCATTCAGTTAACGATCCTTCACATAATTTTTTACAACATTTACCATTTGATAAACGAATTTCTCCTGATGGACAATCATCACAGCATTTGGTGGGTGAATCTTTACATGGTATTTTACCAATTGGACATTTATTTTCACAACATTCAGTTAACGATCCTTCACATAATTGTTTACAACATTTACCATTTGATAAACGAATTTCTCCTGATGGACAATCATCACAGCATTTGGTGGGTGAATCTTTACATGGTATTTTACCAGTTGGACATTTATTATCACAACATTCAGTTAACGATCCTTCACATAATTTTTTACAACATTCACCATTTGTTAAATGAATTTGTCCCAATGGACAATAAAAATCACAGCATTTAGTAGGTATATCTTCACACGGTTTTTTGCCAATCGGACATTTATTATCACAGCATTCGGTGAACGATCCTTTACATAATTCTTTACAACATTTACCATTTGATAATCGTTTTTCACCTGATCGACAATCATCACAACAATTTGGATATGTTCCGTTACACGGTGGAGCACAACATTCACCACCTGGTCCGGCTGATTTACCATCAGGACAATATAACCTCAAACAATTGGGATATATACCTGTAAATCCAATCGGACATGAATGTGAGGGTGGCTCACAGTTTGGTTGGTATGTGCCTGTCCAACCATATGGACAAGGTACTTTTGGTATGGGCTCACAATTTGGATGTATGCCACGAGTACCTGGTGGACATTGTGGTGGCAATTGAATACAGATTTTTTTTGATCTATGGTAATATTCATTTGCACCGCATATATGAATATATGTTGACTTGCAATTCGGGTATGTTTCACCTTCCCATCCATATGGACATGGTTTATATTGACAAACACCATTAATTTTTATTTGAAACGGTTTTTCACATTGTGGTTTTGGTGGTAAATGACAATTTGGGGGTGTCCCGTATAATTGACGTCCGTCATCATCGAAACCACATCTAGGTGGTGGTGTTGTGTGAACCGGTAAATAATCAGGTCCTAAACATCTTGGATACGTTCCACGAAATGGTAATATACATTCACATGCACCATTGATTTTTGCACCACCTGGTCCACATTCTCTTTCATTAGCATGGGATTTCACTATCACCAATAAAAATGCACAAATGAATTGCTGTAACAAAAAATAAAATAAATAATGTTACATATTAAAAGATGCAATTTTTATATAATATTTAATTTCAAATTTAGGTTTGGCGATCTTCGAATCCATAAATGTCTTCTTTCAATAATTTGCATTGTAACAATTCACTTATTTTACCAACTTTCATACCTTCGTATTAAACAATATCTATATTAAATTTCGATTTTCTATATTTTTTTAATTTTTATTCACTTACCAAAATCTTCATGATTATATTGTTAACAATAGACTAAAAAATTCTTTGCTAAATTTATGGTTATATATTAAATTGCAAATTTATATTACACTATTATGATATATTGTCAATTTGTATATTTCTCTAAAATACATGTACGAAATTCAATACAAAATAAAAAAAAATTAAAAAGTATGCGATATTCTTTTTTTTTATCTTAAAGCAATTTGATTAGCACAATTTATAAAACATGCTAATTTTTTTCTTATAGAATTACATCATATATACACTTTTGCAAATATATTTTTTCGGTATATGCTGTATTTGTGACAGAATTCTATTTAACTCTGTTTTAATTGATTGGAGGATGTAGAGACAATTACACACATTTTATTTTTATTATACCTAAGCCGTCGACATATATTATATATCTGCGCGTTTATAATTAACAATTATAATAAATTTATGGTAATGTCTTGATTCGTAAATAAATACTATACCAAAAAAGAAAAAAAAAATTAAAGAAAAATATTAATTATTACCAATTAATTTAATTTGCAACATTTAATAATAGACATTTGATATTTAAATATATAGGTGAGAACTGCATTTTTGTTTTTTAGTTAAATGTCTTTAAATACTTTGTATATTACTAAAATAATTAGGTAAACAATTGATTTTTTTCCAAATATGTTATCTACTATCAGTATCAATTTATAATATTCTATATAATAAATTAGTAAATATGGAACTTGATGGTTGAATAATAAATATAATAAACATGCATTTTATTGCAAATGTATTCATAGTTTATTGATTATGGCTGAAATAACATGGTTTAATTATAGACGTTCACTTTAGAGTTCTTTACAAATAGTCATAAGATATCTCAGGGTTACTATATATATATAATGACACCAAATGTCAAGTACCAATTTTAATTATCAACATCAACCACAAAAAAAACAATCATAATTGGTTAATTGGTAATACAGTAAAGTGTATATAATATTGTGTTATAAGTTTAATTTATATAGCAACAGGTACAGGTCATAAATTGAATTGCAGAGAGAATAAGAATTGCTCGGTATCAACATTAGCTGATATAAACATAGTCATAATGACGATGAACAAATTAGTTACACTATTCGAAAATATAGGAAAATAATAAAAAAAAAATATCAAAAATTTAAACTTAATATGTTAAAAATTTAATTTAATTTGATTCATTTTTATAAATCAATTTAATGGTAATCATTTGTATATGGCAGACTTTAATTGCACCGTATTTAGGCACGTGTATTTAATATACATATATAATAACTAAATACAAATACATTATTATTTTCCGGTTATAAATCATTCAGACAATATAATCTTTTCTTTTTTTTTGTTGAATAAATTTAGATAGATAATTTGGTATATAAGATAAGGAATGGTGTATTTTAACAATGAAGGTATTAAATAACCCACAGAATATAACGATTGTTGAAATGTCAATAGTTTTTTGATGATATAAGATATTTTTAATTATTATTCAAATTAAAGTTTGATAAATATTTTAATAGTGAATTTAAATCCGTATTGTGTTTTCTTGTGTGTTATATAGCAAAACCAAAATCAGCAAAAAGAGTGTTATTTTTATTTAAAATTTTTAAATTGTTAATTTATAAAGTATACGTATAAGAATTTTTTTTACCAATAATAAACATATAAATTCAAATGTTCATTTGATAAAAACTTGTTTTAATGTTTTAAAATAAAATAAAAAAAATCATTAAAACTTAAGATTCAAAAAATATTCTTTTATATAAATTAACATAAATACCTAAATAGAAATACTATAAAACCTCTTTTTAAATTTTTTTTAATTTTATTGATTATAGAGAGATAAAATTTATTATGCTTAAAATTGATTTGCCCAATAAATGGAAAAATTCTTATAAATAAAAAAAATTTTTTGATTACACGTAAATACTATAATTAAAATACAAAAAAAAGAACTTCAATGGAGTTTATATACTTTCATTTTCTATCGGTATAGAATTTGATAATTCCCAAAATAAATATGTACACTATATCCATACGTTGTTACTTATTTTGAGTAATGTAATATTTATTTAAAAAATAAAGTAATAATTTTTAAATATTATATATGAATTTTATAAAACACAAACAAACAAATAATAATGTTATATAATTCAAAAAATAATAAATTTTATTAAAATAAACATTTTAATTTGATGTATTATAAAAATCAAATTATATATTTCACTTTTAATATGTTTCTACTTTATTTAATCAGCTTCGTAATTTATTACTTAAAACACAATTATTCGGTGGATGACCGCTGTAACCATTGGGACATCTACAATATGGTGGTTTACCAACAGTTTTCGGTGGGCATTTTTCTGATTCAATTTTATCCCGTTGCGATTGAACGCACGTTGGTGGCACACCATTATTTGCGCATTTACAGTATGGTGGATGACCAATGGTACCAATTGGGCAAGCGGTTATAACCGTTGGACACGGACAATTTGCACACGCATTCGCTGTACGACAATCGGGATAATTTCCAATTAACGGTGATTTACATTCACAATTTGGCCAAATGCCTGACGATGGTGAACGACATTTACAATTTGGATAAATACCAATGCTATCCGTTGGACATTTACAATTTGGCGGTGTTCCAATGGCACCCTTTATACAACCACCACAATTTGAACCAACACAGGTACTCTCACTACAATTTGGCCACGTACCCTTTAATGGTACACGACATTTACAATTCGGATAAACACCTGTACTGTCCGCTGAACAACCACATTTTGGATACGTACCAATTGCACCTTTTATACATACACCACAATCTGGGTAGTTTCCAGTCAACGGTGGTTTGCAATTACAATTTGGATAAGTACCAATGCCATTTGTTGCACATTTACAATCTGGATACACACCGATGGCAGGCGGTCGGCATCTACAATTCGGATGAATACCGAGTGTTTCTGGTGGACAAGTCTTACAATCGGGATATTTTCCAACAGCTGGCGGTACACACTTACAATTTTTACATTCAACGCTACATGCCGGATGTACCCCAATTAAATGGACTGGACATTGACAATCGGGAAATATGCCCTCTTTTGGTGATAAACATCTCCTTATAATTTTACAATCGGGATACGTACCATCGTAACCGGTAGGACAATATATTTCTTGACAATGTGGATATATTCCGGTTGTACCCGGACGACAATCTTGTTTTGGTGTCGTACAATTTGGTTGATAGTTTCCTATCCATCCGACTGGACATTCAATTCGTTTGCAATCGGGATAGATACCGTGTTCGTATGGTGGACATAATTTACGACAATCTGGTGGTGTACCCACATAACCCGATTCACAACTGGGCGGGACATCATAACAATTTGGATAAATACCAAGTTTACCCAAATTCCAACAATGAATCGGTGCAATACAGTTTGGTTTAAATTCACCTTCCCAACCATCGGGACACGGACTGCGTACACAATTTGGTGGTACACCAATGAAATTCTCCGGACACGGTTCTATACAATTTGGATACACTCCGATTAACGGTTGCTTGCAAAATGGTTTTGGCGTTGTGTTTGGAGCTATTGTTGTTTTTGGTAAATAACCGGGTCCTAAACAATTCGGATAGGTACCAGAAAATGGTGGTCTACATTGACATTCTGCACCAATTCTTGTTCCACCCGGTCCACATTCCTTTTTACCAGCGACTTTGTTGGATTGTGTCGTAGTAATCAATATCACTATTGATACAATATACTGAAATAAAATAATAAAAATATACAAATATTTTTTCGTTATATATTAATTTTTATATAAGTTATTTTTTTTAACTAAATATGAATTTATTTATTTGCAATTCGGATTGAACAATTAAAACAACTATTATAAAATAATCTAACATATTAATGAATTTAGTTTTCATTGAAAACAATCATTAATTGATATCAAAATAGCAAAAGTTAAATACACTTAATGTTAAATAAACAAATTTTGGTAACATCTCAATTTCTAATTTGATATCACTTTGATATATTTTAATTAAACAGATTTCTAAATTAATATTTACTGATTTTATACAATAAAATATAAAAACTTTTCCAATGTTGAATAAAGAACTTTAAAATAAAATTTACCAATAAATAGTGCATCATTACCAACGGATGTGATTCGCAAACTAATATGTTAAATTAATTTTATAAACTCTTATAGGTAATATTTGATAACTTGGATTGCTTATTTCTTTCTTTTTTTAAACTTAACTATCAATTGTCAATATAACAGAATCATACATATATAATAGATAGAGGATTCACAAATCCTGTATTATATTTTACAAAATAACCAGTTTCCTAATTATACAAAGTCTCGTAAATTATTATCAATGCATATATATACTATATCTTAATATATATAATACATGATATGCTATGATATACCGATTCGTATTTATGCAAATACAATATGGATATACCATATGCGGATAAAAGGAATATAATTTTATTTCTATATAAATTCATTATATCATCGAATAAAAAAAAATACATATACCTACAGAGATAATAATCAGAACGTTAGAACATAATGATATAACCATATTTATATATACATATACTAAAAATATATGAGATTAGTCACCGGTAAGAACTTTTTTAACTATGTTTGCTTGAAATATATCGCAAGGTAATATATTTAATTTTTTTTTCTGATTTAAATTCATTTATAGTTTGTGTTTTATTATAATTTTGTTTATTTTAGTTATTTTCCATATACTGAAAACTTGAGAATCAAAATCAAGAGTGATTTTTAAAACAGATAAATATAATTTTATAACATTAAAACTAGTTGTGCAAATAATAAAAGGAATGCTGTTTTTTTTTACAATTTGCAAATTTGAGACGTTACCCCCGTGAACCTCTCAAGTCTTAATTTAAAACTTAATGTCAAAATTCTAAAACTATATATTGTTTGGGAAATTTTTATGATCCTCGGTATCACCATCATGGCATGGTATGTATCAAATAGATTTTTTATTTTCTTATACGATTTTTATGAAATCATCGCGAATTAAGAATATATATTTAACGTATACAATTTATCATCTTGTAAATGATATAAATTGCTTAATATATATATATTATTTTATATATGGAATGTAATAATAATAAACTGCATTCACCATTTTTAATTTTGTATATTTAATATAAAAATAGTATAATATACCCAAATGACATACTAATGAAAAGAATTTTATTACTAAATATCATTCTAATAAAAAAATTGCATTAAAACACATGAAGCGAAACAGCTAGCTTTCAAATTATTTAAAATTATAATAAGGTATATCAAATGTTTTCTTAACTTATATTACGTCTATGAAAAATATCACTGTCTATAAATTATATAGATGAATGCCGGATTTCGTTATGCTTAAAGAAAAATTTTGTCGATAAATAAAATAATAGCCCAGATACAAATTAAACACTTAACTTGCTTTATAGAAAAATTTTTTTTTATTAAGAGATCCGGTATTAGAATAAAATTTAAAAAAGGCCATTAACACACAAGTGATAAGATTATACAGTTATGTACATAACTCACATATTCTTTTAAATTTAATGACAAACTTTATTTAGTTATATATACGAATAGCATTAATAATTCTTATCAGATATACAATTATATATATTTAGCGGTCAGTGGTATGTTAAAAAGAGTAAATATTTTTTATATAGTTTCTATTAAAAGGAATAATATTTCATATTACAACTAGTTTCAAAGTAATAAAAAAATATAATTAAATAAAAAGAAAACAAATGATCGACAGATAAAATATCAACAAACAAATACATTAAGAGATTAAAAATGCGAATGATTAATTTTTGTCAAATTATATAATAAAGTGTGTTGGAATTTTTCTTTGACAAATAATTTTACGATGTACTTAAATTTGCTATATGATTTATATTTTAAGATATTCATAGACACTATATTTTTTTAAAAAATTTTTCAAAAAATAAAAACTTAAAAAACAACATAAAGATACAATTAATTATTGTAACTGTTTTGAATAGTATTGTTAAAATATATGATAGATTAATGATCTATCAATGATGGATGCATATATTAATATTCGATTGATATTGATACTTTTATAGACGCGGAAGATTTATAAATGAAATTAACATTTAATTTTTGGCGATTTTCTATATTTTTACTAATCCATACCCATACAGTGTTTAAGTTCTTATGAGTTTAAATAATTAATTTTATAAATAGAAAATGATTTGAATGAATAACAAAAAATGATAAACAAATACATCGATTATATTTGAGAGTGTATACAAATTATAAAAAGTTAAACGGAATCCACTTTTAAACATATTATACATATAATACATATAAAACATTTTCATATTTTAAAACTTTATTATAAATAATAAATATATATACATATTATAAAATAATTTAACTTTAAAAATCTATAAATTTAAATATTTGTTTATTCGTAATAAACGAAAAAAAAAATACTAAATTATATACTATTTTTCGTTTTTGGAGGTAAATAATCGTTTGGTGGTAAATAACCTTCTGTAATTCGATTATCTGTTGGTTTACAATTTGGTGGTTCTCCATCGTAATTTGGTGGACATCTACAATTTGGATAATCACCGATGGTACCCGATGGACAATACAATTCTTGACAATTAGGCCATTTACCTGGTCGATCCGGTGGACATGTCGGTTCATACGTACAATTTGGTTGATATTCACCTTTCCATCCATCGGGACATTTAATTTTACGACAATTTGGTGGACGTCCATAGTGATATGATGGACATGGTTCATAACAATCATCTGGATATGTTCCAATTTTACCAATTGGACATTCTATATACGGTACATATTTATAACAATTTGGATAAATTCCAACTTCACCCTTTGGACAGGGTATATACGTGCAATTTGGTTGAAATTCACCTTTCCAACCGGGTGGACATCGAATACGTTCACAATGTGGCTTGCGACCAACATGATATAATGGACATGGTTCAAAACAATTTGGATATTCACCGTATTGTCCGACTGGGCATGGTTGTACAGTTGTCAAGTCAACCGGTAAATATGGTAGGGCCCTACAATTTGGTGGTTTTCCCGCAAAATTCGGTGGACATTTACAATCTGGATATTTACCTACCGTACCGGTCGGACAATAACTAATTATTTCATCACTAGGCGGTAATAAGTTTTTTAATTCTGATACATCGGCCGCTGTTAATGATAGCGTTACTATCACTACTATTGTTATGGTAATAATCAATTGTTTCTGAAATTTGAAAAATAAAAATGAAATGAAATTAGTAACAGTGGCAATTCTATTTATAATATTTCATTTCTAATAATTCAAATCTAATCCACTATTTTATTCAAATAATCTATAAATAGATCTTTAATTTATAAAACTGGTACACTCATTTAAAATGAGTACAAAATGAATGCAAAATGAGTCATTTTGTATTCAAAAAATAAAACTAAATAATGGGGTGTGGCATTTAATAAATCGAAATATCTGTTGAAATATCTGAGACACTGTGTCTCTCTATATATTTAACGATTTTAACCAGTTATTTTTAGAAAAATGTGTATATTCTAAAATTTGTAATTGTACAATGCGTTGATAAAATATTTCTATTCATGCACATATAATTTTGTATGATTCTGTAAAAAAAAGTCAAACTTTGAATCACCAAAATATAAAAACAAAACATATTACTATATATACATAACAATTTATAATTCTCATAAAACCAGGATTATGAATAGTATCATTGAGTTTATATATATATAGAGGTTCCAAACACATGAAACATTTTCATCCATAAAATAAAATAATTTCGTACCGTGTAGAAGCTCAATTTATTTTTAAAAGTGTTAAAATATAAAATTTGAAATACTTAGAGCTTTTGTGACAGTGTATCTTTCGTTAATAAAATATGATAACGAAAGATACACTGTGGTCTTTCGTTATCATATTTTTAAATATTTATAATATATATATCGTATATATAACATTTGGTATAAGGAATCTATAACAAAAAAAACAGGTTTCTTATATACAGATTCGATATTCACAAATAAAAATTATATTACTATTGTGTGATGCTTATGATTTTATGTGTTTTGATATTTTCACTACAATATATAAAAATATCTTTTTGTATAAAAAATATGACAAGAAAGGATATTGCACCAAATAATATATAATTCTTATTGTTGTTTTGTTTTGTTGTTTTGATTCACATTGTGTATATGCACAAACGAGGAGTAAAAGAAAAGAAGATAAAAAAAGGTTTTATTCAAAACATAAATTGAGAGTCACCATATATTTACAAATTATGTGTAAATCGTTTTTTAATATACATTTATGGTATAAAGACTATAGGTATACTCGATATTTGTTGATGTTCGCCATTTTTCCCTTTTCTGACGTCACTCTGGGTTTTTCTTTTATTGTGCTTATGTTTATTATGGTTTATTACTCATTGAAAAAAATTTTTTTTCACTCAGAGTGACGTCATGCAAAATAGTATATCAGCTGTCAAGCACACCTATAGTCTTTATACCATGATATACATTATAAATTTTACCTAATTTTACCATATATTTAACATGCGAAAATATTACCATATTTTAATATCACAATCAACAAAATATATTATTTCTTATTTCTGTGTTGTAGTTTTTTCTTCAGCACAACAATAATATAAAAATTTTTTTAAGATTTTAAATTTATATTTATATTATAGGTTTTAAAACGAATTTTTTTGGAAAATGGGCTATTCTTCTATTAAATATAAAAATTGAATAAAATATAGAAAATTAAAAAAATTAATTTTTGCGAAAATTTAGTGCAGATCATTTTTCTCTTAATTAATGTAAACAATTTTCCATCTTCGTCAATAGATTATAGATTTTATCATTATGAGGTAAACACAAACTAAACACAAAAAACAACATCATTGTTAACAAAAAAGGATTATTGCGTACATTTTTTGCTTTTGATTATTAAACCCAAAAACTATCAAAAGAAAAAATCTCAAATTATAATCTATTAAAAAGTATCTGAATCATAACAAATTTATATACAAAGCATGATCGGCGGTGACAAAAAGATGTGAATAAATTTATATTATAAAATTGATACAAAAAATGTAACAACAAATACAACAATAACAATAACGAACTAAAGAATTATATATTATTTGAATTATGATATTTTATTTGGTAAAATATCCTTTCTTGTCATATTTTTTATACAAAAAGATATTTTTATATATTGTAGTGAAAATATCAAAACACATAAAATCATAAGCATCACACAATAGTAATATAATTTTTATTTGTGAATATCGAATCTGTATATAAGAAACCTGTTTTTTTTGTTATAGATTCCTTATACCAAATGTTATATATACGATATCACGATATATATATTATAAATATTTAAAAATATGATAACGAAAGACCACAGTGTATCTTTCGTTATAATATTTTATTAACGAAAGATACACTGTCACAAAAGCTCTAAGTATTTCAAATTTTATATTTTAACACTTTTAAAAATAAATTGAGCTTCTACACGGTACAAAATTATTTTATTTTATGGATGAAAATGTTTCATGTGTTTGGAACCTCTATATATATATAAACTCAATGATAGTATATAAATTTTATGGTGATTCGGTTAATATATTTAAGAACTTGTATTAGTTTTAGTTTTTTTTTTATTTATTTTATAGTTGATAACCTTTAAATTTCTGTATATATTAATTTTATTTTTATAATCATTATCATAATGTTAAATATGTAGAATATATAAAAAAGTATATAACCGAATACAAAAAAAATATCATCGATCGTATATATAATAATAACCATCAAACTTTTCACACATTGAATTTCCATATTAATAATAATATAATTTGTATATATGATGTTCATCGCCGTTTAAATGTTTTATATATCAATTTTTTACCCATTCGATTTTATAACTTTTATAAAATGGATTTGTAAAATGGAATATACAGCAATATATTATATTATATATTATAATTATATTATAATTATAATATTTAGAAAAAGGTAAAATATAGGTAAAAAAATTCCTTTATTCCTGAATTATAAACAATTCAAATCTTAATTATATGCATATACAATATCTTTATATAATAACTTTTTGTTCCTTTAGAAAAATCAACGAAATCAAATAATTTCTGGAAAAACTGGAAATTTTTGTTTCTTTTGACTACTAATCAGAACTAATCGGATTTTTTTAAAAATAATTTAAAAACATATATATGAATTAATTTTGTGACCATAATCTATAACCAAAAACATAGCAATTAATTATTGTCAGAATCAGAATACATAAAATTGTTTTTCACGAATTGAAAAACTTGTTTTATCTTTAATGGTATATGAGTATATGCGATACATATCATTTAATCTCTTATTATTGATTTTCATTAATTTACGATAAAGCCCACATTTTAATGGACAATAATTTTTAGAGATTATACAGTTAATTCGAGCATTTCATTTATAGTGAACAATATTATTTAAATCCATTGGATACAATGCTTCTTGATTAACTATATGCTTTATATAAAATTAACATAATTATATTTATTTCACACGTTGCTATTTTTTATTTGTATCTGAAAATTATAATATAATTCATTATATGACAAAACAATACTATTGTCACAACAGAATGGTAGATTTTGAACAATAAATATTGAAAATATTAAAAACTATTATGTATATGGAACCGCTCGTCTAAAATTAGAATGAAATTTATAATTGTGATAAAAAAAAAATGATTGAATATGTCAAGTTATTGGCGAGACTTAAAATCTGCAAATCTGCAAATCTGATTTTAATATTTCCGATTTATATATTTTAAAATTATTTCCGCCAAGTCCATATACATTGAACATTGAAAGTATATTTATATATACATTTAATTTTGTTGTATTTTAATTATATACATTTTTATGTTAATATTATTTGGAATTTGAGTTTGGTTTTGATAAATTACCACACGATTTATTTCCTTTATGTATTATCTATTATTCATCAATATTTAAATATTGATAAATATTTCAAGGGTATATGATTATCAATTCATTATGTATGATGTGATGATGAACAATTCAATATAATTATTTTTGATGTATAATGTTAATCTATTATATATTGATATTAATTATAAAATAAGATATTTATTGACATCCATGTTGGGTGTGTCGATCTTTTTCTTTATTTTAATTATGTTTAAATTAAATCTGTTTTTTACCTGTATATGTCTATACATTAATTTCTAAAAGTTAAACATTTCTTTGGGCAGTGAAAAATGAGTTATTTGCTTTATAAATTTTGCGTAATGATTTTTTTTTTATAAATTATAAATTGTTAATATGCAAATCAAAGTAATGAAAAAGGGAGTTGAAATACGTTGTTTTTGATTCATAAAAAACTTAAAATTCTATATTGAATAAAACGCATAAATTTCATTAATTCAACACACATCCGACATCCTATATATAAATATATTCACCTCTATTTACGTATATAATAAAAAAAAAACGAAAGTATTAATTGAATTTGTTTTTGAAAATGATTAATTTATGTTAAATAAAGTAAAGTTCACCGAATATACGAACAAACATATATTTATTTATTTTTGAATTTTTAAAAATGGCAACACAAACATATTGATGTTAATTCACTTTCAATTTTACAAAAAAAATGTAAACAATACATATGGACTGACAAATAGCTGATATAACAAATATATGAGATTCAATAGGTTACACTTTTTAATTTATATGTTAATTATTGACAATGACATTATATATCTTATTACATACATTTATACATTTATGTATATATACATATTCGTCAGTGGCAAGATTCATATTGACCATCAATATGTGTTATAATTTAATAATGTAACTGATGCGTGCATATTTGATTGATATTCACTATATCTATATTTACATTTATTATAATATATTAATTATATTCTATATATATATGCATTAAGTTTTGCAATATTAAAATTTTTTCAAAAACGATATAAAAAAACGCGTAACACGTGTTAACTATAAATACAATATATCATATATATATATATATATATATATATACCATAATGATGTAAGTTTAAGATTTAAAATGTTTTTGATTAATTTGTAACATTTTTTTTTTGAATATCATTATTATATTTTAACGATAGTGTATTCGAAAATGTAAAAATGTAATATTTGTCAAATATATAATCATATACACAAATTATAACAAATTATCACAATAATATTTCCGCATTCATAATTTTAATTAATAACATATATGTATACTGGGATTTGACTAATCAAAAAAACGTAAATTGTAAAATATTCTTATAATTAGAATATTGATATTAATTTTATTAAAGATATCTAGATATCATCTATATAGAGAACATTTAAGGAGAAACGCAAATTTTGATTTTTCTCATTTTTATTTCATCTTTTTGAAAGTTTATCGAATAAATTCAAAATTTAATCTAATTGTATATAGTTTAACTTTGAAACTGTTACAATTCGTAGAGTACAATTACAAAAATGATAAAAAAAAACATTAACAATAAGTGTATTAACATAATTAATAAAAATCGTTACGTCGTTACATTCCAGAATTTATTGATTTATATATAATATATGCAGATGCAGTGTTGTATGTTTATACAGAATATATATATGTTCATACATCATTATCGATATCCCATTTATATAAAGCTAAAGAATGTAATTATGAAGAAGCTCAAAATGTTACAGTAAACTAACATTAATCAGGATCTCGTATATTTAAATCAACCGCCGAGATGTTGATATACAAAATATTTGTTATATTAAAATTATTTTTAAATTATCTATTTAAATTTTTAAATATTTTTCACAATCGATTTTTCAAACATTTATATATAATTTTCTACGTGTGATTAAATACAATATATATATAGTATATATTATATATATATAATGAAAACTTATAAAAATTTATTTAAGCGCCATCGTGCATTAACATTTTATTACCGCATATATAATATATTAATTTCGCTTTTATTAATCAAAAACACTTGCGGTAAAAGAATTAAAACAAGTTTTACATTTATTTTAATTACATTTTAATAATAGTAATAAAATTATTATTATTATTATGGTTGTAATAAATATCAAAAATGTATATATGCATTATAAATTTAATAATTTAATCAATTTAATTGAAATTTTAACACTTAACACAAATATAGTATGCATATATATTTATTGTTTGTTTAATGACATAATTGAATTAATGTGATTGCAATAATAATTTACATAAAAAATGCAATTAAAATATAGAAATAGACAATTCTAAAATAGATTTCGTACCAAAAGATTTCATATTATGTGGTTATAAGATTTCATATTCTGCAGTTGTAGTTATAATTCATATTTGTATTAATGAATTATTTGTACTTATAATTATAATCAGAAAACTGTTGTTTTTTTTTTTGAAGATCTTATAATAAGTTACACGGATTGGATGATGATTAAGCATAAAATTAGAATAAATTTTTGTTTTAATTTTATATAATGTATATATATTTATTTGTACGAAAGAAAATTCGATGTGATTCTATATAAAATAGATTATATCTGATATATGGTATGTTTCATTTCATTGGTTTTACCTTAAAGACATTTTATTTATGTTATAATATCAACATCCCAAAAATAATAAAATTAAAATAAATATTATTCGTTTATATTAAAAATAATAATTATTTGAAACACAGGCACTGGAAAATTTTAAATATTAATCATTATGTATATCGGAGAAAGATTAAAATTACGACGATTATTATATAGATATAGATTAATTTTTATATTGAACAAAAAAATTTCATTCAATTGCAATTGCAATAAAAAAAAAAAACACCTTCTTATGGAATCACACTTTAGTGTAAATATGCTTTCAATTTATGTTGAAAATGTTATTATGGTCCGTAAAATACCATTTTTTCATATACTATATGTTATTAAATATAAACTTTAAGACATTTCAAAGTATAATTTATAACAAATGTTATATACATTTAAATACCTCATACTTGTAAAAAATGTACTTGTTAGCATATATTTTTATATATATTTAATATTTTTAAAATTATATTTATATAATGAGTAAATTTTAACGCAGCTGCTAATAGATAATTAATAAATTTTCAACAAATATTTATATTATTGAATATTCATTAATAAATTACACTTATTTTATTTCACTATATTTAATATTTATTTTAAAATTATAAATTTTGCCAGAAACCATTTGAATTTTGAGACATTTTTATTGAATCGTTATACAGCAAGTTGTAAGATTTATTTGTATTAGAATTGTATTGCAAAAAAAAATTATCAAGATTAAATTATTCAATTAAAAACTAATATGCAAATATAATTGTTACACAATAATATTTATTTTGTAAATAATAAAAATTATGTATTATATAGTAAAAAGTTTTTTTAAAAAAAAAATTACTAATTATAATTGAAATAGTAAAATTTTCACATATGACATAAAATGCATAAGAATTTATTTAACTTAAAATATATATTGCACACATTATAATTATTATATCACATTGAATTGAATTTTATTTAAAAATTGTTTAATGCACTTTAAATTTTTTTTTAATTAATGAGCTTTTCTTTAAGTTTCGAATAGAATTATTATAAGTTTTATACTATAATTTTTTTCTCACCATGGTGTTAATCAATTAATATCATGTATATAAGTATATATATTATTCACTTAATATTATTATTTTATATGTATGTATATATATATATATATATATATACAATCGTATATTTTATAATTCAGATATTTAATATATCTGTGACCATATATCCAATTAAACTTTAACAATCTAATGAGTACCAATCATTATAATACATCTGTTTTTATATCAATGGTTACATTTCATATATATATAAACATATATATATGCTAATAATAATAATAATGTGATAAATACATAAATAGATAAAAGCCTACAATATTTAAACCTGTTTTATATATAAATAAGCATCTATTACTTTTATGAATATATTTATATTATAATCGATGAATTAAATTTATTGACCATATTGTACACAAGAAAATTTACAATTTTGTAATAACACTAATAATAATATCGATATTTATTTGTAAAAATACCTGCATATTATATTTCATAAATTGACGTTTTTTTTCACTTTTAAATCAGATCATGTTAATGTATATATCTCATCATAAATTTCTATGTGAGATATATATGTATTATATGTATATATTAATAAAAAAAAATATTTTAATAATTTCAAATATTATGATTTTCATTAATGCATAAATATTAGATTTAGTTATTATAAATATATGGATATAATAATACTTTATTTGGAGTTATATTCATTATGATTCTAATAATAAAATTAATGCTTATATAGACATTCCCATTTTTATTATTCAAGGTGCATATGTATAAAGTATCAACAAATATTTGAAGGTAATCTCTTGATTGAACATTAAATTGCAAAGGTTTATCACAAAATATATTATCCTATTCTATTTTCGAGAAAATTTTATTATTTTTTTAATTATAATTATGTCTCTTATCCATTTTATCTTATCCGAAAAGTTTAAATTTACAAAAACAAATAAATTGATAAATAATAAATGTTCATTTTTTTACATTATTATATAGTACCTGCGCGATTGTTAACTTTCATTTAACTAAAACATGTTCTAAAATAGCCCAACGACAAAATAAATTAAATAATAGAAATGGAAACTAATAAATAATTCATAATGAAAATATTTCGAACATATTGAATAGAATATTAAATATCGACACCATTTGAGATGATCTTTAAGGACGAAATACAAAACAATCTGTTTATTACACATTGAATAACGAAAATTCATCCTAAAACCACGGCTATCAAAATAATTTCAGCATTTTGTTCCCCGTGATTTCCAAAAAACCGGGTTTAATTTCATATTTCTTTATATTTTAACAAAAATTAATTAACCGTTGAAACAATTTTAAAGGTTAGGAAAATCTGATTTTAATTAACCATATATTTTTATAAACTATATCTTTATATAATGTCGTATGAAATCAAATTACGTTATTCAAATAATAAATGTTTTGCTATGACCTTACATCCAAATAGCATTACATAAACTAGTTTTATGAACATATATTTTTTTTGTTTTGTATAAAACAGAAAACATTAACATATATATATATATGTTGATGATAATCTTAGATATTATCTTCACATCAAAACATTATTGTATTTTTATCCAAAAGGATTTATTAGTATATTAATTTTTTTTTATTTATGTATATATGTATTATTGTATTAACATATTTAGACAATTCAAAATTATAATAAATAAAATTAAATTAATTTATTAAGTTTTTTAATGCTTGTGCGAAACCTAACAGTTCATAAACACAAACATATAACATATATTCATCATATATATATATATATTTTAGGGAAGTTAAAACAAACTATTAATAAATGTCGTTTATGTTTAAATATTTACATATATATATTTAATAAATGAAATAAATTTTAACAAGAATGTGATTTATCTTATTTATTTTTTGTTTTTAATAAATCTCATATACCTCTGAAACAAAATTATTTGTTTGTATATACACATTTTGAAATATGACAGTGTTTATATAAAAATATATGATGAACTCGTCAAGAGTTGAATATATTTTAATTTTAATTTTAATAAGTGAACGTATTTTTTTTTTTTTGTATATCAATAGTATTATATACAATATTATTGCTATGTTTTATCAATGTTTATATTCATATATAATATATTTAAATAAAATATTAATAAATGGTCATTGCAAATGGCACATGATAACTAAATAATAATGCGGCGGCCGCATGTCAGTCAAAAAAAAAAGAAGATATCAAATTATCTTACATGCGATCTTTATTAAATTCATTGAATACGTCCTTGTTGAAGCGATATTAAATGTTTTGCATTTATATATTCTATAAATATAGTACCTATATTTTAAAATTGTTAATTTGCAATAATAGTATTGGTTCTGGAAAACAACATGCATAAGAAAATATCCATCGAAAAATAAAAATCATTTAATAATTATTTCCATTATTTGTGAATGGTAATCTCAAAATGATAATTTATAATTTGTCGGTTTAAAAGGTTATATATATAGAAACCGAAAAAATAACTGAATGGAAAATATTATTATTGCTCTAAATATTGAAGGTTATAAAAACGATGATTGTAAATTCAGAACTATACTGAAGATTTATTGATTTATTATAATGATTAAATGCAATGACCACATATGTTATTTTAAAATATATTTTTATACAATATTAATATAATTTCATAGATAATCTAAAATCGAAATGGTAAAAATTCCATAAATTGCTGATATATTTATGTAGATTTATATATAGAAATTATTAACATAAAATACATATTATAATGTTAAACTGAATTACTTATCATTTGATTTATTACTATATCTTATTTGGTCAAATTGAAACTGTTGATATATGATCCAATATTATTTTACACCAAAATATGTGTTTATATATAATTATACCAGTAAATACATAAGTATATTTTAAGTCTATATGTCAAGTTCATTTCGTGGGACAATTAAAATATTATACATATTTCTTTTTATTGATTATATATACATATATATATTATAAAACCTTTTTATTTATTATTTGTATTTTATTTATATGTATACATAATTGATTTATAATAGCGCATATGTAAATTGATTTACATAGAAATAACATTATAACTATAGATATACTTATACACATATAAATAGAAATATGTGTATATTGTGGTTATCGCATAGATGTACTATACATATACAATATACATATATGCGCAAAAACAATATCGAATATAGTTGTTGATGAATTTTCCAAAATGATTTTAAATATGAAGATCACATATACTATATATGCGTAAACTATTAAAACACACACAAATCCTCATTTGCCTAAATTATTATAATACAATTTCAAAAGATAATAGATTTTTTTTATATAACATAGATATGCATTAAATTTAATTATATAACATTTATTTTGTTTAATGGTAACTCAAACTCACATACTAAATGATATGGTTTCATAAAATGTTGTTGTAATGTTAAAATTTTTAAAAACGATCATGGCAAGGTCCTACAATAGATTTTATTTAATAAATTTGAAAATTGATTATAACATTGAATTTAGATAAACTTTGTATCTATGTATACAATATTCACAATAATGATATAATATCATATTATTTCTATATAATTACATATTATAAATATATAGTAGTATTGATTATCGTTGAACATCTATAAGTATATATGTATATATTTGTTTAGTAAGTTCTTTATTATATATGAAACTAGATAAAAAAAAGAACATATATGTGCAATTAATCATGAAATTGAATTTGCATGTATAAGATAAAACGACATTTATAATTACATTTGCAAAATTACATTGGCAAAAATTCCAATGCAATGCATTTAATATGTATATTGTACATATATACAGGTAAAACTGAAATATGAAAGAATAATTCACACATAATTAAACAGTGTAATGTAAAATAAATATAATTACCTATTATAATAAGACAGAAATCTTAATGATGAAAAATTATTTATACAGAATAAACTGCAAATAAATACAATATTGAATTTATATCATTGAATTGATAATTGTTTCCATTAACATTTATATATTACTAAATTTATTAGATGTGTATATGACCAGACATGAATTATTTTTTATTATCATATATGTTTAATCTCTAAATAAATAACTGATTTATTATTATTTGATTGAAATGTAGCGATACCGCAAATATGAATTACATCGATGTGTAATACTACGAAATAAACATTTGGGTTCGTCGCCTCAGAACATACGTATCTTTTGATTATTTACCACCTAAATGTATACCATCAAAAGACTTTGTTTGAAAATGAAAAACTTAACAGTATTTAAATATCTCACCTTATATTTATGTTCGTTTTGATATATATATTTTTCACTTTTCATATTTTGGACCATCATAATATGAGATATGGTTTATTAATTAATGTTCTTAGTTTCTCAACCATAAATATATTATATACAAAAGGACATAAAATAATGGAAAACAAATAATGTATTTTTTTTTTATTAATTTTTTGTTTTATTAATTTTTTTTATAAATATTTTATAATTTTTTTATTTCATTTATATTTGTTTACATTTCATATTCTTTAAATCTTTACATTATTACATTTTCGCATTGTATCAATATTAAACAATAATATTTTGTACATGTATAATTATAAATTTAAATAGTTTAAATATTATCTAAAAATTTAATGAATTTTCTTAAACGATAAGGGGATTTTTAGAAATTAAATGGGATTTTTGGTGGTAAATATTGATAGCCAGCAAACTCACAGTTTGGATAAACACCTGTTGTACCTTCAGCACATTGTTGACGTTGTTGGCAATTTGGATAGACTCCGGTCGATCCTTGTGGACATTCTGGTTTGCGACAATTTGGATAGATTCCAGTTGTTCCTTGTGGACATTCTGGTTTACGGCAATCTGGATAAACTCCAGTTGTTCCTTGAGGACATTCTGGTTTTCTACAATTTGGATAGATTCCCGATGTGCCTTGTGGACATTCTGGTTTGCGACAATTTGGATAGATTCCAGTTGTTCCTTGTGGACATTCTGGTTTACGGCAATCTGGATAAACTCCGGTTGATCCTTGAGGACATTCTGGTTTTCTACAATTTGGATAGATTCCCGATGTGCCTTGTGGACATTCTGGTTTCCTACAGTTTGGATAGATTCCAGTTGTTCCTTGTGGACATTCTGGTTTTCTACAATCTGGATAAACTCCCGTTGTTCCTTGTGGACATTCTGGTTTTCTACAATTTGGATAGATGCCGGTGGTTCCTTGTGGACATTCCGGTTTGCGACAATCTGGATAAACTCCAGTTGTTCCTTGTGGACATTCTGGTTTTCTACAATTTGGATATATTCCCGAAGTGCCCTGTGGGCATTCTGGTTGTCGGCAATTTGGATATATACCAGTTGTGCCTTGTGGACATTCTGGTTTTCTACAATTTGGATAGATTCCAGTTGTCCCTTGTGGACATTCTGGTTTACGGCAATCTGGATAAATTCCAGTTGTTCCTTGTGGGCATTCTGGTTTTCTACAATTTGGATATACTCCCGTTGTTCCTTGAGGACATTCAGGTTTTCTACAATCTGGATATACGCCAGTTGTACCTTGTGGACATTCTGGTTTTCTACAATTTGGATAGATTCCGCTGGTTCCTTGTGGACATTCTGGTTGTCGGCAATTTGGATATACACCAGTTGTGCCTTGCGGACATTCTGGTTTTCTGCAATTTGGATACGTTCCGGTTGTGCCTTGTGGACATTCTGGTTTTCTACAATTTGGATAAATTCCAGTTGTTCCTTGTGGGCATTCTGGTTGACGGCAATTTGGATATACGCCAGTCGTTCCTTGAGGACATTCAGGTTTTCTACAATCTGGATACGTACCAGTGTAACCAGCTGGACAGTAAGGTGTTCTACAGTTTGGATATACACCCTCGGTGCCTGAAATTAAAAGGTTATAATTGGATTAGAAAAACAGTAAGTAGTAAATTAATGTTAATTCAAACTATTTAATTTGAATTAATAACTTACCTTGTGGGCATTCCGGTTTGCGACAATTGGGGTATATTCCTGTTGTTCCTTGTGGACATTCTGGTTTTCTACAGTTTGGATAGATGCCGGTGGTTCCTTGTGGACATTCTGGTTGTCGACAATTTGGATATACACCAGTAGTGCCTTGAGGACATTCTGGTTTCCTACAATTTGGATAGATTCCAGTTGTTCCTTGTGGACATTCTGGTTTTCTACAATCTGGATAAACTCCAGTTGTTCCTTGTGGACATTCTGGTTTTCTACAATTTGGATAGATGCCGGTGGTTCCTTGTGGACATTCTGGTTGTCGACAGTTTGGATATACACCAGTAGTGCCTTGAGGACATTCTGGTTTCCTACAATTTGGATATATTCCAGTTGTACCTTGTGGACATTCTGGTTTGCGACAATCTGGATAAACTCCCGTTGTTCCTTGTGGACATTCTGGTTTTCTACAATTTGGATAGATGCCGGTGGTTCCTTGTGGACATTCTGGTTGTCGACAATTTGGATACACACCAGTTGTGCCTTGTGGACATTCTGGTTTTCTACAATTTGGATAGATTCCAGTTGTGCCCTGTGGACATTCCGGTTTGCGACAATCTGGATAGACTCCAGTTGTTCCTTGTGGACATTCTGGTTTTCTGCAATTGGGATAGATTCCGGTTGTGCCTTGTGGACATTCTGGTTGTCGGCAATTTGGATATATACCAGTTGTGCCTTGTGGACATTCTGGTTTTCTACAATTTGGATAGATTCCAGTTGTTCCTTGTGGGCATTCTGGTTTACGGCAATCTGGATAATTACCAGTTGTTCCTTGTGGGCATTCTGGTTTTCTACAATTTGGGTAGATTCCTGTTGTGCCTTGTGGACATTCTGGTTGTCGGCAATTTGGATATACACCAGTTGTGCCTTGTGGACATTCTGGTTTTCGACAATTTGGATAGATTCCAGTAGTTCCTTGTGGGCATTCGGGTTTACGGCAATCTGGATATACGCCAGTTGTTCCTTGTGGGCATTCTGGTTTTCTACAATTTGGATAGATTCCCGATGTGCCTTGTGGACATTCTGGTTGTCGGCAATTTGGATAAACACCAGTGGTTCCCTGTGGACATTCTGGTTTCCTACAGTTTGGATATACACCGGTTGTTCCTTGTGGGCATTCTGGTTTTCTACAATTTGGGTAGATTCCGGTTGTGCCTTGTGGACATTCTGGTTTTCTACAATTTGGATAGATTCCAGTTGTTCCTTGTGGACATTCTGGTTTACGGCAATCTGGATATACGCCAGTTGTTCCTTGTGGACATTCTGGTTTTCGGCAATTTGGATATACCCCTGTTTCCCCATCCTTGCATTGTTTAGGTGGTAAATATTCATTGTTGCAGTTGGGATACTTTCCAAGTGTTCCTGGTGGGCATTCTGGTTGGCGGCAATTTGGATATACTCCAGTTGTTCCTTGTGGGCATTCTGGTTTTCTACAATTTGGATAGATTCCCGTTGTTCCTTGTGGGCATTCCGGTTTACGACAATCTGGATAAACTCCAGTCGTTCCTTGTGGACATTCCGGTTTCCTACAATTTGGATATATACCAGTTGTGCCTTGTGGACATTCTGGTTTTCTACAATTTGGATAGATTCCAGTTGTTCCTTGTGGGCATTCTGGTTTACGGCAATCTGGATAATTACCAGTTGTTCCTTGTGGGCATTCTGGTTTTCTACAATTTGGGTAGATTCCTGTTGTGCCTTGCGGGCATTCTGGTTTACGGCAATCAGGATAAACTCCTGTTGTTCCTTGTGGGCATTCTGGTTTTCTACAATTTGGATAGATTCCAGTTGTGCCTACAATAGAAATAATTTTTCATTTATTGGAATTAAAAAAATGCCACTTTAAGTATATTTTAGAATTATTTGTATTTAACTATTCGCAATCCTTAAAAACTTACCTTGTGGACATTCTGGTTTGCGACAATTTGGGTATATTCCAGTTGTCCCTTGAGGACATTCTGGTTTACGGCAATCTGGATAAACTCCCGTTGTTCCTTGTGGGCATTCAGGTTTTCTACAATTTGGGTAGATTCCGGTTGTTCCTTGTGGACATTCTGGTTGTCGGCAATTTGGATATATACCAGTTGTGCCTTGTGGACATTCTGGTTTTCTACAATTTGGATAGATTCCAGTTGTTCCTTGTGGGCATTCTGGTTTACGGCAATCTGGATATACGCCAGTTGTTCCTTGTGGGCATTCTGGTTTTCTACAATTTGGGTAGATTCCTGTTGTGCCTTGTGGACATTCTGGTTGTCGGCAATTTGGATATACGCCAGTTGTGCCTTGTGGACATTCTGGTTTTCTACAATTTGGATAGATTCCAGTTGTTCCTTGCGGGCATTCGGGTTTACGGCAATCTGGATATACGCCAGTTGTACCTTGTGGGCATTCTGGTTTTCTACAATTTGGATATATTCCAGTTGTTCCTTGTGGGCATTCTGGTTGTCGGCAATTTGGATATATACCAGTTGTGCCTTGTGGACATTCTGGTTTTCTACAATTTGGATAGATTCCAGTTGTTCCTTGTGGGCATTCTGGTTTTCTACAATTTGGGTAGATTCCGGTTGTGCCTTGTGGACATTCTGGTTTTCTACAATTTGGATAGATTCCAGTTGTTCCTTGTGGACATTCTGGTTTACGGCAATCTGGATATACGCCAGTTGTTCCTTGTGGACATTCTGGTTTTCTACAATCTGGATATGTGCCAGTATAACCAGCAGGGCAATAAGGTGTTCGGCAATTTGGATAAACGCCTTCCGTACCTGAAATTATATTTTAATCATAATAAATTTATTAGAATTTGTTTTTACATCTTTCGGTTTAAATTTTGTTGAAATCAAAGAACAAATTCAAAGAACTAATTGCTAATACTGATATTACATATATTTAGCATAATATGTTGTATATACATTGAGTTTTTAATGTATTAAACTACAATTATAATTATTGTAACATATATGAATGCACATGAAATCATATATGAATGCACATGAAAGACAATCCATATTTGCAAAAATATAGCATGAAAAATTTTACAAATGAAATGTGAAATTTTAATATTTAATTCAATTATACCTGATGGACATTCTGGTTTTCTGCAATTTGGATATACACCACTTGTTCCTTGCGGGCATTCTGGTTTACGGCAATCTGGATAAACTCCAGTTGTTCCTTGAGGACATTCTGGTTTTCTACAATTTGGATATATTCCAGTTGTTCCTTGTGGGCATTCTGGTTTTCTACAATTTGGATATATGCCAGTTGTTCCTTGTGGACATTCTGGTTTACGACACTCGGGATAAACTCCAGTAGTTCCTTGTGGGCATTGTGGCTTTCTACATTCTGGGAAAGTTCCTATTGTACCTTCTGGACATACAGGCTTTCTACAATTGGGATATACACCAGTTGTTCCTTGTGGACATTCTGGTGTTTTGCAATCGGGATATACGCCATTTGTTCCTTGAGGACATTCCGGTTTTCTACAATTTGGATATATTCCAGTCGTTCCTTGTGGGCATTCTGGTTTTCTACAATTTGGATATATTCCAGTTGTACCTTGAGGACATTCTGGTTTACGACACTCTGGATAAACTCCCGTAGTTCCTTGTGGACATTCAGGTTTTCTGCAATTTGGATATATTCCGGTTGTTCCTTGTGGACATTCTGGTTGTCGACAATTTGGATATACACCAGTAGTGCCTTGTGGACATTCAGGTTTTCTACAATTTGGATAGATTCCCGTAGTACCTAAAATAAAAATTAATTTTTAGTTTTATGTTGAGACTTAATTTTGAGTAATATCTCTGCGCTCTTCGGTGTTTAATTATAATATACCTTGTGGGCATTCTGGTTTGCGACAATTTGGATATACACCTGTTTCTCCATCCTTGCATTGTTTTGGTGGTAAATATTCATTGTTACAATTTGGATAATCACCTATTGTTCCTGGAGGGCATACTGGTTTGCGACAATCTGGATAAACTCCAGTGGTTCCTTGAGGACATTGTGGTTTTCGACAATCAGGATACACTCCAGTTGTTCCTTGTGGACATTCTGGTTTTCTACAATTTGGATATATACCTGTAGTTCCTTGTGGGCATTCTGGTTTCCGACAATCTGGATAAGTTCCAGTTGTTCCTTGTGGACATTCTGGTTTTCTACAATTTGGATATATTCCAGTTGTTCCTTGTGGACATTCCGGTTTTCGACAATTTGGGTATATTCCAGTTGTTCCTTGTGGGCATTCTGGTTTACGACAATCGGGATAGATTCCAGTTGTTCCTTGTGGACATTCTGGTTTTCTACAATTTGGATAGATTCCGGTTGTTCCTTGTGGACACTCTGGTTTCCTACAATCTGGATACACTCCAGTTGTACCTTGTGGACATTCCGGTTTTCTACAATTTGGATATATTCCAGTTGTTCCTTGTGGGCATTCTGGTTTCCGACAATCAGGATAGATTCCAGTTGTTCCTTGTGGACATTCCGGTTTTCTACAATTTGGATAGATGCCGGTTGTTCCTTGTGGACACTCGGGTTTTCTACAATCTGGATACAATCCCGTTGTACCTTGTGGACATTCCGGTTTTCGGCAATTTGGATACACTCCCGTTGTACCTTGTGGACATTCTGGTTTTCGGCAATCTGGATAATTACCAGTTGTGCCTTGCGGACATTCTGGTTTTCTGCAATTTGGATAGATTCCAGATGTTCCTTGTGGACATTCTGGTTGACGACAATTTGGATAGACACCTGTTGTTCCTTGTGGACATTCTGGTTTACGACAATCTGGGTAGACTCCAGTTGTTCCTTGTGGACATTGTGGTGTTACACAATTTGGTGGTGTTCCTTGAGTTCCTGGCGGGCAAATATCACAATTTTCTCTTGCAGTTCCATCATTACATAACTTTATTTTTGGTGGCGTATAGTGATATCCATCGGAATTATCGAATAAATGTGAAACATCTGCGCGTACTGCAGATACTGCAATAAATAATATGAGGTATTTCTGAAAGGCATAGAAAATAATGCCAAATTTATTACAAAATTTATTTAATTTATTCAATATCAATTTAAATTTCATTGAATGATATATAGTTTGCGATTTTTTCGTTATTTCGTTTAATTAAAATAAGCTGAAATTTATAATACACATTTTTTTCCATAATTATGAATTTGTAAGAGAATTTTAACAATTTTTGAAAGAAATATTTTTTATATTACATTTCGCTTAATGAAATTTAAAATCTAAAAATGTCGAAATAACAATTAGTCTTTTAAATTTTTTTTTGTAATTTTTTTATTCATTAATTATATTTAATAGGCTAATTTAATAATTTTAATATCAACCATTATCTTATATAATTTTATTTAATAAATTATAAATCGATACTAATCAGACATATTATTAGTCAATTTTCGCAGACAATTTGACGCCATAACACATTGATATCATATATAGTAAATATAGAATTGTTATACATAATAATAAATAAATTTTTCGCTATACAACGCTATACATCTGGTTTTAGCGTCCAACAACAGCCTTCTGTTGTTAGTTACTTAATTTGTGGATTTTACGGTGTCGGTAATTAGCCGTACGAACAACCGCAAGCGGAATATACAACTCTGTGTTAAAATTCAGATTTGAAAAATAACCGAAAACACAAAACATATTTTATGCATTCAGTAGGATTCGAACCCACGACCCCAAAATTTCGTTAGAATTTTAGGTTGGCATTTTTAACATTTACACCACAGAGTTATTTTTATATTATACATATAAATATATAATATTTTCTTAATACGTGTTTTAATTTTTTATTAATTGGTAAATTTTCGTTATTAATTGCAAAAATAAATATGTATAGTTTTCAAAATTATTTATGAATGAAATATTTTTAGTTTAAACAAGGCAAAATAACCGATGGTTGAAAACAAAAACAATCATAAACAGGTTGAATATAAGCATTCCTTTATTGTCTTTGTTAATTTATATAGAAAACGATTTAAGACAATGATCGGTCATATTATAATAAATGGTTTTAAATTTGTATATACACAATAATTATGTTGTGCATTACTGCATTGGCTTAATAAAATATTTAGTTAAAATAATAATTATTGTACCTTTTTTTTAACTAAAAATTTATTAACTTAAGTACAGTGTGAATTATTAGAAATAGTAGCTCACGGATAAATGTAATAAGAGGTTTTCTTAATCTTAAATACAATTCTGTATTGTAGCAATGTAAATCGAAATAAACTCTAATTTCATACTTTAATTTATTGTAAATCGTTTATCATGTTTTTGATGGTTAAATAAATTAAGTTAAAAATAATTTTAAGATATAATTATATACAAAGGATATCGAATATGGTTTAATTGTTTATAAATATTTGTTTAATTTACGATTCGTAAGTATTTCTTTTTCGATGAATTTATTATAATATTATGCATAAACATCTACTATATAGTAAATAACGTTCGTTTACTACAAAACAAAATTTTTAAATTAAATTTTCTAAATATCCCAGACAATTTTAAAATACCAAAACAATACAACTATCAAAGATAGGCATACATAATGAGTATGCATATGCAAACACATAAATAACATAGACCAAAAAGAAAAAATAAATATAATTATTATATTGCATAATCTAAAACTGAATGTTGGAAAATATGTATACAAATAAGAAAATATATGTATCTAAAAATGTAACCATATATATGTTACACATTTTAATATTTTGCGATAAAACATTTTTTATGTATTCCATTGTTTTGTTAAGAAGAATGTCAAGTGTCATTGAATTCGTTTCTATGAATAATGATAAATAAATTAATTATTATTGAAAAGCAAAATAATAACAGAAAGAAATTTAGTTAGATCGAAATTTAAACTATTGAATATGCAAACAAGCGAACAAAAAATAAATGAATACACATTAATCCCTTTTTCTTAGTTTGATAAAAAAAAATCTGTATTATTATAATTCATAAATAAAATATATGAATTATTTTAACCATATAAATTATTATGTTAATTTCTATTTTTGTTTTGTCGATAAAAAAATCATTACAATATATATATATATATATATATATATATATATATATGCAAAAATATTCTTATTTATGATTATTTATTTATACGATATATGAATTATGAATCTGCGTATGGTTTACGTTTAACGCACTCTAACAAAATATTATTGAATGAATTTTAAAGTGAAAGTCTTCTCTTTTGTGTAAAGCAAAAAATAAAATTGTGTTTTTTTTTAATTTGTGTAATTGTAAACACACATAAAAATTGCTTATAGTTATAAAATTTCTTACAAATAAATATTAATGAAATTTATATTTTAATAAAATTCAAATAATATATATAAAGCATATATACGACTATACGATGCGATGATGTCAAGGTAAATATTGTTTTTCTTATCCGCAATATCATTAATATACAAATTACTTTTTTTATATAACATGCTTATAATAATTACAAATATTTACCATTAAGGATTTTACCGATTTATCTCTTTTTTATTAATTTTAAATTTACCTCTAACAAAATTTACAATAATGTTATTTATATTTGATGTATTATAATAATGATTATCTTATATGTGTTTAGAAATTTTTATTAATGAAAGAAAAAAAAATAAATAAAATTGTTATAATGATCGCAAAATATTTAATATATATAAATGCGATAAAAATGATTATTATTATTTAAAAGAAATAATTTCGTAACTTCATCTCCATGTGAAGGTTAACACAACTATATTATATGCAAGAACCGGTTAAATTAATCTTAACATCTCTATAGTAATGTTCGTATTATATTATATTCACGTTTAGGTCAATTCACATTCAGGCTTAAAATAGTAATTTCAATATAGATGCTCATATATATGTATATAATATAAATAAATATAATTATTATATATCAATTTAATTATTTATATTATGTGTTTATTTTTTATTAAAACATTTAGAAATGATGTTTGAGTTTAAACCTAGTTTATTGCCATTTAAAATATTGTTACATAATATTATTACAATAATATATGTATTTATCTGACAATATCATGATCCTTGTGTATATATAATTTTTTTATTATATATAGGCGGGAGTATTTAGTAATTGTATTTATTTTTATAACAAAGTATGCCCGAATATGCTTAATTATTTTACATACACCTTTATTACCGGTAATTTTGTGTTACCGGCAATCTGATTTTGAAACCTCAAAGAAGAAATTATATGTATAGTTTTTACGATTGTACTTTTTATATAAATTTTATTTCGACCCAAACAAAAACAGATGTTATAACGTCATGGATAATTTATTTTTAAGTGACTGTCAACGAAATTCAAAATTAATATCTGCCTATTATTTGTAAATATATTGCAATACTTTCGTTTAATAAATTATTTATGTAGGTTCGAAAATGTATGTAATTTATTTTTAAGCTATATTTAATATTACAATTTAAAACCAGGTTGATATATACCGCATATATCTTTAATGAATTATGTATTAATATTTTACATTATATGATATTTTGTGCAGAAAAAAACCATTCGATTATGTATAAAGATTATTAAAAAAGAAAAATACAAATTAACCAAAATGATTATTATTAACTATATGGATATATAATCAATTTATGGCAAACAATTTTATATAAATATATTGCATATTGTATTTAATAAATTTTTTATTTTGTATAAAATATCAATTATATATATATATATATATATATTGGTTTAAAAGCAGTGTAACGATTTTTCTCAATCGTTATATATTCAGTATACTTTTAATCTATAAAATATTTTATTTAAATTTCATCCGACTTATCGATTTCATTCTGTTAATCATTTTATTGTATTTTACATCACATATAAGCTTTCCCTTTCGATTCAACATTTGTGCATGGTTAACATTCATGTCCAGAAATATTACGAACATTGAAATTGGAAAAGATTTTTATGTATCAATTCTATATAATCATTAAAGTGATCATTAATATTTTTAACATATTATCATAATATATTTTAACACGACTGTTTTGCGATTTAATAGAAATAAAATAATTTTAAAAAAATGTTTCAAAATCAATATTTTATGATGATGGGTATAAAAATATATTGTGAAAATTACCATTTAATTAATATTTACTCTTTGAGTAAATGGAAAAACGTTGTATGTATATTAAATAAGTATCATCTTTAATATTATTTATTATTAATAAATTTTTGCAAACATAATTAAAAAAAAAAAAGAAGCGAATTTCATATTATGTATGTCAGTATCAATAAATAAACCGATTAAAATATTATATTAATTATTATGCATTTTTGAAATATATGTAATATATTAATAATTTTTTTTTATTATAAATATTTGAATTTTTATTTTAAATATTTATAAACTATGTTGGCTTCTGCCTCTCGCTTTTCTTTAATTTGTTTTTCATTATATATGATTTATCGAAAAAAATTATAAAATCTTACATTAAAAAAAAAACTATATCTGAATATTTAATCGTAAAATTTTAAAAGTATTTAATTTGCGTAACTAAATAAAAAACTTTACTCTATAACAAATAATCATTATTATTATAGATTTAATCAATATCTTATAGACATAAATATCAATTTATATATTTTTTTATTTAATTTTATATTCAGCAAATTTGAACTTTACGAAATACAATTTATTTTTATTATTGATATATAAATGATTTTTTTACAATGGTGGCAAAGGTGATGGTTTCCAATCGTGAACGATTGAAATGCATATCATTTGCAAATTTTGTTTGATAATTCAAATATAACAATTTATGAAGAATTTGATTATAATTTTTGAAGAATATGAGATGAGAGTTTTTTTAATTCACTTCAGGAAAATATTACGTTGAATTTTTATTATACACATATCCCATTAAACTTATTTAGAGAGATAAATGTTATTGGTAAATTAAAAATGTGATAGGCAAATAGATTCTTTATCGCACATGTTCAATTTTCAACATAAAATCAAATACATTTTCTTTTATAATCAATCATCATATAAAATAATAATGATGTAATTCTTATGTTAACATTAATAAAACAAAAAATTGTTCTTTTATATTTGCTTTTATGTATATAGTTAAAGAAGAAAAAAAATTACAATAATCGTGTATAATATATATGTAAGATGAAATAAACATATAAAAATTAATTATAATTTACATATATTAATAATTATTATTGAATATTGAATTCCTAAATTTTTTCCACCACTTGGGTATTGATTATTATACCGGAAAATTTTTTTTCCATGTTATTCGCTAAATTTTATGAATGAATATATAATTAAAATTTATTTATTTATTGTTTTTTTTGTAAAGTCATAATTTTTGACAGAGATTTTGTACATATGGTTCCTTCTCAAGAAGTTAAACTATACATCTGTACATACTTAAATAATTTTTACTGCCTCATCATATATATGTATATATTATTGTATATATACATACACCGCAGACTTATATGACAATAGACGCAGACTTATGATATAATACGTTTTTGGTTTTACTTTTAATAACACTTAACAATAAATATCTATATATCAAAGTAAAAATAAATAAATTTGTAATATGTATATTTAAAATACCGAATATTTACCAATATTATATGATAAAGACAAATTTGTTGGTTTGTATAATAAACAATATATATAATGAAATTTAGAAATCTTTGTTTGTATTTCATTAACAATTTTTTTTTCTTCTAAAAATTACTTTCAATTTTATATACAATTTAAATGAAGGTGAATGAAATTATTTTATTGAACAAATTGTTTTTCAATCAATTTGGCTTACAATTTTTTTATTAAATTCATGCCAAAAAATTAAATTTAACTTCATCATTCAGGGTATCAATCTTTATTTATAATGTTCTTCACCTTTATTGATAAGGTTCTTTATAATTGTTTGAATATTTAAGGGATTCAAAAATTGAATATTTGTTTTAACTATATATATTAATTATATTCACTTTATGAAGAAATTTATTTATACAGTTCAAATCAAATTTACATATTTTGATGTATTTATATTTATTCAACAAGATATACCTATATTTTTTTTAATTCATCAAATATGATAAACCAACATAACACCTATATTATTTTTCTCTATACATATATAGTATATTCAAACATTCGATGTTGATTGTTCAATTTTAAAGTATGTATAATTTATGATTTTATTATGCGTTTTCTATAAATTTATGAATTAATATTATTATTATTATTATTATATTATATACTTTACACATGAAATTGTGCAATTATTTAACATTATCAATAAATTTGTACATATTTTTTTATTTATTATTTACTTGAAACTTTATTAGCTGTTAAAATTTATCGTATATAATAAAATCATATTTCTAAATAAAAAAATTAATAAATAAACAATGTTGTATATAATACTAATATTTATTATATTAGTTTATGAAGTAAAATTTAATTATAATAATTTATTCTATATTTTAATTTGTACAAAAAAAAATAAAAAAAGGTCAAATGGTAAAATATTTTTAAAATACTAAATATATAAAATAAAAAACATCCGAGGTTCATAAAAAATCTTCTTAATTTATTTAATATAAATTTAATAAAAAATAAATAAATATATTTTTATAATAAATTAAAATATAAATTTTTTAATATAAATAATTAATGATTACAAAATATGTGAGTATTTTATACGAAATCAATATTCAATATCAATAAATTGATCACAGTAAATATATTTTACTATATACATGGATACTTTTTGAGGTTGAAGCGTAAATGAAAAAAAATATAATTAAAATTTGTCATGAATCATATTTTTTTCATAATTGAAAAAAATACCCATTGATACCTTATAATCAATGACATTTATAGAACTAAAGAATGATATTCAATACGAACATAATAGATTGATAGAAATTCGTTACTTTCGATTGATGATACAGCTAGAATGTGTTGACTTTAAAAATAAATAATCATTTTTCTAAAAGTCATTTGCAATGATTCGTTATCAATTAGTGAAGTTGTTGAAATAAATATAGTTTTTCATCAATAACTAAAATATTACATCCTTATTATATAGTATAAATAACTTTGTTTTGTAATTGAATTTATAAACAAAATCAAATATTCTTTATACAAATATTAATTTTAAATATTATTATATATTTCTTAAAAAATTTACTATTGCATATGTGAGTATAATTTTCGATATTTCTTTATATGGTCAACATCTTTATTATATTATAGTATGTGATATTTATATATATATATATATATAAATGTATGTAATTGTATATTGATAGAATTGTTAATGGTCTATTAACCTTCACTTTATATTTAGATTATCAATATATTACTTATATATGTATTATAAATGCGATGGGATGCCAGTAGAAGTGGTATATTAAAAAATAAATAAATAAATATATATAAAAATAAGTTAACAGCATTTTTTTTTGTCATTTTTATACATCTAATAAATTACCGATGACATGTTAAATTGTAAATAAATTAGAAATATTTGTACAGTAACCATAGAAAATGTTTAATAAAAAAAAATTGTTCATAATCTAAGAATGTCACAAAATTTGTTTTTTTTAATTCATCTTGATGACAATAATTTAAGAAATAAAACCAAATTGAAATTTAATTTTCAGGGAATTTAATTTTCTTAATATTTGTATAAGTTTTTAATAACTTCAGTTTAGATTTATTTTTGCTTTTGAATACTATAATAATCATAAAGATATAAAAATAAATTGAAATTAAATAAATAATTATACTATTCTTTGGTAATTTTTCTTAGTAACTGTGTCTATAATTATATAATAATATACATGTATGTACAAGTACATATATGACTATACGGTGGTATATTATCAATATATACGCATATAAGATCTTTAGATATATTTAACACACATTATGTATAATAACCAAAGTCATAATCGAATATAATTAATTCTGAAAAAATAAAAATAAATAATATTATTATGTAATATAAATAAATAAATTTATTTATATATATGTATATTACAACGGGTACAGAATGCGTAATTCAAATTCAAATATATAAAGAATTCTATCTCATAAGTATTCAATGGTGGTTGGAATGCAATTTTTTTTCATATACGTTCTTTTTAAGAAAAAAAAAATAAAAATATTTTTAATTAAAAAAGGTGCGCTAAACAATATAGACACTCTCATTGAATTAATAAATGTACAAATGCCTTGTATATATAAAACATATACTCGAATATAGAGATGAAAATAAAAAAATGTAAAATTTTAATTTAATCATTAATTCCCGCGGCAGACGAAATATATGCATTTTATATCTTAAAATTGTATTTTTATTAAAATATTTTTGCAAAAATGAAAACAATTATATTCATAAACAATTTTTCGTTTTCTTAAATTATTTCGGTAATTAAAATTTTATATGCAGTGAAAGATGCTAAAAATAAAATGATCATTGCGTATATGTATATTTATTTTAATATAATGTTATATAATACATTAAATATGACCATGAAAATCATTACGCGATAGAGTTTTTGATTATAACTAAAATGTCATAATCGCAACAATCGATATGAAAAAAAAAATAAGAAATAAATACATTTAAAAGTAATAATGCGTTGAAAGGAAGAGAGAGTTGCTTGTAATTTTGTTTATAAAATCAACAAAAAAAAAGTGAACTTTATCGTAAAAGTAAACAAAATATTTTTAATATCATTTTTGGTTTTTTTTTTATTTTCGTTACCTACACTTTTTTTATTAATATTTTAAATAATAAATTCCTTTTTGATTATATTTTATTTATAATCTTTTATTTAATTTAACATCTGCAATTGTGTAATAAATGAAAGATTTTTAATTTTAAATAAACTTTTAGTTTTGAATCTCTTTTCATTATTTTTTTTTTGGTTAAATTATCCGCGTATTTGATTACGAAAAATATTATGAATAAACTTTATTATTATATAATAGTTTTCAAGACACCTCTTATGCATTTTGATCAGTCCTTTTACTTTAAGATAATATATATATATATATATATATATACGAAATAGGATAATGCATTTTTGCATTAAATATTATAATTAATATATAAAAAATTTAATTGTAATTAATGTTATATATATATATGTATGGTATAATTTGAATATACCATTATGAAATCGCAGTATAACAATTTGTGGTAATTTGAAATTACACCATATAAGATATTATTTAATATAATTATGAATATTTGTATTACAATTATTATTATTTTTATTTAATAATAATAATGTAATAATTAATATTTATAAGATATATGGTATATATTGTGAAAAATGTCTTTTTAAAAGTATATTTGATATTAATGCTATATAACATGCATAAATAAAATTAATTCATATATCAACAATATATCTCCGCATGTATTTATGAAATAATAATGTAATCTTTATTCACATTGTTTTTATCCTATTGTGTATTATTAATTTTTTGTTCTTTTTCAAATTTTTTGTTTTATATTAATTCAAATACATATTATACATATATATATGAAATGCCAAACACTATATATATTTATATATATATAAGAAATTTATATTTAACAATTTTAAAAAAAATAATTATAAGAAATGAAAACAATGTCATTTTTTTTGCGCGGTATATACCAAAGTAATATTTATATTACCATATATCGAAAGGATGCATTTTTTTATAATTGTGACATTTTATTATATTTTAATTTTTTTATATGTACTAAATATTTATATGAATATGAGAAATTTTATAAACAAACAAATATATAATATTTATAATTTTAACTATATATATATATATATAGCTAGTTAAATTTGTTATTTTTATTACACCAACCAATTATATATATATATATATTTAGTGTTGTTATTTATAAAAGGTCACTGTTATTATTTTCTTATTATATATATATGAGATATAATAAAAATAAAATTATATTTAAATGCTATTTATAAATAAATAAAAAAAAAATAAAATAATTTCTCAAAGAAATATTCATATATAATAATATAACGCGAAGAAGAATAAGATGATATTTTTAACATGAAACCTTGACATATCGTAAAAAAATAGATAATATACGTTTTTAATTATATGAATTTAAATTTTTTTTCTCTAATTTTGAATAAATAAATATATCTTCTATAAGTTATCTTTGAAACAAATTATAAATAATATAATAATAAATTATATACACACAAAATTATTTATCAGGGTTTTATTTATATATATTAATTATAGAAAAACATTATTTTATTTTGTTTTTTTTTTTTTATAAATATTTTCCAATATATTTATATTTTATATAAGAAAATTATTTACCAAATAATAATTTAAATGTTAAAAAAAAACCTTTCTAAAAATGAATTTTAGAAAAAAAAAATCACTAATTAATTAATGTAAATGTCTTTAATTTTTTATTTTTTTGTTATGTGTGTATATAATTAAATTATTTAATTTGGTTTTTATTTTATTTATAACCTCTATATATTGATTTTATTTATATATAATTTTGTAAGTATATAGATATATAGATATTATACATATATACATATATATGCGTCGGTAATATACACTATATATGTAATAATTTTTAATATTTATTCAAAAAATAAAAAATTAAATTATTTACGCAAAAATTATCATATTACTGTGAAAAATTATTAGCACATTTTAACTTAAAAAAATCACAATTTAAAGGTCATAGGTTATAAATATAATAATATGGTGACAATATATATATATATGTATATTAAGAAATGATGATGTGATGAAATGCCTTGATATTATACAAGAATTTTTATTCGATGTCCTTATACATAATTAAATGTTTCTTCTTAAAAAATATGTTTATTAATATTCACCAAAACTTATATAAAAATAAAATTTTATTTTCTTTATCTATATATTGATAAATTTATTTATAATATACGAAAAAATCACAAAATACACATAATTTGCAAAGATTTTTTTAAATTTTATATAATAATTCACTTAATATATATATCGCCATATATTTAAACGAAATTTAATTTATAAGGAATATTTAATTAAAAAAAAGAAAAGATATTTTTTTAAGCTCACCATAATCAAACACACACTATACGCAACCGTTAATCGTACGCGAACAAATTTCTAATAGTGAGTCTCTGATAAAAATATCAGATTTATATATACATGCAGAAACGTCAATAAAAAAAAAAATCTGGTATAGCGCGGCGGTATGGACAATATATAAACGAAAAAAATATACGAAATATCTATATGTATCTATGAGTTGATATTACACCAATTTAAAATAATAATAAAATAACCGGTATTTCATACCTGTGTGTTCATGTATAAAAACAAAAAAGATGGTATATATATGTATATAAAGAAGCAGGAGTTGGTGATGGATGGATCATGAGATTATATATATATGTATATTGTGTGCGGTAATGTACCAAAATGCCAATACATATATATATCCATCCACCCCCTAAAAACATCATCACCAAACTATTACTCTGATACAGAGATGAAATAAAGATTTCACATTGATTATATTATATATATAAATTTAAGTATACCTATAAATATATATATATATATGATATGTGTATTGTAATATTTTTGCACAAATATTATTCATACGTATATATATGTACGTATATGGTTTTATATATGGTTTCAATGCTTTGGAAAACCGATTATTTTTTTTTCACATTATATATATTAAATACATTCGTGAATGTTATTTACATATAGTATAATATTTATAGTAACAAATTTTTTTATTATTCTTATAACTATATACAATTTATTTAATGCGTTTATATACATATTTCATATATTTGCAAATCCTTAAAAAATTAAAGTTTAGAACAATTTTTTATTTACTTTTCAATTTTAAATAGATTTTTTTTGTGTTGAGTTGATTTTCAATGAATTATATTTTATATTATATGCCGCATAGTTAAATGAGGGTGATTGGAATGGAACAAAGAAAAAAATATTAATTTTTTCATTGAAAATGTTTTGAAAAAACCGCACAAAGCACAAAGATCATCATTAAATTTTCTATTAATTGTTTAATTTTTATTAAATAATTAAATTTATATTCAAATAATAATTATATAAATATATAAAAATTAAGTAAAAGTTTAGCAAATGTTAATAATAAACGTAACTATTCCGTTTAGTATTTGCAGAAAAATCAAATAAACAACATGATTATTTTTTTTATCCTCTTTTTTCGTATTTTAAATTGTATAATTAATAATAATGCAATTAATGATTTAATCATAAAATTAATGTTTTTTTTTCATATTATATGTATTTATTTTTAAATTATTGTTAATATACATTTAAATATATTAATTTTTTGATTTATTTTTTTTCTTGTTGCTGTTAAGGTTAATAAGTGATATTTGATAGAATTTTATGTAACATCTATAATTGCATTTTGATAATTTTTTTTATAGTAGATATTGCGTAAATATTAATAACCGATTATAATATGTTTTTAAATTATTAATTATTTTCGGGGAATAATGTATAATATCTTCTTAAGATATTTCGTAATATTTGTAATATATTTTGAATTATATAATTGAAGTGAACAGATCCGGGTTTGTTTATTAATTTCACATCGGCATTTTAGGAAGAATGCGATGATGCGTATTATTTCTTTTTATCAAATTCTGATGCATATAATGAATGTAATAATTGACCATTTTTTAATATAAGAACCTCCCCAAAAATGAATGCTATTTTCTTCATAACCAATATTTAATGAAAATGTAAAATTTATGAGTTTATTGAGTCTTGTGTCACATTTATTTTTGATTAATTTACCACAATCAATTTACTAAAAATCTTTTTGAGTCGATAATACACCCAAAAATTAGGATAATTAAATTATATATATAGTTATAATTTAAAAATTGTGATTAACCAAATTTAGTTTTAAAACGAACATTGTTAATATTATTGTATTAATAACAGTTTATATACCACATAAAGAACAAATATATACCATTTAATAATTTAAATCAATAACTTTTGTTGATGATAAATGTTCCTATATATAAACTAAATTTTTTTTAACCGCATATATATTAATTGTTATAATTACAAAACAAAAAAAATGAATATAACAACATTTATATATAATATAGAATATATGCAATACAAAAAAAATTATTTTGCGATTACCGCATTCAAAATTATAATCATCATAACCGATATTGTCATCTTTATATATCATCTCTATATATTCGAATATATATATAATATATATAGTAAATGTCTTGTTAATTACATATTTACATATATAAAAGTTACACAGTCAGCATATTTCTACCAACAAAAATGTATTTTATTATTTGTTTATTCAGATAAAAAAAAAAAATAAATTCAATAATCTTTTATTTGCTGTTATACATTGAGGTATTGCTTAAATAAATATACACAAAGTTACAATATTGTGTATACACAGAAAGAGTAAGCATAATAATGCCGATGGTAACGTAACAATCATATAGTAAATTCATGTTTTTACACAGCTATAATGTAGGTATAAATACAAATCTAAAGGTGTAATTAATATAATTTACAAATCAGCATGTAATATCTTATGTATATATACATATATATACATTTAGATATTTTAATATAATTAATTGTTAAATGTATAAAGAATTTATACAAAATATATACATCGCGATGAAATAACTTAATAGATGGTATTCATGTAGATAAAATGTCATAATCATGCATATTTATTTACAGTGCACTATTACATATTATCATATTATACATATAAATAAAAAAATAATTATGAAATGTTTATAACTATATTAATATCGCACATCATATAAACTTTTAACTGATTTTAGTTTATATATATATATATATACAATTTGATATCTATTACATATATATTTTTTTAATAATTTATCAGTCTTAAAATTAAAAAAAAACCAATATTATATTAAATATATATATATATATAAATATCGTTTAAAAGGAAATGTCAGATGCTCGTGATAATCTTAATTATATATAATACATATATAAAGTATATAATAGATGTAGTTAGTAAATTAAAAGGTGTCGTGATCATATTGAGATTTTATATAATACATCAAAATTAAAATTGTTTTAAAGAAATTATAATCTTTTAAAATGTGTTGCATATTTAAAGATGTATCAGTTTTTTTTATGTATTAAATATATAGATGAGATTATTCATGCAAAGGTGATTAAATGACCGCGCCAACATCGATGAGATTAACCGCAATAATAATTTAATCAATTTAATGCATTTTAATGATTTTCATCATAATGGTTGTAAGTAATATAATTATCGTTATTCATATTTCTGATGGTATATTCAATGCAATTCTAATTAATAATGAATTTTTAATTATTTTATACAGTTAAAAAAAAAAATTAATTATTATAGGTTTGATAAATATAAGACCCTGTTTAAGTCCGTACCAAATTGAATAATATCAGAATTTAATATATTATATATATATTCATATATTTATTATACACGAAGCAAAAATTAAATTGGCAAACAAAATTAAATAAAAAAAGTTTAATTTATTCAATATATAGGCATACATAAATATGTTAAATGCTAAAAGTGCAAGTTAAAAAGTTCCAATTTACTTTTACCACTGTACTAAATTTTTATTTGATAAAACAAAATGTATTATGTCACAAATTTGCATATAAGAAGAATCGTGTGCCAACTGTAAAATTTAAAATAAAAATATTAACTATTGATTCATTTGTCTTTAAACCTTCGGCTGTATTTTATTATATTTATAATTTATAAATTATGCAGATAATAAAACGATGAAACATTAAGTAATTTTAAATTAAGGTTATACTAAATAAAACATATCCTTTTATTTTTTAAATATAGACATTGAATTATCCTATCCGATATGTTAGATTGTTAAAAAAATTTAATTTGTTTTAAAACAAATAAAAATAAATATTTGATTTCATATGAACTGGACAACAACCAGAAATATTACCTAAAATTATTTTAAAACCATTCATCATCTCAGTAGTGAAATAAATAATTATTAAATATAGCATCATAAACAAATAAAAATGTTTACAATCCTCATAGTGTAAAATTTCTCATATCAATAAAATTATATATAAAACCAAAATATACAATATATATTTATTTCTATTTATTCAGAGTGTTTCGATTTATTATATGTTATATTCTCAAATATATAAAAATTTTGTAATTTTCGTAAAAAAAATAATAAAATAAATTACATTAAATGAATGGTAAAAAAATATATTCTTATGATAAATAAATATCTATTAATTTATCATAAGAATTTCGCGCAGACAGTGACCGACAGACACACGTTCTTGATCTATAACCACAAAAATTGTGCTACCTTGTCGGTTATTGAATTTTTTCCAATAGAGAGACCGGAAATTTACCGTAGATATACAATTTGTAATATAGCAAATAATATATAATTGTAAATTTGAAATTTTATTTATTTATTTATGTAATATACTTGATTATTAATAACATTACCATTATTATATTAGTAAATTAATTATAAGTATATACAAATTAAATAATTCATTATTAGTTATGTCATGGTATAGGAAAATATTTTTTATCTTATTAATTTTTTTTATTACCATCAAATTTTGTTGAGTACCATTTTCCGCAAAATGCCATTTATAGATTTTTTTTTTAAATTTTGTTTTCATGATAAGTTTAAAGATATTTTTTTTTTATAAATACATTATATTATTTATATTTTTTTTTTTTGTTTTCTTAAATTTATGAGTGAATAAAGATGGTCATGCTAATGTCAAGGTTAAACAGCTTCACATTTTCATTATTGCACATACAAAAACACATTATTATTATTATATATATTTATTTTTGGTGAATAAAATGACATAAATATGATTTATTAAATTACTATGCAGCAAAAGTGGTAGAAAAAAAAATAAAATTTTGCGGTTAGTGATTAATTAACAAAATTATTTAAATGGGGTTTTTTTTTACTCATCTCAAATTTGTAACTAACATATTTTATTTGAAGACGAATGCGGTAATCTTTAATTTTTTAAATAATAATTTGTCTATTACGCGGTTGTAACATTACCCGCGTTAAGACATTAAATGTATCATCTATCTATAATATAAGGTTAATTCAATTTTTTTTATGGATTGATTTATTTTCGTTGTGAAAATTGTGATATTAGCTTAATTTGACAATTAATATAATTTTCATAAACAAAAGAAAGAATTATATATAAATGAATGACATTTTTACTCTGGGTTAAAAATATATTGCAAAATATAATACAGATGTTAGAATATTTATAATATAACATAATCAAAAACATCTTTATTTATTTAAATTTTGTAAATTAAGCTGTTTTAAAATTCAAGAATAAATACGATTATAATTCCTATTGGTCTTCTATGCGATGTGTGACACCTTGATTTTTCTTTAATATACTTTTCATTATATATAAATTCGGTCAAGAATATTTTCTTATTTTTTTATATAATTTTACCGTAAATACGTATATATCTATACGAAATAATAACAATTTTTCATTTTTATATTTGACATATTTTTAAATAAAAAAAAATACGTGCATTAGTATTTTGCATTTTTTGATAAATTTCCCATTAATTTTGCTTTAATTCAATATAAATAATATTGATTATTTAAAAAAAAAAGAAATAAAAATAACAAAACAAAAAAATAGATATTTATATTTTTATTATACACGCATTTCTCAATATGATGAATATATTATCATTGATCAGATTTTTTTTTATCATAAAATTTCGTAATGATTTAAATAAGTTTGGCATCATAACATTTATTATATATGTCCGATAATGGTAATATTTTTTAATTTTACATATTAAAGTTTTTTTTTATTATACATTTATATAGTGGGATGAAGATACAATGATTTTAATTAAATATATACAGTGACCAATAATGTTAATTTTCCAATATACATAATACTAATGTTTATCTGAAAAACTCTGATAGCGTTTTAGCCATAGATCATTTTTAAATATATATTAATTGAAAAGTTATCCATATATGAAAATTTATACCTACCTATTAAAATATCATAAATCATGTTTTAATAGATAAAAAAAAATCAAACAAATTTAACAAATCAAAAGTTTACAAAAATAAATAAAAAACAAAATAAAATTATTACTTTAAAAATTTTATAAAATGCATGAGTGAAATTTATTTTGTAATAATTACTTATATATATCTGAAAACCTTTAACTATATTTATTCTAATTTTCACAACTATAATATATCTTTTTCGTATGTAGTAAGTGATTATTTTTTTTATGCAAATTAAATAACATATATAAGAAAATTGTATTTATTACATAATTACTTAACATATCGTTATTTAACACCAAAATAATGATGGAAAAAAATATAAAGTAATATTTTCAATTAAGTAATTTACTAACATTATTTGACACATAAACATAGAAACTCTCGTATATAATGATTATATACTATATATAAATACTAACATTATATATATAATAATATATTTGTATAAACATTTGTAATTAATCTTCATATATTTACTTGATTTTTTTTTATTCAATTTCAATTTTGAATTTAACAAATTCATCATCTTTGAAACGTTTTTATTTAATTTTTATTGTGCAAATCAATACATATAGGCTTATAATGTATAATAAAATATAATGGTAAAATGAATGAATGTAATAATAGAGTTATGGATATTTATTTTGTTTACTTTTATAGAAAATGGCAGAGATATAATTTTTAGATATATATAACAATATAAGATTTATTACATAGGTGTGATTTTGTAAATTGATAATTTCTTAATGACCAAACCAGAAAATAATCTTTCAATTTTCATTATACATTGTACATATATTTCAATACGCCGTTATTTGTGTACGATTTTTGTTTATTTGTTTATGTACCTTTTCCTAAAATTTCTTCGAAAAGAAATTTCCATTCTGTTGTCATGAATATTATAAACTAATATTTAATTGCCATTTACGTATATTTGTATTATAATATATTTAAATTTATGGTATTTTTATATGTATATATTTTAAACAATAATTTATTTATGTATGTACGTGAATATTCCAAGAACCGGAATGTATTGCATTTTGAATTTTATTCATAAACGTGCACATTTTAATAACTCATTTTTTATGTTAATTTTATGTATTATAAATATATAGACGCATAGATAGAGGATAATTTTAGATTCTACATTTGTTTTTGCATATGGTCATTTATAGAATTTCCCATAAATCAGAGAAATATTACTATTCGATTTAAATTATAATTTAATGATATTAATAATATAATATTTAATAAGATGTCATTTGTTTATTTATATTTTATTTTTAATTCATATATCTCATATAATATTTTGCTTAAAATAGAACAACGGATTTATTGAATATTTTATTACATCGCATTACGATATATAATCAACATTTTTTTTATATACATATATTGCTAAATAAATAAGGCAATTGCACGCGATTGCATCATTTGGGAATTTTAATAATATATACGAGTATAATTATCAAGTTGAATTGCATACCATTCATTTATTTTAATTTTCAGTGAATTTGTAATCACCGCAAATTTTTTCTTTTGTTGTCCAACGGTGATAATTGCTCAAAACTCTTTATATTTAGAATGTTGTCTAAAATAAATTCAATAAAATTGCTGTACATCCTATATCCTCATTCATTAAATTAATTACATTATATTATTTGATTTAAAATACTATATTGCAAAAACAAATCAATGAGAATCAATATATAAGGATGGACAAACAATTTTTAAATTTATATATAATTAATGATTATAAAGTGAATTTTAAATGTTTGTTGTTTTCTGAACACATCACATCATTCATCTATATATTAAATATATATGTGAATATGTTTTTACAACTAAGAAATATAACAAATAATCTCTATATATAACTATAAAATCGTTGTTTATACAAAAATATAACCATTTATATGTAAATGTAATTGTATAAATTTATTTAAAATACAATACTTAAAATTGACTTTTATATATTAACTATATATATATTCATACAATATATGGACAAAAAATAAAAATAAAATAGATATATATAAAGTCATGTAAATAATCTTTTCTTTTTTTTTTCCATGCTATATGATATTACTCTAAAGATGTTTGCACTTTTGCTTTCCGTGACATGAATTTTATGTTAGCATTATTATTATTATTACTATTATTACTTTTATGATATTATATAAGCGGTAGCAGTTTTTAGCCTAAAGCAAAGCGTAAATTAATGAAGAATCTCTGCATATAGGTGATATATACGGGTATGCATACGTAGGTAGATATAGTATATGTTTATTATAATAATACACACATTTTCATATAAATATGAATTTATATATGCATAAATTTTTCACCTTCGTTGTACGTGAAGATGGTTATTAAATAATGATATTTTTTTTATAAATAATATCATATATCTACCTGCATGGTTGGTGGTGGTTAAAATAAGCGGTCGGTGAAAAAAAAATATACACGCTAAAGTTTACCAATATTGTATAATGATGATAATGACATTAACATATTAAGATGATGGAATGGAAAATAAATTCATTGTACATTTAATATTGTGAAAATAAAAGAGATAAAAATGAAATAAAGAATACACTTTTTTTTACTATTGACCCGGATTGTATTTTATATGCTAGATGAATATATATATATAAATATATATATATATAATATATATATTTATATATATATATTTGTATATATTTCTCATAGAATTTTTGTGAATTTTAATTAATTAATTATTTTATGTATTTCAAATGTATTTCGATTACATAAAATTATATAGAATTGTATGCCAATGAAAAAATAATCATTTTAGCATCATTTTTTTTCCAACAAAAACTAAACTGAATAAAATGGAAATAATCACATATGAATTATTATTCATATAACTGGGAGAAGGGGGTTTTATTTTTCATTATTTATTTAATAAATATTTAATGAATTTATTTATTTTTTCGTGTGTGAATAAATCTAATACTATTTATAGAAATATATTAAAATTTATAATAGACCATTTTTAAACCGCAAATATATATTTGGTATAAAAACTCAATTTATTCAACAAATGATTTTAACTTTTAACCATTGATTTATTTTTATATGCAAATAAAATAAATTTAATAAAATGTTACGCATGTTTATACCACACCCAAAAAGCATATCAATTTTTATTTTTAACATTCATATTGAATTAAAACATAATACTATTGGCATGTATATATAAAATAAAAATATTATATGTGCAAATCTGATCTCCGTGAACAAAAATAAATCGCTTATCATAACTTAATATATAAATGATATAACTTTTACAAAAATATTCATTAATTATAATTTGGATATAATTTATAAGCATATGTTTATATTTGTTTTATAATAATATACATACTTATTTTTTTATTTACATAAAATTATAATTGTTTACATCATATGAGTTTTTTTTGTTTGTTTGTTTGTAGTTTTCATTAATCGAATCTTAGATTTTTGTATGAATGATATTTATGAACATTTATCAATATATGCAAAGCTTCTTATATGACCGCATGTATATGCCTCTATTTTAGTTATATTATTTTCTTATTACATATGAACGTTATGTGTAATTAATATACAAAATGTATAAGAATTGAAATATTATATTTTTATATATTCAACAAAATATAGAACAAATAAATATATAGGCCGGAAAATGCGAGTATGCATGCAATAGAAAAAAATACTCATAATAAAACTTATCCCATTTTATGATTTTTAAGGTCATTTACGTAGTTGGATATGGGCATTTCGATGTATTTTTTTGTTGTTGATAAAAGTTGTGTTCGCGGTATTTCAAATATCTATATAAATTGAGGATATATGTGCAAGGATACTCCTAAAGGATTTTATAAGTTTTATGATAATGAGTTAGATAAATACAATATTGTGTCATTGTTTTTTTATCGACATACATTTTTTTTAAATGCCATTTCATAAGAGTTATTGTTATTGTTTTAGAACACCGCGTCGTGAAAACCCTGAATATAGGAAAATGTTTTTGTTATATACATAAGTTAATATAATAGTAAATCGAAGCTGCGTATAGAAAATTAATTTTATATCATTTTAACAGGTTATAATACAATATTAATAGACTTCACGGAAAGATATACGCACACATTTTAAGTACAATAACAATAGACAAATTCTGAATAGGAAAACCAAAAAAAAACATTTATTTTTGTTTTTAATATTAAAACTACAACCTGTTTTTGTTTTTAATAAATTATATATAGCTTTTATAATATTTCATAATTTTTCAAATGTTTTTAATGTAAAATTTTTTTTATCGTATATGCTAAAAACCAAAAATTCAGACAAACTTTGTATATTATCTAATATTTTTGTAAGAAAAATAAAAATATATTATATGCATATTTTATATAAATAGCAAATTATTATTATTATTTTATATATTATATACAAAATGATAATATATTCTTTTTAAACCATAAAATTGAACTAATCGCGTTGTATAAAAATTCATTGATTGAAGGACGCACATTTAGGTATAAATAAAAACGCCATATTTTATTAATAAATCTTAAATTATATATCAATATTCAAAATATATGTATATTTCTATATATGCTCTGAAATATTAAATACCAATAAATGTTTACATATAAAATAGTAAAAGAAACAAATATGATGTCATCATTTTTTACCATCTTCAAACAAAGACATAATTTTAGTGCTCTATCAATTATCTAAAAATATGTATATAATAAATATGTATATTTAGTATAGGTAGATAAATAATAATAATATTACAAAAAAATTTAATTTATTTTATTCAATAATAAAAAAAAATTGCAAATTAAACAAATAATTCTTACATACGTATATTGTTTGTGTTAATATATGCAAAGAAGTTAATATATTTATGAAAAGTTATATAATAAAAAGTAAAAAAAAGAAAAAAAACGAAAACCATAAAGTCATTACTGTTAATATCATCGAATATACAAAATAAATTTTTACCAAACGAAATAATGAAATGAAATGAAAAAAAATTGTTATATTGTCTATTAATTACTGTGATGGGAATATAAAAAAAAATTATATTAACAATTTTATAATAATTTATATAGAAAGAAAAAAATTTATCTATTATTATATAATATTTACACAAATTCATATTTAATTTTTTTTTGTTGCCTAGATACTTGTATATAGTATTTCACTGTATAAATACTCAAATATATTTTTTTTATTATTATTAATTCAAATATAACGAAAAGTTATAGATTACAATATAATAAAAATATAAGAAATATAATAAAAAAAAATTGAAAAAATATTGTTCTAAAAGCTTTTTTCTACAATAATATAATCTATACGTTTTATTATTTAATTGATATTAAATATAAATATATAGAAATAGAAATAATATTATTTTTATTATGTATAAAAAAAAAATAATAATAATAAAATACATATGAGATTGCTGTGTATTATTAAATAAATATAAATGCCAATAATTGATAAACACAAAATAATAACCTTCGAGAGTTTATTTTATTATTTTGTGTTTTTTTTTATGAATATTTCTTGTTGTCAGTCAGTCATCATCAACAGAAATTTATAAAATTTCCATATATGAATAATATAAAATAAATATAACCGCAATATATATATTAATTATATAATTGACTACTACACAAACTATATTTATAAATAAATAAAAATAATAATTGTATATATAGAATTTTTTAAAAGCCGGATTTGATTGAACTTAATAATATATTTTTACATGTAATTTTACATTTTCTGTTTTATTCATCATTTTATTTATACTTATACTTATATTCTTCATCAAAATTGGTATTTTGTCAATTTGTTTTATGTGTATATACATTCAATTTTATTAATCGGTTTGTAGGTGGACAATAATATTATTTATATATTTTTTTCTGTTTTAAATTAATAATTATATAACGATTTACATTTGTGCTTGAAGATATAAAATATCATTATTTCTGTTCGTATAATTTATGTTATATTAATTTAAAAATATTATTATAAAAAATGCATTAAATTGCAACATTATAAGATATAAATTAGCGATTTGTGCACTCTACTGCAATATATAAAATATATATTTATAATCATTTATAAATTTATGTGTGAATAAATAATATTATTTTATAATTAAAAAAAACCAAATTTTAATTTTAACTTTTACTTTTTAATGATATATTTCAAAAATTATTTATCATTTTTTTTAATAACCCGACTGGAACTTATGAGAAATTATGAACTGTGTACATGTAACATTTACATAAATTATATTTTGTAAAATAATAAACTAGTTCAATTGTAAATAACCATGGGAAGTAATTTGAACCGGGGAGTTCATTTTGCTAAATATATTAATGTAATTCATATGATTTACCACCTACGAGCTCTTAACTACTAAAACAAAACAAGAGTTCAAGTATTATTATATAGAAATTAATAACAATATATTTATTTCAAATGTCGTGGTATTAAATTGATGAATTCATACAACATTCTAATTGCATTATTCTTCACAAGAATATATTTTCTGTTTTAAAATTTTTCATTGTTTGTTTTGCATGAAATACCCGGTAAAATTTAATAGATAAAAGGTGTTAAATTTTACAATTATTTACAAATTTTTTAATGATGTTATATACACAGTTCGTTTAAAAATTTGACTTTACAATTGAGATTTTTTTGTGATAGAGATTATTTCTCTCATTGTCAGATAAAATAATTGAAATACCTAAAAGCTTTGATCAAATTTGATTTTTTTTATATATATGATATACACGCGGTAGTTTAGTATAAAAAATAAAAGTTAAAAAATTAACATAATTATTTCTAATATTCCTTTTTTATTCTATACAAATTTTCTTAATGATATACATAATTTCAATTAGCGATATGCTAACTAAATAAAAATATGTTAAATTTAATTAAATTTTTATTGTAAATAAAATATACACATATTTGAATTTCATATATCACAAATAATATCTGAATGAATAATAATATCGAAAAAAATTAAAAAATAAAGTAAAAAAATTAAAAATAAAATTAGCACAAAACTTATAATCATATATATACAACAATTTTTAGGTAAATATTAACGTAATAAAAAATATATATATATATTTATATATATATTTTAAAATTTTTATTTACAGACAGATATATTATGTCTCATATAGGTTTATTTAAATTATATTTTTGTGTATTTTATATTTAAATATTTGTGTTATCTAAGAAGTGTATTTCCAAATTTCATTTGCTTCGGTGTTTATAATATTTTATATGAATTTTTAATAAAAATATGATGATAATAATAATAACAATAATAATAATAATAATTTTAACAATGAATGCATACTTTTACTTTCGATAGCATTTTTATTTGTATTGACTTATTTTTTTACTTTTAAATATAAATATAATATATTAGCAAATGCAAATGGAATAAAAAAATTTGCAATATTTTATATATAAATTAAAATAACGTTTGCTCTAAAATAATATTAATAAATCTAATATTTTTTTTTCTTTAATATTGCGTTAAATCAATTGAAAATTAAATAAAGTTTGTTATTTGTTTTATAAATATATTAATACATTAAATTAATAAATTGCATTTTTAATTTTCAAAAATAAAAAGAAAATTGTCAGTTAACTTATTAGTTATGATAAATATAAGTTGGGCCGAAATCCTTATATTTTTATGATATAGTTCTATAATATCCATTCAACTGCGAGGGTTGCGTTGGTGTTTAGAGTAGCATTTTCTCAATATATAGTAAGACGGACCATCATTTAATTAATGTGCTGACCACGTTAAGGTAACTTCAAAGCATAGAATTTCGTTTAGTATGTTTATCTGAAAGAGGTAATACTTAAATTTTACTATTACAAAACAAACAAGAAATAAATCATGAATAATAATCAAATTAATTCTAAAATTAATAGGTTTTTATTTCATTTAAAATTGATGGCTATCTCGTTTTACCAAGAAATTCCACCAAATATATACATTTATTGTAAAAAGATTATATTACATATATTTTCCTATATAAATTTGTGGTTAAAATAATAATATATTTCAATTTATTAAAAATAAATGTATAACGTCGACAGATATTTGACGTTCTTTTTATGAACACCACATATTTTATATTGTATTTATTTGTTAATTTATTACTTGATTTTTGTATAAATTCAACAACACCTTTATTTATTTTGCAAAATATTAAAATATATATACAATTTTTGTTATAAAAAAACATTCTATATATAGATATATATATTATGGGACGACATTTTAATTAATTAATGTTCTATTCTTCGCATATATTATATACATAATGATGTTCATCGAAATATTTTCATGTTACATTTTAGTATATTTAGTATTTTAGTATTTTTTTGTTAAAAATTTCAATAAAAATTTTATTCTATATGTCAATCAAAATGGTTTTAAGGAACATAACGCACGATTAACAAAATGGTAAATTATGTGAAAAATTGAAGAAAAAAGAATGAATTTTATGTACAATACAAAAAATCATAATCAATTTAAATAAATTTGACATAAGAGAAAAAAAATATATATAATATTCATCACAAATATTAATGGTTATTTAATTTTTTTTTGAAGAAGAAGAAAATATACTTGAAAAAAAATTAAGTACATCATAATTTAATTAACGAATTGTGTTGATTTCACTTGTTGCTATCTTTAGGTATTATGGTATAATAATAGAGATTTTATTTATAGATTTAATTTTTTCATAAAAAAAAATGTTTATTAAATAAAAATGGAAAATTTTTATATGTTATGTATAATATCAATATTTATAATGAATACATATTTTATTAGTTTTGTAATAAGTTTTTTTTAAAATCATTATTACCCCAAAGATTTTTTTAAATAAATTTTTCCTTTTGATATAAAATTTATTAAATATGATTTCATTCATATTTAATTAATTCAAAGAAGAAAAAGTAAAGGCTGGTATTTTTTTATTTTTTCATGAATATTTAATTCCAAAATATAGAATAGTTTTCAATGGAATGTATTAAATTATAGGTGAGGAAAAATATGAATATGAAAATAAATTTGTTATTGAGTAAATTTTGTTTTGAAAAGCGTTGTAAAAACTGGTTAGAAATTGAACAACTAAATATATATTCTATATTGTATTGAAAAAAAAACCGCTGAAAACAAAATCATATATTAGAAAAAAATATATTTACATCAAAAATTGAAGAAGATACGCGGAATATGTTAAACAAAATAACCATTAATTATATTATTATCAATTAACATATTTGCTTAACAGAAAACACAAAATTATTCTTAAAAAAAAAATTATCTATTCACTATACCGTACGTAAATATATGTATTTAAATTTAGATAATATCGTAATTTTTGCAATAAATTCAATCATTTTATTTGTTATTAAAATGATAAATTTGAAAACGAATAAACATACATAAATATTTTTATCGAGATTTTATTCATCAATTTTGTAATAATTTAAGCACAAATTACAAAAAAATTATTATACAACTCGTTTTTTTTTTCTTCTAATTTAGTTTATTAAATGAGGATGTAAATGAGGCAATCATAAAAAAATATCACCGCAAATGGTAAAATTCGAAAGAACAGTTTATAATTTGAATAGAAAAGATTATTATTAATATATAAATATATGTATATATTTAAATATCATCAAATCTAATGAATATATAATTAACAAATATACAAAATAATAAAAATTATCAGTGTATATAATTTCCATAAAACAAAAGCGAAAGAAACAAAAATCTAACACCAAAATCTATTTAAAACAAAAATAAAATTGTGTTTCTATGATTTTATATATAAGATATAAATATAATAAGAAGCAGATGTTTTAAAATATATATTTGCAGTTTTAATTCTGTTTGTATAATTAATAAAAAATCATATTTACATCTTAATCGACACACCGTTTAATATGTCTAAAAAAACATTAATTTGGTAAGATGATTATTATATACAAAATAATATATAGATAATTAATAATAAATATTATGCAATTTATTTTAATTTGCGTATATATGAGCTAATTTTATGATAGACATAATTTATATGTTTTTATTTGAAAAAAAAAAAAAATGTTGATACAAAGGTCATTTAATTATTCTTAATTAATAGATACCATTAAAGACTTTTATCAATTTAAAATGCATCATAAATAATTTCCTCATATATGTGATATCGATATTATGATTAATTATGATTGTATTGACTGAAGTTTTTTTTTGTTTTTTATACCGCATCATAACTTTATTATTTGTCAATTTATCTTTTCACAAACAAAAAAACGTAAAAATATATAAAAATCCGGCACAAAATCATATTTTATTAAAAATTTTATTTGACATTTTTTTTTGTCAAAAAAAAAAAACAATAAATAAATTATGACAATAATCAATTAATCAAAAAAAAAAAAAGAGTTGACATTAAATTATTTTATTTTATTAAATTTTAAATAATCTATTAAAGGTAATTTAAAATAATTTTTAATATAAATGTTTTCATTTAAAATTGTGTTTAACTTTAACATTTCATTTTTTTTTTAATATACAGAAAACATTTATATATTTTGAAATAATTTAAAAATCATTTAATTTAAAGGATCATATTTAAATTACGAATAAAATAAATAACATTAAAAGTTAGTTTTAAAAAAAATACAATCAACCACAATTTTTGATATAAATTTATTGTTGAATATTCACTATTGACTATATGTATAAGATGAATCATAGAAAAAAGCTGGCGGTAATAAAACGAGTATATATACATAATATATGTATAAATAAAAGGTTAAAATGTTATGAACTAAATTTTTAGATTAATTAATCTTTCTCCTCGTTTAATATCAGGTTATTTGTTACATCCAAATACACTGTTGTTAAATGTTGCGATTCAAAGATGTATATTTATTTATATTATTAAAAATGTTGTTGTTATAAATACGTATCTTACTTAAACAATGAAATAAAATTATAGTATAGTATATATGATATATAATAAGTAAATAAATCTATATGCAAACAACTTTTAATTCATGTAAATTAAATTCTATTTATCGTTTAAAATGCGATAGTGTAACTATATGCAAATGATAATGTGTCTATTGTCTGCAATAAAAGGAAATGAATAAATTTTTAACTTATAATTTGTCGTGATTGATTATCACGATTTTTATATACGAAAAATTTATTCTAAAAAGAAATTCTTATATGTTATTATATCCTTATTATATAACAATGGTTATTTCATTTATTACATTTAACATTGTTTCAATCATGCAGTCCGATACGATTTATAAATAATTTATGAATGTACTTAAATTTTTTTCAAATTACTTTTAAAATAATATTTATATACAGAGATAATTAATTAGTCTATATGATAGTTTTTAATTGCTATCTTTATACGCATTTATTGTAAATTAATTAATTATATTTTTGGTATATTTATGCTATTTAAAAGTGAAGTATGATTTATTTTTCAAACTATTACACGTGCGGAATACGATTATCCACTATTAACATTAAAACAATTTTTTTTAATATTTTATAAAATGAATATTCGTAGAAATGGTTAAGAAATCATGATATTTACAAATATTATTAACCATCAATTCGATTGGTATATATTATATGTTGGTATTTTATAAATAGACATATAAATATCAATATTTCACTTTTACCTTTACGTCTATATACATATATATATGATATATAAAAACATATAACGCATAAATATGATCTTAATGATCACGAATATACATATAATATATACATAGTTCGTTTTTTCTTAATAAATCTTTTTACACATAGAGTTTATTTTAATAAAAAAAAATGTTATTGGTAAATTTTTACCACAATTGATTAAATGAGGCCACTTAAATGTTATCGTTGAACTTGATGAGTAATACGCGAGCATATATATGGTTATATAAATATATTCAATTAATTATGTTTATTATATAAATTTATAATATTTTGTATATAAATCTAGAAAAATCATCTTAAATGAGAAATCTATCTATAGAATAGCTATATATACATACCATATCTGAATATATTGCAACTATAATAAATATAAATATATATAATTAATTACATAAATTAAATTGCCCGGTGAACTTACATCATATAAAACATATAGAAACGAGTACAATTTATTGTATTAAATTATCTAACATACAATATATTTATAGTATATATTCAGAAAAAAAATTATCAATGATCATTGGTTCATGCATAATAGAAAGTATATATATTAGATAAATCGCATTGTCCTATATATAAGACCATATATATGTATATTATTAAGTTTATAATTTACAAATATAGATTACAATTGTCATGTCAAAATCAGACTTATTAACGTTGCATTTCATTACTACACGCATATAATTGTATAGTTTTATATATATATATCAATAATTTTTCTATTAACATTAAAAATTAGCAAGATACATGAGTTTTTTATATACACATTTATTGATTTTTTATTTAGTTGCAAATAACTGTGCAAATAAAAACATCTTTATTTAATTTAAAATTAATTTTATTATATATCTCTAGTTGTTGATGACCTAACATGTATATGGAATATGTAATCATATATGTATTGTTTGGATATTGTTATATGGATTATTTAATTTCTATAACAACTTTCATTGAAATTGAATATCAATTTCAAAGTATATACATTTCAATGTTATAAATAAAATTTTAAATAATATGTAAATATAATAATTAGTATTTTTTTTTAATTGTTAAACACACTCAATTTTATATATATACCTATTATTTATGATGATTTAATTTTAATTGATTGTGAGGATGAAATGTCGCATTACAACAAACTGTAACCTTTGCAACAAACTGTAACAATTTATTATAATTTTTGCTAATAATAGAACTTATCAATATTATTATTATTTTTTTTACAAGTGATTGTATAGGTAATCGTTTATACAAATGTGTTGAGTTTTACAAATGTGTTAAACAGAGTGAATTTGACTATATATGATTTTAAAAATTATATAATCTCTGAATCACCGCATATATATTACTCGTATATCTTTCTCTATTACAAATAACGTATATATCATTTTTTTAACGAATACGAATCCTTTATAATATATATATAAACAAATCTAATTGATTTCTATACTAATAAAATAATGTTGAAGAATATGCATATATGATTAAAAAAAAAAAGAAGATTTCCTCATGTCCCAAACCATCTTTCGTAACATTTTTAAATTATTAAATTATTGAATTCGAAAAACTTTCATATTATATTTCGAGAATATATAAAATATTATTTCATAAATTATTTTATTGTATCAACAATCAATTAAAAAACAATTAATTTACAAAAATGTATACATTTTAATTAACCGTGATGTATATATAATACCGAAATCTTGTTATTAAAACTTACCTGATTAATTTGTTATATAAATTAAAAATTGAAATAATTATGTATAGTTACACGTGCGCGAATTTTTCTCAATGACTAATTCTTTATTTATTGATGTTTTTATAATGTTTTGAAATTAATATATGTGTATTATATAAAATTAATTGTTAAACTAAAAAAAACATTAATATATGTATTATATCTTTTAAGATATAGATAAATATTTATTTATTTTTACTATAATTGTGTAAATTAAATTCAATAGATGAACATAAAAGTGAATTTAACCATGAACCATAAAAATATATAGATATATGCATATTTTTTTGTTATTATATATCAATTAAAAAATAAACATTTTATATTCATATAAAGAAAATGTAGATTATGCGGCAATTAATTACATTATTGAAAAATATCAATTAAATTAAATTGTCAATTTTTTTCTATTTATATATTTTTTTCATCATTATTATATTAAGATAGAAATCAAATATATATAATTGATTTTATAATTATTATTAAGTATAGAGCCATATTTGAATTGATTTTTACTTCTTATACATTTTTTTTTCTTTTTTGGTTTTTTGTTGGTTACCAAAACAAACATTTCAAAAATAACTGAATTTAAAATGGTTTGAAGAAGATTATACGGAACAGAATATATGGATATTTTATTTTAACCTTCATGATATGCAAAATATTAGCAAATAAGATTTTTTATTTTAGATTTTATTATAATTTTTAATCTCTACAAGATGTTTTTTTCTTTACTTTGCTGTATATGATACGTGACAATACAATATTATGTACTATTCTTTATCAAAAAAAAACTAAAAAATAAATTAAATATTAAAATTAATTGGAAATTATTATTTTATTTGCTATATACATATATACAATTATATGAATGATATATGAAACGGCGGACAATGTTTTTAATGAAGAAGTTTTTATATTATACCATCATATATACCATTGTAATAAATTTTTGTAAAAATTAATTTCAGATGTGTGCATATGTAAATTAATTTTATTTATTTATTCTTTTGTTGTTTTTTTTTTGAATCATTTTCAATGAAAATAAAACTGGTATCGGGTTTTTTTTTTCAGATAAATTTGTAATTGAAAATATTATAAATTGTATTTTGTATTTTGGATTATTTTATACATACAATACAATATAGATTGTTAATATATCATTACATTATTCAAATATATAATATTTTATCAACACCTACCAATAATATGTATGCTTAACTAAATACATATTCTGATGATATACGGTTGAATACCCGTAAAGTGTGAAATTATGATATTTACTCGTGTGAAAATGATAGTTGTTTGTATTTTGAACAAATTGTATAGTATAATTGAATAATAAAATTAATTAAATAAAGTTTTAGCAATGCAGAGATATGGTATATAACAAAATTCTAGATGGACGTCGTATTGATACCTTAAACAGTTTATCGTATTTATTAACCGCATCTTAAAATAATTTTCCTTCTAAAAATGCAAAGCCCTATTAGCCTTAGATCATATAACCATCTGTAGTATTTTTTCCAATTTAATGAATGATTGAATCGCTTGAATCCTCTATTTGATACAACATTATATATGATCATAATAATCCTATGTTTGTAATAAAATAAATTACATCATCAATCAACAATATATCGATTTTCATTAAAAAAAAAAGAATTAAATTTGTGATTTTATAGAGTTTTTTTTATTATTATATTATTATTTATCTATATATAAATAATGTTTTTTGAATAAAATAAACATTTATAAAAAATTGCAAAATTAAAATCATATAATAATCATAAAAAAAATTAAGGATGGGTTATTGTTTTGAATTAATTTTAATATTATCTGTATATAAAAGAAGTAAATAATAAATACATACTACTTGCGTCGTTAATATATCTATACTATTTTTATATATACAACAAGACATAATTTATAATCGATTATATTTGAAGAAAAAAAAATTTTAACAAATTATATTCATTGACCTTAAAGTGTGAATACATTTAATATATCATTATAAAAATATGTATGAGATCTTGAAAATTAATTATGATAATAAGTAGATATATGATATAATTTTTTTTCTTAACATTTTTTATTTTATAGTAAAAAAAAAAATTTAACTTTTTTGTGTTATCACAAATACTATATGAATAATATATGAAAAAAAATAATAAACTAAAGTAAAAGAGTTATGAATGGAATTATGTTAATTTATATTTTTTAATAAATATGGGTTATATATGATTTATTTATTTTACCTATAATAATACAATAATAATTGTTAAGGTTAATATTTTTTTGTATATGTATAATTAACTAAAAAATTAAATGTCAATTCAAATGTAATGTGTTTTTGATACGAGAAGAAAAAATGTTTGTGTCTTTTAAATTTAACATAATTTCGTTTTAATTTTAATATAAAGTACCATATCAAATATTATAATAATAGAATATTTAATCTTTAATTTAATCAAATAAATATACAACAATAATATATACAATAGAAGAGATGTGTTTATTTTTTGTTGTATATTATATGTACAAATAAATTTACATAACAAGAAATATTTAGATAAATATTTGAACATTATTAACTCGTATATTATTTTACATTACAGAATTATTATTATGATTATTAATGTATATGATGTTTTAGCAAATAATATAATTTTGTTCAGGAAATTCCAAATTATTTATCATATAATAAATCTGAATATAATATACATAATATCGTAGAAATAATTGAACAAAAAAAATGGATATGTAGTAATTTTTTTAAGGAAAATGTATGATATATTATATTGAAGTTATCTATTTAATAGACCGAAAATCTATCTAAAATTTATTTCCTTACAAACTGTTATAAAGAAATCTGGTAATAAAATTTAAATTATATAAGGATGATTTGATAATATATTTTTTATATACACTAAAACCATTTACACGCGTAGATTTATATACCATTCGGTATGACGAATTTTCTTTATTATATTCATTTATAAATGTATAGAATATAACGAACATCGTATAATGATCGTATACTGTTTTGAATTACTGTTCCTTACAGTTTTTAAATAGCTGCCATATAGTGTTCGGCATAAATTTACTATAACTTATTGAAAAGAAATTTTAATACTTTATAATAAAATAATAATAATTATTTATTTGAACGTGTGGGACGTATGTGTGGTATGTGTTATGTTATGGATGGGAATATGTTATGTAAAAAAACCGGTATATGTATAAATTGAAAACCCTTTGCTAAACAATAAATTAAATTTTCCCGAAGAAATATATAGACAATTAACTTTTAATACTACATAGTCATGAATAATATTTTAAATTTTAAATTTTACACGATCAAAAATAGTATCTATCAATGTGGTTAAATAAAAATTTCTATAATAATTTTGTATACGAAGATTTAATTAATGAAAAATAGTCCCTTTTATTTATTTAATAAATTATAATAGGAATATAATACATAAATTAAAGATATTATTCATGGTTTTTATTTATAGTTAATAAATTGTATTTTATTTTATTTTTAATTATTATGAAATGTGAAATTACCATATACGAAACTCATTGAAATTTAAGTTAAAAATGTATACATAAAAACATATCATTCCACAGATTAAAATATACACCATCACACACGGATACATTAAAATAATAATTTTCTTTTGCGATTTTATCATCTTTGTAAAATAAACGATTGTTATTTTTTTATTATACACCCAATTGTTTGCCTCATAACAAATATAATTAAATATACGATACGTAATATATCCTTGAGTGCATATATACAAAATTGGTTCTTTATAAATTCAATGTTATATTTACGTTTTGTCTTATATATACGCATATACAAATACTACTAATAATTTTTTTTTTCAATTGCATTCACCCGCGTTACTGGTAAATTTCCATGATTAATCACAATACATCTTATTTAATGATATATATTTATGGAATCCGTTTGTAAATACGATGTATATAAAAAATTATAGATAAAACACATATAATTCTGTGAAATTTCATACAATATTTTATATAGGTATTTTAATATCTATATATAATCTATAAAAATGTCCTTCAAGAATTTCATTCATCGTAAAGGTGCTCGATTAACATATTTATATTAAATTGAGTGACAAATTTTTGGTTTTCTTTTCTTTTTCAGATTATGAAATTTTATAAAATTTTCGTAATAATCTGCTATTCTAATTTTTTATAAATTTTTTATATAAAAGGGGTATGCAAAAATTTGTCTTTTATATAACTATACTATATGTATATATTGAGAAAAGACTCATTATTTTTCGGAAATTCAATTTTATACAATCAAATTAATCATTTATATATTACATAGTAAATAATTTATATATAAATAGAGAAATAATTCGAGGTTAATATTGTCAACTTTAAAGAAAAATAAATAAATACACATGATGCTAAAAAAGCACAATATTTTTTGTCTATTATATTGTTGTGATTATTTAAATGTTTATGTTTTTTTTGCTATAGTTGATTTTAAAATTTTTGTATTATGTGAAAATTTCGACGTTTAATGTTGATTTCTTACTAATTATTTTATTTATTTTTTTTTTCAATTTATTTAAATTTATATAAAACCAAACATATATAAAATGCGATGGTTTTGTTAATCTTTTATATTTATTTTTACCAAATATATGTTAATCACGGCATCAACAAACAAAAAAAAATTAATATTATGTAAATAAATCTATATACGAAAAATCGAATTGGTACAAGGCAAATTTTTACATACATATATTAATATAAATAAATGAATATATCTTCGTCCTAATAAGACTGATTAGCATTAATTGATTTTTGGTTTTTTTTTATTTTTTGTTTTAAAATGACATTAGTTCTATAATTAAAAATTCTTTTATCTAATATAATACAATTTGTTTAGCAAACTGCGGCATATTAGAATCAAATCTTATACACCAGAAACCGTATAAGTGCAAATAAGATTAAAACACAAAGTTTCGTTTATTTTCTATCAAATTTAATTATGAACATATAGTTTTTAATCATCATTATAAATATTAATAATATGTGAATACAAAAACTTATTACTATAGGATTAATTGTATTTTATGTAACCATGGATCGGATTTGATTTGCTTGATGATTGAAACGATTAAAATAAGATAAATTAATCGAATTATACTTCAGTTTGACTTGCGTATAAGACAGAAAATAATTATTGCAACAAAATGTACTATTTATTGTTATATTACATCATATATAGACATGAGTTCAATGATATTATACATTATTTATTATTATTTATATAAATATACACACTTCTATGAAAATTTCTTTATTAAACAACATTATGACGAAAGTAACAATAATCTAAAGTGAATTGAATGTGTGTGTAATCTGTATATAAACATATGGTCAAGGTTATTCGCAATATGATCTATGCATTCACTTGATGTTTTATGGATATACAATTTTCTTAAAGAAAAAAAAGAAAGGAAAATTATATATACATATATATAATTAGTAGTGTTTTATTCTGTCCACATTTAGTTTAATTTAAAAAACAAAAATAATTCTCTTCTCCATACAAAATTAGTTTAACCTAGTAACTTAGCACTAATTATAAACATTGGTTTAAAATCCAAAAGTTATTGCTTATTAATATACCGATCAATTTTTTATATAGTTTTGGGTGTAGCTCAATTCAGAAGTGGTCAGAAATTGTCACCGATCCGGTTAAATTATCTTTTGTATAAGAAAGTTAAGGAACTTCCAAAATTGGAAAAATGTGATTATTGCTTTTTTGGTAAATTGCTCCGGGATCAGCTAATAATCTAAAACTTACCAAAAAGCTGAACCTATCCTTCGGCAATAACGTACTAACGCAGCTATAACAAAACAAAAAACTTCATAAATCCGATTTTCCTGCATACAGATTTGGGAAAAACTAAAAATTTCATTTCTTTTTGAAAGTAACGAAAAAAAAACCAGAAAGTGTTCCTTTATATATTTATTTTAGATTGCAAGTTTAAAACAATTAGATATACATTCATAATAATACTAATAAATAACTAAAATAATCCTAGCAAATGTTGAAATACAATAATTCACCAAAAATTTTTTGCAAAAAAATTTTAAAATATTTAAAGAAGATAACATTATTTTTGTTTGGTAAATTATCTACAATATTTTTTGTATTTAATTTTATCTTTTCATTTAATATTTTATTTACCTGTATCACCATTCACCTTTGTATAGTTAAACGCCTATTCTTATATTTAACAGAAACTAACATTTCAGACAGGTAATTATTTAAGAAAAAGATGCTGTGCGGATATCTTAAATATGAATATTTTATTCATTGAAATATAGATGTGGTTAACAAATATATATTTGTATATTTTTTTTTCATTATTTTCCCGAATAATTTAATATAACTAATTAAAATAATTTTTTATTAAACATGATATAATTTTTGTTAGATTATATTGGAAATTTATGAATAAAATTTAAATTAAATAAAATAGATTTTACAATGGGTATTTTGGATGTTTTCATATTTTTTCATTTTTATATATTTCCAACCGATATAACATATGATGTCATTCATTATAATATCCTGTACTTTTAATTTTTTTTATGTATTATTATCATTTTATATACATAATTACATATGTATATGAATTTGGAACTATGGGGAAATCAGAAAATCTAAAAGTTAAAATTACCTATTAAAAACTCAAATAAAATATACATAACGTTTCTTAAAAATGTAATTTCCCTTAATTTCTCTAAATATAGATATAGCATAACGATGCGTAGAATTGATTTAGTCATTATTATGATAATTAACGAACAAGTAATACATTATATAAAAATAATTAATATTAAATATTTAATTTACAAAAGAATGAATATAGACAAAAAAATGTTTATACCAACTTTATAAAAAACTGAAATCCATTTATAATATTCTTCAATTAAATTTGATAATTACACAATCTTTAAATAAAAATATGCATAAAAATTCTATTATTGATCATTGCAAAAAAAAACAAAAATAAAAATAACAGTGATAATTAAAAAGATATATAAAATAAAGTTAAATTTTTTATTTATCTTATTTATAAATATAAAATGTTGTTTATAGAAAAGTCTCAAAGAAATATATCGAAAAGAAATATAATTCAAAGTATAGTTTGTCTTTAGAACTCTTCTACGTGATATTCGCTGCTTTATGCCATATAGCATTCGAACTGATATTTTTTTTATCAAATTTAACTTGTATAGAATTTTAAACAAATAAATCAGAAAAGAATTCAATCAATATCTGTAAAAATGAACATCATATATTTCGGAAGTCAATATACAAGTATTATAGTAAATGATATTGCAAAATTTATGTGTATGTAATTCATATATTATAATAAGTTTTTTGTTTTCATTAACAAATATATATACTTATTAATAAATCATGTATTATATTCTACAATAATATTATAACAAATGTATATAAGTTTGCTGTTGACGTAGGTAAAGTTATACAATAGCGCCGAAAATTTATGAATAAGTATGAATATACCTTTTTATTTTTGCCGTGTTATGCCATTAACTTTAAGAAGGAATCTCATCATTATTATTTATATATTCTTCTATGATTATATGTTTTTATTATTATTTCGCTTTTATTTAACCATACATAAAAAAAACGATTTATAAGCTTAAACAATATATAAGTAAATAAGTAATTTTTTTTTCGTATTATTAATTTTAAGAGATCATTATCTATAGAATATAAGTTTGAAACTTGTTTGACCACCTGCTTAATCTTAACTACAATTAACTGCCGTATATAAATAAATTCAAATACCTATAATAATATTATGAATATATATAATGAAAAAAAAATAAAAAAGAAAAAGAATGACACCATCAACATAAATAAATTAATAATTTCGCGACATAGGGCCTATCTCTATAAATAATAAGTTAAATTTTCTTGAACTTGAATTAATGTTATTGTTTTCCCAATAAGCAATTTATGTTCTTTTTATTCTAAAAACTAAAGAGGCAAAACGAATATTTTGACAATAATATATTGGTCTTCAATACAAAAATAAATTAAAAAAACAAAAACATTTATTTAAGTAGTAAAAATGAAAAATGTATTACTTTTATTTTGTTTTATACACACAAAAATTATAAATTACAATTGCTAAAACTCAAAATAAAAAAAAAATTAAAATTTCAAAATAAAAAAAAAATGTTAAATTAAAAATAAAAAGTTTTTAAATATTTATATAGTTTTTTTTTATAAATTAAAATTGTACTCTTGGTATATTATAATTATAACCATTGTCATCGTCGTATGTATGAGATGGTGGTGGTGGTTGAGGATGCGAAATTTGACAATTTGGTCCAACACCTCCATTGGTACATGGTGGTAAATAATCCTTATGAACGTCATGTTGTGGAGGTGGTGGTGGTGGTGGTGGACGTGGTGCAACATAACAATTTGGACCTACTCCGCCGTTTGTACATTGACGTGGTGGCGGCGGTGGTGGTGGTGGAATATATTGTGGTTTTTCATCATGATGGTGTTGTTGTTGTTGTGGTGGATTATAACAATTTGGGAATTGTCCACCGAATTGACATTGTGGTTGCGGTTTTGGTTGTGGTGGATTAAAACAATTGGGCCATTGTCCACCAAATTGACATTGTGGTTGAGGTTTTGGTTGTGGTGGATTAAAACAATTGGGGAATTGTCCGCCAAATTGGCATTGTGGTTGTGGGACTTGTGGTTTTGGTTGTGGTGGACGATATTCATCACGTACCGGTGGTACGTATGGACGTTGTGGTTGTTGTGGTGGAAGATATTGTGGTTTTTGTGGTGGTGGTTGGGGGGGATTAAAACAATTTGGAAATTGTCCACCGAATTGACATTGTGGTTGAGGTTTTGGCTGTGGTGGATTATAACAATTGGGGAATTGGCCGCCGAATTGGCATTGTGGTTGTGGGACTTGTGGTTTTGGTTGTGGTGGACGATATTCATCACGTACCGGTGGTACATATGGACGTTGCGGCTGTTGTTGTTGTGGTAATTGACAACTTGGTCCAAAACCGCCATTTTTACATGGAGGTAAATAATCATTATGAACATCGTGTTGTGGTGGTGGTGGTGGACGAGGTGCGACATAACAATTTGGTCCTACTCCGCCATTTGTACATTGACGTGGTGGCGGTGGTGGTGGAGGTGGGATATATTGAGGTTTTTCTTGATGATAGTGTGGTTGCTGTTGTGGTGGATTATAACAATTTGGGAATTGTCCACCAAATTGACATTGCGGTTGTGGTTGAATAAATTCCGGTTTTTGTTGTACAAAATTATTTTGAATTGGTGTTACAAATGGTTTATCTTGGAATGTTTGTTGTTGAGGAATAAAACCGGGTTGGGTTTGGATTGGTACAAATGATGGTTGTTGTGGTTGCGGTTGTTGTTGTATAAAGTTGTTACTTGAAAAATCATCAAATTGCTGAGCCGGTCGTGGATAATCGTATCCATCGGCACCGCCACCACCCGTTCCACTTTTGAATAAATGGGAAACATCACCATTCACCGCGGTAAGCAATACCGCAACTCCTAATAAAATCATCGATTTCTACATATATATTTATATACATAAGTAAAAAAAAAAACAACAGAACAAAATAAATATTATTTATATATTTATTAAATAAATATTTAATATGATTAAATTTCTTTATTTGTTTATTATAATTTCGTTAGTAATTTATATTTATATAATATATATAATTATATATATACATAATTATCATATATCTCAATGAAAATAAATATTATATTTGATATATAATATTTAATTTTACCAGTACCAATTTATAAGAACTATTTGTGTATTTAATATGCACATTAAGGTAAGTCCTGTGAAATTCGATTCAGGTATTAAATCATTTTTTAACCAAATAAATGGTTAATTATATTATAATTTTTAATTAATCATCATTATATTATAATTTTTAATTAATTCATCTTCTTTTAATTTCACGCTAAAATTTTATTTATTGATTAATTCAAATGCTAAATTTCGGTAACTTTAAGATGTGAGTTTAATGTGAAATTCTTCTGTGCCAAAAGGAAATTCCATAAAATCATAAAGTTTATATAAAGAACATAAAATGATGAAGAAAATCTTTAAGTAACAATAAAATAAATAACAAAATAATAGAAAGATTTTATGTAACTATGAAAGATACAAAAGGTTATAAATTCATTTACAAAAGTGAATATATTTAATTAAATTTTGAGAATATTATATACAAATACGCATAAATATTTCACATAATGTATAATTAAATTATTATTATTAATTTTATTAAAAAAAATGAATAATTCATTAAGTAAATATTTAACTTTTAAGTTCACAATATGTTAAAGATTTATTTTTTTGTGTATAATTAGTATTAATTATTTGAACAATGAAAAACAACAAAATTTCATCGTATGAGGTAATATAAGATTTATGTTTTCATAATAAATTAATGTTAAATTATTATATATAATGAAAGTGAATTGAATGGTTTGAAATTATAATTAACAATGAACTTGAATTATTTTTACCACATATTTATATATTTTAACTTGAATATTATAGTATTATTTGAAGTTAACGTATTTAATATATATACATGTATATAGAATAATACATCATGTGAAAAATAAATTATATCTTAAGAACATTATGATTTTTTTCTATGGGAAATCGTTCTAAAGATACGTAATCGAGATTTTTACTTAAAACAGTTGATAATTGAATTGAATTATTTGAAAATCGTTAAAAATTTGTTATACAAATAAAATAAAGACATTTGCACATTCATATAGTTAAAAATAACATTTAACATATAAGTTATAAAATATATTACGATATTGCCAAATCAATTCATCGTATATAACTTGTAAATAACTTTGTTTTGACATATATTAATATTACATATATGCATTTTAAGATTTATATAGCGAAAAACCGCGGTGACAATAAATAGATTCATTGTATTTACGATTGTTTATTTATTACTTTTTTTTTTTGAATAATTTACATATTAAAATAACACAATATTTCACAATAGTTAACGATTCTATATAAAATGCACACGCACAATTATTTTTAATTTTCATATACAATAATTGAAGTTTTTATTTTAATTAAAATTTTATAATTCATTAACAGGATTTACTCAATATATATTCGAAACGAAACACAATTAAAAAATTAATTCTAATTAATCCATTTTTATATAAATATATTTAAATAAAATCACACATTTTTAAAAACAATAAGATTTCAATTTTTTTATTTTTTATTAATTATAATTTAATCACATTGTATTTTTATTATTTTAAAAAATTTAGTTTAAGAATTAACTCTCACCATATTCAACCCCTTGTATTTAATAATTTTTTCGTGAAAAAAAATAAAATAAATAATAATACCAAGAACTGTTTTAATTAAAAACTATATTAAATATTTATAATTATGACTTAACTAAAGCTTGAAGAGCTCTTGAATGAGTTAATAATAATTTCTCGCCTTTATTTATATATGAAATATCTTCTGTATGTTCCATATGTTTGAATATATGCGCTGTTTTTCAATGATTTAATTTTATGCAGATATACATACATACATACATATATAACGTGAGCATCAATTATGATGATGTTGATGGGTGTTATTATTGATATTCATATTCATAACGATCGTCATCGCACATCGCATAACATCATAAAATCATCAAAAATCAACTGCAAAAAGTGGTAGTTAATGTATATAGTGTATATAGTTGTGGTAAAAAATGTATATACATAAAATCAACGAATATATAATAAATAATAAAATATTTTTATATACAACAAAATATACCTTGCAAATTATTATAAAGATTTTTTTCAAATACATATAGTATTTTTTATAAAAATCAATAGTTCGGTAGTAGAATTAACCGGTTAAGTTAATTACAACAACAAAAAATTGACCAATTCAACTGTTCTTGAATTCATTATTATTATTCATTTTTTTTTCAATATTTTTAAAAATTGATTTTATTTTTTTAAAGTAATTTGTAAATCAGGATTAATTACATTACATTTTAAAATTCGTAAATTTACATAATATAATGCGATAATTGAAATTTTAATACTTTGATGAATAAATAAATATGATATTTATTGGATAATATATAATAATGTGTAAAACGTTTACAATTTTCTTTTCGTGCGTATATGTATGAAAGAGATTAAGAAAAAATAAAAAAATTTCGTAATAAATTATAAATCTCATATCAATTCACGACTTTTTCGTTTAAACATTCTATAAAATTGTCGATTTATATATTCATTTATTAAATATGAGAACTTGACATAAATAAATTGCATAATAATCGTAATTATTTATTTTATGAATATTTATATTAATATACCTCAATATATCTTTTATATATTATATTGTAACGATTTAGAGACTATATGGGATTTTAATAATATACCCCCTTTTCGAATAAAAATATATGAATGTGTTTAAATATTAATTATTTTAACTTTAATTGTGAAATTATTAAACTCATATACATTTACATTTGATGTTTATTGTTTATTGGCATCATATTAATTTGTTTGATGTCTAATAAGATCCTACGGAATAGAATATTATTAATCTCAAACTTCCTCGGATTTTAAAACCAGTATTTACAAATTATCATATTACCGAAAATAATAAAATTGAATATTCGCGCAGTTATTCAAAATACATAAATTATATTTAATAATTTAAAATATCATAATATGTATAATTAAAACTATTATTAATTTATTGATATACAAATTATTAAGCATGTGTTGATAAAATTGAATATTTTGAATGTCAACTATAAAGAATATATAATAAATACCATTACAAAAAAAAAAAATCTGGATATGTTTTTAGATCCGAAAAAAAAAATTACTATACAATGTTATAATATAAAAAATAATTCATCTATGATAATTAAGTCAACGCAAGAACAAATTTTTTATTTGTGCTTTTCATTGTTATATGGCATTTTATTTTTTGAGCATTAGAAAGATTTAATGATATCACACAGTAATAATAAACCATCTTTATTGAAATGGTAAAAAAAGTTTGACACTCTATATTAAATAAATGATAAAATGTTATTATATACGTATGAAAATATATCAATAGATCTTCAGTTTTATTGAATACATAATTTTTAATATATTTATACATTTGTATATGCATATAATTTGAATTAAGCGATATTTTAAGATAAGAATTTTATTTTATACAACTATCGTAGTGTATGATATTTTTAGTTTATGATTAATATATGACTGCGATAAATGTGATGGTATATTATAGGTCAACAATGTCACATCATTATTAATAATTTGGTTAATTATTCAAATAAATATAAACAAAAATTATAATATTTTTAAATTATTAATTATCGACTTTACTCTATCCACTAAATATATCTATCTATCCACTATTATATTTATAAAATTGAATAATTTATGTAAAAACGCATATATTTTCAATAACAAAATATATATTTATTTCCAAATATATAAAACTCCAAAATCAAATTTAATAAATTGTAATTATATAATCATAAATTGTTTTGTTGCATATTATATAAGATACAGACCTATTATGCATATTATGCGTGTTAATTATTTTTTAAGGTAAAATCGAAAATGAAATTAATCAATAATTTATGGAATACAATTATTTTTCAGATGAACTCATCCAATTAATTTATAGTGATTGATTTTAAAATAAATGTATATAAATTCATTTCCGTAATTATTTTCTATTTTAATCAATTTTGATATATATAGTATATTAATTCTATTTAAATATATACATTTATTGTTGCAAATAATTTTATTTCAAAAATTTGCTTTCTTATAATAATTAATAAATTTATTCTATATAAACATATATATGAATTTTCTGAATAATTCATCACACAATATAGAAAAATTGCTCAAAATGTATATATTCAACGAAAAAATTAAATCGTCAATTAAAAAAATTTTATATATAAAATAAATAAATTATTATATACGGAACTTTATGTACATATTGAATTCAATAATTCATTGTTTTTTATTTGAAATATATAAAACATGATTCCATTTCAATGAAATCATTAATTAACAAATAAATTTTATAAATAGATATTTGAAGGAATTTAAATAAATAAAAACTAATTTCATACAAGAAAAGAGTTTTAAAAAAAAAAGTATTAATTAATTGTGTATTTCGTTCAAACGAAATTGATGAATTGTTCATCAAATGTATATATGTATAACAAAAATAAATCAACAGCAGATTTTAACATTAATTATATCTTCTTATTACAAGAGAATATATTCACATTGAAAATTGTTTAATATATATACATCATCATTAATTTCAATAGACGCTTTTATTTGTATGAGTAAAATTGGTAAAATAAAATGAAAGAAGTAGGTATAAAAAGCTATATAAATTATAATATATTATATATATATATATAATAAATTTATTTTATTTATTTTATAAATATACAGCAAACGATAGTGAAAAGTGATAAAATAAATATTTACAATAGAATTTTATAACAATGTCTATATATATAATATTATAAAATGTGTTTAATGAAAATATTGAATGAATTCAAAACATGCTTATATATAATAAAAATAAAAGTCATCTCATTTATTATAATATAAAAGCATATTGAAATTCATATGATGTTTATTGTATATATTATTTAATAATTGAAAATGAAATGAATGAAAAAGAAAATGACAAATCGCTCGGGATTTTGCTGCTATATAACCATCAATTTACTATAATATTAAAAAAATATTTAGTAATAATTCTTCTAATCAATATAGAAAGATCGATTTTTGTTACCTAAACTCACATCTATATTTACATATATTGTTAATTTACACTTGAATGCAACAATAAAAAGAACTAATTTGAAATCTTTTCAAAATCCGAAATAAACCTATAATGTCCATTTATAGTAAACTGTTTAGTAAACCATTTTACGAATCGAATTTTAAGGAAAGTAAAGTCAAAAATTCAAAATGTTTTCATTTATTTATTTAAAAATTTATATTATTTAGAAAAAAACCAAATAAATAAAGAATGCATTATATATTATATAGAATATGGCAATGCGAACATATATATATAAATTTTGCACTAAATTTAATCTAAAATGAATAAATTATTGAGGCGAAGGTGAAGTCATAAATAAAAAATAAATAAAAATACAAATGTCATATAGAAATATATATTTTTATGCATAAATTGTAAATATAGCGAACTATTTTTGAATCGGTAAAATATCTAAAAACATACTTGTATATAAATATTTATCATTATGCCATTATTGATAGAAAAGTTTTCTTCTTTTGTTATTTTAACTTAAGCAATTAATATTTTTAAATATATATCAATTAATTAATGTGCACCCATTTTTTATAAAATATGCAACGTATATGCCATCGTTTATGTAAATATATATAAATAAGAATTTTGAGAAAATTATTATTACAATATTATGATGTAAATATATAAAAATTAAAATTTACGTTCAATATAAATTACTAGAAATACACATAAAAATGAATAAAGAGGTTGAATCTGTACTATATAAATATATTACCGCATCTATATATCGCATTTTGTGTATAGGCAAACCATTTTATGTAAAAATATTTCAATCATATTTTTTATTATTAAATATCCACCCACAATTGCATTAAAAAATATATTAAATTTTCATCAGTGTTTATTTCACTTACAATTAGGTATATATATATATTTTAATAAGGATACGGTTATACATTTTTAGATTTGTATAATATATAAAGTATATATATATAAAATCATAAATGCAGCCATTTAAAATAATTATTTTTACTATTACTATTTATATTATCATTATTAATAGAGAATATGATGCGATAATGAAGGTCATTTAAAATCATAACTGCAATTACACATTTTCTTATATAAATTCCCATATAGATGTAACCGTATATATATGTATTTATAATACCATAGATGCATTTTTTTTCTATACAATATATGCCTTTTATATATGTTATATAATTATTAATTATAATAAACGCAAGGTTAAAGAAACCCGAAGGTATATATAATAATAAGTTTATTTCAAATATTATGTACTAAAATAATGTAGCAAGTGTGAAAAAACTTTTTTATCTTTATACGTATATTGAATGTATTTGATGCGGTGTGTGTATATATGCATAAACAAATAGTTACATCTATTTATATATGTACAAAAGCATCTATCCGTATATAACTCTTTAAGTCTTCACATATATAAATGTGATAAATGTAATATGTAAAAACAATGTATGAATAGATTTTTTTTACGTAATATTCTACCATCCTATAATAGCCAGTGATATAAAATTGTAAATATGCATATTTTTATATTTAAAATTCATATCACACGTTCACCATAAATTATATTTTCTTTAAAATGTCAGTCAGTATATATACATATAAGAAATTTTAATATTTTCATAATTTTTAAGAACTCAACAAAAAAAGAATTAAATTAAATTTCATAAAAGAGGCTCACCATTCATTTACCATTTGTTAGTAGTTTTCTTCCAATCACTATATTAATAAAACTTTAATATATAATCAATTTATATATATATATGTATTTATCCTGGTTGAATAAAAACTATATATTCGTTTAAAAATATATTATATAAAGATTATTATTGTATTTTTATTGTTTTTGGTTTTTTTTATTATTAAACATATAATTTAAATATTGATTATAATTTTTTATGTTTACTTTTTATTTTTTTCAATTATTGAATAAATAGTCATCAAAATTGATTTTAAATTTAATATTTAATTTTGTACAAAATCATCTATTAAATAATTCACATATTTCATGATGTATTGATTTAGTTAAAAAAAAAATTTCAAATATATCTTTCATTGTGTTTTTATTTAAAGTTAAAATTTTTACGATGTTGGGGTCAAATTTTGTTTACTAATAAATTAAGGTAAAATCGAAAAAAATAATTTTATTTTGATTCCTTGTAATTGTGTGTATATCTTTTGTTTAATTTTTTCTTTTAATTGTATAAATATATAAAACCAATGATTTTATTTATACAAATCACCAAAATACACATATCTAATTAAATTTTAAAATATATATTATTTAATATTTGTATAAAAACATTTATTTTTATTTTATTTTTTCATTTATATGCGGTAAATTCGATAATAAAATTCTATTCAATTAGATAAAAACTATAGTATAGTTATTATATATTTCATAAATACGATTTTTATAATTAAGATGAAAAACGTTTGTGTTTATAAAACTTTTCACCAATGAGTTTGTTGAACACGCAAAAAAAATTGATTCATTATCGCCGTTTAGGTTCACCATAAATTATTAGTATAATTAAAATTCTTTCAATACGCACTTCGGAATCTCTCTCTCTCTGTGTTAATTCTACTTTAATTATATATTTAATCAATTTAACAATATATTATTCTATATTAGCAAAATTTAAATAATATATTTTTAGTGTTACCATATATATAATTATAAATAATGTACATAATTAAATTTTGTTATGGGATAATATCATTAATTAAAAAAAAACAATTTAATATGGTAGTTTATTTTTTGAATTTTTTTTTCTCTTGTTAAAGAAACAATATATATGATTTGCAAAGAATATAATTTTTATTTTTTCATCATAATTATTTATATATATATATCTTAATATAAGAATATAAAAAAAGGTAAGCAATGATGAGAATTTTGTGGTAAATCCATTTTATTGTATATATAATATATATGTGTGTTTATAATTTGTAATATATAAATGTGAAACGGATTAAAATATTATATCTCATAGAACATTATTTCTGCTGATGAATAAACATTTCAATACACTATACAACACATCATATTCATACATGTAATTATTTTATAAAAAGTAATAAATATTTACTTTTAATTTTAAAATTTAGCAACAAAAAAAAATGAATAAAATGAATAGATATTTGATTTTCGCATATGCGGGATATTTGATATTTTAATTAATTTGATTATTACTTTATTTATTATTATTATTCATATTATTTAATACCAGCTCTAATACTGTATGATGATTAGGATTTATTTAAAATACATATGAATCATTGTATAGGAATAAAATAATTGTTATAATCAAATTATATATAATCATTCATTATACACATAAGTATCCGGTTTATTAAGAATGCATAAGTTCGTACTTTTTATTTACATATGGATTATTAAAAATAAACACATTTATTCATATATTCATGATTCTAGTAAAACCCCCAATATATTACAGCATAGTCAGCATTTGGTTCACAAAAGGTCAGATATAAAATGCAAAGCGATCTTAATACAAAATTCATATACAAAAATAAACTTATTAAATAATTATTAATAAAATGATAATTTGAACAACAACAACAAAGCATTATTGATATTGATTTATTAGTTTTTACAAAATATGTACCATATGATACAAAATGCTAATGAGTTTCTCAACAGTTCGATCACATATAATATAATAATTATAGCAAGTATATATATTTTTGAAAAATAGCGTACATCAAATAGATAAAAAAAAAACTTATGAAATTTGTCAACCTAATGTTGATTATCTCAGTTTTAACAATTATTATTATTATTATTATTATTATTAAATAATGTTTATTATTCAATTCATTCTTCTTTTGAGTTTTGCATAATATAACGCCAATTACGCTTATGTACATGTAATTAATTTAAATATAAATATAGAGAAATATATATATTTATATATAATTACTTAATTGTTTAAACTTTAAAATGTATGAGTATCGATCGCACACAAACATTTTGAATTTTAATCAAACAAAATGTGTATATATCCTTTAAATATAGTTTTAGTATATATATTATATTAAAAATGAATCTAATTGCGATATGATTATGTCATCCATCCATCATCACGCATATACACAATTTATATTATTATAAATGTGCCAATTATATATATATATTTCTTTTAATATTAGATAATATTATTATTTTTTTTTTAACAATAAATATTTAAATTTTTTATTCAAACGATGAAATGTTTCACACCCATTTATCTTATATATGTACATCAAAGTCATATATCGATCTTATTACTATGCGTGTATATATTATTTATATGATCTTCTTATATGTATATACGACGAAATGCAATAACTATTTGTTGATCATTTTGATTATTATTAATATTATTTTATATATATATATATATATATACATAAATAGGTGTATATACATAATCATTATGCAAAACTGATACATAATAAAAATAATTCATTTATAGATTTAAACAATAAGTGAGTACTGAGTATACATATCCAATGCAGAGAAAGCTTTACTGCAAATAATATATCTATATATGATACATAATAATATGTATATAATTTTATAAATTATGTATATATACACATTTTAATATTTATAAAATAAATAAAATTCAATTACATTGCGTGGATTGATTCAATTAATTAACATCGCTATTGATAAAAAATTGTTTACCTGCGTTTATACACATAAATATATAAATGTAAAATAAAGACAAATTAACCTGAAATATGTCATGAAGATTTGTATTATTCTTTCATACATCATTTTGTATGTAATTTAGATATAAATTTATTCATAGATAAATTTATAATTTGAATTTGTGTTAATAGAACATATAAAGTTTAATTATACTAAAAATATATTTTAAAAAAATAATTATATATACGTTATATACAGTAAGTCCCTTAAGTTTATCCGAAAAACAACAGGTAATATAATTAATTATGTCTGATTTTTTTCAAAAGTCATATTAAGCGAAAGAGACACTCTGTAAATAGCTCATTTAATAAATGTATTTACAAAGTTATATATACTATATATATATATATACATATATATATATACTAAAATAAACTACACTACAAAACTACGATGCGGTTACGCCTGATTTATAAACATCTTAAAATTATTATTACTATAAAAAAATATCATATATATGTATATAATATGTCAGATTGTCAATAATCAAATTGTGAATGAATTTATATATCTAAATATAAAAACTTGTATATATATATATATATAAATAGATAAAATAAACGTGTATAAAATAAGCAATATAATATATCTATTTTACATACATGCATATATGCACCTTCGCAATTTGCATATACAATTATTTATCTTTACATATGTATATATATATATAAAATTCTTCAACATATAAATTACGCATACGTTGGCGATTATAATGTGCGAGATTGCGAGCCGTATATATACATTACCCAAATGGATTAGAATGAAAATGTTTGTGAATATTTCGTTCCTAAGATATTCTAAAGATATTCATTTACTTTATAAGGAAATACATTTTTCTTTTTATTATTTGCATAAATTCAAATATAAGTAAAACCTTTTTGGACATTATTACATACACATATTTATATACAAAAGCATCATTTTAAGCACTTAATTATAGTATTTAGTCTTTTTTACACCGCATATTATATTATTTTTTACACCGTATATTATAAATAAATATGTAGTCTTTCTCTAATACAAAATAAACAAAGATTATGAAAATTTTATGTTATAAATAAAGCAAAACCACAACTAAAATTTATGTAATTTTTGCAAAAAAAAACTAAAAATAAATGTTCATTTCGGCATATAAAATAATAGTGGGTATATAATAAGTTATATGTATATATATATATGAAAATATTATATTTGTCATTCATCTATCATTATTTTATTACAATATAATATCTTTAATATACATGTATATATAGTTATATTTGATACAGTCGTATGGCCAATATTTTTTCTGTTTGTTTCATTCGAATATTTTATTTTGACAAATTAAAATATTGAACTTGAGATAAATATATTTATTTTTATTTCATTAATGAATTAATCAATCATGTTGTTTATTATTGTTAAGTTTAAAAAAAATGTTGCATTAAGTTTGAATATATAACGATTGTTCTAAATATATACATATAGAGTTATAAGCCAAACATTTTAAGTATTTTACATTTCAATTTAATAATTGGAAAGAATTTAAGCTGGCAAGGAAAGAGGGTATAATTTAATCATATCACAAAAACGTATTTCATATTATATAGAAAGAATTCATTTATATCTATTTAAGGATATTCAAAACATAATTATAATATGATAATGATGTGAAATTTTTATTGAATTATATCTGATTGTTTCTATACAAAGAAAATCATATTTTGTTTTATTTCTTCTTTATTATATACAATTATTTGCATTGAATTACTAAAAATACACTTACGCAATTAATAATTAATTGATTTTTAGTTAATCCTGTATATAAACATTTGAATTCCGTAAATCGTTTTTTTTTGTAAAAAAATGTATATAATTAAAAAAAACACATATAATAGCAATTGTTATTGTTCTATTTCGATTTCTAGAGAAGATTTATTTACCCATATATACGCATAATGTTCAAAAGCAAACATCAATATATGCATTATATAGTATACTTACTACATCCTGTTGTTGTTATACAATGTCTAGTCATTCATATATATTACATACTATAAAAGTTCGTTGAATATTTAATTGAACGATTATGATGGTCAAGGATTTTGCTATAAATATATTATATATTTTTATTTCATTCGCAGATGATCAAATAAAAAAAAATACACAATAATTATATATGTATATAATATATATATATTTTATATATACTATATAAATATATCGAACAAAAAAAAATTTAAGAAAAATTTAACATTTATTAACCGCAGTTATATAATAATAGATTTAATTGTATATATATATATACTCTTTGTGCAGTATACTTAAGTAATTTTCTGATGATTTTTAAAAATTCAATTCCTAATAATAAAACTAATAATAATACCATCAGAAGGCAACTTTTAAAATACAAACACATTACACACAGGTATATAATTTTTAAGTCATTTATTTATTTATTTATTTATTTATTTATATACCTCATATAATTATTAAGATATATATGCAGAGACAGTGGGCAGAAGAATTATTTCTTTTATTTAAATCCATTTATATAAAAAAAAATGCCAAATATATTCTGATATACTTATAAATATTATGGTTGTTGTTAGTACCGAAAAAAAAACGAATTTATTACATTTATTAACAGAATTTTATATATGATATCAATCGTTATTTATTAAAATGAAGTTACAAATTTGTATAGAGATTAAAGTATATTAACACAGAAATGTATATGTCATAGAATATTTATATAACTTTGGTTGTCAGGTTAATGTTTTCCTAATATACTCATAATATAATATATGAAATATAAGGAATCAATATATTTCAATTTAGATTTCTCAGAATTTATGAAATACCCCTAGATATATAATAACGAACTGATTTTTTCATAATTCAATACACAAATATATGGATATATACCATTAGCGATCAACTATATGCTATGCTATATATCAATCAACCATAGATCATTAAACAATTTTCCATTATAAAAATATACATGGAATTCAATTTATTGTATATATATGTATACGGAAATCTTGAATTTTACTTTTACATATAATATTTTTGGTAAAAATTTATTAAATCTCTCCATGGTATGATTATTTAAGTAAAAATATAAAATAAATAAATATTATATTGTATACGTTAAAATACAAAATATAATACATAAAAAATAAATATAATAAACTCGCGTATATTCAAATATGGAGGGATTCAATTTAAAAATCAATAAATTTAAGTTCATTATTTTTTCACAAATATTATATAAACTAACTAAAACAAAAAAGAAGAAAATTAAAAAAAAAATCAACAAAACATAGAAGGTCACTTTAAATTATATTATCAATCATAAATACATATTTGTATTATAATTTTTTAGCTTTGTGCGTCGTGTATATGTTCATTTTATAATTAAAATTTATTTTTATCTTTATATTATTATTGTACCGATACAATGCGATGAATATATATAGTAGAAATTTTGATGGGTTTTCCAAAAGAAATAAAATCATTTTAATCGAATCTCGTAAATCAATTAAATAAGTTATTTTAATAAAAAATAAAATGTTTATGTCTTTTACCTTTAAAAATAATCCATTTTTAAGCATTTTCTTAACAGAATATAAAATATCGGCGTAGTAATTCTTTTGAAAAATAATAATTATAAGGGAAATGCGAAATAAATAATAGTTTGCTTAAAGCAATAAATAAAAAAATTAAATTCTAATATTCAAGAATATAATATAATTTATCAATTATATAATTAAGTTAAGTTTTATTGTATATAGTAATTTATGCATAACATAAATATCATCATATTCATTTCAGTTTTTTTGTAAAGGATGATATTTGATATGGCAAAATATCATATATATTTTTGTTAAACAATTATATTTAATAAGTTCTTTTATTTTTTCTTTTCACGATTTTTATTTAATTTAATTTATATAACTATATAATAAAATGAATTAAATCACTTAAATATGCATTGTAAATTATGCGAAATTAAGTACTCATTTTTTCTATCCATATATATCATTAGAATTATTTAAAAGGCTATCTATCAGATTTTTCTTTAATGTAATGTATATATTTAACATTTATATAATTTGCTCTGATCTTGTCTCTATTTCAATATATATAAGAAAAACATTTTATGGTAGCAGCGAAAAATATGATGTATGAACAATATAGAAATATACATGATGAATATAATACATTTCATCTATATATGTTTTTCAATAAAATCCATTTGATTCCTATTAATCATAACTTTTAAATATATGTATGTATAGAAAACAATTATATATAAAGTATCAAATTGTTTATATAGATAATTGATATTATTATAATGATATATAAACTTCTTTCTTACCTTGGTATTGATTTATAATACGCATATATTAAATATATATTTATTTATCGTTTATTTTTATTGTTTTAAAACTATATATTGAGAATTAAAATTAAATAAAAGTTTAAAACATAATGATTAAATCTCTATATTGAATACATTGAAAATTCTATATACTTGATGAAGAGAAAAACATTGAACATTTTTTAGTTAATTTTATTTAATTAGTTTTTTGATTTTATTTAACAAAAAAATAAATAAATAATGAATTTTGGAAATCATAAAATTTGGGAAAAACAAAACAAATAATTTTTTTAATGCATATATTGTATATTATGGTATATATAAAGATTATATATAGAATTAAAAATAAGCAAACATTTTAATTGTATTTTTTATTTTTTAAAGATAACCTCGATAAGGTAAAGTCTTTATTTTTTTTTATATATAAATGATGAATATGTAAAATATTTACCTATTTAATTTAATTTAATTAACATTATACTATAAATTATTTAATTGTTTAACATTTTATGTAAATATAGAATTAAACAATTTATTTTAGATTTTTTAGCATCTGTATAAAATTTAATATATAACAATAATATTTAAATTTACTATAATTGTAATTAATACATTTCATTATCACCGGATAAATTATTTATTAATTATATTTTTGTGAATATACTAGATTATAAATAATTTTAAATATATAACTTTTTTTTTTTTGAATAAACAATATATACAAATTTAAATCACAATTAACACATAAGAAAATATTTTTTATCTCTTGATTACCACATTTTTTTTAGATTATAATTGATTAAATTTCATAGCCGCCGTTATTAGAATTAATCGTTAATTGTTATAATTATTATTTGGTATTATTTGCCATATATAGTAAATGTTTTGTGCGTCTTCAAATTGCTGTTGTTATATACCTTTGTAAGTTGTTAAATTATGCATGACAATTAGCAGCGGAGATTAAATTGTACTACATTTTACGTTTACATTTTTTATTTCTGGTAATTCATATATAGAAATATAATGCGAATTTATTTAATGAACTATTGTACAATCTCGCATCATTGATAATTTGTTAATGAGTTAGATAAATACAATTTAGTTATGACACTAAAATGAATAAGTTATTTAACTCACATTTGGCATAGTTACAATTAATTATAGCAACTATAATGGATTAAATTCCATAATATAAAAAAAATCAATACTAATTAGCCGGGGGTTTAATATATATCGTAAATGATAATTTGTATGAAACGCCAAAAATTATTTTTTTATATTCATATTATTTATTATTTTAATTGAAATTTTCATTTAAAACTTTATTTTGTATATCTATTGCAATAAAACTCACCTTAACATAACTGAAAGCTTAATTAACTCACCTGTAAAATCTTCTACGATCTTTAAAATTTGTTAATAAACGGTTTATATATGCATATGATTTGGCGAAAATGATATTTAAAAAACAAAAAAACAGGGTACATCAACGTAAGCGAACATAGAAAGCATGTTTTTTATTAATAAGAAATATAATAAAATAATTGAGACGTTATTACGTATTATAAAAATTCTGATTGATGAAAATTATCCATAATTCATTATTTCGGTTTTCTCCAAAAAAATCACAGTGCACATTTTGATGTATACAACCTTTAACGTTGCATTTATTTTAAAAATTTCCTAAATTTTTTAAATCATATTTAAGAAAAATACTAATAAATTTCATTGATAAAAAGTGAAATCACCAAAATCACATAAACCTCATCATTCTCTGTTTACAACAATTTATTTATAATACAATTAAAATTGTAGTATATTTCTTTTTACCTTTGAATATAAAATTAAAAAAATGACAAATAATTTTATTTATATCAAATATCAATTATGTTTATTTTATTGATTTTAAATAAGAAAATATATACAATTTTATTATTGATATAACATTGAATAATTAATTCGCACAATAAATTAAATTTTAAAATAAAATAACTATTACAATTGTAAATTTTTTCTGAATCATATTTTTATATCATTATATATACATAATTATAATATATAGAATTAACTTTAAATAAATATATTTATATATTATACATATATTGATTTGATTTTTTTACATTTTTACTAACAATTTACATGTTTATTTATGTCATATATAAATATAATACACTCATAATTAATTAATTGTAATTATACAGGTAATAACATTTATTCTATAATTGTAAGTATTTGAATTAAATAATCAGAAATAAATGGTTATATCATGTATAGTATATTAGAAACTAAAGAAGAAATATATGTACAATATTGTTTAAAGTCTTGATTGGCTTAAGTAATGTGCATTTAATATTAATTTTATTTAAATTCATTAATTTGGTGGTAAATAATCAGTATTTATACGATTAACAAATACTGATTGATTTTCACTGGAACTATTAGGTAAATCGAATGCTACTGATGGTTTCGGATAATGATAACCCGGTGGTGCAACATTCTTCGGGATACTTAAACGAACACCAATTTGATTGTTTGGCGATGTGTCAATTGAAATCGGTTTTGGTGTTGTTGGCTTTGGTAATGGAGGTAAATAATCCGTTTGTACTTTTGGTGGTTTTACAACAGTTCTAATATCATTACTCGGTTCTGGAAATGGTCTTATAGGTTTTGGATAATGATAGCCATCTTCTTTTTTAATTGTTGTTATAACTGGTGCTGGGTTACTTGGTTGTGGTTGGAATTTTGGTAGTGGTGGTTGTGATGGAGGTGGTGGTGGTCTTGCTGATGGTGGTGGAGGGGGTGGTGGTGGTGGCGGTGGTGGTGGTTTAGGTGCTACCGGTTTCGGAGGTAAATAATCCTGTACAACTGGTGTTGGTGGTCTTACAACTGTTCTTTGATCGTTACTGGGTGCTGGTGCGGGAGCTGGAAATGGTTTTAATGGTTTATTATAATGATAACCATCTTCTTTTATTATTGTAGTTATAGCTGGTGCTGGATTACTTGGTTGTGGTTGGAATTTCGGTAGTAGTGGTTGTGATGGAGGTGGGGGTGGTCTTGCAGTTGGTAGTGGTGGTGGTGGTTTAGGTGCTACCGGTTTCGGAGGTAAATAGTCTTGTACAACTGGTGTTGGTGGTCTTACAACTGTTCTTTGATCGTTACTAGGTGCTGGTGCGGGAGCTGGAAATGGTTTTGATGGTTTATTATAATGATAACCATCTTCTTTTATTATTGTAGTTATAGCTGGTGCTGGATTACTTGGTTGTGGTTGGAATTTCGGTAGTGGTGGTTGTGATGGAGGTGGTGGTGGTCTTGCTGATGGTGGTGGAGGGGGTGGTGGTTGTGGTTTAGGTGTAACCGGTTTCGGAGGTAAATAATCCTGTACAACTGGTGTTGGTGGTCTTACAACTGTTCTTTGATCGTTACTGGGTGCTGGCGCTGGCGCTGGAAATGGTTTTGATGGTTTATTATAATGATAACCATCTTCTTTTTTTATTGTAGTTATAACTGGTGCTGGATTACTTGGTTGTGGCTGGAATTTTGGTAGTAGTGGTTGTGATGGACGTGGTGGTGGTCTTGCTGATGGTGGTGGAGGGGGTGGCGGTTGTGGTTTAGGTGTAACCGGTTTCGGAGGTAAATAATCCTGTACAACTGGTCGAATAACTTGTGGAATTGGATTATTTGGTTGTGGTAGTAATGGTTTTGGCGGTGGTGGTGGTGGCGGTGGTGGTCTTGGAGGAGATGTTCGTAATGGTGGTAAATAATCTTGTACAACTGGTCGAATAACTTGTGGAATTGGATTATTAGGTTGTGGTTGTACTATTGGTTGTACTGGTTTTGGTGGTGGTGGTGGTGGTGGCGGTGGCCGCGGGGGAAGTGGTGTTTGTGGCGGTAAATAATCGTTTTTTGGTTTAATTATTGTTGATGCATCATTACTTGGTGCCGGAAATGGTACGGATGGTTTTGGATAATGATAACCACCAGCATTCACTAAATGCGATACATCAGGTCGGGCGCTAATGGCCCCCACAATTGCAAATAATATTACTAATAATTTCTGAAACATAAACAAAAAAAATTGATTTAAATGTTCTGATTGAAAATTCCTCAATATATATAAAAAATATAGCAAAAGCTATTTAATTAATAAATCACTTTATACATAGTTCTATTAAATAGGTCAAAAAACGTAGTCTTAAAAATAGTATTTATTTTCATTTTAAAAATACTATAAATGTCTTTATATTCTATAATAACTAACACTATGTTCACTGTCCGTTTATTATGATAAATTCATAACATAATTTATTAAGGGTATATTCCTTTTTAAATAAAATTTAATGCACAACAAATTACCATTTTAAAACAAATATCGATTAACACACTTTCACTATTCATTTTTTTTATAATTATTTCTATTAAAATCAAGACAGTTTATTTTTATGATTACCCCAAAAGTCTATAAATGCATATAAAACTATAATTTATAAATTCACAATCTGGTTATTGATTTTCCCATAATGATAATTTTTTTTATATTATATCACAAAAGAAAATTAAAATATTCAAATCACTAAAATGCTGTATTATTCAACGTAAATTATAATTTTAAATTTATTTATTTTAAAAACTTCTTCTCAATATATAACTGATTCATATTATATTTTATTATTTATGTTTGTACACACTTTATTTAAATATACTATCTGTATATTTATTTACTTACCATTTTATTAGTAATCCAAAATAAAATGTATATACTTTATTGATTTTATTTCCACAAATGCCTAATGAAGAATAACATTTAAATAAATAAATGTTGCGTTATTTATACATTTCGATGATATAAATATATATATATATATATATATATATGAATATAAACAGATAAATATATAGAGGTATGCTTCTTATATATATAATACATCTCATGCGTTACTTATATCACTTATAAAAGAGATTCATATACGCCACACTTGGACCTAATACCAGACCGGTTAGAAAAATGATGTCGATAAATATGCATATTTTGCAATATTATCAATATAGAATAATTAAAATCACAAGTAACACAAATTTATCACAATCATGTTCACTTGCCTTTTCATTTGTTGTGTGATAAATCTTTGAATAGGAATTTATATTTTTGTATAAATAGAAAATAAAAGTTTCAATCAAAAATCTATTGCATATTAATTATAATTTTATATCACTATATAAATCTGCAGATTATATTTTCTTTTTAAAAATTGGTAGAAAACCAAATCGTATATATGTTTTCTAAACACTCAGTAGGTCTGTACTTCTTGATATCTATATATATATATATATATATATAATATATATATTATTGATACATCATATGAAACTCTAATTATTAAAATTGTCTATTTCTTTGAAACAAAATGATGTATATTCCGAAATATGTCACTGTATAAATTTTATTTAAAGTTTAAAATACGTCCGTGAAATTAAAAAAATTTGTATGTTATCTTATTGGATATATTTTTATTATCTGTATAAGATAAAATAATCGATACATATAAAACCTTCATCAACTATAAAAACGTATCTATTTATGATTTTGATTTTTTTTAACATATATTATATAAATTTGTATATGGTCAATTTGTCAAAGCATGATAATTTATGTGTAAATTTACATTATAATATGTGAGCGTTGATGATGAAATAAACTTGACCCTTTGTTTCCGTTATTTTTCTATGTTCATTCTTAATCATATATAAAAATGTTTTAATTTTATGAACATCTTTATATTTTTAATTAATATATTTATAATTCTATTTTTATTTATAAATTCATATTGATTATATATTGTTCATTTCATATATATAAATATTAAATTATTATATACAATAAAAAAACAAATATTTCAAATTGACATTTTTGTTGCACCACAATTTATAAATTTAAATAAATTACAATGAAATATTATATTTAATGATATCGATCACAAAGGTACATTTATTAAAACCTATGTAAGTACCTACTTAAGTACGTATTGAAATTTTTTTAACTTCCACTGTGACCAAATAAAATTAATAATAATAAATCATTAAGGATATTCGCATTTCGCATTGAACAATAAGAATAATACAGAATTTCCTTTTGAAAATTATCTCCTTTACTCCTTTACAATTCAATTTTAATGAATCATTTTATTGAATACATTTTTAATCAACGTTATATTGTAAGGATTGTAAATCAATTTCTTATACTGAAAAAATGGCTTTTAATTTAAAGTGTACCAAAAATCACGAAGGACAAATAACTCATCATTGATTAATTTTTACTGCGTAAATAATCTATATATAAATGCCAATGGAGTTTTTCCTTGAATGAATTTAAAGAAATGTATATAATTTTTTTTACATTTTATAACTCGTAATAATTTTTGTTTTAAATCATTGTTTTAGTAACACACTTATTTTTGGACAGGATCTTATTCTTATTTTACCTTGTTTAATTAAAGTATTAACGCAAATATTTTAATATTTCATGGGTTTTAAATTATGTTAAATTCGTATATATACATAATAAACCAATAAAATCTATATTTTGAATTATATGATTTTAAGTAAAAAAAATTCTTAAATTTTAGCATGTTGAATATATTTATAAATAAAAAAAACAGACCAATAAACAATACACTAAAAATCATGCTATATTAAATTCTATTGAACGTATCATAAATTATATATCAATAATCAATTCTATTCGATCATTATGGTATAAATTATATAATCTATTAGAGGTCAAAGATTATATCTTCTTAACAATTCTGGATTAAAAAAAAAATTAATTAAAAATACTTGGCCAAATAAAAGTTGCAATTTATTAGCATTTTTATTTTTTTTAATATTAACTCTAAGAATAATATCAATGATGAATTATTTGATGATAAATTGTTTGTTTGATTTGTTATCGTTCAAGATCAATTAATATAAATATAAAGAATATATCAAACAAACCGCACATATTAAAAAAAATATATATATATTATATTAGAAGAGTTAACTACTGGTTTTCTTATCCTCTTGCGTATCGATAAAAATGTTGCTTTAAGCAAAAAGTATGGTTTTTTTTTCATTAAATCATTTCACCAACATAAGTTGTTTTGGTATAAATAAAAACATATATATTTTTTAATTTAAAATATTTATATATTTTCTTTCGTACAACAAAACATAAACAAAATATAAATATAATATATAATCAATAACAAAAAAATAACTATAATAATAATATAAAATATTAACACATCCACTATACCAAATCTTTTATTATGATCATATATCAAAATACAGATTAGCAGGGCTTTGAGAATATTTTACCATTACAGGTGAATAATTAAAAACAATAAAAATAATATACATTACGAAAATTAAACATGTTAATAAAGTTAACTGTCATGCCATTGCCAATTGCCAAATTTGTGGTTAAAATGTTTAAATAATTTTGATACGATATTTTTCACAGATTTTAGTCAAATGGGTTTGATCAAACAAGCATTTGAAAATTCCTATATATTGTAAGTAATAATGAAACAGACAAGAAGAATCTATATAAGAAGCCCTGAATATCGTTATTATTATTATTATTATTATGCAATTGTTGACATCAATTTAATATATATATATATATATATATATATATATATATATATATACATAATATAAATTCTTCTTTATTAAATATAATATTTGAAGAGGTAAAAAAAATTGATATGTATATTCATAAATGAAAAAAAGCGCGTCTTTGTTATGATTTTGATTATAAATAAAAATGAATAAATAATTTTAAATAAAAAATTAAATATGCAATTAAAGAGTCGTCGACAGCATTGAATTTTGTTGTTTATTAATTTTCTATACATATTATTATTATTTATATGATTTTCATTGATTATATATACATTAAAAAAAAATTTGTTTATGATGTTTTTTTTTATTTTATCTATTAAGTATGCAGTATAATGTGATATGAGTGAGAGTAAATTGTAAATTAAATATTTTTTTCAGTTAATAATATATTTTATAAAAAAAAACTGTATAATAAGAAAATCCTATAATAGTTATAATAGATCTTTAAAAATCATATGTACTATTACTCTTTCATTGTATCACATATTATATAAAACAGTGATAAAATTATAAAAACGATAGGTAGGTATATGTTAAGAAAATGGGGGAATTTTAGAAAATTCTTTTTTTTCTGAATTGCTTATAAAATGTGTTTGGTATATATATTCAATTACATGATAAAATAAAGCATACTTCAAATACATGATAAAATATATTTTCTAACGCCTATATTTTTTATGTATGAATGAATGGAGAAAAATACACATTCAAAAACACTTAATCATTCTTATTGTGATAAGTGAGAAATAAATATTTATTTATATTTACTATTTTGTATTATTTATATAATTTCTTCATAACATACCTATAACATATTCCAATAAAAAGTGAAAATATAATTGAAAATTAATTTATTATAAATATTTTAAAATAAAGTTTTATATTTTATTTAAGATATATTTTTTATTAAATTAAATTCTATATAAACAGGCGATTTTATATTAATACAAAATAAAATGTTAACTCTTGATGGTGTTCACTTATTTAACTTATATTATTTATACGTTTATACTTACTTACGTTGATTAATTAAATATATTATTAATATAAATGAACACATCAATAAAATTAGTATTTTGATTAAATGACAATGGATTTTTTGTTATACAATCAGAATCAATCAGTGGATGAATGATAACTTTTAATTATTCATATTTTTAATTAACAATTTCGAAACAAATTTATAGAATTGGACAAATCTTATTATTTTTATTAAATAAAAAAACCACATTTATACTTTTATTTTACACTTTTGTACAATTTATTTTATTAAAAAATAAAATCAAAAATTTACATCGTATTTAAAAAAAAAATAATAATGAAAATATATTCTATTCAAATGTAAAAAATAAAAATTTCCTAATGGCGAATTTGATAACGAATAAAATAAACAGTTTTGGTTTTTTTTTTTATATAAAAGTAACTATACAAAATACATATTAATATATGAAATTATAAAATGACTTCAAAATTCGAAGATTTAATAATAATGTCCATGGATTCCACCGTAGCTACCATAATAGGGATATGCTATAAAATAAATAATTGAATAATTCATAAAATAATATCCGGTAGGCTTATTATATACAGGGATACATTTAATCAATAAAATGTATATTTACCATATCCATAAGAACCTAATCCTACACCATAATATGGATAACCATATGAGTAATAAGATGGATATGAATGAAAACGATTATATCCATAACCACCATATCCACCGCCACCATATCCACTGCCACTATAATAGCCAAAACCATAGGATTCGGCTGGTTTTAAATCTTTTTCCAAATCACTTCCGTCTAATTGTTCAGCGTCCGGATTAATAGCTTGCACGTTCTGTACATCACGAAGTTGTGGAGCACTTTTTGCAGCGGTAATGCATAGCATTACAATAACGATACATATTAACTGTAATTAATTGGTTTTTTTTAAATGGTCACAAAAATTAAATTATTTAATTATAATTAATTTAAAAATATATTAAATATTAAATATAAAGGAATGATAGAAAAAAACTGTTTTTTTAAAAATAATATAACTTACACTTTTTAATGAATTCATTTTTAATTTTTTGTTTTTGTTATAGTTAAAATGTTTAATTATCGAAATGATTCACAACAAAATTGTTTATTCGAAATGTTCTTTGGTAATTTTAGATTTTTTATTTTATATTTAACTACACTTTTTATAATATACACTCTGATGTTATATATGCAGATACTGACAATGGATTTACAATCACTGTCTGCTTATATATAGAAAAAAAAATTACGCAAATTAACAAAAGGTATAATTGTTTTTCATTTAAGTACATATATAATATGTGCGTTTGTGTGCAACTAAAAATTATTACATATATAATAAACTCCTAAAAGAAAAACTTCTGTATAAATAAATATATATATATAAATATATTATTTCTAATGAATAATAAATTTTATTATTGTTATTATTATATTTTTGTTGTAAAATCCATTAGTACATTATTAATAATGATTATAAAATTATATTTATTATATTATTGTAAATATATGTATATAAATATTAAATTTGTATTAATACATGGTCGATTATTAATTAATATTGTAATGATAATGATAATAATATTATTATTAACCATATACATTTAAAAAAAACAAAACATTATATAATATTTTAAATATAAACAATTCTGGAAAAAAATCACTAAAAAAAATGTGTATAATACAACATAATATTATAAATTGTGCAATAAAGGTATAATATATTATGATGAGAATGCGGAGTATTGTTTTCATAAAATTCATTTAAATTTTAATATTTCCATTGATATAATCACAATAATATAATTATAAATTAGGCATTAGTTTTATAAGAATATAAAAAAAACACAATAAAATTCTTAAATTATTATATTTATTCTTATAATTTATAAAATAATTTAAGAATTAAAAGTTTGCATGTATAACAAATTATATTCTCATGTGTGTTCTTAGGATATGATTATATATAAATTTGTTATAAGAAGAAGGGCACTTATAAAAGAATGTCACTGAACGATGTATCATAATTTATTTCATATATATATATACATTTATGTGATATTGATAATATATTTATTTTTGATGACAAACAATAATTTTATAAAGGTATATATACATATATGAAAATTTGAATTTATTAAAATTAATTTTATATATAGCTTTATAGTTATCGCTTAAATTAATAATTAAATAAAATATATATGTTGTTATATGTATGTATAATGTATATATATATATATATATATATATATATGTAAAATAATTATAAATTGTTACGATGTTATTGAATTCTTCCTTAATGTATAAAGAATTCCCCTTGTACAATGACAGGAAATTTGTCAATATGATGATGGATGACAATCTTAATTTCAATAATTTATATTTATATATTCTTGATGAATGATATATTATAGATAAATATTTGTACTTTGGTGATGCAAATCTATTACAAAGTATAATTATACAAATCATTTATTTATATTGACGAATTATTATTAGATGCATATATCTATATAATTGTATCGCGTATTTAATGCGCAAACAATTATTACAACATCGATATATGATGTCTAACAAGTAATCATTCTATATGCAACATTTTTTCTCTTTTAAGAAATCTATAAATTTATAATTATATATAAAAGTAAAATCAATAATAATTAAATTACAACAAATAATTATTGATCCCTTTGAATAATTGCTCCAACTGTAATCATTTTATAAAAGATCGATTCCAATATTGATTTATACGCGTAAAAATTCACGTTAAGTGATGGATATAAATTAAATTTCTTCCGCAACCGCACATAGTTGCAACCAAACAATTTGTATTTTTTTTATAATAAATAAATAAATGGATATCTTATATTATATTATATTAAAGTAAAGTAAATATTAAACCATTTTTTTATGCTCGATTTAATATCTTAATTTGTAAATTTGACATTCAACATTGAAATAATTATATTCATCATATGAAGGTAGAAATGAAAGTGAATAAAATGCATATATAGCAAAATTTATATGATTTTCATATAGTAATATAGATTAATATTTCATTCTTAAAAATATATAAAAGTATTATTGAATTACGCACAGAAGGTTAGTATAAAATATTTATTTTTATATTTTGTTTTGATATGCATTTTTTAATAATTTAAAATTTTTAGTCATTCAATGATTTTATCGATTTTCGAGAAAAATTACTATAGTAAACGTACCGATTTTGCATGCCGATAAATATCTAAATTTAAACCACCACATATCATAGTTATTAATATTTATATAATAAATAAAGATTTTTTTTTTAATATTTACTATAACTACCTACATAACATTTGCATTAACTAACATATCAAATTGTTTTAGATTAATATATGTAGTTATAAATCACGTGCATCAATTCAAGTATAACCAAGTTGTATTTACAAAGAAAAATTCTAGTTTTTGGATTGTTTTTTTTTATTTGTTATTCGCACTATATAGAAGAAAAAAAATTAATTACATTTTATACAATCTAATATTTATATTATATTTGTATACCTGTTGATCAATAAATGCGTGCATTGAATTACTTTTTTTCTTTTAAAAATAATAAAAAAATAATATTAATAATTAATAAACAAATTATTTATTGTATTGCATTACTCACATTCCTAATTTAAAGATGCCTTATTATATTATGCATTGTATATATTATGATTGAAATGCATTATTATTATTTTTTGCACATATATACATCCATATAATTGAACTTGTATTTGCAATCGTACAAATTATTTAATAATAAAATTTTGAATATGGTAAAGTATACCTATACTGTATGTAATTGTAATATAGATACAATTAATTATAAATTATATGATAATGTAATGCTGATTTATATTAATAAATAAATTGTGTAATATATTCTTCGATGTCATGGGCATAGTATTATTTGAGGACAGTATAATTTCCATGTCTTTATATACAATACAATATATATATATATAAATGTTGTTAACAAGTTTTTTAATTTTTTTAAATATAAAATTATTTTTAAATTAACTCATATTTTCATAATTCAACTTACAAAATGCATATATAACTGATATAACATAGAATCGAAATTGAATATGTTATTATAAATTATATAATTATTTTTTTAATGTTATATTTTTAAATTTGTTCCAGTTGTTTCGCTTTAATACGACTATAGTGATGTGGAGTGTTAAGAAATTATTTTGTTATTCTAGTATTTTATTTTGTATTTTAATCCAGTTTTTTTGTGTGTTGTGACGATTTCAATTTTAAATGTTAACTTTTAATAAGAAAAAAAAAACAACGGTGTTATTATTTTTCAACCTTTCACCTCTGATGTCAATCATATACATAACAGATAACAATATGATTTATTAAATAATATTCTGCTAGCTATAATAATATTATTAATGAAATAAATGAACATAAATTATAATTCATTTAATTAATATATTGCAATGAAAATCCTTATTATTGTTCCTGCGTTTTCCAAAAACAAATTCAATTTCATTTTAGATTTTATTTTCATGGAATGAAATTTCATAAATTATTTTACGAAAGTTGTCAGTTTAAGAAAATTTACTTCTATTCTCCAACAAATGCAGCACATACTTATTTTGTGCCAACATGAAATAAAACAAATAATTCATATTTTTATTAAAAAACAATATATTCATATATTAACATATAACATAAGATAATCGATATATTTACAAAACAAAAATATTGATATTAAAATCACATAAAAATTTTCTTAAATTCTAATATCATTATATGATAATTAAATTATTTTAAATTAAATCTATACTAACTAACATCCAAACATGAGGCTATATTAGATTAAAAATCATCAATAACTAATCTATATATAGATTCTAATGTAATAAATTAATTAAATTAATTCGTTATTTTTTTTTTGTTAACCTAATTAAAATGTGATGATCTTTATTTTAACATAATGAAAAGTGGATGATATGCGACCAAAATAAATGAAATGTCGAAAAGTGATGATGATGAGGTAGAATAAAAATGAAAATGGAAATATATTTGCGAGTATTTCTGTTGCTGATGATTATAAAATTAAAAATAATATATTTTATTATGATTTCGGTAAAACTACAATTTTTTTACGAACCATATAGCGTCTTTTGTTATTTGTATTTTTTAGATGTTCACTATCAATGGAAATCGTTTTTGGTGATGTTGTACTACTACCAATAATTATACGTAAATTGTGTTTGGATTGTTCTTGTATTAAAGGTGTTGAAATTTTATACGGTTCAAAATCGGATGCATCAATAATTGGTGCAACATTTTTAAATGAATTTAACATTGTTAGTTGTTGTTTTTGTCCTTTCAATTCGACGGCATCTTGGTGATCACGTTCATAATTTTTCATTTTCTCATAATTTGTTAATTTCTTTTCACCGGTTAATAATCCGCCAATTGGGTTTTCATTTGATAATTTATTAGCACCTATTTTTGATTTTGGTTCAGGTTCTTTTTTCAATTGTTGATACATTGCAATTTTAGGTTTATTTTTAACTTTTATATTGTATACTTTTCCATCTGGTTGAACCATATAAATTTTAGGTATAAATTTGGATATATCAAATACGGCAATACCACCAGACGATTGTTGACTTGGTGAGAATGGATTTTTTATTTGATGTTGATCATTCGGTGAAAATACAACATAAACATTAGGTTTTGGTAATTTTTTAATATCTGGTGTTGTGGTATACAATTCTTGAATATTTGTTTCGGCACCAATTGGTGCAGTATTCAAAGATTTTTGTTTAATTTTGGAATTTTTTTCAGCGTCTAAATGTTTTCTTATACTATCATTTATTGTCTCGGTATACAAAGACGACCGTATGTTTGTTATAACGTCATCGTAGACTGTAATTAATGGATTTGAAGATTGAGCTAAAATTTGTTGTTGATATTGTTGAATTTTTCTATCAATTGGTTTTAATGTTGCTGTTCTTGATGCTAACGATGGATGTACAACGAATTCTTCGGTAAACAATGGATTATCAAGTGGTTCTCTACCGAAAAGTTTTTCTTTCCAACAATCAATACCATCACCAAGTGTACCTAAACGTTGTTTTTTATCACCATATTGTAATTTCACCGCTTCATCATTTTCCTCAGACACTACCAATGAATCGTTAAAATCAATTTCATCACATTTCTTTAATTTTGTATCATAAAATGGCATTTCTTTTGATTGTCTATTATTATAATTATTATATAAATTTTTTAATTGTATATCTTGAATGTATTTCATCGGTGATGATGATATTAATGATGAATCTAATAAAGATAAATGTTTAAAAAATGGATTTGTTTCTCTATTATCATGATAAGCATTTATTATTTGCGATTCACTTACGGCTTTATCATTATTCTTATTATTTTCATCAACCAATTGAGCCGTTGGTTGTTTTATAATGGCAAATAAATTTTTGAGTTCGTTTTCATTTAACGGTACAGTTTCCGTTTCAATATCAAAATCATTTGGATCATCTGGTAAATATATTGTAGAATTTTTAATTAAAGCGGTTAAATGGTTTATAAGCTCACGTCCTTTTAAATTATTGTTATTTTTATTATTATTAATATTATTATCATTATTAGTATTACCTTTTGTGGTTGGACTACGTTTAGATCGTTTTACACGCTTTACATTATTTTCATCATGGGCAGCAAACCGTTCTTCACCACCATGATCATAGAATTTATCATCATAACCCTGTTCGGTATAGACAATATGTTTAACTTTTTCTTGAACGCGTTCACGTTTTCTCAAATTATCATCGTTATCATCATCATCGCCACCACCGGATCGATCCGAATCGATGGGTTTGCTTGAAATTATATTTGTGTGCCGTGTACTTGCCAATAATTTAACTGGTACAAAATATGTTTCACCTTCTGCATTTTTCACAGGTAAGTTACCATTATCACTTAGATATTCATTTGGAAAAACTTCTTGATGGTTTTCACTTTGTTGCTGTGTTTGAAGGTCTTGTTTTTCTAATTGTTCTTGTAATTGATGAGGTCTACGGAATTGTCCATTTCCATGTTGTTGTGGACGTGATATTTTTTGGTGATACGATTGCGGTTGTTGGGAGCGGGATTGCTGTTGTTGAGGACGCGATTGTTGCTGTTGCGAGCGCGATTGTTGATGTGATATGAATTCTTGTGGACGTTGTCTTGGTACATTTACTAATGCTGGGGATATCTTCGAATCGTCAGGCGTATGCAATTCTGTGCTTTTATCAAGTGGAAAATATTTGGCATATTGCTCGGGTAATTTATCATTTGAATCAAAATGATTTAATCCAAATTTTATACGTTGATAGGTAATCGGTATTCCTTCACGTTCAACTACCAAACCATTTACAGTTGGTGCGTCATCCGAATTATCTTTGTGATAAACGGTTCCCGACACTTTTATGGGTTTATCCGCAAGTACATTTGATTTAACTTTTATTAATGGTCGCGGCGATGGTAAATATTTATTTTTGTGATTAACATTTTTATTATTATTCTCATTATTTGGATTTGGAATATTATGATCTCTTATTAGATACTTATAATTACCTTGGTTTTTTATACCATTATTTACGTTTATTGGTTGAACAGAACTATATTGTGTACCATCGGTAAAATGACCTTCATATGCGGGGGTTACTACTAAGGTTGGTGTTGCATATGATACAGCTGGTGATTGAGTAAATGATTCAAATTGAATGGAATTGAATATTGGCTGTTGTTGTGGTGATGCTTGTTGTTGTTGTAGTTGTTGTTCTTGTGGTTCCTGTATTGTTTGTTGTCCCCGTTCTTGGAAATCACGTTGCGGTTGTAACTGTTGTTGTTGAATCTGTTGTTGTTGTTGTTGAATCTGTTGTTGTTGCTGTTGCTGTTGTTGTTCCTGTTGTTGAGCTTGCTGTTGTCGTTGAAATTGTTGTTGATTGAATTGCTGTTCATTTTGTTGTAATACATTTTGCTGTTGCTGTTGTTGCTGTTGACGTACTTGTGATTGCTGTTGATTTAATTGCTGTTGGTTTTGCTGTAATTGATTTTGCCTTTGCTGGTTATTCAATTCGTCAAATTTAAGTCTTTCATTTTCAAATATTTGTAATCCTTGTTGACGTTCATTATTAAATGCCTTTATTGGAAAATCATTTATAACAACTGTTTGTTGTTCATTTTGCTGGTCATTATTATTATTATCATTTTCGCCAAAGAATTGGTTTTGTCGATCTTTCAGCTGTTGTACTTGATATCGAACAGGTGATATATATTGAGGCGTTTGCGGTTGACTTGGTTGAGATGTTTGTGGTTGCATTAAATTCGGGGCTTCAACAAGTTGTAAGGCACCATTACGATAATGTGGTAATACACTTGTATTTTCACTATTATCAATTTCGAATCGTTGTTGTTGAATATAATTACGTCCTAAACTATTTACTTGAAATGTACGATAATTTGTATCCTGTTGTGGTGGAATCAAACGAACACCAGGTCTTGGACGTTGTGTTGCAGGAACAATTTGTTGTTGGGTTGTTATCACTGAATTTACATTATTAAATGGTGTTTTTAATACTAATCCATTTGGTGGTTGTGATTGCATTAATATATTATCATTCATAATAGCACTATTAAATTGAATATTACCACCATTATTGATGGGTACATTATTCACTAAAACATTCACTGATCGATTGGGTGGTGGTGGTGTTGGTATTCTACCAAAATTTTCCAAGACAATTCGTTGCCCTGGTTTATAATAATTTAATAACCGAGGCATAGGTGTTGTTGCTATTGAATTTGCTATGTTTAAATTAATTGGTGTTACCGTAATTGCATGATTTTCGCTAACACAAATTACAATTACAATAAATAATAAACAAATCACATTTACCGAACAACATTTTTTTATCACATTCGTAATTAACGAAATCATTTTTAAAACTGTAAAAGAGTAACCGCAAACATTTGCTTTTATATAGGCATGTATATCACTCTAAATTGTGATTTTCATGTATATATACATAATTATATAAAAAAAAATAGACGAAAGAAAGGGAAATTTTTGAATTTGTATCGATCAAATTGTATTTATTTATATTTTTTACTTTTATTATAATATTTTTATAGAGTTAATTTTTCATCTAAATATATATGTTTTTGTATAATATATACGATGCAAAAACATTTCATTGGTGGGAATAAAATGAACATATAGAAATTAAAAAAAAAATTTCGTATATTATATAGAAATTAAAATTAACAAAATTTAAACTTTTAAACAAATATATCTTTTATAATTTGCGTATTTAATTTTATTCATATATTTTTTTTTCACTTTTACAAAATATGTTTTTATGTTTTTGGTTGTATCAATTGAATTCAATATTTTTATGTTTGAATAATATTTGAATATTTTATCTAATTTTTTATTATTTTCTAATTAGTCTAATTGTAAGTACAACGGCTTCTAGTATATTATGTATATCGATCATTGCATTTCTTATGTATAATTGTTGAAATTGATATAAATCAATGACCTCTCTCTATATATTATATATCAAACTTGGTCTACGTTTTTCCAAACCAATTTAATCAACCATGTAAAAAAAATATTAAATTAACATAATTATTTCTTATGCTTCACACAGAAATTTATTTACATTTTACTTTCGTTTAAATTACATATTGTTTGAAAAGATTTTTGTTTTTGTTTGAAAAGATTTAGAGAAGAAATTCGATTTTGTTTACCTGTTGCTTGTATAATAATATGAATTACTTTTAATTATACAATCATTTTTTTTTGTTAATGTAATAAAAATAATAAATTGTAGTATATATTTTTTTTATTTGTTTTATTTTGACAACTTTTATATCTATATCAAGAATTTTTTATATATACTGTCACTATTTGTATATATTAATCGTTTTTATAATCAAAAACTAGATCACGGTTATATATAAGAATTTAATAATGTGAATAATAAGAAAAATTAATAGTTTAGTATTTATTTATTTAAACTGCATCATAATTATTTTTTTAATATAATCCATAGTCAGTTGTAATTAAAAAAAATTTGTCTTCAACACCGGTGGATAACCTTTTGATTTATATATATAGAAATTTGCTTATTAAATATTATATATTTTTGTATATCTCTATATAAGTGGCTATACACACATCAATATATAAAAATTTTCAAGGTACATCAAGTTCAATTCTTTAATATCAATAATATATGATGTTTTTTTTTTATAATTATTATAAATGTTTTTTTTTATAAAATTTATTATAATATGATATTGTTACCGGTTTTTTTGTTATGTAAGATTATTATTATTATTATTATTATTTAACAACTAATGATGTATGTAAAATGCCAACATTAGTTTTTAATAAGCACTATGGCTGCTAGGGCCTTTGGCTTTTACCGGAATTAGAAATCATTAATATTATAATTATTAATGTAATTTTAATAATGATGATGAGTATTTGTTATATACTTTCATATATAATTGCGAGTATGTGTGTGTAGTAGACTTTGTAAATCTTTGGCTGCGTCCGACACAATATACCAAAGATATTCATTAATTTGATCCCAATGAATAAATGGTGACTTAGTTCATGAATTCAAATCATAAAAAGCACAGAAAAAATTTTCCGGCTAGGATTTGAACTCGTGACCACCCGCAATTGGGTTGGATGCTTTATCAACGGCACCACCAAGTCGTCTATATGTAAGATTAAGTTATAGTATATACATATTAATTTGTTTTAACATCTCGATAACAACAAGCAGCGCAATAATTATATTCCATATATGAATATATTAATATATATACACACAAATGATAAATCACATAATTGATTGCAAATTTTATTAAATATTGTTTTTTAATTTGTATATATACCTTTCATTATCAAATTTCTAATTCAATAAGGAAATGCTTTATAAATTTCCAAAATTTCTTTGAAAAAATAAAAAACGCTTTTAAATGCTTTTCAAAAACATAAAAACAAAACCGCATATATATAATATATTGCAATTAAAAGAAATTGTCATTTATTAACTATCAATTTCGATTACGTAAAATTCAAATATAAAAATACCAAAAATTTCGAATACAATTCATTTCGTTTTATATTTGCATGAATTTCACGGTATCTTGCAGTTCAAATATACATATGTGTTAATATTATGTAATTATATGCATTATGATTAATGATAGGTGGTATTATATGAATATTTGAATAATATATATTAATATATTAGAACATTTGTTCTTTGAATGTTATAATTTTTAAATGAATGGGGTTTTAAATATCCAATTATGTTGTAATGTAAATGCTTTTGTATTATATTTCCAAATTATAAATGATAATATTTCATTTGTATTACTTCAAATCGTATTACTTAACTTAAGTTCAACCAAATTCTGTATATTCAATTAATTATGTTTATAAATCTTAATAGTATATTATAAAGAAAATAATAACCTCCATTGTATTGGTTAAATGAGTAATTGATTAACAATTAATAGTAAATAAAAGGAATTTATTTCAAATATTATTAATTGGAATTTAATTTGAAGAAAAATTACGGTGAAATTATTAGAATAAAACTATTTATTATGATTTCACTAATTTACAAATGCAATTTCAAAAATCAATGAATCTTCTAATAATAGAGAAAATTATATACAATGTGAATGTTCACGAATAAAAATCACTGATATCCGCCGAAAAGATATAACCAATTAACGATTCATGATTATTTCAATAATGTTATTGTTCGTTTAATTTGCAACATAATCCGATTTAATTATATTAATAAAACGTGTTAATTGTTTTTATTTTAATATTTTTTTTATATTACTATGAAATTTCACTAACGAATTAATTATATGATGAGAAATTAACAAAAAAAAATTGATTTTCATTATTGATCTTGTGGATAAAATAATAAATATATATATATATATACATAGTTTTTTTAATACATGAATAAAATTCATAAATATTTAATAACAAAATATATACCTATCGATCAAATAATAGTTTTTTACAATCAAATGCCGTCAATAGATCATAATAATTTGTTATAGTTTTTGTATTTTTGATCATTATTTATAAATACAATTCACCATAAAACAAACATGATCATTAAGTGGATTTTTCATTTTAACTTTTAAAGTTTTTTTTATTTGTTATTCAACAATAAAAATACATTAAATTATGTTTAACTAAAATGAAATTCAAGTTTAAATCTTTTTTTCTATAAAATTTGGTTTTTTTCTATAATTTCCAATTATAATGATATAATTTTTGGATAAAAAATAATTTCATTTTTCTCTATTATATCAAAATAAAATTTTATAACATATTATTTGCCGAAAAGTTACATATTTAAAAATAAAAAATAAAATCCAATTCTGTAAAAGAAGTTGAATGGAGAATAATAGACCTTTATAAATACATTTGAAATACCTTTGTTTTTCCTAGACAATTATGTATAACGGATATGTATTGATTTCATTTCGAAACTTATCATTTATGAAAACATTTTTCTTTACATATAATTACATAATGAAAAAGTGATATATATTAAAAAAAACAGAAGATTGTTTGTTAGTTAGATTTCCATAATTATTATGCACATAAAAATAAATTATACAAAGATGATAGTACAAAAAAAAATAAAAGAAAAAAGAAAGATGAATATATAACGAAATATAACGTATTATATATTAATATCAGATAATATATCTTGCTTAATTAATTAATTTTAAATCAAATTAAAACACGAAAATATAATCTTTTATAATACATATGTTTTAATAAATTTGCAAACCCCATTCAAAAAATATATTTGAAAGTAAACATATTAATTAAAATTTTAGTTATAATAAAAAAAGCTATAGCATCAAACTGAATTATCAAGATTATTGTTTTGTGTAATTTTCATGAAATTAAAAATTCATAATTCATGTTTGTCCACAGTATCGCTAAATACAGATCTATTTGTGATATTTACATTTGAATAACTACTTTTTCTCATAGCTATATATACAAATATGATTCATTCATTTCATATATACTATGGCATTATGGCAAGTAAAACATTATAAATTATCATAAATTTTATATTTTACATTTAGATATGCATTTTCTTACGTGTATTCATTTCTTTTTATTAAAGTTATATAATTTCCTTATACTCGTCATATAGTCATTTTAAAGTTGATAAAGATTTTTTTAATCGAATATAAAATTAAAAAAAAGAATTGCATTACATTTAAAAAAATTCGTATATTATTATATAATTTTCTTTTTAAATACAAAATTTATATTATTATATATAACTTAAATTTTCCATTGTCATGGATTTTTTGTTATTGCTTCATAAAAGTACAATGTTTTTGGTTCAATAAACATTCAACCAATTGGTATAATTTAATATACATAATTATTTGATAATGATTTTGTATATGTATGTATATAAATAAAAATACAATATAAATTGCCGGTATTTAATTTATGGAATAAAAAAAACACTATGTATTTTATTTATTTTTTTTTTAGTAATTATTACATTTCTTTTGCTTTCATCAATATATAAAAGTGAGTTTTTATTTATCAGATATAATATACTCTGAATAGGTATATTCGATTGTTAACATAAAAAAAAACCTATATCCGAGTAAATATCGATATAATTATTATTTGTATTATAATTGTGTATACAAAATTATTCACACAACAGAAATTCAATAACAGATGTGTGTTAAATGTGTATTAAATAACTTATGAACATTGAAGTACGTTTCAATAAATTTGACAGCATCTGTATGTGTGATCTCCGCTTAAATGCGGAAACAAAATATGAATTTGTTTTATATTATTTTTAGGAAAAGTTAATAAATAAATATAATAAAATCTATATAATAATTACAATAATAAAATCAAGATTTTATAAGTATATATAACAAATTAATTGATTACACAAAATAAAAAAAATAAATAAACTTATATTATTATTATTAAACATTAAGGTACAAGAAATTATAATTATTCTAATAAAATATTCACTTTATTTTTACCCAATTAAATTTGTAAAAATAAATTTATGTGAAATTTTATACAACTATATACGAGAGAGTATTTTGTTCAGGTTCTGATTTATATATATTTATTTTTATATATATATAAATATCTTAAAAATATTATTGATTAAATCTATTAAATTAAATGAATTCTATATGAAACATCATTTATACAGAATAAATAATAAATATAATCACATAAATTATACAAATCGCACGCATACATAAAACATTTACGCAAAATATAAAATCAAAATGTAAATTTATCTATTAAATTATATCACCAAACAATGGAGTCCAGCTATTATCATTATTAGATCGTTCATATTCTTCACTGTTTACGTTACTCATTCTATTGTCAATTTCTTTTTTCGATTTACCATCACTGAAAAAATCAATAATTGGATGATAATTATAATTTACACGTTTACTCAGATCTACCGGTGATGTGGGTGCCGTTGATATACTCGGTAATTGTCCAGGGGTTTTTTTATTTGTTGATAAATTCCGATCATCGGTATTTATGCCTACGTTCTTATTAATTGCATTTGAAGGTATTCCTGTGGACACACGACGTTTTGATTGTGATAAATGAATAACAGCCGGTGTTATTACATCTGGAATAAAATCACTACCGGAACCGAATTGATCATTTGTATTATAATTATTATTATTATTGTTGTTAATCGTTCTAATTGGTGTTGTAGGTGCTTCAGAGATATGTGTTGGACGTCTTCGATGACGTTTTCCACCCGAAGGACCACGTTTAAATGACGATAGCGACGACGAAGATGACGACAACGATGATGATGATAGTGGTGATGTTAATAATGTACTACTTATTGAATCAAAATCATAATTATCACTATTTATATTTAATGGTGGTGTTAAATATGATTCCAATGTTGGATTTATCGATGGTATTGGTATTTTTGTATTTTGTAAATTATGATCGTATCTTAAATTTGATTGAAACGTTGATAATGGTGGATACGTTGGAATGCTATTCGATGCACCCGGATTGTTTTCAATGAGAGGATCACCAGAAAATTTATTATACTTTGATGGTGAACGTTTAAAACCATTTGAAAATTGATATGCTATTGAATCATCATCTTCATTTTCTTCATCATCTTCATTTATTGTTGTATAGACATTATTATTGTTGTTATGATGATGTTGTTGCAGGGTATGAATATTGGATGCTGAATAACGATAATCATCTTCATGATTCAATAATGGTCCATTATACGATGTAACCGGTGGAAATCTATCACGATAACTATCAATGTGGCATGAACAACAAGTAGGTACCTACAAGCAAAAACATTTCATAAATATTAAGGTATGTTTTAAATAAAGTATGTGATTTTGTAAAAAAAAAATAATATCACAAAATAAAAAATTATAACCTTAAATATATCAACATGAAGTCCTCTTGTACTATCCCAACTCAACAGTCTATGATAATTAAATATTTGTAAACATCTTGATTTAAAATTATCTGTTAAATAGGTGCATGATTCTTGTGGATTACTGTAAAATTTAATATAGGTAAAATTATAATAGTATTATACTATTTGTTAACGCCTTACCGTATACATTTCATCATACCACAAAATTATTAAATGAAATAAATTATATATTCACCTGCATTTTTCTAATCGTAATGTTTGTGTATGTTGACCGGTATTTACAATATATTTCCATTCACCTGCAGCTGATCTTGCTTTTTGTGGTCTTGCATATCGCACCACACTTGGACACATTGTACCTGGTAATTGATTATCTTCATCATCATCGCCTCTTCTACATATATATGATTGTAAAAAAATTAATTATAATTATCATTAATGCTAAATTTCGTTAAGTATTTATTTTAATTATTTTTTTACCTTTTCTTATTAAATGTTTGTTCAATATATTTATCATGTTTCAGTTGATCGCCATTATCATTGTACTCAGCTAAAAGAGCACTCATAGCATGTCTATGCCTATGGATACTACCCATAATTTGTTGCCTAAATATTTATCATTTTATTAAGTTTTAAAAATCATAATTTTAAATATTTTTAATTTTTGTATTTTTTTTTGCTATGGCATAGAAAGTATCGATTTTAAATTACAATTAGTATTATACGATGACAAATACAAGATTTTTTAATTATTAATTTTCTTATACAAACAATCAAATGTATTTTTATATATATTTGATATGAAGAATGACATATTTATCATACAAAAATATTCTCAATTACATGTTATATTTGCACTTTTTTTTAACAAATCATTTAAATGGAAAACTTTCTACTTCATATATTTATATCCAAATATGCAATTAGATTAAAGGTAACATTTTTTATAGTATATTGTATATATATATATAAATATATTTGATGTTAACTTTTAATTGTATTTCAAATGGATTTATATGATATTAATGCATTTTTTTATAAAATTTAGATATAAAAAATGATAAGAAGGGTTTGAAATTTTGAAATCGAAAGTTAATTATTTGATTAAATCATTTTGTATTATAATTATTAATTATGTTAAATTATGCATTACTGAAATACTTAAAATTATTCACTTTATATTATATTATTATTCGTAAATAAATATAAACATATTAATTTTTCAAGTTCAACCTTATATTTCTATTTATTATAAATAAATAAAATATATAAATATAATATAAACAATAATGTTTAGAGAAAGTTATATTAAATAATTTTACCATCTACTAAAAATTGTTTATTTACAAATATATATTAATATAAATATACCCACACATAAAATTATAAACGAATATAAAAAAGTCATGGTCAAATGAATAAATTTGCATTAAGACGATATAAATAAATACATTTTTAAATGCATTTCTTTACAACATAAAAGGCAAATAATCACTATTTTGAAGTCATGATTGTAAAAAATTTAAATCTAATCTCAAATAATCCATGAATTTTATGTTGAAGTAATGAAGTAAAATATTTACTTGTTTTTCGCAAATAAAATGTTGACAAGTTTCAAAAAATTTCCAAATATATATTATATCAATAAAAATTATTATAAAATATTACTCACATTGGATAGTTATCAACGCGTAAACAAACGTTTCCAAAACGTTCACATTGGCGTAAAACATCAAGGTTTAAACGATTTGGTTTTTTTCGATAACGTTGACCACCAACACCGCCACCATCACGTATTAACATTTCAGGTGTTGGTAATGCTTCACCGTCATTTTCAGTTAATTCATCTGAATTACCTTCATCACTTTCTTCTCCATATAAAGATTTAGTTGTAACTGCCGTTCCATTTAAATCGTTAAATGCAAGAGCTTCAATTTGCTCTAATGATAAATTATAATTTTTTTCTGTATCTTCAACTCGATATGATCGTGGTAATTCCAATCGAACCGATATTCTTTCTGATGCCATAGCCTCTTGATCCATTGTACCATTTTTTGCATTCCCATTAAAATTTGTCATATTTAATTTTAATTCATGATATGAATCTTTTGTATTTGCGTTCGAAGGAATGTATTGAATTGTGCCATTAACATTTGAATTGATTGCACGATTTTTTTTCCTATCCATAACAATAATTAATTTATCATCATTTAGTTGTGATTTTTTTAAAAGACTTTCATGATCATCATCGGCTTCGTCCTCGTAATCAATTTGAAAGCGATCATCTTGTATATTTGAATTTTTTGATAAATTATTTTCATATGTTAATGGTGACGATAGGTTTTCACTATCATTCACCGATAAACTTCTACGTAAAAATTGCGCTGATGGTATATTTTCTTGTTCATTATTTTGAATCCCATTTGGATAATATCTTTTATTATGTTTTGTATTTAATTTTTCCAAATCATTATTTGCTGAATGTTTGATTAAATTTGCAATATCAAAAACTATTGGTAATATTAATTTTTTACGATCGCCAAACATTTTTTCAACCTAAGTAATTAAATGAATAAATGAATAATTTTAATTTCAATGTTTTTTAGCAATAAATAAATATTATTTCAGAGTGCGTGTATTTCATATTATTAAATAATATACAAATTAATTTCTGAAATTCACTATGTTTAACAAAACAATTTTTGTGTTTATAGACGTATTTAATATTTGTCTTTCAATTGATGACAAAATATATCATCTTTTTCAGGGACAGTTTACTATATTCGTTTACATATCATATATACTATATATATATTATAATAAAAAGATATTTACCGAAACTATTTTTTAAGAGTTACTTAATTAAAAGAATATTATATATAAATGTGAAAGGAATAAAATAAATAATATAGTAATAATATAATAATATAGTGATATTTTTCATAAGATTTTCTTTTTCAATTTGAAATGTATATCTGTAATAAATAATAAAAAATCAATAAAAATTGACACACTTACCTGTTGTAAATTTAATTCATAACCAGGTTTAGATGTGATTTGTGCGGATATTAATGCAGCCAATGCTAATCGTTGTTCTTTCGATAGAATACGTATTATTGGTATAACTTCGGTGAAATGTTTACGAAATAGAATATTTTTTGTTGATTTTCCTAATGCTTCACGAATTTGTAATTCTTTTTGAAGAAATGCATTTGGTTTATTATTATTGAAATTACTGTCTTTATCATCATCAAATTCATCATCAAATGATAAATCAAAATCATCTAATGCTTTATCATCAAATGACAAGATTGAAGATTGTGATGTTGATGTTGTTGTTGATGTGGATGTTGATTGTGATGGAATTAACAACAACGATGACGATACTTTATTAAGATAATGTTCTTCTTGTTCCGTTGGATAATAAAGATCTTCAGCAAATGATTCAGATGAATCTTTTTTTAATGTGGGTACATTTTCAAATTCAAAATCATCTAGTTCATCATCAGTAATATTATCAGAACTTTCATCGGCATTTGTATACGCATACTTACACAATGTTAATAGAAGTAGTATACTTAAAAAATATTTAATTAATTCCATATTTGTCTATTGTTTTTGTTCTTTTTTTTATTTTTTAATTATAAAAGAAATATTTTAACATTTATTTATGATACTGACGATGCACACACATTCACTATTTTTTGAAATTTATTTAAATAAAACTCAATTTTATTTTATATCGTAATTATATGATTAATTTAAAAAATAGTATACGTTTTAAATACGGAAATATTATGCTATAAAATTTAATATAATTCAAAAAATAAAAGAGTTTATTTTTTATTGTTAAGATTCTTAAAAAAAAAAAGTTAAGGAATTAGATCGCATAAATAATATATTCACTTGTTCCACTTTTAAATTATATTCATATATTATTTTTTTATGGGTGTGTTTGTTATTATTATTATTATTTTACTCACAAGATTTTTTTTTCTTAATTTATTCATTATTTTTTTCTTCTTTTTCTTCTTATTATTTATAAGTAAATATAATTACTATTTTGAGATTATAACATATATATATTTGTTTGATCACTTTTTTTTGTCAGAATCACCGTCGATTATCCACCTATATATTTTAAAATTTTCTTATTAATTTATAAACTGGTTTTAGAGTGGCTTATAGGCTTATATATAAAGAAGACGCGACACAGCACAATAATTACATTACAATATATATAACATTGGATCAATTTTCAGGTGTATTTATTAACTATATTATGTAATTTTATATTTTGCAAAAATTACAATAAATATCTGTAATTGAAAATATGCACCAGAATTTATCAAAAAAACTATTCAATTTTTGACCATCAATTTATATGATATTATATTCACTAAATATTTAACATAACTTTTAAATACCATTGTGGTTTACATACAACAACCAACTAACTAATTTATTATTATTTTATAAATATATTGTGGTGGGTTCACTGCTTGCTTCTACCAGAATGCCATCATCGCAGAAATGAAATTTCTGTTATATTAAACTTGAATTTTCTTTTATGGGTCTTGTCGTATATGCATTAGTAGGTATATATACATATACATGAAGAAGAAGCTCTTTTCGAAGACGTATATATATAATAAAATTTCACACCGTTCATAGACCACAGAAATATGTTATACATATTATTTGAATAATTTACCAGATGAATATTTACTCTGTTCTTTCTCATATATATAATATATTTAAAATATATACATTTTTCATTTCATCTGGATCGTAATCTGAATTTCTGCTATGTGCATATATACAATAAAATTATTTGTATATATATATTCATATATATATAACCGAAGACAACAAACTCTTCTTCTTAATGAAAATATTTAAAAAATAAAAAATAAAACTCTTTCAAAAATATAAACAAATATACAAAATAATTTAAAAAAATATAACATATTATAAAAGAATTTCACATTGAATAAACGCCCGTGACCTACAGAGATTCACCAGTTTTTATTTGTTGTGCTTTTTTTTATTTTTTGGTATATTTCTAAACGGTTTACGTATATAACTCTATATTTATTATATACATATATGACATATGTTAACCTTAAAACAATTTCGCGTATTATAAGATTGATTACCATTACAATTAAGATGATTTATACTGGTCTGTGCGTACTTACACGCAGCTTGATTATATTATACTATTCGTATTAACTATATAATCTAATAGATTAATTGGAAAAGTATATATAAGAAAAAATTTAATTTATATGTCAAATATTAATTTTTGTTTAACAATTTTATTAATATATTTAATTTATGGGAATTAAAGTGAAATTTTTGGCACGCGATTTCCATTAATTAATAATTTATTTTAATTATAGTGTGAATTTACAACTTAATTTTTGTAATATTTCAGATTATAACAATTATAATTTAATATATTAATTATTTTATTGATTAATAAAAATTATTTTCTTATTTGCTTTGTTGTATTATGTATAATGTATATACAGTATATTTAGGGTGATTTTCCATTTCAAAAGTTGTTATATTTCTTAAGCAATAATATTTAATTCTATTTTTTATATGAAACGTTATCAATTTTTTTTTATGAATTAACATTTATTGTTTCAGATTTCTTGAAAACAGAAAAATCAGTTATAATAATCTTCGCACGTAAATTAATTATTGATTTATATATTATAATATATAAACTTGTTTATATCTATAAAGTTTTGTTATATCATAGCATTTCATCACTCTACTCGTTGTATTGTATTATATTCTTTATTACGTATATATTTAAATTAAAAATTACTGTTCATATAAATATTCTTATTAATATTTAAATTAGAACGGATTATCTAAAATATGAATATATAATACAATTTTTGTTGACCTCAAAAGCAAAATTTGTATAAAATAAAATGATTATCATTAAAAATGTTTCAGAATAATTGTTATTTTTCTGGTAATTCCTAGATAGATTGTTTAAAAAAAAATAAAATCCAAACAATAGAAATAATAAGTTAAAATAATATGAAAGCAATCCATATATTATATAAAGGCAAACAGAGGGCAAAGATATTATATTTTGTTTATAGATTCAAATCAAAAGGTTATGCTTTACATATATTTTTTTATTTATAATCAAAATTAGGTGTATACTTTCTCTTTTTAAACATATCATTTTAATGAATAAAATAATAATACCTGATTATTATAGCATACAATAATATAATAAACTAATATCAATTTATGGCTAAGTTGACTTTACTTCAATACCTGAAATATAGAGCAATAACCTATCTAACATAAATACAAATCATTTAAGTAAATTATTATTATGAATTTAGAATTTCTAAATTTCTAACACTTTCATAGAATAGCGATATATTTATTTATGTAAAATTGTACAATATTTAAAAAACAAATTTTAAATTAATATATAATTTCTTTTTTATCATGTCTCATTTTTTTTCTCACATAAATGTTTTGTATATTTATATCAAATAAAAAAACATTATACAAAAAAAAACAAAATGTAACAAAAAATTAACAATATTCGTATTATAATTTATACTGTGGACACTTTTTAAAACTTGATTTTGGACCGGACTTATGTCTATATATTTTATTATCAACCGTTTCCCATATAATAAAATGTTGGTAAAATTATATTATATGTTTGTGCACTTTTAAATTATCAGTAATGGGATACTTTTAACACCTGTTTCGTTTAAAATATGATTATTTCTTAACTATATATATCTTAATTTATATAATTAGTTCATATATCATTTTACTTAACATTTCATTATAAAACCAGAAACCGCTATATTATTAAAAACTAATATTCTACATAAAAATGTTATTATTTAAGTGCAAGTAATTTAACTTAAGATTATATTTTTCTATTACATTAATCATTTGACTTTAAACAAAAAAAAATACAATTTTACTTTGATTATTAATATGACCGTTTATAGTTTTGTATATATTTATACTACACAATAAATAAATCAACAGAAATAAAAGTAAAATTTCACTTTAGGTCAAATTGTAATTATAACAAAGATATATAAAATTCAAAATTATAATTAATGAAATCTTTTTTTTTTTCTTTTATTTTTCTATTTAATTAACATATAAAATGATTTATAAAAATTAAATGAATTTGCATGTATAGTAAAATTATATTTTTATTGGTCAACGAACGCAAAAAAAAAATAATAAATAATGTGCATTGCAAAGTAATAATTTTCTATTTTTTTTTTCTTTTTTTATACATTAAATCTTAATTTAACTTTAATTGTCTTATTATTTTAAATATACCTATCTATTTTTGAATAATTAAATATGATAATGAAGGCATAAAATTATGTATAAAATGTAATTTATTTAAGAATCTCAGATTGATCGTATCCGTACACCGGATTCTACTGAAATTTTTAAAATTTTAATTTCAAATTTGAATATATAAAAAATTATAACAAATTTCCTTTTAAAAACTTTACTATACACCTATGTATATACTTTTTCATTTATTTTCGTATTTTATTATATTTTCATATTTTTGCTGTGGGGTTTCAAAGACCCCCTGATTATTAAATCACGTTTTGAAATAAATATATTCCGGGGAATTATAAATTAAAATAAATATATTATTTTTAGTATAATTAATGGTGATTAAGCCAAAGAAAGTATTGTTGAATATGTCGTACAGTGTCGTAAAAGCAATTCTACGCCATATTGAAGTGAATCTGTAGAAGAATAAGAAAGAAACCCAATTGCAGCACATTGCTTATTAGATTATATAGTACTTCTTATTTTTATAGGACTGAAGTTTAGAAATCAATAAATGCTCAATAATGCTGTGATAGGATGCGGCCTCCATATTTTTTTAATATTGGAAAACATTTGTATCTAAAGTATGTGGAGTATTATATATGATTCAAGTTTTCTTTTAACATAATTAATTTTTTTTAAAGGTATTGATGAATTTAATACTTTTTTGTTATAGAGACAAGGAATAAAATATAAAGTATTAATTACAAAAAATAAAATTAAACACAATTTATATTTTCAATTATTTTTTATTACATTTCTTTCATAAAATAACATATTTTATTTTCAAAAACAAACGTTTGTATAGAGAGATAAATTAAACCGAAATTTACAATCTAAAAAATAAACTATAATTTCAATAATAATTTAATTTATAATTTAAATACTTAATTTTTATAATTAACGAACTATATTCTATTTTAATATTATATATTATACATACATTGAACTAATTTATTCTAATTTCGAAAATGAGACTAGAAACAATTATATAAAATAAAAACATGCATAAATCGCTTCAATTTTCATACACACGACAAAGATATCTATAATAATAAGAGTATATCTATACTAAAAATAATCGAAAAAATTATTTACAAAAGTTATTGATTTTTTGCTTTTTTGTTTTTACTTATTGAAATTTTATTCATTAACTCAATAATAATAATAATAATAATAATTTAATTTTTTGTCATTATGTCATAAGAGTATGTAAGATTTGAATAATAATATGTATAAATTTTTAAAATATAATTCAATTGCAATGATTGTATATAAATAAGCACCCAAATTATTTATTCTGTTTGTTTACTTTTTGTTCCTTCTTATACATATATCGATAATATGCTTATATAGGAAAAACGTATATATATTCGCTAATAATAATACTGTCCATAAATGAATGTCATTTAGAAATAAATGTTTATTGTTTGTACATATATTATTATAGAATTTAAATATCATAAATTGTATTTATGAATATACTAATAAAAAATTTATTATTATTAAATGTCCTTTTTGAATATATATCCTGAGTCTTACCATTTATAGATATTTTTAAAATTGACATTCGAATATCATGAAATTTTATATATATCTTTTCAGAGTGGAATCTAATTCATATATGAGATATTATTAAAATATTCGAAAATTTGTCATATTCACACTCAACTGATCTAAAATACCTATGTATAATTAATTAGAATATCATATATAATTTATACTTATTCAAAGAGATCGATTTTCTTCACATATATATATATCTATAAATATATAATGTGAAATATTAAATAATTTTAATGTCGTGATAAAAAGTCTTTAAAATTTCTTAAATAAATCTAAGATAGTCAAGTACTAAATGTATATTTCATTAGCACAGGATTTTTTTTTGTCGAAATAAAAATAATTGTTATTTACGATCCTATCAATAATATAATAATAAAAAAAAATATCTTAAAACAATTTTAAATTTCACATTCAAATTCAGATATTCTTCTATTAAAATAAACCATTCCGTGTTCGAAATCTTCACTAAAACCACTAACATCTAAATAATCAGATGATGTATCTTCAACTTCACATTGTCCTAATAGATGTGTTAATAAAATACGTGCTTCAGTAAACGATGGACGTTGATGAGGATTAGCATTCCATGTTCTAGTCATTAAATCACATAATTTTGGATGACAATTAGCTGGTAATTCGGGTCGCATGCCAGTCGGCACCAATCGTATAACTTCTCTTCCACTTAATCCCGAATACGGTGAAGATCCTGAATATACAATTAATATTTATTATTATACATATTTCTTCACGTATTAACTTATCAATAAAATGTTTAAATTATTATGCAAATACCTAATGTAGCAATTTCCCATAGAACAATACCGAATGCCCATACATCACTTTCTGTGGAAAATACATGATATTGTAATGATTCGGGTGCCATCCAACGTATTGGCAATGCGGGACGTTTACACGTTTCCGTTTTTGATTTTCCACTGAAATCAAAATGGAATTTACTATTCATTTCGGGACTATCCGACGATCGATGTTTTAAATAATCTGATTTACGTAAATATGATTGTGATTGATTTTGTAATTCCATATCAAATGACATACCAAAATCACATATTTTACATATCCCATTATGATCTAGTAATACATTTCGAGTCGCTAAATCTCCATGAACAATCTATATAAAATACAAAAAATAAACAATTTGTTAAAATTAAAATTATAATAAATGATAAAACAATTGCCAAATATAGCGGTATCAATAAAATACTTGTTTTTGTGTAATATATTCCATTCCACGAGCAATATCATGTGCAAAACCAGCTAAACGTCGTGGTGCAATTGGGGTTATATTCATTGTTGATGATGAATTTATTGATGGAATATTATAGGAATTGGACTTTTTTCCAATGCCAATGGCCGATGCAAGTGACATATTTTTAGCCGCTTTTAATAATGACAATAAACGTCCTCTCATTGCGAATTCCATTATTATCAAATGAGGTTCTTTTGAAAAAAGAAAAAAACAATATAATACAATTTAATAATAGTTTTAATAACAAAATTTTCTGTACACAAACAATATAATAAATACCCTTTTCTAAACAAACACCCAGTAATGTAACAACATTCGGATGTGAACCTAATTTACGCATAATTTCGGATTCTTCACGTAGTCCACCATCGGTACTGTCTAAAACTGTTTTTACCGCAACCAATCGTGTGGCTCCCTTAAATCCCGGTAAATCATATGCTTCCGCTTTCCACACTTGTCCAAAATGTCCTTCACCTAATATATTTTTAAACACTAAATTTTCACGTTTGAAATGTGTACCATCGGCTGTAGAATAAATCGATTCATCACCATCGCCAATATGTTGTTTTGAGTTACCTCCATTCAAATGTTTATGTTCTAATTTAACAACTGGACTAATTGGATTTTGTTTTTTCTCATCAATGATATATTTTTCTAAATCTTTCGTCACTTTTGATGATTTACGAAATATAACAATTTTTATAATATATAATATTATAATTATTATAGGAATCATTCCCAATCCAACTAGTATATAAGTTGCTAAATTCATGCGGTTCATTTCAATTGTAACATCATTATTACGTTGCAATAAAATTTCGTCTGAACGTTCATTCATTGTATTGGTTGATGATTTTGATCTTGAATTTGATGTATTCGATAAAATCGTTGCCAAATTTATTAATGCAGGCATATTGGCCGTTACACTACTCGGTAAATTTGTAAACATTGCTGAAAAGTCAAATCCCGATGAATTTTGTTTATGTAGATTGTTAAATGGAAAAGATAAATTCGCAATTGGACTACTACTTGGTGTTTCTGTTGTTGTTGATAATTTAGATGATGATATAGAAGAAGAAGAAGATGATGAAGAATGATTACTAGGAGACGCTGTAGATGATTTTGATGATGTTGATTGCGGTGTGGTGGTTGTCATAATTTCATCGTTAGAATTTGGTGAATTATTTACAATTTTTTTTATTGGATTAATTGTAGAACGTATAGAAGATGAAATTGTTGTTCTTGTAAAACCTCTTGATGTACTACTGCTGGTACTGCTACTTATCGATGAAGATGATATAAAGACTTCAGGTTTTACATTTTCTATTGGTGGTGGTAGATCATCTGCTATTATGGGATTTTCTGTTGTTTTTGATAGAAACACAATTAAATTCGGTGTTTCTTCAGTTGCTGGAACATGCATTGGATAATGAATTGGTGGTGGTGGCATTGTTGTAATTATGGAATCTGAAATTGGATTTGTATTATCTTCCATGGCGGTTATTGTTTTATCTTCATTTTCCAACTCAATTTCTTCTTCTACATTTTCCGTGAGATTTAACGGTTCCCCGATTACTTTTAATGATGGCAATTCATCATTTTGTGGTGTACTCGGAATGAATTTTGTAGAAGTTGTAGATGTTGAAACTGTTGTTGTAGCTGTTGTAGATGATGTAGTTGGTGTAAAGGTTGTAGACGGGTCAGTTACTATTGTTGCTGGGGTAGTTGTTGAAACCGTAGTGGAAGATGTAATAATTGTTGTAACTGGAATTTCTGTAGTTGTGCTAGTTTTTAAATGTATGGATTCATTTACAATCGCTTTATCATTTTCATTCAAAATCGAAGTTTCATTTACATTTAATGGTGATGATATATTTTCTCGAGTACTTGTAATAATACCACTGTTGTATAAATGTCTACGATTATTGGCGTTCGCAATAACATTTCTAACTGTTGGATTAAAACGTCTTGATTTATTTCTATCAATCGATGGCAATTTTGATACAGACAACTCTAAAATCTCATCATTTGCATTGTATTTTGCATTCGTAATTTGTTTAGCCGATGTTGTTACATCTAATAATATTTTTTTCGGAGTTAATGTTACTTGATTTCGTGACTCATTAATTATACGCGATGGTGTTGGTGACAATTTTTGGCCAAATAATTCATCTAATGAATCATCATCATCGCTGGACACCTGTTTTCTTCGTATTGTACTAGAATGAATGGGAACGTTTGTCGTCGTCGTCGTTGTTGTCGACCGTTGTCTCCCCCTTATTGGATCAGTTCTTTTATGACGTCCATCAATTGTAGTACGTACTATTTTTGAATAAATTCTTTCTGTTGATGTTGATCGTATTTCATTTTCTATTACATTATTATTTTTATTACTATCTTTATTGCTATTATTATTATTATTACTATTATTATTATTGTTACTATTATCATAAATATTTATAGTACTATTTAGATATCTTAAATTTAATGTATTATTTGATTCTTTGGTTTCATTTGTAGTATACTCGGTAATATTAATATTGCGTTGTGGTGGAGAGACAACAGGGGATGCTGATAATGCAGCTGCAGCAGCTGTGATCGATGGATGGGCAACAAACAATCCATTTGTTTGAGATTCTTCAGTGTCTAACAGTTCATCGATTATTGAATTTGTATCTTTTTCATTTAAAAATCGACTGTTTATATTAAAAAAGTGTGGATGTAATTGCTGCTGTTGTTGCTGTTGCTGCTGTTCCCGTTCATTATTTCTATACAATATTACACAACGTCTCATACAGCTCGCAGTTGCACGTTTTGTAAAATTACTTGTACAATTTTTTTCACATTCATTACGTGGTGTCAATAACAATTGACTTTGTGATTGCGATGGTGTTATTGTGGGTGAAGCTACAACCGATGATGAATATGGTGATGAAGTTGGATTTTCATAATTCTTTCTATATGCTGATACATTTTGACGATATCTACCTCTTTGACGATTTCCATTAACAATACTACCATTATTGCTATTATTATAAGTATTATAAGTATTACTATTTGAATTTTTATTAACTAAAGCATTACGACGATTCGCCAATAAAGACATTAATTGTTTATCACGATCAGCAGCTGAAGGTGCATTATTATTAGTATTATTATTATTGTTATTATTTGCTCCAATCACACGACGTGTTGTAGAAGATGCTTCATTGGTTGCTAAACGAGTAAGAAGAAGAAGAAAAAAAAAATGTTAATTATTTAATAATTTAAATTGCATTTTATTATATATACATATATTTATTTGAATTTTCTTATTGTTAGACTGTGGAATTTTATAATAACAATATAATGAAATTTTACATACAATAGAATATATTTTAAATTAACACATTGCAATCATGTTTGTGTGTTTTTTACATACCGATATATCTAATAATAATATAGGTACGAACACATTTTTAGAAACATTTTTTTAAAAATTAAATTAGTGAAACGTTTAATCATATATGGTATAAGGACAAATGATTATTAATTAAGATTTAAATTATATAATCAAATTATAGTTTGTTAATAATGACATTTATATTCTAATAACCTAAATCTAATTGGAAAACCATAAATAATTAAATGACTCGAATTACGTGACCGCTTGTATATGTGATATGACAACCGCACATATATTATATTTGTATTTTGCATAAATTTTTAATTATTTTAATATTGTAATTTAACCTAATTTTTCTTAAAATAATCTTTGTATATTATATTTTATATTTTTATGGTTTTATTGTTTCAAATTTTTACGTGTTGCTTTTTATATATAGTTAATGTTATCTAATAATCTTGAATTGTGCGTTTTTTTCTTTTCATTTTTTTTTTTGAAAAGTGTTGAAAATTGCATTGTGGAAACTTTGTATATTTTAAGTATTGTATATTTCTTGATTTATTAAATTTAGCATTGTAACTACGAGTGGGATAATATAATATTCATATATATATACTATATGTGTAAAATTATTTATTACCTGCTTTTTATTTTCAATTCTTTTTAAATGATAGTGTTTATATAATTTATTTTCAATATATCAATTTGAGGGAGTGTTCAATATGTAATTTTATTTCTAACACAAACTACAATAAATAAATAATGCTTTGGAAATTACAAAAGAAAATTATCATTATTATGACAAAAAAAAAAGAAGGAATTATATTGCGATTTTTACAGACACACACATAAATTACAAAAACCAATAGAGAAATTATATTTAAAAAAAACTAATAGAATAACATTAAATATTAAGGTAATCTCTATACATAAAATCATTATTTTGATTATCAATCGTTTAAAATATCATCAAATTTCGCATAAATATACATACATTGTATTTTACAATTGAATTGTGTAAAAAAAAATTGAAAAATAAAACTTTAGTCACACATCAGACGCAAATAAATATATATAATCTATTTGTTGATTACAAAATAATTGCTGGTGGTACTATATATAATAATTGGTTTTTCTTTGTGTATAAAAATAAAATATTAAGTATAAACATTGTGGTTTTTTTTTTTTTTATTACATATATAATTTTTCACGTTCATCAACAACCATTGATCTTCTCTATCTTTATCATAATATAAAATCATGTAGGGTATATATAGCTAAAGAATATATCCACATAATTTAAAATAAGAAAACAAAAATCGAAAAAAATAATAATAATAATGAAAAAAAATCAGTATAATTTTCTTATAAAGTATAATATTTATTATAAAATAATTTCATATGTTTATGAACAAACATTCATCATATATCTATATATATATATGATGTACATATACGCCAGATATGGTTTACCACCATCATCTATCTATATATATATACTAATCTATCTATCTTCTATATTTATCCTATACTTTATATATAGATATATACCATTATTGTTTACTTATACATTTTTTCTCCAGATAGACATCTATGTAATTATTATTTATGGGTGTACATAATATTTCTTATAATATGATGCATGTGAAACAATTGCTTTTTATTTTTACATGTAAATAAATAAACATATATAGATAGATAGCAGATATATGAACATCCATCATAAAAAAGAGTTCATTAACATTAAACTTTACAAGTAACTCTATATTATACATATACATAATAAATGTTTCAAATCAATTTTATTGCTATACTTTTATAGCTATAATACGTACATACTTCTATATATTGAAGGAATAAAAAAAACTCTAGAATATCATCAAGCATAAAATACCATGTATAATTATTTATCTACCATTATATGTATAGTCTTTGTAAAATTTTCTTAAAACTGAAATTTTTATTATTACATTATTTTATAAAAGAAAAAAAAAATAATAAAATAACTATGGAAAAAATTGTTATGCTCATTAATGCAATACATTTTTTACTTTACCAATTTGATACCAATTATTCAGTACAATTTTCGATGGTAGTTCCTTCAACAACTTAAATTGATTTAACCTATAGTATTAAGTATTAGTACCGAAATGAAACCAGCGAATGGTTTGTCCTATAATAAAGCAATGTATAAATTAAAAAAATAGATAAATTTAACTGTAAATTAAATCAATGTATGTATATATAATACATTCCTCAAATTCCTACATATAAATAAATAGAAATGCTAATTTTTATAGAACTAAATTTAATTAATCATAGTATTATACAAAATGTTTTATTGGGATATAAAAACAGTTTGACGTCAATTACTTTACACAGTAAGTTGATTTGTATATTATTTAGATCAAACGTTGCATTCAGTTTTAATAAAATATTTGAGTCAATTAGAAAATGTGTTTAAATCGCGTTGGATCGTAACGTGTGTATTAAATCAAAATTTTTCTTTTTTTAAAAAAAAAATAAAATTACATTTATAAAGTAAAGAAATAAATTCCAAATTTTTTATAATGAATCTTTTATGGCATATACCAATATTCATATTCGTGTGGTTACCAATAATTCTGTATTGTTGGGCTAAATATAATCAAAATTATTGGAGACGCCGAAATATTCCATATGTTCGTGGTGTTCCATTTCTGGGCAATTTAAAAGAAATTATAACATGTAAAAAATCGACAGCCGATCATATTGCATCAATTTATTTTGATGCACGTGTACGTGATGCACCAATTGCCGGTTTCCATTTTTTCTATAAGCCAGCATTGATAGTCCAAGATCCCGAATTAATTAAAAGAATTTTGGTTAAAGATTTTAACTATTTTCCAAATAGGTATTTAAATGTATAAAGCAAAAATTTATTTCCATAATAGAAAATTTATTAATTGAAAATGTGTTTGTTTCATTTAATTAGACATACAAGTTCCGATGAAAGTTCAGACATTTTAGGTAGTTCAAATTTATTTTTGGCTCGTGATCAATTTTGGCGTCAAATGCGTGCTCGATTAACACCAATATTTTCGAGTGGTAAAATGAAACAAATGTTTTATATTGTAAATGGCATTGGCACCGAATTAAATAAATATCTAACTGGATTGCAATTAAATGAATTCACCAATTCGGTTACAATTGAAACACGTGATTTATGTGCCCGATTTACAACCGATGTTATTGCAAGTTGTGCATATGGTGTCAAAGCACATAGTATAAGTGATCCATATTCGGATTTTCGACAAAATGGACAACGTGTTTTTGATTTTAATTTTTTACGTGCATTAGAATTTATGTGTTTTTTTTATTTACCCGAATTTGTAGTATTATTTAAATTTAAGGTAATTTAAAAATTGAAAAATTGTTAGTTATTGTTTTCAAAATATGTATTGTATTGTATACGCTTTTATCATACACAGTTCTTTTCAAAAGAGGTTGCAAATTTTTTACGTACAACCATCATGCATGTGATGAGCGAACGTGAACGAACTGGTGGTATAAAAAATGATTTAATAGACACATTGATTATGTTGAAAAATCAAGATAAGGATAAGATACCCAGTAAAGATGAGGTTGTATTTCAAGGCGATGCAATTGTTGCCCAAGCGGCTATATTTTTTACGGCCGGATTCGAAACAACTTCATCGTTAATGTCGTTTGCATTGTACGAATTGGCATGGAAACCGGATATGCAAAAACGTTTACGACAAGAAATTAAAGAGGCATTACAAAAGAGTAACGGAGAATTGACTTACGATAATGTGCATGCACTAGAATATATGCATATGATCGCATGTGAAATTATTCGAATGTATCCACCATTACCATTTTTGGATCGTCAATGTGAAATACCACCAAGTGAAAAGGGTTATTCACTGGAACCATACAGTGATTTTCTAATACCTCATGGTATGCCAATTTTAATACCCGTTTTTGCAATGCATCGAGATCCAAAAGTATCTATAGAGATTTTTTTTTTATTTCATCTCTTATTAAACGAATAAATAATAATAATTGTGATAATAATTTTTTACAGTATTTTCCAAGTCCAGCAAAATTTGATCCTGAACGTTTTTCAGAAGAGAATAAAAAAAATATAATACCATATTCATATTTACCATTCGGTTCGGGACCCCACAATTGTATCGGTGAACGTTTTGGATTATTACAAGCAAAAATCGGTTTAATAAATATTTTAAAAGATTTTTATGTTATACCGTCAGACAGTACACCGAGAATTATGCTATTGAAAAAAACTGCATTATTAATACAACCAGAAGAAGGAATTAATTTAAGTTATATTCGAGATGCATTACTACTGTAATGAAATCTATTATATATATATATATATATATATTCTTATTGCTATTTACTATAATGACATTGAAATGTGAATTGATTATAAGAAATCATCTTTTTATGTAAAAATACTAATGATAATTTATTTAGAAAAAAAAAATAAATAAATAAAACAAGGTAATCAATCATTTAATTTATTATATAAATAGTAAATAAAAAAAAATATTAATTTAAATCAATCGTCGCACTATTTCAATTCAATTGACACACTAAACAAGTTTCTTGAGTATAATTTACATAAACAAACAGTATATTAATATATAAAAAATAGTAATATAATAATAATAATAAAAAAGTTGTTTTATTTTATATAATGAATAAATTAATTTAGAATTTCTATCGGAAGAATTTTTTTTCTTATGATTTATATGTTATTTATTTGAAATTAAAATATATATATGTTAAACATAAAAATGTTTATCCAATAATAAATTTATAGCTGTAGTAGCAATAATATAACTATAAGGAAATAAAACCATTTAACCTATAAACTTATTTCCTCTGCGTTATTTCGCATTTATTAAAATTAATAGTGTAATAATAATAATAATAATAATATGTCATGAACTTTATCGGTTTATGTTCTTTTTAAAACGTTTACTAAAGTTAAAAATATGTGAAAATACATTTTGTTAGTCACATTTTTCTTTTATTTAAATAAAAATACATCGTATATATTTTTATATGAATGCATTTAAATATTCAAATAAATAAAATGATTGTTTTTATTATGTTAAAAAGAAAGTTATATATATTTCAACTCACGATATACGTATAAATAAAATTTACTATACACATATAAATATGAGTAAAAATAATACGTATTTTATTTATTTGAAAAACTTTCACTTACACTTTAAATTATAAATATACCCATTATATAGATATAAATTAACTTTTGTAAAAAAGAAAGAATTTTGAACGGGTTTTTGTTGTGTAGGTGATTTTAACTTTTTTTTTATTATTATAATTTTAATATTTGAATTTCCATTACAAAAGAAAATATTTTTATAATTAATGTAGAGTATAGTAATCGCATATAATTTATATAGTCCAAATATTTCTAAGCTCTTTCAAATATACATATATATATATATATATATATATATATTATAATGTATAAACATGTTTATGAAAATAAACAATAAAATACAAATAAATATTAAGAAACTTCCTATGACCTTCTTATTCTTCTTCTTTACATCTCATAAAAAGATGATGTTTATCAAATTATTACAATGTTGTTGTATATATATATTGTGTATTAGTCATTCATTTTAATCGGTGTCTAAACACCATAACAATTAAAATATATATATTGAAACAATAATAACACTTCATATATAAGCAAACAAAAATATAAACGAGAAAAATATTATTTTTACAAAAATTTGAGATTGCTGAATAATTTTATATGTATATTTAATAAATTAATATAGGATATGCATGTAAATAATTGAATCTATTATTTTTAATTCGAATGTTTTTGGTAAATATTAATTTCACATACTTTTGCCAAAAAAATCCATTCAAACTTTATTTAATAATAATAAAAAAATGTTATTATACACACAAAAATATTGGTCGCGTGCTACTGTACCAAAAAAAGAAAAAAAGAAACAGGTTATATAAAAATTGTTTTCTTATATGATATCATATATAACATATCGAAAATACATCTTATTATAATCTTATAAATATTAAATTTTCATCTTATATACGTTTATTAAATATGGTAAAAACAACTTGTGTTTTTAATATCGATTATGCATCATTGCAGTTATTTTTTTTGTTTTGTTATACTCCCATGTACTTCGATTTTATTTTAATAATAAATATCACCCATAAGATTGTGTCGTATAGTCTTTTAACTCTGTATTAAAATCTTGTATAACAAAATATATTATCAATAATACGTCTTATATACATTCAATATATGCATATATAAAATAATAAATAAATATAATATTAAAATTGTGTAATATTGTCACATAACATTTTCCATGTAAAAAAATCTAAAGATATGTGGTTATATATTGCATATAATGTAATGTAAACATGCGTTAATAAATCACCACATATTTGTATTTTTATTTTTCTATATGGCTTATGTAAGAATGTAAATATTTATATATGAATTCGGGTAATATACCAATAAATATTTGTTTATCTCTATATATGTGCATTTACGATATTCATTACATATGTATATTATGATTGATAAAATAAAATCAATCATCACTTCACTATATATACGTATGTAAATAACAAAAAAAAAAGGTTTTCAAAGAAATCGAAATCGTATATATAACGTGTATATGAACTGTTGAAAATGTTATTTATCATTTTTCATATTAATTTTTTTGTTTTATTTAAATATTTTAATAATAAATATAGTAAATTTTTTGGGATATCTGCGGTTGTAAAACAATTACACAAACTTAAAATTGATTCATACACAATAATCTACAGACACTCCTAATAACAAAGAATAATCTCTAGACTATTTAAACAAAAAATAAAAATACAAAAATACAAAACATATGTATACAATCAAATCAAATGACTAATCCTTTTGACAATACAAATTATTGCATTCATCAACAAAATTGCTATAATATAGTATTAATTTGGGACGATTACAAAAATCAAAAAAATTATATTTACTAAAATTATTAACATTGAATATATATTTATTAAAATATCATATATAATTATACGTGATTTTTAATATTACTATTTATCGTTTTTAATTTTGTAACTTTTATTTATTTTTAAATAAATTATAACATCGACAAACACCCAAAAAAAATAATAATAATATTTATATACATTATTCTGTATGAAAATGAAAAATTAAAATCAATATTATTTAAATATTACACAATAATACTCTTTATATAATTGAATATATATATAGTGCATATATTAAATAAATCATTTAAATATGTGATTTGAACATGCAAGTATAATATTTTTATGTAACTATATATAATTATATATATATATATATATCTATCTGTATATAAGTATAAACATTTTGTGTATTAAATCAATATATGCAATTATATTATTCAATCCTTTTGAAAATTCGCAGTCATTTGTAATGTATATTTTTATTTTATATACCTCCGCCGATGTATCTTTTTTTAATATGTTAAAAATCAAAAGAAAAGTACCAATTTAACACATTACATATATACTATATGCATATTTAACAAAATATAGTTAAAATTCCCATAAGAGATATTCATTTTTAAGTTTAATACATAATTTAAAATCTTCTTAAAACGCGATTCAAATTTTAATTTCAACACTAAACTGTGTACAATTTTCTCTATCTATATATGTATAAATAAATATTTATATATGTACGATTTTAATATGCTAAAGTAAAACCTATATGTGTATAAAAATATATAATATTGAAACCTTTTTAAAAATAATATATAAATAAATGCATGTAAATTGCATTAACGTATAAGTTAGAAAATCAACATGAATTACTTTAACATTTATAATATACGTTTTTAACAATAATATATAATATAATATATCGCTGCAAAACCGCATATAACAATAATATATATATGCATTTATAACAAAATAACATTTTAAAAATATAATAAAACAACAACATAAATATGTGAAATAGTTCAAGTTTCACCTCAACATGGCAATAAAAAAAATATATAATGGTATTTCTATATATAAATATATATAGCAGAAAAATAAAACAAAAATGTTAACTTTACTATATAAATATTGAATATCTTTTTATATGATTTCTATTTAAGTATATCCACTTTATATATTTTACTATTTATATATATAATGGTATAAAAGGTGTTTAAAAAATAAAGGAATATTTTTTTTTTAATTACCTGAAAATGTTTTCTTAAAATCAATTTAATAAAAATGCAGATATATAGAAAATGTTCGAATATAGTTTCTGATTATAAAGAAACAACATTTTACATAAATAAATAGACGATCTTTTAATTATACGGTGAGTGATAATAAAATAGAATCGCATGGAAGCTGTTGATATAATAATAAAAGAATGCATAGACTTTAAGATTAATCCTATTGTAAATTTAGTATGTCTTTCCGATACTAATTCATTTTACGAAAAATTACTTCTTTACCCAAAAACAAATAAAACATTTAAGTTAAGTATTAGAAAAATTCGCATTACTTAAATGTACACATAATTTGAATAGAATTTCTTTTATTTAAATTAATATAAAGACTTTCAGTATTATTTATTATTCAAAAAAATATGTTTTCATTGTCAATAACAAAAAGAATATTATATTTTGTTTGTTTGTTTAGCATATGTTATATCCTTGATAATGACCGAATTATTAAGAAAAAATAAAATAAAAATATTATATGGTGTCATTTTATTTTATTTTATGACATTTTTTATAAATATTATTATATTATTATAAATATATTATAAATATATTATTATAATATTATAAATATTATATTATAATTTTTTTTTTATAAATATACGACTATCGATTAAATTTGCATTTGTCATTGATATAATAAAATATTTAAATTAAATTATATTTCCTTTTTTTCTTTTTTTTAATAATACTTTATAAATAATATCATCATCTAGCTATAGATAAAATATAAATCAATAGGTTAGTGAACAACATCTTTAATTTTGTATACGAATATATTTTAAGTTATTTAAAATTTGATGAATAACCTTCTTGTAAATCATTATTACGTTTAAAAAAATCCACATAATAATAACAAAAACATCATCGATATATGTATATATGATTAGATTTAAATATTCATTTTAAATGACGTAAAATGCAAAGATTTCCTGTAATATAATAACAACACTAACTCAAAATATGAGTCAATCATGTATTATATAAATTATTACTATTAACATATGTACATATATTATTGAATTAACATATGAGTTAAACAAACTGATAAGGATATATACAATAAAATTATACATACTTCAATAAAAACAATCGAAAATATTTCGTTAATTATAATGATTAATTTTATCACGAATTATAAGTAAACAAAAAAATAGCAATATTGAAACTTTCTAAATATTAATTAAATTGAATTTAACAAAGAACAAAAATATGTAGTTAGATGATTTTTGACAAACCATTTCACGGTATAAAAACGTGCTCGACAAAAATAAATGAATGAATATGTATTTTAAAAATAAAAAAAAATCATAATACAAAATGTCAACGACTTTTGTTTTATGTATATATACAATATACTATACTTTCACCGATCGGTCATTGTCTCAATGTTTCTATATATACCAAAATACCATGTGTTCCAAAAAATGCGCTATAATAATCCGTATAAAATTAATTTCTATATAAAAAAATAAAATGTTTTTTTTTTATTAATATAATTAATTTTGACTTATTAACAACACAATTCTGATAATTAAATGCAAAATATTTAATGAGTACCGCTAAAGCATATATGGCATGACAAAACAAAATCTTTTTGCAAAATATACCGTACTAGCAATTATTGTTGTTTGTTTAAATTTTTCATATATATATGTAGATGCTCAAATATTTCATTATTTTCACAAAGTTGTTACAGATTTATTTTATTAAGAAAACACGATTTTAAAAAAATGTAGAATAATAAATATAAACCATAATATAAATTATTGTTATTTATAGAAATATAAAAATTTTAATACAAAGTAACAGAATATATTAGTTTTTTATGTATTATGTTTCTTTTTATTAATATGATTTGTTTATTTTATATTTATTTATTTATATAAATTATTTTATTACTATACATCTAAAAGTAATATTCAAATAAAATTTGCAAATATAAATAACAACAAAACAAATCCATTTGTAAGCTATAGAATCGTTTTAAAACTTTTAATTATAATGGCATATAAATATAATAATATAGAGCAACTCGTATATTGATAATTGGTTGAACAAAATCGTTTATTATCATTGCGATAATCATGTTATAAATGATAACGTTGTTGGGAGATACATTGAAGATTAAAATTATTTTTAAACTATATATCATTTATTTATTTAGTTTTATCCACTATTGTATATATTTGTTACGAAAGTATATATTAATGTCACCGAAAAAAACTCATTTTTATGTATATTTTAGAATCATCACACATTATTACAAATTCAGTTCTCATATAAATGTATATATCAGTATATATAAAAAAACATTCATTTAAAAAAAACAATAATTGTGCAACAGAAAGTTAAAAGCATAATAAATATAAACATTGTTTAATGAATGCATTTTCGTATCGCTAATTTTATACATTTATTTAATACATTATATTGCATGTACAATTTATTTAACAGTTAAAATTGTGTATATATATATGTACTATAATCAATTTTAATGTGCGGTATAATTTAAAATAAATGTATAATATATTATATAGATGAAGGTGAAAAAAGTTATTTGTTGTTATTTTATTACTCTAAATTATTAATATATATATAAAATACAAAATATAAATAACCGATATAGAGATAAATAAATAAACTGAAAAACTTTCTCCAATGCATCAAGCACTTTGATATATGTATATATATACTTATCGTAAATTTATATTCATGAAAAATATAACAGTAGGAATTAGTTTATTGTATACATAAAATTATGCATATTCTACTTATAAACATCACAATATATATAATGTAAAAGCAGACAAATGTATTTTAATGTAAATATATTAATGTTTATTTAATTACTATATATATAAAGATTTAATCTATAAATATATAAATACTAATGTTGTATATATTGATGTGCTTGAATATATAGATATACAATATACATATTTATTTATAATGCTTAACATTAACAATATTTTATAATAATTGTAGTATATCTTTGTATATTTAAAAATGATGAGTAATAATATTAAATTTAGATTACATTTACACACCGCAATCAAATAGATATTTATATACTGTAAGTTTTATTTTTTGTATATACAGGCGATATAAAAAGTATTAAAGCTATTATGTGGGTCTATAGTAGAAGGAAATTATAAGGATATAATATTGTTATATATGTCAATATTCAATGTTAAGAAGATTTTCCATTGAAGGTCCCAGAGAAAAATTTCAGGTGTAATCTATAATGAAAACTTGATATAGAAAACTTTTTCATTCAAGTGTTAATTATACTATATATTAATACCTTTGTTGTTAATAATTACTTATGCTTATAAAATATGGGTATATTTTTATTAAAAATAGCAACGGCTGTGTGATAATACTGTCCATTGATTGGATTGTTAATGTTTTACCAAATGTAATGGAAATCATTGCCATTTTTATTCAAATTGTAGATGCTTAATTAAGTCATATATATATAAAACCGACGTATTATACTCCTAACGAATCATATCGTTTATACTTACAGAAATATACTATATTTATTTAACTCAAATGAAATAAAATGAAATATATATAAACTATTTATTAAAATAGAAATTTTTTTACTTTATACTTTAAAAATTGAATTTATTATTGTATTAAAATTTCTATCAATTAAAATACAAAAAAAAATGAGAATGTTATGGAACACTAACATAATAACAAGGTTATACTTGAATTTATAATCGCATATATATTTTTATAAAACTATATTTTTTTTTTATGAATATTAATATTCATTTTTATTATGTCTGATTTAGATATTATTATTATAATAAAAAAAAATATACCAAACAATTAAGTTCTTATTTATAAAATTAAATAAATTAACATTTATTGTTAAAATACAAAAATACACATATGTTTCTATAGCCATGAGCCATGATTTTAATTTAAATATATAAAATATATATGTGATCATTATTATTATACTGATATAAAATACCCTATATCTTAATATTACCAATATTATTATTATGATTATTATTATTATTAATATGATTATTATTTTATTATACTAAAATCATTTGGTTTTTAGTAGATTGAGTGTAGATTGAGATAAATGATATTTAAAAAGTTTGATGAATTCATAATAAAAGCTTTATTCAAAATTTAAATTGATGTTATAACATAATATTATATATTTTATTCAATTCAAAGACAATATCTGTAATTATTGATGGACTGTTCATTATTATTATTAAATATTGAAAATATATGTCTATATACATCTGTTTGTATTAATTTTTAACAAATCAGTTTAATATGAATATATAAAAATATTTATTTATTATTTATTAACAAGATTTTCACATATTCATTAGTCAATTCATTATATAATTGTCAAATATATAACAAAGTAATGTGTTCAACATTTAGGTATATAATTCAAAAATAAATAGTAAAGAGTAAAGGCAAAATATAATAAATATTTCCATATATGTATATATTATTGCTTAGAATTGTACAAATTATCATCAATTTATAAAACACCAGAAGAGTGGTTTTCACAAATCAACTTCTCATTCAATTACTTTCGTTATTATACACTAATTTAATTAGAGATCGAGATACTCAAAAACAATAACAATCAATGTTTAAAAACACGCATAATATTCAAATAATTATTATACTCGATATATATTTGAAACAATTTGAACTGATTCATATAAATTGTGTATAAATGTTTTTATAGATAAATATTTTTATTTAATTTATTAGAAATTATGTAGGGCAATTTTATACACGATTGTTCTCTAATAAATATCATTCTTACATATTATATAAACATAAAATTATTTTTACTATTAACTATATATTAATTTATGAAAATATTGCAGTTTTATTAAAAAAGGAAAATCTCTTATATATGTATATATATTATACATTAATCATTATAAAATATAAATGTAATTATATTAAACATTAAATATATGGAAATAAAATAAAGTGTAATAATTGAATATTTCATCATATTTTTTATTCATTGATCAATATATAAAATACTAAATTTATATATATATAATTTTAAAAACAAACGATTTTCTACACTCATCGTTCTGTATATATACATATAGAAAACAATAACAAAACATATAAGATATATTCACTCGCAGTGTGATGTGAACTAAAATAAAACATTTACTACACATGATGCAAATAAAATATATATATTTAAAAAAAAATAAAAGAAAATAAAAAACCAATTATGCAGTATCGTGAGAATTTAACTGGAGCAATATAAAAGACAAAAGAGTTAAGCGACGAACCCGTTTATTTATTTTTTCTTATATTTATTTTGTTATTTTGCTAAAACAATATTTTATTTTATTAATACATTTTTTTTACAACAGTATTATGTAAACTGAAAATAAAAAATGTCTATTTAATTTTAATAAATTTATATTTACCAACAATGAATAAATAAAAAATAAAATATTTACTGTTTTATATATACCAATTTTAAGATGCATAAATATATATATAAATAATTTTGCTTCATTTCAAAGCGCAAAAAAAAAATAATATTTATATTTCATAACTTTTATTATTCAATTTATTGTATGGTGATAAATGTATCCGCATCTATATACTATATGTATATACAACATCGGGTACATACATTTATAGTATATATTTCGTTTGTACTTTCATTACATATATGTGACGATGAATGTATATGTAGAATATATATGGTAGATGTTAAAATGAATATATATTTTATTATAGAACCAAAACTGTTAATTGACCCATTATAATACATTTTAAAATTTATTATTTAATTATTAAAATCGTGTATGGTACTTTTTTTTTTTAAAAAAATGTGTTTCTCTTTGTATTGCGGGTTATTGCTTTTTTACTACTCAATGATAATTAAAAAAAAATATTAAAGCAAAAAATTATGTATATAGAGAAAAAATATAACAATTTTTTATATATGTATTAATTAATTTTATTTTAATTGTATATACTTTATCGATTATTAAGATTGGATATTATTAATTGGAAATACAAATAAAAAATAAATAATGGCAATAAAAATGTATTATAAATTTAATAACATAATACACATGTATACAATAATAAAAAAAGTAGCATTTATTACAGATCGCGTAATCGCTTTTAACACACACACATTCAAATATTCGTATTTTATGGCGATATGATATGAAAGTTTGTTACCGCATAGATATTGCGATTGTAAAAAAATTATTTATTTAATCAATAGATTATTATTATTATTATGCAGATATGTTTTTCACACACTTATCCATATGTTAGTTAATAAAAAAAATATAGATTTATTCAAAATAATGAATGTTAAATATACATTTATATTTAGTTTTATTCATGCGAATATGTAAGATGCTTTGATAACAATGACATTTTATAATTAATATAGATTATAAATATGTATATTATACAAATTTTTCTTTATATATCAATATATATAATCTATATAAAAAATATATATTATATTATTATATTATATTGATTAAATAATTATATAATATTCTATATTTGCATATTTACATTTTCAATATTATAATTAACCATATATACGTATACATATAGAAATAGATATGTTTAACATGCAATATATGAATTCATTAAATGTATTATACATTTAATGCATTTGCTTTTTTTTTCGAAAGTCTATATTGAAAAATCATATAGAAGAAGATGAAGTTAAAATAGAAAACAATTGGTAAAAATTGTCCCATTGATATTTGTTAAAACATTACTTTTAATATGCAAATTCTGTTACATTAAAACACATATTATTTTATTTTATATAATAATGTCTTTTCAGAGTAAAAGTTTATGGTTTCCATAAACAGGCAAAACATACATATGATAACATCTTCTAAAAATAACATTTCATTGTTTTGTGGTATATAAAATTTTATTTTATTTTTTAAAATGTGCACGATAATAAATAAATATACTGAAAGTTTTAATTAAATTTTCCACAAAAACTACTATTACATCACTATAAATACACACTATAAATATATATAAAAGTAAACTCGTATAATTACATTTTTGCTTATATAAAAACACCTTAATATATTATATATACATAAATATATTATTCGCGTATACTTTTATCAATATAATTACTATTTTACATATACGGATGTAAATAAATTTAAAAGAAATTGTAAAAAATAATCAGGAATATTTAATTATTTCCTTTCATAAAAATAAATAATAATAATGATGCCCTAATAAAAAAAAATAAATTTAATTATTTAATGGAAAAATATAATTTGATGAAAGTCCATATATAAATAAACACACAAAAAACCAAACAAAGATAATTCTATAAAACCAACATTATAATAATAATAATAATGCAGCAGCGGTCTAAACAACATTTTAAACACACAAATATTTACTTAAAAATAGGAGAAAAAAATATAGTGATTGTAAAAAAAAAATATAAAAATATATATATAATTTCAACTGTGCATATAATTTTAATTTACCAAAAAATAAAAAAAAATTTCATCGGAAATGAAAGGTTTTATAATAAATTTTAAATATATATAAAATCCATTATCTCTATATATAATGGATTTTTCTCATCTATATATATATATAGAAAAATTTGCAATTTATTTATTTACGAATAAAATGTATAATAAAAAAAAATAAAATAAGCAATTAGATTTGCATATTAAAAATGTGTGAAATTTATTTTAATTTTTATATCTATTATAATTTTTATTTTAATATTTATAATACTTTATAATATTTTTAATACAATCACGTACTGTTTTTAATTGAACAAATGGAGACAAAAATTCTAATTTATTAAATAAATTCTTGTAAATGGACGTAAAATGTTGATAAAGGTTTTTAACAAAGTAATTTAAGAATTTGAATATATGTTAATCTCGATAAAACAAAATTTTAGAAAGAACATTATAGAAACGAGGACAACATTTGACATTGTTTTATTATATAAAATAATTGTGTTTTTTTTTCTAACATCTACTTATTATATTTTAATATTTTGTCATTTAAAAAATTACAGTTTTTTTGTGTTTGATATACGTTAAAATTAAATAATATATATGTCATCAAGTCAACAACATTGGATATTCTATGGATATGCTCATCATTAAAATGTATTTCATACAAAAAAAACTTTTATAAACAAAATTTTAAATCTAAAAAATTATATTAATTATTTCCATTTCCCATAAATCTATGCGTTTCCACTAAAAATATCAAAATTAAAATTAACAATATGAAATGTGTATTGTATAACATGTCATTTTAGTATTATTTTTGAAATGCATTTAGAATCATGAATATAGCATCATTTCAATATATACATACAACTGTATTATTCTATTTATTATATAACATAGTTATGTTAAAGCAGTTTGTAAACGTTAAAAAATATATATGTGCTCAACAGGAAGTATGGTTGGATAAACAAGTATATATATATTTCAACATTTTAATATTACATTATAATAATTTCAAATGTATATATAAAGTAATATATATTCATTTAATCGGAAATATAAATAGAGGGAGTGCACTCTGTACAATAGAATTAATAATATATATTTATAAAATAAATTAATAATAACTAAATATTATAAACAGATTCTATATGTTGTTTTTTTTTTAATTTTAATTAATTAAAACTTTTATTTATTTGATTTGTGGAAATATATCTAAAGAACCGTCGCAGTTTTTAGATTTAATGAGATTTTATTTTTAATTCCCTTAGCAATCTATTTGAAATTATTTGTTATATATTCATTAATGCTATCTGTAATAATATCTGCATTTTTTCTTTCGTATTTCGGACATCGTTTTATTGATTTCTTAATTTGGAAAATAGTTTATCTGTTGCAAAGTGAGACTATTCAAAATTGGCGATGTTGGAAGATTCCAGTGATTTGTTGCTTTTATTAAATTTAACAGTAACTTTATTGAATAAAAATATTGAGCCAATGAACTAAACCTGTATTATATTACAGAATATAAACAGTTTAATTATCACAGTATTATCAAACCCTGAACTGAAATATGTAAATGCGTATTTTTTCTAATTGCATAATAAATTTCAGTTTGTATCTTAAATAAAATATTATTTCTATATAAATTAATATATAGAAATGCAGCAGACTGCGAAAAACCATAATTATATACATTTTTTCTCTATATATTTGATTTATGCATTTGTATGTTTTTTAATGGTTATACGATTTTCCATTTTTGTATTTCTTTTCTATTGTATATACTATATATATTTATACACCTATTATAATGTAAAAAAAATATTATATTTAAATTCATTTTTATTTTTGTCATATAGAGAGAAAATTTTTATTTCAACTTTAATAAATCAAAAAAAAACCAACTACATGCATATTAATTTAATGTTTACAAAATTACAATGATATTATATTATGCAAATAAATGATAAATTTTTATTTTTCAACCATATTATACGATTTTGCCATTTGATGTTAAAATCAACAATAAAACTTTATATTTGGGTTTCAAACACGCAGTCAAGTATTATATATTAAAAAAATAAACATTTTTTAAGCATATATAATTCATCAGGAAGAAATATATAAAAAAAAAATACATTTAATATTGAATAAATAATTTTTTAATTTAATTAAATAATCAAATTTTTTTTTTTATTTGTTAATATAATATTTGGATTTGTAATCGCAATATTTTGAAATAGATTTTTTTAGTACATATACAAAAAATTTTACAATATGGACAAATACAATAAATATGTGTTTAAGACAAATTATATAATTACAAAATTAAATAAATAGATTTTTTTTAATAAAAAAAATAGAGCTCCGATTTTTAACCTTCATTAATTTTTATAGTTTATTATTATATGCTATTAAAATATATAATCTAAATATTATATATTATTTTCTATAAAAATTAATTTAATAATATTAATTAATATAAATATTTTATTATATATTATTATATGTGGTTTTTGTTCAATGATTCATTCAAGCTTTAAAATGTTTTTATATCTAGAAAAAAAATTCTCATATATTTATAATTATAATTAATTATTTTTCTCTATATTAAATTTATTATAATCATAGATATATATATATATATTTAATTTTAATATAAACGATGCTAAATTGCTTCCTTGGTCACATATATGATGAAGTACATTTATATAATTATATATATGTTAATAAACAATAAGATAAAATTATAAGAAAAATATTTCCCACAATTTGCATAATATTTGATTTCATATATAATATAGATACTCGTTTATGGTTACATAATTACATATAGAAATTATAAAGACTTTTATATAGACATTTTTCCGTTTCAAATAATAATATTGTTTAATTGTTGTTTTCTTTTTTATTCGGTGAAAAATTGCATTTTAGCAAATACTGATAATGATATATAGGGGGGATATTGTAAAAGAATATACATTTTGATATTAATGTATTAAATATACATATATGCAATACATATATGGATATGTTAATGCATATATCATAATATATACGAATATATGTATGTGAATTTATATATTATAAGATTATATTATACATAAAGGTGTGTCTCTAACATTTTATTTTATACATATATTTATTTTTAATTTATATTCATATATATTTAAGTGCATTTATACTTGAACCATATATTAATCGAATCTATATTATACAAATACAATGATATACCGCAATAAATAATAACTATAGCAAATAATATACAATTGTTATGGCGAGGTAAACAGCAACAACACACACAACACATAAAAATTGATTTTAATTTTGTTTATTTTGTTATTCATATTAATAAAATAATAAAAAATAAAACATATACAAATAAAAATAAAAAAACAATTTTATTATACAATTTATTATAATTATATTTTTATTATATGATCGATTCCATTTATTTATAATATTCTTTAGACTAAATTGTATTGTATATACATATATATATACTTAAATATAGTCAAATATATAAAATAATTGTCATGTAAATTATTTATTTTATAATATTATATATTATAATAATATATCAGATCAATTCAAAGTATTTCGATTTAATCTTTTTTCCTGAATTACATCATTTTATATGAATATATTTACCTACTATCCTACTATATAACTATAATATAGATAGATGACATGGATGATATATATTTTTTATTTTTAATAAAAATTCTCATACCGAATTAATTCAGAAAAATTTTTTAATATGTATTTTTGCCAAGCTATATCGTATTTTTAAAATAATAGTTTTGCTTCCAGCGAATAAATTTAAATGAATGCTGTTTAGGAACATGTGCGCACACAAAAAATTGATTAAAAAAATCATATTGCATAAATTATTATTAGACATGATAATGTTGATACATTCACTATATAATGTACATTTTATATTTTTGAAACATTTATATTATATGAAATTTAAAATGCAAATGAAAAGTCTTTGGTAACAACACGAAAATTGATAGTTGGTTGATTGAATCACCATTTTATATAAATATATGATTCAATAATAAATTCATTTTAATTGTTATTATATAAATTAAATCGATTTACTCATATGTATAGTCACTATATATGTCCCATAAAATATTATTTATAATTGTGTTTTTTTTTTAATCACACACCTTACTTATTCTAAACCATAATTATACAAACACATGTTTGCTGTATATACATTTATGAGACATAATTCTAATTAGAATATATAATAAAGTTAATAATTCAGATCATGAGAATTTTATTTTTTATAGTTTTTTGTTTTTTGGATGATTTATTATTGGATGTTTTGACATTCATATATTTATTATTAAAATAAATAATTGATTCGGTTATAATTTCAATTAATCATAATAACAATAGAAATCCTTTGATGATACATCAATGTCAAATCAGGCAAATATGGCATTTATATTTATATAATCTTTTTTAAAAAATGTAAGGTAAATATATATTCATATTATTCGTTCATTATGAAATCATTGAAAAAAGGTTTTCATGGAAAAAGTCACTAAACCGCATCTATCATTTATACAATTATCAAAACCATCTTGCCTATATGCATATATGAACAATATCAAATGTATTGAATAATAAATAACTTTATACTAATGGTATATTCTTCTTAAAAGGCAATAAATCTATAGAAGATTTACAAACTCAACTGTAAACATACCATAAAATAAAAACAATTATCTAGGTTCATCCAACTTATATACATATACTAATATACAATAATCAATTATAATAATTATATACGATTATATCTCATTTTTAAAAATATTCAATTAAATACACCATATTCACATTAAAGCGATTAATTTAATCAATTATTTAAATTAAAAAGTTCTACAAAAAAAAAAAACAATAATATAACTATAATATTCTTCAAAAAAAAAAACCAAAAAATAATATTCTTTCAAAAATAAAAAAAAATTACGTTATAAATATATACGTAATCGCTAAACTTTTTATAGCGAAAATAATTTCAAAATTAGCATATTGGAAAAATATAATAAATTTAACAATATATTCTAATATACAAAAGAACGGAATAACATATATTTAGTTATAGTTATTGTTATTATTTTATATGTTTGTATAAAATGCGAATGACTTTATAAGAATTTATTACATAATAAAATACAAAAAAAAATTTTAAATATTATAAATTTTCAAATTCTATATATATATAATAATTCGAAATAAATCGGAATAGATTTAATAAATAAATAAATAAACAAACAAAACAAATATATAAATAGCAAAAATCAAATATGATAAAATAAATATATAGAGTAATTGTTTTATTTATATTATTGGAATAGAGTTATTTTTATTTTTTTTTTGTAAAATTGTTAAAAAACAATAAAAAGTATTATTAAATCAATAAATTTATATAACTTTGTATATGTGGTATTTTTTTAATTTAAAGTCAACCTGTCATTTCACATAAATAATATAATAAATAATAAGTGCATGTGTGTACAGATTATATATATTAATATTAATTTTTATTTTAACCAATATCTATGTATATATTTATTTACAAAAGAATTATTTTGTTTATTTATTGTTTTCTAAATTGCAACAATGATTTTATTTTTATTTTAAAATACTTAATGAAGGCCATATTGGTTATAATACACAACTATTTATTTTATATATATATATATATATATGATTTAATTTTATTTAGATAGAGGCAAGTGTCTATGTCGAGATACAAAATAGAGAATTATTCGATTTTTTTATGTAAATAAATTGTATATACAAAAAAATATGTCTTTGATATAATATTTTAAAATATGTTTATTGAGTTACAATATTTTATTAGGTATGTATTTGCATATGTATGTAAAATATATATTTAAATAACTTTATTTATTAAATGTTCATGTAAAGCGTTATATTGTAATAAAAAGTGAAAATAATAACAATGTTGTATTTATTATGATATTTATAACTTCACATAAACATTTTGTCATTATATTTATATATTTATATGCAAATGCACATTAAATGTACGAGAACATTTTATTAAATGCCTTCACGGGTATATAAAATGAATCTATATACAGCAAGCATAAATAATATACAAAATTGTAATAAAATATAATCTTGATATAATTGATTGTAGGGACGAAGAATAATAAAAAAATTAATTCAGTTATACATTATTTAAATTTTATCTATTTGTATATAATATATTATTAAGCAATACCACGCAATACTCATACAAATATTTCAGAATAAAAAGATGATCATCTATTGGCTTTCCGCAATAAATATATTTTATTTTTATTATTTAATGTCAATGTCATTAAAAATTAATAATAACTTATTCACTCTCAGGTTATTTGACACTTTATCATTTATAATAAAACAAGAATTTTATTTTTTAAACTCTATCAATAGATGAACTCAAAAGTTAAAAAATTTATTAAATTTAATTTGCATTAATAATTAATTTTTTTATATATAGAATTTATTGTATATAATTTAATATATAGCGGTTATTCTTGATCAGTTCAATGGACTGTGCCATTATATAATATAATTGTTGTTTGTTTTTATACACGTTTATAATTATGTGATACAACTCATATATAAAAAAATGTTTGGTATATTATCGGTTTATAATTTTTTTTAAATATATATAACGTTTTGTTTATATAAATTATAAATAGTGGTATTTTTATATAAGCATATATATTTTCTGAATATTAATGTCTTATATTCGATTAATTTTATGTATTTATAGTAAATAAATATGTTAATTTAAAAAAAAAATTATTTCATTCATAAAAAAATATAGTATAGCATTGATATGTGAGGAGATGGATAAATTATTCGGTCATTGTGTAAAGGTTATAATTTATATAAATATATTGATAGAATTTGAATATTAGAATTTCCGATATTTTTTCATTCATTTCCTTATAATTTATCAATTTTTTTGTTTTTTATTATGTTATATTATTTCGAATTTCTGGAAAAGTTTTCTAAATGTATTTTGATACATTTTTTAATACGTTTTTAATATATAAATTTACATAAATATATATGTTATTCTGCCGAATTATTTGTGCTTTTTTAAAATGATAATGAAAATAAACTTTAAAGTATTTCCTATATATATAATTTAACATATATTATGTTTAAGAAAAAATAACTATCTAAAATCTATTATTATAAATTCGGTTTCCTTTTTTTAATATATCATCTTTAAACTATGTGTTAAATTGTTAACCCTAATCGTACAAGGTTATTTTATTTCATTCGTTACCCAAATATAAATTGTATATTTGGTTCAAAGTCATATCCTGGTACAATTACAGGATTTTTGATATGCATCATTTCTTTTATATAAATTCGGAGATATTTATTTTGTTATTGTAAATGTAAATACCGTTTTATAATGGAATCTTTATACACATATGTTTCGCAAATTGATTTTCAACTCTCTACAAAAACAATCTTTTTTAAATGCAAAAAATCTTAAAAATAATAAAATTGATCTTTTTCATTTTTGTTTATGCATGATTTAAAAATAAAAATATTTTATAAATAACATATGAAAGATTTATTAATACTTTCACCAAGCAGTAGCCAAAAAAAAATATATATAAATAATTATTAATTTTGTTATTTTTATACACATTTTTTTTTTGTGTATGTTTTATTTTTTCACTGTTCATCATATATTATTTTTTTTAATGGTATGTAAAATGATTATGTATAATATTATTTTCAAAACATATTTTTGTTGGTTGATAACCATATATAACCAGTTTTTCATCGATCGTTTATAAAGTGAATGTTATAATAAGATTTTTTAAGTATTACTTATTATGTGATTAAAAAAAACAAATAGATAAATTTTGGTAAAATACGATAAATATATAGCGTACCCGTATATTTACATATATTAGTTAATAAATGTACATAATGAATAATAATTATCTAAATGATTATGTTATGATGGTTGTCATTTATTGATTTTTTTTTATAGGGGATCGTGGTGAAACAAATAAAGACTTTATGGTGAAAATTGAATCTTTTAAAAAATCAAATAAGAATAAATCAAACTATAATAATTATACCAATTGTGGGGATTAGAAATTCGTTTCAATCCTAATAGACTCATTTTTTGTACGAATCCCATGTCTCCTCTATGTATAGTCAAAAAAAATATGATTATCTAATGTTTATATAATAATTTGTGTATAATAATTTTCAATTTAAATATATGTATATATATATATCTATCGGTTGATAGATAAAGTTATACATCATTTGCTGCATATTTTCATATGTATATGTGAAAAGAAAGAAAAAAAAAGGTCATCAAATATGGTTTAATTTATTTTAACTATATATAAAATTGATATATTTTACAACATTTTCCATATTTGGATTTTTATATATTCAATATTTATTTATGCGTTTTTTTTACATTATTATATTACAATCAACGTAACATCATGTATATATTCAATATATATGAATATGTAATAATATATTTATATCTAAATATATACTTTCCAACCATTTATAATAAAAACAAAAAAGACAACGTTTTATAATATATGTTATTTATATACATTGCACGATTTTCAAGACAATTATTATGGTGTTGTTGTTTTGTATAGTTACATGTGATAATACGTGTTTTTCATGTAACCATTTTATTGTAAAATTTCTTTGTGTATATATAAAATAATATTACGATAAGATTGTAATAATAAATGTTCAATATGTATACTAGAAACGGAAAAGTCTCAATCTTTACTCATGTATATATAGATATACTATAATTTAAAGTATACATATAAAAAACAGTAATCAATTATTAATTAAAAACCATTTTATTAAACATATTAAATCTCATATATATTATGAAAAAATATAAACGATTACAAAATTACCTATATGCGATATCGAATATTTTTGCGAACACACACATAGCCTTAGGTCTTCATTAAATATATATATATATATATATATATATTTATATGGCTTATGTCACATTAACAATAATTATAATTGTATAATTACATAATTATATAATTATTACTTTTTATTTTATATATATAGAAAAAAAATTACAAATAACAGATGGATTATTTTTTTTTTTTTTGTATTTTTCATTTTTGTATCTATATAGAAATAGAACATATATGTCACAATATTTCTATTAATTAATAAAACATTTTTATTTTAAAGAAAAAAAACTATGTCAATTGAATATTATTTATATTTATATACTATTTAGTTTTGAAGGTTTTACGGTTTATTCAATTATTTTTAAAATAATTTACTTTGTATAAATAAAATTGTATTACATATGTGTATATAGCTACCATATATATGGAATTTTTTTCTTGTGTATTGTATATTTATATATATAAGAAAGATTAATTTATTCATAAACCAAATAATAAAAATAAATTATGTGTTGGTTGTTTATAAAAACGTTTTATTTATTTGTGTATATTCTCCGATATATTTATATATGAATATATATCTATGAGTTTTATGGATTCACCTGAACATGTATTTGATGTTTTATTTTTGCGGTATAATGAAATTAATATATTATAATTAGATTAATACAGAATGATTCCGAAATGTGTTCTAATGTACTTAAATATTTAGAACGGAACGTTTTTCATCCAGATCATACCAGAATGGTAAATTGTAAATAAAAAGGATATTTTATCGTCAAACGCACTCCTTGTTTTACCTGTTCAGGATTACGATATTTTATTTATAATTTTTGCATTGATTTACAACAAACTTTAATTTGTTTTACTATAAATTGTATCAATAATGTGATCTATACTAAAAATCATAACATTAAAAATCGCTCTTCTATAATGATACATATAATAATTATATTAAATTTCTTTAAAATTATTTAAATTTAAATAATATTGTTACATTCAATGTCAGATCATTCTGTTTAATAAATGAATTACAAAAAACATTTGTGCAATAATAATAATTATGTTTACTTTGAAGAAAAAAAAATGTTTTTTGTATATATAATATAATGGTTGTATTTTTATTTTTATATATATGAAGATTACAAAAATAAAAAAACATCTCATCGAGACTTTGTGTATAATTTGTCTGCGGTATTCTGTCCTTCTATATTTATATACACATATTATACTGTATGTTTTTCTATACTATACAATATACATTTATAAACACTCTATGAATTAACAAAAAAATCTTTTATGAATACTAAATGTATATGTATAAAACAAAATAATTAACTTATATTTGATTTATGGAGTGGTAAAAGAAATTTGTATCTTTTATATATTTACAAAACAAATTACAATATAATATATTACATATATGTATAAGATTGTTATTTTTTTATTCATTGTTGAAGAACAATTTTTATTTGTATGAATTTAATTGATATAATACATATATCATATTTATAAAAAATTATTATATATGTAAATTTGTACAAAATAAATGTTATTCTTTCTTTAGTTTTTTTTTGTATAAATATAGTTTGTAACTGATTATATGCACATTTTATATGAAAAAACACACACAATTATTTATAAATATATATAGAATTCATCTTAACCTTGTTTTGTTAAACATTTATTGTCACACTATGAATTGATATATTATTATATATGTATATAATACGGTATGTGGTATATTATATATATATTCAATTTAAATGAATGAATGAATATGTACGCGATCATATAAACAAAAAGGTGACAAAGGCTCGCCTACAATTTTTTATTACAAAGTTTATTTTTTTTTATTATTTATAACATCGTCGTTGTTGTATATATTGTTCTGTATGAATTTTGCCATTCATTAAAAGTAAATATATTCCATGATAAATTATTAAAATAATAGTTTATATATATAGGAGAGATCATCAATTGTTAATTTTTAAACATCAATAAGAATATTATTATTTTATTTAATAAAAAATAAATAAATATGTAAATATGAAATATGTATACCGATCCGATATATATATATTATGTATATTAATAACATTATCATCTGATCATATTATCATGTATATATATATATATACATATTTATATAAAGAAAACTATCCTTCAAATTATAATTGCCTTTATTAGTATTCATCGTTATTTTAAAATGCGTGTAGGTGCAAACAAAATAATATATATAAAATTTGCATTCTTTTCTGTTTCATAAATCACCACAATTTTTTTCAATTTTTCATGTATATAAACACTATATAGATTTCCTCTGTTTTCATATACGCAATTTTTCTTTGTATATAATCAATTATTTGTATACAATTGATAAAATTTCCTTGAATATGAAATTTACAAATTATATTCTATGTGCATTTAAAATCACAATAATCTTAAAATTATATATATAAAGAGAAGGTATATCAAAAATGTATAATAAATAACATGTAAATTGTTAAATGTTCTGTTATGCAAACATATATATGTATATTCAAAGATAACCGGTGTAATTTATGATAATAACAAAAATGTCACAAAGTTTTATATATAAATATAGATAGATCAATACCCTGATTGTAAAATATTAACGTTTTATATATATTTTCGAAATAATACATGATTTTTCCATGTAATGAAAAATCTGTATGAACATTTATAATCTTTTATAATCGATTATTTAATACATATATGTTTATGTTTACAACATTTTATTAAGAGTTTATAAAATAACATGTATTATTGATAAGAAATACACGTCTTCAATGTAACATAATAAGTAAAAAAAAAACTTTATTTTATTCATCTGTAATTGTATATAAAAAATAATTTATCTTTATAGCATAAGCAAATATTTTAGCATATAAAAATAATTTTCTTATACATATATTATATTTACCGTATGGATTCAACTTTATTATATCACAAACATGTCGTAAAGCTATTATAATAAAACAAAAACTGTTATATAGGTAACATATAAAATTCTTATTATTTATATTCAATATAATACTTTCTTTATATATAGTCATTCATTTATAAATCCATGAATGTAAATTTGCATACCTTTCTATATATATATATTTACTACATTAGTTATATAAACAAAGATTATACTTATATTTTATAGATAGTATAAGCAAAAATAATAATAAAATTTGACAGTACATTTATAAAAAAAAAAAATTGTACCAAGTATTTGATTATATTGATTTTTTTTGCAGTAATTGAATAAAATGCATTTTCATAATATATACGTGATTCAACGGTATCTAAATATACAAAAAGATAAAAAAAAATTAAATGAAATATAGATGCAATGTTGAAAATGAAGAAAGAAAAGAAACCAAAACTTCCGTACATTTAACCACAAAATCACGAAATTTTTTTTTAAATTAATACAGTTGAATAAAATGGGATTGAAAATGTTTTCTAAAAAGAAAAACAGGTAAAATACACGTATTAGAGAATAAAGAAATCATATCTGTTATACTCAAATACGGATAAATTTTATATGCAAATTAGAATTATGATTTTTTACAAATTGATATTTTCATTAAAATATATTATGATATATTAATTTTTTGTGGTTTTTTGTTTCTATATAACTTTTACCATATTAATAATTACTCAATAAATGTGATATAGATCGTTATTTTTTTTTCATTTTCATGAAACCTTTCTAAATATTTCTAAATATTTTGCAATGGAAATTTTATTCACAGATGTTTTGAAAAAAAGAATTATATATTAAAACATTCTAAATTGTTATAATCGCTAAACCATTTTACATATATTGTTATATTCTTATACTAAACCAATAAATGAATTTCGATCGGTAAAATAAATCTAAACTTTTCTGTGTTACTAATTCTGCTTAAAACAATTCGTTTATTATTAACATTTACTGAAATATAAATCATCTTTTTGACGAACATATTTCATAAAATAAAATATTCATATATCGAAATGGAAACAAAAGATAATTCAAATATATATCTCTATAGAAAAATAAAATATTCTATCGTCATCCCACAAAAATGATTATTCAATAATTCTTTCTTTATAGAAATACACTTTTTTTTTAGTTTTTTTTATATACGATGGATTTTATATAAATATTTTTTTTTATAATAAAATAATTATATATTCTTTTGAATTTATTATTATGTTTATAAATGAAATATTATTATTATTAACAATCTTACATGTACATATATATATATATATATATATATATATATATTTTGTATTGTTTAAAATATATTTATATACAATTTCTGTTATGTTTATTAATGATCAATTATGTTATTTAAATGTATAAAAACATGAATTATTTTTAACAATGAATAAAAATAAAAATAAATTCAATAAAATTGTACTCTAATCGTATCACGTAAATGTATAATGTATAAATATATAAATTTACAAACATTTATAATAAATAAATGTTAATTTTCCAGACAAGTGTTTATAATTCTATATTTATATGATATATTAATAAATACCATATTTTATGCAATTTATGATATATGAAAAGAATATAAAATATAGAATTTAAATATGTCCTCCAAAATAATATACAAATATATATTTTATTATATTTAAATAAAAGCATATATATAAAATCAAATAAGTTTATTGACATACAAGCATGGAAATGATATTATATTAAATATATACAAAAAAGTTTGATTTATCATTAACAAATTTTTCCATATATTGGCGGATAAGTTTATTGACATCTATTTATTTGAATATGTATATAAATTTAAATTAAAAATATAAGATAATATATTATAATATATAAATATTTGGAAAATTTTAACTTTTATTGATAATTTTATCTAAATAAGTTCATTTGTTTCATTACTTTCCATAATTTAATTTAGTTTATCTGTTATATTATTAAAGGAAAAATACTATCCGACTTTTTTTTTTTGACAGAAAGTCATTTTTTACATCAAGAATATAAATTGCTGTTTGACAAAATATGTGTATACACAATTTTGTTTGTAATGTAACAATATAACCTGTATAAAATATTTAAAATCGAAATTATATATAAATATTCCATGAAATATTCCATAAAATATTCCTTAACTTACAAACACAAACTGGTACAAATAAAATAGTGGGATATTTTCAAATGCAAAGTTTCTATATATTTCTAATCGCATATATTCTAAAAATTTACATTTAATTTATTATTATATTAATGTTTAATTATTCAAAATCATATTTTAATAATATACATATTACTATTTTTCATTGAAATACCATAAATATTATATCAGATAAGTTGGTATCTATATATTTATATATACAAATATATTTTTATCATATATACAAAATTAAATAAACAAACTTCCGTATTTTCGTAGCTTTTAAATTATTAAGAAAAATACGTAAAAACAAAATGAATTTTTATATTGCGATGATCTTTATTGAAAAATGTTTATTTACATAAAAAATAAAAATCAAATTATGTAAATTATATAAATTAAAAAAAATAAAAACGAAATATGAAAAATACCATTGATTCGCAAAAGGCATTCACATCATGTGTGTGTTAAGTTATTATATAATATATATTTACATGAAAATATAAAAATTAAACTATTCATCAAAAAATTGAATTGAAAATGTGGGTGATAAAATGATGATAAATATAATTTATATTTTATATATTCTATTATAAAATAGAATTGAATGAATTATAGAATTTTTTTGATTTAATGGTAAATATAATTATATTTTGTTTCTATATAAGTTTTTATATATATTTATTGTTTATATGATCAATTTCGTTGAAGGTTATTTTTTATAAATCGTATTGTTCTTCTTCTTATTATTATTCTATTTTTAACGCGAATAAGATTTATTAAGATTACATATATTCAAAAAAATAAAAATAGTGTAAAGAAATGTTTATATACACATACCATTTTGTTCATTAATTTGTTTAATTCCATTAATAGAATCGCCTTGATGCTGTTGTTGCTGTTGTAATTCAAATGCTTCATTATTTTTTATTGAATGTGTTATCTCAACTCCAATTAGAAGATAAATTATGAGATAAGCACCGAACATTTTGATATTTATGAAAATTCATTTATTTTTATCATATACAAGATGTTATTTCTTTTCTGCTTGAATAATTTTTTTTATGTTCTTTAGTTGAATTTTTCTTTTTGTGTTGTTTCAATTATTCACATTTTTATAACAATATATTACTATTTTTTCTGTTTTTTTTTATTAAATGAACACTTTTATTATTTTTTTTTGCTTTTTTTAACACTATTTGTGGTTATATTATAATTGAATTAAAATAAAATTTTCACTTTTTTTCATAACAGAATAAAAAAATAATATTAAAACCGCAAATATACAAAAAAATCAAAAGAAAAAAAACTATATAAAATCAATTAAAACGTTTTATTTATTTCTGTTTTCACCATTCTCTTATAAAATGACACAAAATCAAATTAAAACGAATGTATAGCAATAAAATGTTCAAAATATATACCAATACAAAATGAAAGAAAAAAAAAATTGAATTATATATTTATTTTTTATTATTTTATTGTATTTGCATTTTGATTGCAATTTATTTTTTATTATATTTGAAAGTTGTATAAGCAATTTGAATTCAATTGAATTTCATATATACATATACACTGGACCGATGTACTTTTACTGAAATTGAAATTAGAAATGAAATATATAATTTTAAACAATTATCAAAATGTTCGTTATATTATATTAGGTTTATTACTGGAATTTTAAGTAACATATTATATATGGATTAATCGAGATTTATTATATGATAAATTAAAAAGTGTGTGTGTGTGTGTGTGTGTGTGTGTGTGTGTGTGTTAAAAGTAAATTTTGGAATTTTGTTAGTTATTTTTATTATTGAAGGTTTTTTGTTGTTCTTAGTCTTTGTGTATAACTCTGTGGTGTAAATGTTAAAAAAAATGCCAACCTAAAATTCTAACGGAATTTTGAGGTCGTGGGTTCGAATCCTACTGAATGCATAAAATATGTTTTGTGTTTTCGATTATTTTTCGAATCTGAATTTTAACGCAGAGTTGTATATTCCGCTTGCGGTTGGTCGTACGGCTAATTACCGACACCGTAAAAGACATAAATTAAGAAACTAACAACAGAAGGCTGTTGTTGGACGCTAAAACCAGATTGTTGGTTGTATAGCGAAAAATTTATTTTTTTATTATTAGTCTTTGAATAATATAAATATGGAATTGGATACATAGATTTTTTTTTCATAATTTAATAAACAATATTATTCTTTTTGTAAAAAATTAATTTTTTATTATATTTATATTTTTCAGGTTTTTGCATTACTATTTGTGAACAACGCGTATATATATTTATATTAAATTTATTATAAACCATGTAACAAATATTATAAAACAATAATCATAATGGTTTTTTGTCAAAATTTCTTAAATTATACCTGTATATAAATAATATATATATATATATACATTTGAATAGGTGACATTGACAAATTTGTGTTGATTAGAATTTAATTATATGTCATTATATTATTATATGTTGGTTAGAATTTAATTTATTTTAAGTTTTGTTTGGAAAAATATATAAAATTACAGAACTTGGATACAATCATTTTCAGTTAAAATTACTCAAGATTATATGGAAAAAATTATATATAAATGTTTAATTTTTATTTATTCTAAATAGCAGATATATGAATGATATCCGGTTTTTAAGAAGATTCTTTAAGTGTTAATTTTCTTGACAAAAAAATTACGATTGTAATTTAATTGACACCATGAATGTAATTGATGAATTTTTATTATATATTTGGAAGTTATATAGTGGGGATTTATATTCTTATTTATATACATAAGAGAACACATATTTGAATATTTATAATTTCACAGTATGATGGTAAAAATAACTTAAAAATAGTTTTGTTAACTTTATGATTTGATCTTCAAATGTTGGTCAGAGCGTATCAAATAAAGGCATTATTAAAAATGAATTATCTATATATAGAAAGACTTTAACCAAGTGTAAATACAAAAATTATAAAACTAAGAACATCTTTAAATTGATATTTAAAAACTATCATCAATCTTCATAATATAATTTTTGTGTTTAAAAAATCAATTTTCCATTTTAATATAAATACACACCTTTTAACTCCTTTCATTTTTTTTTATAAAAAAAACTCCATAAATTGGAAAAAGATGATATAAATACCAAAATAATATCCAAATTATATAAATATGAAAGAACAGATCATTGACACAGAATATAAAAATATATTAAAAAAAAAAAAAACGAAATACCAAACAAGTTAAAAAGATTAATATATATTGTTTAATTTCGAAGATATTTTTGTAAGATGCGCGAATGCTGAATACAAAATCAAAATCTCTTATTATATGCAAACAATCGAATATAAATATATATAATAAAATAAACTAAACAATTTTTTTCCACACACACAAAAAATAAACATTTTAAATCTTCTTCTTCTTTTTCAGTACATCTGAATTTTACTAGCAGCGCAATAAATGACGTATTATCGAAAGAAAACATTTTATTTAAAAAAAAAATATTTAACCAAAATAAAAGAACCATTTACATATACAAAAATTCAAAAGTTCAGTTTGTAAAAAAATGTTTTATACTAAAACGTAAATAAACAACGCAACAACAAAAATACAAATATAAAAAACCAAATAATATGAGAAATACAATTTTATAAATTTTACAATACTCTATCGTATATACTGTAATATATTGGTATTGTGTTAAAATGCAAATGTAATAACAATAATAATAATAAGAAGAAATACACAGGTGAATGAATAGTTAACTCAATTCTCTTAAAGACAAAATAACTTTCAGTAAATTAATAATACAATTTGAATGCAAGTATATACAAAAACAAAACAAAAAATAAAGGTGTGCAAAGTGAAACGATATATATTTTTGTACTTTCATTTAATCATTGAAACAAAAAAAAAAATAAATATGTAATTAAATTATTTTTACTTACCAATTTTTATTAATAATAATTTTCCAATATAAAAATGTAATCCATTTATATTTGTTGTTGTATATATTTTAAGAAAAATTATAATATAAAATAATTTTCTAAAATTTAATATATTATTTCAAATTAATCAATTAAATTGAGATTTCTTTTAAAAGACATATACAAATATGTGTTCTGAAAAAATTATTTATTTAAAAAAAAAAACAAAATACATCGGTTTTATTAAAAAATGTAATGAATGCACCAAAACTTGAATTATTTTCCAATGTACGCATACAACTCTTTCTACATAACATATTATTATTTTAGAAACCTTTTATTTTTATAGAATTTTTCAAATAATTTAGAACTATTATTAAATATCATAAATTCTTTTTTGCACTGCTATGTATTCACATTTTTTACACAATTTTATTATTAAAAACTTATATGTATATAATTAAAAAAAATTTACAAAATATTTAATTCTACTATTAAAAAAAAATAGTCAACAAATATTTTACTTTATATAGTTATTTTATTACAAACAAACAAAAATATAGACAAAATAAGAATCATATATGAAATTTAATATAGAACAAACGATATATATAATGCAATAGCAATAGAACACTTCTAAATTTTGCAATAAATATGCATAAATTCTTGAATAATTAATACGCGATACAAAATTAAGTATATACGCACCAAATGACAATTTCTAACTAACAAAAACAAAAATTAACTTTAACTTTTTAAAAATATTCAAACAGGTAAAATACTATATGCACATTTGTATATTGTAAATTAAAATTATATATATGTATATTACCTCAACAAGTATCATTTTAATTTTATTTTATACAATATAGCAAAAGAGTTATGCGATGTAAAATACTATATAGATATACTCTCACCACATAGTATACACAAATAATAAAAAAATTAATGATGATTTCGTGTATGGATGAAATAATGACGAATGACGATTCAGGTATTTTGTTTATTATACTTACCAATGATAATATAAATAAACTGTGTTGAGATAAATAAAAATAAAAGAGATTTATTTTGTTTACCTTTTTTTTGGTATGATGGTCATATTTCAAATGTATATAAATATTGTATACACAGCGAAGAAACTACAAAAAGATTTTCTTACTCACTACAAAGAGTAAAGTTTTATTTTATCATCATTTTAAACAAAAAAGATGTTAAAGCTTTTTTTTATATATGTTACTTTGAGTTTTCAATTGATGATTGTTTTTCTTTAAAGAGAGAGCTTTATTTTAATATGTACATTATTGATTGTGTATATAGTTTCTAAATATATAAAATCTAAAAAATATTAAGGTGTGTGAAAAACCTTCTATAAAATTGTGTTATTTCTTTTAATATAATTTTGATGTTTTGAACAATTTGAAAATAGTCAAATTCTTATAACAATTTTTATCAATAGTTTACTGCTCCCGTTTTTTTTTATAGATTCGTACACTGCGTTTATCTATTAGAATGTAAACTTTGGGGGTGAATCTGTTCAATAAAATTCTTCATAGGTAATTTATAAACATTTAAAATGTCTCAAAGAACAATAAAACATTATTTTTATTATTTTGTCAATCCAAAAATAATTTTTAATAAAACCAAGGAAAATGTGTTCGTGTTCATTACTAATGTTCCTTAGACATTTGATATGGAATTATACAAAAAATTAACGTTATTTCTATTACATCACTTTTTCGTTCAAATAATTTTTAAAATTACATGCTATATATGCAATGAATGGAAAATTGAAATGAATAACTGCGAAATAACGAAAAAAAAAATAATAAATAGATAATCTAAATTTGTGGTTAATCCTAAATTTTAATAAAAACATAATTAATTCTATTAATCATATATATAAAATGCTATGAAATATATATCATTATTTAACCAATGCCTATATGGTTTATATACATATATATTTAAAAATGTAATTATAACAAGTGAAATGTAATTCGATATGGTACCTTTTATTTAATGCTTCAGCAGGAGAGTGTGTTGTTACGCTTACACTTTTTATACATCTTTTTTTTTTTATAAAATATAAATTATTTCATTATATAATGATATATATATATGTATATAAATCAGATATATAAATAATTGTATTTTTTTTGTGTCTTTGTATATAGAAAAACTCATAACTTATAATAGAATTTTTTATACATAATTTTATATATATTATTATAATCTATATAAAAAATCTGTTTTTTATTTATGAAGATTATTATTACAATTATTTCGGTACATAATTTATATTATTATAATATGTTCATAAACCGATAAATTATTCATATATATTTATGTCAATCATTTTGAGATTTATATATAACATAAATAAAATAGAGATACATTTCGCAAAAATAAAAAAATTATTTCATATGTAAATTGTTTTATGTATTGCGTTCATATAGAAATTATTTTAAAAAAATGTTATATATTAATATATAGGGAAATGAAAATATAGATTCTAATTATGCGTATGTGTGCAATTTATTATTATATAATTAATTTTCTTTTTAAAGTGGTTTTTTTTTCATTGTAAGTTAATATAGAACATAATTTACCAATTATAATAATGAATAAAATAATATTCATTTATAGGAAGTATATTTAATAAATTGGATGAGATACATTTATTTATTTTTTTTTTTAATAATTTTACGTAAATTGGGTTTTTAATGAAATTGTAATTATGAAATTTATTTCCATATGTATATATGCATACGTAATCTAGAGTATATTTAAATTAATTATTATTACCAAATAATAGAAATATTTTTGGATTATAAAAAATAATTATAATTTATAGAAAGTTTTAGTGCAATTTACTAATTTTTGATTAATAATTTGTGTATTTATATATAATAAAAATATATAATAAACAATTTGGCTCATGCTAAAAACATTTAATTTTGATTTAATATTACAAACCATATAAAATTCAATAAATCATCAGCATGAAAAGATGAGATATCCATAACAAATTGCAATTGAATAATTATATAATTAGTGTTTTATTTCTATATATACGACTATATATATTTATAATATAAAATAAATTTTACCTTCACACACAAAAAATCTTTAAAATTATTTACCTTATTTATATTTAATATTGAATTAATTTATTCAATATATATAACGTACAATATATATTTTTTTTTTGATGCATCACGCGTTCACGACACACATATCATGTATATCGATTTTATATATATAGGAATATATTTTCAAATATCGCGGCGCATCACTCTTTATTGGGACTTATATTAATGATTCATCTTTCAATTAGAAATATGTGTATATTGATTATTTATGTATATATTGAATAATATATTTATTGTATTAGCAGATGTTCTATTAATTATTATATATTATTATATTATTGTTTAATAATAATCAATAAAGCACATATACTTTTACAAATCATCAATATATATTTATTTATTCATAAATATATATTGACAACAATAATATAATAATTTATTATTATTCTTTGATTATTCAGATATAAATATGATGATAGATCTATGAAATGCTATAGACGTACTTGCTGAAACGTAATGATGATTATAATTATTTATATATTATATAATAATAAAGATAATTTTAATTTATACTATACGTGACATGTTTGTTGCTAAATATATAATTATATATATGCAATTGATAATATATATAAGATTGTTTTTTGAATATCCATATATGTGAAATTATAAATGTATACACTTCACAGTACATTGCTGAATTATTCCAAAAACCGATTTATTTTGCGATTAATCCATATGTACTTATATACATACGATAATCATCTATCAATGATCATACAATGTATTTTAATTATTATTATATATATATATATATATATATACGATGATGCAATTATACACAAAGACATTTTATTGCAATAATGGACTAAATTGACATATCCATGAGCAATTCATATATAGAAATGTTTTATCGGTCTTTAAATTGTATATATATATTCTAATAGTATGTTAATCATTGATGGTAATGACCACAAGCACACATATTGTCAAGCAAATAGGTACCATTTTATGATTGATATAATTTATAGAATGGATAAAAATGGACTGATTTTAAATACTGAGCATCTCATATGGATATTATGTTAAACTGAAGATCAAATATCAAAATATCATTCAAAATGTTTTCTTTTTTCAAATATTATATACCAATTGAAATAAATATCAAGAATTCATTATAACGATTATTACCATATAAAAATTATACAAAGTATAATATGCAAATGAATTATAAATATATTAATATATGTATAACAATAAACACACTGACAACATATCAAATAAAAGTTATTTAACAACCAGACTGCATTATAAAATGTCACATTTTGTTAAAAGAAAATAAAAATTTTACACATATTAACATTTTATTAAATTATAATAACATTTATGCTTAATTGAATATATAATAATAAATCCATTTATATATCGATTTGATAAATTTATATACATATAAAGAAATTCCTTTAAAAGTGTATTTTTAAAATCGCAATTCCTTGATTATTATATATAGACATTTAATTTAATTCCTTTTGTAGCTGTTTTCATTCTTTATATCGATTTTAATACTTACGTTTATTTGCATATATTAATAATTTATTTATAAATTATAATATATTATTTAAAATCAATCATTGATTAAAATAGAAATATTTACACAATTATTTAAATATGTATATATAGTATATACAATATATAGAAGTTATATTTTTTTTTAAATTGTTGAATTGAATATAATTGTAATTTATTTATATACAAATGTGATTATATGTGATTGAAAGCTCTGACTAAATATATTTTTTATTTATATATAAATTATATTAAATTATAATATTAAATTGCGTAAAAAATTGAATAAAAATTTTATAAACTTCTTCCATGTAATTTTGTAAAATGTTTTTTGGTTTATATACAATAATATATTTGATAACAATCAAAAACAAGTACATATAACATATTATAATTACTATTATATTTATTTATATATAAAAAGTTTATAACTCGTCTGCTTAATTCAATTTTTTTTTAACCACATAATCTATTTAATGTTTCAAATGTATAAAGTATATGAGTTTTATACATAGAAATAAATAAATGAATTGAGTATTGCTTAATAAAAAAAAATAAAAAATAAAAATACAATTACATTACACTTTCATTTATATAATATATGCGAATATACCTAATATTATATGTAGGTACGTGAACGTATTTATTGGTTCGTATATGTAAAACAATTAAAAGTGAAATCATAATAAGTAATCTTAATTTGTATATTATATTTTTATTATATATAGACCCCATGCTAATAAAAAAAAACATATTACAATAACTAACTGTGCGATATAAAAATAATATCTATAAAATGAAAATAATGTTTTTATTTATAATAACATATTTTTTCATTAATCAAATACAAAAATCTTATACAAAGGTAGATGATGAAAACTTTTTATTTTTTTTTATTCCATAAAAGTTATTTCAAAAAAGAATGAAAAAATAAAAATGTTGAGGAAAAAGTGTCAAAATAAGAATTGAATCTGTTATAGAATACCCTTCAATAATTATAGTTTGTATCAAAATGAGTGCTATACATCGGCAATTGGTATTTAAATTATTATTATAATGCAACCATATTTATTTGAAAAGGAAAGAAATTTTTATATATCAAATAATGCAATCATATATAAGGTAACAATCAATATTTTCGAAATTTAAAAATTATAATGTATCGAAAAAACATCCCACTTAACGTACAATATTACAATATATATATATATCGATTTTAAGATGAAGGACAAAAGTTCAAATGCCTCAAGATATATCCATATTTACTTCAATTTATATAATATCTACAAAACAAAAATGATTTAAATTTATCTCATCCAATCATAAACAAATAAATTAATGTATTTTGTTTATATACAGCCATATGCTAAACTCATATAATATATTATTATTACAATGACTTGAAGAATTTCTTTCGCATATATATGATAATATTTATTTGTATATTTATTACAAATTAGTTAAGTGTCATTAGAAAACAAAGCAAATGAGCTTATATTTATTATTATTAATATATATCTCATTTTACATTTTTTTGGTTTGTTTGTTTTGTTTTCATTTTAATTTTCTATACCTATATAAAAGTAAGCAAGAATAATAAACAATAAGTTTAATTAATTACATTTTGTGATGTACCTTTATATCAATTTTAGTTTTATTTTTTTACATAAATAAATATAATAATATATGCGAATTTTACGAATATTATTATTTATATATACAAACATTAAGAAGGAGGAGATAATTTTGAAATGTAGCAAATATTTTACAAACAAATATTAAAAATATTATATTACTATTGTTTATTTTTTTATTTTTATTTTGCTGATGTAATTTTTGTTGTATAGGCATACTAAAACAAATCACAATATTTGTTATTTATTTTTTGTATTGTTATAAAGAACATTTTAAAAATTAAAAAAAAAAAGCACTAATAACTTTTTTTTTCTAAAATTTACGTGTTTATATAGGATTAACCATATATTGTTAATTGGATTTCATGTTTAAGTGATATCAAAAAATTGGATATTGTGTAAAAATTAGTCAAAAATTTAATCCTTTACAATATTCGCAAAAGATTTTCTGAATCATAAATAATTTATAAATTTTAGAAATAAATCGGACTGAAAAAAATATTTTATAGCAAATGCTTTTATATTCCAAATAATTCAATCCTTTAAAAACTATCAAGAATAAAGAGATGCAAATGCCTTAACAAGAAGTAATAAAAAAGAAATAAAAATATACATATTAAATTAATTAACGTATTCAATATATTAAAATAATACAAATGTTTAATTAAAAAATTTAAATCAAATTCAATCAATCGCCGTAAAATTTTGAGGATAAAAAATATCAAAGGCAAAAAAAAAATCATTTATAAAAATTTGACATCAGCGAAAGTAAACATATATCATATAGAGACGACACATAACATAATGTTAAAATATACGTACGATTCTATATAGAGATTTTATTTTGTTTATAAATTAATTTTAATATCACTTCAGAGTGAGTAGAAGATGAAAAAATAAATATATATACATCTATCTATAAATATATATTCAAAATAGATGATTAAATAAAATTAAAACGACAAATGATTTAAAAAAAAAAGAACCACAGACAAATAAATAAAAAATTTTAAATATTGTATATACAATACATATAATAATCCGCAGTCGTTGATTTTGAAAGTGAAAATCAAATATTTATATTAATTTTATTTCTTTATATATATATGTATATTTAGGTAAATTATAAAATATACCTTTATGGTATTTGATGATTAAATTGAATTGAATTATTGATGTAAAGTTTTTGTTTTTTTATTCTGTTTAAATAAAGTAATGAACCGCCCAATGTACAAATATTTTTATTTATTTTCTTAATATAAATTAACTTCCTTATAAAATTTTGTAAATATTATGGTAATACCATTTATAGGTATTTATTCATTTTAAGAGATTGACTTAAAATGGTGAATAAACAAAACACAGGTAATCGCATTTGATAATTTATATGTGTGTATGTGTATTTAATTGAAATTTTAATTGATGTGTTAGAATATGGAAATGGAGTATGTTACTTGAATATTTATTCAAATATGTATATTTCCTAAATTTGGGAAAAATTTTGTTTAAAAAAAACAATTCAATCATGGTTATATTGAATCTATTGAAGTACAAACATTATATACAAAAATCATTGAAGTTAAATAATATTTTAATATTATGATAATTTTATTCATATAAGCAGATAAATATCAAATGATTGACATATATATAATATATATATCAACAAATAATTGAATCATTCGTTTTCATTATAGAAAATATATGTAATATTATGTTATACAAATATATGTCCTCTAATTTATGCGTATAAATTGTGGATTTATACTAGAGTGCATATTAAAAAGGTTTTTGATTTATTAAGTGGTTTTATATTAGATAAAATTTCTTAATATTATGTCAAATCGGAAGTTATTTATTATGTAAATATGTATATTGGTTTGGTTTTTTGTTTTTTTTAGTTCATTTTATTGAAAGTTTGTTTTTTTTTTTAAAAAGGTCAAAATATAAAATTTCATATTGTACATTCACAAAATCATCATGTAATCATCTCAAGTCAACGAATATAATAATATATATAAATATATAGTTTAGTGATTTCCTAAAGCCAATTTAATAAATTTTATTTCATTACAATTTGATATTTGTTTATTTATGTATTTACTATATTTTACATTTATCATATCGTTTTCTAAACAATATCTATATAGATATAATTGTTTGTTTGATTCGATTTTTTAATACATAATCATTTAGAAAAATTGAGATAGAACACGATTTTATTTTCAAATATATAATTATTATTCAAAAAGTAGGTATAAATACTCTTTAAATTTAAAGCAATACATTCATTGAAATTTTATTAATTTAAAAGTTCACTTATTATTATATGCTTTTATTTTAATTTATAAAATTATATTTTTATATATGTAAATGTCTCAATTTCATCTGTTGATGTAATAGAATATTATGTTGAAATGATTTAAAAAAAATTTGGTTTTTTATTCGAATGATTGCATCTAAATGCAATTTTCTATATGTATATAATAATATAATAAGATATTTATAATATAATAAATAACAAACATCTTATAAAATATGTAAATTTTTTTTTATTATTTTATTTTATGTGTTAAAAATAAAATCTTATAATTGTTTACATTTTTAAAAAACCTAATTTGATGGTTTTTTTGTTGTTAATAACTATAGGACATATGGATCATTAGTGTTTATGTTTTTTTATACAAATAAAAACCTGTATTTATAAAGAAATATATTTGTTAATTTAATCATTTGTATGCATATATACGGAATATATAAACAAACCGAAATGATCAGCTGTGTTAAGTGAATTAATTTGTTTTTTCTTCAATATACAGGTAGATTATAATTTGCATTGACAAACTTTTAAATAGATATATATAGGAAATATAATTTGTATGAAATTATCATTAAAAATCTTAAGTCATTATAAAAAATCATTGATTTAAAAGTGTTTTCTCATATTACTTATGTACATTTTTAGAAAGAATTAATATCTTTAAACACCTCACCCTGTATAAATACAGAATATTCGAATGAATGAATATTTTACGAATCCAGATATGGTAATATTTTTTTTATACACCACATTGAATTTATAATGTATGAGCATTAATATATATATATAAATATAAATATACCAAAGTAAATAAGTGTTTATCATTTCGCATTAACCTTGCGTACATAAATAAATGAATAAATTCGTTGAAATAGTTTATGTAATTTTTATGTTTGGCTAATTTGAATTAATAAAATATAATATATCGTTTTTTAGTTACATTTATATTAAATTATGATATTACTATATATATCATATATATAATGTAGAACTTTAATTACAACTTTATTATTTCATTTAGTAGGTATATACAAAAAAAATGTATTTCATATGATAACAAAGTTATATAATTAACATTGTTCATTTTATTTTAAACACAATTTAAAATTTATTTTTTATTTCAACTTTTGAGTGCTTCTGAATAATAAAATGAAAAATAGACTAAAAAAATGTATTGTATACACTTTCAAATTTAATTTAAAGCATTAAAATATTATTTATATTTGTTTTTATCTGTATACATTATTTACTATCCAGTTTTTTTTTTCAATCAATCAATATCTTAATATAAACTGTAAAACTTTCTTTATCATCGCACTCATTCTGTACGTATACCAATTAATAAACATTTTCTATATAAAAAAAAACACTTTTAACATTAAATCTTAATCTATATATATACTATGTGTAAGATAAATGTACGACGCGTATATAACAAAAATAAATGTTGAAGATAAAATTACATTAATTTTAATAGGTTTAATGTGTATAGAATGAAACCGGAAAGTGATTTGATATAAAATAAAATTTCAATTATATACTTTCATAATATTATTTAAATCTTTATATAACGCGAATGGATATTTTAATTACAATGTTTAATTGTGTAAATCTCATGTCAATTGTTTTATTTTATTTTTTAATCGCTCATATGTATATATTGAATGTCATTTAAATTAAGTTCATATTATTTAGGTCATATAAATGTTTATTAATAGTGTGTGTTGTGTATATTATCCTCATGGGAAAATCGATTTTATATTTAATTAAAATAATATATTCGTTGTTATAGGTGATACATGACATAAATCTTTGTATATAAATTCTTTTAAAAATTAAATAGAAATTCCCATAGATTAATAACAAAGAAGTGTAGATAATTATAAATTCTCATAGTCCGCCTTTTGTTTTTATTTTATATACGCGTAGTGAATAGATTTTTGAACATATTGAAAATGCTATTTATATACTATTATATATGTTAAAATCCGATTTCCATGACATATAATTCATTCATGAAAAGTGTATATACACGCACAAATAAAAATAAATAAACAATGGACTAAATTTCTTTTTGAAAATATTTGTAGAATAAAAAAAAGCAATTTTCAATCGTTTCTATACTTTGTAAAAGAGATTAAGTTTTTAATAAAATATACATATAACAAATTGTAAAGAATGTCTTATAGAAAATGTCAAAGTCAAAGTATATTCAAAAAAAAGAAAAAACAAATACTTATTTGAATGACATATTATTATATTGCTATGATATGCCTTTTTTATTAAAAATTTTTCCACATTCTTTTTTTATATATACACTGCAGATGTATAAATAGAATTATAATTGTAATTTATACATATCTAAATACAAAAATAAAACAAATATAGTGTTTAAAATATAGTATGTAAAACATCATAGTATGTAAAAAAATTATTATTTATTTATAGATATTTCAATTTCTATTAATTTCATAAATGCAATATAATATGCATTTGTGATATTAATTGAATGTTCATTCTGTGTGGTTTAACCCATGTAATGTATACCTTTCTATATATAGTCTATATCTGTTGAATTTATATTGAATAAATATCAATAATTAAATAAATATAAATGTATTATTTCGATATGTATTTTAAATATTATTATTTTAAATACAAATTTATTTCATATTTCAAATATAATTTTGTGCGTATATGCAAATCAATTGAAAAAAATTACTATAATTTAAATTTTCAATAAATATTCTGTTTTTTTTTTTTATTTTTAAATTCAATACATTTTTTATTTTAAATGTATATTTTGTAATAAAAAAAGACTTTTCAAATTTTGTCATATAAACGTGTGGTATTAAGCCTATATGCAAATTATAAATGCATGTGTATAACAACAAGACACACAATATATATGTATTTTTAGGATTACAAAATATTATATTAAAATGAATTATTAATTCAATTTTTTGAAGAAATAATTTCAATTCATAAAATAACAAACACAATTTTTTTTTACCCAAGACCTACATTTTTTTTGTTGGTCGACATAACAAAAATGTATCTATAAAATGGATTTTTATTATTTACATATAATATTTTTAATTTTTAGCTGTAAAATATTCGTTAAATTAAAAACTCAATATAGATACATCTAATTTATAAATTCTTGTCAACGAGCTAAATATTATTTTACAATAAATTGCTTATTATATTCTTCTAACTACAGTTTTATTTATAACTGATACATTTGATGATAAAATCTATTTTGGAATACCTTATACATTCATACATGTCTTATGAATAAGATGAGTGACATGAAATGACCTGATTCACAGACATAATATTCTTTTAAATTGTTACCATTTTTAGCATATATATGTGTAATGTAATGTTATTAAAAGCAAAAAACAAAAATGAACATATACATAATAATCTACTATACAGATATTAAGTTAAAGTTGAGAAATTAAATGGAGATCATAATAAATTTTTTTTATACACATATATTATTGATTGACATTTTATTTGCTTAAAGATATGTAAAAAATAATGTTTTACCAATATAAAGTTACGGTATTTATTTATATACAGAAATAATACGCGATATTTATATAAATGGTTTATTATTACAAATAATATTATTTATTTTTAATTTAAATTGATATTAATCTGTAAATATTATTGTACATAAAAACGTATAGGAAAAATTATGTGTTTAAAAGATTTATATATAAATATTCAATACTCATTACAATTTAATTAGAAATTGCTTTTGGATTGTACTGAATAAAGAATCATTAAATATATAAATATATATAATTCCTTAGATTAATATATTTCAGTTTATATATAATTAGTATTCATTTTACACTATTAGAATCGAATTCTATAAATACATATATAATGAAACAATTAAAAATATTATTCTTTTTTGCCTTCTTTATAAGTTAAGAAACATCCTTGACCGTTATTATAATAAGTATAATTGATCATAAATTATTTATACATAAATTCATTTTCAATCGCATTTAATTTGTGAAAATTATTCTTTTTACATTTAATTATGAATATATTTGTGTTTTTCAAATTAATTACCTGATGATTTAAAATTTGACAATAAAATAAAATTTAACTTTAATTGCTTAAATGACAAAACATTAATTTAAATGCATTAAATACATTTTATAAAATTACCGGGAAACAAATTATTTATTATTATCAAAATAATTTTTCGTTAATTTTGAACACAATAACATTGGAACATTATCTTTAAGTCACATAATTATTTTTAAATTTTTCTAATAAATTTGAATTTTATTTTTGTAATGTAATTTATATAACAATTTCTATATCAACATGATGGAAAAAATACTATGATAATTTCATATAAAATAACAGCAGACTTAAGCGACGAACCTAAAAAAAATTTATTTTTCATACATTGGCAATTTTTTTTAAATAACATTCTTCTTTTTTTGGGTGGCAAATAATATCAAATAATCATCTTAGGTCAAATACTTCATATAATAATAAACATGAATCATTTTTATAAATTTCGGTATATATATCTTTTTTTTGTGTGTTCAAATATACATTTATTGCTATATTAAAAACCTCGAACAGGTTTTTGACCAAATGACATATACTCTTACTCTTAAGTTCTGTCAATTTTTTTATTATATATTTAATAATATTAAATATGATGTATTATATTAGTATATGATTATATTATTATAATTATTAAAAATAAACATCCATTAAAAAAAAATACAATGAGAATAATTATAAATGATAAATATATATTATTTAAATGACATAACTTATTTATACTAATAAGATAAAAAAAAAGTGATAATTTATATGCCAATGAATGGCCGAGCAAAAAAGTAGAATTCTGATAATGATGACATACAATTCAGAATTTAACAAATGTTTTTTAAACAACAAAATTATATTTATGCTTAAGAAAACGAGCTATACTATTTTTGTACGTTTTATATCTTTGTAACACATTATTTTATGATCAATGCACGGATTGATGTATACGGAATCTGTACTTAGCTAACGCGAAACAAACAAACCTCTCTAATCCGCAACATCCCATTAGTTTTAATACATTGTATTGTATAGATTCTAAATGATTCATTGTATAATTAAAAGAAAAAATTAAATAAAAAGTGAAAACTTAATGTTACACATTCGATTTCAATGAAAATAGAAACTTAATAAACCATATATAATTGAAATTAATAATTAAAAGTAAATACTATATTTCAATAATTATGGAAAATGATATATATCGCATGATATATATTTAGTTTAAATGTTATTGTTATAAATCTATATTAGTTACTAATATATTAATATTTTATTATTGAAGAGGTCATCGGAAGTATAACATATTTATTAACTATAGTGTTTTAATTCATAATTTTTTCACCACCGTTAATTTGAAATGCATATATTATATTATATATAAATGTATATAAGTCCAAGCAATGTTATATACAGTTTATATAATAATAATTATTATTATTGTTGTTAACAATTATGAGAAGATTATTTATAGGTATATTTTATTAAATAATATTAGTTTTTTTTTTGTTTTACCAGTTTTACTTATATATATATTACAGTCAAGGTAATGATTAAAAAAATTACTATATAAAATTAGTATAAGGTTATAATTGTTAATATATAAATATATAAAAGTAGAGAGAATACAAAAAATTACATATTATTATTTATTAAAAGAATTTTTATTTTATCTATATATATAAAATAATTTGCTATATGTTTATATATATTTTGTGATATGCAATATGTATTTTTCTTTTGAATATATATATACTTTGTTTTTATGCTGAATAATAAATAAATACTTACTACATAAATAATTATTATCTATAAAATAATAATTATAAATTTGTAATTTATTTACGATGATTATGTGCATTGTCGTTTGTTGTACTTTTATATATGTTATTAAGTAATAAAAATGATGCATTATATTTTGATTAATGACATATTTACAATTTTCTAATATGTAATTATGATAAAAAAAAAGTAATGAGTCATATTTATTGTAGAATTAATTACAAATAAATGGATATGAAATAAAAAAAATAATAAACCAATATTTATTAAGCTCAGCAATAGCGTGAATTGAATAATAATTAAAATACCGGTATGTATGACGAGTTTAGTGTCCCAAAATATTAATCAATCACGCATTATTAATATAATTTTAAATGAATAATGTTGAAAAATTAAAGGATTTATCTTCACTCGGCAAACGTATACATTATGTAAATGTCTCATAAAACACGATGACATATTTCATTTATTATACAATACCAATTATTATGATACATTTGCGATAGACTCATGAAGGTATATATATAAATGATTATTTGCAAAATATTGTAAGATTCACAAAACGAACATATGGTTATTTATTTATGTGTTTTATATTGAATTAATACAATGAACTTATAATTTTAAAAAAGATATAAAATAATTTATTATATAAGGTATAATACTTTATAATAAAAATTATTTCATAATAAATATTGTAATTTTATATTTGTTCAAATATATATATATGTTCAAACCCCAAACAAAATGCATATAGGAATTTTTTCTATATACATATATATTCGGTATATGAAAAAGAATAAAATTAATAACTTAATATGCATAATTTTATGTAAAATATTAATGATAATAATTAATTATAATCATATTAGTACATATATTATGTAGCGTTAACATTAGAAACATTGCTGTTAACATTAACGATGTGATGCAGTTTTATATCAAATATATTATTTTAATATTCTGTATATAATTTAAATAAATCTTATTGAGTATAAAACATTAAATAATAATAAAAATTATAATAATATAAATAATGATATGAATATATTTGTGAAATTAAAAATATTTATAATATTCTTGCAAAAGTTTTAAATTTATATATATTATATACGCATAGAGAAATATACACTTGATTTCAATCATTCAATTTTATACTCGATATATGTTTATATCAAATCAATCAATCACATAATTTTCATCTAATTTTGATTTATGTTTATTTAAAAAACAAAAAATAGTTAAGTATTTCAAATATTGAAATTTTAAATCAATTACATAAATCCATATATCTGAGTTAATTATGTATTATACATATTTGGTGAGGTATTATATTGATGAGGGTACGTATATATGCTGCTAAATATATTTAAATGAGCATTCATTTCATAATTGTTTATTTTTAGTTTTGTATGCGATACACATACAATTTTTGATTAGTTTTTTTTTTTCGTTTTGGTAATGTAATTGTAAAAGTTATTTTAAAATATATGCGGTATATATTTGAAACAATCAATAAATTATTGTTACAATAAAATTAATAACGTGAAAAAAAAATAACGAAATATTATATACCAGCACACTCGTTCAATCGCACACACACGCTGGCTATCAGTATTTTTTTTCAACACACATCATTTTTTTTTTATTTAATATATTATAATATATTTAATCTAATATTAATTCTAAATAATAATTTATATATAAATGTTTTGTTTGTATTATTTATTTATTTATATATGGATATGGATAATGAATGGTAATCGATCGAGTGTGTGCTAATATTATAAGACAAATGAAAAAATGTACACTTTTTCAAATACACGATTGGAATATTTAAGTAGGCAAATATATATATATAAACTTATATATTCCATATATATACAAAGAGTGTGTACATTTAAAATTGTAAGTACACCACCAATCGTATACATACTATAAAGAAAAAAATACGACATCAATTGATTATGAAATCAATTTTTTTTTATTTTGTAACAGTCAGAAATTTAGTTATAAAACGTAAATAATATGTAATCGATAACCATATATTAAATTTTATCAATCTATATGGAAAATAATTGTATTAAATAAATAATAATTGAATAAATGTAATTTTAGTTTTAAATAAAATATAGGCACATATAAAATTTACACCATTATTGCGAATAAGGTACATAAAATGTAAATATTTATTTTGTTACTAAAATTAGATTGTTATGCATAAACAGTATAATTTATAACATATTGCCATATATTGATATTTAATTGCACGTATAAAAATTACAATGGTATAAAAATGCATTGTAATTTGAATGCATAATCAATATATCTATATATATAGCACTTGTTCATCTATAAACATTTGTTTGTTTTCTGTATATATACATATGTAATTTGACAACAAAAAATCCCTTTCATATGACGTGATAATAATATTTTATACAATTTCAAAAAAGTTGCATATAATTCTAGATTAATATCAATCATATATGCATATAGAGAATATACCATATTTGTAATAATAATTTTCGCATACATGAATTTAATTTCATAATAATAACAATAAAATGTTAGAAGTAAATATTTGCATTTTTTCCAACTAATGTATAAATTATGTGATAATGATAAATTTACAAAACAGTAAATATATTAACTCCGCTGTATTATATATAATTTTGTGAATAATTTAATAATTAAACGTTTATGTTGAAAATACATAACTATAACGCCCTATTAAATAAATTATAATAATTTCGGTTTTGTTTCATTTTTACTCCAAAAGAAACAAAAAACATGTTAAATATTAATAACAATATGTTATTATAGATATTATATTTTTATATATTTTATTAAATGCATTTCTACGGCAAATACCAATAATATAACATATTATCTATATATATTAATATAAAGGTAGGTATGCGTTAATTATAACATATTTATATATGAATTGCGAAAATGTTCAATATGAATGTATATATATATCCATGTATGATTTAATTATATATAGATTGTATATAGTAAATAGCCTTATAATTTATTTTCGTTTATATTGCATTAAAATTAATCTCCTAAAGGTTTTGAATAGTTAGTTTTCATTTTTTTGCTATTACTATTGTTACAACATTTATTAAAATCATATGTTAAAAAATTATATACAAACATTTAATTAAAATTTATTGCGGTTCAATTTGTTAAATCACAAATAATAAAAAAAATTAAATGAAATTATTTGAGTTTTATCTTGACCCTTATCTTTTCAGAATTTGTATATATACATATGTAATTATAAATGGAATTTATGAAATGGAATATATATTTTTATGTTAATATTTATTTACACATATACCTTTTCTTTTCTATATATCAAATCCGTAAACGAATAATAATTACACACAGATATAAATGTTATAATTATTTGTTTAACTGAATGAAAATATTTCGATGGAATATTGCCTCTATAATATGCAAAAAAATATATATATAATTCAAGTGTAGTAAAATAAATAAGTAAATTAATCAATCATTTTTATATTAACAGTTCAACTATATATATAATATATATATTTATAGATAATGATTAAATGATTTATATATATGTGTTTACAATCTCCTATATACATTTTATAATATTGTTTTGTTTTAGAGATAACGTCCTAAATATATTTGATTGAAAAATACGGTTATGACGACTATACATAAATATAGCAAAACCATTTAAAATATTCGGAAAATATTTGAAGATTCATATTTATTTATTTATTTCCTTCAATTTTATCAAAACTCAAAACACACATCATTTAATTTCAATGCAAAAAGTAAATAAAAATATTATCCATAAACTCGCGTGTATATCGCCGCATATATCTAATAATACACGAATATTAAAATATGCTTTGTTTTAAACAATTTTAAACGAAAAATATATTATCAAACATCTATATATAAAAAGATAAAATCATCACGAAAATTAATTATCATGACTATTTATATTTTCTATTCAAACACACATATACGCAGAATACATTGATTATTATTGGTATTCTATTATTGTTATTATATTATCGACTTATATAATTATTGTATCTTTATTTGTATTCATTTTTTGCTTTATTATATAAGATGGTACGTTCAAAGTATAATCATTTCGTATATACAAGATATTTATATATGAGTTATGTATATTTGATACAAGGTATGTATCGACAGGCGCAAAGTTAGTTAATTAAATTAAAGTGTATGGTGTTAATTATAGACGGAAGTTTTTTTTTTTGTATTTTTACTTTAAACATCAATTTTTGTAAAATTCAAAATAGAAATAAAATAAATATAAACACTAAAACCACATCAAGCATCGATTAACTATAAATTTGATTGTAAATTGTTATAAAAAAATAAGATTTAACCGCATATGGCATAGAAAATAAACTTTATTTTACCATAATTTTCTACTATGTTAAAAGGTTTATATAAATTATTGAAATATATTCAAGAATGTTTCCTTGTATATTTTTTAAATTATTATACTATATTAGAGGACGATATAAAGAATTCTTAAATGCAATTACTCTCATTGAAAGTATATACGCCTATATGAATAACAACAAGAATTTACCCACGAATATGTTTGATTTGTATATTTCACAAACAATTCACGTTTAAATATTTAATAACATAATATTTTATTATAAGCTATTATCATGTAAATTTTTTCCATATATAGCAACATCCAAATATCTAAACAATTTCAATATTGTTTTTAAACACAAATAATCATTTATGTTGTGTTAATATTTAGAAGAAAAAAAAAACACAAAAGACATATATATTTATTATGCTTATCAGATTCATGAAATTATTAAATACACAATATATAGATAGTATTGAGGTAAGGTACTTATTGTTAACAATATATATATCTATAAATACATTTAAAAAGAAAAATAAAAATTATTAGATAAATTATTGAAATGTTATCTTTTGTGAAATGATCTTCAATAAAATGTATATAATGTGGTCATGCACACCGCATATATAGATAGCGCATATATAAAATAAATAATGGTTAAACCGTGACAAACATTTAAAATAAATTGATAATCAATTTATTTATAAACATACATAACATAAGTTAAAAAAAAATTACAAAATTTTGTAAAATTAAAAATTAAATAAAATATATAGAATTTAAATGTAGTAGCAGCAGCAGCAGCAATAAAAATATTTAAGTATTTTAACATTATATATTATTGTATATGTATTAAAAAAGAAAAAGAAAAATAAAATTATAAAAATATTAATTTACAATATATTATATAAATATACTTAAACAAAAAATTGTTAACATAAAAACGCTTCCAGCTATATATAAATATATGTAAAAAATAAAATGTTTTCGTACGTGTAAATATAAATAAATTTCTACCAAATATTATTATAAATGTATAATTTCTCATTGATAGCAATGTAATAATAATATGTATATGGATAATGTGTTTTTTTATTTTCATAAATATCTTTCCCATCAAATATTATTTATTACAAAATATATTTTTTGAAAAATCTACCTATACATAAAAATAAACATCAACTTTTTACATATATACAATAGTAAATGGGAAAACATTTCATCATAAATTAGTTGACCTAAGTGTCAAAAAATTAACAATAAAAAAAAAGATTTGAATATAATATTATTATTATTTTATTCACTTTTTTTATTATTATGTTATTATATTTTATATAATAATTTAATAAATTAATTTTTTTTGTGTTGTATTTAAATCAATCAATATTTTGCGGAGAGATTCAAATTTATTATTTTTTAAACAATCAAATTTAAAATGTATACGTATTAATAATTATGCAAGAAAATAAAAAAAATACATTTAAATTATAAGACAGATAACAAACAAAAAAATTTCATATCTAAATAGTAACCAATTAAAATTTTATTTTTCAATATCTATTTAAAATCATATATACAAATATATGTATAGAGATATAAAATCTGTGAGACCTCACACAAATACTTTTATTTAAATTAATTATATAAAAAAATTCAATTCTTTTAATTAAAATTCTGTAAAACTCATTATAAATAGAATTTCTTAAAATAAGCATATATATAAGATGTGGTTCAATTTATTTATTATTATTATTATACTGCTATCGCATTAAATCCATTATCATTATAATTTTACACACCTCTATATATAGTAAATGTGATTTTATTTTTTAGCTAAACGTAAATCGATACATAAAATATGCAAATTTTTATTAAACAAACCAAACCTATTCTATAAAGTCAGTGTTATTATATACATATAGTGTTTTATATACTAAATTTATATTTTATCTATAATATAATTATTTTAATTACAATGTAAAATGCATTTGTTTTTAAATTGTTTATATCGTTATAATATATATAAAAACTGTGTTTGTTTATATTATTTTATATATGAATATTGTATAAAAAATTAATGATATTACATCCAGCTATTTTTATATATATAATACCTATTAAACAGATTACGTGCACAAAAACTATTAATTTAAAAATGTGTATATTTAATTTCACTTTTAATTGAATATGGCAGTGTGTAAGAAAAAAAAATCAAAACAAAAATATATACATAGCTTGTGTTTTATTCTTTAGTTTATTTATTTATTTTTTTTTTTTCAATTTAAACATAATGGAACAAAAGTATAAACATATTAAATTTAAATAATTTCTGAGAAATCCGTAACATACCTTTAAAGTACTGGGATATTGGAAAATTATCAATTTTGGATTAAAGGTGTTTTTTAACGGAACTGAACTACGAATAATTTCAACATAAAAATCTCATTTTAAAACTAATTTTATCTTTTAAGTTTACAATTAATGTGTACTTACTTTTGTTTTAATCTGTATCTATATTTCAAAGGTGTTGTTTATATAATGCACATGTCGATTGCCGTCGAATAGCAAATAATATATATACATATATGAAGTATTTTATGAATTTATATTTATATATAAATAAGTATGCATCTAGTCGTGCTATGTATTTATATAAACATCTTTTGGACCAATACAAAAAAAAAATCAATAAAAAAAAGCAATAATAATTTATAATAATTTATTCATTATAAATATCCATTAAATCTTCATCACTTGTATGCATATAAACATATATAGTGCAAATTAATTTCATTATAAATTGTATTTATATAATTTAAAGAAACATTTTACAAAATTTTTTAATTATAATTGGAATATAGCTTTTTATAGCTATACATTAATTCTGAACCCCATTTGCTATTAATCTCTTCGTTCGCTGCTGTTCTGCTGTTATCTAATCTCTTCGTTCGCTGCTGTTCTGCTGTTATCTATTTCTTATCTATTTCTTATCTATAATAAATTATCCAAACTGTTATTTCATGAAAATTATAACGAATATGACAAATCATTATAAGATAAATAAAAAATTCATATATGCATAACCTCTCATGAGGTTAAATTATTGCATTTCAATATCAATGTCACCACACATATACGAATATATAGAAATAAATATTTTAATATTTCTTATAATTGATTAAATTAAACAATATTAATAATATATCCCTCCCTAAGTAATTAATATTAATTGAATATATTTTATATGTATTTTTTATTTATTAAAAATATATAAGTTTATGTATTCCGTTTTTATAATTATTTAAACCATTAATAAAGCTAATTGTAAAAGTCATACGCAGAGAATATGCGTATTTATACGGTGACAATTTTATGAGTATATTAATATATAATATTTTTGTATATTGAAAACATTTTCAAGATACAAAAAAAATTTCATTTTTATTTAAATACATACACATAACATTAGTTGTTTTTTTTATTTGCTTTTAGGCAATTAAAATTAATTAAACATATTTATTTTTATTCACTTACTTATTTTTCTAAAAAAAAAAATAGAATTTATATAATCGATAAAAAAAATGTTTATATGAAACGTTTATTATCTATTAATAATTTTTGTTGATCATTTAAAATTTAACTTAAAATACAATCAATGCGATTATTGAAATTAATTTATCTTTTATTTATACATTTTTATAATCATTACAAAATATAATTTAATAATAATAAAAATAATATTTAAAAGATGCTGTGTGTATAGATGAAGATAAAGAGAAGATGAAGATTTTCTTATTCTTTTGTATTATCTGTATATAAGTGCTTAAGTTGGAACATTTATATGGTAAACATTTGTAATAAAAAGACAAAACTTATAGATAAGTTAATAAAATTATGAAATTAATAATCATAATTTGAACTATATGAACTTTAAAAAAAATAAATAAGATACCGTGCAAGCGCGGTTTATCAAAAACAAATAATTTGATCTTTTGTATAAATATTGAAATAATAATTTAGAGTTTTAGATTTTTAACAATGTATATATTATTATATTCTATTGATTCTATATACATATATGAATACTTTTTATTGTTAAATATTCCGTGATATAATTTTTTTTATATTTAATCCATATAAATTATACTTTTGATCATTGGTTGATGATTTTAAAAAAATAAACGATTTCCTTCAAATTTATATATTTATTATTTTTAACAGTAGCAGTTATCATCACGAATAATAATATTCCATAAATATTGAGTCTCTATATGTTACATGGTAAATTTATTTAAATGTAAATAGGGTGATTTTAACTCAATTTGCTGTATCAAACGTTCCAAAATAATTAATCTTGATTTCGAATATTCATATGATAATAGTAAGGAATGAATAATTTTACCAGAATTTAGAGATTAAAATGATTTAAATTGAGTGAAATTAAAATTAAATTACAATGTTTATGATTAGAGAATCATCAATTTTCTAACACCATTGTAATTGTAAATTAAATCACCCTGTTTTCTATAAAAAAATCAATAATTTTATATAGTTCTTGTGAAAGGTTTTTACGAATACTATAAAAGAATATATTGGAATATATAAATTTCATATTAATGATAAATGTAGAAAATAATAATAAAAAATATAATAAAATTATATAATAACGTTTACGGTTAACGTTGAAACAATAAATATATTATATAATTTAATCACGTATTTTATCACAGAAAATACTTCAATAAATTAAAACGGGATATAAAAAAAAAATATGATGTTTATATTAAAAAAAAATTATAGAAATATTTTAGCAAATCAATCAAAAACATAAAAAACATAAATTATTCAATTTTTTGATACAATATTATTATAAAAAATAGATCAAATTTGTAACAAACTTCTTAATATTTATTCAAAGTAAATAATAAAATATAGTATAAATAATAAAGCAAAGCAATTAAAACATAATGAATTAAAAAATTTAATTTAAATATAGAACAACAAATATTTTTTAAATATATAATGAATCGAGAAAATACAATGAAAATTCTATCTGACATCATAATATTTGTAATTTATTTCATTGAAAATTTATTATTAAGAATTGGATGATTAAGACAATTTTTTTTTAATCTTTATTACCTCTAACAATAAAATGCATAATGGGATTATTAATAAATTTATTATCTTGCATATATTTAATAATCACATATTCACATAGTCAATATATGCAATGTTTTATATTGACTTTGAGACAGGAAAATAGCAATTATCACAATATTATAATACGAATGTTTTGTTTGGTTTTTTTTCTTTTTTGAAATTACTATACATATATAAATAACATTTAACATCTACATTTTGAAAAATAGGGTATACTCAATAAAAAAAACATCATTAATAAGGGATTTCGATATAACACAAAATAATTTGGTTTTTCATTTTATTGTAATCATTAGAATTTCACTATATAAATTCTTGTTTATTAAAACTCAACCGCGTAATAAATCCTTTCAAGTCCTATTTTTATTCGATTAAAATCTATCCCAAATTTCAATTATATACGAACATTTTTCAATCACTCTGTTAATCTGTTTATAATTCGCATATAGTTATTGCAGATATTGTTTTGAATTTTACGTCTTTCATATTTGTATACGTGCATTCATACACAGTGTATATTCAATAATATATATCTGATAATTATTGTATTTGAAGAGATATAAAAAAAACGTACATAATCATAAAAAAAATAATATTTTTTTTATTGAATGTAAATATGATAACTATCATATGAAAAATAAACATAAATTTACAATAATTTAACAATACTTTTTTATTATATATAACCTTGATTGGATATTTTTTTATCTTTTATGTTGTAGAAAAATATTTTTTTTTTGATCGAATATAGATTTAAATATAGATGAATAATAATAATAATAATAAATGTCTGTTTGTTCCTTTATATATAGAGAAAATCTTTTTTTTTAGTTAAGTCGCATATATATTATTATCTATCCATTGGTATATAATTTGCATTCGTTCGTATATACATAAAAGTATATTGCGAAAGAGATTGTCATCGGAAATTGCGTATTTATATATAGATTGTAAATTGATTTTATAAAAATTATCAGATTTTTCAATATAAAATAACACAACAAAAAAATATTAATCAAATTAATTAATTATTAACCACGGAGTTTCGATTTAGTTATGAAAATGAAAAATATAGACACGTTTTTTAATATATATATATACCGAATTACAAACAAAAATAGAGAAATTCACCTTTCAGCGCGCAATCAATAGTTTTACAAACAATTTTAATTATATATTCTAAAAATGTTTATACATATTTTAAATCATAATTTTCAACATGAATGTCAAATGAATAAAAAATTTCTATAATTAACAAAAAGTAATTATTCATATTATAATTGCTTCATCGATTTTAAAAAACCAATTGTATTTGTATATAAAAATATAAAAATTCATATACGTATGCATATATATATGTAAAGAGACATCGTATACTGGTAATATATATTATTCATATTAACACTTCAAAATTAACATCAACTATAAAAATAAAATATAACATTATATATAATATTGTTGTTGTTCACTGAAAAATATATATCTATATTAAAATTAAATTAGTTAATTTTAATTGAAAATTATAATTATATATATTAAAAATTTTATGTATATAGTATAATATAAATTACTTTTTCTATTTCAGTAGCAAACTCTATATATATATATATCGTATAATCGAATATAGAAATTATTTATATACAGCATATATAATTATAACTATACGCAAATAAATACAAAGAACAAAAAAAAAATTAAATTATATATCGATAATATATATCTTTCAGATTCCTATCGTTTGTTAACCATTTTATATAACACATGTTTGCGTATATAATTATAATAATAATCGTAAAGTATATAAATTAGAAATTCAAAAATTCTTTATTGTTGAATAAGGCATATAAAACGTATATGTAACGTAATTTAACGTTTTTTTTTTTGTTACTTGAATAAAACCAAACCAAAATTTCCTTTGGCTATATACATATATATTAAAATTAAAAATATTTTTTTCATTTATTTTAAAACATTATAATCGCCCAAATGTGTATTTTCCTTAGTATGAATAATGTAAATAATATATATAATAAAAAAAATATATATTACATTATTTTGAGCTTCAGGCATCATATACAGAAAAAATATATTCCGTCAGTGATATAGCTATATTATAATTTTAATTGATAACAATATATATATAAAATTTATTGGAAAAAAACCAATCAAAAACAGAATTCTATCAATACATACATATATATATAATTATAATAATAAAGTAATTTTTATCAATTATTTATCAATATTCTTTTATATATAATTTATTATTATAGTAATTTATAATGAATTTATCTTATTATTATTTTATTTATATGTATATATAAATGCGATATTTTAATTTTTAATCATTGTTTTTTATAATGTATTATATAGAATTATTTAATAAATTGCATATGACTAATTTATATGTAAATAAAATAAATTCTTATATGTGTGTCTATTGTATTTTAGAATCAATTTTATTTGTAGGTTCAATAAATAAAGATATAATAAACCATATATATATATATATATATATATATATTTAATGTTATTTTATGGATATAAAATATTTTGCACGTACAACAATTATTTGTATAGAGTCTAATAACCATAACCATTTAAATTTTTAGAGTTATTTTAATTTTTATATATGGCATATAAATATATTTGATATTTGTTGACCTTAAACGTCATACAAACACTGGATATATATATATGTTGAAAAACAAACCACAAACATAATTGAGGCATATACAATATATTTTAATTTTTTTTTTTATTATTAATATATAATAAAGAAACATAATTTTTGATTTAGATATATATTGATTGATAGTTCATTTATATAAATTTATTTAGGCCGCAAATCAATTAAAATAATATTAACACTTCATCAATTAAATTTATAAATTTAATATTTGGATTTACCTGTTCGACTTTAAATGTGGGTCAAATTCAATTAAGGCAAACGCTTAAACTGAACTATTCGATGGATGCTCACGAACAAATTTCCGTTATTTCAAGTTATATCATATTACAATTCGGATTGTTTATATCTTTCAGGATATATTATATAAATCATTTAATATAAATGATATATAATTGGTTTGGTGTATATATAATTATAAAATTTCAATTAGAACTATATTGAAAAAGCGCTTTTTATAATAATAATTGTATAGGTTAAAGATAATTTATTTATTATTATTTAATAAATAAATTGACACGCATCCAAAAACATCAAAGTCTAGATTAAAATTTTTTTTGTTGCCTCTATTTACAAATAATATACAATAATAAATTAATTTAATGTGCACAGTTCTTTAAACGAAAAAAAATCTAAATATATATAATTTGAAAAATATTTATAATAATATATATTCATTAAACGCAAACAGCACGGGTCAATTTTATGTTATATAACATCAATAACATATAAATACAGTTTGAAATTGGAAATGTAGGTAATGCGAGTGTGTATAATATAGTAAAATATTTAATATTTTTTGTTTATAGATAAATTTACATGCGTTATATATATTTACAGAAGTTCAAAAAATATTTTTAATAGAATTATATAATAATTGAAACTATAAATTATATTATTACATCTATCCGCAAATAATGTATGCCTTCAAATGTTCATATAACAGATATCTTTAACTATATATATTATGTAATCGCATGTACTTTTTTTGTTTTTAATTTAAAAACAATTCTCTTTAAATATTATTCATCAATTATAATTTTTTATAATTAATCAAATCTGTAACAAAATAATCATATTAAGAATTTAAATAACTATTATAAGGTCAATATATATTATGGATACATTTTTAATACTATATAATTTCCAGATTTTTTTTTATTTTGCAGACTTTATATATTATTATATGGCATACGATGATGATTGATATTTTATATTTTTTTAACATATGCGTGCGTGTATATTTACTGATTATAACCAATAAAATAATTATATTCATGTATATATATATGAATGACATGAATAAAATGAATACCTCTCATATATAATTTAAATTTTGTTTTTTTTTTGTAATGTAAAAATATTTATCGAAGTTAATAAATACATTTGATAATTGAAAATTATTGATTCAATACAAAAGCGTCTAATTTATTTATGTTATTTTTTCTTTATTGATTTTATTTTTTGAATATGATTTTAATTGAACTTGACTGACATATAGCTTATATGTAAAAATTTAATATTCCGTTATATATGTTATATATAATATAAAGTACGATTAATAATTATAAAGTACGCTAAATTGTTATTAAGAATTGAAAGTAAATCATTAAAAAATAATGAGTTGTACAATATATACCTGTATAAAGGCATGGTATAGATATGCATTTTCAAAGCAATCTTCAAAAGTTGAACCATATTATATATAAAGTAAAATATAGATAATTAAGAAATTTCATAAAATATTTCCAAACAATATACGTATATACCCTTTAAATATGAATTATATATTTATTTCAGCAATCCAATAACAAATATTTATATTACAAATAATTCAGTATAATTATATTATCTATAACTATTTACTATATCTATATATATATATAATAAATATATTGTATGATATTTAAATGATGTAGAAAAAAAAAGAAATAAAGTAAATAAAATTTTCCCACACAAAACAAATTCAATTCTTATTTATTTCTATTTCTATTTATATTTATACATAATTATCTTAATAATATTCTGATCTAAATTTATATATCAAATCAAAATCAATTTATATATTTTAGATTAGATGAAATCGAATTCATATTTGTTGAATTGTTGCTATATAAATATAAATAAAATTATACAAATAATTGTTTTAATTTAAATGTTACTTTAGTAATAAATAATTGAATTTATTGCATTATAATTTTGCATGGGATTTTATGTAAAAAAAAAGTTACATTTACAATTTATGTGAATATAATCGAATAGAGAATTTTTTAATTATATACATAAAATCAAAATTTAAATAGTATACAAATAATAAAACATGTATTATAATTTCTTTATGGCGGGTGAATTATTCACTAAATGATCTGATTATCAACTTTTATTTGGGATGTTTCTAGTGAGCGTATATGATATTTTTAATTGCTTCATATTTTATCTCTTAATAAATATTAATTTTATATTAATGGAATTTAAACGTCGCTCCCAAGAATTGTATAATTTTTTTTTTTTTTGCGTATTGATTTAATATAATAATAACATAAACAATAATAAAAACAATTAAACTCGTATATCTTATTAATAAGTACATACAAGGTATGTAATACTGAGATTAATATAAATATATATTATATAATTATACAATTATAAAATATTATAATAATAACAATTGTATAATATGCGATTGGTGATCAATAACCTCGAAATATATATATTATTTACTTTTATATATATATGTTTATAGATCAATATATATATTAATAAACAGGTTAAGAATATTATAAATAAATAAAAATATTTTTATATAAAGTTGTTGATTATTCGTTGGGTTATGTACATTTTCGTATTTTTAAATCATTAATGGAACTTCATTCAAAGTAATTCAATCAACTTTCTTTAAAATTCATATTAAAAAAATCTTATATTTTATTAATACAATTTTCATTTCAAAATATAATAGAGGTAATCGTACAGAATTTCATCAATAATATTTTTATATGAACATAAATTATCGCAATTAAAATATATTTTAAAAATATTTCCATACAAATCTTCAATATACAATTACAATTAATATAAATAGTTGATGAGGGTAATATAAAATAATTCCTAGAACATTTTTAAAATTCTTATTTATAAATTCTTTCTTTTTTTTAATTAAAACCAAACGCATTTACATAAATCGTCAATCTCAAATATAGACTTGTACAATAATTATGTAATTAAATTAAAGAAATAAAACAAATAGATATAATTAATTATATGATGTGTATAAATAAAAGAATATTAGACTATACTATAGTATATTTAGACTATAGTATATTTTTTCCATTAAATACTATACTGACATTCAATCTCTATATACTGATATACCATCATGAAATTCATTAAATAATCTAAATTAAAAGTAAAATATATATATTACAATATATTATGTATTAAAAATAAATAAAAATATTCACTTCGCATTTTATTTTTTTTGAAGTCAATTAATAAAATTCCATTTTAATTCTTATATTTATAAATAAATTGCTTATAAAAAAAAAATTATATCATTTTATATATAAACAAACACGCATAACTCATTAAATTTATAATGTTGAAAATCAATTTCATATGTGTATACATATAGAACTGAAGTACATAATGTAGTTTAAATGATAATGTTTTAAGCATAATGTCAACCATATATAAATATAGTATCTCTATAATTACCTTGTTAAAAGCATTTTTTTCTCTATCTATATAGTGAACGATGGATAGTTATATTATTTTAACGAATTATAATAGTTTTATGGAGATGATACAGAATATATGTGTATAAAAATAGCAAACAAAAAAAAATAATAAATAAAATACTTCAAACGATATGGTTATTGTATTTATATATACTTTATGTGGCATGTTTTATTTTTGTTATTTAAAAATTAATGTCAAATTTGGCAGTACAAACAATCACTTGTTGTTATAAACGAATGTTATTTTTTTTGTTTTTTTGGTATATTATATTGATATTTATTTGATGACATTGAAACAATGTGCTGAATACTATGGAATATTATTTAATTTGATATAAATATATATTTATATATAAAATAAATTAAATAAAAATAAAATTAACAAGTGTATATATAATTTTACGAATGAATGAAATTTGTTTTGATGATGTTTTCTTTAATTTTTGATTATATACATTAGTTTTATATAGCCAAAACAAATTTATTTTTGTTTATTTAATTTGAATCCGAAAAAAAGAATATATAGAATTAAAGATAGATACCTCACATATATTTGAAATTCTATTATAACAATCAAGTTAATTAAATGTACAGAAATATAGTATTATACTTTATAATCAAATAGATGTACATAATTCAGATAGCAGGTATATATTTAAAAAAAAATTTGTAACTCACGAACGAATTTGTATTACGAGGTTATATAATTATGGATTTTATTTGTTTATATATTTTTACTTTATTTTGTTTTAAAAATTTCAGATGTTATCGTATCGTGTATATGGGAAAAGAATTTTCTTATACAATTTCTATATATTGATAATCAATTACATATAGTTGAAAAAAAAGTAAATATCAAAAATAAGCGATTTGTTAATTAAAAGATTTATGAAAAAATTACATTACAAAATTATTACAGAATATTACAGATATTAAAGTGATCAAAAAGAGAATTATTGAATAAATTTTTTTTTAGATTTATAATACAAATTGAATGGTAAATTTTTGTAAAAGCGGACTTCATCAATTATACATATACACATATTTTTTTATAATACATTTATATAGAAATAAGATGATTATATAAGATTTCAATCATTTTTCATTATTGAATGTTTTGTATAAAACTTGCAAAATAAGGTAAATAATTGCAAAGTCATATTCTATAAGTATGTACATATATTTTTTATTGTTGTTAAAATAATACAATAATAATTTGATGAGTTTTGATATTAAACAGATATTTTATACTAAAAAATATATATATAAATAAATTATCATTGTATCGTTTGTTAACCAAAATTTAATTTACCTGAACCAAAAAAAAAGCAAAAACTAACCAGAAGCTTCTTATATAAATTAACAAGAATATACCATTAAAAATAAAATTGATATTGTGTGTATACTATAATTATATTTATATTTATATTATATTGTTAAAAAAAAATATTTATATTTTCTTAAATTCATCTAATTAAGCACCGCATATCATTTCCTTTTCTATATTAAATGTGTCTATTTATATATTCTATTATATTTATGAAAACAATTATATGTTGATGATATGAATATAAACAATAGATTCATTATATATGTAATGTTTAAATATATGTTGTTTTTCGTGCTAATGAGTATCACCTAAAAATCGTAATACATCGTCATCATCTTATACATATCATGAAATACTATTTATATAATATATTATTACAAGAATTTATTTATTTACAAATAATTATTTTAATTAAACAAAAGATTCTATACTTGAATTTTGAAAATCATATATGATTACATCTGAATGGAATTATTACAATATACAATGATGAATCTTATAAAATTTCAAAGATCTTTTATTTATAGAAACTTTTAATTATGGTTTTATACAATATTTTGTGTAAATATTTAAAATACAACATAAGGTTATGATGAATTATTAATTACCACATGTATATGAAAATTTCTGTTTATGTTTAAGAAAAACAAATTAATTTATTATGTGTGAGTTTAATATACTGTGAGTTTAATATTTGGTGTGCAAGTACGTATCTATATGAATATAGTTGTTTTAATTAAATTGTGATAATAATTTTAGAAAAATAGCGCTCATGGCCGGTAAGAGAAGATAGATATAAGGTCTAATCTTTTTGCTATCCCTTTAGATTTAGATAAGAATCGAAAAATGAAAACATTTTATTGTATATTGTAAATTAGTTAACAAAAAATGTCTTATGAAAATATATATATTATCAATTGACATTATCAAATAAAAGCTGCAGCTGCAGCAGAAACTTTTTGACTTTTACACTTTTCAATAAAAGTTTGACAGTAAAACCCTGAGTTCTTTAAATTTCTCGATACACATAACACGTCTAAAATGCCGTAAAACAAACGTGTTAACTATTTTTATTTACAAGAAAAAAAAAGCATAATCAACGTTGAAAATTAAACCGATTTTATAAAAATTATTCATAAAAACAATGTTAAAATTTTATAACAATTACAATGATTATAACAAAAAAAAAACTTATAAATATATACTATAAAAAACAGTTTATCTGTTCTTTACAACATATATACCTATATTTTAATATTCAATAAAAAATTTTAAATTATACTTTAATATAATTTTTAAGAAGATACGCGTATACTTTATTTTTGCGTTTTGTATTGTTAAGCCATTTACATTTTTATAATTATATATATGTATGTTGTAAACAAAAAAAACTATTATCTTAAGTGATTTTCAATAAATTTTTTTGAACTTTGTCTTATTCAAAAAAATCATCGTTTATTATATATATAAATATGTACTTAAATGCATACTTATTATTAAAAGAATTCATCTTCAAACCTATAATAACAATTTTTTTTTAATATAATCAATATAAAAAAAAGATATAATCCAAGCGTATAAAATGATAAAAAAAAATAGTTGAAAAACAATTTTTATTTTCATTATTATTTTATTATACATTTTTTTTAATAACATATATATAAAATGTGTAATTTTATCGTCGATCATCCGTATACAATCGCGAGTTTATAAAATAAATTTTTTTTTAATATGCGTAAACAATCATCATAACATATATATGAATATATTTTTATTGTGAAAATTATCTATTGATTATAATAGTTTATAAATAAAATGAAAAAAAAAAATTGTCTGTATACGATCTGAAAATAATCAATTCATTATGATAACCTTGACTTTAGAAATTATCCACATATACTCGTCTTTATACAATATACATATTATTTACTATTTTTTATAATGATTTTATATGATTGGAAAAAAAATTATAATATCAAATAATTACATATAAATAAATAATTATAGAATATAGAAGAGAGAAAAAAAACACACTGTGATAATTTATAAATTATTTATTCTTTTTTTAAGTGTTTTCTTTAGATAATTAAAATTAAAAAAAAAACTCGCTAAAATGGGCAATTTTTATAATAGAGGAAATTAAATATATATATATATGGGATTTAAATAGATTATAAAATGTGTTAATTTTTGTTTCTATTTAACTCGATAATAAACAAATCCACCAATTCTTTTATTGAAAAACAAATGAGAATTTTTATTGCGGTTTTTGAGTGGAATTTGATTTCATTTAAAAAATACATGAAAAATCATTAAAATGTCATTTACTATTATGTAATATAATCAGATTTATTTTTAAACAAATAAGTTGATTTTTTTTTTATTTAATTTTAAATTTAAATCAAAATTAAATTCATGATTTTATGATTAACCAACACAATTTATATAGAATAAACTATATATGATAGTGTATTTATATATTATTATTATTATTAAATCACTTAAACAGATCATTTGGTTTTAAGTATGTGCACGAATCTGTTTATATATTACACTGATATATAAATAATAGCATACATATGATATTACAGAAGTAAAAAAATAGGGTAATTGTTGTGGACATTTCAAAATTGCATTTATATTATACTATATAAAATTTAAATATTTACTTTTTATTCAGTATACAGTATAAAAAATAAAAACCAAAACGCACGACATATTGATTTATTTTTGCTTTTTTAAATATACTTTCACTTCTGCATCAATAAATTAAATTTTTAATTTGATTTCAATTAAAAAAAGAAAAACAAAACACAGAATAAAATAATTTGCAAATGGATTTCGCTGAAGATATAACTGAAATTAGTACAAATTGTCAATCAACGGGTTAAATCGTGTAATGACATTTTTATTTTAACAAAAACTATATAATAATTTATTATTTTAAATATTGAACCGTTGTTTTATATAATGTTGAAATATAATAAGTATACGATAATATATTTTTTTTAAGTTTGTCAATTATTTTATTGATCGATTTATAAGTTTTATTTTTCGTTAATAAACAAATAATGAATAAGTAAGCCATATAGATGATTGATATGATTCCGTCTGCAGTTAGAATGTAGGATTATGATAAATCTACTATATCAGTATGCTGGTTAGTTTATACTTTAAGATATTTTATATATCTGAAAATACATTGTATAAAATTCTACATTTTAAATATACTTATTTATTATACAGAAACTTAAATATATAAGGTAATAAATGATTAGGATTCATGAAACGATATATAGAGTCAGTTTATTGTGCGTGCATTATATATATATAAAAATAACTAGAAATATAAATTATTAATAGGATATTTTTTTTAATGACTTTTGCTCAAAACGTAGATATATAGAATATAATATAAAAATACCACCCATATAACAAAACAATAATGAAACAAATATACTTTATTATTTATTAGTTTTTATACTTGTGTACTTCACTTCACAATATATGTAATGATATCATATATATATTTATATTCATCAAATATATAGATATATACTATTCTCATATACATAAAGTTATTTATATTATATTAACGTTCACCTGCAGAAAAATATATAAATTATGTATAAATAATTTTGTTCTATGGTGTATTTTTATCATGTTCAATTCACAAAAGAATCAGGATAAATAATGTGTATATAATGAACGTATACATCTAGTTTGTATGCGGTCAATAATTAATTCTTATTTATATTATATTGACTTGGAAAAAGAGAAAAGGGGTTTTTTTAATGCATAACAATTATTATTATCGCTATAGTTAGGTAGAAAAATGTAGGAATAAAATTCCCTTTTAAATGATGAAAAGTGGAATATTTTTAATATGACAACTATGTATGCTATGACAACTATGTAATTATTTTAATAACAATTACACATTTTAATTACACTTAATAAAATCTAATAAACTTTCGCATTGATTTGCAATATAATATTCAAGTTCATATTTCATTATATTAACTCATTAAAATATAGTTCACGACTAAATCTAAAACTTTTAAAACTTTTCGAATGCACACATCATTTATCATCATTTTACGTATGTATAATATAAATGAATTATACATCATATACATGTCGGTACAAATATAATATATAATCCATAAATAATTTATTCATACATATTTGTATATAGGCAATTTATATACAATTTGCACATACATAAATCAAACTTTGTGTAAATTTACTTGTTGTAAATATAATATATATATCTAGTGCTATAGTATATTGTTCATGTAAAATAATATAACATTTAGATGTAAAAACATATATATATATATATATATATATATATACGGGATTAATTTAATGAGAAAAATAATAAAATTGAAATGCATTTGTTTATAAATAGTATAGACTATCCAGACACATTATATATTTATGAATAGTTATTATAATTTTAATGGACATTTTAATAGCTACACTTAAGTCAATTTATTTTATACATATTTGCGTACAACATAGACGACGACGCATCTTTTTTTAAATATATTTGAACTTTTAACATTCATATTTATGTTCAATAAATATATGAAAGATGATATATATGTTTTTTTATTGCAATTTTATATATTTAAATGAAAAATATAGTATAATCTATAGTGTTAACACGACATCTAGCTAAAAGATGCGGTCTTTTAGATATAAAGTACTGAGTAAAATATATATACATATATTTTGCAAAAATATGACAATTTTTCAATTATATAAAAATATTTTTGATAGCAGAGAACAGTTCAAATAAATATTTATATATCTTATATGCAGGTATAAGATATAAGATAGCTGCAATTAAAATTAATGAATAAATATTTTACGAAAATTTTCATTCTTTATATTATAATAATAAAATTAAATCAAACTATGATTAAACGAAATGCAAAATCTTCGCAATATTCATACTTTTTTATAATGCATTATTTATATAAAAATCACAAAAGACATAAGCGACGAACCTCATATTTATATAAAAATTATATATGAAATTTTTTTTGTCATTTTAAATTTATATATATTTTATACAAAACATAAGAAACGAAATTTAATTAATTATTGTTAACTTCTGTTATGCGCTCATTTATCCGATAATATATAATAATAAATCATATCAAATATTTCATATTAAATTACTTATATATATAAATCAATTTGATATTAAAAAGATACCTCGCGTGATTACTTATATTTCATCTATATATTTTTACAAAACTGTAAATTGGCTTTATAGATGTTGACAGAAGAGAAAAACGAACTTCAACATTTTATCACTTTTTATAATCATATGTTTTATAGTGGATTTTCAGTGTTAAACTATATATTTATCATTTTACCTATAGATAAAATTAACACCATTCACACACGTATATAATAATATAGAAGAAAATAATAATATTTATACATGCAATTTTATATTTAATTAAATAAATAAATTGTCAATTATATATTTATTTTTAATTAAAAGTACCATTTTTTTCTATAACGAATGATAAACATCACAAATATAATATCTATATGAAATATATACATATATTTATATGTTTTCTATATTATTGAATGGAATACGTTTCGCTTAAATTTCGCATAGTTTTATATGTGCAGTGCTATGCAAATAAATAAATATATTATAATCATTTCTATACATCAAATCAACACTTGTTTTCAATAATGTAAAATAAATAGTTTTCATCTATAGAAATTAAATAAAATTTAACTGTTTTTAAATGTATATTTTATTTTTACTAAAAATTTAAACTAATTTTTCATTTTCCTATACAACATTCTTATACTTTGTAACATGTAAAATATATATAGATAATTTTTCTAATGTATTTTTCTATTTATATACATATATATAGTTTTGATGGGTTTTCTTGTATTACTTTATATAGAATTCAATATATATATGAACAAATAGTACATATTAAATGTATCCATTTAAATAAAAAAAAATTGTTAAATAAATATATTTTATAGTTTTGTACATATACGGAAGATATTTCTTTAGGCAAGTTTATTTATTTATACTGGATTTTAAAACATACACATATAGACATATATATCTTATTATAAGATATATATTATACTGAAAATGGTGATAAACATTTCTTCTTGTATAATAATATATGAATATTTATATTTTTGCAATCGCACCGCGACCGCATTCACATAATAATATACACAAAAATAAATTATTTGCTATTTAATATAAAATACAAAACATTATTATACATATATAGTAAATCTATATATAAGTATATATATAATATATAAATGCGAAAATATAAAATTAGATTGTTACTTTGCTAAACATTTATTATATATATATTATCCATACACAGTTTAATGATAAAGTTTTATACTATATATATATATTAATTTCAAATATGTAAAATAAATTGGGTATAAATAAATTGTTATATACCTTATACTTTGGTTTCTATATATAATAAATTTATTTCATATATGTATTATATCATATTATATTTATATTTTATAATTGATCTTTGATTTTAGTGCCACTGATATTTCGTACATACATTTTCTATATATAATGACCTATAACATTATATAAATAGCCCTAGAACTTTGTTACTATAATGTTTGGTATTATACAGTTAAATATTTGTTCATATATATAATAATATAATATCGCATAATATATCGATGTAGAGAAGAAAAAATTGGATAAATAAAAAAGAAGAACTATCACAATTTAATAGTTGTTTGAGTTGTCATTCCATTATACATTGCGGATTGCATATAGACATATGTTATATGAAAATATGTATTAACTTTTCATATACATTAAAATATATAGAATAGACCTGATTGAAATTTTTTTTGTTTACCTTTTGTGTGTTTGTTGAATCGTACACGAAGATGAAGAATAATTATGTGAGTATATCTTAATTGCAATTATTTCTATATTTCTATATTAGAAGAGTCAATAATCTGAAAATTTTTTAAGTTTACAATATAAAGATATACAAATTTAAGATCTTATACATCAATATATACATCAATATCTTATTCATCAGAATCTTATACATCAGAAGCGAATGTAGGAATACAAAAAAAATGTATATTTTTGTTTGAATTATATATCCTGTACAAACGTCAAAAAGAATAGTTATTAATCAGATATTCATTTTTATTTTTTTGGTGTCAATCTTCTTAATCAATCATAATATTTATTTATACACTGCACATATAGTTTTTGAAAATATAAATTCACAGAATTGAAACTTAAAAAAAGAAATAATAAACAATAGATATATTATTATATAATATTCATTATAGAGAAACACGAAAAATGCAAAAAATATATTGTTTACCAATATATGTAGATAAAACAATTATATAAATTTGCAAAGTATATATACAGTAGTATGTTTTACATCAGAATTACTAACGTCTATAACATATAAATGCTTATCTAAAATTTTGTATTCCATTTCAGTTAAGTCATCGCATCAATATGATTTTGTATAAAGAAAATCTTATAAAGAGACGAAACGATTAAGCGGAAGCATTTGAAGCACAAAAATAAATATAAAAACCTTTTAGTTTTCATGAATAAAGGTAATACAAAAAAAAATAATCAAATTTCATTAATTTATTTACTATATATACTATTATATTTGCGTGCGTATAAAATACAAATTTAATTTAAATTGCATTTAATAATTTTATTAATGTTAGAATATATAAAATGAATATATAGTATTATTAGAAAATCACATTAATATTGTTTAAAAAAAATTGAATGATCTATTGTTGATAAAACATAAATGCATTTTTTGAGATTAAAAAATATATGTTTTAAAATAAATATACCGATTCGAACTATAAATCATTCAAAAGTGGAGTAATTAATTAACTATAGCCAAAGCTGGGTAGACACTTTAAATAGTTTCTGCATTCTATAGGTATTTTACATTTGACATAACTTATGCAATGAAACAGGGTAATATTTTAAAGAATTTTGGTATGTTCAAATTCATTTATTTATCACGTTTATTTATAACAAATTAGGTTAAATAAAATCTTTATGCAAAGAAAATTAAATTATTTTAATTTAAGTTATTAAAAATATTATCCCAATTATTTTTTCTTTCATTATTAACAAATGGCAAAAAATTTTTAAATTCTCAATTGATTGCAAACATTTTGCTTTATATGCATTACAAAATCAAAAATTATTGGTTTATACACATTTTTTAAATATTAATTTCCATTTCATTACATTCAGAAAAATATGTACATATTCATCTATAAAAAAAATTCATCGCATCACGTTTAACCTCTTCAACATGTACATATATATATCTAATGGGATGCAATTCTATATAAGAGAAGAGATATTTATTTATAATTATTTTACATCTATAATTATTTCCGACACACATAATTTAAAAAAAAAATCTTTATATAATCAATTTGTCTATAATTTTATATAGAATAATATCCATTTAAAATAACCAAAAAAAAAATATAGACAGAAGGTACAAATAACATGGAATGGTATTTGTACATCAAAAAAAATATGTTTACATTGCAAAAAAAAAAAAAAATTATAATCACGATTATATATTTCCATTTATAGAAATTTTTAATTACGAAAATTTTTATATAAACAAAAAATGAACATATTAAATAGTATAGGATGATGAACTTAGCGATCATTCTATTGCAATATTAGTTGATAAAATGATATATTAAATTTTTGATTACAAATATGGTGGGTGATTGACATATACGGAAATTGCAATTTGTTATAAGAAATTGAATTTGTGATTTTTAAAAAAATTTGATAAATATTTTACATAAGAATATTAAAATAAAGTATAATAAACTTTAAAATTGTATATGTTTTGTTATTTATTATGTATAAAAAAATAAAAGATTTTGGCAAATTAACTATATAACCATATATATATTTATATTATATATCATGTGTAAATCAAAAACAATGGACTTTTGTAGAAGATTTATAAAAACAAAATCAAAACATTAAAACAAAAAAACAAAACAATACAAAACTCATTCATAATATTTTATTTATTTTAATGGTAAAAATTTCGAATTCAGTACATGTTTTGATTTTTATAAAAAAAAATTAACCAATAGAATGCTGGTATATAAAAAATATAGAAAAAAAAATGATTTTACAAACAGACCGTAAAAAATATACATTTTAATTTATTTTATTATTTTATTTTTGATATATGTTACGTTTTTTTTTGTTATTTAAAAATTCATATAATACAAATTTAATATTTCATTTTTTTTTATTATCATTATTATTATTATTATTATTATTATTATTATTATTATTATTATTATATTATATTATAAATTTTTAATATTAATGTTATTAAGACGATGATTTATTTTTATTAAACGATATATATACATATATATACAAAATTAAGGTACGTAAAATATAATATATTATATATTGTTAACAAGTTTATGATGTAATAGTTTTTATATAAAAAAATATATGATATACATTGAAATTAATTTATTAAAATACAAAAACTATATATAGCTGCGATGATATACATATAGTATATGAAAAGTTCCATTTATTTTCTTTTTTATTTATAAACATATATAACATACAATTGAGAGATTTGTAATTCATCTTCTTTAAATATATCTATCTATTGTATAGGCAATAATAGTAATAATAAAATAATAACCTGTATATTTGAAAAATGTATAGTTTCCCTTTCGGCATTTTATATTTTCATTATGCAAAATATAACACGTTAAAATAAAGAAATAAATTACACAAATTTCTCACCGAGTTTATATTATATACATATATTAATACGCGATAATATTTTATGCAAGATCATTTGTATATATATAAAAAGGAATTATTTATGCATGTGATTTTGAATTAAAAAGTTGATTGAAGACGACAGATGAAATTACATAAGCACAATTTTTTTTTATTTAAATTACGTTCTTTTGATATTTTTGTAATATTTATTATTTTTAAAATATGTGTTGATGTTATAGAAAATCTTTTTTGATTGGATTTAAAAAATCAGAATAATTCATTGCACGCTTATTTTCTTATTGATTAAATCTTCAATTTTATTGTATATAAAGTCATAATTAACCATTTCTATATACGTTTTCATTTTTTGTTAAATCATCTTTTAAGAATATTCGCAGTCGCTTTACAACTAAAACGATTGCTAAAACTACCGTAGTTATATCACAAATCCCATACCATTTTTACTATATACAAACACTTATAATTATGAAAAAAATTCATTAATTAAAAATTTCTTAAATATTGCATTAACAGCATTTGGTAAACATAAATAAAAGCATTTTAATAATATTATGATTTATTTATAAAATAATAATAAGGTTTACTACAATGCGCTATAATGGTAACTAAAAATGATTAAGCAAATTTTGTTTTCTTCTTAAAATATTACACACTTTTTTTATGCGTGTGTATATTTCATATTAAAAATAATTAATAATGACAAATTTAAAAAATAAACTTTTAATCTTAATCCTTAAATGGTATTTTAAAATATTTTAATGAAAATAATATTACAAAATATTTAATTGTTTATATAATCATCTAATCGTGCAATCGTAAAAAATTATTTAAATAATTTTTAATTTGGTGAAAATTTTCAAATTTTATTAAATAATATAAAGCTCATATATTGATGTTAATATGTTTTTTTTTGTTTAAATACAGGAATTAATAACAATTTTTTATTAAAAGTAAAAGCTCAGTAAAAAAAAAATAAAAATGTTCCATTAAAAGCGAAAATATAATTACAAATAAATCAATTATATTTCTTCACAAATATATACAATACTGTTAAAATATTTTATTTCTCTTTTTTCAAGTTCATTATTAATTTTTTACAAATAACAATTTTTTTTTCTTTATAATCGAATGTTGATTTATTATTATTACAAAATGTTTACTTTAAAAAAAAAATTATCAAAATAAACCATCAATAAAAATATGCTTTATATGACTTAATGTTTTGGTTTTATTTTATTTATTTTTTTTTGTTAAACTTTAATAATTTCGATTTGTAATTAAGTATTTTATTCATATTTTTTGTGCATTGTAATTGTTATGTTATGGTAAATAGTGATTAATAATTACTTTTTTGTTTATAGGTGCTACTGTTTATTAAGAAAAAAAATTATTAAAATAAATATAAGTATTTGCAATTAACAAAATATATTTAGATTAAGCGTGAACCTTTTGTTAAAATAAATGAACAATAAAGGAATTAAAACTATGCTAAACAAACAAAAAGATCTCAAAATAAAAATTTATTATAATTACATATTTATTTATTATATATTAATCACTAGATTTTTTTTTTTTTATTTACTTTATTAGTAAATATAGAATTTTTATTTTTAAATTATTAATTACATATGATCTTTATTATATGTATTATAATAAAGAAATTAACACTAATAAATACATTTGTATAAGGATATATATATATAATTATCTTTTCCAAATCACGTTTTAATTAAAATTATACAATAGAAACAAAAAATAAACAACCGCATAACAACAAAAATCTATATATAATTATTGTTTAACACATTTTTAATTCATATTAAATAAATACTATATACAAAATTATATAAAAATTTATAAATTAAAATATATTTATTTAGAAACATTTTCCTTATATGTAAAATTGTTTTAATTACTTATATCTATATGATTTTTATATTATAATTATGTTGTGATTCTTTGATTTACCGAAAATTTGTTAAATATTATATATTTTATATGATGATATGATGATAATTATAGAATATTGATTTTATTATTTATACATATATACGCAATATGTATTTAATCCAAAAAATAAAAAATAAATATTTAGATTTATAAATACACAATAATGAACTTCAATTTTTTTTCGTTTAATATAATAACTTGAAGGATAATAACTTGAAGCATCACCGATTTTTTTATTGAAAATATGTCTATAAAATTATATGTATATTATTGATTGATTATCAAAAATAAAAAGAAGATGATTTTCCTTCCGTGATTTTTCTAATCATATATAAATACCTGCGTAATACTGCGAATAATGAATTTGATTGTATACAAAAATTACTAAAAATTACTTGATTGTTTTTTTTTTTTAATTCAAATCCATGTATTATGTATGATAATATGATTGAATAAAAATAATCGGCAATTAATTATGATTGTCAAAATTTTAATTAAAATTATTTCTTTTGCGATATGATAAATTAATTCATCAACAAAATTTTCCCTGTCAAAAAATCTATATAAAAATTAAATAAATAAATATATAAATTACATAATAAATTTAATAATACATAATTGAATTACTCATTAAATACAATGATGATTATTTGATTATAAAAATATTTTTATTATCTGCTGTATATAATATATAAGTAATTATATAAACATTTCCTGGTGTAAGAATAAAAAATAAACAATCGCATATTCTATTCTTAATATTCAAAAGAAGTGGTAGATTAATATTTTTTGTTAAAAAATTTTTTAAATCAAATATGGGAAATTTTTAGAATTTTTGATAACGTTTCGTTAATAACAATGCGGCTTATTCAATAAACTCAATTGAGTACATAATAAAAAAATAATATCTTAAACTTAAAAATAATTAAATATAAAAAAGTAATTTTACCTCTATAGTAATTATAAATATCTTATGTTTTTGCATCTATAATATTAAAAAAAAACACTTTTATTTTGTTGAAATTCCGTAAAATAACATTGTTTAAAATATGTGGTAAAAACATCGTATATAATAAAGAGCATCAAAGTATAATTTATTTTTCTATATTTTAATGTTCCAAGATATTGCATCTATTTTAATTTATTTTACATACTGTAAATGAAAAAAAAAACCACATTTTATAATACATATATTTGTTTTTTTTTTGTTTCAACAACCCATTAAACTTAATAATAATCCATATAAAACATAAAATGCATAAATACACATATAAAAATTGTATATAATTAAAGCAAATAAGAATACTAAAATTTATGATCAATTCTATTTCTGATACATATAAAATCTATATTTATTTTACATATAAATATGAATATATAACATTATATAGTAAAATCGATTGTAGAATTATATATATATATGTATAGAATTTTGCAATTTTGATGCAATACAAAATATATATATACAAAATAATAATAATAATATTGTATTCAGCGCAGTATTATTCCCATATACATATGTGAATAATTAAAAATAGTACAATATGTGGATATAAATTGTATTTGTAATACATATATATTTTATAGAATTTATACATACGGCCGTAAAATATTATATGAACATAAAAAAAAATCTCTGTTTATATTTATGAAATGCATTTGTTTTTCTTTTTTTTTTTATAGAAAAAATAAATAATGCAATGAAGAAACTCAAATGATATATAGTATATATATGTAATAGAAAAGCAACGTGTGTCTGTACATAATTTTTCAGCATAATTTTTTTCAACATAATTTTTATTTATACAGAATAATGCAATATATATATCTGAATTGCATTGGTTTTTTATTATTATTATTAATATAATTATGTATACATATACAGTTTATAAAAGGTTTTTGTTTTAGAAAAAATAAAATAAAATAAGCACTTCTATTCTATTATAATAATAATAAATATATCAGGTTGTATAGAGTGTTTTTTTTAATATATAGTATTTATTTATCTTTAAAAAACACATAACGCGATATATTAATAGAATATATATTTTTCTTTGAATCTTTTTTATTATAATTGAAGGTTTTCTTTAAAAAAAAAATAAACGAAAGTGCATCAGAAAATTTAAAAAGAAAATTATGAAATTTTTAATATCAACAGCCATACTACAACATATTAAAGTATAATATTGATTTTCTATTAATTTTATAATCAATATAGATAGAAATCGAATATAATTAGACATTTTCGTAAAATATATAATTAAAAAAATTAAAATGCTAATATCAAAATCAAATCTATACTTACTATTTGGGTATTGATATTTTATTGATTTATTGAATTTTTGGTATTGGTACGGCTGGTACAAAAAAATAAATGTATAAAAATAAAATTAAATTAAAATTATCATCATAGATGTGCACTTTGTAAAACATCATCACAATTAGCATCCTTTTGATTATTACCATGCGCTAATTGTAAATTAAATTTTTCAACTTGTTGATAATTTACTTGTATAGGATAATGTATTTGGATCACTTGATATTCAATTTCACCAGTTTTATCATTACGATTTTGTATCACAATTTGTTTTGATTGTTCTGGTAAAATCGGATCTTGATGATTAATCAAAGGGTTGCTGTTATTACTACCACTATTATTATTATTATTATTATTATTACCAGCAGTACTACTAATAATATTACTGTTCATTGAAAAATTACATTGAACATCTGGTAAATTTGTAATATTTTCCGCATATCTTATATCATTATTAATTATTTGTTGATTTTTTTGATTCATTGCATTGTATTGTGAAGGCATTTCATTTATCGAAGTTGGCAATTGACAATGTTCCGGAAAGTTTTTTATAGGTTTATTAAATTGAATAAATTGTGATAGTTCTTCTTCTAAAAGGTGCTCTTGATTTAACGGTGAATGATGAATTTCATTTTGATTCGGTTGTGATGTGGTATCACAATAAAACGATTCATTTTCATCAATTGAATTATTATAATGTTCGTCGATATCCAATAACCAACGACGAACATATTCTTCTGTTGACAATTGATTTTGAGGTAATTCTAATGTTTGCATTTCATTCGGTACTTCAATATTCATTGGAAATTCATTAAATGTTTGTTGCTGTACCATTTGACATTGATCCATATATTGTTCGTGTTGTTTGGTATATGGTATTTGATCTATTAGGAATTTTTCGGGTATTTGTTTTTTTAGGTGTACCATTAAATTCTTTTGTGTTTCAAATTCTCTGAGTATTTGTTCATGCCATTCCAATATATTTTGATCAAAACCATTTTGTGGTGATAATTCCTCAAATTGTTGAATTTCTTTTTGTTCCGTTTCGTTGTTGTTTGTGAATAATAATTGTTCATTCGGATTCATCGAATAATTTTGTAATAATTGTTGATGTGGTTTTTCTTGTTTAATATTACATTCATGGTTTGTAATGGTTTGATTATGTTGTCGTTGTGCCGATACATTTCGTAATGATTGTATTGTTGATACATGTGATTGGATTTCATTTTGAATATGAGGCGCTTCACATGGATTAAATTCAAATGGATTTTCCAATAGTTTTATTTGATCTTGTAATAATTGATCAATTTCATTACATTGTAATTGTGACTCTTCGGTTAATGGTTCATTATTGGCATTCATTAACTCTTCAATTAGACATATATTTTCAAATAATGTTAATTCTTTATCATTACCATCTTCATGACAATATCCATTTATTTCAGTATCCATTTTTTTGGTATTTAGGCTTTTAATACGGATGCAATTATAATGAATTCTTTAAAAAAATTTTTTACAATAAACAAAGAAAATATCTATATTATTTAAATACACTAAATTTTCTTTTATTTTAAAATTTACTTTACAAATACAAAAAAAAATTAAATATATGTATTTTGAAAATTTCTATATTTTCACAAACATATTTTAATAATATAAATATAAAACTTTTAACTTAACTTAAAAATAGATGACGATTACGAAAAAAAAATTTATAAAATATATATATTTACAATCGATAGTGTTAACAATGTTAAAACAGCAAAAAAAAAATCCCGTAACCTCTATTATTTATTTTTGTTTTGTTTTGTGGTGTATATAGGGTTATAATAAAATATTATTTGTTATCATTGAAAGTATGCAGACATAATTCTTTGGATTATGTTAAAAATAGAACTGCAAATTAATGTCATTTAAGATTTACGCGATTTGTGTGATTATGGAAGAAGAATTGATGCTAAAAATAAAATTAATTTATATAATTCTTTCATAAAAGCGACAAATGGATTTCTTAACAAACTATAAACAAAATCACAACATATTTTCTGTTTTATTTATACGACGAGTATAATATTTTTGCATTTGCAAAATAAAATATAAAATGAATTAATTTTAACTATACATAATAAATGCGTAATTATTATATTTAAAAAAATGTTGCCGCAAAAAGACAGATTATAAAGACAGAAAGATTTTATGTATAGTTTCTCTCCATTTAGTACAAATATATATGTATTATTTATATTTAGATATAGTATATGAACATAACAACATGTTATAATATCGATGTTAAATAGCGAGCGCAAAAAAAAAATATAAATTCATATAATAAAATTGCATTTTTTTCTTCACTTTATTAATATATATACCTGTTTTTTCTATCTTGCAGCCAAAGCTATATCTATATAGAAAAATCCTATTATTTGAAACTATAAATATCAGCGGCTATATAAAAAGATGAAATATATCGTTCGTTTATTATATATATAGTAAAAATATTGCAGGTTTTTTCTACGCATATTTTATTATATGAATTGAATATGTTACTATATATATAAATTATGTATTTAAATCATATATACACATACATATTTTGATGTAATTATATATATATAGACATAGATATAACCAGAATAATAATAATAATAAGAGATGATATTGTGTGTAAAAAGAAAATTTAAGAAAAAAATACAATTTTTTTCTTTTACACATATATGTTGTTATTATTATTATACACAGTTATTATTGGATATATACACAGTGTTAATCCAACATATATAATATGTATAATAATAAATCATTAGAATCACTGCAAAAACTGTAATATAAATGCGATAATAATAATCATACAATTGTTATATATCAAGAGAGATATTTTGAATAATAAATAAATATTATTTCTTTTAATATGATATATTAAGTTTATTTTTTTTTACTTAATAAACACACACGATGTTTTTGTTTGTAATGATATTGAATAATAAAAAAAAAATGTGTAATATTTAATTTAAAACATTTTTTTTTATCATTTGGTTAATTCACATTTCACATATCTTTTGATTTATTACAAGTAAAAAATAAATCAAATTCTTTTAAAATCGAAAATATTATAAAAGCGAAATTTTTTCTCAATTAAAACATTTTTGTGTTAAAATATACAAGGATGGTTAAAAGATTAAAGGTTATTATCATTTACCTATTTATAAATATAAAATGGAAAAAAATAATCAAAAGTTCCATAGCATTATAGGTATACAAAACCTAAATTACAAATATATATAATAAATTATATAAATTTCATTTAGATTTTATTTATATAATTTATTATAATTAAATTAAATAAAAAAAAATAAAATTATATTATATTATGAAATAATTTTATGTTAATCGTATTATAAAAAATTTTTTGTTGTAAAACTGCTTATACATTTTTTTTTTTATTTATTTGCAATGGTGTGTGCTGCATAAATTTTTAATTTATATATTATATATATATACATGAATTTAATGATATCAAGAAGTTTTATTGTAATTTTTTTATTTAATATTTTGTTTCGTTTTCGCGTTGCGGTACAACAACAAAAATAAAATAACTTTAAGTATATATTTAAAATTAAAATTAAAAAAAAAAACAGAATAATATATAATTATTTGAATCATAAATAACAATAGATGTCCTCGACGAAATATTTGATAATCACACTTTATTAACTCGGCGTAATCCCCGCGCATATATATTCATTATATAATAATTGTATTTAGTATTACGAAGAATAAATAAAAAAAAATATATATATATTTATGCACATTTTTTTTCTTTTTTTATTTTTACTGTTGGAAAACAATGGATTATAGTTTTTTTTTTTTATTTTCAAGAGTACCAATTTTGCATACGGTGCGGTTATGCATTCAAATATATATTTATAACAATAATGCGTATACATATTCTCTTAAATAAAACTTGAGAAAATAACGTTAACAATTTATAGAGTTAGTTTATTGTATTATAATAAAAAAGAATAATTGCAGTATTACATGCATATACTGTCTAATTTTTTATTAAAAGAATGTTAATAGAACAGTGTAAAATAATGGATTGGACTTCAATAATTTTTACTTCAATCCTATAAAAGTGCAAAGATCTTGAAATGTCTATTGGTAAACTCCTAAGTTTATTATTTTAAGAAAATTATGATTAAATTTTCTATACTAGGTTTTTTGTGGCTAATTTATATTCCAATCTAAGCCTTAACATTCAACATTCACCAAATTTTATTGCTTTTTTTTTTGGTACATTAAACAAATTGTTTATATGAAGTTACTATACAAATTTAATTAAATGATATATTATTATTTTATCATTAAATAAATATATTATTAATTTATCTGTACAAATAAAAAATCATACATATTCGGTTATTTATACAAATAAAAAACAATTCAATGTCATAACCTAATTCAAATACTGTATATTACAAATTTAATGTTGACAATAAATTGGTTGTATATTTTAATTTTTTGTTAATACACATTTTATAATAATGTATAATATATATAATTTCCAATAAATTCAATTATTGATTTTAATATATATTATTTTTTATATTCAATTTTAAGAATATATGTATATTAATAATAAAAAAATATTCAATAATACAATTACGTATATAAAGAAATAAATTAATACTCTAAAAAAGGCAAATCGATTTATGGTAATTATAATCAAATATTCATTCGAATGAGATAATAATCGTGCATATATTAGTATAAATATTAATCTAAATTTATGTTCAAATGAAAAACCATACATAAGAAAATACACACACATTTTATGTTTATTTTTTTATAGCGTCATCATCAAAACATATTTCTATCACACACAATTCTCTATTTATTTTAATTTAAATATATATTTAAATATTTTATTAATACCATTTAATAAGGCGCCAACTTTCACCTTCACCAACATTTTTTTTTTGTATTCAAATATTAATAAAATGATAAATGATCTAACACTCTCAACTAATAAAAACACTACCATACCATATTTTAATTATTTTTTAACAAATAAATTTAATAGTAAAAATATTTTTGTTAGTCTATATATGTTTTAAATATCACCTTTTGTATAATTAAAAATTTTTAATTAATTTTTCTGGTAGTATATATTAAAACAAATATTAAAATGCATATATCGAAATTTTTATATATACGGAAAAATAGTCAAATAGTAAATTGAATGTGTAGTAAAATTAAATTCGATTGTGTTCTGTTTTTTTTTTTTTTTTTAAAAACCGAAACATTTTGAAAATAATATACGAATATTTTTAAATATATTTTTTAATATAATTTATATATTTTTTTTCTATTCAAATTTATCTTTATCATTTACCTAAATCTATAATAAAATACAGATAATTTTGAAAGAAAATATGTAAAAAATATAATTATTAATAATTCAAAAATCACATATAAAATAAATTTTTTTTAAATTGTATTTTATATTATTTTTATTGCAACGTTTTTTTTTTTTTTTACTTAAAGAGATCTTTTATCTTTTATGCTTATATAATTAAAAAGACGATATTTTAAATTTTTTTTATTAAACATTTAAAATGTTGTATTTATATATTATATTTTTCAATATGATAAGAATTTTTAGTTATTACAATACAATTAATAAAAAATAAATAGATATATATTAGATTGAGTTGATATAAAAATAATAAAACACACCTTTTTCATATGTGAAAGTTAATATTGTAAATTACAGAAAAAAAACACCTATTTGCATATCATTCATTGTATATTTTAATCATAAAATAAAATCAATAAGTTGTAGGTTTATTTTTTATAAAAATAAATAAATAAATAAAAAAAGGTGGCATATTCAAATATTTTATTACAAAAATTCAAGTATATGACCAAAAACGATTGTCGATCGATATCACAATTAATGATAAAATCTGAAATACGCACTTGAATTCATTTTTAAATTGTGAAGAAAAAACACTCTTAAACATAAGAAAATGTAATGAAATGAACCCTTAACATGTTTAATGCAAAACATATCTGTAGTATTTTGACCTTATTATGCGATTAATATCGAAATTCAAGACCATTGAAGTGGTTTGGTAATGCTAGTGGTAAAAGTAAAGGCGAAAAACGTGAATTACATAGATATTTAAAAGAAAAATCAATTTAATTTATTAACAATTAATAGAGATTTTCTAACGTTGGACAAACAGATTCAGAAACTTTTTCTGTAGATTAATGCACAAAATACCATAATAAAGACTTGGGATATTTCTCAATTTTGATTCAATTCTTCATAAGAAGATCTGGTCCTTTAAGTTTTTTAATTTAAATATTTTATTAAAAGATTTTGAACAATCTCCAACCTACAAAAAAAAAACCAAAAATATTCTGTTTTTTTTTTAATCTATACAAAATTGTATATTTTTATTTTATATATAATTTTATTTTGTAAATTCACATTTCATTAAGAAAATAAAAGGGAAACGAATTAAGAATTATACATTATAATAATTTTACAATTGTCATTTTATTTTATTTATTTAAATCAATTAATAATTTATAATGTTTAATTATTCTTTTTTACAATCTTTTATATTATTTTAACAACAAGTTAAAAAAAAATCATTTTATATATAATAAAAATGTTTTCATGTTATTAAAATATTTTACAATTATTATATTTAAAAAAAAAAAAAGAAGAACAAACAAACACATTAAAAATATTGAAATAAGTAATCGAAATGAACAAAACACAATTTGCGCAAAAACGATTAACTTAAGAAAAAATGCAAATTTCTTGTTGTTAAAAATTCATTATTATTTAAATAAAAAAAAAATATATTTATTATATATAATAATAATAAAAATATATTTATTTAAAAATGTTCACAAAGAAATAAAATCATTTATTTTTTAAACTTCTTTTATTAAATAAAAAATTAAGATAAAAATGTTTATGTTGTAAATTTTTAACAGCTTCGAAAAATAAATAATTAACAAAAAAAAATAGTCTTTTTAAATGAAATTTTGTTATTATTTTTCTATTCTTTTATTTGTTTTTATCACAAACGAAAAAAAAGACAAAATTATTTATTGTTGAAAAATTGTTTATTTTTAATTTTGTTTCTTTTTTTTTTACAGAAAAGAATATTTTATTACAAATCTTTTTGTGCATTTTATTGAATATTTTTTTTTTAATATACTAAAATATATTTAAAATTTATTTATTATAAATAAGTTCGGTCTTTTTTGTTTTATTAATTTTGGTGTTTTTTTTTTTATTTTTATTATTATTTTGTATACTTATATTTCTAATTTTTAATAATTTTTTTAATTGCATTTTATTTATTGCTTTTGAATAATTTCACCTCTTTTAGTGATAATTTTTTATTTTATAAACAAATTAATAATAATAATAATTAAAATTTTGATGAGATCAATTTGAAAATATGCCAAAATGAGAAACATTTTTTTTTTTGGGAATTTATATTCTAATTTTATGGAATATTGAATTTAAAAATTGACCAAATTTTCTTTTATTTGTATTCATTCTAATTAATTCTATGTCAATTGTTATGGGGAAAGGGAATGCGTTTTGCTTATCATCATTTGAATCAATTTGTAATCTTATTTTTATTTTATATCTTTATTTGTAAATTGGAAATGATTTATGTTTATTTTAAGGGGATAATTCAAAGTTATTTTATAAATTCATATTTTTCATATAATGATAAAAAAAAAAACTCTTATATTAAAAATTTTACAAAATTTGTGACTGTGGTATAATATAGTTTATTTTATTTTTTTTTTTAATATATAATACGGTTAAAATATTGCTTATAATATTTATTGCATAATAAATGTTTTTCTATACAATTTGGATTGGTTTTTTTTTCATTTTATTAATAACATTTATAATTTTTTTTTGAATTATTATAGTTTTAGATAATAATAAAAAAAAAGAAAGATTTGTATATCTTATGCTTTTAATTGCGACTTCAATCCATTTAAAGGCACTATAAAAATTTATTATAATATTTTTTTTAAATTTACAAATAATTTTATTATTTTGTATAGTATTAATTCAATAAACAGATGTTATTTATAATTAAATTTATTCACTCACTCACGCACACACAAAATTTAATGTTGGGAATAATACAAAATGCATTGTATTATCATAAAATTTTTAAATTTCACTAGCTATATTTGAATTACAAGAATTTTACTGCAGTCTTATTCAGTTGTGTTTTCATTTTTTTTTTGCTATTATATTAAATATATCAATTACTGTTATATAGTTTATAGCAATGATGGGGAGGAGAGATCGTTTTATATAATTATATAAATATTTTAATATAATTAATGCAAGGAACTACAAATAATTTGGAAAAAAAATTAAAATAAATTTAGTGTAAATTGATAGTGTTTTTTTTGTTTTGTTTACTGAATTAGTATACATTTTTTTAGATAAAATATTAGATATAGGAAAATAATTCCTTAGAGATTTTATTTTTATTTATAATTAATTAATTAATTTAAGTTATGGTAGATATAAGAGAAATCGATCATAACTGTAATCTACTATCATAGTTTTCATCACCAAAATTGTGATCGTCTTACGGACGTCCATTAAAAGTGGGAAAAACGATTTTTTTTTTGGTGAAAAATAAACTATGCGATCTTTTATTATAAAATAAAGTTAATTTTTAAGTAAAATTAAAATTTATTTAATTAATCTAAATAAATAAAATTAAAATTTAATTTCCTGTTAAATCGATTTCGTAATAGGTTCGAATAAAATCAAAATCATTAATGTAATTATAATATTGTAATAATTACAAAATAATTTCAATTAAATATAGTAAAAAAATTAAAACCATTATTCGATAATAAATTTCAAATAAGTGTAAGTAATAATTATTAATTTGTTATATAATTTGTTTATAACAAAAAATAAACAATATTTTAAGAAAAGATATTTTCTTATTTAAATGAAACTTATACAGAAGCGAATATTGGATGTTGGGAAGGGAATTTGAAATTTTTTTATTAATTAGTTTACCAATTAAAAAAATAAAATTAATAAATAACCCTGTAATCGTTCGTAATCGCATTGAATGTTTTGAAAGAAAATTAAAATTGTATTTTCCATATTTTAGTTAATAATATAATATATGGGTATAATATTGAAATTAGATTAAAATTGATTACTACTTTTGAGTTTATCTTCGTGTCAACAATAAATAATGCTTTTATTTAACAACATCATAACAAATTAGATGCGGATGAGCGAAGTGAAGTTATTAAATACTATATAAATACAATTATCATAAGAATACAAACGGAAGGATAAATACAATCATAAGAATTTTAAGGAATACAAAGGAAAATGGTTTTGAAATTTTTTATACATTTACTTATACCAAAAAACTCGAAACATTATTTACTGTTGACAAAGTAATATAAGATAAAATTACTTAATATTGCTGTTGAATATAGTTATTAAAAAAGTGTATTTATAGTAAAAGAAGTGAAAATTGGGCGGATTGTTTAATTTAATTAATTTTTTTTTATGTTAGATTAATTACTTAAATATATAAATGTTTTTCATTCTTTTCATTACATTTTGTTTTTACAAATATTTTTCAATATTATATTTATAAAATATTTATGTAATGACACACATATTCTTCATCCATCCATCCATATGCGGGAGATTTATATTTCGATTAAATTTTCTAAAATTATTTTACATTGCTATAATATATTCGAAAAATATTCTTATTTAGATATAAAAAAGGGAAATAAAAATTCCTATTCCGTTTAAAATGACATAACAATGCGAATAAATGTATTAAAAAAGTATAGTTAAAATTATTCATAATAGAAAATATTCATTTTTTCCGATGACATTGAAAAAAAAACACCCCAATGTCAATTATGTTGATAATAATTATTATTCATGATAAAGCGATTTGAAGTAAAGAAAAAAAAAACCAACAACATGTCATTAAACTGGACATTGACATTGTGGAAATTCTATGCGATGACCAAACTATCAAATAATATAATTTATCGAAACATGCATAATCAAAATAAACATTTCATAAGGGAATAGCACACAGTATTTTATTATACTACGATAAATTAATATTATTGGTGTATCCAATTGTATATCTATATATGAAGAATATAATTTAGGTGTGTTTATCTATTTAATAAAAAAAACAAAAATGTTTAAGTATAAAAATAATACTATGTATATAATAATATTTAAGAGTGGTTGTTTATATAGATTTTTAATTAAGGTAATTATTCATAAATATATTGATTATACTTTTATTAACATTGTTCTGTTTTAATTTTTATTCATTTTGAATATAATCAAAACAAAAAATAAAACTGGGAGGATATTTGTGTTTATTTAAACAAGTGATGAGAGATTAATAAAGTTTATTTTTATTACAAAATGTATTATATTTTGATATATTAAAAATTAATATTTTTATTCTTTTTGAAATTCATGTCAACATTTAAATGATATTTAATTCAAAAAGAACACATTATATTATTATTATAATAATTATTTATAATTCATGAATCCTATTTTTAATTATACTGAATATTCTTTGTTTTTTTTTTTAATTAATTTATAATTACAATGAAAAATATTATTATTTCATTCAAAAAAAAAATATACATAGAATGAGAAAATAATTCAAAACTTTATCGAGAAAATGACTTAATTTATTTTTCTGTAATAATAGTCGATGGATTTCCAATAGTAGAACCAATTTTTATTGATCGTGATTTATCAATAATTAATTGTTCATCTTTTACCTGTACATTTTTCATTTCGTTATTTAATAATTCATTTTCTATATTCTTAACAATTTTATTATTAGAATTGGAACTTACCATTATCGATGATGTTGATGAGGTTTGGACCGCTGTAATAGTCGTAGAGGATGTGACAACCACAACCGATTGTGGTGTTATTGAATTTAATTGTTTTTCATTATTATTATTAGTTGTATTATTATTAGTATTTGTTTTATTTGATTTTTTAAATGAATTTGAACGATTTTTATCTTTTTGTTGTGATTTTTCCGATTTCTCTTGCTTACTACCTTTATTATTAGTATTATTACCATCGTTATTCGATGAATTTGATGATGATGATGTTTTCGATTTAATAAATGGAAATATATTATGACATCCATTTGGTAAAAAACTACCCAATTTTTCTTTTTTTGTTAAACTAGGAGATGATACGGTTGCTGTTACTGTTCCAGTTGTTGATGATGCAGATAATGATGATGGTGGTGGTAATGATGTTTTATTTAAAGAAGATAATGTATTATTAATTGATGCGATGATGGATACTGTTGGTTTTGTTATAACAGGTATTTTTGATGGTGTCGTAGGTATTGTATTCGTTATTATTGCCGGAGCCGTTGTTATTGTCGTAGTTGTTGTTGTTGTTGGTGTCGTTAAATTTGCCGTAGTAGCATTTACAATCAAATTTTCTCCATTATTTATCAAATCCGATGATTTATATGGTAAATTTTTTTCTGCTTCACCATTTGAAATAGACAACGTTGTTGTTTCATTGCATATAGCATCAACATTATTTTTAATATTAATATCATGTGTGGTATTATGATAATTACGAGCATTCATAATTGTATTATAATCGACAACTAATTCATTTGGATTTGTACCATTCATAATATTATTACTATCCCGTTGATCAACTATTTTTTCATTTATACAGCCATTTCCATCTATATATTGATGATTAGCAGATTCCTTGTATTGTATGTGATTTTGTTGGTCTTGTTCTTGACGTATTTGATAGTATTGTTGTTGTTTTTGATATTGCTGTTGATGTTCGTACATCACCGTACCCCCTTCAAATGACATTCGTTCATGATTATTAGATCTGTATGCAGATTCTTTTTCACGTTCACGTTTCACTTGAACAGCACTCCAAACATCTTTTAGTTCACCAGCTAAATCACGATCTTTTAAAACTTCCGGTTGACTATTAAAATTAAGAATTATTTATAATTAAATTTTTTACTTGCATTTATTGGTGAATTGAAATAAAATTTAAATACCGTATTAATTTCAAGCCAGGATTCATGGCCTCTACAAAATCGCACATTAATTCAATTAATGCTAATTTATCCTGTAATCAAATAAATTTTCGATTATTAATTGATTTATTAGAATAAAGAGAATTGTTATCGTAATTGGAGATCTGTAAGGGCTTTTTTTATTTATATTTATCCAAAAATCATTCGGAAACATAAACGAATTACTATACTAATTTTAATCCAATATTTAACAAATCCATTTAAACAATATAATATAGCATATGCTTAAAAGTAATAATAGATAGGTGAATTATATAAATAAAGAATATTTTTTAATTATTTAATTTCAAAAATAATATAATAAATAAATCAACAAATCCAAAATAAACACATATAAGAAAATTGAAATTTATACATCTTAATATGACCATAATAGAGATTATATATAGTATATACAAAAATAATAAGCAGATGAAAACTCTTGAAAATTTAATTAAATTTGTAGATATAGAAGAAGATAAAAAATAAACGTAAAGATTTCATAATCATTTCCAGTACCGATTATTATTATAAAAAAAATATAAAATAAATTTTATAACGTTTCTTATTATGCAATCATCATTCATTATTATAAGAGAAAATATATATCTATCTATATACATATAATAATAATAATAATAATATTTATATAAATTAACCCAGATTTTCCGCATAAAAGAATTTTTTGAAACTGTGTATAGTTTCTTTTATATTATATATATGTATAATATATAATTATATACACAAATGCATAGTTAAATAATGTGTAGAAAAACTAAAAAATCTAATACAAAAATATATTCCCTATGAAAATTAAAAAAAAAATAAAAATACACACACCTACCAAAAAAAAAATAAATAAATAAACAAACATGCAAATAATAATATTGATTTTTTGCTTTATCGTTTTTTTTTTAATATTAATCGAGACGAAAATCTGTGGAAAAACCCTAATATAATTTATAATGAATGATGAATCATCATACCTGAACATCTGAACAATTTCTTTTGATATCCTTTAAAATAGTTGGATTTGCCATAACGGCATAAATAAATTGTGGTGAACGTAAATTTGAGGAATGTACCTGTTAAGAAAAAGTAAAATGAATGAAAAGCATTAAAAAAACATAAACCAAAATATTTATATTTACCCTCATTCCACCATACAATGGTATTGGATCACTTGATTGATCGGGCATTGCAATTCTTATCCAACTCATTACATTTATGAAAATCTCTTGACCATCAAAAGTAACATCTTTTATGCACATATGCGGTTGCGGTGGATTTTTAAAATAATGAAATTTTCTTATAGCCGGCGGCCGATCTTGGGTTTCAATTTGTAATTGATGTTCGGTTAATGGTCCACGTTGTTGTTGTTCCATTATTATACCATTACCATTATTGTTGTTATGATTATTTTCATGATTGTTGTTGTTATTATTATTATTATATGATGTTATTGTTGTAAGTTGCAATGGTTGAGAATTATTATTTGTAATAATGGCACCTTCATAACTTGGCGAAGACATTTTTTTCTATTTGTTTTTTTTTTATTGCAATGAAAAATGTCTAGTTTTAAATAAAATGAACACACGTAGCTAATCACAACGTTATTTTTTAATTTTTTTTTTATATATATTATTACACTTTCACTAAATATAAATAATAGAATTAAAAAAAAAAAAACTACACACAAAAAATATGTGTAATAAGTTTTTTTTATTTTATTTAATTTTTCCAATATTCATTTCAATTACTATTATAATTTCAATGAAAAACTATTTTTGATTATGGAAAAAGAAAATTAAATTCAACGACAGAATTCCTTCTTTTATTTTTTTAATTTTTTCTTTACCACCACATAATAAAATAAAAACAAATGGAATAGTTTTTTTTTGTCTTTTATTTTTTAGTTCGGTCTTCTTATTTTTATTTATTTCAGGTTACCGATCTCGGTTTCCATTTCTGTCGTCTCTGCTGCTACTGCTATGTATTCAGTATTTTGTGTATTGTTATTGTTGTTTGCTTGCATGAATTGTTGAAGCGTTCGATGTGTGATTGCTGAGTTGTTGTGTTTTTGTTGTTGTAAATTAATATATTTGGTTGAATATTGAATGGATATTAACGTGACAGATGGTGTTACATTTGGTATGTATACCACGTATACCAAATATATGAATGATAAAGACAAAATATGTAATTGAGTTGGGTGCGAATGAAATATCAATATTTAGTCGGTATTAAAAAAAAATTAAACACAAACAATAAACAAAATTGAACTGTAATAATTTTATAATAATATAAATTATTATTTATGTCTTTATTTATACAAACACACACATTCCCTATATAATGTATTTAATTAATTAATAAATAAAACACAGTTTTGTTTAGATTAAATTTATGACTCTATTTTTGGAGTTTTGTTTATTTTACAAAAAACTTTTTTTTTTAATTTCTATTACAACAAAATATATGTTTGTTCTTCGTTTGCCGTCTTTTTTTTGTTTTGATTTCAGAATTGTTATTGATATTGTGTATTCATTTGTTGTTATTTTCATTGATATCCCCAACTCTTTTGCTACCATTTAAATTTTTTTGTTACTATTTTACAGGTTTACCAATGTAAATATAATGGATTTACTCTTTTACCATATTTTCAAACCGTATGATTTTGTTGTAGTTTGTACATTTTTAAGGTTTATATCTACAATGTTAGAAATTGTGTATATATATTTATACACTATAGATTGAGATAATTTAATATTATCTAAACATTTTAAGTTATTTTTGAATTGTTTTCCAATTTCGTTGTAAGAAATTCGGGTTTTTTTTTAAATTTTAACATTTTAATAAGTTGTTATTAAATTAATAAATTTTATAAATATTATTCTAACTTTTTATTATAAAATATTTTATTATATAATTAATGGTGATCAATAATAATAAGTAATTAAAACAATCAATTATAAAATAGCTTTTTAATTCTCAAAATAACTGGATTAAATTTTATGAATTCTCTAATTTTTAAACAATTCCTTAGGAATAAATGAGATTTTTAGCAGTATAAACATCTCATTTATTGAATTAAAAAATAACGAATTAACACAAAAATAATTCGACAAAAAAATTGATCAATTTATATTATATTTATTCATTTTAATCCATATTTTATTCTTTTTTATTATAAACCGATAAACCGTATTATTATTAAATTATTCATAATTATAATTAATTTTATTAATCATTTTAAAAATATGTTTTTAAAATCAAATAATATATTTTGATAAAAATAAAATACCCAATTTTATTTTTCAATTATTATACATACAATATGATATAATAATATAATGTTTCAAACATGATTTTCTTTGATGGGATTTGTGGTTTTATTAAAAGGATTCTTCATAATTCTATGTTGTAATTTAACAAACAACAAAAAAAGTTCTTTGAAGGTCAATAAATTTGTTTATTATCAATATATTATATATATTATTTCAATTAGATATTTTTTTTTATAAATCGAATAAAAATCAATATAAAGTTTCCCAAAATAAAACTCTTAAATATTTTTTATTCACATATTTTATGAAAAGAAAAAAATTAAGCACTAGATCACGACTATTTTTTTGGTTTTTTTATAGATTTATTTTTCTATTAAAATTTTATTAAATCTTTCGTTTATGTTAATTTTTTTATTATATATGATATATAAAATGTGTCTTTTATTGTATATATATATTCTTATATTTAAGAGTATAGGATGATGGTTTTGGTAAATGCGGGTTTGAATATATATGATGAGCAATATATATATATATAGCTTATTATATGTTAATCTATTATTTTTTAAATATAACTTTTTATTCCTATATATATATTTATTCGTATTAATGCGAAGAACATTCCTTATTATTTAACAAAAAAACCTGTTTGTAAAGGAACGTTAAAAAGCATCAGCTGAAATTAAAATTTTTAAGATCATTCAAGAAGTTGATCAATAACCTAATTGAACCATGCATCATATTAATTCGCCCAGAAGCTTATCAATGGAAAAGGAATACATAATAATATGTATGATTATTATAGTATAGAATATATATGATGTTTGAACGACTCATCGAAATTTAATCAATCTGATCTCTTTGTATTTTTAAAAAAATATTCGTTGTAGTCTTGATAGGTTAATGATCTAATTGAAAAATATATTCTATAAGAAGATAAACGAAAAAGAATATTAATAATATAAAGAAATATTAACCAAGAAGAATACAATTTATTAATCACATTAATAAAAATACACGGTTTTTGAAACAATAATAATCCATCGGCGATGAACTAGAAAAACTGGAAATTATATTATGTGGTGGTGGTATTTTAATGGTTATTATTATAATATATATATATATATATATATTTATTTTATTTTACCAGCTTCGTTAAATATTAAATGGTGACTTAATTCTTAATATATCCTTTATATATAATATTCTGATTGTGTGTTCTATTATCATTATTATTTTTATGTTATTTTTTGTTAATATATTCTAAAATAATATTATTTAATAAATTGATAGTTGTAAAATTTCGATATAAAATTTAATAGGAGGATGTTTACGTTAAAAAAATGATAGATAGAAATATGAGATCCATGCGAATTTGTTTTGTCTTTTGGATAATATTCTTTGTTCTGAAGTTTAATTTATAGAATTTATTTTAGATTACATAATATGTTTTTCATATTTTAATGATTAATATAATTAAATATACGATGTATGACAAATTAATTTTTTTGTTTTTTCGAAATTTATTAACAATAAATATTAGTTTTAGTAAAAATCTTGTAATTTTAAACAATAGAATTTTAAAAATAAAATAAAATGTTAATTTTTAATATTGCGTGATTTAAATAAAATATCCTATCATATCTATCTATATGATAAACAATAAAATATATTATTATGCTTATTTTTAAATAATTTGCGTTTTTATCCATTAATATATAAAAAAAAATATCGTGCGAAATCGATTAATAATAAATTAAAAATATAATAGAATAATTATTTATAATCATCATCATGGATATAAGCATATATTAAAAGATTTCCATATATATATAAAAAAAATTCTTTATACGATCACTTGACATATTTTTCGTTTGTTATTTTTTAATTAAAATTTGCGTATTTTAAATATACTCTAATTAATTTCTATACATCACTTTGCGTTAAGTTAAATAATTGAATTGTTATTGAACAAAAATTGATAAATTAATCAACAAAAATAAACATCATCATATTTAATATAATAAATATCGTGATCTATCTTAAAAGATGCATCAATGTATATTTATTTATTTTTTTTTTATAAATGGATATTTTGTTTTGTCTTTGAGGATGATGAATATTTTCCAAGTTCATTATTTAAAATTGCATATATATAGATATATATAATGTATTTTGGAATATAATAATAAAATATTTTAAACTATTAAATTATACACATGTGATGATATAAATCTTAATCTTAACATTTTTAATAATATTTTTTGCTAAATAAAAAAAAACATATACATTTTTGATGATAGGATTTAATTGAGAGTTTTTAAACCAAAAATTTATTAATATATATATAATAATGAAACAAAAATGTCACAATATATAATGCATTTTTAAATTTTGAAAAAATTAATTCAAAGAAATTTATTTAATAATATTTTTTGCATTATTTGCATTTACGCAATTATACAATTTATATTATGTGGTTATAATCTCATTGAAAAATAAATTGTAACTTTGTGAAATTTATCTTTATAGATACGTTTAATTTTATAAAATAAATATTTCAATCGTAAAAAATATTTTTTTTTATTTCTTTAAATATTTAATTTATTATGATGAATATTTTTTTTAATTATTTTTTTTTTTTTGGGAAGACACCGAATTAAGTTATTTCTGTGTGAATCATTTATGCATTGTATTGGTTTTGTCCCCGCAGGTATGAATTGATGATATAATAATAAATTATTCATATATATAATTATTTAATTTATATGTGATTTGAATTTGTAATTTATCATAAATAATTTAAATTACATTCTGCTAAATAAATAAATCATTATAAATATAAATAATCTTTAAAAATATTTCCAAATGAATTTTTCGGGTAATAACATTTTTTTTTTTAAATTTGATTAAAATTATTGAAGACACGTCATCAACAATATCAAAATCATTGAAATTCTATATTGTTGATAGAATTCTATAGAAATATATCGATTTTATATACTTTTTAAATGGACTTTATTGATTCATTATCTCTGGAAGAATGATTTCAAACTATTTAACTATTATTTCATTTTTTTTATTTTATTTATAGACATATGCTTTACGACTACTAACTTTATATTCATTATATAGAAAATAAAAGTGCTCTATTATTAAATGATCTAATTGAATATAATTATCATATATACAAGAGTAATTGTATTTAAAAATAAAATTAGAAACAATAGAAAATATTCTATATACAGTATATATAATTAAAACCACTATTCTTTTTAATCAATACTAATTGTGTTAATCTTTAAAAACCTATTTTTATAATATGATAGCAAAATAAACAAACAAAACAAACAGAAAAATATTTTCAATAAGTTTTTTTTTAAATATAGTTATATATAGTTTTTAATTTACTTGTGATGTATTTATACTAATATATATTAAGGTATGTAATACCTTTTCATATATTCATTAAATAATAATCATAATCAATTTGAATTGATCTTATATATATAATTAATTTAACATATATTTGTTTTAAAAGTTAATTTTTCCTTGACTTATATATTAGATAACTTTTATTATATATATAGAGAGATCTTATATAAAATATGTGTTATTTATGCGGCATATAATATAACGATCTTCTCTACATATCGGTATTTAGAACATATTTTTGTAAAATATATACCTTAGATATATAATTATAGAACTTAAAATTATTAATATATATTAAAAAGTGGTAATTACATATGTAAAAATAAAATATAATATAGGCTGCGTATACACAAACCTATATAGTATATAATAATTTTCCTGTTAATTTAAAATGAAACGCATTTTGTAATAAATACATTATTAGTACTTGAAATATTTTACTATGATATTTATTATATGTTTATATTATTGATTTTATATTAATATTTTTTTTTTATATTTGTTTGATTATACATATGAATAAGTGTATATATGTAAAAGAATCGCTGTATAAATGAATGTATTATTTATATATTTTTTTGCTATTCGTTCTGTCTCGCAACTTTACTCGATTGGTATATCTTATTAAAAAAAAACAAAACATCAACAAAGTAATTATAAATATTTAATTTTTATATATGGTACATTACATATTCATTATATATTCATCTTGATCTTGTATATATATACATGCATACAATGACGATCTCAACGAAGGTTGAAATTTCACAAATAAAAACGGGTCGCCTCACATTTGAGGGTTTCTTTCAACGATTGATAATTTTATTTTTAATATGGATAAAAAGAAGAGGTCTCTAAAAAAAAATAATCTTTAAATAAGGGATATGAAAACGATTTTCCGGTTAAAAATAAAAAAATAATACCAATCACCAAAATATTGTTAAGACCGGGACTGCATATACCTATATATATATAAATACATATTCATATTATTGCTTCGTGCTGTGCTTCATCGTTCTGATCCATAAATGCAAATATATATATTTATTATGTACATATCATGCGATGAATACATTTTAAAAACATTTACTTATTAACCATTGTATATGTAAATTAAATAAATTATATATGATATTGATTTTGCCTTTTTTGTAATAAAATTAACATATATATCTTTATCCAGAAAAACGATTGATTGTTAAAAATTTTCTTTTGTATTTCAATTTGAAAAACAAAAAATTAATGAACACTTTTATATATGTGGAATTTGAACCCCTATATTCAATTCATATAGGTTAAGCATTTTTTCAACCGATTATGTTGACCAATTATATATCCACCAATTTGTATATAGTATACAAAAAATACAAAAAAACTTATATTATACAAAACGTAAACAATTAAAACTAGACACTAATTAATTATATTTTATTAATAGTATAAAAAAAAATTTTATTTAGTCAGTCGTATAGATTATAATAAAATGTAGAGAAAAAAAATCAGTAAGATCAATTTACTTATTATAATTTATAATACAAATTTGATGAACCTTGAAATATTTTTTGCTATAAAATTGCACATCTTTTATGTATATATATACTATATAATATAAGTATAAATATTAAAGCATCCAACAAACGGGTTATTATATCTATAAAAAGGTATATATAAACAATTTTAATTATAATTAATTATTATTATATTATAAATAAAAAGAAATATAAGAATTTAAAATAAAAAAAAATCACAGAGGGATCAAATCGTATCGAATTGTGCGATTAATATATATACAAAAATATAATTAACATATGATATTTAACTTTTTTATTTTTTTTTTATTAATTAGGTATATTTTTATTACTATAAATTACTTATTTTATAGATTATTTTATTTTTGGATAATTATTCCTATATATTTTTGACTATAATAATTATTATTATTTAATAAAAATATTTTTTGATTATAGTTATTAAGAAATTCTATTGTATTTTGTTACATTTATCTCTAAAATCTATAAATTCAATGACATATTTTTTTTTGTAAATCGTTTGATATATAAAAAATGATTTAAGTAATTTTTTGTTTTTGATTTTAATTAAGATACAATATAACGGTCTGTTTTAATTAATACTAAATACAATGATTATTATATATAAAAAATATATTATGTTTTTTTAATGTAATTTTTAAAACGATAGTTCTCCAAACCGTTCTTTGGTTTATTTTGGTCTATAAAAAAAAAAGAAAGTATATGATATTTTATTTAAAGGATAATTCAAATGAAACGATAAAAATTATATTATTAAATATATGTTCTTGAATTTTAAAAACATTTCAAAAATAAACTACAATTTAATCATCGAATTACAGCGAATAAATATATATTTAAGATAATCAATATTTGTCATTTTTGCTATGTATCAAAATATTATTATAATTGCATCATATATAATATTTTGGTACAATATAATACCGGTAATAATACTAATGGGAAAAAAAAATAAATAAAATATCTGTGTGATAATGAAAAGTTCAGGGTTATTTTAATTTTTATCTTATATATTCACTTTCAATAAAATATTAATGTCTTTTGTTTTTAGTCGTATTTATTTCATATAAATCATTAATTATAATATATATATATACATTTTTTATAGATATAAAGAAATTAAAAGGATATGTAAATAAGAAATTTTATTATCTACACAATTCCCTTACATATACATAAAATAAATTATTAATTATTCATAAAGAAAATATACATTTAAAAATCTCATTGTTTTATCATCTACATATGATAATATAACTTGTAAAAATCTTTAGAGGTAATTCTACGCAAAATATATACAAATAATAAGAAGTATATGTCATATATATCAAGGTAAAATTTACACCTTTTTTTTCAGACACAATATGCGGTTTATTAACCTTTTATTATGTATAATCATATTTTTGCGTCTTCTTTTTTTAACGACAAATTGAAAAATATTTTACAAATATTATCATCTATATTTATAACGATCACATTATTTATTTCGTATTACACATATATTCATTCCAAGTTAATTAATTAATTTACCAAATTTCAAATGAACCTTTTAATATATATAATATATACGGTATAAGGTTATATTGTTTTACATCATTTTGTGTTTTTGGAGGAAAGAAAAAAAAAACAATTTCAATATACTTGCGAATAATTATTAAATAAAAATATTATGTCATTTAGCAAAAAAAAAATACGATTTTGTAATATTTTGTTTACATAAATTAAAATTGCTCTTATTTTTTATTTATTTCTATTAATATTTAGATCAAAATAAAAATATCGTTTAATAAAAAAAAAGTTATTTATTTAATACAAATACAAAACTACGTAAAAAAAAAGTATTGAAAATGTCATATAAAAATTATATATTAAAATCGAAAATTTATAAACAAAATAAAATTAATTGAATTTCGAAGTTTAATATATATTATATTTTTCTTTTGCTTTTTTTAATACATCTGAAATATTGAAATATTTAATTTGATTTTTATATACAAAAGTCTTTTATATATTATATAATAATAATATGGTTAAAAATTAAAAATTTCCATGATTATTTGAAATATTTTTGGTTTTATGATATTTGAATTGTTGTTTTTTTTAATCAAATTTATTATATAAAATAAATAAATTTATATTTACTATATATAGTAATAAAATATTCTTTTTATGAAAAATACACGTGGATTTATTATATTCAAATTTTAATTCAAAACCCTTTGTATTATAATAATAATCTAATCATTTATTTTATTTTAATTATAGTTATATTTGTATATATACAATTATATAATAGAAAAAAAATATAAATTCTGAATTATCAATAAAAGGCGCACATTCCTCTAACATCTTATATATGATTTTATAAATATTTATCAAAATCATATATTTTATAATAAAATTTAGAAGAAGAAAAAAAATAACAAACTAATTTAATTTAATTTATTTAAGCAAAATTAACTTAAAAAAACAAAAATAACTTGATTTCATATGCAAATTTTTTTTTCTCTTTATAATATGATATTTATTTCTTTTCATTATACAAAAACTTCTTTTATTATATTAATTTTTTTATATATATCATCAACTATATATAGTTAAGTTGGAAACAACTAATTTTTTTTACCTACCTACTTAATAAAAAAAAGAAAAAATACAGGATATTCAAAATAATTCGTAATCAGTAAAAAGACAATTTCGAATTGAATATAGATAGATTAAACCGAGTATTAATTAACATTAATTTAACTTAATTGTTACTGAATAAAACTATAAAAGTTATGAATTTATTTTAATTAAAATCTACATCGATATGAAAAATATTCTGTTCCGACCCGATTTATGCGATAATACTGTTATTTGCTCCTTTAAAAAAAATAGGTATTTGATATATAAATGTATAAAACAACAACCTTTTTAAAGATTAAACTTTATTATATAATAAACATTTTATATACACGTACATATATAAAATATACAAGCTCTTCATATATAAAAAGGTTATTAACATTTTTTTTTTTGCATACAATAATTTTCAAGGTGAAAACTAACAAATTGTTGATAATATATATTTCTTCAATATATATGATTAAGATTTTCTATATCTTCCACTTGATACATATTAATATATGTGGGTGCGGGTGCAAATATATATAAAAATGTTATCATCATTATATTATTATTCTATACATCTGATATATTATAATTTTCATAAAATCATTTTCTTATAAAACAACACACATTTTGAATATGAATTTGCATTGAAATTTAATGGATATTTTTTCGAGGATCCCATTCAAAATTACAATTAACATTGATTTATATATTCAATTTGGTTTTTAAATTATTTAAATGCGGAATATATGAATACAATATTCTTCCTTATGGTTGAATATTCATTGCATTGACTACCGCAGGACAATTTCTTTTTATCAAATTTTCGATATTCATATCAAAAATTTATCAATAGATAGTAGTTAATTTAGAACAATTGAAATTAAAAAAACTTATAAAATAAATATATAATTTTATATACGCCACAGTCTAGACCTTTGCATTCAATTAATATATATACATATTCTTATATAATTAATTATCTTATTAATTTTATATTATATGGTACAAAAAAAATTACATTATTTATGCAGGTATATACACTTGAAAATTGTCTGCATAAGGTACACAAACAAGTTTTCAATGTTTTAATAAATATACTATATAAATAATTAATAACATATTATAAGATTTCTCTGTGAATAATGATGACGATTATATGAATAAATGCAATTATAAATGCCGATTTGATATCACAATTAATATACATATATAAAACTAACTATAATATCATTGTCAAGGTTTTTTTCTTCTGTTGACAATGTTTTTTTTTATGTACATAAATCCAAATGTAATTATTATTTGTATGGCAAAAATTACAATTTTTTTTTATGTAAATCGTAATTAAATTACTATAAGTTATATGATATTTTCTATGTTTAATATATCATAAATTATTATATGTAGATCCAATTTACGTATATGGCTTCTTGATTTATAATTTAACTGAATCTATTATTGTCGGTTTTCTTATATACATATTTATACGAAAAATATCCGTTCATAGATTTTATTTGTTTTAAAAATTGTTAAATAATCTAAATAGAAATAATATATTAATATCATTTATAATTTTCAATTACAACATGCGTATTGATTTTAATGAGTCGCTGAATATTAAACATTTTTTACGCAAATGTTTAGACGACATTATTTATTTTTAAGATTTTTATCATATATATAATAAAGAGTGTATATAATAAAGAGTGTGTATATACAACAATTTATTTCAAGAAATTTATTATATCGTATTGTTTGTGAAAATAACAATAATCTATATTGTTTATATATAGATATTCAAACCTATATATAATCATTTTTATTATCGTACACATTTAAGATTATTTGCAAAAAAAAAAAAAATTATCACATTATATATACTGAACTGTCAACCAAACCCATGTAATAAATAATAATGTTTGATTAATTTTTCTGACAGATCATTTTAATTAAAAAAAAAAGTAATAAATATTCTAATGTTCTTATTTGGTATCGTCGTCATTTAACGTTTATAGAATATGTATAGATGAATGTATGGCTCATTCACTCATTCAAGTGTTAAATTAACATATTTATTAATAAATTGATTGGTTTTAGCGATGGATAAAGAAGATGATCTTGTTTAGACAAATTTAATATTTTATACACTGATAAAAATTAATATTCTTGAATTTGTTATAATGAGATGAGATCATCTTCAGTAAATCTATGTATAGTTATATAAATTAGAAAATTAACTCGATGAAATAGTTATATGAATTTTTATCAAATTTCATAAATCCATTTTCGTTTAAAATATTTGTTATAAATGGAATCTTTCGAGAAAAGTTCTTTTTATTCATTTAAAGGAAATAAAAACTAATAGAAAATAATAATTCAGGACCAATTTCTAATATATTTTCGTTCAGAAGAAAATTCTCTATATGGATATCGAAATTATGATTTAAAAACAAAATAACATAATTCATTTAAAATGTAAAAACTTAACATTTAATCTTTTTTAGTTGACATTCTCATGATGTTTTGCTTTTATTTATTTACTCAAAATATACAGAAATAATAATGAAAATGAAATTTCATATTTAGACGTATTGGTTTTCATGTACACATCAAATCAATCAATACATATATCTACATTATTATGATTACCTATGGTTATATTTTCTTATATATAGAATGTAAATGCTATATATGAACTTGAAAATTAGGTATAACAAGTGTATATTCATCTACAGCATACCAAGAACGTCGTCGTCCAATATAGAAATATTGCAAAAAAAATATATAAAAAAATGTTTTTGCGTGCACGTATTAAATGATATATACTAATTTATAGTTATATATTCGAGATCATGTTTTGTTCTTCATCCTTTTTTTTTTAATTATATAACACTTCGTTCAATAATGTGTGTGACTAATTAATTAAAACACATTTTTTTGCCAAAATTCGTTTTTATTCATCAAGATAGTCCCCTTTTAGGGAGATACAATCATTCCAACGCTTTTCCAATCTTTCGATACCGCCTTTGTAAAACGATTTTTCTTTGCCTTCAAAATAGGCGTTAGTTTCGGCGATTACTTCATCATTTGAGCCAAATCTCTTACCACGGAGCATCCTTTTGAGGTCTGCGAAGAGCCAGTAGTCGCTGGGGGCTAAATCTGGAGAATACGGTGGATGGGGAAGCAATTCAAAGCCCAATTCGTTCAATTTTGCCATCGTTTTCATTGATTTGTGACACGGTGCATTGTCTTGGTGGAACAACACTTTTTTCTTCGCCATATGAGGCCGTTTCTTTGCGATTTCGACTTTCAAACGCTCCAATAACGCTATATAATAGTCGCTGTTGATGGTCTGCCCCTTCTGGAGATAGTCGATGAATATTATTCCATGCGCATCCCAAAATACAGACGCCATAACCTTGCCAGCCAACTGCTGCGTCTTTGGTCGCTTTGGGCGGCTTTCGCCGGCTGCATGCCACTCAGCAGACTGCCGATTTGACTCTGGAGTGAAATGGTGGATCCATGTTTCATCCATTGTGATGTACCGTCGCAAAAACTCCGACTTATTGCGCGTAAACATGTCCAAACAGCTCTTTGAATCATCGGTTCGTTGTTGTTTTTGCTCCGGTGTGAGCAAACGCGGCACCCATTTGGAACACACCTTTTTCATACCCAAATGTTCGTGTATTATGGTTTGTACACTGCCTGCTGATATCTCCAGAATGTCAGCAATCTCCCTCACTTTCACTTTACGGTTGGACATAATGATTTTCAGTGTTTTTTCAACGTTTTCCGGAATAACAGCGTCATTTGGCCTTCCAGTAGATGGAATGTCATCGGTGTCTGTACGACCACGTTTGAATTCGGCATACCAATAACAAATGCTTCTTTTTGATGGAGCAGAGTCCGAGTAATGTTTTTCAAGCCATTCCTGGCATTGAACAGTATTTTTTTTTCATTAAAAAACAATGATAAATCAGCACACGGAATTGCTTTGAATTCATTTTTTTTTAAAACACAAAAATAGCGTCACTTATAGCACTGTAACTTGTAAACAAATGATCTGATTAACATATGATGTTGACAGTAAGCCTAAAAAGGTTGCCAAATGCGAAAAAAAATATTGATTTAGTTCTAGGGACGCCATCTATGTGTCAGTCACACACATTATTGAACGAAGTGTTATACAGAATTTTAAAAATAAATTATATACCTTTTTTTATTAAGTTTAAAAAAAATCAGGTTTTAATAGCTTTATTTTTTAAAGTCGGCATTTCAAAATGTAAATAAATAAAATTTAAGCTACGATCCATAATAAAAATGTTCTAAATATATATATATATATAGATATATCTCTGTTCAGCTGTGTTCAGGTGCATGTGTTTTGTATAATTTTTATATATATATATTGTATATATATGATTAAAAAAAATTATATTTTTCTATAAAAATGTAATCATGCAATAATATATAATATTATTAAGAGGAAAAATGTATATATGTGATGAAGATACAATATTTTTGTGGTTTTTATAAAAATTCTAATTTTGTGTTCTTTTGATGATATTAACATATAGTATAGTAGATGGTTAAAGCCCAAAGGCATTAATATTTTTGAAGGTATATAAAGAAATATATCTCTATGTTGGTAAAAAAATACAGTTTATATTTTTTTAATATAATTTAAAACAATTTTTAACAAAATTAAAATGAAAATATATAAAAATGCATTATGTCAAGTGTCATTTTCGTATGCAAGTGTATAATAAGCAAACAAAATAAAAACCATAACAATAAATCATTTTCAAAACCATTTTAAAATAACTATACCCAACCAAATCGCGTTTTTTTATTTTGTATAATCACATATATCACATACAGGTGCATATTATTTTAGAATTGTGTAAAATTATATATATATATATATATATATATATAATTATATATATAGTTTAAAGTGCATAAAATATTTGCATGCATTTTTTATAATGATAATACAAAAAAAAATAAATTAATAAATAACATTTTTGTGTGGGTGTGGTAAATATACAAAAATAATTCTATTAATTATAATAAATTAGTATATACAACTATACATATTTAGAATTTAATTTTTATTCATTTCAGGACCAGTTTTATCCTTTTGCAGATTAAAGATTTGTAGTTTTATTGTTTGCAGTATTTTACTTTTATATTATTTTGTATTCGTATTGTTATTATAAAAAAGGGGTATTTATATTTATAAAAAAATATACAAAGTTCATCGGATGTATTTTTGAAAAAAAAAAATTAAACTCTATAAAGCAATGAAGTGGAAATTAAATTGTTTGAGTTATAGCCGCTCAGATTGGAAATCGCATATCTTACTTCTTTCGACTATAACGATAAAAAAAATTATATTATTTAGTATTTTTTTTGGTTTCATAATTAAAAATTTGCAAAAATTGTTGATAAAGTTTTGTATACCACCGCTAAAATATCATGAAACTTAAACAATTAAATTTTAAATGAATTTGAATTTGAATTTCAAGTTCTTTTATTTTATTTAATAAAATTTTAATTTTTATTTAATTATTTTAATATTATAATAAAAGAACAAATAAAAATTAGAATATATTTACAAAGAACATTAATTGTCTATTATTTTTCTAAGAATATTAGTATGCAACAACTTTTTATAATTATTATTTCAGCTGTACAAAAATTCATATTTTGAACAAATATATGTACGTCAATAAATATATATATATTGAATTAGATTAAACAATATTTATAATAATGATGTATGTATATACATTGCAAAATAAATATATTTTTCGAGAAATCAATACTCATTATAACACATTTAAAATACAATAAGAGGAAAAAAAATATAGTTATTTTAATATTTTACACCGTATGATCTCATAATCAGTCGTATATACTTACCAAAATAACCGGTAATAAAACAAAATATCCAAATCATATATATATCGATTCGATATATATATTCCATAAATTAATATAACAATGATATTTTTATTTTTGGTAAATTGAATCCTTTTTTTTTTTTTATTTTCGTTATAACAACCAAATAAATTAAAAAAAACACAATAAATAATACATCATCAATGATTGAATTATAATATTAATTTTTATTTATATGTTAATTATTTTAATTTTTATATCAAAAAAAATAAATAAAAATGAATAAATAAATTAATACAACAATAAATCAATAACCTTCTAAAATACAATATACAAAATTTACAGAATTAAATTAAATTTTAATTTTAATATTTTTTGAAAACAATATTTTGTATTTTTACTTAATTTTATTTGTAATATTCATAATTTACGGAAATAATACAAACGAAAAAAATAAAGTAAAAATATTAGATAAAGTGGATGTAGGCCATCTAAAAATTATAAGGTATGTCATCGTACATAATTATATTCAAAAGATTGGCGTCTTAATATTAAAAATTTTAAATTATATAAAATAAGATGACATTTTTTGAGGAAAATAAAGTAAAACAGATAATGGAATTAAATTGTTAAATATAAATTTTTAAATCTTGCAAATATAAAACTATTTGATAGATCATATATAAATAACTAGTTTTATGTTTTTATAATCTTTTTTAATTCATATATTCATAATTATATTATTCCTGAAATGATTTAAAAACCCATTTACGCATTATTTATAGTCAATAATCACTTCATGCAAAATTAAAATGCAAATTTTAAATTAAAACTATAGCATATCGCATAAATATAATATAATAAATTTGGTTTTCTGCTTTTGTTAAACTTAACGAATCAAAAACGATGCTAATATTTCTTGTATATTATAAATTTATAGTATATATATAAATAAGAATGGATATATAGTATTATATAGTATAGACATAGAGAAATAATAATAGATGTGCTAAAAACAAGAATTGTTAAAATCTTTTTTTATATGCATATATAATTAGAATTCAATAAATCTATTCGTGTTTTAAATATATATATATATATTTATTCACATGTCACAGATATATCAATATATATATATATTTATTTATATGCAATGTTTTATATATATATAGAGAAAAATCAATTAAGTTTTGTTTCCTTATCGAATTTTAAAATCTTTAAATTTAAATGTATAACAAGAATATCTATAACAAATTTGATGATGATATATATACATATAGTTTTTTTGTGTTAAGGTTCGATGACCATAATGGAAATAGCAAATAGATGATTTGTATAAAGAATTGTTTAGTATAACAAACAAAAAAAAAGAGTATTTGCCAATAGTTTATATTCACATATGTTTTTTTTATTCTGTTCTATGTTCTATATATATAGAGTGTTGTTATTTTTTACTATGCAAATATACATAAATTTACAATCAATGGATTCGTTTAATGAAATAAATTTCTATAGAATTTTTAGTAATTGTAAAATATTATTAATTCTGACCAAGGATGCAAGCGAGCTTTATTTGACTTTGACTTGCATAGATTGAAATCTTAGAATTATTGCTGTTTATGATTTCATTGAATATCCATCGTATAGTATATTCTTATTTTATATCATTTTATAAAATGACATACACGATACAAATATTTAACAAACAAACTCACCACACATAATTATAATCTTCATCTGAATTAATGCATCGCTTCTCTATATTTGAAAAACATAAATAAATACTTCTTTTGAACAATCTATATATATATATATATATACGAAAAGCAACAATAATAAATGTTGCTTTTATAATTAACTCGCCTTTATCAATTATATACTATAATATATATAGCAATATATTATTATACAGAACAGAGGTATATATTCAAATGTGAAAAACACGATAATAGATGAAATATTCTATACTTTATATATATATTATAACTATTCTATATATAAAAATGTTCTAATAAATCAGTCAATATGTTTTCAATTATTTATGCACGTTATTTGCATATATACAAGTTATTTTTGCATAACAAACAAATGTTTATATGCAAAAATAAAACAAATTATATATTGTTTATTTTTAAGATATAGAGATTCGTTCATATATGCACATATGTTATATGATTATATATATGTGCTATTGTTAGATAAATTGAACATTTTAAAATGTATTCAATTATTGTGATGATGCAGCAAACAACAGCAAAAAAAAAATCATAAATATAAACCCCAGTTCTATTCAATATATTGAATAGATATGTATAAATAATTCTTTGAAATGGTATATTACAAAGATTATTATTATAGTTTATTCTTAAATGAAACAAAATTTCTTAATAGATTCTTTTTGTAAATCGTATATATTTTTCGCGCTATAGAGCATATAATCTAAATGGAATACCAATAAACCATTTCGTTTTCTATATGGATGAATATATATGATTCTTCCGTGATTATATATTTATTCAAGAAATAATAAACAACGACAATTTACTGTTAATATTTAGTTTTTGTATATGCATAAAATGCTATTGTACATATACATGGTATAATATCCAAAAATATCGCAAAAAAAAACTAAAATACAATGAAAAAAAATTTAAATAATTTATTTATTTATATAACAGAGAGTGACGAGACTCAATTTTATTTTTTTTTTAAATTGATACAAAACTTGTAATTTATGGCAATATGTTAAAAAAGACGCAAGAAAAAAAATATGTATGGGAATAAAGTATATAAAAGTGAATTTTATTTTGAACAAAAAATATAAAGAATACCATAAAAAAAAGAACAATCAATTTTTTTTTATTTATTTACATTTATTTTTTGCTTTACAATAATTTTTTACCAATTTTTTTATATATATATATATAGAGAGATGCAAAAAATAAAATATTCTAAATATAATGTTGAATTTTTCATATATGTTATTATTATTATTGATTATTTCAATTTAATATGTTTATATAATTTTTTAAGTTAATATATCACCGAATCATAATAATATATAAAATCTCTATAGTATATATTAATTTAGTTAAAATTATTTAGATCATATTTATGAATGAGATCATTGCGCATTTGATAAACATGTCTTTAATATGAAAATGATTTGTTATAAATGTTTTATATATTTAAATAATATCATTAGAGTTTTGTAAGGTAATAGGTTAAATCTTTAAAGAACCTTTGATCATGCGAGTTTTAAAACTTTTCAAATGTGAAATCATGAAATCATGTAAATCATTTCCGAAATCTTAAATCAACATTATTTTGTTTTGATGCCATTATACAATTTGAATTGAAAATTTTTTCAATGTTATATGCATTTTAAATAATAAATGCTTCTTTTTTTTTTTTTAATTCAAATGCTAAAAGTTTTGCATTAACGCAATCAATTAAAATGCATTTAATAAACTCGTAATTTTATAATAAATTACTAAAATGTAATGTCAAAAACGTAAATATACTATTAAAAATACTTTTAAAACAAATTTTATATATTCTTATAATACATAATAAAATGTTTATAGCAATAAAAATTGAAATTAATTCATCGCATATCTTATTATAAAAAATAAAGAATTAAATTTACGCAATTTAAAAATAAAAACGAAAAGAATCCAGAAACACAAAAATTATTTTTTTTTTCAAATATAATATGATCAATAAAACAAAAATTATATAATTAATTCAAATATAAATTCATTAATATGTCACCGACGAGCGTATATCAAAATATTTACGTGATTATTTATTTGTAGAAACAAAAAAGAACGTTAAAAAAAAATTTTCTTTATTTAAAAAAAAAACACCCAAAAAATATATATTTTATATAATTTATAATAAAATAATATACTTTTTAATATATACATTTGTGTTAGGATCATTCGATATTGGATGATTTTGTTTTTCTTTTCTCGAACATATTTCTGTAACATTAATGTTTATATAATCCTATATATATATATATATATAATAGTAACCTTGAAAGGTCAAGTAAATTTTGATTATTTTTTTTTATTAAATTAAAAAATTTTAATTTATTATCAAAAATTAAACAAGAAAAAACAAAATTGACCACATCAAATAGAAGACGAAAAAAAAACAATAGAATATATCGAAATGATAAATTGAAATAATATCATCATATATGAAAATATATATATAAAATATTATTCATATATTTGTTGGGTATTTTATCGATTTTTAGATATATAATACACATTTATATGATCTAATACACCTTAATTGCTAAAAAAAAAAAATTCCATATAAAATTACTATTAAAATTATATTTATAATATTGAAATTACTATTTTATGTAAAAAAATAGGCGACTCAATTCTATTTTTTATTTTTTTTATCTTAATATACCTATATTATATTATTTATATACAAAAATATCAATTTTTAGCAATATACTATATATATACATACAAATTGATAATATCAACATTTATTTATATTATATATATAGTTTTCTTCTTCATTTAAATATACATATAAATGTATATATTTTTTAACATATATAACATCTTCAATATATATATAACAAAAAACAGGTAGGATACGATCGACGAGTATATTTTTAAAACAATACATTGTTATACTCATCCTCCTATACCTATATATATATATATATGAAGACGATAATATATAATAATATATATACCTACGAAATGATGAAAAATAAATATATATATTTTTTTTTAAATATTGTATAAGTTTTTTTTTTTTAGCACATATAGATAAAACTTCACATCACCACATCATTCATATGTATATATAGTGTAAAATATAAAAATACAAACAAACCAATGGTTTCATATAAAAGCAGTTGTTGATTCAAATTCAAATAATATTTAATCACAAGAAGTGTTGCAGTGAAGACATTTTGTGTTAATATAATTTATAGGATTGATATAGAATTTGTGTGTTTTTTTTTTAATTATTTTAGTTTAGTGAATTTTGAAATTCTTTTATTTAAAGTAATTTTGACTACATAAGAATAAAAAACCAACAATATTTAAAATGAAAGCTTTAATTGTTCTTTTAATGGTATGTCAATAAAAAAATATATATAAATTTGTTTTAGTTTTTTTTATTTATTTATATTTGTTCTTTCTTTATAATTTATGATTGCACATATATTAAACAATTAGTTATTAAAATGAGGAAAAAAAAATGATATATAAAATGACAAATATAAATATCAGTATATTGATTTATTTACGCAATAAGGTGTGAATGTGTTTTTTTTTTGTAATTTATTTATATAACAAAAATTATACGTGAACTTTTTATTATAATTTCTAATTTAATGTAAACATTTTTTCACGTTTTGGTTTTATATTATATATTATATTTATATGAAGGTCAAGTGCAAAAATTATTAATCAGATTCATTCGTTCATTTCTCTATATACATATATATCAAATATAATACTTTTTTTTTTATAGTTTTGCAATATTTACCTGTGTTGTTTATTTATTTACAAATGATTAATAACATACATTTAACTATATATTAACTAAAAAAATAAAAAAAATATGTGTATATAATAGAGAAAATTTTAAAATTTGAATAATTTTTGAAATACTTATATATTTTAAAAATGTTTAGCGATGTCGAGTTCAATGTATTATATATTAAATTGAATATTTATGATATATTATATATATTTAACTTTATTTGTTTTATTATTTTTTTTTTCGCACTTTATTAATTGTTTTTTTTTTTTTTTGGTTTTTATTATTTTGTGTATTTATTAAATTAGAATTTATTTATATGATGTGGTTTTTATTTTTATTATTATTTATTATAAGATCCATTTTATGACAAAAAATTATACCAAAAATTTTTCAATAAAATTAATGAAAAGTAAACATTAAAAAATCAATTAATGTTGATTTTTTTAGATTATATACCGAATATGTTTTACCTAATTTTTTGTTAATTAATTTTTTTTTATTTTCATTCTTTAATTCGATTTATAAACTTTGTTAAGTAAATTATAGATTTTTTATATTAAATTTGTTCAAAAGATCGTAATTATTCTATGTTGGATATAATAAGAATAAATTACTTCTAATTTTAACATTTTTATAACAAAGTTCTTATTCAAAATTATTACACTTTATCATATAATAGAATATATTTTTAATTCATTCTGAATAAATTGAATAAAATAAAAATATTATGATTTATCTTATAATGAGAAACTGGAATAATTAATAATTTTGTTAAATATTAATTGTGATTAAATTACTAAACATTATTTTTGACGATTATCAAATCTATAAAAGAATTTTGTATTGTTTGAAACACAAAGAAAATATTAATGAACCTTATAACTAAATGAAATGTTAGCTATTCATTGTAACAATCAAATTTTTGAAAAAAATGTTGTTATTTTTTAAATTGTTTGCCTTCTTAAAAGCAACTGATCATAAATCAATGTTAACGACTCGAGTCGTCGTTAATTATATCATGTGATTTTTAAATATATAAAAAATATTTTGAAAGTTCTAAATTATATTCAAATTTAATGATGTTTCGAATGATTTCATTTTTTTTTTCATATAAACCTTCAAAGATTCTTAAAACATAATTTACCATAATATTTCAAAAAAATAAAAAATTAAACAATAAACAATATACTATCAAAATTGATGTCATAAAAGAAAAGAAACAAAAATCAATTAAAAATGCAGAAAAAACAAACAAATTGATATTTAATCAAAAACTTAATATATTTAATAAATTTTTGAATCCTTGACATAACCAAAACCAAAAAAAAAAAAAAGATAAGTCCATTATCACGACTTATTTTTATTGTGAATATTAAATATAATTAAGTAAAAGTTAAAACAAACCATTTGATTGCAATGTTATTTTATTGTGGCTTAATCAATGTATTTTATTTTTATATATAATAAATAACATTTTAAAATTTAAAATCAATTTAATGATTTAATTTTGTCATCTTATAGAGTAAATTTTATGATTTACTAAATTTTTTTTTATATAAAATTTATATTTTTATATATTGCAAGTTTTTTTTTTATTTTATGGTAATTTTTTTCATTTTTGCAATATAATTTCTTAATCTTTCTTTGTTCTCATATGTGCAAAATATTTTTTAAGCGCCATTAAAATTCATAACATCAAATCGTATTCTATATACTGATATATGCGATCTAACTTTTCAATATATACAAAACAAATTGAATATAGTTTCATCAAAATGGTAACAAAACGATTCTGTTGCAATACTAATTCGTCATATTTTTAAATTCTAAAATATTATCAAATTCCAATCGCATATATTTAAAAAAAATATACATTAACATTTATGATGGTAGTAGCAATGAAATAAAGTACATACTATATCTGATGACGCATTTATATACGCTATAAGATCTATATAATTCTTCTATATATAGCAATTAAGCCAAATTTCACCTTTAATTTGAACTCTTTATATAATTTTAAGTTTTTTATATAACTTATAACTAATATAATATTATTCAGATATAATGCCAAGATATAAAAATTATGCAATAAAGATGTATATATTAACCGTGAAACAAAACAGATATTGTCTGTAATTTTTTGTTTTAGCAGAACATCTTCAGGCGGTTTTTGTTCTAAAGAATTTTTATATTATAAATATTTTGTTATATTGCAAATAATATATAAGTATAATAACGAAAACGCGTTTAATAAATAAGTTATAGGTTTTTTCTATATTAAAAAATTCTAAATCATTTTCCCAAACTTATAATCTTATACATATTTATAATTTTTTTTTATAATATATATTGAATAAATGACGAATAAACTGAAAGAAGATGGAAATAAATCCTCAAATATAATATATAGAATATATTATTATTATATTATATATATACATGAAAAAGACGCACTTAAATCCACTTATTTTGATCTAAAATTCTTATTCTAATATATATATATAAAATTCATTCAATCGGATATATACAATTTTTTTTTCATGTGCTTATATTACCATTTTAAGTCGCATCTTCTACAAATATCATGAGATGATAGATACAACATTTTTATTTTGTTATACTCTCGATTGATATACAAATTTCCAACAATATAAAATAGCAAAACTTTAAAATAATATCTATAATTTATTTTTTCTGGTTAAAATACAGATTCATTCATTCACCTTAAAAGTTATTAACTTATTTAACTGTTTAATTATACAAGTACAAAATATCTACCTGTCTGTAAATATGTAAATATGTAAATATATATGGTAAATGATATATGATGTGAAATGGGATTTTTGTTTTATTTCGTTAAGAAAAAAATATATTTACCATTACAATAACAATAAAATATTAATATATAACTATATACTCATGTATCGTGATTCGATTATTAATTTATTAACGTACTAACAATTATTTAAATATATATTACACACTTAAATTGTTTGTTGATGATCGGTCACTCATCGTCGTCTCGATTTTATAGTTTGATATATATAAATAAATGATATGGAAAGATATAGAATTATACATATGTAGTAAATATCAACAACAAAAAAATAATTGAGATTTATTTAAATTTATAAAAATTATTTACATATCTGAATGAATCAATGAATGTTTAAATGCAAATTAAAATATTGAATAAACAAAATAACATTTCTACTTATATTTATTATTCGTGTCTATTTATATTTATCTTTTGTTAATATTATTAAAATGAATGAAGATTGGAAATTATTTGCAGACATTTCAGGATTATTTTCAAATACGTTACAATGTAAAAAACACGAAATAATTGAAAATTCTTATTCATTTAATTATTATTTATTTACATATACTATTTACATATAGTAACAAAATTTTAGATTAGACAAAACAGGAAATTAGCTGATATATTATACTTTCGTAATTGTTTTATATATGCGTTTTATTTGTTTTATAATAATAAGAAAAAACAATACATATTTATTTGACAACAAATTAACAGATCAATAAAAATAAAAGTAATTTTTAATTTTACATACAGAATGACATAAATCCAATGCCATATATATAAATATTAGTCAGACAACATTTATCATATATGAAATGTTTGCATAAATTACAGAAAACAAAAAAAAAGTGTCATCATTTCAACACCTTTATTAACATTTCCTTCCTTCCTTCCTTTTAACACACACTATACTTCTATATACATTTTCAATAAAAAAATAATTCAATTTACACATTCAATGAAAAATAAAGATATCAAAATATTGTTTTTATAAAAAAAAAATAATAATTAAAAAATTCTTTTTCATGTAAAAGAAAAAAAACACACAGAATATGTGTAATTTTCTCACACTCAACCGATTTTTTCGTATATGTTTTTGTTATACTACAATTATAAAATTTCTTAAAAATATACGCATCATCCATTATCGATTTCATCGCAACGGGTATATATACCAAACAAATAGATTATTAAAAATATGCCATCAATGTCAATAATTTAGCATATTTTTTTTTTTATGAAGGTTTAATAATTATATTATATATAATATAAATAACAATAAATGAATATATAAATAAAATCAAAATTGTATAAGCCACAATAATTATTATATAAAATGATGATGCCATTATATATATATATATCTATATATGATTTAAGAAAATAAGAATTTATAATTGATATAAAATTTTATAATTTATTTAAATTATATTATTATTTTGTATTTTTTTTTATTTACGCACAAAATTAAAATTTGTCTCACCATTTAAATATTATTATAATATCGTTTGTTTTTATATATAAATTTTTTTTTAAACAATAATATATTATAATAAAGAAATAAATAGAAAATCAATAATAATAAAATTTGCATGAAGAAGTGTTAAAGAAATATATTATGCTTTAATTTAAATGTTAATGTTTGCATTCATATACATTTGAAACGATAACGAACATGTTTAACTTGATAATTTAATATAGACCAATTGAGTTTTCTTAATATTTATTGTGGTACATTCAAAAATTGACTGTGATGATTCAATTTCATTTTTATTTTTTTTTATATATACCATTCAAAATGCATGGAAATGACCAACTCAAGGTTTTCCATACTCCATTCCATATATATATATTTATTTTTTGTATAAATTCATTTCATTCTGAACTATTTTGATTTATTTATTTATCCTAAAAATAGAATTCATATTTAAAAGCAAAAAGAGGAAAAAATTAATCCCATTTTAAATAGTATTTATTATTTAATAAGAAAAATAAATAAATCATTTTTAATCGTCTTAAACAAAATAATAATTAAAAATGATTATATTAATTAGAATCGTAAAATTAAATTATTTTATGCATATAATTTATGATATTTTACTTAAAATATAATCTGATAATTTCATTTAAAAAAGAATTAAAAAAACATGCTAAATACATAACAAAGTATTTTATATTATTTAACAGAATTTTAGTTAAATGTATATAATATATATTCATTGACCTTTCGTAATTAGATTAATTTTTTGTTTGTACATAATACAATTTAAAATAACAATGTATACTGCATATAATGGACATTTGTGATATTCATTAATATGATTTTATTTTTTTTTTCAAAGGTAATTCCATCATTAATTTGTGACCGTGTTGTATTATTGGATTTATCACCAGAAGAAGCACAAAAATATATTAGTAGTAAAAGTTTACAATTAAATTATGCCCGATTATTAGCCGAACGTTCATTAACACAAGGAAGCTATGATGGTATCTATCATAAGGGAAAATTAATTGAAGCACCTGAAAATTTTTTGGAACAAGTATATGAAGCAAATCAATTTCATGGTCAAGATGGTCTTGGTCGTGCTATGTTCGGTTATAGTGACTGGAATCAGGGTCGTCTAGAGGCACGCAATGTAAACGGTGAAGTACGTGGATCATATCAATATGTTGATCCATATGGTGAAAATATTTTGGTAAGATTATTTTGTATATTATTATTTAAATTAAATATATTTAAAATAAATACTAATTATTTACTATATAAACGTATATAGGTAAACTATTGGTCAGATAGTTTGGGTTTCCATCAACAAGATAATCGTCCACGAATTTTACCGGAACCAGTAACTGAAACACCAGAGGTGCAAGAGGCACGAGCCATACATGAACGTGCATGGAAAGCAGCTGCACGTGCCGCCAAAGAGCATCCAGATCCAATGAGTGACATTTATAATCGTAATGCATTACAATTCGATGAAGCACAAGCTCGTCGTGATCATTCACAAGAAATTATCTCCGGTGTTGCCAATCAAGGACAAAGTTTAACACGTTATCCAAATTTACCATATGACAATCGTATTCAACCAGAAGGTGCTGCCTCAGAAGATTCAATTGTAATTGAAGGTAAATCGGCACGAGGTAATTCCGGTAAATTTTCATCATCGTCAGACGTTGAGGCAGAAGAAGAGAAGGGTGAACCACGTGGATTTTTCTATGATTTTAGTTATCCAGTAAATTTGATTATTGAAAATGAAGGACGTGCATTAAAATCAACTGAAAGATCGGGAAAAAGTTTAAAAGTTGAAGAAGAAGCAGCCAAAGAAGGTAATGATGATGAAGATAAGAAAATGGAAGAACCAATTGTTAAACCTCGTATTTCATCCGAAGAAGAACCAATTACCGTTAGTGTTGCCGTTGAAGAAGTTAAAAAAGACGAAGCTGTCCGAAAAGAAATTGCACCAGAAACAAAAGAAGCCGTAAAAGTAGAAGCTGAAGTAGTTGCCGATACAACAAACGCTGATCGTAAAGCAAAATCAGAAGAAGCAAATGAAATTGCAGTCGAAGTTAAAGTGGAACCAACACCAGAAGTTAAAGCCGAACCAATAGCAGAAGTTAAAACCCCAGAAATCAAATCAGAAACAAAACCAGAAGAAAAAATTGAAGTAAAAGTTGAAGCTAAATCTGAAGTAAAACCAGAAGTAGTAGAAGAAAAAAAAGATGAAGTTAGAGCTGAAATAAAACCAGAAATTAAAGAAGAAGAAGTTAAAATTGCGGCAGTACCAGAAACAGTTGCTAAAACGTCAGAAGAAGTTAAACCAGAATTAAGATCTGAAATTAAACCAGACGTTAAAGCTGAATTAAAAGAAACAATAATTCCTGTAGCAATTAAAATTGAAGAAGACAGTTCATTATCCAAAGTCGATGGTGTTCATGATGCTCAAATACATCCCAAACAATTGCCAGTATCATAAGCGAAAAACAGACGAATACATTTAATATATTTATGGTTTCATTTTTCTATAATTTAGGGTATTTAAACATATATATTTAATGAAATGATGTACAAATCACTATATGAAAGAAGAAAAAATATTTAAAAAAAATAGTTAGACATTTCCCGTTCCCCTCGTCCGTACGAAGAAGTTGCTCTCCCCAAAAATGATATTATAAAAAAAAAACCTATTTTTAAAACGCTTTTATTTATAATAAAAACTTTTTATACCAATATAATTAATAAAAAAAAAGACATTAAAATAAATAATTATATTTAAATACATTATTTGTTTTAATTTCGATTGTATTATTTAGAAATATCCTTTGATAAAACACTTTTTATATATTAATATTTGAAACCAGGAAATTATTAATCGAATCTTTGTATTATAATTCAAACAGCGGAGATAAGCACAAATGCGCTAAATTTGTTTTAAAAGATTTAAAAAAATACTCCCTATTTTGTTAATTGGAATATTTAAATTAATTCGAGTATAAAAAACTATAGTCCATTAATTATATATCTATTTTTGGTTATAGATAAGTATGTCTACTATACATAAAATTATAAATTCTATTTTAATCATTTCAAGATTCCGGCTTTTGTAAACAAAAATAAAGAAGAATTAATATGGTTTTCGTCATGATATTATTATCTTTAAATTTATGGGAAATATATTAAAAAGATTCTATATTTTAAGACTTTAAATAAACAATAAACAATGTGAAGGTCAAAATTGTATTTCTCAAGTAATGTAATGAGGAGACAAAACCATTAATATCAATAGAACAAGTTTTATTCCATATATTGATATTGCGATGTACATAAAAAAGATGTATATTAAATTATAAAAGAATATATATGTTATTTGTTTGTTAATTTAGCAAAAATTCTTCTTTATTTTTTTTTATTTTAATTATTTTATATCTATAATCTACGATACTGATACTGATATAAATTGAAAATGTCAAGTTTACCAAATAATTCCATTACCATGCCATATATTTTTCTTGATGATTGTGATAAGTTTTTACAAATTGCACTGATATTCTTTGAAGCACTTCAATAAATGTAAAATGTATAAATCTGGCTGTATATAATCTTATAAATTGTTATGTACATTTTCAATCTTTTCAATTGAAAACTACTATATGTGATAAAAAAATATTAAAAATTATTAATACGCCTATATTTTTATTGTATAAAATTTCTATAATAAATTCTCCATTTTCCATCAACATCGACTTTTAATAAGGATAATTTTCATTTAATTCAAGGTAAAAATAGCTTTATTGACCAAATTTTCTTGTATAGATTTTATTTTGTGCTTTTTTATCGAAAGAATATTTATTATACTTATGAAAATCATTTAATATGGAAATTGTATATAGTCAAAGATTAAAACTAAATAGGGTGTTTACTAAATTTCAGACAAAATTTTAAAGATTTATTATTTTTCAGTTATCGAGTAAACATTTCTTTATCCAGTAAATAATATTCTACATCGCATTAGAATTGAAATAGGATTAATAATACAAATACAGATTATGTATTAGTTAAATATCCGCATAGATTAGAATTCAATTGATAAACTTTAACTTAATTAATTTAACTTAATCCATTTCAATTTATTCATATTTATACTTTCACTATATACCGCATATGTATACTATTATATATATATATATATAAAAGTGTTAAGAATTTTAAAAATGTCAAATTTAATTAAAATAAATATCAGTGTTTTATTTTTATATAATAATAATAATTTAATCAAGATATCGATTATGTCATATATTTTCAAAATAGATGACCACATAAATGACCACATCAAATTTAAAAAAATAGAAGATCAACGTATCACATATATACGACTTATATAAATCTAACATAAAAATCATTCATATATATTTAGATAACAAGGATTATTTTGGGAATTTCAAATCAAAACGATCAAACCGATTAAACTTGAAATTTATATATCAACATGTATAATGATATAAAGATAAATTATTAATTTTATGTATTTATTTTTAAATGAATATATACATCTTAAACCAATCCCATATTTTCACAGAAAGAAATATATATGTATAATATATAAAGAATTTTATTGCATTTAAATCATGTTTGGTAAATTATAAAATAATAAAATAGAATATCATTATATAATTTGTATTTATATATAGAAATTTATTATATCATATATAATAAAATTTTAAAAGATTATATCATATCAATTATATACATACAGAACGGATTCAGCTAGATGAATGGATAATTTCAATAGATGACTTTTAGTTTTTTAAATATATTTTGCATGTATATAGAAACACTACTTTTTATATATTTAGTTTTTTCGTATAGTATCTGAATTACGTACAAATTGAAACGGCAACTTAAATTACAAATAATGGGTTTAGGTTTTCTTCAATTTTTAATGGAAATTTGTTCAGGATAGAAAAATTTATTCCACATCTTAAAAAGGTTTTGAAATAAACACCTGCGATTATACAATAAGAATTAATTTTAGTGAATAATTTTTTGATTGAAAATTAATATAAAGAACTCGTCTTGCATAGATGAATGCATTCACGGGTTTTTTTTTTTAAATAAAATGCCTATTTGATAATGAATTAACTATTCAAATGACAACAAACACAGAAGTTCACGTATTGATATATAGCATTTACCGACATAGAATAAGTTAAACATTGTGAAATCATTATAAAATCATTATTGAATTAAATAATATACAAATGATATAGACAACTTTTGCGTTCAATTAAAAACTAACATAAATCCAATTCTAAATGAATGTGTATATAATAAAAGTAGTGGCATTTCAATAACATCATATTATAATGTCGTCTGCAATAATAAATGTTAATAATTTTCTTCCTATTTTCACATATTTATTTTATTTAATTTAATAACACATTAATAAATAAAATATATATATTTTAAATTTGAAGAGGATTTTGCAAAAAAATAAATCTCACATCTTATTTTAGTATATATAAAATGACTTTATAATAATTTTATTTTTAATAATATTATTATTCATATATATTAATACAAAAAGAAATTATATATATAATGTATTGCATATAACATTTTTTTATGCAATTGCATATTTGTTTATAAAAAAAAAATAGAAAAAACAAACATGTTATTTAAAAATACTCCTATTTTTTTTTTTATTTAATTGTATGTCCGTTTAATTGCAATCAAATATATAGAAAAAATAACAATATTCAATCAAGTTTATATATTTGTTATAACATTATAAATTCAATCAAGTTTTTATATATATATTTATATTTATAATTAGTATTTTTAAAAATAAAAATTAAAAATCTCTATCAATCTCTTTTGAAAAGTTTTATTTCTATACATTTTTTTTATTTGTTTTTTAATAAAATTTTAATGTATCGTTAATAAGGTATGAAGTCATATATTAAACTTTATTTATAAATATAAATACAGTAAAATATACATAATAAATATATATTTTTTAATTAATTAAAATATACAAATTAAGTTATAATTATATTGTTTTCCATATAATTAATTATAATATTGGTTTTTTTTAAGAAATTGAAACCATAACGTAATTTTTAACTTATTGAAAATAATCGTGATTTTGAATCGTGATTTGGTTTGGAAAAATAATAATCAATTTCTTGATAAATAAACGTAATTTCATTTAATGAAATGATTACCGTTTTAATAAGAACATTGTAGTTTTTGCTATGGAAGGAATAAAGGAAGTACTATAACTATTCAATTATTAAAAATGCGATAATGACAAAATAAAGATGATTTAATTGGCGGTTTCTTATTTTCCCAAATGAATTCTTAACATGTTCATATTTCATTTTGAAAACATTGCAAAATGTTTTATACTTTTTTTGTTAATAAATTTTACTGTCAAATCATTTATTTAACAATTTAAATAAAAAAAAATCAAATTTTATTTTATATATATGACGTTTTAATTAACAATTTCTTTGTGTAAAAAATATATATAATTTTCTAATATACATATATATTTTTATTGTGCAAAAAATAAAATTAATATATTTTATAATAAAAATATTAAAAAATGAAGTTTAATGTCAAGTTTCTTTCATAATATATCAGAATTAATTAACACACAAAAATTTTGTTTTATAAAAAATAATCTATACACGCTATAGAGTATACGCATATATATTATTTATTATATATATAGTATAAAGGTTATGTATTTATATAAAAAATAAATATATATATATTTATATCTATTTTATAATTGCGATTTCAATAATCGTGAGATTTGTATATGAATATATATATATATATATATATATATATATAATTATTATACATATTTAAAAAAAAATATATAATAAAAACATCTTCCTTTTCTCAGTTCTTAAAAAAAACCAGTTATTACGTTGTTAAATGCGTATTAATATACCGGGTATCGTATAATTAATTTTTGACAGAAAAACGATTAGGTCATTAAAATATTTGATACGTTTATTTATATATTAGATGATGGTGGATTATCTATTTTAAACACCAAATAAATATATTAAATTCGATCTCATAATATGCTATATAGTTTAACACATCAATCAATTTTCAATATATATAGTTATACTGATTTGTCTATATATGCGGTATAATCCATATACGATATTTCGGCAAAACACTGCAGTCGGGAAATCCTGTATATTAAAATCGTATTTATTAGATAAAATGTGCGCTATATATGCACGGAAACGTATCTATGTAAATGTATATATTTTCGTTTATTCAATTATATATATATAGATAATAAAATTTAATTAAATTAATATATAGTAATTTGATGTATTAATTGTTCACTGTATGGCTATCGATTTCTATATGTACATATATAACATTACCTGCGTTAATATATCTTATAGGAATTATAACATTATTTGTATATAAGGAAAATTATCATATTACCACAAACATATGTAATGAATGATTCCGTATATTTAATAAAAGTATATATGCACCTGTATAATTTTACATGTTAATATTTTGAAGTAAAAAATATATTCCGATAATTTTCGACAATTAATAATAATTTTGAATGAAAAAAACTATAATTAATCAAAGTCATTCTTAATAAATTATATTTATAACTTTATATAACAGATAATAAAAGATCCATAATACATTTACAATAAATGCAAACAAAAATTGGTAATTCTCATTTAAAATTGCAATTATACATTTATTAAATGTATTTATATAGGCATCGTAGCAGGGTATTTCAGATCAACATACTTTGAAAACATTCACATAATAATCAATAAAAAATATGGTTAAATTAATTTTTTTGTAATTTAAACTTTGCCTAACTAAATATATCGATTTGAATTAAATTTGCTTTAATTTCCCGCACCGTTAATACAATTTTTTTATCACAAAATTATTAGCATTGCGATTAAAAAAACCTTATATTAATACCGCCCAGTAAAAACTTTGCTTGAGATTAATTTTTAAAATCCCTGTATAAAAATACTTTATTTATAAATATAGTAATAAAATATTTATGCAACTTCCGAACAACACACACATATACAATCGCACACACAAAACACAATATTTAAGATAAATAAGATGATAAAAAAATCAACCTTCTGAAAAACAACAATAAAAGAAGATGCCGTCATTATATACAACTATTTATATATATAAATATATAAAATATAAATAAATAAATTGAGAGAAATAAAAAGAAAAAGAAAAAAAAAAGTTTGCGAAATATTTGTATAAAGATCGATGTTTAAATATTTTATGTTGATTTTATGTGAACGAAGTGAAACTGTACGGATCATAAAGAAAATTAACATTTAATTTATTTATATATTTTTGAAAGAAAAATATTATTTAATCTAATTTGTGTTTTTATTAAAAGTTTTTGTATTTTTTTTTATAAAAAAAAAATTTTTTTTAATTAAAAGTTTATAAGTGCAGTGCCATATATAAAAATGTATCTTCCAACAATTGTATTTGTGGTAAATTTTATTTAATTTTATTTATATATTTTCAAATAATGATCTTTTGAAAGTTATTTCTTTAACTATTAATTAATTTTTTTTTGTTAATTATCTGATATTTGATAAAAATTAGCATCCATATATATATTCTTTAATAAAGGTTAATTTAATTTTATTTTATTTCTATTTTTGTATAACATGATAATTCATCAATTGCAAAATTATATTTCATATTATATTATATAATATTTATTTATTTATCTATAAATAAATATCGCATCCTTCAGGTGTAATATTCATTCACATATGCGTATTTTTTTTTTTTGCTGTTGTTTCTCTTCTTTTTATTTTTCTTTGTAAATAAATTGTATAAATATTGATTTAATATATTTATTTTTATTTTTTTAAAATCACTTTCAATTATAAATTCATTTTTATAATTGAAAAAGTGTGTTGAAAAGTTTTAAATATTATATATATTTGTTTTTTCAAATCTAAAGATAATCTTTCATGAATTTATTTTAATATAATTAATTACTTTTAATTTGACTCCAAATATGGAAGTTCTTAATTATTGGTATAATTTAGAATTATTATTAAGATTCCATCATTTTACTAAATAAAGATAAAGAGTTATTCTTGCATAGAATCCTATTAAAAATGATCCAACAACAAACTAAAATTCCTTATATACAATTAGCATTGAATGATTAGAAGAATATATCGTTTATGAATTTGAATTATAGAAATTTAAACAAATTACGAATGAATATTAAATAACCATAAATGTGCATATAAAATTTCTCTACGTATAGTTGCAAATATAAACATATAATATACATTTTTTAATTTTCAGTAAAACATTTTTCATTTTTATAAATTTATGAACATATATCCGTGTGTTAAAATTCTAAGAAAAATCATTAATCTTCTATAAATATAATAAATTAGCATATATACATAAGAATGTTTTCTATATAAACTTTTTCCACGAATATTTTTCGTAAAAAAAACCCCCACATATAAAAAAATAAATAAAGATGAACAATATGCAAAATTGTATGTGCGGTTAATAAACAAACAGGTTTCAAATATTTCATAAATATTAGAATGTTCATATTTAATAAAATCATTTTCAAACCAAAAAAAAACTTGTTATCATTTATCTTATATATTCTATAAGCATATATATATAATATATATTATGTTTGGTGGATACCATAAAAACTACTTCTCAAGAATCAAGAATTGAATTAATTATATCTAAAAATATCAACCTACACGCATATACAAGAAGGTTTTGGAGATTTTAAGTAAATAAAATGAAAACTCTATCATTTCAAAATGTATACACGCTTTAAATAATAGAAGATGTATATATTAAAATAAATAAAATTGAAAATTATAGTAAATAACACAAAATAAAAAAAAAACAGCCATATAGCAACAGCGCCCCAAAATCAATCTATAACTTCTTTTATCTGCGTGTAAAGATGCGATGATGTCACATTATGTATATTATAATTTAATATTTTATATTAAAAAAAAAATGTATTCAAATTTTTTTCGTTGTTTATTGATTATTTAAATTAATTAAATTCAAAAATAAATTTCCTATATATAGTATAATAATGCGGAACTATAATTGTATATTAATTAACATCTTCATTTGTATATATATATATATATATATATATATATATAGAGAATTTTCGATGCCTAATTGTTATTATTATAATTTTGAGATATATATACAATAAATAATTTGAATAACAACTATTAATTAGAATTTAAATTGTCATAAACTATAGTTGTGGATTATAAAATATATTTTCACATTCATAACGCGGATTTATTTTCTAAAAAAAAAAATATTTAATTTCATTTATATATATTTTTCATTTTCCATTTACAAATATATAGTTATTCCCAATTGTATTTGCTGAAAATGTATTTAAATTGGATTTACCACCAGAGGAAGCACAACAATATTTAAAAAGTGCACCGGCAACATTAGATTATGCTGAAAAATTAGGTGAACGTGCCCTTCCAGCAGATCAAGGATATTATCGGGGTAGAATACTTGATAATCCAAATGAATATCTAGAGCAAACATATTTGGCACATCAATTTCACGGTCAAGTATGTATAAACATATTTTTCTAAAAATGATCAAAAAAATTAAATATATTTTACTTTTAATTCGTTTGCAGGATGGTTTAGGTAAAGCACGATATGGATATAGAGATTGGAATCAAGCCAAAGTAGAAGATATTGATGTACATGGTAAAACACAAGGTGCCTATAAATACACATCAAATGGTCGTACATATGAGGCTCAATATTATGCAGACAGTGAAGGTTTCCATCAAACCGATAATCGACCAGTACCAAAATTAGAACCAGTAACCGATACACCAGCCGTTAAAGCAGCAATATTGGCTCATCAAAAGGCATGGAGTGAAGCCGCGGCCGCCAATCAAGTACCATCTAAATTTCCCTCATTAGAACCATACAATATTGAACCACATGCACAAGGATCAGAAGATCAATATCAATATGAACGTTATGTTCATCAAGAACCAAAAAATGAAGAACCAACCGGTCCACCACGTGGTTTCTATTACAGTTTTGATTATCAAGTGCCATTAATTATCAAACGTTCCGAATATGAAGAATTAGAAAAGGCTAAACATTTATAAATGAAAAAAAATTGAAAAAAATCTGTCAATCGCATAATAAAATAAAAACACTTAATTAAGTCGAACAATTAATTATAATTATTAATTATTTAATTTCAATTATTTATATATTATTATTTTTGATTTTAATTTTTTTTTTTGTTTTTTTTACTATATGTCGATGCATTTTAAATGCAATTTACATTTAACACGCTTATGAAATAAGTTATATAAAAAGAAAAATAAAAAAAATTTGAAAAAAATAAATAAAAAGAATAAATTGTGTATTTTATTTAAATGTTTTTTGGTTATTTCAATAAAAAAATATCTGTCGTCATACTTCACAATCAGTAATATAATCATATCGTCTCCGTCTATAAACAATTAATTAAATATTGTTTACGAAAAGCTATATCGAATTGATGTCAGATAATTTTGTTGTTTTATTTTATTTTAGATAAAGATGATCACATATAGATTTGTTTATTTTTTAAATACGAATATTTTAAAAATCAACTATATTTAATAAATATTTTCTATAATTCAACCATATTAATTTCCATTATTCATTATTCCATTTAATAAATTTAAATAAATGAGGTAATTCTCAGAAAATATATATTGTATAAATTAATTATATAATATATATTAATTTAAATATATTCTTATGAAAAACAATAAACACAGCGAAATTAATCGACTATAAATTTCAGGCGATAAATTAAAATTTTGTCTGTGTAAAAACAAAATTGTAAAATACGTATTTTAAGAGAAACAAATAACAAGAAGAATATTTTTATTTTATTTTGTGATATGATAAGTAATAGATCTTATATAATATATGAATTACGATTTGATGATTTAAAATTCATATTAATTAATGGATATTTATTTTGTTTGACGCAGTAAAATATTATAATCATTAGAATAAACGTTTTTATTATATAAAATATTTTCTGTGTATGTATGTATAATTAAAGAACGAACAGGAATTATACTCGGATAGATATTAGATATAAGAATATATTTTTAACAATCTCATTTATTATTATTTTAAATAGGATTTTAAATAATAATGTATTTAATTTTATACATATTTATAAACAAAAAAATTCACATGCATTGGAGAGATACAAAAAAAACCCAATGTATAAAATTATCTGCATATGAATGAACTCATGTTTTGTAAATATTTTACATGATATATACGATTTTCTTATATATAGATTTATTATATGTTATTGTAATTATAAAACATGTATAATAAATATATATAAATTTGTATATATTGTAAAGGATTACATCATTCCAGGATTTATGAATCCCGCAGAGTGAATTCTTGTTATTTTTAGATAAAATGTATATGTGAATGTGTATATAGTGAATATTATAAGATAGAATCAATTTATAATATTATTTTGTATATTTACAAACAGAAAAAAAACTCAGAAATTAAACTTACATATTTAAAAATGTTCTTTTTAAAATCTATATGTATATACAATATAAATGAAATTTGATATACACCTTTACACATTTTTTTTGTTTGTTTTTAATTCTAAAATACACTTTCCATAATGCTATATATTCTTACTCTTATTTTGAAATACATTCTTTAAATATAAATATGTAATTTAAACTTGTATTCAATTGATTTAATTGCAATTCTATTGATTTTTAAATATATATGGACAAATGTCAAGTAAATGCGTTCAAATTTACATTGAGAACTTTAGTAAGCCATATAATATATTAGCGGATAATCATAAAAATTGTTCAGATTATTAATAATTCCAAATAGTTTCCTCTAACAACTAAATAATGAACTTATTTAACAAATGTGTATATTCATTATTGAAGAATATCGTTAGGAAAAGAAGATATTTTCCACTTAAATCATCAAAAAATAATATTTATCAAATTTAATATAATCTTAAATTCAGATTATTAACTTTCATATGATGTCATGCACTTTATCTTTCACATAAAAATGAAATCAAATTATGTCAAATTGAACTATCGATTTAAAAAAAAAAAATCTACATTTCATTTATAAGCGTGAAAAATCTGTTATTATAAATAATTAATTAAAATCACATAGATATTAATTTTTCATCTATTGAAAAATAAATCTATAAATAAAAATTAATTAATCAATTTATTTTTTCATATTATGTTAAATGAATTAAATTATAAATATATGTGAATTTTCGCGAATTAAAAAATATATATATTAAATGTTATTTATCACTTTATAAAATTTACAAAAAAAAAATGTTTATGACTATTCTAATTTTTGTTTTTATCTCTAAATTTATAATTATTATAATTTGTTTTCATGGTCGTTCTAGATATTAATTTTGATATTTAAATATATTTATTTATAAAAAATATAAATGGGTAAAATTTAAATAAAGATTTACAATAGAAATCAAATTTTAAATAATAATACAGGTTTAAATTATTTAGAGCTGAATTGAATTTGATTGATTTTTGAAGATATGTTCATAGTTTTCTAAATACGATATGAATATAAGATCATCTTTTGATTATTGATTAAAAATTTTTTACATTATCACGACCGAAACCATTTCGTTTAATTATTACTTAAAATTATATTTCCATTCATTTTTCGTATTGAGGTCTGATAGACTTTATATCGGTCTAAACCTATTGAAATCAACAATTTATAATTTTGTATAATAAAATATTATTTAATATATTAGAGATAATATAGAAAATATAAAAATGAAATTTAGTTAAATGAAAAACACAATAAATCCATTCCTATTAAAAAGAAGTGAAATCTTCTTACTTAAACTATTAAGACAAATACATCTTTTTATTTTTTTTTTTTTTTTGCTTAAATAGTTGGTATAATATACGTATATTAATTAAGTGATTAAACAAATAAATTAATCAATCAATCCAATATAATTTCAATGAGTCTCAACATATTTATATATTAAGAAAAACATATATATAATAATTAATTTATTACATTTGTTTTAATTATAAAGTTTATACAATTCAATCAACTATATAAATATAATTGTTAGTATTTCCGTTCTCATTATACAAAAAAAAAAAATTATTAAATAAAATTCTTCATCCTCTTATGTTTTTTTATATAAAAAATATATGGACGACATAATCACAATATATAAATTATAAATATGTTTTTATTTACTTTACATTATAATTATATTGTTTTATATAAGAAGCAAAAAAATTCAAAAGAAATTTTGCAAAAAAATTATGAATATAAAAAAGAAAATTAACATCAATTCTTTTTTTAAATTAATATTTGTTGTTGTTTTTATTGTTGTTAATATATTTAATAATTTATAAAATATAATATATGTGAAAGCATTTCTAAAATCGAAAATATATCTAATTAAAAATTATTGGTCATATATTTTATTGACCGCATATAAATACAAAACAAAATAAAAAGTATCATTTCACGTGTGCTTTTATATTTATCAAAGAACATCTTTATACATATGATATATATTTTTATCATATAGAAAATATGTAGATGGTATAAAATAAATAAATGAGTATATAATCTTAAGAATACCACATCGTATTCTTCAATAAATAAATATACGAAATATATGGGTTAACTGAAACAGGTGTTTATTCAACATTTTTTTATCTTAAGAAAATTATACTTGTTGGCGTTTTACAAAGTAAAAACATTTAGATATTTTTAAAATTTAACAATATTATTTATATAAAAAGGAAAAATCAAATAGTTTTTGTTTGAAGAAAAACTCATAAATTTTATTCAAAAAATATAATATCAACAGTTCATATATATTTTAATTTAATTTAATACATTAATCGCCAATATATACAATAATTATAAATAAATAAATAAATTATACACATAAATAATTTAAAAAGAAATTTTTAACTAATTATCAAAATAATTATAAATATATGTATAATATTAATTTAAATTTTCTTTTTTCTTTTTGTATTAATTCAATATTTTGGTATATTAAAAAAATTATCATCATCATAAATTAAACTGATTATTTGTTTTGTAATAATTTACAATTAATTTTATTATTCAAACAATGACATAAAATCATCACGAACATAATAAATGAATTTCATAAACATATTTTGATTATTAATTTTGGCTACTTTTGAAGGATTTTTGTTATTTTTATTATTATTTGAATTATTTTTGTTTTTATTATTATTTGGATTATTTTTATTATTATTTGGATTATTTTTATTATTTTCATTTTTATTTTTATTATTTTTCTTATTCACATCTTTATCATTATTATTTGTATCCTTCTTCTTATTATTATTATTTTTCGTATCCTTTTTATTATTATTTTTATTGTTATTATTATTATTTTTGTTATTTTTATTATTATTATTATTTTTATTATTAATATTCTTATTATTATTTTTATTATTATTTTTATTTTTATTATCTTTATTATTTTTATTATTTTTATTTAAATTTTTCTTAGTTGTTGTCGATAGTTGTTTTTTCTTAGTTGGAGCAACCGTTGTTGAATTACCAAATGCATTCGATATATATGACCATGCATTACTGGCACCTTGAGCCGCTCCCCCTAATGTATCAGGAACATTTATTTCAATGGGAAACCATTCCGAATCGTTAATCCAACTGCCGATTGCATCAAAAAATATTCGTCCACTAATATTATCATTATTTTTTCTATTATTAATTAATATTTCATTGTTCACGTGTGGTACAGCAAATGCTTGTACAATTACAAAATAATAAATTAATATAAAAAACATTTTATATATTATGATTTTAATCATCATAAAAAATTTAATCTAACAAAATATAATAATTTATATACTGTATATATATCATCACAAAATTGTATAAAATATTTATCACACATAAACAAATTGTTATTATAACATAATAATAAAACAAAAATCAATCATTAAACGTTATTTATTTATTATTTTTTTTAAAATTTAATGTAATCACTAATTATATATATTATCACATTTGTTACTTTTTGCGTAATTATATTCTATTATTATATAATTTTCATTGTTAAATCTATATTACATAAAATAATAATATTTTTATTATCACGTTAAATGACTTATTATGTTTATAAGTTTAAAAAATGATCAATTTTAATTTATTTATATTCCAATTGTGTAAAAATTTCTATGTTTGCAAAATTTTATTTTCACTTTTCACACACTTTTATGCAAAATAAATAATAATAATTATTTTTAAATATTACAATTTGAATACATATATTTATTGTAAATCACCATATATGTTTTGCAATATAAAAAACGATCGTCGGTCAAGGTCTCTCGTTGTACGATTAAAATTGATGAATAACGAAACAAAATATATTTTTCTGCAAAAATTAACTGCGTTTTTATTTTTTTCAATTCTGATTTGCCTCTTTTCCCATCTGACTGTGGATTTCTATTATATTATTTATTATTATTATTATAACCAATATTTACTGATTGAATTCAAGTGTAAATATTTTATAAAATGTATATATATATATATAACAAGAAAACAGTTAAGCGCGTAATAATTACAATATATTTCCTTAATGATGAGTATATATGTGTATAAATTTATTCATTTACTTTTTTATTTTTTTATAAATAATATACTTGATGATGTTTTTATACATAATTCTATATATATATATACGATACGATATATATTAAAAGACCTCTATCATCATCTCACCTCTTTTAATAAATCCATAGCATATAGAATGCTTACAACTTTCTAAATAACGAATATCATCAATATATATATTTGTATATATGGGTGTCTTTTATAACCAAGAAGTACATCGACATATTATTTTGATAATTTTCATTTTTATTTTAATTCTTTTTAAAATATACAATATATGAATCTTCAATAAATATGAATTCAAATATCATTGATTTAGTATTTATTATAAATATATATATATTCTGCGGTATGTCTTATATGGATGTTTAGTTTATTGTATTGTTTATTGTTTATTGTTTTTTTTTGGTAATTTATAAATCAAATTTATTATTTTTGAATGGGGTTTTATTTTTGGTTAATTTGGTCTTTATATATACAATTTAAACAATATACATTATATTATTGTTTCAATTCATAAATAAACTATATTATATACTATATAATCAATGATTTGTAAATTATATACGAATATTTTATATGATTTATTGACAAATTAATTTATTTTACATTGTTATTAGCATAATTGATATTCTAAAATTTAATGGAAATTTTTATTTCATTATTTCATTTCATTATTTATTTTATTTTTATTTTTAAATTCAATGTTTATTAAATTGCAAATTGATGAATTTGACAGATTGAGCACATACATATGAAATATGAATAGTTATATATCGTACTTATATAGTTACGAATTATATTTCCCCAAATATTAATAATACAAGGTGGTATATGTAATGTTATATTAAAAATGTCAACGCATAAAGATAACATATTTGAACCATATAATTTCGGTGAGATAATATTATACATTTATTGATTAAGTTTTAAAAAATTGTGTAGTTTACGTTATGATACGAAAGGGGGTTATTTATATATAATTCCAGTTACTGTAAATATTAAAATGTATACACATCATTTTGTTATATATATGATCTGTTTAGGTAATTTCTTCCGTTCATTTAAATATAATTAAATACACCTTGTTATAAAAATAAATAAATATGTTCACAGGTCACATAAGGTTATAAATTACCATTCACCCACTCTACGTATATAAATTATTATTTATTTTTTGGAAAAAAAAATCGGATTTATTAAATTTGGTTAGATGTAAATAATATTTGAATTCTATTATATAGTATATATAAATAATTTTGTTTATGAATTGAAAATGTGCAAATTCGTTTATTCTTAAACACATATTAATAATTAATATACATATATAAATATATATATAAAATTATTTGGAAGAAGAAAAAAAACCACACAATACTATTGTATCTTATATATATATTTCTATTTTATAGTAATGTAGGTTGTGGGAAAGTGCAATGACCGTTCAATAAAAATTTTGACGAATTATTTGTGGTATTAATTTTTTATTTGTAAAGAGTGTATTTATATTTTCTTTTTTAACAGATATACAAATATTTAATTGGCGAAAATATGCAATGAAAATTATAACTAGATTTTATACAATCAATAAATAGATATATATATATATATAATAATTAATAATACGACTCATATATATTTGCAATTATATATGTACAAATATTTATATATTAATAAATAATGTATTCTTTCTATATGTACATAGAAATATAATAATTATACCCTTCATATAACTATATATATATATGATAGCAATTTTTATATCTTATACATCACTTTCACAAATTTCAATTTTATATTATATACATCATAGATATATCATTAATAATAATATGTCATAAAAATTCTATATGTAATTTTTAAGAATCGTTATAAATTTTTAAATATATGTGTAAATACCATGTCGCAAAAATGAAAGTATATTATTATAATACAAATAAATACATAAATTGGGTACCAAAAGTATATAAAACCATTAACATATATATTTTATAATTTTCAAATTGAGTAAATAATTATTTATTATATACCTATATAGATATAATGTATTAAAAATAATTAAATTTTTTATATAAAATTTTAAATATATATAAACAAAACCAACATTGTTTTGTATTCCGGACACGCTATGCAATCGATTGTTGATTACCTAGTTGCATATATCTATCAGTAATATATTAACAAAAAAAAACAATGTATGCGTTTAAATATATAAATATACCGACCGTATATTCAAGTGCATTAAACAATATATAAATTGTGTATATTTGAGTACTTTTTACCGAAATTGTAATGGGTTTGGTCTAAATAGAAATTAAAACAATTTATTGTGTTGAAAATATTAATAAGATTTGTGAATTTGTTGGACAATTTTTTTTATAACCCAATGACATATAATTTGATATGATAAATAAATAATTGAATAAAATTATTTATTTTATTACTCCAAATCGGAGCTTTACAGAAAAAAATAACAAACAAAGTGTATATAGAAAAAAATAAATATTTATTTGATAAGTCATGAAAAGTTTTTTTAATATAGTTTTCTAATCACAATTTAATTGAATCATTGCAAAACTTTACATATTATTTTACAATATTTGATGTATTAAATAATTTTGTTTTTTAATCTATATATAGATATTTATTTAATAGAATACAATACGATTTATAATTATTATAATAATACGCTAATACGGAATTTCATCATTATCATAATCATATAACGTATCGATATGTAAAAATGACGTAACCAATGCAGGTTCAGGTTCATCATTCTTATGTTTTGTGGTGATTTCAATTTTTTCCGATTTTACTTCATCATGCTCAGGTATATCATTTAAATTTCTATAATCATCATCTTTATCATCATTCAAATCAAAGTATTCGTTATGTGTATCATATCCATCATCTGCAGAAAATGTATTTCCACCATTTCCATTGTGAATCATTGGATAACCATCATCATCACCAGCATCATCATTATTATTATTATTATTATCTATTATTTGCGGATTAGTTTGATGAATTTCATTTGTATTATTATTTATTGCGGCAGTGTTATTTAATTGTTCAATATATTCATTGGTTTCATTTCTGTTAAATTTATTTTGATTTGTCAATTCCATTTTTCTTATATCAAAATTATAAATGTCTGGTTTGGGGTGGAATATTGTTGTAGGTTTATTATTTACATTATTATTATTATTATTATTATTATTATTATTATTATTATTATTATTATTATTATTATTAGATTCAATTGTATTCATCGACGATGATGACACATTAAAAATATTTTGATATAATCCTGAATGAGGTTTTTTTGTAGTTAATTCTATTGGTAATATGGACGTTTTATTATCATTCCATGCAATAACAATAGGTTTTTGGAATTCATTGATTTTATTCGCATCTTCATCGTCATCATCGTCATCATCATCGTCGTCGTCGTCAATATCGTCATCATTACTATTAGGTTTATTATAATTATTGTTATAGTTATTATTGTGGTGATTATTTTCATTATCACTATCATCATCATCATCATCGTCATCTTTATTACCATTATTCTGTTCATCAATGTTACTTATTGGAATTGGTCTACTTTGATCCTCATGTTTGAATACAGAAAAATATGTTTGAATACGTTCGAGGATGTGTTCAAGTATGGGTGGAAATTTTGATTCACTACCTTCACCCCATACCTTTGGTGGTCCTGTCATTACTATCATCGCCGGCTTAGGTTTAGTAAACCAATCTTGCCAATGCGGTGGTCTATAGTGGTTATTAATCGATGATGGATGAGTACCTTCTTTGATGTTTTCATATTGTTGTGTGTTATATGGAAATGGAATAGCATTTTGTGTCAGAGGATTATAAATTTGTGATAACTGAACTGATGGATTATTTGCTATTAATGAACTATAAATATTATTATAACTTATTGGTGAGAAATATTTTATTCCTTTTCCGTGACGATTTGTTTGTAATTCATTTGATAATAATTGTTCATTATTATAATTATTATTTAATTGCATTTTTTGTTGATTAATTATATTGAATTGATTTAGCAAATTGCTTGAAGGATGTTCATCTGGTTCAAATCGTAATTTCAAGGTGTTCAATGATGCATCGCCATCATCATCATCATCAACTACACTATTTACATTATTATGATTACTATAATTTTCATAATAATTGGCCGGAGATAGTTTAAATGATGATGATTGAGATACAATCGGATGCTGTTTATGCGGTAAATTTATTGTTAATAGTAAAACTGGTGAAACAACTATTATTAAGTATGTACTTAATGTACGATAAATAATTGATGCTATTGATATCATGATCGCCTTTGTTTTATTTATTACGAACAATTTTTTTAATCCTCACATATAAAATTTTTAATTCTCATACAAAAATTGTTCGATACACAATTTTACACATAAAAAAATAAAATAATTTCAGGTTCGTCGTTTAAGTCTTTTATGTTTTTCTATACAATAAATACTGCATAAATCTATAATATTTTATAAATGGGTAATAATGATATTTTTTTTAATTATTATTATTATTATTATTATTATTGAATGTTTTTCTTATTTTAAATAAAGAATTTTTATTTTAATCGTTGAGTATTATTGTATATGGGATTTATATGAGAATGTGTTTAGAAAAACCAGAAAAAAATAGTAAATGGGTTTTTAGACATAGGTTTAACCAAATACAATTTTTTTAATGTATTTATAAATTATATTTTTAAGTTACGATTAAAGAATTCGACAGTTGATATGCAACACATGACGTTTCATCATTTTATTTCCCATGAATACCAATATCTAAATATAGTTTCATTAATCAATTTGATTATATTGATGAAAAATTGAAAGTTAATTATACTTTAGTTTTTAACTTTCAAACTATAGTTTTTTTCATAAGGTAAATTCAGATAAAAAATAAAGATAACTTAAATTTAATATAAAGAAAAAAGTGTATAATATAATAACTTTAATATATGCTTGCTTACCTTTTTTTATATATATTATGTCTTGATAAAATTCTAAATTGATTTACCGTAAAAATAATTTGAACATTTAAAATTAACAAAAAATCAAAATAAATTATTGAAAAAAAATTCACTTTTATTTTCAAATTCAAAAAGCATAAATCAAATTTTGTACAACCACGCACACACACAGAGTTATTTATTTTTTAAGTAAAATTTCTTAAAATTACATATTCTTTTTAACCAGGTAAATCAAAACGGTATATTATTTAAACTTTTTATAAGAGAAATACTGCGTGCAGATGACTTTTAAATATTATATTATATTAGATCTAAACACTTATACAATAAATAATTGAATGTGATAATTTTCAGCTACCGTGTCTTATAGCAATTTTATTGATACAATTTCTATCAGTTTTTATCTTTCACTGATGTAGGTAGTATTTACAAACAAAAAAAAATAATAATAATAACATTAAAACGTTTTTGTTAACAAGAATTTCAATAAAAAAAAAAAGAAGCGATTCAAGCATATTTTCAAGCAACAAAACAGTTGATATCATGTAAAAAAAATTAAAAACAATTTAGTTATATGCAATAACACTAAACTTCTTACCTCTTATTATTAATACAAAACCAGCAACATAAACTTGATCTTGGATACAAATAAAATAACCACACAAAAACTCATATATACATAATTTATATAAATTTCTCTTGAAAAATATACTGTATAATTTGTTATTTTTTCGGTATATTTGATTAAGTTTATATGTGCCAAGATAAATAATCAGTATACTATATATATATACAGCATGTAAAGCAGACATTATAATGCGAACTCTTTGGCAAAAGGGGGCCAATCGATGTTACTTTTTTTGTCTTTACATTAAACCAATTTTTGTTTTTGCTTTTTAAAAATAAAAAGTTTATTTAATATTTTTTTTTTTACATTTTAAGTTTTGTTTTATATTTCTAGTATTTATATTTGTTTGTTAAAAAACAAATATAAATTTCAATTTTATCGTTAATGAATGATGAATGCATTTTTTAATTTGTAGTTGAATGATATCATTATTATTATGATTTTAATATCATTCAAATATTTAGAATTTAAAATTATATATGATTATGTTATAAAAATGTGAATTTAAATGATGTTATTGACATTTATAAATATTTCAATAAATTCTAAATATTTTTTAATTAATGACAAACTTAAAAATGCAAAGATGTTAAAATGAATGATATGAATGTGATGATTTGATAAAGACGATGAGGATGATTAGATGATATAATGAATGTAATTTTATATGTGTGTGCGTGCGTGAGTGTTATTCAACGAACGTAATTAGAAAAGTATAAGTAAAAGTTATACTGTTATATAGCAAAAAAAACCGTCACCTAATCATTCTTAATGTATAAAAATTGAACGAATCACATAAAAATGAAAAAATAATTATCACCGATATTAAAGAAAAATTATTGAATCTAAAGTAATATTATTTTCTAGTTAAAATAAATCTTCTTTTTCGTGGTACTTCACGCCATTCGCAAAAAATTACAGAATTTACTAAAATTGCAAATTTGATTTTAAAATGTAATGAAATGAAATGGAGTGAATTGATGGTATTAAAATAATGAAGATGAACACACATATAAAATGTATATAGAACATATTACATTATGGTGATATAGCGAAAAATCAAAATTCAGAAAATCAAATCGTTTGATTATATATGAATTCTAATGTTGTAATTTAAATTGTTTAACTTCAACTTCAACGGAATCATCACCGTCACCAGATAGATCACCAGCAATGGCTGTTGCTCTTGGAGCGGCTACCGATAAACCATCTTTACCGGTTATAGCTGTTGCTGTGGGTGCCGATTGTGCAATACCACCAGCACCGGCTATAGCCAAACCACTTGGTTTCGCCTGTGCAATACTTCCACTTTCCTCATGAAATGATAATTCTGCTGCATCGGATCCTTTCAATAATGCCAAGGCTGGTTCTGCTTCTGATTCTTCTTTGGCTAATTCACCACTTTCGATGATGGCCGCTTCATTTGATCGTCCAACAACTGGTACACCAACAACAGCACCTTGAACATCAATTGGATCAACAATGGCTACAACTGGTACTTGATCCACTTGTAATGGGTCAACTGGTTCTAATGATTGTACGGGTACATTTAAATTACTTCTTAATTGTACAACTGCACCGGGTTCTAATGGAGAAACCTGTGGTAAAAGTGAATTTTCAACTACTTGTTTCGGAATCACTGATGCTACAACAACTGGTACGTCAGATGGTACAACTGTATCTTCAATGGAACGAGCCGTCTTAAGCGATAATTTTAATAATGGATTAATGGCATGCATATGTAATGCATCATAGTTTCCAAAGAATTGTGTTTGTGGACTGCGTAACACATAAAACCTACTGTCCATCATGTGTAATGGCATTGTTGATGCTGGTAATATTTGCATTTTATCCATATGTAATTTTTCCATATTCATTTTTTCCATATTCATTTTTTCCATATCTTCTGCATTCATAATATTATCTTTTTTCATCATCATCATACTACCATCTTTACCTTCAGTCGGTTTTTCATCGGCCGGTTTTTGTTCATCTATTTATATATAAATAAATTAAAATATATTTTGATTTTATTGAATATTAAAATTTTTTTTTTATAATTAAATTTTTATCAATATTTTTATATTACATCCTGGAAGTTGAAAGTTGCTACTAAAATTTTCCCATAAACTTTGTGCATTTTCGGTAAACCAATTGCCACCGGATGATTCATCTTTTAACATAAATGTTTGATAGGCACTTGTCAATGGTGCATTTGGATATACATAATAATATTGTTCTTTAGGTAATTCAATTCTATATTTATTTTGGAACAAAAAAGCATTTCGTTAATTGAATGGAAAAAAGGGAAATTCGCATAAAATAATGTAACATTATATAGAGCTTACCTTGTTAATGGTGCCGTTAAAATTGGTTGTTGTAATTTCAATAATGATGGTTCTAAATGAATTTTTGTATCTGGTACATACAGATATTGTTGGGCAGGTAATGGAGTTAATAATTGGGGTACCGGTCCACAACTTATCGTTGCAATCAATAATGTTAACGATAAAATTTGTTTAAACATCTAAATTAATGAAATTTAATTATATACGTTTTGATTATCGTTTATTTAAGTATTTGAAAATTAATTCCTCAGAATATATAAATATAAAGTAAATATACAAAAATGATATGCATATAGAATCATTAAATTAAACACACACAAAAGTTGTTTCTCGGTGAACCACTTTTCCTTAATGGTATTTGTATTGGTATTTGCCGATTTACTTATTTAAAAAGTAGAAGATATAAAACGAGGAAACAATTTATATATATGATATATTTAAATAACATGAACACGCACTTTAATATAAAGAAATGTCTGCGCATAGAATAAACCTTTACTGAACCATTTATATTGGATAAGGTCATGGTTTTGTCGGAATCTTTTTAATCTCTTTCTATCTTGTATATGGTATTAGATGGTATTAAAAAGAACATTCAATATAAAGAATAAAAGTAAAATAATTTGGATTCATTTTAAACTGTAATATATAAGAGATAACAAGTTTTATAAAATTATATATACATATATTATAATATTAATTAGTATATGTATCCATTAGATGATATTATAAAAACTATATATGTATTATATTATGACTAGACAAAAATTAAATAAAATAACCTCTTTGGAAAAATGCCATCATTTATAATAATTATTTTACATATGACAATATGACAGTTACAAAATTAATATTAATGATGATATAAAGATCTAAAACATTTAATTATACAAATATTTATGAACATGAATTTATTTTAAGAAAGATTTAATCAAATCGAAAAGTAATTAAGAAGGCTTTCCTGTTGGCCTGCAGGCGTGAAAAAATACATAAAAGAAAATTAATTAATATAAATTTAATATTAAAATGCAATAATCTTATGCAAATATTTTTTACTGAAGTCACTTTTTAATACAAATATAAATTTATTTTGGAATATTTAATATACAGCAGGAATTACAAACAATTTCTTTATATTTTCATGTAGATCCCTGATTAAAAATTAAACTTAACACACTTTATAACTACAAAAAAAAAAAGTTAGAATTTTGTAAATTAAAATAAATTAAATTAATTTAGCAAATCCAAAACACTTTACATTTTTTTGTAGATATTTTTTTTTTTCAGTATCCTTATTTTATTAAATGAAAATTTTTCCTTCATACCTTTATATATTTTATATATTCTATCTAGATATACTCTTGTAGTACTGCTTACTTGATGCACTTAACACTAAATAACTATATTGAAGATATAACATTGCCCTTTATAACCGTTTTTTATTTGCATTGTTCGAATACAGCCAATATTAAAACAAACCAATGCAAATATTGCAAATGTAAATAAAAAAAAAAAACTTGCAATAAGTTACAATTGTTGAAATACTACAATTTTTTTTTAATAGCCATTATTATTCGTAGGTATTTTTTTATTTTTCTATATATTATATATATAAATATTTTTTATTTTTTGTTTTATTGCAAAAAATAATATTTTTTTTTATTATTATCTGCTTTTTTTTAATTTATTTTTTTTTTCATATAATATATATTGTAGTTTTAACTTTAATGTATATAATATATAAGATACCAATATATTGTATATACATATAATGAATAAAGAGGATGTTTTTCCTTTATAAAGGTGTATGAAGTGTAAAGATGAACGGCAATGTATTTTGTTGTTATCCCTCGTTTCTGGGTAATAAACTAAAAGAAGTTACCATAATCAACAACAACAAAACTACTTATTTATAATTACTTTGTTTCCGTAAATCATCGATTTTCTAGTCCATAGCTAAACTAATTAATAATTTTTTTTATCATTAATAAAATTTTATCATAAATTAGAAACTAATTCTAATTACATTTTTTTCAATTGCTTAATCAAAGAATTTCAAATGCTTGAAATACAAAAGAATTATATTCCATAATCATAATGTTATTCTTTACATTCATTGTTTTTATTCTAATAACACATTAATTACATTAATATACATTAATACATTAATATATCTGAAGACATCTAAAAATTCTTAGCAAAGTTGCGTGTTATACACCTTAACATTGTCAAAATCAACTTTTGATTTCTTTGTTCTTGTCGCGACGATGGTAATATCATGCAAACACAATCATATAATTTTATATATAAATGTATATAAGAACAACAGCTGTAATTTAATATACACAAGTTAAATTATATGATATGTTCTTCATATGCATCTTCTTATATGGTTGCTTTTTTTATATACACTTTTGTATGACCTTCAACATGTTCTTATAGAGAAGAAACTGACCACGGATAATATTTTTTTTTTATAAGTTCATGCAGCATAAATGCATTAATACAATATAACTATATAAAATAAATATAGATTGCAAATTAAAAAAAAAAATAAATAAATAAATAATAAAAAGGGTAAATAAATTATCATCTCTGTTGTTACATTAAAATGAATCTAAAAAAAACAGGAATTATACAAAAAGAAAGAAACGACGTAGATATTTTTTATGCTGCACTACTGCTATTACTACAAGTTCTTTACATTATTCTTATTCTTATCATTTTTTTTCTTTATTATTATTTTATACGCAATAAATATATGAAAATGGTTAAAAAAATTAATGTTTTACCAGTTGGATGTAGCAGATATATATAAATTGAATATAGAATATAATAAGACCTTGATTTTTATACATTTTTATCATATATAAGATTTAATATATTAAACAAAGATCTACGCACATAATATAATAGTTAAAACAGAAATCATTTCAAAAAATAATTGCAATTTTATTAAACATACAAATTAAAAAAAAATATAAATACTATCTATTTATAAATAGCATATAGATATAGAATTTTAATAGTTATTTTCTATATACATTTTACGTATATTGTCTAGCTATCAAAAAAGGTTAATCACATCAAAAAAAAATATTTTAAAGAAAAAGAAATTAAATTGAAATTCTATAAAATATATTTTTTTTAATATAAGAAACTTTTTTGCCAAAATAATATTTATTATAGAATTTGCATTTTAGGATTTGAATTTCATCTATTGTTTTAATAATTTATAACCCTTGTATATAATATGGCCGTGATGGATATCCATTGATTGGTTGATATTGTAATGCTTGTGGTTGAATTAGTTCTGATTGTAAAATTTGTGGTTTCGATGACGATTTTAGTGATTTTATTGATTCAGCAATTGATTCCGATGTTGGTGTTTGTCCTGCCGTATACCCATATGGATAAATTGAATAATATGGTGAATACGGTGGAATTGCGGCGGCCCGTTGATTATATGCCAAATATGGATTATAATTTTGATAAAATTGTGGTAAGAATTGAGAATCAGCGGCTAATGATGATGTAAATTGTTTATATTGTTGTTCGTTTAATGAATACGGTGATACAGCACCGACCGGTGTTGAATAATATGTCGGATATGAATAGGGATATCGATATTTTGGTAAAATTACTTCAGGTGAATGTGCGGCCAATTCAGCATCAGATGCAAATTGTATTGGTAGACCGTTTAATCCAAAGGCCGAAGGTTCCGGTTGAATAAATTGTTTATTGTATGCATCTGCTAATTCATAATCGGTAATTTTTGCCGGTTTAATTTCTTCTTTATTACGTGCATCTAAATAATATTCAGGACCAACGAGTAAATCATTCGCATCTTTATTTATCAATCCGTATCTTAAGAGTGGACGACGATTAAGGGTACGTACACGATGTACTGGTCCATTTGTTGGTAAATGCATTTGACTCAGTTCACCGGGTGTTATGTCAGAAATAGCCGTAGCTGTTGGACGACTAATCGCTAAGCCACCGGGCCCTACAACTGCTGTCGCAATTGGTTTTGATGCCGCTATACCACCTTTACCGGCTACTGCAAGACCTATATACATTTTATGCATGAAAAAAAATCAATAAAAATATCCATATAAAAAAATGATTGCACAAACAAATACTGTACAAGATCCATACCAACTGGTTTCGCTTCTGCAATTGATGCATCAGCCGGTGGTGTATCCACTTGGATACTATCATCGTACAATGGGGTAATTATAGATTCTTCACCAACGTCATCTTCCTCATCTTTTGGTCTATTTTTAATGATGTTCAGGCGATTACCAACAGGCATTTCAAAGAGTAAACGAAGATCATCGGTACCGGTACCATCATTTTCCGTACTTTGCTGTTGTTGAATATGGGCTAGATTTTGTGCGGAAATACCTAATTTCTCCAAATTATCAGCATATAATTTTTGATCAATTGTCGATAATTGACCATTTTTTTTTATATTCTGTTGTATTTTAACCAATTCAGCCGCAGCATTTTGTATTGATTCCAAATTAAATTGAAACGGTGAACTTAATTCGGTATCCACAGGTTTTTCATTTTTTTTTATCTCACTGGTAATTGCACCATTCGGAAGTTTACGTATCTCTAAAGTTTGTCCCTTGGCACCGCCATAATACGGTAATGTTATTATATCTTCAACGGAATCAATGGAACGTTTTTCATTCGGTGATCTATTTTTAAATATTTTTTTATATATTGGGTTTTTTTTATCGTACTTGTTTATTATAAAAAGTTTAATCCATTTAAGTAGAATAGAATAATTAAGAAAGTATAAACATTAACATATAGATTTGTATAAGTTTATCTATATTAAAAAAATATACGTTTTCGTTTTTTAGAATTTTGTATAAAGAAAAATCACACAGTAAATTATATAATAAAGATATTATTATCAAAGAAATCATATATATAATTGCAAAGAATATTATATAAAGTTCATTCACTGACAATCAGTTAATAATTTATTACATAACAATAAATCATAAATTAAATTGTTTGTTTATTATATAATATATAGAGTAGTACAGTAGTAAATATTAAAATTACATAATATTTTATATAAATGTATAGACGAAAAAAAAGTTAACAATTTTAAATTGTATTCCTTAAGCGTTTCATATTTCATCACACGCATATTATAGAAAGTGACATTGAAATAATAGTTTTTAAGTTTGTATAGAGAAAAAAATATAATTATTGGTATTTTGGATTAGTATTCATAGAATGATATTCAAAGTAATAACAGATTACAAGATATGTTATTTTATTTTTGAAGTGAAAAAGCATTTTATAATCGTAACGACAACAATTTAGTTGTTTTCATTTATATGTGTTTAGTTACGATTATAATTTCATAATCAGCAATAGAGAAAATAGTAATAGTATAAACGTAATGCAATAAAATACCTATATAATAATTTCAATGCATATAAAATTCACATTTTCTATATTATAATTTTTCTTTGTTAGATCATCATAATCTTTTCTATGTCTGAATATTTTTTGCAGAACAAAATATAAAGGCTTTTAATATTATAATTATATAGAATTAAGTATTTTTCAATGCGTGCTAAAATATTAGGTAATTTGTAAGTAATGTTGATTAAAAATATTTTATCTATGATTTTTAATCATATAAATTTAAATTGCATCTTATTTTATTGAATTTATGATCCGTATACACACATGACATTTATTATTATTTATATATATATATATATATATACATATATAGTTAAAATTAAAATACAAATTATAATTTTTATATTTACAAAACATTGAGGTATATTTTTTCGTTTATTTTGTTTTTGGGAAAAAAGAAAAACACTTAAATGCGTTTATGAATCAATATAATCAATAATTAAATCAGATTGTGCATGGGCAATTCCACCAACACCGGCTATGGCTACCGATTCCGGACGATATAATACACGCGTTCCACTGTTACGTCGTAACATTGCTCGTGAAATTGGTGATGAAATAGCTGTTCCACCATTACCGGCAACCGCTTTTGATGATGGTTCTAAAATTAATGAAGCCCCATTATATGGTACACTGGCTGCCGGTGGATATCCCGAAAAATATGCATCAACTGGTATTTCCGGTACAGGTTTATCAGCCGATGTACTACCAGTTGCGGTTGCAAATCCATTTTGTTCATCAACCGGTAATTGTTGTAAACGTTCCGATTCTCGATTAATTTTTATATTTGTTTCTAATCCAATAATTTGTGCAATTCGTTCACCGGGAATTGGATAAATTTGTTCAACAATAAAATTATTTAAATCTTTTTGTTGTATTGCATTCAATATTTGAATATCAATAGAATTTGGATTTGAATTTTGCGTTTTTAATTGTTGAAATTGTTCGGATTGGGTGAATTTTTCAGGTTTTGGTGTAAAAGCATCTTGAATAATTGAAGGTTCTGTTGTTGGTTCTGCATTATCATTGTTATTATTATTATTATTATTATTGATTGGTATTTTCTTTTTTCGTTTTGGTATTTTCGATGATTTTTTCGTAGGTATATTTGTCGTTGTTGGTATTAATTCGGCTTCGGGTACAGTTTTTGGAATATGAGGTATAAAATCTGGTAAACGATGACCATTTATTGGAGGATATAATTGATGATGAAATGATGGTGTTGATGGTAATTTTTGTTGATAATGATAAAGTGATGATGGTATTGTATTATATGTTGTCAATGGATACAAATTTGTATTTGGATTTAAGATGATTGGTGAAGGAAATAACTGTTGCGGTTGTAGGTTTTGCTGTGGTATTGCCGCTTGTTGGAAAAACGATGGCCATCCAGATATGCTTGATGTTTTCCATCTAAATTGTGTGTGTGTGTGTGTTTTTTTTTATATTATATAATTTGGGGTATATACAAGAATATACAGTATAATATAAACAATAATTTTTTATATTAAAACATGGGTATCGTTATTTAAAAATATTATTGTTTATTGTTACCAATTGGTAAAAAATATTGTTTATATGATGTTAGTGACATATTTTAATTTTTATTTTTTGTATATTTTATTTTACGTTAATTTTTTGTCTACATATAAAATTAATATAAATAATTCATGCATTCAATTATTTCTAATAGTTTTAATTATTTTTAATGTTGTACTATATATAATATAATTATTATTATACTTTTTTTAATATCTATGATTAAATAAAGTAAGGTAAGATTTTATTCAAAGACAAAAAAAATGAAAGTTCTTATCTATATATTGCTTTATTCATTTGACACAATTTTTTTTCAATTTATTCATAAAATCGGCATATCGGAAAATTAAATAAATTACAATCACAATAATTATATCGATATTTTTATGTAAATTCAAGATTTATAATATCATCGTGACCCTAAATTTAAAATACACATTTATACTTCTATATATATATGATATATAATAAACTAGGTAATGTTGCATTCAAATTAAAATGATAAACTGGGAAAAAATAATCAACTTTATTAGCATTATAATAATTTTACTTTCTTTTAAAATGTATGTATACGCATTTTTAAAACCGGAATGCATTTGCATAAATGTTTTCATTATGCATTAATAAAAAAAACAAATACAATAAGTTATTTTCAATATATAAAAATATAGATTTCTTTATATATACTTAAATTATTATAGTCAAACAATTCAATTATTCTAATATTACTAAAATTATTTTTTTCTACTTAAATTATATATATATATAGGTATTCAAAAACTTAAAATAAAGATAACAATAAATTAACTTAACACTTAAAAATAATATTGTAAAAATGTCATATATATAAAAAATCATTTAAAAAAATAAGACACAAATCGATGTGTTTGTCAATTGATTTGTTATTCTATTAATTAAATATAAATTAATAAATTGAAATAAATAAAATATTCAATTTATAAAATTATTTGTATTGTATATTTAATTTGTGCTTATTTTGTATTGTATATTTAATTTGTGAAAAATTCGCAAACCATTGTTAAAAAGGAAAATATTTGCATATTCATAGGCGAAATCAACGGATCAATTTGTTTTTGTACCGATATATAAAAGAGTTTCTCAAACATTTTCATATAACATAAAACTAGTTTTATATACTTAAAGAAAATTACACAGTCTTATTCATATATGGTTTATAAGAAATACCTTGATAAGCTTCTGAATAATTGAATTATTCCATGTGTGAATAATGTAACAAAACTTTGGCAAGCAAATAAACATTAAAAGAAAAATGCATAATGTACCCTCAATATAATCCGTAAATTCACTTCAATAACTCATTAAAAAAAATTCATTAAATTCATTATACAGTTAAAAACTATTGGTCATAGATAAATTTCATTGAACTGGCGGATTATAATAAACAACAGGTCCTGTTGCCACAACAATACCGTTAGCAGCCGACGGTGAAAAACTACGTTTTCCATTTTGTAATTGTTGTTGTAAGGCTAATTGTCTCAAATCGATACCTTCCGGTACAGCAACAACACGTGCTCCCGGACCAGCAATTGCCAAACTACGTGGATGTGTTAGGGCAATACCACCGGGGCCAACGATGGCCGTACCACCACTGCCAGCGGTTGCAACACCACCAGGTCCAGCAATTGCAATACCACCATGACGTACTCTTAACCTTTGTATAATAATACCACCTTCTTTAAGTGCTTCCGTTATTTGTTCTTGTTGACGATTAAAAATATTTCCAAATGGTCCTTTTTCCGATTCAGCCGATGGCAATGGTTCAATATCATCATTTTGTAAAGATTGAAATGTTTGGGGTTTTTTTTGTGATAGTTTTTGTTGTTCAACAGCATCATGTTTTATTGGTGCTGGTGCTTTGGTTGTCGTAACCGTTTTTGTCACCGGTGGTTGCTGTTGATGATGTACTACCGTAGCTGCTGCTGTTGGTTTTTTCCTAAATATGGTTTTACTTTGTTCTGGTATATTCGTTTTTAAAAGTGTTCGCATATTTTTATTATCCGATGATGATGATGAGGATTTTTCAACTGGTGATATTACAACAATATTTAATATATCATCTTTTTTTATTGATTTATTTAATGTTGTTAAATTTAATTTACTTAATGACGAATCTGTTTTATATATAATATTTTGATCATTATTATTATTTGATTCATTAAGATTTTCCGCTCGTTGCTTTGAGTTTTCAATGGTTTGCCGAACAATATTCAATAATTCTGTATTATGATCTGTTTTAAATAGTTGTTGAGCTTTATTTTGTCTATAATTTATATAGTTATCGTTTAATTTATGATAATTACTATTTAGTGTATTTTTATAATTAGCATTATCTAAAACATCATAATCATAATCATCATTAATTAATACTGAATAATATTTTGGAATTGGTAAATTATTATTATTATTCGTATTTTTAAATGAACGACGAACATTTTTTTCCGGTAATTGTAAATGTGAAGATGGTGGTGATTTATTAAAATATGAATTAGTATTTATTATGGGTAGTCGACGATATTGTAAATCATCATTTAATTCACGTATGTATGATGTTCTGATCTTAACATTATTGTCATTATTAAGATCATATCGATGATGTACTGGATGATATGCAGGACGTGGATAAAAATAAGATTCAACTTGTTTTCTTGGTGTTGCACCACCAAAATTGCTATTAAATGGATTCGGTTTTATATAACCTAATGCAACATTGACACGATTTATTTCATCGATAATCCGTTGAGTTTCCAATGAATGATCATCACTTTGTGCACGGGCATATTGTTGTGGTAATGAAAGTAAACGTTGTTTTTGTATCCTAAAAGCAATTGTTTTTTTTTTTGACCAAATGTCATATAATATGGATTTTTAATTATTTCATTTTTTTCATAGTTTGAGAAAAGTAAATTTTACATAAATCGATTGCCGTTTTTCACATTTATTTTTGGATAGGTACTTATACGATTTTTCAACATAATTATATAGATAAATGTATCATTTTTAAGCACATACAGTATTTTTTTTTATATTATCTTAAAAATCCAATTATTTTATATTATTCAATAATACTATAAATTATATAAAAAACCAATTACTAAACTAAACATATTATTTTGTATATAAATATTGTATATAAAAAATTGTTTTGAAATATTCAATCGTGTATATTTTGAATAATTCCGGATGATTATTATTAAATAACAAACAAAAACCACAACTTTATATTTTGTTTTATTAATCTCCATGTAATCGACAGTAAAATAGTTTAGATTTTATTAGATAGAACTAATTATGAGAAATGTTTTCTATAACATTATTATGTCATTCATCATTTATTTATATATAGAAAATATTTAATATATAAATATACTGAAGAAATGAAAAGGGATAAGTACCATCCCGAAATAAATATGAAAAAATAAATTAAGCTATAAGCCAATATGCAATGAGTACTAATAATAAAATATGTAATATATTAAATTAAATATTATGTTATATAAAGCATTTCAGAATGCACATCAAGATTAGATTACAATAATATATACTTTGTATTTAATTAGGTAAATTTTTAGTAATAAGAAAATGTTTTTAAAAATTGTTAAAATTTGTATTTATAATATTAAAGTTTTTTTTTTGGAAAATAATCAAATAGTTCAATTTGACTTCAATTCAACATTTGTTAAAGTATAAAAATTATATATTAAAGGAAAAAAAATTTAAATTCACACATATAATAATAAGTGTAAAAGAAAAAAAAAATTAAACTCACTCAACAGCCGGTGATCCACATCGTGCATGGTTTAACAACGTTAAAAACAATATCTGTAATAATAATGATTAAAAAAAATATACATTATTAATTTGATTTAATAGATATATATATATATATATATATATATACAATGTTAAGATAAAGATCGAAATATGTAATATTATCTGGGAAACTATAAATTCATTTGGAAATTTTTTTCATGATTTATTTTCCTTTTTATAAGCCACCCTAACCCGAAATTTGTTACTTATTTGCATAAATCAAACAATTTTTTTAATAGTTCTTTATTAGATATATTTTATTCTAAATGGTAGGTTTTACCGAAAAAATAATTCGAATTAAACATTCTTAATGAATTCAATGTCAATAACCATATGAAAAAGAATATTACACTCACGCATTCTTAAATAATAAATTATACAATTCTTTTATGTATATTATACAATATCTGCAGGTACAATACAATATAATATATACAATAATTCAATCAAAAAATAATAATATACAAAATATTCGTAAATGAAGACACATACAAAATTCAAAATTCATATATTCAATGATATATATTTGAATATATTTTTCGACATTTATAAAGAAATTTAATAAATTAAAATTCATGTCATAAAAAATTGCATAAAAATAAATATAAATAAAATAAATATATACAAATAGCTGTAAAGAAAAATATATTTTTAATATGATTTTCGCTTTTAGAATTTCAAAACGATTTGATTTTTTTTTTAATATAATACACTTTTATCGTTCTAAGATAGAGATTCTCTATAGATATATAATTATAATACATACGTATGGGATAGGAGATAATTTGAAATTCTATATTGTATGGCTTTTTTAACGGTTACAATATTTTTATTCTTTTTATTTCAGAATAATTCCTTTCTTTTTAATTCCTTGTCATTTATGAACACGAACACACACACACACACACACCTTTTATACAATAATTGTTCGTGTACTTCTATATTTACAAGACGAATCTGTTTAGAAAAATGTTAATTATCGTTTTTCACACCTTAATGATTCAATTATATTAAATATATTATATTGTTATTTAAATTATTCTTAATAGATGTTATGATATATAAATATTTTATACCTATGCGAGTATAACAATGATTCTATATTTAAGTTGATTATTTCATAGTACATACAAAAACTCTATATATATATATATAGTATTTGTAAAGAATTTTTTTAAAATGCATAATTTTATATCATTACTTTTGAACAAAATGAAAATAGTTATATTTTTTACCTAAACACTATTTTAAAAAATGATGCGTGTAAAAATATTAAATGAATTTCAATACAATTTTATATATTCATATATATCGTATAGATAGATTTATTTACAAATAGCCGATAAATATATCTATTAAAACGCCTCTTCTTCTTTAAATTATTATGAATTTATTTAATAACTACCTGCTGATATTCATGCGAAAATTATTTTCATCATTATTATATTATATATAGCATTTCTTTGTTTTTTTTTTAATTATCATTCTAATTCACCATTTCGTTTTTTATTTTTTTATAATTAATGCTAAACGGAATAAAAACAGATATACATAAATGTTTAAATAATAAGAAATAAAATCAAATTCTGACAAAACCCCCACATACTAAAGTAATTATTTTAAAATAGAATTTTACATTCTTTTCGATTACTTTATGTTATACCATATAACAAAATATCTAAAATATGATCAAAATTGGAGACGAATAAAAAACATTTTATTAATTATATTTCAAACTTTTTTGTTATTATAATTAAATTTAAATTTACACAATTTATTGTATGTTTTATTCAATAATACATAATAATACAATTTTTATTGTACCACACAACTAATATATGAAACAGTCGTATATTTATAGTAAAGAAAAAAACTTGTAAAAAGTATCGTTTATTTAGTATTCAGAAAAAATACGTCCATATACATAGAAATAGAGAGGAACAGCGGTTCATTGAACTTATAAAATTATAATCAATACAAAATTAATACTCGTATCGATGTATATGATGAATATGAAAAATAATATTATATATATATATATATATATATATAAATACTTATAGACATTTCAAAGACAGGTATATATATAAATAAATATCTGTATAGATTTGCTCAATAAATTAATTCAATAAACTTTTATTATTATTATATGTACCACATATATATTGAAATATTTGTTACCTTGACATTGCAATTCAAATATTATATAAATGTTGTTATGCGTATATAAATACATGCGGATGTGATAATTGAATATATATATATTTGCCGTTTGATATATAGAGATTTTTTTTATAAACTGTTTTATAATATGTATTTTGATTCAAGATTCGGGAGTTTGATTAATATAGGATCTGATAGTATTGTTTCTGAATGACAATGCAAAATTCTTTCGCATCTATATTAAAATCATCATATAAGGTAATTTTATTCATTGTACAAAAATGAAATTATAATTATAGGTTTTATGTACATAATAATGAATGCAAGACAGTTCTATATATAAATATAAATAACCGTGTTATGAGATTGTTGATATTTACTTTAATATTTAATACATATTTATTTACCAATATATATATTATGACAACATTTTTTTGTTTATTTCAGTTCATTCAATATATATAACGCGTATATATAAACAAATAATAGGTCTTAAATTGGTAAAAAAAAATAAAATAAAATCTGAATATATAAAATCAATTTGCTGAAAATAATAATTTAGGTGATGTATATATAATAAGAATTCAAATAAACTAACGGTATGCTAATAATAAATTTTAACATTTAACTATGTTTTTTATATATAGTATTTCGGTTTTGCAATTTGTTCTTTTATTTCTTCTTCTTCATTTTTTGTTTTTATGCAAAGGTGTGTTTTTATTATCATGTTATTTTTTGCAATAAACTCCTTTTAAGGGTTATATATACACAATTTTATAATTAATTAAACATTTTATATTTATATAGAAAATATAGTTTAAAGAAGATTTCTCAAAATATAAAAGTAAAAATTTCATATATAAACTCTTATTGTTTATATATATATAGTATATATTATAATGACCAGAGAGATTAACTTATAAATATTAAAATATAATTTTAAATTTGAATTTAGAAATTTAGTACATTTTTCCTATATTATGGTTAATTAAACGCCCAATCGATCAATTTCTTATTCTTTGAAATCCAACAGTACATTAAATGGTATTTTTATGGGTGGAAATTCAAAAATAAATTATAACTAAAGACAATTCAATGAAAAATTAGTATAATATATTAATAGCATTTTAATCCAACATAAATGAAATATGAAATTGAGTCAAAGAATATTTGAAAACCATATAATAATAAAAACTAAATTAATTTTAAATCCATAAAACTAATATAACATTTCCTATAATTTTTCCAAAAAAAAATCAGTAGCATAATTTCATAAACCGGTAATAATTATACAATTAATTTTAATAGGATTATAATAAATAAAATTCTATATATAGATATAATAATTATTACTAAACCACGAATTATTTTATAAATAATGCATGAAGAAAATGTAATGTATAAGTATTTAAGAAAAGTAAAAAAGCAACAATACGCATTGAAATCCTTTTATACCATAATGGTATTTACCTATAAATATAATCTCTATGTCACATTTTAGAATTGTTAAATAAATATTTAAGAAAAAGGAACCCATTGTAAATTGTAATTCTAAGCTTATAGAATTATATAATTGACATTTCATATATAAATATCAAATGTTAATTTTTTTTTTTAAATTACTTAATGGGAAAAATTATAATCTTATTATACAAAAAGGTTAATATACATTATTAACAATTCATATTTATTAATTTTTTGGGTAAATTGTTTATAATAATTTATTTGATGAATCATTGCGATGAAGCAAATCAAGAAAATATAATAAAAAGAAATATTAGAATATATGCATAAAAAAAAAAATATCGTCCGCGATAATGTCAAAAGTTTTTTATTTTTTAATTTAAAGATTACATCATTGTATTGCCGCATGTGACTTAAATATAATATAACACGCAATTTTTTAATTATGCAAAACCTTTATAATAAAGTAAAATTCCCGCATATAAACATATATATATTTCTTTTATATAATCAATAAACTACAGGATTTATGTATATAGCATTAAATATCAGAGACTCGCTTTTCTTATTTGTAAATTAACAAGGAATTTTTTTTTTATCTGCATATATTTATTATCAATATATAACAATTTAGGGAAACCCCGGTGATTATAAACAATAAACTACAACATATATATTCTGTTGAGACTTCTACAATCTACATATAATGTTTATGAATTAATTAAATCCAAAATCTACATCAAATGAAAACTTTATATATTATTAAATAAGTTTTATTAATTTTGCATTAATATTTAAATTAATAATGGCAGATATGAATATTTTAGTTAAGAAACGATATCCAATAAATATAGACATGATATTAGATTGTCATAAATATATTATATTAAATGTATACGCATCCGTAGATGTTATTTTATATTTAGATAAACTATAATGCATAAGAAAATATATAACATTTACAAAAAAATTCTTTATAATTATAAAATTGCATTTGTTTTTTCTTTCATTGTTTCTATTTTTCTCTTTTAAATGCTGTCTAATTAAAATGATAAATATTCACGCAATATATCGCAAGTTCAACCTACAAATAATATGAATATAACAATATATTTAATTGTATATACGAAAGAATTTTCCATTTAAAATTCCTACTTCGTTGTCTTATAACAAAAAATTTAAAATAATATAAAGAAGCACAATATCAAAAAAAATTGTATGTATGTCCATAATAATATTATTACTTGATTATTATATTTATAATTATTATTCTTACATCATTTACACATATAGTATATATGTGCGATTAAAGAAAAAGTAACTGTTTGGTATATTTATTTATAATACAAAATTTATAAAAGAAAAGACAAAATCAACATTTAAAAAACTATGTTAAAATGATAAGATATAATTATTTTATACATATAAAGAGAAAAATTATAAGTTTTTTTTGTCATTATCTATATTTATACATCCGAAGGTGTAACCGAACAATAAAGCGTTTATAAGAAATTTTAAAAATATATAATTTCTAAAAAAATAAATTCTTACCACTATAAATGATCTCATTATTCTCACTAATTATATTAAAAAGAAAGGTACACAATAATTGTTTTCACAAAACAAAAACTAAAAATGTATTTTTGAAAAACTTAAAAGAAAAAAATTAAATAAATATTCTTCTATTTCTTGCAGTAAAATTAATTATACTTTTTTTTTTAAATTTCACAAACACTATCTGAATATATAATATTCAAATTCATCTGCATATATATTTATATATAATAAATATTGATCTCTATTCAACCGTCTTAAGTATTCAACTGTTAGTTAAATTTAAAAACAATCTGCTTTTAAAAACTTTTTTTTTTATATTCAATCATAATCACTTTATACCACATATGAATTATGTGTCGTGTGGTAAGCTTTTTTTTTTATTTAATTTTAACTAACTTTATAAGTTAAGTCATCAAAACTTACATATGTATATAGTGTGTGTGTGGAAAAAAGTTTTGTTAACAAACAAAAATAAATAAAAAAAAAATTGGTATTTGTTTATTATAAAGTGGGGGATTATTTTAACAAGAGATTATAATAAATATTTCTTTTTTTTAATGTACCAGTATATATATTGAATGGATTTTAAAGATAAAAAATAAACTGTACAATTTTGTCCATTTAGCACGAATTATTTTGTTACTTTTTTATTCTTTTGCAATTGTTGTATTGCCAAAAATAAAAAGAAATAACAAATTAAAAAAAAAAAAAATAAAACAAGAAACATATCATTTTTAGGAAATATATAAATAATACATCTCTTTTTTTCTGTTTTTAGAGTAAATTAATTAAAATAAATAAATAATAAATAAAATTATATTTTACATTAAAAATAAAAGCAATTTTATTTTTCTGCAGGTAATATCCATTATTTATATTCATACTTTCTTGTCTCAATTCAGTCAGTTTATTTTTATATTTAAATTAATTTATATACAGATTTTAATGTTTTTTTTATAAAGACATACTTTTTGTATTTGTGCGTTATTTTTCATTTTGAATGCGGTTTACTTTTTTTTTTTGTCAAATAAAAATTTTATTGGGCATCAAAAATGGAAAAATTATTTAAAATTATATTATTATCTCGAAATGTTCTGAAATTCCCAATCTGAAATATGATGCGTAAGAGGTATTGATATTATTTTGTTATTATTGAGCTAAATTTAAATATGTTTTTATTTTTTCACTTTTCCTTATATTAAACTTTTATTCTTCAATGTTTTATATACTCGATATACTTTTTTTAATTTAAATTATATGATATGTACAATTAAAATTTACAATTATATTATTGTATATTTAAATATTTTCCCTTTCAATAAAATATATAATTTACTGTTTTTATAATTATACAGAAATGGAATTTAATAAATATTTTATTTAAGTATTGTATATATAAAATAAAAAGAATAAAATTGAATTCAAATCATTGAGAACAAAATTCTAAGTATTGAAATACAATTATTTTATAAATTTATATATAGTATAAAGTCTGTCAATAATACATACTAATTGTATTTTGAAATATTTATATATGTATGTAAATAAAGACTATAGATATTGCAATAATTATTTCTTACTACATATAGATATTTTTTATTATATAATTATATACGGCGAACATTGAACTTAAATATATTTAATTATACGTGATATAAGTATATATGGATATATGTTTCTCATTATTTTCTTATTCTATCTTAATATATGTTCTATTCTATATCAAAAGATTATATTTTCTTGATCAATTAAAATGTTTTGCACGATATTTTATTTTATTGTTTTTTTAAGAAATTATTTTTTTATTACGTTTTTTTTTGTATACAATTAGTTTTGGTTATGCTGGGATACCAGTTTTATGATGGCGATTATTTCCATTATACTTGTAAGTAATTAAAAAAACAGACTTAATTCTTAAGTCAAATTAGTTTATGGAATAATGTATGGAAAATAAACCAATAGCATCTTATAACATATAAATGAAAAAAAAACTACTATATATAGCATATGTGGTGTGTGAATTGTGATATAGACATTGATCGATTGATATGACAATTATTCAATCCATTAGAATTCTCAACGTTTAAAATACACATTGGAATCAATATATTTTCATAAAAGAATTGATCTAATCGCAAAAAACAGTATCATAATTTCAACGAAAAGAATAAAATGTTTGCCATATTTTTGTACCTTTCAGATAAACCGCGTGTAAAACCAAATATGTAATATTAATATACCCAATTGTTTTTTTTTATCAACAATTAAATTAAATACAATTTTTTAATCATATATCAAATTAATAATAATAATAATTTTATAAAAAATAGGTGAAATATATTATTGTTGTTATGATTTACTTTTGACATAAATTTTAATAAATGTATGTCATTTATATATATATATATGAAAATATTAAAATAGCGTGTGTTGTTTTAACTTTATATATTGAAAGAAATACATTTGAATGTGTCATATTTACATATAATTGTATAGTAAACTTTTTGTCTCATTGTATAAATAAAACAAACTTTAATAAAATATAACTATAGCATATAAAATATATTAATATAATAAATAGTAAAAATAATACATTTTATGCGATTATCGCATCTAAATATAAAAATTCTCGGTCACTTTAAATAATAATGACCAAAAAATATTGTTTATATTTAAATCAAATGTCTGTGTAATATTTATTATTGTTCTATATTTAAAAAATAGAAGCCAATAGTAAATTTACATTTTTATAACAATACATAAATAAAATACATATAAATAGAAAAATCATTCATAACTTTTGTCTTTAAGTGAAAAATTGCGTTATTTACAAATGTTTTTTTCATTGATGTTTTACAAACTAATTTTTGATAATTTCTTATTTTCTTACAGTATCGGTATTAGTTTCTAATCGTATGGGAAAATAAAATAAATAACTCGTTGTGACATTCAGATCCTGAAATATACAAACTGATTGTATGTCTTCAGTAGAATTCATTACTTAAAAAAAAACAACAATAAACAATTCTGAGGAATATTGCAATATTATTTTCAAAAATAAAATGAAAACAATTTAATTGCACTTCACAATATATAGATTATAAATCATATAAAAATCATCTATTTGGATTTAAATATACATTGAATTATATAACAAATAACAAAAATAACAAAAACCTTCATATTTCCCATATAGACGCATCGCATCAATATATATATATTCAATTTGATATATTATTTAATAGAAAAGTAAACGTAAGTATATATATGAAAATGCAAAAAGCGACGTTTTAAACGGATATTACAAAATTTCATATATAATATATTATTTTGGTAATTCAGATTCATTATTTTTATAAATATTACTGATGTGTATTTAACATACAGGTATAAATTTATTACAATATATGCAATGATTATATTTTTTTTATTATTAACGCGTTATAACACCCGAAAATTCATTTTGATAATTTAAAGCACGGATATTTTATCATATATAAGTAACATATGTAAATAAAAAAAATATATTTATACTTCTATATAGATGTTTTATATATACTCGTATTAGTATATAATATATATTTGTGTAATGAAATAATATATACTTGCGAATATTTACGTGTTTATTTATTCATTCAAATATATATAAATAATTTAAAGTAAATTTTAATTTTGTCCATATTACAAATTAAAAGCATATGTTAAAGTTAAAACAATTTAATTTTAAAGAAAATTACCTAATAGTATTAAACAAAATTTATAATAGAATTAATTTAAAAGAAACATAATATGGGATTTTCTGTGTGAAAGTATAAAAAAATTTTTTTCCCCGATTGAATTTAAATAACAATAATATATATATATATAGCAGAACATTAAGTTTTATGTTTTATATGTTTTTATTTTGTTACTTAAATTTTATATATACGCATAATATAAAAGGTTTATGTATCTTAAATTATTACTTGTATATATATTATTAACAATTTCCAACATAAAATTTTAATTTATATTCAATTGTTGTATGATACAATAAAAAAATAAAGTGATATAAATTAATTGGATTTAAATGCATTTTTATACAAGAAATTGACCCATCACTGTCACATAATCGTCTAAATTATCACACGCATATTTACATATAGGTACAAATATGGTTAAAAAAAATAGCAAATTTAATATGGATTACCATTATGAGTTGATAACGTATCAGAGATTACTATCTGATTGAAAATAAAAATAATATGACAAATATGCGTAATTCATATATATTTATTATTATATGTAACACTTTATGTTATATTTAACTATATGTACTGTACTCTATATAGTTTATATGATATAGTATATATTTATAAGAAATGAAATGGATATGGTATTATATATTTATAAAATAAAAAAATATGTGTGCCAAATAAAAATAAATTTAATATGAATTTTTGTCATTTGTTTTTGGATAGATGTGTTGTGAATATATTATATTAAATTAAATTTTAAATTACTTAATATCTTCAAAATTATATAATAAAAAATATATTTTTGTATTTATAATATATTTTAATTGAAGATAATATATTTTGTATATATATATTTCAATTAATATAATGTCGATATTAAACACACTCATAACATATATGTAGTATATTCAGTTACATGTTTTTATATTGGTAAAAATCAATATTTTTGTAAAATAATTTCGATCCGATACAATTTGAATGGAGAAAGTATATTATTATAAATGTGGTAATTTCTTTTTAAAAACATTATTATTATTATTATTAATATTCAATTATATGATAATTTTTAATAATTTTGGTATAATCAATAGATTTGCTTATATTAATTATATTAATTATATAGTTTTTTTAACACTTCTTAATGATTGTAATAAAATAATTCACTGCACGCATAAAAAATTGTAAATTTTAATTACCTCATCATATAATAAAGTTAAATAAAATTTCAAGAAAGTAAAATCAATTCATGAAAATTGTATCTCAAAATAAACTCTCATTCTACTTTAAGGACAAATTTAACATTATTTTAAAGAATTAATCCAATTAATCATCCTAGGAACGGGGAAAGCCATTGCAATTATTATAAAATTTACCGGAAACATTCAAAAATGACATAAATTCACCGAGTTTTCAATAGTTCTATAATAAATTTAATAACATAACAAAATTTCTTATTTCAAAAATTGCAAATTCTATATGCGCTATATATTTAAAAGAAAAATAAATAAATTCTTAATTGTTGTGGCCCTACAATATATAATTATAATTAGATTTAAGTATAACACTGTGATAATAACTGTAATATATAATATATATAACAGACCAGGTTATTATATTTATATAACATAACATTTTTATATATATCACATATTTTAAATATATAACCGGTAGAATATTTTATTATGATAAAGGTAAATTAAATTATAATCAATATAGAGGAGAATAGATTGTACCATGGAAGAAGAACGTTCGTTTAAAGTTATTAAATTATTTTATTAAATCAACAGTGTGTTTTATTTTTTTTTCATTCATTTACTTCGTTGACAAAGTGCCCACGTAATATAAAATATTTTTTGTTAAATATTTTATTTGGTTAAAATTACTAATTATTCGATTCATTAGCATCATAGTCAACATCATCAATTGGTTCATCTTCATAGTAAAAATTAGGTGATATTGTTTCATCGTTTATATCCGGTGAATCCGTTGCATACGTTAATTCATTTAGGTAATACCATTTCTAATGAAATTCAAATAATTTTTATCAAACAAATAAATTATTACAAAACAAAATTATTTTTATAAAGAAATGGATAAATTCTATGTATTTTTTTAATTATAATATAAATAATTCATACTTCTGATTCTGTGCAATTAAAATTGTAATCCCAATCGCATATACGATATTCTTGATTAAATGACGTTTCATTGGCACACATATGAGGTAAACGATTTCCTTTTTGATCACACATATGAAATATCTATATATATAAACGATTAATCATTTTAATTGATAGTTAATTGAAATTTTCAATTTATATTATCACATCATTTGTCTGTATAAAACAAATATGCAAACATACTTGACAATTATATTGAATGTCAGCATAAAATCCAATTGATCTTTTACTACAATCAAATGTAAATGTTATATTGGCAATATCAATTTGTGATTTTTCAACATTCGTTGTATGATCTTGATTATTATATGTTGTTACCGATGTTGTTCCACATAAAGTAATTACTTCTAAAAAAAACAATAATTTTTTATAATATGAAAATGAATTTATATTTCTTTTTTATTTAATTGATTATTTACAATATATTTTTTAAAGTTTTTATATCTTTGTCTGCCTACCTTGTGGTAAATTTATTTTTATTAATATATATATATTTTAATATATTTGTTTAAAAAAAGAAATATAAGAAGAAATATTCAAGTTTATTGTTGGCGTATTAATTTTTTTTTTTCAGTTGAGTTTCTTAACATTTCTTCTTCTACAATTTATACCATTTTCAAAGGCAATATATTGTTAACATTTTTATTTAGATGGCATTTCAATTACGTACGTAAAGTTTCAACAAAAAACATTTTAAATACGAATTTACGCACCTTTGAAACAGGTAATCGTTGAAGGAAAAGTGTTTATTCTATTGATCTATCAAAAATATAATTATATATATAAATTATTGTTATGTAATTCAAATGGAAAATTATTTACAATTACATATATCGATTTTTGAAGAACATTTTCATTAAATCAGATTTTAAATGTATCTTCGTAGATGAAGACGGATTGTATAACGATTTTAAAAGCTTCTATGGAGCAATAAAATGAATATAGAATTTTTGATAATTTATTTAAAAATATTAATTATAGATATATAAATTAATTTATTTCTAAATAGTTTTAATAAATCACACAAGAACTATATATAAAAGTTTCCAAATATATACAAATATAATATCGTAAGATTACCGGGGAAATTTTTGTATTTTTTTCTTTTTTAAATATACTTTCACTTTGAATAAATGCATTTATATATATATATTAAATAAATAAATATATTTAAATTTAATGCAATTGGTTTTATAATAATATAAAACATTAAATAAAATTAAAAATAAAATAAAATGTTCGCATTTAAAATAAAACAAAATAAATATGAACTTACCTTTAAAAACTAAATAAATTAACCAAATATTTTTAAATACTAACATCACAATTTTTACTATATATAAAGAGCACGTAAATATTGAACAAAAAATAATCTTATAATATAATTAATAAATAATCTTAATAAACAAATTTTGATGAATTAATAAATATATATATATATATTGCACAATTTTTAACTATATCATTGATTTTATTATTATTACTATATACTTTATTATGAATATTACTACTTATATTTAAATATATAATTTAAATATAAATATTTATGTGAATTTTATCACATCTTTTACTCAATACACATTACAAAGAAATGATTTCTCTTAAAATTATAAATATATATCTTAAAGATCTGTGATTATATTATATATACGTGTATATACGAAGTCATTACGAGCACTTAATCTTTTATACATATATATAATATAAAAAATTATACTATGCGAAATTTTACTATATATGATATATAGTATATGAGGCGACAAAAATAAAAAAACAGCCCCACTTTAAAAACAAATAATCAATATTATGATGTTCAAATATTTTATTTACCTGGTATTTTATATACATATATATATAAAATAAATGATATATAACATGTTATAATTAGGTAAATTCAACTCTTTTTTTTTTATGATGTACATCATATCAGATTGAGAATAATAATTTATTATATAATTAAAATGATAGGCATTTATATGTGTATATATATATATATATATATATAAAAATCATTACAATATAGAGGATGTAACATATAGGTAATAATGGTTTTAGGAAATAGAAATTAAAATCATGTTTTTCCTTTTTTTTTTTAATATCAATACGTATATAATCAATTTAATCATATAGTTTTATTATTAGATATATACATAGTATAGTAGATATTAATTATATATAGATATACGAAAATAAACAGTATAGAGAATACCGAGCATTTTTATGTACAGATCAGTAATCAGAAAGAATGTATCTATATACGCATTGTGTAACAGGACATATTGTTTCATTTATATAGATCTTCCCTTAAAATCTTTAAACAGCTATCCTTTTCTGAATAAGATGAAAATTTTGTGATTAATCATCATTTATATATAAGTATTAAGTATATATAATTAATCCATGAAATACTAAATTTATATTCATGTTTTTTTGAATGGATTAATGAATAAAAAAAAATTTCACATATTCAATATAAATATTTGAATTAACTTTATTTACTTTAATCTTATATAATCTCACTATATAATCTTTCGTATAGTAATAGCAATAATAATAATCATCTCTATAATACAAATTAAATTAATACAAATTATACTATAATGATTTTGTCAATTTGGGTTTATGTTATTATTTAAGAAGAAGAAAACTCAATATTTAAATAACAACACAATATTTTGTTTTTTTAAGAAAGTGTCAATTATTTTCACTTTTTTTTTTTTAATTTTGTTGACCGCGAACTCGAACAGCAACATCTAAAACACATTTGAATTTTTAAAATAGTATATATTAAAATATCATATCAGTTTTATCGCTGTCTGATCTAAATATAAAAAATAACCACTTAATAATTTTCTTATATATTTTTTAATTGTTAACCAGATTTTCCTTCGTCGACAATATTAATTAAAATATTATATCAGTTTCAAAAACTTGTAAATTTAGGAACTAAATATTGATAATCAATGGAAATTTTTTTTTTCGTTGTAACTGGAATTTTTCGCATATATATATATTTAAGATAAATAAAATTAAATTATCTCTGCGATCTTTAATTTTTTCCAAAACTACATATAAACAAACAAATACTTAAATATATTATTATTATTATTATTTAACAACTAATGATGTATGTAAAATGCCAACATTAGTTTTTAATAAGCACTATGGCTGCTAGGGCCTTTGGCTTTTACCGGAATTAGAAATCATTAATATTATAATTATTAATGTAATTTTAATAATGATGATGAGTATTTGTTATATACTTTCATATATAATTGCGAATATGTGTGTATAGTAGACTTTGTAAATCTTTGGCTGCGTCCGACACAATATACCAAAGATATTCATTAATTTGATCCCAATGAATAAAATGGTGACTTAGTTCATGAATTCAAATCATAAAAAGCACAGAAAAAATTTTCCGGCCAGGATTTGAACTCGTGACCACCCGCAATTGGGTTGGATGCTTTATCAACGGCACCACCAAGTCTTAACACTTAAATATAAAACATATAACATATGAATGAATATAAAAAATTATTCACATAAAATAGTTGTATTATACAGAAAAAAAAAAAACTAAAAAAGACAAACTAAACAAGACATTCAAGTTTTTGTGTTTTTTTCTGCTATTTTCTTTAATATAATTAATTTTATGTAAAATATTTTAATTATATTTTTATGGTTTAAAATAAAATAATTTCTTTATATGTAAATGGATATAGGTATCGCATTGGAAAAGAGATGACACTATATCATATATTTATCACTTATCATTCGACATACATATACACGTAATTTATAACTACGATAATCATTTATATAATTATCAAATAATTAGCCGTTAATTTTTTTAACAAAGTAATTGTGCATAAATAAAAATGGATACAGTAAAATAACATTGCATTTAAAGAAAAAAAAAGTTCTATTGCAGTTTATATTCGATTAAAACATTTTTGTATTAAATGCTAAAGAGCACAGAGGTGATCAACAGGATGTATATATTCTTAAGTATATACACGCTCTGATAATAAATAATCACTTTATAATAATATTCAATTGGATGATTTAAAAATCAGAAACATTAATTGCATTTCATATATAGTATAAGTATATAGCAGACATATAACGAAATCTTAATTAATTAATGAAAATAAATTTAATTTAATATTTTTTTTAATAATATATAAGATAAACTCTTATATAGACTTATTAATTATATTTTTTAAACAAATTCCGAAATAAAAATTAATTATCAATATAATAATTGCCAAAATTTGCATAATATCTATATTAAAATGCAAAGGTTAATCGATTCTATTTGATGGTTTTATTTGTATTTGCATATATATAGTATAGGATCAATATAAAATTTGATATACTTAATATAGAAACTTTTATAAAAACTAATACTATAACAAAATGCAACAAATTATATGTATTTATTTATAATCAAGCTGTATTTTGAATAACTATAGTAAAAATTCAAGTCAAAAAAAAAAAAGTTTTTGCCATTAGCTAAAATTTATTTAATTTTATTGTGCATCGGTCAAGGTAAAATATTTTCTATATTTAATATGTTTATTTTCTATTTTAATTCGTTATTCTTTAATATTGTGTGGTACTCCTATAAAGATATTTTGTTTTCTATTATCTTTTTTTCTAAATAAAATTGTTTTAGAATAAATCTAAGGTAGAGGTTGTGAAACCATGATAAAAAGAACTCCAATATTGAAAAAAATATATTAATATATTTACAAATTATTGAATAAACGAGATAATTGAGATTTTTTTTGTTCACTATAAAATAAAAATTTAATTATAAAAAACAAAATATAATTGTACAAATCAACAAGTCTGCAATATATTCTTTCGCATATATAAACAAAAAGTTATTTTTTACAGATCAGAAATATATGATAAAACGCAGGTATATTAAAAGACATCAAATAATTTTAAAATATATTTTTAAAAAAACTTGGAAAATGATTAATTTTTATATATTAATACAATATTTATCTCAACATGTGCTCAGACAATTATATAGTCTGAAGAAATGTTTACACAATATTGATCGTCATCAAAAATGTGCAGACAATTGGAAAATTATATAGTATTTTTTAAATATTATAATTGGTAAAAAATAACAAATAAAGCACAATAACCTCTCTTATATATAGTGCGAAAAAAATATTTAAAATGATTTGAATGATTTTCAATTTTTTTAAATATACTCTATTCAGGTATTTGTTAATTTTTTCATATATTTGATGTGTTAATTTAATTCTTTTTTTTTTTCCATTGTTTCGACGAATATTTTTCATTGATTGATGATTTTTTATTTATTTGTCAAAAAGTTCTTTTTATTATAAAATATTTTTACGGTGTTTTTTTTGCTTTCGGTTGACTGGTATTAAAAAAAATATGTTATGATTATCATTCAAAAAATTAGTTAATTATTTACATTTACTATATAAATATGAAATTTATAAAGCATGAAAATTAATATACTATTATATTATATTATATAGAGTAATGAATAAAATATGTTTATGCTAACATTATATATTTATATCTAAACAGGTTGATAACATCTCATGTAACAACATATTTATAAATAAAATTAAATGTGCGTGAAACATAATATAAATGAATAAAATTTTCACCCACAACTTTTGCCATTATTATCATTTCTATATACAGTCAAACACATAAACTATATAATACTAATTTTTGTTGCTTCTTGTAAGGTATAAAATATTCTTCTCATTCTTTTTTCCTCAATTTTAACATTTTATTCTATATTTCATACACGAAATATGAAAAGAACTTTAACAATACTATATAGTTTAAATTAATTTTATTGCGTATATTCATGATGTATTATTATTATTATTATTATTGTTTTAAATTATAAATTTACATAAAATAAATATTAAATTATATTTTATTTGCTATTATATATATTTTATTCAATTCTATATTCGCATTATTATTATTATATGTACATATGATTCAAGTAAATTATGTGGGGAATTGATTCTTATAGTGATAGTTTTTTGTTGATATTTTTAACGGTCACAAATAATTTTTTTTTTTGCCAATTTTTTGTTATCATTGTGAATTCAGAGAGATTTTATTCATATATAGGTTATATATAAATCTTTGTCGAATTTATCAAAAAAAATGTTATTCTTAATTGAAACAATCGTAAGTTTTCCCATTCGAACATATAATACAAACGAATACAAAAAAAAATCATTTTACATTCATTAATTTTTTTTTATTTACCTTTGATCGAAAGACTGCGAATTAAAATTTATCAACAAGACATCGCAATAATATATGAATATGTCAATATATATACATTTTGCGATATATAAAAATTAATAAAATATTTAACAGTGAATTTATTTTGTCTTTTCTTATAATAATAAAAATAAAATTATCTTTTAAACCAAATTGCAATTTTGTTGCAAAACATTATAATATATAAAAAATAATAATAAATAATTTCTCCATTTTTTTTTTATTTTAAAGTCCAAGTTTTCGCCCACACTTTAACAAAAAAAATTTATTCTTTTACCTTCATATACAATACAAATGGACTCGAATGACGTTAATCTCGCGAATTCAAAAAAAAAAAATATTGAATTTATTTGGATCATCATCGCATGTATATAGGATATAGTAAATATTAATAAAACGAATTCAGAGTGGTTATTTTATTGAATACGTTTTTAATTTACCAAATTATTTTAAAAACAATATTTTAATAAATTAAGAATTCTATGTGATGATGTACAATAAATATGTTATATTTATGTAATATTCATAATGAATATATTAAAATCTATAGTTTTACTATATAGTTATCATAAATTATTTCTAAATAACTATATTTGTACTTCAAATTAATGGCAACCACACTACTAATTGAAAACTTATTCTAATTGAATACTAAATGTGTATATTTTATTTTTTTAATTATTGAAACGTTTTTTTTTTTTAATTTTTATAATCAATACAGCTCGTGTTGGATTGGATTGGTTTTGAATTTTGCGATGAACGAGGTCAATATACGTTCATATTGTTTTTGGTTGTGATGTGAATATATGCAAATCTATAAATATAGCATTATATAAAAAAATGTATATATTTAAAGGAATAAGAATGTGTAATGATAATTTTAGTAAAATTAAGGTAATTTTTTGTAAATGATTTATTTAAAAATATATATGTCGATATGTGAATTGTCTTGTATAATAATTCTTTCATTTAGTTTTTATTAACATTCTTTAGAACTTCCCACAATTGACATTTGTCAACCGTTCTATATCTATATCATAGGATAAAAAATAATTGAATATTTTACATATATCCTGAATATTTTACATATATCCTTTTACATATATCCATGAAAATCACTTCGATGTAATTTGAAATAAAAATTATAATTTTATCCATTCATATTTTTAATTATCTTAACCATATGAAATTGAGTTGCATTTTTATTATATACACACTATACATAATTTAAAATTAATTGAATTAAAAACAATTATACTTTTTCCGCACATACAAAGTTTGCTTTTAATGTAAATTAAAAAAAAAAAAGAAAACAAGAAAGAGTATATATTTTATTTTTGCAACAAATTCAATAAAAAAAATTTTATTTTTGATTTTTTTTTCAATTCAATAAAAAACAGTTAATACACAGTTTTGAAAAAAAAATTAAGAAACAGGTATTTTTTCTACATATTTAACAAATATTCATCGTGTATTAATTCTTTTGAAATACATATTCAATTTATTGAATTTATATATTATATATACATCTTTTAATTTTAGCGATTTTAGTCTTATAAGTCTGAATATAAGTTTTACACATTCATTTATAAAACAAAAAAAAAAAAAAGAAAGAATCAAGAATCATATAAATGTACATTATAATAATATATCTATATATATTTTATAAGTATTTATTGGATGATGCCATTTCTTGTGAAGTTTATTTTAAAAATATCAATAAAAATATTCATTTTATTTTAATTTTGATTTGAAATCGTATCTATAAGGAATATATAAAAAAATGTGTTATTTGTATCTATCGCACAGATAAAACACCTGCATTAAGACTTTATGTATAATATAAAATTATCAATTAATTGATAAAATAAATATAAATATAATTACATTATAAGATTCGTATATAGATAAAAATCAATCATAAAATTAATTTGAAATTAGTAAAATTTAGTAACTTTTATTTAATTTAAAATATATAAATAATAATTTCTATAAAATAAACCTTTATTCGAAATACAGTAAAATTTATTTTAAATTTCATTATTTTCATATAGCTTAAAGCGAGTCGAATAAAAATAAACGAAAAGAACAGAAAAATATCATAAATAAAAAAATAATGATTTTAATTTTTTTTTATATATAAATATTAAAATAATATTTATACAATATAAATTTAAAATTAATAGGTATATATTTATGGTCACATATATGTCTCTATGTAGAGCAGGGATTGAATCTGCGATGAGGATACATAAATTTATTAATATAATTGCGATTGAAAAATTAATTTGGTAATTTTTTGTTATACAGAAATATTTGCGTAATAAATCTCTGTCACTTTTTGTTATACATGAATTCAATCAGTTGTTGCAAAATTTTATCACCGCGATTTCTAAATATACTATATTAATTACAATGATTAATTTTCCTAATTTTCCACATAAACAAAAACTAAAAATATATTTCATTTCCTCTCTACAATGCCCTGTTTTTATATATAACACTACATTTATATCTGTATAATATGTAAATTCAAAATACCATTCATTCTACTAAAATATATATACAAAAATATATAGAAATAGGTTGAAAGTCGAAATTGTTAAATCTTCTTTAACATTTAACATTTTTATATATCATATATACATATACACATGTTATTATATTGAATATATATGCCTGTGTATTCAAATAAATATATAAAATAAAATATTTATATGTAAATGACTAACTAACAACAGACTTTAAAAATTCTATATGTGTAGTATTAAATGATTTTATTCCGATATACACTTCATAAGCATAAGTATATATTATTGTAAATATATCTATATCCAAAATAAAAAAATAATATGCATATATATATAAATATTTGTGTTGCATCTCTCGTGTCGCGGTTATTTATCCGAAAATTGCGTCAAGGTCGCTATATATATTTTTTCAATAAAGACCAGAATCACCAAAATGCAAAATTCCACTTTAACACAAGTGGCCGTTCAATGCAGTTCGTCGTATATATTCAGAAATGTTTAAAAGTTATTTGTTTTATTTTTTTTTTAATTGTGGTTAAAATGTATTTGTTTATATATGATTTGTGTGGAGTGGGTTTAATATTAACTATATATATATTTTGTGTTAAAAAATTAATATATTATAATATCAATATATAATATGGAAGGATTATTTATTGTAAACTTTTCAATGAATGACGTAAACTAAATAACTATAATAAATTTATTTAGTTTGTTAATAATAAAAATGTGTTTTATTGTGATTTTATTTTAGAAAATATTTTGAATATTTTTCAATTCATTTGATGAAGTGATTGTTTTTATTTTTGGTGTTAGAGGACATAGTGATTTTTTATGATCATTTAAAACTAGATACATTTTGAGTGATGTGATATATATTTTTATTTAAATATTTTGATAAATTCATTAATTTTTACATATCATAAACGGTATGATTATTTAAAAAATACATCTTGATTGTATATTAATAAATAAACATTTTCATTTAATTAAAAACTGTACAACACTATATTGAATGCGGTTTTTGTTTTACCAAAAAATTGTAAAAAATATTATATGATTTTATAGTGTTTTATAAATAAAAAAAACAAAACAAATAAAACTCGCATTAAAAAGTAAATTGTAAAACGTTTATAAATATTAAAATGAAATAGAAATCTGATTTTTTTTAATTCAAATTAATTAAAAAATTAATTCAGGTGAAAGTAAATATAAAAAATAACAAATATTTAATAATTATACATTGTTATCTATGTGAATCAATTAATTATAGTTGGTGGTCAATAAATATATATGGTTACGATATATATATATAGTGATATGATGATATTTATTTTAATTTCTACTTTTAGTTTATTACAAAACAATAAATTATATATGATTAATGGATAAATCCAGCCTCTCCTAGGCTTTGTCTGTAAATAAAAAATAATCTCCAGACATAGCCTGAAAGAGGTTAGGTCTATCCTAAATAATGTCAACAAATTAAATACAACTCTATATATACAACACCGAATTCAAAAATATAATAATATAAAGTTTATTGCTGATTGTGTTAATATGGATCGTAAAAAAAAAGAAGTAATTATAGGTACAATATTTGATTTTTTGTATGTATTCTATTTCTATATATAGGTATATAAACAACAACGATTAAAGTGTTATATTCTATATGACAACATAAATATATAGACAAAATTGATCAATTTCAGAACATTTCGCCTATATACGATCATTATATATCGAGCTGTATATTTATATAAAAATTCATGTATCTCATCGTCATTTTATGGCAAAATTTTTATAAATAAATGTTACGTCATTTTCTTTTTCATTCTTAAATATAAAATCTTTTTTGTTTTTTTTTTTAAAAAAAACAAAACGTATATTATTGCTCATTAATAAAGATATATATTTTATGTAAGAAAAAACGATTTTTTTTTTGTATATTTATTTGCCGCTTAATAGTTTTAAAACTGTTGTATATATAAATAAAATAAATTCTTCCATATATGATATGATATTAATAAAAAATATAATATACAGAATATACATGGAAATACAAAAGTAAAATATAAAGTAATATTAATTTAATTATATATGTATATTTGCATAAACAGTTGTATATATATTTTTTATTATACATATATACATATACAAATGTAAATAAATTATATTATATAAAATTGTCTTTGATATTAAAAAATTAATAAATATTTGCTCTACTTCAATATCAAATTATATATTTATTTGCTCTGTGTTTCTCATAAAACAAAAACTGAATTGAATTTGTTTCATTTGCATCTGCAGTTAGAATTATTATTAAGATATTTTTAAAGATTAAAAAAGAAAAACCAATTTACATGTAGAAAATGTACCTGTATAGATATTTTTCCAATCATTTTTCAATATTAATGACACACAAAAAATACACGTATATGGTAAATTCGTCGAATATACAATAAACTTAATATACGTTTATATATTACATATTATATTTAGTTATTTTTAGATGACACACACGGGAAATGCCTAAACATACATATCTTGAACTTGGTGAATTATAGAGTATCATAAAATAACTGGTTTTTTGTTTATATATATATACAAAAAAAACTGTATGTATATTATATATATACGAATAAATGGACAATTATTCGTAAATTATTGCCGTATGGTATTTTTTATTCGCATATTCAGGTAAATAAAATATATATATGTATATAAGTATAAGTGTCGAGTTCCATAATCTTCATATCAAACACTATCGCATTATATAGATCGTCACATAGAATAATTGATTTGGATGAATGCGGGTGGAAAATTAACTCATTCTTATTCTTATTCTGAAATCACCTTATTCGGATATTTTTAATTTTTAAATCAAATATAAATAAGAAAAATCATTAAATTGCAAGTATGGAACTCGACATACTATATAGGTAAATATATAATATACAGATTTTACTTATATACTATAGATGTTGTTGTTTGTTGAGTATTTATAACACTCAAAACTGTATATTTGAATATATAAAATAAAATGATTCAATTCTTGATCAATAAAAAATTAAATAAATAAAATATTTATTAATATTACAATATTTACTCATATGGAAACGGATGTGCGACATCATTTGGAAATATATGTATGTATATAAAAAGTATATTGGTATTTATATTATTGAATTTAAACTATTTCTAATTAAATCACAACCATTTTCATCATAAAAGAAACCAAAACTTACCTTTTTGTTTTCTTTTTTTTTTTCATTTTACTAATAATGGCATTTTTTTTGTACAATCAAATTTTTAGTCAGACAGACGTATAAATAATTTTTAATTTATTCTATATGACAATGCAAAATAGTATATAATAATCATATAACATTTAAAACTTATTTAGTAAAAACAAAAAAATTCATATATATATACATATATATATATAATCTGTGTCTCGCGAATCATTTAAATGAAGGTCAATTCAAGATAATATAATAATATTTAATTTTTGTGTTATTAGAATAAATAAATATGTGATAATTTATTGCACCGAAAATATTTTCATTGTTTTTTTTTTTTTTGGAATATTTCATTTAACAATAAAAAAACGTTTGGTATTTTCGTCTAATTGCATGCTAGTTTGTCCGATGTTCGGTTAACGGAAAAGCATGCCTGATTTTTAACACCATTTTCAGGATATTCTTTTTAATGATAAAGATTTCCTCTTTTACTTAGAATATTATAACAAAAATTATTAAGGATTTCAGGTGTTTAATAACAAAGATGAAAAACCGCAGTACCAAACATCAAAAATCTTTTAAATTTTTTTCCCATTTTCTATATAAGTTCTATATACGTATATATATTACGGTTTGCAGTTCAGCATAGAAAATAGAAAATATTAAATTTAATGTCTACACAACATTATATAGAAATAGAAATGAAGTTCAATTTGAAATACTCTATATATAGCAAATAATAAAAGAAAAACATCAGCGAATGCCCAAATCATCCATAGAGTGATAGAATTCACAAAAAACCACCGCATATATAGGAAAAGAAAATTTATAGATAAACATAAACATAAAAAGCAGAAATACACAGGTAAATAATTATTATTGTGTATTATATATATTGTGTAAAAATAAATATAGATTTTAAAATTGCATAAAGAAAATTCAGGGAAAAATCACCATGGAAATTGATATAAACAACTTGAATTGCATTTATTGTTTATCATATATAGGTAAATAACAAAAAAAAATCGACTTTGAATTGTTTATAAAATTGTTTAATTTTTGTATAGTATTTTTAAAACGTGAAAATTTAATTATTGGCTTTTTTTTGCTTGGTTTATAAACAAAAAACATTTTTATTATATTAATATAAACAATATAATATAATGAATCAAATGATTGATATACAATTAATAAATTATAAAAAATCATGTATGAAAATTCAATTATTATTATTAATAATAATAATCATTTTGACGTTAATTCATTTAATTTTAATTGATGTTAAAAATTGTTATAATAAAAAGTGTATGGTGGTATTATATGAAAGCAATTTTTGTTCATTCAGTATACTATATAAAATAAATTTAAATGCAATCTTATAGAAATAATTAATAATGTAATCAGCTTTTATAAAATAAATAGAAAAAAATTAATTAGTTAAATTTAGCGACTGATTATTTCTTTTTATAAATCATTATAATATGAACTATATAGAGAAAAGTGTGCTATAATAGAATTTATATTTTTTAAAACATTTTGTCAAATAAACTTAAATTTTTTTTTTTAAATCATTTGTGTTTCAAAATTATAATTGTTTTAATTTTATTCATTATCCATATACGAACGAGTGTATATATATAAAAAAATGATAAAAGAAAAGAAACGTTTTACAACACCTTGTTCATCGACACCAGGAACATATTTATCAAATGAAAATACAACGTTAATGACATCCAAAAAACACAATTGCATTGCATCGTATAATAATCATAATAATAATAATAATAGTCATAATAATGTTGATCTTGGAAAAGACAGAAATAATTATACAAATTATAATGGAAATTTATTAGGAAATAATATAAATAATAATCATTTTAGTAGCAGTAAACATAATCAAAATAATCCGATATTAATTGAACCACCTAATGTTCCGAAAAATACAGTCAAATGGAATAAAACCGTTTGTACACCATGTAAAGGTGTTTATACATGGATTAGTTCACCAAGAGCCATGTATAATAATAGAAAAATGGTGAAAAATCAATCACCGTAAGTATAATATATATATATCTATTTATGGATTTAATTTTAATTGTTTCAGCTCAACATATAAAAGTATTAATCTTAAATACATCATTTAAATTTCTCTGAATTGTTAGAATAAATTTCTTTAATTTATAAATAATTAATCAACACAGAAATAATGTTATTATAATTTTATTAAAAAAATATGCAAGGATCTTCAAAAGGGAAAAAGTGGCCGCGTATTTAATGAACAAATTCTGTTGAAAAGGTGGCCGCGTATTTAATGAACAAATTCGAGTTTATCCTTCTAGTGTATTGTATAGGTATTTCCTTCCCTCCAGAATACCAAAATTATAATTTTATTAAACAAAGTAATCTCACATCGAGTCACTTTGTTGAGCTTTCAGTCAATTATACCACAATTTTAACATTTTTCAACACACAACTCTCATATACATCATTTCAAATTGTTATAGAATTGAAAATACTATTTAATTTGATATCAAAATATTTTTTTTGTATAGGTAGGATTGTTGGACAGTTGTTTAATTACAAAAAATTCCATTATAAACATATGTATTGATTGATTTAAATAATTACTTTTAATGGAGTAATATTTTAAATATACCTTATCTATACATATAGAAAATATTTTTGTGAACATCACACGAACATCCGTATATATATATGAACCAATTTTTTTTATATAAATATTTAGGAAAATTATTAGTTACAAGTTTATGTATATTATATATAAATTATCAATAATAATTTTGACCTAAGTTGAACCTGAACTATAAATATATATTATTGGTATATATACAGAAAACGAATTGAATAAAAAAAAATCAGTATTTTTGTTTTATGAATTTTTCATGTAAAATATATTAAAAATATACCTGAATATATTAAATAATTTATATATTGGAAAATTTAACACACATAAATAGAATTAATTGAAATTTATTAATATGTGTGTGACACATTTATAGAATTTCCTTTAATATGTATGACACATTTATAGAATCACAGGAATTTGTATAACAATAATGCATTAGTAAAAAAACAAATATATAAAACAATAAATATTTAAGTAGAGAATTTTCCATAAAAGAAAACTTTCATATACAATTTTTATTGATTGCCCTTACTTAAGGTTATATTACCGGTAAATAAAAAATGTCTATTATATACAATGATTATAGCAGAGGTCCTTTTTTTATTATAATCGCTTATATATTTTTTAAAGATTTATTTTATTATATATTTATATTTTTATATCGAAATATGAAAAATTGCGTGAAGGTCATGAACAATATCCTTTTCTTATTTTTTTCCTTTTATATTTATATATATGTTTTGATTATATATTTTTTAATATATTTATTATATTATTATTATACAATGGAAAAATTTCAAGTTGAAGTTGAAGGGTTTTTTGACTTCCAAGAAATAAATTATTATATAAAAAATACATAAATTTATTCTTATATATATTTATATATCATGATTTATTATTTATAATATTGTAAAGTATTTTCTGATGGTGGTGATGGTCGTGGTGGTGATGGTGATGATGATGGTGATAGTCGATATTGTATATATAGTATATATATATGTAATAATTTATTTTAAGATTATACCGCATACATTAAAAGAAATGTCCAAAAACTAAAATTTATATACGCGTTCGAATAAGTCACGTAACATTCAACTTAATTTATTCGTTAAAATTAATATAAAATAATCTAAATTATTAATCTTGTATATACGAATATAGCCAAAATTATATAATGTATATACACAGATATAAATATAGAATATTAAGTAAAAAAAACAGTAAAATCCTTTTATAACATTAAATGTTAAAGCAGATAACATTAAATGTCAAAATGCGAAATTTTGTACTATGGTTTTCAATTGTAAATATTAATTTTACATTCACATTCCATACAACACTTCTTATGGAAAAAATCATCATAAATAATTTTGATATACCATTACAAATTTTACATCTATAAAAGACTTCGATCTTAAGTACAATTTTTTAAATCGAGAGTTCAATTATTATAACAGAACTGGTAAAATAAATTTAGTTTATCGAATGGCAATAAGTAAAGGGAATTTTTTTTTATATTTCATTGAACCATAAATTACTTTTATAAACTTCCTTAAACGATTTAATATATATTATCAGTTTTCCTTTTTTATAGAATTTTCTTTTGTGGGAAAATTCATTTAAACATTCCACAAATAGCATATAAACTGCGTATTTATACCGGTAATTAATGATTATTCAAATTCACGCAGTTGTTATATGTAAACATATATATATATTCTTGTTTAAATTAACATTTTATAAATGTATATATAAAAATATAAACTTCAAAATATATATATGTATAGTTTAATCACCTCTATATATTGTATATATATATATATACAAATAAAATTGAATACGGATAAAGTACGTTCCATAAGTATTGAAATTTAAAAGATTTTCATCAACATATGAATCTACCAAAATAATTTTATATATTTGCATAACTATGCAAATATAAGTTCAGACCTTTTGGATGACTAAAGAAAATTAGTATATGGCGATCTATGAGAAATAACGTAATTCTCATCTATTCTAATCTATTCTAATCTCTATCCTTAAAGGCCAAAAATCACAAAATGTTATTATAATATATACTTATGAAACATACTTTATAAAACAAATGAATAAATATTTAAATAATATCATGAATATGCGGGGAGCAAAAGTATATAGCTTTTTTCTTTATATACAATACAAAAAAAACGAACGTATTAAGATTAGGGTGGTCGTTGGTCGATTAAAAATATACATCTAGCTATACTTAATACACCTATATAATATTAAACACAAAAACAAAATTATTTAAATAATCATTAAAGTTAGTATATAATAATATAACGATTTTTTATTTATGTATATAAACTATATACCGACTGTACATATATATTGTTGTAAGTAAAACAAATAGCTATATCATATATATAGAAATAGAATAAATAGGATATGGTGTGAGCTACGGGGTTTAAAAAATATATATATAAAATATATTGACCGTATAATGTTTGAATATAGCGGCTATTTTTCTATTTTCTCCCGATATTATATATTTTCATTGTTGGTCATTCAGTATTTGAAATTCATTGTGGAAAGTTACAAATATATACAAAAAAAAATAATATAAAATAGCCGCAGTGAAAATGTCTGAAAAATTAATAAAATTTTCCATAGTTTATTTCTAGTTTTTTTTTTTTTTTGAAAAATTGTTATTTATTTAAATTATTTATAATTACCGTTTTGTGTAATTAACAAAAAATGTTATAATTTTTTTTTGCTTTTACAATTTTATATATAATTCTAAATAGAAAATTGAAGGTTTTTTTTTTGTTAATTTGTTTTTCCTCTTCATTTATTCTATTGTTTTTTTTTTAACTTTTCAAGTTGATTTTTTAAGAAGAAAAAAATGTGAAAAAAATATATTTTTGATTTTTTTTATAAATGAAAACAAAAAAATCATTATTAATGAAACAATTAATATAAAATAAAATGTCTTTATCGACATCACAAATTCCAATTGAAGAAATTTTAAATAATAATAATAATAATAATAATAATCATATAAATAATTCAACAAAATCATTTCAAATTTTAAATTCTTCGGATAATTTAATTGCACAATTTGGTAAACCAAACGCAATCGTGCGTCCCGTACGTAGACGTGTTCCATTTAACGGCAGTGATGATGTAGGCGGTTTCAGTAGATATGGTGGGTTTGGTGGTAGTGGTAATAGCGTCGGTGGTGGTGGTGAGAATGGTACCACCAATTATGCGTCTGATGATCGTAGTCAATTCACAGGAATTTTTCACGATAGAAAAGAAAATGATCACAATAATATTGAATCACAAATTTTATCCAATCATAATAATAATAAATTATTAAAATCGGATAATGAATTGGGTTGTTTCACTAAAGAATTAGATTTAAAATTGAGACTTTTGCAAAAGGATAAAAAAGGTTCATCGAAAAATGTAAGATATATAATTTTTTTAACATAAATTCATATCACGAAATATTTATTTAAAAATCGAATTGAATATAATTTTCATTCAAGTAGTAGTATACAACACAAAAAATATATCATAAAATAAAACATAAAAAATAAATTATACTCATTAACTATAAAATAATATTATGTAATTTATAAATGTTGATCCTTAAATTGTATTTATTTATTTTGTTTGTGCTTTAGTTTATGAAATTATACATTTATACACTTCTCGTTGTTTGATTACAATAATATTAATAACAACAATTATGGGGGTTGAATTTATAAAATACGCGTAAACAAAACATGGAAAATTTATTTTGTATATATAAAATATTTGTATTTGAAATCGCATCAACAAAATCAACTGTAAAAATCTTTCTAGGACATTTTTGTGATTTATTATTATAATTATTATTATTAATACAAATGACCCTAATAAAAATCATTCAAAAAATTTGAAATTCCCTATAGGGGCGATACTTATAAATACATAATATTATAAATAGTATAAATAATATTTATATCATCTATTTTATTGTGTTGTAATAAAATCATTCATAACATAAAAAAAAAATCGAAAAATAAATTCATTCAATATTCGGAAAATTCATCAAAAGTATGATATACGGAATTAGCTATATAATAAATATTAATTTTTCTTTAATTCTCATATCCATCATCCTCATTTTGATATACATATACAATTTATGTCAAATAACATATATATAAAATACAGAGTAGCAACGGTGAAACAATACAAAAACGACCATTATTTATATCAACCGTACCAACTGGTATATTTTTACAACCAACAAGAGATTTACCAATACCACCGCCACGTCGTACATATGCATTTTTTAGTATACCAAAAATTTATGCAAATAAAGAAAATAATTATGGTGTTTCGGGATATCGAATGGCACAATCCCAACAACAATTACAACAAAACCAGCAACAATCACATATCGCCCAACTAAATAATCAACCGTCATCAACATCATCATTACTGCAACCATTAATGCATTTAAAAACAAATTCATTTAAATTAAATCGTTTGAGGTAAAAAATTTGTTTATTGTTTTACAACCAAAGTTTTATTTTATTTTTGTTAACTTATTTGTATATATGATTTATAGAATTTTCTTTATTTGGAAAATTTACATAACATTATTTTATTTTATTTTTCAAGGACAATTATTTTTCCTAATTTTATTCCGCTATATTCTAAATATTCATATTTGAATAATTTTTATATAGTAAATAATCATATATATAGAGGTTTGTTTTTCGTGTTAATCTCTATATATATATAATTATATATTTACATATCACATCACGAGGTATATATGGTTTTTTAATGAAACAGTAATTTTTTATAAATAACATATATCAGAAAGACGTGGTTCAATATTTAAAGAAAATCAGACGCTAAACCGCATTCTACATAAAGAAATTGTTTCTATTGATTCATTTATACACGTCCTCCTCTATCCTGATTGTGTCTCTATAGATAAATTATAATCTTTAAGAAGCAAGATATTATATCCTTTATGTTGGGATGCAAAATTGGAAATGTATCTTCTTGGAAAAGGCTAATTTTTCATGATAAAAAACCATTTGGCTCTAATCCGCTATTATTAATTACTAAAATAACCATATTAATGAGGTTTATGAAACATAAAATGTACATCAATCATTATAAGCGTATAGTTATATATACATTTTAAACTAATTATTATACAAAAACTAATTACAACCCACATTTGTTCATGTATATAAGAATAATGATTTGACAAATGCATGAATTATCAAATGAATTTAATGCATTTTCTTTATATAATCACAAGGTTAATTTATACAACAAAAAAAAATTATAAATATATTATAATTTTCATTTTTATTTTCTTTCTATATGGCAACGTAACGCAATTTTTTTTATTTTTTAATCTTAAATTTTTGATCAATCGATGACGGTCGAATTCAACCACACGCATATATACAATATATATAAACGTTCATTACACTTTGCCATATAAATTCATATAAATACATCCTATATAGTATATAAATAATCTGAATGTATATATATAGAAAAAATGTAGAAAAAAAAATTCCATTAAATATAAATGAGTGGTAATTTTTTATTTTATTTTTTTTAAATATACACGTACATTACAATATTTTTTTATAGAAAAGAAAAACTTGTATGTGTATACAAACGCGACGCGCAATTTAATAAATTTTCTTTTCATAATTTTTATTGGTTTTATTTTTCTCTTCCATATATATTACAAAGTATTTTTTTATTTTATTTCATTTTCATTTGAAAAAATGACCAATACATAAAAATATACTATATATACATATATATATATATCTGTGAGGTATAATAAAATAAATAATATATGTCAATTGTAACACATTGTTTTGTCACGCAATTTTCCGGTAAAAATAAAAATCGATTTAATTATCAGCTGTATTTATATATATATATATATATATATATATTGAATATTCTTATATATGTTTGGGATTGAAACATTTTTTCATTTTATATTTACTCCGTACTTAATTGTATAATTATAATTTATCTGTAATAATCTTTGTATTTTTATGACGAATGAGGTTTATTTTATTATTTTTTTTTTAAAGAATTTCGATTATTTATTTTCATTTGCGGTAATATCATATATATATTAATAAGTGCTGCGCGTTCTAGCTTTTTTAACATTTATAAAGGCCATTATTATATGAAAAAGTTTTTTAAACGGAAAAACTTTGTTTTTAAGAATAAAATCGTTATTATTATAATCCCATTGTTTTGTTAATAATTTTAAAGGTTTGTATTTGATGGATTAATAATTATTTTTTTTTTCTTAAATTTAAAACATGTTAAAGAATTTTTAACTTTTTTAATAAAAAAGGGTTTGGAAATTCTATTAAATAAATAAATAAATAAGCTCTAAACTAGTATATGATGATAATGAATAAATTTTGAGACTATTTATTGGCTAAAAGACAACCACACATTTGTTTGACAAATTTCCACAATACAATTTATTATATATTTATAAACACCTTCAATGTCCTACATTTCATAAATAATTATATAAATATACATTATCTTAATATTTATTGAAAATCAATATAAAGAATTATTTGATGGTATATAAAACAAATTATTTATTTACCCAAAAAAATAAACCCATTTATTATGAAAAAGAAAATAAATAAATATAATTGAAAACAAAAAATTATACTATTATTTTCTTATAATGAAAAAATATATTTGTTTTAGCGGCAATTTAAAGATATGCTATCAATAATATAATAATTGCCAATTTGTTTCTCAGTATAGATCTTTAGATAAACCAATAAATAATTGGTAATTTTATTTTATATATTACAAATGATCAATAAAAGAATTCACTATTTAGAAATAGATCACATCAGATTGTATATATATAATATATTAATTAACATCCTATATAATTGAGAACTCTCAATAAATTGTTAAAATTTAATATAAACATTATTGGCATGCAAACGAAATCAATATAATTTGGTATATAATAAAATATTTATATAATAAATTATTATATACCTTCAACTATTTATAAAAAAAAATAATACAAATATATTCGTAAAGTACTTTTTCATACCTGAACATAATTACAAAGACTATAGATGATAAAACATTTTCCAATCCATGTAAAATACATAAAATTAACAGAATTTTGTTAAGATATGAATTCAACAATAGATTTATAGAATTCTTCCTAATGGGGTCAAGGGTTCGTTAAAAAGCCCAAATACCTCAGAAACTAAACGTAATTAATTTAATTTAAATTACAAAAATCCAATTGTTTCTATAATCATTTTTCTGTTGTAACCAATTTTTTTTTAAATAATATTTACTTTTATTATTATTCAATTGGCTATATAAAAAAATTAATATTTTTCTTCATTCTTACTATAATAAAAAGGTATATATATATATTTAGATAATTATATTATTATATATATTAATTTATAAATAAATACCATTTTATTTGTCAAATATCTGTATATTGTTGTCGATAATAATCAAATAAATAAAGAAATAATAAAAAGTAGTTCATCGAAAAAAAAAATCAATAGATTAAATACTATATGATAGTGATGATAGTTATATGAATATAGTTTTTTTACGATAGATATATTCAAAGAAAAATGATTAAAAGTAAATGTAATTATATTGACAACGACCCATTGGAAGTTACCGCAGAGGGAATTAATATTTCATTTTTTTTTATACGAACAATTGTACACTTATGCATATAAATATATTTATTTAATTCAATATTGTCATATTTGTATTTGATTTTTTATATCAATTTTCTAATATATATAATATATACGAATCATAATATAATTAACCTAATTTCTATTTATTAATTGTATTTTAATAATGTTTGTTTAACCTAAATTTTGCCAAAAAAATAAAATAAATTCTATCAAACTCAATTCAAATTTTCTGTTATATAATCAAATATTAAAAAAGTACTAAACATTTTCTATAACAAGATCTTTATAACTTATCGGATAATTTTTATGTTAGAAATATGAATTTCGTACATGTTAAATAAACACTAATAAAGGAAAAAAGGACTCAATTTAGCTCCGTAATAACCAAACTCTATAAATAAATATTTATTTAGTTACTGTGTATTATAACAATGTTTTTTTCAAATTTAACTAAAAATAGTTTTAATACAAAAATAAACGTTACCATTTATTAATTCTATTTTCAATTCAGATATATGTACATGGATAGATATGAATTGTATAAAATAGATATAAATAAATAAATACAATAAATATATATACGTATATATAGTTTAAAATCAAAATTAAAATATTGACATAAATAAAACATAAAATAAATGTGTTAATTTTTATAAATATGTCGTTCTTTTTTTGTTGGTTTAGTTTCTATTTATAATAAAATGTGTTCTATTTATAAGATGTCGTAGTTTTATTATCAATAATTTCTTCTTTTTTGACATAACAAAATGTCCATTATAAGTGTAGTTGAAATGAAACAGAGTCAAATTAAAATTTTACAGAATTCCTTTCAGAAAATTATACAGAATTTCCTTATAGAAAATTTATCCAAACGCATTAATATAAAATTAGTTTCTTTCATCAGAATTATAATAATCTTTCTGATATGGATATGACAACCCTTACTAAATTATCTATCTATCTATCTAAATATCTTATTATATATGTACCATAAAAAGTTCACTAACCTATAGGCTAAAAACGACCACAAAAATTATATATATTAAACAAAAAACAAATACAAATTATTATTATTTTTTTTTGTATTCAAATACATAAAAAATCGTAATTGATATGTCCCAGATATACAATATAATATAATAATTTATTTGAATTATATAAATAAATTGTATATATTGATTAAAAAATAAGTGTTTCAATTTTTTTTCTATATATACTTCTCTATACTCTACTATAGTTTAATATATGAATTATATATAAAGAAATTTTATTTTTTAGTTTTATTTATATATAATTAAAACAAAAAACATAGAAATTTGAAAAAATAAATCAATCAAATGGGTCTTTAAAATCATTCCAGATTTTAAAAAAATATTTTTTATACAGAAAATAATGAGATAAAATAAATGAGAGAATTAAAATTGATTTACCAAATCAAATTTCTTATTTAGAATAAATTATTTATTACTAAGAAATATAAAAAAAAATCTTTTAATTAGTATATATAAAAAACGTACAAAAGAAAAATTAAGGATTTATGGCACAAAAGAAAAACAACTTTGTATAATACCTTATTATATGAACTGACGTGCATTTATAATTCAAATATAAATGGACATGACAAAAAAGGACATGTTATGATGTATTGTGTATAGATATAGATAGATAGATAGATTTAGATTTTTTAGATTTGATTGTCATCATGAATATTTAAACAACTTGCGTTTTCTTTTAATTTTATTTTTATTTATGCCGCATTATTTATCAATCAATCCATCCATCCATAATTTATACATAATATAAAAATATGTATATATGTTATATATAGATTAAAAATAAATTCTTGATTCTTGAACATTGATTTTTTTTTACAATAACATAAAAAAGGATATTTTACAATTTTGTATGTGCTAAATTTATTCACAATAAGTAGCTTTTATATTCCAATCAAAATAAATGGTCTAGACCTTTAACTCGGGTATTCGCTTGATGGAAATAAATACATAATATATAGTATACGGGAAAATTAGATCTATGCCACATAAATGAAACTAAAATGTACTTTTAATGAAAATACAAAAAATTGTGTTATACGGTATAAAAATAAACTGTATTTATACATTAGATAAATTGCATTAAGAATGTATATAACTATATATATATAAATATTTTATTCAAATATATATACATATACATATATATTGGATATATGCAATTGATATATAACTATACATTCATAATATATTAGAATTGTGTTAAATATTTACTATATATACAACATATATTGTTTAGTAAATAAACTTACAATGTAATGTAATAGATATAAATCGTACAAATTCAAAATAAACATAAAAAGGAGATATATATTTTTAGAAAATGCGGTATTTTCATTAGATGGTAATGTCAAAAAAAATATGACTTTAAAATAACTATAGAATTATGATTTATTCTCATATAATCTGTAATAAGAAAAATTGGTAAATATGTATAGAGATGATGAAGGAATTATTTGACTCCAAAAGGAATGTGTCATCAATAATCTGTAATAAAATTACTTTGAAATATTGGTGACAATGGAAAATTTATAATTTATATATAGAGTACCTAGTACCATTGCAACGATAATAAGACTCCAATTTAACATGAAAAACGGATTTTTTCATTCATTTGTGTCCGTTTTTAGATTTAATATTAAATTGATTTTTTTTAACTATCTCCTATATATGCAATATTAATTTATATAATAATAATATTAATAATTATATATTGCAGGGAACCTCATACACAGAATATAATGTATGATAAACGTGTTGTTCGTGGCAGTAATTATAGTCAAAATCACATGAATATGGTAAGTTCTATATCTATATATATATATAATATACATATATAAAGTAAATTTGATATAGTATATATTTTAATTTTAAATGTATATATATACTAAACTAAATTATATCTTGTTTTGTATTTAAATTAAAATAAAATAAAAAAAAAAATTAAAAAATATGTAATTATATATTTAGATTTTGTGAAAAAAAAATATATTATATTCTAAAAATGTTTTTTTTGTTGTTGAATGAATCACAAATAATAGGGGTTTTGTTTTTATTGAATTTGATTTTGTATTCAAGTTATTGGAATTTTTTGGTTATTATTTTAAAGTATATTTTGAAAAGAAAAAGAATTTTATTTAAATATGCAATAGAAAATATGGAGTATATAAATATTTAATGATCATATTTTTTTTTGTCGATTTATTTAGTTCTGATATTAAACTCTTAATTTATCATTATATGAATTTGACTTTTGTATTGTTTTGTGAATTGATTATGATTTTTTAAATATTGATTTGAATTTGGTTTGAATTATCACAAAATGCAAAAATATATAACACACATAAACACAAAAGTATATATAATTCTATAATATTATATATATGTATTTATTATTTGTTTTGTATATATATAAATATATATTACCTATAATCAAATGTATTTTATAGTGGAATCCTAATTTTGCATATGCTGGTCTTCTATCAGGAAAGGTGAGTTTAAAAAAAATAAAAAATGGAACGGAAAAAGTAACCACCTGATAAAAGAAATTTAGCATTCACCCTCTTAACATATTGATATTATATATATATAAATATTTTTAATTTAATTTAATTTGCTGCATTGATTTTTTTTATTTTGGGATTGATATAATTTTGAAAAATATTAGAATTTGTATAGCAAATTTGTTTTTTATTTGATTTTATTGTAATTTTATTCTATTATTATTTAACTGCTTATAAGACAAGCTTTTTATGCTGTATAATTTTTAGTAAATACTAAATAATATATATATTCATTTAAAATTAAATCATTTTTCAGACAAAATTATTATATATTCATTCAAACATATTTTGAGATAATTTTAATTATTTGGAAAACTATTTACTTGATTCTTATGAACAAATATAGTGGAATGGTTTGATTAAAAATTGAAATTCAATTACATTCATAGTTCAAGATTCATTATCAAAAGACATCAAAGGATTTCTCCAGAGATCTTTCTGTACATATATTTTTTATATGTGTCTTTATACATTTAAATTATCCTGTTGGTATAGTTATTAATGTCCATAAATTCAGTTCATATACGATTATAATAATAATTATACGGTTGTATTCAATATTAAAAGTGCATATGATTAAAAACATATATTTCATGTGAATGCATTTTATATATTCATTATTTTCGATTCGCGTTTGCTCGTGATTTGTCCTTGTTCCGAAAACATTAAAATATACAGAAACATAAAATCATATAATAAAACAACATGAATTATATACAAACTAAAAATAAAAACGTGTCAATCAATAGTATTATTATTATTATTATTATTATAATAAAGAGCATATGTAATAATAATTTAAATAAATTAAATAAATAAATAGAAATATACCAAAAAAAAAAAATAAATATTCATTTTATTTAAATTTTTATTTCTTCACATAACATTTTATGATGTTAATTCGATGGGACGTTGATATTTGATGATACCATTTAAAACCTGATGGTCAAAAACAAATAATTAGGGAGGCGATGGAGACACTTCCAAAGAAGATGAAGTACAACGCCGTCAATTGTTACGTAAACGTTTTGCTACACAACGGACAAGACGTAGTGTAATTGGTACACCACCACCGATACGTGGACGTAAACATGAAGAAATTCAAACGGAACAGTATTTGGAGGAATTACATTGTCGTCCGGCGGAAGTCCATGTCCAATGTCAAACTGATCTATTTTTACATAGACCACCGACACCACCATATGTACCGGCAAAGATGGGCGTTGATGCCGATACCGAAATATTAGACGGTGAACTATTCAATTTCGATACGGAAGTTCAACCGTTAATCGATACATTGGTTGGTCGTACCATTGAACAAAGTTTAATTGAAGTTGTACATGAAGAGGAAATAGCCGATATGAAACGACAACAACAAGAATTTTTAGCTATACGAGAAACGGAAGAAGCTGAATTACGAAGACTTGAAGCCGAAGAAATACGTTTACATGCAGAAAAGGTAATTCATTATTTTTATTTTCATATATAAGATAATTATTTCTATTTAAAACAATATAGGAAAGACGTTTACGACAAGAGGCAATTGCCCGTGAGGTGGACAAAGATGTTCAGGAACGTGTAACGGCTGCCAAATTATTACAAGGACACATTGCTCAATTATTACCGAGTGTCTTAAATAAAATTGAACCGTATGTACAAGCGGAAAATCGTGATGTACTAGAGAAAAGTTTAGGACCATGGTTGGCAAATGAGGTAGCCGAAGAAGTTGGTCAAATGATTGATTCTCGAGATTTATTAGAGGAAATTGTACGTGAAATATTAGAAGAACGTGCAGGACGTTACATTAAAATGGCTGAAAATGCCAATCACGAATCATTGACTCAAAAGAAAAACAAGAATACAGACGCCGTAGAAAATATAATTGAAAAAAATGTTGAAGAAATGATGAACGTTGAGGATGAAAGTTCAATTGTTTTAACACAGAATCAAAATGAAAATAATAATGCAGGAACGAAGTTGTGATAAATGATTTTTTTTTTTTTTTTTAATATTTTGGGTTTTTTGTATTACATATCAATCAATTACAATTAATTTTACATTTAATATTAATTATAATTACATGTACTCTAGTATAATAAAAAAAAGAAAATAAATTATTTATGTGCACATCACAGAAAAAATACCCACATATACACAATCACTTTTTTTTTAATCTTTAGACTTTATTTATATCCTTATTTATATATATATATATAATAATGAGAAATAAAAAACCAATTTTTTTAATGTTTTAGTTTTTTAGTATTATTGGCGATATGATAAATATATATTATATGATGAGAGATAGACATAAAAAATGATTATAAAATGAATAAATGAAATTGCGAATTATATAATTATTATTATTATTAATATATCGTATATGGAAAAAATATTTTATTATCAATTTTATTTATTAATAAAAATTATGTTTGAAATTAATCGTATTTTCTGTACATTAAAAAAAAACAATTTCTGTTGTATTAAATTTTTTCTGTCCATTAATTAAAATGGCAATAGTTAATGAAAATTCATAATACATGAATAAACATATGTTTTGCTTTCTTAAATACCAATTTGTTTTTAATTATCCGAAATAATCATAACGTATTTCTTCAAGGTATTAAAAATACTAAATTAATAACATCCCTTAAAAAATTAAATGTAAAATTTAACAAAAAAAATCCAAATTCAAATCGAATTTTGAAATATATTAAAATGAAAAAAATGAATTAATGTCTCATAAATCATAAAGCGAATATGGTTTATAACATAAATAGCAAATAATTAAACCACTACAATAAAGACACAAAAAAAAGAAATCCAAAATTGAACACATTGCATAAAATTTATTTTTAAAATATTGGTCAACGTGTTACAATTTATTTTTTTTTATACTTAATTGTTAGTGAAACTGTTCGAAATTCGATGACAATTCAACTACTTCCACTTTCTGTCTTTTCAAGATTTTCTACAGAAGAAAGGTGAGCTTGTAAAATTTAACATTCATTAATAATTTGGAGTTAAAACATTTAATTAAATATTTAAAAAATAATTAAATAATTTACAATTAATAAATAATTATAATAATAAATAATAAGTTTAAATTATGAAACATAAAAAGCGTTTCATTAAAAATTAAAATGTGATTGGGTGAAAAAAAAAGTATACACACGTGTGTAAAAATGATGTAAATTTTGACGCCACGCAAAAAAATATACTTTGCTTTATAGTTTTTAAGTATTTAAGTTATTTTATACTAATTAATTTTTTTTTCTTAATTGATTCGTTTCAGCTTAAAATGAACACGTCACCTGATTTAAATTGGTTGATAATCCGGAATAGTAATTCCTATCTGTTAAAGAAAAGGGATATTCCAAAACCATTCAGTAAGGTAATCATTTATATATTATTAAAAAAAACGTTTTTTTTTTTAAATCCTATTAAATTGCCTCTGTTAAATGATGTATAATTTACCATATAATTATTGATTTAATTAGAATTGGAAATGATGCTATTTTATATTTGCTACTTCTGAGTGTTAACATAACCTATGATTTTTTTTAATTTATCCAATGCATATAAAATGAACATCATATTTTTTGTTCAATGTTAACTAATGTATATTTTATTCTTTTTTGTTTTTTTTTATAAAAACAGGAACGTAATAACTTAACAAATTTAAGTACGTTCAGATACAGTGGTTTAGTACATAAAAAAACATTAGGTGTCATTCCATCTGTAGATAAAAAAGGATTTACGGTGGTGTACAAAAAAAGTAAATATCAGGTAATTATTATAAAAAGATTAATTTTTCATTAAAAAAAATTAAATAAATGATGTAAAGAAAGACTGAGAGTATCATGATGACAATATTCATCACCCATAAAATAAATCTGATATTACTATTTAAAATAAATTAAATATGAAAATTTGTTAAATTTCCACATGTTATAATTATATTTTTTTTAAATTTATATTTTAATATAGAATAAACCAGTAAAAAATACTGTTAAAGTGACATTTAAACATGGTGCACGTCGATCTTTAGGAAAAATGAAGAGATTATTAAAACATCAAACTTATCGTTCAGATTTAAGAAAGGTTAGTATTTAATTTATTTTTTTTTTATATGTAAATGAAAATCTAAAGAAATTAATGGGAAATGATGATCCATAATGTTGCTACAAACCAAGATCGCTGTACTGTATTGATGATAACAATTAACTGAATCATTTTTTTCTTTTTAACTTTAAATTTAAAATTGATAGTTTAAATAAAACCATAATCATTAATGTTATTTTATTTTCGATTTGTTTCAGGCTGCATTACGTCGTGCAAGTGCAATTATTCGCTCGCAAAGAATACTAAAATCAAAGAAACCAAAAGCGGCAGCACCCAAAAAAACCGAATAATTGTTTCAAAAAAAAAAATACCTTTTTTTAATAAAAAATTAAATATATTTAAAAACAACAACAAGAATATATTTATGGTGTTTAATTAATTTAAAATGAAAACTTTGGATTTTTTTTGTATGTAAAATGTTTAATTTTATCAAAATGTTTTTGTCTTAATTGCTGTGTGAAAATTTTCGGACTTAGAAAATTCTGCATAAGATTTGGCCTGTACAATGTGCGATTGTGTCAGAAGAAGGAAAAAAAATTTTAATTATAAAACTGATTTGAGGTTATGTGCAAAGTATTGACCCCCTATTCGTGAATTTTCTGATTCGATAGTTTCAATAGTCGATCATTATATAAAGGGGATCACAATCCCCTTATCCTCGCCCATTATTTTCAATATATGATTAAAATAAGCATCCAAAAATATGACATCAATTTGGTACTCACATTTACATTTTATGTGGATCATCTGCTTAACTGCCATCAATGGAACTATTCTGGCTTCAATTAGCATATTGAATAGGAAAAAATAACTATGAAAATTATCACTTATCCACTAGAATGAAATTATATTTTGGAAAACAAAACTATATTCAATCACTCAACACATAACTTATCGGAACAACGGTAAATCAGAATAATTAAAACAAAACGTACAATATTGAAAAACTATAACAAATTTTGATTTATTATTTTTAAAAATCTAAAACGATAAATTCATAAAAATGATATATATTAGCATAAAGTAACTAATTATTTTTTAATTAATTATTTATATAATTATATCATTAAAATTAAACAATAATTATTTAAGCACTGCTTTTCTTTATTCACGATCAAGCACGCACAACCGCCAGACATTAATGCGACATTACAAAATATTCAAACCGGTAAAATGTTTTTTCTGAAAATTATTGAAAAAAACACTTTAAAGGTTTAAAATTCACATATTCCATTCTTTAACCTCGTCTTAAATAATTTCAAATAGAAAAGATAAAAGAATATCGCTATAAAAAAGATAAAAAAAAATTATAATCAAAAGATAATTTTTAATAAAATAAAAAATAAAAATATTTTAATGAAAAACAAAATAAAATACATATAAATTGAAAATCATTACAAAATTACGTAATTTTTTACTCTGGTCATTCAAAATAATTTAATTCATATTTTTAATACAATCACACTGGTTTTTTTTTGTTTTTTAAAGAAAATCCTTTTTCCAACAATAATTTATTTCTTTTATAAATAAAATAATATAATAATAAAAAATAAATACAACCAAAATGTATATTATTATTGTTGTTTTCGTTTTTATTATACAAATAAAAATAATTCTTTAAGAGAGCTGTCTCTAAAAATTATTCAGATCTCTATTAGAAAAATATTATTTTAAATAAAGTAAATAATTTGTTTTTTTTTTAATTTTTTGGGTAAGTTTTAATAATTTCATAATTATTTTTCAAACACATCACACATATTGTTGATTTTATTTTATAAATCTATTATATAATCTCAAATATATATTATTAAAATAAAAAAAAATATTATTTACCCTGTTTTTGGGATTGAATTAAATTTTCTTATATGCGTGTTCGTGTGTGTTTTGTATATATTTATAATTTCTTTTAAATTTAAATATAATTTTAATTACAATAAAAATATAAAAACTTTTTTTTTTATCACATTAATAACACATTTTTTTTAAACGTTATTAAAAAAAATATATATATATATTTATATATGTAAAGTTATCTCATTAAAAATTCTATTATTTTTACTTAAAAATTGAGTATTGCCGATATATATTTATTTATATATATACATTTTTAATTATTTACAATGTTTCTATTAATTGTATATATTTATATTTAAACATAATTTTTTTAATATCAAAAAATCAGATAAAAATAAAAATTGTTTGGGCGGCTGTGCCCGATTTGCTTCAATAATGGATTAATAATCAATTTAAAAAGAAATATAAAATGCTGAATCATCTAAAGCTAATACCATATTTTTTAGTCACTTGTGGTGAATGTATAGATGCAACCGATAACAATAATGGTACATCATTTTCCGATAGATTTAAGGCTGTCGTTACGGTATTCAATGAACAAAATTCAGTTGCCAATAATAGGGCAGCCAATGTTTCGGATAGCAGATACATTTCATGTAATTTTGATTCTATAAAAGATATGCATTGATTGGCTGGCGTCCCGGCTGTCCACATTGCATGTACAGTTTCTAACATGGATGCCACTAATTGGGACATACCAATTGAACCACTTGTACCGCTACCACATGCCAACACATATGTTTGGGAAGAAACCACTTTGACATCCCTGTTATTTTATAAAATAAATAATATATAAAAAATTATTTAAAATACTAAAAATACCTATCGAGAAATTATTATACAACATACCAATTATCTGTGTTTGCAATTATTGCAATGTTTTCGGTTCGTGATTGTGCCAATATTGCACAATGTGAAGCCAAACGTAAATTTTGTTTTAGCATTGGTTCCCATGTGGGAGATGGTGCAATTGTTCCCTATATAAAGCAAAAAAAATAAAAATTATCAAAAATGATTCACATCATCATAAATAATCATAATAATAAAAACACTAATTCAATGTGCACCTGCAAAACCATATCGGAAATGTAATGATCAGTAATACCAACAAATAGGGATGGTATAAAACCAGGACGTTTTTCTAAATCCCATAATTTCTTGGTATCCTTATTATTATTATTATTATTTGTTTTATTATCATTTTGTGAATTGCTTTTATATTCTTTTGATTTGGGCATTGGTAATGTAATAAATCTTATTGGATTACGTTGTTTATTCGATGATGATTGTTGGTTTAATTGAATTTTCTTTTTTGTCGTTGTTTCATTATTATTATTGATCATTTTATTGTTACTATTTAATTCATTTTGTTTTTGTTGTTGTGATTGCGATTGTAATTGCTGTTGATGAGTTTGATTTGTTGTTTGATTATTATTTGTATTTATATTTGATTGTATTACATGTGAAGGTGATGATAGAATCGTTGATGGTGTTGATGATGATTGTGCTTTTGTTACAGTTGATGATGATTTAGATGACAGTGTTGATGATGGAAACATTGGATAACTATTATCATCGGTTGAAAATTCTAATTCGGTTGCATTTGATGGTGTTTGTAATGATATGGACGCTGATGTTGCACAATAATCGCATTCTTCTTCTTCTTCATCATCATCATAATCATCATTTTCACCCCCATCACGATTTTCATTATTATTACTATTATTATCGTCAATATTTATATGATTATTATTAACCCTATCACCAGGAATAGAATTTTTATCGATTAAATTGCTATTTTTATTTTCAATGTTTTGATTAGAATAACGTTTTATGTTTTGATAACTATCAATATTATTATTATTACTATTATAATTTTGTGGTAATTTTGAAAATAATATATTTGATGATGAATGTATATTATTATAATCGCTATTATTGTTTAATTTCAATGATTTATCGGTTAAATTTGTTAATTCAATATTTTTCTTTTTCATATAATTTTCAAATATTGGTGTATGTTGTACAAAATCGAACTTTAAACCGGAATGTTGTTTTTTATGCGTACATTGTTTTTTAGGTTTATTCTTATTCTTATTATTTTGATTATTATTATTATTATTATTATTATAATTATTACTATTATTATTATTATTAACATTATTACTATTATTATTTATTGATAATTTATTTAATTGTAAATTATTGCTATTTTTTATATTTTCATTTATTGTTGTGGTTGACGATTGCATTGTATTTTTTAAATTAATTAATGCTTCATCATCACCCAGCACAAACAAAACAGCCGACGACGACGACGATGATGGTGGTGATGAAGCGGCAGCTGAATGTGCGGCAGCAATAGCTGCATTTGCGGATGCAGTTGCTACAATTGTCGAAGATGTTTGTTGTGGTAATGGTCGCAATGAATCATGTTCTTTTTCAACCATTTTTTTGGCCAATTCAAAATGTTGTTCTTCCTCCAAGCATACGGATTCTTTTACCGGTTCAATGCCCCATGTAAAACGTTCACTGACACCAACACTATTTGCTGTTATTAAATCCGATAAACTTGGATGTGATTTTAATTGTTGATTGTCAATGTCAATAATTTCAAATTCATCGTGATCCAGACGATGTTGTTCGGGATTCTTGGTTAAACTCGTTTTTCGTGTTAATTTGATTAATTTACGATAATTTTCATTTTTACCATTTGTCGATTTCGTATAGAGACTTTTCGAACGTTTCAATTCCGATTGATCCTGTGGATCGTTAAATGATGTATTTGAATGTGTATCGATTGAACCGTCTGACAAACAATTATTATCCATACATGTGCTATTTCGAATATCAATACCTTTTTCAATTGGTTGCCATTGATCTAAACAAATACCCTCTTTAATTGTTTCAATATTCCAAAATAAACCATTTGGACCAATGCCACTATTTTTACGTTCACCATTACAATTTCTAGTTTCATTAACATTATTATCGTCACTGCCACTACCACTGCCAGTACAATGAGTTACTAAACCTAAATTGTTTGCTGTTATTAAATCACTTAAACTAAGACTAGTTTTTAAAATATCATCTTGAATTTTATTTGAATTTTCATTAATATTAGATTGTTGTAGTCTTCGTGTACGAAGTTCTTGGTGTTGTCGTTCCGAATAATCGAATGCTTCTTCTCCAACATCATCGATGATCGGTGGTGATGTTGTCGTTGTTGTACTACTACTATTTATTGCATCGGTACTGCTAACGTTAAATTCTTCATTATCCGGATTGGTTACAGTCAATTTGATTTGTTCACCCGAAGATATTTTTTGATAATTTTTTAATTCTAATTTTTGAATTGTATTCATTTCAATGCCGGTGTCCATTAAAAAATTACCAATACGTAATTCTTGTTGGACAAATCTTGAATTACGATACACTAAAACATTGGGTATTTCATTACGTTTTAATATTTCAATTTGTGGTAGCACATCCGTATTTATGGCTTCAACTGATTCACCGACAGCCATTGTTCCTTCTGCATTTAACGATTGTAAATCTTTGCCATGTGTCATCGTACGTGTTAATCCACCGGTTTTACTTACATTTTGTACTCTTATATTATTACTATTATTATTATTATCATTATCATTAATATTATTGTTACTAATTTTATTATCACCATTCTGTTTACTTGTTTCCATAATATTATTAATAATATCCATTTCTAATAATTCTGTACGTTGTTCACGTCTTATATCACCGCAACGTATGAAATACGTTAAAACATTTAATAATTTTTCAATTGTATTCGTTTCATTGCCACATATAATTGTATTGGATATTTTTGGGGGATTGCCAATGGCACCATAAAGATCACCCATTTGTGCCCATAATACATTATACGGATGATATTTTGAGATTTCTAATAATTTTTCATTTTCAAATTGTGATACAGATTGCGCGGGGTCTGTATCGGCAGCGTTTCCGAATGACGACGACGTTTGATTTGAATTATTTATTGTTATCGGTGCAATCGTTCCAACCCAACCAAGATGGTGCGTTAGTATTGCCGTTAACAATTTACTAATAAAACTGTATATGAATATATATGAAAAATATATAACCGATTAATATAGTAAAATACATAATTTACTAATACTATATATATATCTTATAGTACTTACAAATTTGTATCTTTTGTATCGGAATTCGTTAACAAACAACATAATTCACTCATAAAATTATGTGCCAAATTTGAGGGATTATTAGACGAACCTGTGCTTAACGTAAGCCATACCGGTTCGGATAAACGTGGTGCTGTAAATAAATCAGTTAACCATGTTGTTGTTGTGATCCATGCATGTAACATTATCTGAAGAAATAAAATTCCAAATATTATTATTGTTTTTAACATTTTTTTTTTTCAAATTAAAATTACCTTTAAAAATTGTTTATGATTTGTATAGGCATTTTCAGCTGTTGAACGCAATCGACATAACATTAATTCCAACAATGATATATGCTCTGAACAAAATAATTGCATTTCATGTGAAACTTGTTCATTTAATGAAATACAAACAGCTAATCCTAATTTGGGCCGTCTTACGTTAGATCCACCACTTGCCCCATTACGATGTGGCGGTGGACCACCAAAACTGGAAAAATGCGTACCTGGACCACGTTTACGAAACATTTCCGGATTACTACGACTTTCCACTTGTTCACTACACCGTCTACCGGCACGTGTAACACATCCATCACTACCACCGCCAACGGTACCTGTACTACTTCTACCACTACCATTAACACCACCACCACCACCACCAGTACCTCCTGTCCCATTGCCGCCCGATATCCCGGCATTACTTGATACACCACTATTTGTTGTATTTATTTGATGTAAATTTTCACTAATAAAACCGATAAAATCACTTGTCGATTGACGATTTTCAAATGATGTTGATATATTTCGTAGTACACGACGTTGTAAATTACCATCACTACTTTGTGTTGTTATACATGAATCGGTATTTATCGAGGAATCAATACTTAATTTACGTGAACTATCACGATCACTGTATACCGAACAAAAACTACTGCGTGTCGATGAATACGGACAATATGATGAACATGATACATTCCATGGATCTGTTCCACTATATCCAGAATCACCGGCACTATACGCTAACGTATGACCACAATCTGAGATTGTATCAAATGGTACATCTAATGGATTTGTATGAGATTTATCGGCACCACCACCACCACCACCACACGAGCATATACTTTTCGGGCCATTTAAATTACCATTTCCAGCACTACCACCGCCACCACCACCAAAACCATTTAAATTCAATACTGATAATGATAATGCTAATGAATTCATTGATGTTGAATCGGTATGCACCATCATTGATGAATGTACATCCATTTTTGCTTGTGTATCCAATAATGTACTTGCATTTGATTTCATTGGTTCGAGAAATACCTGTGAATATAATAAACGTTTTGGTGATTGTAACCAATGGACTTTTAATGATGTACCACGAAATGACATGGCAACCGATCCAAATATCATTTCACCAATATTATTATAATCATTATCGGCGCTATTCTCTGGTCGAACATATTTATAACCATAACCATTAGAAGTTTCAACAAAATTTCCATTTAATGTTGTTGGTTTTTGTATTGATGGTTTATTACTTGTATTTGTCGTATTTGTTCCATTTTGTTGGGATTGATGCGTTGTTGTTGTTGATAATTGACCATTTGCAATTGATGTGGATGCATTGATTGTGGTTGTGGTTGTAACATTTGTTGTTGACGATGATGATGATGATGATGATGATCCGGTTGCATTTGATGATTTCGGTTTTGTAACGTTTGATAAATTTACTTTTTGTATTGCACTTGAATCGAATAATAAACGTCGTCCCTTTGAATCACACTCTTTATATAATAATACACGTACTTGATCTTTTGAAAATGGAAATTGACTGTAGAATTGAAAAAAAAATAATGGGATTATTTCATTTTATCAAAAACAAATCAAAATATAAATTATTTTAAAAAGTTAAAAATTCAATTATCTCGCGTCATATTTAAACGTTCAGTTTATGATATGGTTACGATTTATTTATATTATATCTATAAAGACACCTATCTAAATATATATATATATATAAATGAATCATTGAATCAACTGATTAAAGTTTAAAGATTTTATTTTTATTTTTGATAAATCATTGACTGATAAAAATTATTAATGTATCAAATAAATAATATTGGAAAAAATAACGAAAAAAAACACCAAATAAATTTGTGTTCTATAAAGCGGCGGCGGCGGCATACGTGCTAAAGATCATTCATTTCAACTTTTTATTTTCTTTAAGAAAATTAAATAATATTAAACGTTCGCGTATGAAGTAAAACAGATCACGAGAAGTTTTTTTTTTTTTTTTATTCATATATACCTATAGATATTATTTATATAGACGATATGTTCTGTGCTGATGTGTGATTATAGATATATTTGTATATTTACTTTACAGTTACAGATATGTATATATTTTGTTTATTTTTACATACGTATTTAGCAAGATCCGATTCTAAATATATAAGTATCTATATTTGCACATTTAAGCATAATGATATACGTACGTAAAAAATAAATATTTATTAAATTCTTTTGCAAAAAAATATACAAATGAGTTGTAACTTTTTTTTTTACTGCTATATATATATTATTTTAACTCGTATACATATATTTGATTTACAAAAATCTGTTTAACAATTTCTCTGTTGGCATATACAAATTTTGTTTTATTAAAAAAAAAAGAAGTAGAGGTATATAATCAGCAGCAATATATTACAATTTTTTTTTTTTACTTTCCATTTAATCATATGATTATGTTCATATTTTTTGTATATATATACGCATAGTAACTATATATATATTAGGTGTACAGAAATGAATAGACGCATTTTTTTACAGTAAAATAAAAATTATTATAAATTATTCTAATAAATAATTTACCGCAAATAAACAATGACAATGTATAAGGTAAAAAAAAAACCAACACAATAGAAGTTTTTATTTTTTTAAATATAATAAAACAATATGACATGACCCATCATATCGCACACACATCTCATCACAAAATCATTAGCCGCTGAGATAACAAACTACAAAAAAAAAAAAGTACACACAAAAATTAAAATATGACTTAAATAAATATAATAATAAAATAAAATATGAATTTTGTAGACATACAGACTTCTTAACATATAATAGAAATGTTTATATAAGAAATTTTATGAATTCTTGTATTGTATTTTTTTTTTTTTGTATATAAAAAATACTTCAAAAAAGTTACTTTTCTTTCCAATAACAGAACCTATTGCAATTATCTAACAAAACGGGTTGGAAAGTAAAAAAATATATCTTACTATATTTCAAGAGGACACAAGTAGGAAGATCAAAAAAATTATTGTTTGACTAAAGAAATTAATAGTTCAGATATCATATAATAATATTGACCCAAATTAATTAAATGTGGTAATCATTTTTTGTATTATTATTTAGTGACGATTATTTAGTGACGATTCATACACACAGCACAGGAACCAACAATCGCGAACCAAAAAAAAAAAATTAATGAAAAATAAAAAACCAACAAATAATTTAATCTTAATTAATTGTATTGTATATATGATTTACAACTTGATTTTATTTTTCTTTTATATTTATAATGAGAAATGGAACGAAAAGATTATGATTTCAATGAAAAAAAATTAAATATATATATATAGAAAATAAGTAAATTAAAAGTATAAAATAATCAGGTGAGAATTATTTTATTTTATTTTATGTGTATTAATACCTCGCAAGTTTATATTATCTATATATATATATAAAATTTATTATATCTTTTAACTTTAACAATTAAACATCATATATAGATGATATGACACAAAACGAATGATAAATCTTTTTTTATAAACTTTGTCTAGACTCTATCTATCTATATTATTATATATTTATTGGAATTAATTTTTTTTTTAATAATTATTATATACTCTATAATAGTAATTATATAATAGTTATTATTATCTTTTTTTATTATCATCACACAATTATTGACAAATTATATCAATTAATATTTATGTAATATATGATTTTTAATTGAATGTACGTTTTTTTTTTTTAAATATGGTTTTGAAAGATTTTTTATTTTATTTGTCATTTCATTAATACAGTAAAGCTATATATGTACGGGAAGATTCTAATCATTATTTATATAGATGATTTATTTCTTAACTTTTAACTTTAATTTAAGAGGTTAAATTTTCATATAATTTCAACATATTTTTTATACATAACATTTTGATAAATAAATTACATATAGAATTTGCTTTTTACTTTTTAGCGATTATCATTTGACTGTATATATAAAGATTAAAAATTATAGATTAGTAAAACAGAAATATAAGGTAGATCGTTTAATATTCATATATCTTGCACTTAATATACACTTATATTTTATAAAAAAAAAATATTCGGGGGTCTCTTATTTATTTTTTTTGATAGATTAACGATCTTTAACGATCCTTAATATTCATTTATCAATTTTTTCAGAAAATGAAAAAACATTTTTCGTAATAGAGTATTCTAAAAACATTATTGCGAAAAGAGTTAATCATTTAAAAAAAAGCTTAAATTTAAGTACATTTTTGTTTAACCTTTTTGATAAACGTTTATAGAAAACGCCACAAATTTTCTGTAATAATTATTTGAAATTTGTTTTCCAAGAAAAGGAAAAATTTTATGTTATTTTCCCAAAACAAAATCAATAATTCCAACATTTAATAACAAACATTTGAAATGCATCATATTTATTTTTTATATTCTATATATGCTAAATGTTCAAAAACCAAAAAAATAATGTATATCTATACAACAATAATCTAGACTAGACTTTGATATATATATAGATATAATTTAGCGAATACAAAAAAAACAAAATTTGTATCACATATAATATGTTGTATATTTATAATAATTTATTTGTATAATAAATTCTTTCTATACATATGTGTTTGCGTTGATTATTCAATAATATATGATTGTCGTCGATTATTAGCATTAATTATAAGGTAGTTGATAACTGATTATATAGATATAAAAAAAAACAAAATTAATAATTTCATTTATTCTTCATTATATTATATTGTATTATAAATACAGTGGAGAATTGCTTGATTTTTTTTGTGTTATTCATATTAACAATAAATCGATTAGACTCAAATCAATATATTGTATATGGAATTTTTCCATAACGATCCGAGTGTATTTTGTATAAGAGGTAGTTAACATTGAACATTTGCATAAAACTGAAAAATATTGAAAAATATTGTAATATCACAATTGAATTTTCCTAATTTTTTGATCCCATTTTAAATTTTAACGCTATATTTCTAAATTTAAACCTTGATATAATTCGAAACCCCATCAAAAATCTTTTAAACGCATTATAGCTTTGTGACCTGATTAAATAATTTCGTTACGCACCCACGACAATAAAATATGGCCATTTTCCCCGCGATTCAATCAAAAAGGAAATAAACATTAATTAATTTTTTATAACCATATATTTCGTTGCGTTATCTATTATATATTCAAATATTAAATTTTTGTTAAAATATTTTATCAAAAATGTTTACAATCATTAAATTTTTTTTTTTAATTTAAGTTATAATGAACATTTATTACAATTTTTTTTTATATCTATTAATTAATTTTTTTATTTGTGATATACAACACATAATTAATTTTAAATATAAACACAAAAAAAAAAGAAACGGAACTGTATTTTTGTGTTTATAATCGCGTTATTAAGAAAAAATGTGTCATGTTTTTTTTTTTTAATTTTAATTAAAATGAACAGAGTGTTTTATTGAATTATGGAAAATGGTCATAAATCTCATATATTTTTTGTCAAAATTATCAGAAAATGTGGTTATTGATTTTCCCCAAGGCTATGGAAAAATGTTTGTATAATTGTATATAATTTCTATTTATTATGTATCTAAAACTCCGGGGAACTTAGCAAGACAGAATACTACTAAAATAGAATGTAAATTCCAATTTAATAAATTACATAAAAGATAAGGACCTATATACTACAATCTTGGAATCCCAAAATCTTAGAATCCTCAAAGACTCATAAAATGTTAATAGAATTGGTTCGCAAATTCTTGAAATTGCGGTGTAATGTGTTATTAAATAAAAAACAAAAAATTATTTCTTCAATCACACTTTTAATTTTAAATTATATAGTCATTTAAGACACACTGTTTTTTAATTTATATATATTTAGATAACATCTCTCGTGCGTATATGTATAATGTATATAGTTATATACATATTTTTAATTACTTTTTATGATGAACCAAAAAACAATAACAAACAAAAAAAAATAATTAATAATTAAATTAAAGTAGAAAATACTTATATATTATAAATCGATCAATTATAAAGTCATATGATTTGTTATCTACATACATATATATTAATGAAAATATAACAACAAAATTAAAAATTTTATAAATAAATATATATAATCACTTCAATCACATTTATAAAATTAAAGAAAAAAAAACAAATGAAGGTATATTATTATTTGTTTTATAAGTAAACGCATATAATTGTTTAAGAAAAAAATATACATTATAATTTATATAAGAACATAATTTAATACGAAAATCTGACAAAGTCAAAAGATGAATTTAAATTTGATTGTAAAACAACGAATTAATTTTTGTATTAAATTTTTTTGTATAAAATTACATTATTAAAAAAAATTTGTTTTAAAAGAAATTTCTTGAAAACGGGGATTTTTTACGGCGAAAACGGTGATTTTCTTAACGCATATCATTAATATATAAATTTTATGCCTAGACTGTAAAAATCTATAAAAAGATTTTGATTTGGATTAATTTTACAAATGATAAGTACTTATTTATTTATAGAGAATATGTTATTTATATGAAAATAGAAAAAAATACAAAAAAAAAATTGTTTGTTTTTGTTATTCACCATCTTCTAATTAGTAGATATTTTTTTTTATTTATATAAATAATATATTTAAAACATTACAAATATTAGTTTTGTGGTATAAATGAAACATATGGAAAATTATATTCTATATCTATTATAATATAAACAATAATTATAATAATATTGTTTTGTATATATTTATTTATATACCAACTCCTCCGCGGTAAATTAATTATCATTGAAATGCTAATATTAAAAAAAATTTATTGAATAATTATCTAATATAATCCTATTATTATAATGGCGCATCTGTGTTTTTTAGGATTAAAGTTTTCCAAAAATAAACAATAAATTAAAAATGAAATAATGTTTTAAAAAAAAAAAATTAAAAATAGTACATAATAGTATTTCTTTTTTTCAACGAAAAAAAATGTGCTAATTCATTTGTCATTAATGTATTATTATTACCCCGCAAAAAATTGTTCATATCAATATCACGAAACACCCAAAAAAATATATATATAAGTACATTATATTATATTTTTTATTATACTAATCAATCAAACGTTATTTTTAATTTTTTTTTATTTTCTATTTTTAACCATTATATTTTTTTTTATTTTATTTTTTGTATAGATTTATTTTTAGGAAAAGTTTAATAATATATAATTTAATTGATATTTATCAATTATGATATATGGTTTCGTTGTTTTTTTTTCTTGGTTATCATCGCCATAATATTAACGTTTGTAATATTATTATTATTATTATTTTAAAGTATATTTTTTATACGGTAAAACTTTATTTTTAACTTGGTAAAGATAAAACAATTATGTTATAAAGAAGGAATTAAATTTTTTAAATTAAATAAAATCAGATATATGTTTTATAATACTAATAATCAAAATAAGATAATTCGCAAAACAGGTGAAAAAAAATTAAAAATTTGAAGATTAAGTTTAAAAAAAACAGTTATTTCTCCAAAAGTGGTCCATTACATTGCTTTTTCTATCCATATAAATATTATTTATTGTAGGCTTATTTAAAAACTATATTAAAAAAAATACTTTCACAATATTTGAAGAATGAAAATGGTACAAAAATTATTGACATACAAATTTGTTTTTATTCATATATTTCAATTATATACGAATTTAATTTAAATGGTTTAATAAAGCGATATTAAATAAATTTTAAAAGTCATGTTAAATACCTAAATATTATAATTAACTTATTGAAAACTTTTTTTAAAAGTATAATAGTTTTTGCGAAAGAAATGAAAAAAAAAACTAAATATAATTAAATGTTAAATAGTATAGTAACTCTGTGGTGTGGTTGTTGATATAAACATCCAATAATTGAAATTCTGTAAAAAAAAATCTTCTATCCTACACTGAAGACATGAAACATATTTTCTTTTCCATTGGCATTTTCAGAATTTCATACAGATTTATAATTATATTTTCGCTTGCAAATCCACATACGACTCAAAGACCAGTAAACAAAAACAATAAATTATGAAAACCAACGATAGAAGCCTGAATATATAATTAAAATTAATTTTTTTTCTTGCTAAAATTCAATCAAAATAAAAATAGACGACTTTTATATATTTTAATTTTTTTTGCTTATTTTTTACTTGTGAGATTTATATTTTTTTTAATTGAAAATTTGATCTTGAAATAGGTTTAAATTTAATTTTTTTTTAAATAACATATATATACGACAATCGATCTCTTAATAAAATCGTTTAAAACCATCATCATTATTCTTAAGAAAATATAAAAAAAAATTAATTAAAGTGGATTATTTATAAGTGACCTTTTTATCAACATTTTTATATTCACATCACATTGATAAAGGTCTTTTTAGCAACTTTTTTTTTAATTATACGAAGGATATTTTTCAATAAAACATATTTCTATTTTATTTTACCAATAAAATGTTTCTTGATGAAATCTTAACTTTTCAACAAAATTCCACACATTCGAGATTGTAATAATAGAACTAAAAGATTAAAGAACTAAATGCATATTCAAATCAATATTTATATAAATAAAAAAAATCATTACCACTGTTTATAAATCATTATTTTTATTTATTGCACAAAATTTGAAATTTTTTATTCACTTTATATATATAAAAAAATTAAATAATAATTAGATTATTATAATAAATTAAGCATTTTATTTAATCACATTTATGGATATCAATAATTTTTTATTAATTAACAAGTGGACTCTTAAGTGGATAGTTAAGCTATTAACAAAAAAAAAAATAAAACTTTAATATGTCGCCAAACAAAAGTAAAAAAAAAAAACTATATAGAAATTAATTATTGATTGTAAGAGTTGAGATGTTGCTGTTAACGCGTGTGTGTTTAATATAAATTGGTTTAAATTTGTTTACTTTAAATAAATGTTTTTGTAAAAAGATTATAATTTAAAAAAAAAAAAACATTAAATACATAATAATAATAAATAATAATTTTTTTTTTTATTTCTTTTAATAATGTCATATGACAATTTTTAATGGTGATAACACAAAAACACGAAAAAAAAATAAAAATATAAATGGATGATCTTGTCGCATAAATATATTTATTATAATTTTAAAATTCCTTTATGGATAATATTTTAATATATATTTTTTTTTTTTTTTGGGTGGATTAACTGTGAAGAGTAATGTGTTTTTATTTTTGTAATTAAATTGTTTTTTCTAGATAATAAATAAATTTATCATAATTATTCTATTTTTACATTATAAATTTATGTACTATATATAAATGATTAATTTGTAATGTTTTTATTTTTTTTTCATATTTGTCGATCGCATTAATCAAATCAATCACCCCGGTAATTTTTTATTTTCCATTTTACAATATCTATAATAGGTTTTTGTTTAAAACTAAAAAATATTTGTAAAAAAAAAAAAAAACTTTATTTTAACATATAAAAAAGGTGTTTTTGACCGATATGTAGTTTATGATATGGAAATTAATTGAATAAAAAGATTATAAGATGTGTAAATTTGGAATTTCTTATCGCAAATTTTTTAATTGAATACATAACAAAAAAATAAAACAACAATTACGGAATATTATAATTATTATGGTTTTTATTTTTATTATATATACGCACGTAGGTTATAATAAAAGTCTTAAAGCAGCAATAATAATTTAATCAGAAAAAAAAAAATTGTTTCCAATAAGATAAATAATTTTATATACTTATTAAAAATAAATTATTTATTTATCTATGCGTGGTTAAAAAAAACTTTTAAGTATTCATTTTATTATGAATAGAGATATGGTTATTCACTTATTAGTTTAGTTTTATAGTAAGGCCTTATAACTAAAATCAAGTAATGTTAAAGGATTCCGAAAATGTACGGTCCAATCGTTGGATTGTTTTCAATTTTTCCGAATCTTACCTTGCATTTTTTTTAATTGTTCCCCAATTCTTTGGTTTCTCAAAGAATAACTCAAAGAGTTTAACCCGAAATTTAAGATATACAATTGGGATTACAATTTAAAAAAATTACATTCCCTAAGATTATTCCACCACCCACTTCCCATACAAATCACGTAAATACTACACCTTCTAGGTGTGTTGGCCTATAATAGTAATATTTTTACCTAGATATAAAAATGTGTATTTGTGTAAATATAAATAAAGTAAAAGATATCTATCTATAGTTTAACGTTTTGTTTATAATCATTTTTATATTTTCACGTGATGATTATATTTTAACTATATATATAAAAAACAAAATTATCACATGAGTAATTAACATTTTTTTGATGAATTTTTTATTTTATTTTTTTTTGTTATTTCTTTATAAATGTATTTATAAAAGCTGCTCTCACTCACTATATACTATACTATATAATATATATGTTTACATATTTTACTAATTATTATATTGATCGATGATTTTATTGTCATACCGGTTTTATAGATGTTTTGTTGTTTTTTTTTTATTTATCTTATTTTTTATTTATTTTGTTGTATAAATATTTTGATTTCGATTTTTTTTTTATTTTATTGTTATGACGAAAATTTTGTTACTGGGACAATCATAAAGTAAAAAAAAAATACACACATACAAATTTTATTATCAGAATCATATATAAATTTTTATTTGATTTTTTAAAATAAGATACATTTATTTTTTTTTTAAATGTTGAAACTTCGATATATGAAAAACAATTAAATCATAAGTTTATTGAACTTTAAAGATCCACGCAAAAGAAAGATAATAACATTTTATGTATTGCATTAAAATTTAACAACGCAAAAAAAAAATTATATTTCTTTTAAAAATTTTCCTTCATCCGTTTAATTCGAGTTGGATGACATAAATTTTTTCATTTTATCTGCTACGGTTATTTATAATATTATTAAAATATATTACGTGGATTATTAACACAAAAATTTTTGGCAAATTTGTTATTTTGAATATAAATAAAATATATATATATGAATATATAATCGCAGGTAGCACAACATCATCTCGAGTTTGAACCAGAGCTGAGTATAAAATTTTATTATTTTTTTTATTTAATTGTTGAGATACAATTGAATGAACCTTAACAATTGTTATATAGTTCTTTAAACAATATTTAAATTACCGCACTCCGAAATAACATTTTTGTTTTGGATATTTACATACAAAACGTTTGAGAATATATAGTAAAAACATTTTTGTCGATTACATAATCAAAATACATAATCCAAATGATTTTTGACAGAGTTAATCAATACAAAACAAAATTACTTCAACAGCTCTGATAAACAACGTATGAAATCGCAAAAAATAAAATTATTAACATTGAATTCATTCAATAAATATAGCTTTTTTTTTTATTTGTAATTTATTCAAAGAATTTTTTTATAAAATGCGCACTTAAAAAATTATAAAATGAAAAAAAATAAATATAAATAAAGGTCTCGTGATATGTTTTTTCTTTATGCTAATAAATAATTTAAAATAAAAAAAAATACACATAATATATTATTTATATTAATTTTGTATTGGTATTTTTATGATGATATTTCTTTTTATATAATTTTTTTTTCTTTATATATATAATATGTTTTTAAAAATTAAAATACTAATTAACTTTTTTCTTTGAATGAAACATTTTTTGTATTTTTATTTTTATTTTCATTTTTTTTTTGTGTGATATATATTTACATATAATAATGATAATTCTCGTGCGTTTTGTTTCTTTCTTTTATTTTTCACATGCGATGTGTGTGGTGTTTGTTTATTATATGGAGATACAACATAAATATATATCAGATCAGGATATATTAAATAATGAGCAGCACTTTCGTATCACATGATTTTGAAATTTATTTTAATTTTTTTATAAATATTTATATAGATATAGATTTATGTTATAAATATGCATATAAAATCGATTTTAAATATTATATGAAATGATCTTCATACACATCATATATGAAAAATAAAACTGAATATATAGTAATTATAATGAGGATTCTTGTAAGTTGTACAAGAAAAAGAGGAAGGTAGGTAGTGATCAAATATATCGATAAACGATTCACAAAAACCTTAATTCGCCAATGTACTAACATTAAATTATCAAAAAATTATATAATGAATGAGAAATTTATTTTCAAAAAATATCTATTAAATTTTTTCATTATAATAAATCAATAGATGTTAAAACTGTGATTAGCAAAACGGATCAATAATTCGGATCTTTATTGGAAAAAACATAGTGAAAAGAGAAATATGAAAAAAATTAATTAATTGTTTTTGAACAATATAGAAAATTTTAGAATTTTAATATCGAAATCTTCATTATCGAATAGGAGAGTTATAAAAGAGTTATTTCTCTATTGTCAAGACATCGCACATAAATATATTAAAATTATATTTTTATACAAAATCAAATCGATTTTTAATTATTTTAAAAATTTCTAAAAAAAAAATAAAATAGTTTTTATTTTGTTATCTACTATATACTAATTTTTAAAAAACTAAATAAATTGATATATATATACATATATAAAACGTATAACATATATATCAATCAATAGATAAGTTAACATCAAAGTATTTATATATATAAGATTTTGGCATTAAAGATTAAATTCAAATTAACGCAGATAAAAAATAAAACTATTATGTAATATATATATATGAATGGATAAGTACACGGTGGTATACTAAAATAAATTTAAACTAGTAAAATAATGATACTGATACAGACAACTCTATAAGTGTACATGGAATTTTTAATCACATGATCGTAATTTTAATAAAAAATTTTTAACTGATGTCATTACCAAGAAATAAAAAAAAAAAACTCTTAAATCCAAAGTAGAAAAAAATACCCATTTTTAGTAATTATCTAGATATAGTCAAAAAATTTTGGTAATTATCTAAAAATGGGATTTTTTTTTGCTTTTGATTTAAGAGTTTTTTTTATTATTTCTTAGTAATGGCATCAGTTAAAAGTGTCTAAAAACAAATTAAACAAAATAAATATATAATCATATTCTAAGTAATTTGCATTTATTTATTCACTTAAATTATATCTATCAGGAACATTATTATAATTTATGGGATTTACGCAATAATTATAAACGGTATGCTTCAACTTAATCATTTTATTTCAATTTAATCTATATATATGTATATATATATAGATATACAAATGTATATGGATTTGATAAAAATATAATGTACATAATTATATATATAAATAAGCAATAATCTTTTCAGGTGTGTGTTATACATAATTATATTATTATCTATTTATTCAATTTATGTAAATGATTAAATTATTTTATTTGTATGAAGTCACTTAATGTAATTATAGTTTTTTGTTAAATCGTTTTTATTCTCATTCCTATATATACGGGTATTAAAATTGTAATTTAATTACCCAACACTTTTTATCATATTTAAATTCAAATATATATGTACATATAAATATAGAACATCTTCTGTTAATTATAAAGATCAATAACCGTATAAAAAAAAATTTTAAATTATCATTACTTATCATTACTTATCATGAAGCGGTAAGTTACCTGCGGTAATATATATTGAATTTGTTATATACAAATTTTAAACGAAAAAAAAACGTGCACAAAACCTATTTTTTTTTTCTTATACATTACATAATAAACAGTTGACTTTTTTTATTCAAATAAATACTATAATTTATAATTGAACTAACATTAATGTATGTAAAAAAAATTTCTATATATTAATTACAAATAAATTTTTCTATATAAAAACATGATAAAAAAAATTAATATTGTGTATGTTATGTGTGCGTTTCAATATAAAGATTATGGAATTATTAATTTATTTTTTAAAGTCAATGTTGTTGGATAGTAGTAGTAGTATTACAATACAATAATATTCCCGCACAACAGTCTATATATATATAATTACTGATATCTTTATATGGGCAAACAATAAATAATTCAAATAAAAAAAAAATCATTATAATTAATCGATTAAATATACTTTAAAAAATTAATCTTTTTAAAGTATAATTTAAGATCATATGATTTATACGCATAAGCTCTATTTATATATGAATATATATATAATTTTATTATTATTAATTATTTATTTGTTTTGTTTTTTTTTTCTGTATATATATATATTAAAACGACATTATAGATTGGAAAAAGTTAAATCATTTTTATTTGTTTTTTTTTTTACATACATATATACAAAGAATCGTAATCTTCGTATGGTATAATATAAAAACAAATATATATATATATATATATATATATAGATATACTGATATATGAGGTAGCAATTTATTTTGAGTGGAAGAATATTTATTTATCATATAATTGTAAATATGCGTGTGATATTTGATAATAATAAAAAAATTGAAATATAAATCAAAGTAAAAAAAAAAAAAACAATTTTATTTTTTGTTATCATTACGTAAGCTTCTGTTATATTGCGATAATTTTATATATAGAATTATAGGACAAATATAATGTATATTGATAGTGATATAATACCTATATATGGAGAGAGAAAGATATGCGATGATTGGTGAAATGTACAAAAGAAACTATTTAATTTTATCATATATTTTATGTATAAAATGTTCATGTTATAGTTTATTTTTTTTCTATTGTTATAACATATACGCAATGATTATCAGAACGATTACGATAATAATGTGATTATGGGTAATTATAAGACAATTGGACATGGTATTGTTCTTTGTTTTTATTATTAATATTATTTGATATGTGTTATATTTGATATGTTGTTATTAATTTTTTTTTTCCCTTTTTCTCAATAATTTCACTATATATAGTCATTTATTGTTATATGTATATACATTTCGCAGTCAGTGATATAACAAAAATAATCTTTTGTTTTCAATTAATTTTCAAACATAGCGGATTATCTCATATCAAAATAAAATAAATACCAAAAAAAAAAATTGATAATGAAAATTATAATGTTGAGATGGTCAGGTGCTTTACCCCAAAAGAAAAATATTTTTATATTTGTTGTTCATTTATATTATTATCACAAATATAGACATTCCAAAATATTATCATATTTTATTTATATTTATTCACATAAGTACATATATCAATTTGAAGATTTATTTTATAAAAAAATTTAATTTTTTTTTTTTGTGTTTCTATTATATGAATTTGCATATATCTATATCTAAAATATATATGATGGATGCGGATAGATTAAGATTAAGAAATATATACACTTTAAAATGGACAGGACAAAACAAAAATATTAAATCATTCACGTGGATATCTGATGGTAGGTTTATTATATAAAGTTTTTGATTTTTGATAAGAAAACAAAAAAAAAAGAAGAAAAATAAAATTTCATTAGATTATGAAAGTACACACGTGATATGATTTCATCATATTGACGAATATAATTTGCATGTATTTATAATGACAGAAGGCAACAGATTTAAAGTGAATATATAACAAGGAAAACAAAAAGGAATTTGTTTAAATGCGGATTTAGATAATATTCATTAAGCACTTTACCAGTGAAGTGACTACTTAAAATTAGATTATTAGTTATGAGATTTTAAAATTCTTTTGACTTCGTCTTATACTTTCTTCACGTTTCATAAATGTTTATCGCGATTTATTTATATATAATATAGAATACAAATTTCATCTTTCATAAATTAATAACTAAAATTCATCTTATTGTTGATTGATAACGGAACTCGACATACTTATGTAGGTTTTTTCTTGTTAATTGTCAAATTTTTCATTAAATAATCGATGAATTGATTTTTTTTGTTATGTTATCATTGTTTAATAAAAGACATATCTCTACTTTAAATATATATGTTATATGCCAATTACATTTATATATATGGATTAAACTTTACTTTTTAAATGAGTTATGTTATTTTGTATATAGATATAAATAGATTATATATATAATCAAAAAAAATATCCCATGACACATAACAATCGAAATATATACATAAAAGTATTGAATATAAAGAATTCAGTAAATTAATGAAAAATCATTTATTGTCAAAAAAAAACAAAAATTGATAACGCTATAATTAATATGTATCGAAATTTTTGGTTTATGATAATCTCAATTTAATAAAAAAAAATACTTGAACTCTATAATAACTTAAATAAATACTTAATAATTATTTATTTGAAGGTGTGTAAACAATTTAAATAAATTTTTTTTAATTATATAATCAAATTTATACTTTTTTTTTGTCTTTTTTTCTTTTAAACACGTGACCATATTTATTCATTTTTTATTAAATTATCACAATTTATTTAGTTAATTTAAAAAGAAAACTATTTTTAGTTAAATATTTGAGATATTTTTTTTAAATGTTTTAAATCGTAGCTTCTGCATAATGTAGAGTTACGAAGGCATTTTTTCATCATCGCATTTTGGAGTGTAATCCACAACTTAACCTCTATTTAATTTTGAATTGAATTGAAATTAATTTCAATTGAACACTTATTTTTAATTATAAATATTTTTTTTTAACTCTTTAATTTAAATTGACTTATAAAACAATTTCCAATAATACAAAAGTCATTTTTTTATTATCTAGATAAATATAAATCAAAAGTCAATGAGATATGGAAACGATAATGTACCTCATATTTATACCTATATCTAGATAAATATAAATCAAAAGTCAAAAGAGATATGGAAACGATAATGTACCTTATATTTATACCTATATAGTATAAATTATAATGCTAATTGTTTATATTATACAATCATTAAATTATAATAATCACCTCCATATATACATATATAATATTAAAAATTAAACTTTATGTTTTCTGAATGAAAATCACACAACAAAAAAAAATTTCTTTTCTTTCAGCAATGTGATAATAAGATAATATTATATTTAATTTTTTTTTAACATGAATATATATAGTTTATTTTTTTTTATGATTATTTAAATAATTTGACATTTATTTATAATGTATACATAAAATATAAATTAAAGTTTTTGTTAGTTTTTTTTTTTTTTCGTAGGTATACACTAAAAGATTTATTATATTATATGTTTTTTTTTTAATTATTTATCTATATTTAAAAATTTATTATATTTATTATATAATTATAAACGTATATATGTATATATGAAAATATATATATATTTAAATAAATTATATTGTGTTATTTTTTAATTATATATAACTAAAGATGATGGAGAGATTACTATCATGTGATCTTTCAACCTTTTTATTTGTATATATAAACATACAAAAAAAATACAATACAATAGAATTTTTTCTTCATTATGAAAGCATATAATTTTTAAATAAACTGTTTTTAATTTAGAGTGCGTGTTGACTTTTAAATGACAAAATTTTCCGCAACATGGAAATATATGAATTAAAAAAAATGTTTAAATGATTAATATAAAACAATTTTGATAAATGATATAAGAAATTGATAAAATAATACAAAAAATTGTATTTATTGTATTGTACTTTATCTGTGTATTGACCTGTCTATATTTGTATATATTATTATTATTATATAAATGTATGAAGCGACAAAGAAAAGATAAATATCATAACAATATATAATATACAACAAACCGATGTTATTATATTTATCTTAACATCATTCATTACATATATATATTATTGACGTAAATTAATGCGGTTTTATTTATTTCTTTTGCAAATATATATGCGGTTTTTCAAAAGATTAGATTAACGCTAAGTTGAACCAAAAAATAAATAAGAGAAAAAAATTAAAAAAATATAGAAGAAGAAGAATTAAAGTCAATTTTGTCAAGTCAACAAAACGATTTATTTATAATAATAAGAAATTCAAAAAAAAATCTTTTAAAAACGTCATAAATATATGCATTTATTTATTTATTCTTTTTTCTAAATATATATATATGATATATATATATCAATTATAAGGAACCGTTGAATTGCATATAAATTTCAACGTACGGTTAGTTTTCTAACAAATGATTTGTCAACTCATCAGGCTATTTGCGACAAAACCAAATGATAATTTACTCCATTAAAAAATTATTTAGATTAATCGCAATATAGCAGTAGTACAATCAATTCATTTTCTGTATTTATTTTGGTATATAAAACTTCTATAAATAAATTAAATAAAGTGTTATGTAACGTTTTATAATCAATAAATAACTCATCGTTTCATTCATGCACCGCTTAAAATTTTGCACAATTTGTATATACGCTTAAATAATCGCATGTATAAATCATTTTATTTTACTAAATATATATAATATATATAAAGTTTTTTTTTTTAACAGAAGCATCATCAAAATTTTTGACAGTTCGGCATTCTACTAATGAAATTTTTTTTTATCATTTTATCTCTTATATTGACTTTATTTTTTACATGTTTTCTTTTTTAATTTCTGTATGTTGCTATTTTCTGTTTTTTGTATGTGTATATTTTGATAATTATTCTTAATCGATTATAAATCTCTTTTTTATACACATTTTTTTCGTTCGTTAATTTTTGTATCATAAAAGTACAATATTATAAATTAGATTATTATTAATTAATCAAATTGTTATAGGTATACAAAATAAAACCAAAACGTAAAAAATTTAATTTAGATATCATATAAAATTGAAGACAAAAAAAATATATGAGGTAATCAAAATATAATATATATTATAATATTTAAACTGTCACACCTTTATTTAATTTTTTTTTTTTTTTTTTACTTATGTTCGATGCGATTAAAATGTTATTTTTTGTGATTGAGTTGTTAAAGAAATATTTTAATAATAATAATAATACCACAATTAACTAAAAAATTTTGTCAAATATATGACTAAAACCTCATAAATAATATTATAAATAAATATCAACATATCAATAAATAAAATGTGACTTTTATTTTTTTTTAATATATAAATATTTGCATTATTTATATAGCACAAAAGCGATATACTCGTGAATATATGATTAAAGAAATGAAATCCTATTTAGATGATAGACTAACAGCAAAAAAAAAAATAAAAATCATATGTAAAAAAATGTAATGTAAAAAAAAACTTATTTATGTAATTATTTATTTAACATATTCATATTAATTAAAATGTGTGTATTTTATTTACTATATATATTTATTTATAAAAAAAAAATTCATTAAACAAAAAAAAAATAGAATAAATAGAGCTGCTATACATAGTGAGATATCATCACAAGTATTTATTAAAAAAAATTGTTATAATCATTATTATTATTTTTAATCCATGTGATTACAATTTCTATTTATGTATGTACAATTGTACATATATAGTTTTTAGACAAATAGACACTGAATAAAATTAATGAATACTGCGTAATTATACGATGTGTCATTACGATTAAATTATACAATTAAATTATATACAAAAAAAAATACGGTCTGCGAATAATTAACTTATACCATATTATTTATTATGAAAACCATAATTACACAGTTTCAGTATCATTACGCTAACAGAGGCTAACTGAAACTTATCTTATAGCTATTTCAATCTCAACTTCAGATTTAACGCTGTTGGGTTCGATTATATTTTACTATATCCAATTTGGTTTTATTCGACTGTTAAAAACGTTTAAATTGAGATGTGTAAATCGCGTGTTTTTGATACACTTAAAGTCTTAAAGCTTTATCTGAATATAAGGCAAACAAAGTTTAAGGCAAAATTTCGAACGAAATTTCAGTGAATGAAAATAATAATGAATGAAAATACGACATTTTTTATGATTCAAATACAAATACTGTGTAATGATGTACTGATATAACTAACTATATAAATATAAATACAAAAATTAAAATAAATTTTGTCATGTGATTATAAAAAAAAAAACCAGATGTGTTGAATATCACATAAATATATATATAATAGTATAATTTTAAATAAAATGTTCTAATTTCACATATATACATTAAATACAAATAGTTTTCGAATATAAATAAAAAAAAACAATTTAAACGCTATATATAAATTATTATTTATTTGTTTATTTTGATGATGAATTTTAATATAATAATTTTAAATGAAAAAAAAAAATAAAAAATAGAATTCTAAATATATCTATAGTAGTATAGTTAATGTCATCATGCGATATCAATAAACTTCTACCTATACTCTTATTTACAATATGATGTTAAACGAACAAAATTACAAAATATTATACCAATGGATAGTTACAAATCATCGGTATTAAAGATTTTTTCATTAACTGTATGTTTACAATAATTTAATTTGTATACATTCATATACATAAATATATTTCTCATTCATATAACTATATACAACAGATATATGAAATATTTAAAAATGAATATATATAGTAAGTACCCTCCTCCTCCTCTGTATATTGATTCACATGATTATATCTTTTTGAAGTATAAAAAAAATAATTATTTGCACTTTCCAAATATATGTATGTATATATACGATCAATGACGATAAACATTTTCATTGAACATTATATCATTTGAAGCGCGATTACCGTGAGGTAATTTATTTTAACATTAACTATATACACAAATATTTTCGACAATCTCTAAAGAACTGGCAATGAAATAATATATAATACTGCGATTATTATATATATTATTATACGTATATGTATAATAATTGCGATTATAGAAAATTTTCCACTGCCACTGAAATATATATGGTATATATAGAACTATATGAAATGATATAAGAATCGTTTCAGATTAAATATGTGATATCGTGATATGGAATTTCACAATATAGAAATCATATTACTAAAACTACAATTCCTCAAGTTATTAGATATCGACATCATCATGTTGATAAGATATCTTCATACAAACAAATAAAACATTAATTTATTGGGTCAAAATTGCGAAGGAGTTTGTATAAATCATGGTACAAAAAAAATAAATTAAATATACAAAACATTTTAATTCGAAAACAAAAATGCAAGCAAGTACGGTGCAATGGAAACATAAAATTCTATGATAAAGAGTGGAAGTCACCTTAGAATAAAATTATACTCAACTCCATAATTGTCCACTTAATCTTATCTGTATAATTATGCGTATGCTTATATGGAAATGTTTAAAAAATAGAAATCTATGGTAAAAAAAAAATGTTTAAAGATATTTTCTGTATATAATAAAATGATATTACGAAATTTCCATTATGATATAAATCTCTTATCAGTTGGGGCGGCATAATCACATTTAACAATTCAAAAATACCTTTCAAATTTATTAATTCAAATATTTGCTTTCAAAAAAAAAACTTTTATATGTATATATATAAAAGAGATGCATTGTATTTACATTAAGATGATATCATATTTTATGAATATATTTGGGATTGTAAAACAAAAAAATTGTATATAACTTTTAAAGCTAATTTTTTAAATAATTTAATTTTAATTATATTATAAACAATGGGATAATGAATAATATAGCAAAAATTAAAATTATATGATCTTTTTGTGTTTCCTTTCATTGAAAATTCTCTTATGCAAAACCCCAATTTTTTTTTCTTTATATAGAGAATCTAATCTAAATCATAAACATATGCGTTAATAAACGATTCCATCGCACCTTTTTCTTTACATTTTCATCATTTAATGATTATAATTATACAAAAAACAATATATAAATAAACTTTATAATACTAAAAATAATACAATTGAATGAACAATTGAACGTAATACAAACTCGATATAATTATAATAACAATAATAATAATATACTAAACAAAAGTACCTATATGCATACAATTATTTATTTATATATACAATTGAACAAAAAATATATATAATTATATCTATTTATAATGAAAAATTTCGCCATTGTATTTTTGGTTCTTGCTGTCAAAGTCGCAATCAGCAATCAGTAACAAACAAAAAATAAAAAAACAACCAAATACCAAACCAAATAAAAAGAACAACAAAAATCGTACGTTGATCCAAAAATAAAAAGCACGTGAGCATTACTAATGCTTTTGCAAAATAAAATATATATATAAATTTATTTAAAAAAAAAACAGACACATTTTATTATTTTCTTTTCTTATAATTATATTACTACAAATACAGATAAACCTCATATATTTATATTGATGATTTATATATATAAAAATTGTTTTTTAAATATATACAATCTTGTTGATGTTATAAAAGTCGTGGTCATCGTGCGGTTAAAGTATTATTTTTTTTTCAATTTCAAGAATGATGAAATTTTCAATAACAGAGAGTATACAAAAAAAAATTAAATAAATACAAACATGTTGTTTGTATATAGAAAAATTAATTTTAAGTGAAATAACACAGATTTTTTCAGTTTTGCTTATATATTTTATATGTACTGTTCACGTAGTTCGCTAGTTCTTTTTTCAAAAAATGGGATAGAAGATCTAGAAGATTTAAGATGTTGTTCAAATTTTAGTTCAGCTGTAAACTTTAAAGAAGAACAAAACTATTGACTATAATTTACATACTAATGTGGGAATGCCTTTTAAGATGTAGTTTAAGTAGTTAAATCAAAATTAAATACTTGAAAAATTTTTATAGTTAACTGCAGAAAACCAACGACAGTGAAATAAAATAACTTTTGATTTATATTACATACAATTTTATTAATGGCAGGGATCATTCCTATAATAATCGTGATGTTTGTGGTCAATGAAGGTGTTTTTAGTCAGTTTAATTCATTAATTAATACATTTTTGGATATAAACTATTTTTTGTCTGATGTTATATTAATTCTTATAGAACATTTTTCAATCCATGCGCCCAAATCCGTACACACACCCAAATAAAGAATAAAATCTAACCTCCCAAAAGGAGATTATACATTTTTTTAAAGATACGAGTATTACAAAATTTCAAAATATTTTAGTTATGCAGATTTGTTTGAATTTAATTTTTTTTAATATACAAAGTTTCTATATTGTAAATAATTTGTCAATGTCAGAGTTTTTTTTTGGTTTTGTCATATGGTTAAAAATGAAGTAATATCTATTTTCTATATAAAATAAAATCCAAAAAGATGAACATAATCTCACGTAGATGAACATTTTTTATACCTTAATGTTTTTGGTGTATTTTTTTTATATTTAATATTTAAGATTTATCTTTACATTTTGTTTATTGTTTTTTTGGACATTTCAACTATGTATAAATGCAGAAGAAAAGTATAATATTAATCGATGAATATAAAGACAAAAAAAAAATTAACATCATACCGCATACATGAATCAAAATTTCCATATAATAAAATGCATATCTTTTTTCTATTAAATTTTACTATATATTAATTTCTATGAGTATATTTTTTTTTTGTTTTTCTATCACATTATATTTTATTTAATAAAAAAAATTATAATATAAAGAAGAAGAAAAAAAACGTGACAACAAACAACACTAAATTAATTATAATATCTTTATAAATTTATAAATTTTTTTTTATTTATTTACAATAATCAAGATGACAAAAAATATGTTATTTATATTATTATTATTATTATATTACTAATTTTGCAAATATATATATATATATATATATATTTATTGACAAAATCATGTGACAAAAAATTACCAGATTTTTCTAATATTTATATTTTTTATTTTTTTTGTCCAATAAAATCATTTCAAAATCCATATAGTTATTTATTTATTTTAATATATGGATTATATTATTAGCGTTATAATAAAAATATAAATATATTAATTATATACTGATGATGGTGGTTGATTGATTGACGTTATATATTTATTGAGACATTTAAATATTATATAAAGAAAGATGTGACAGAAAAATTATTAAAAAAAAAAAAGGTGATGATTTTTGCGGTGTTACTTTTTCATATTCATGTGTAGTGAAAATATAAGAAATGTTTGAATTTCAATTTATTAATTAAATGTTAACTTTTAAAGCAATTATATAGGCATAGTATATAGAAGATTATCATCTGATGACTGCATTTAAATTTGTGATAATCAAAAAAAAAAAACAAAAAAACCAATCACACATATTGGTCGATTGTTTAAATTCGAGTAAAATCACATTCAAATCTCTCGCTTAATATCCATCATATGATGAATAAATTATCATAAATAAGATGCATAATGATGAGATATTATATTTTTCTTTTCGATTATTTATATAGACGACTTTATCTCATATGATCATTTATAATAATAATAATAATAATAATTTGATTATATACCTATATGTGAAAGATAAGATGTGAAAATAAAATCATATGGTGTTTTTTAATCACTTGACAAAAATTTTTTTTTTGACGTAAACTAAATAGATATTATTTATATGTATATAGAAAAGTTGAGTTTTTGAGAAAATTATTTAAATTAATTTGCAAATTATTAGATTATATTAATTTTTTATTTATTAAATTAATTAATAAAATAAAGAGGGAAAAAACTATTTATTTTTTTTAAATAATCAATTAAATGAAAGACAAATTTCACAAGACCACAAGATTTTCTATATAAAATGTGACAATTAAAAAAAAAACAATTAATATCACATGATCACATTATATAATTATTGTTTTAATTAAATTTACACACAGGTAATTTATGTGTCAATGTCTAATAATATACATATGGTTAAATATTTTTTTTCTCTGATGTTATTATTTTATTACTTGTTTTTGTATATAATTTCAAATATAAAAATAGATGCTGATGAAAAAATAAGTAAATTATAAAAAGTATATTTACTTTATCTATAAAATCCCTTTTTTAACTTTCATTTTAAAGGTAAATTTTTACAATTAACATACTATACTTTCCTATAACCTCGTGCGAAATTTTTTAAAGAAAATCTTTAAAAAAATGTTTTCAGATATTTTACCATAATGTATACCAAAATGGATTTTAATAAAATTAACATCCTCTATATAGAAATCTATTAACGGATGTGTTTAAATTAAAAAATAAAGTAATTAAAAATATATGAAAAATAAAATCACATGATTATATACAAATCGCAAAAAAAAAAACAAAATCGTACACAAACACCATTTATTTAATACGCGTATATATTTGCTAAAAATAGAAAATTATAAAATATTTTCCAAAATAATTATATTATCATCAATTAATTACTTATATATATATATAAATATGTATAATGACATTTTTATTGTTAATATACAAAACAGTTTTTATTATTTCTTTTTTTTTTTTTACCTATATTTAATGTATGTTGTTTTTCGATGAGGTTATCATCACATATGTGAAAAAAATAAACTATAAATAATTAATATAATTTCATTAAGTCTTGTGCTTTTTAATCAATCATCATGTGTCGTCCAAATATAGTATAATATTGTCAATTAATTTGTTTACGTATTATTTTCTTATATATATATAGTGAGTGATATAATAAGAATCACGTGAAAAACATCAATATTCATTCAACTATTGTTTGTATATCACATTTATATATAGAAAATATTATTATTTTTTATTATTAGTTCAAATTTAAAACTCACCAGTAATAAATCACATTTTATTAATTTAATAAAATTCTATATTACAATAATAACGAAAAAAAAACAATATTTAGACGATGTTACATTACAAAATTCATCATTTATTTAAGGTTTTTTATTATATGCTGTAAAAGTTATTCAAATAAAAAAAACTCGAGTGCGTGACTTTAAATTAGTTTAGAATTCTGACTAACAAACTGTGGTTATCTATATACATATTTTATTGGAACTATGATAATCTATAAAAGGATTGGTGGATTTGAAGCCGAAAATTTTAATTTATCAACTATTTCGTATATATGGACGGTTATGATATACTGAAATCGTTCCTTAACTATACAATTATGACATTTTAAATAGCGCTTATATATAGAGTTTTGGAACAAAGGGGCCTATATACTTTTCTAATAAATTTAACAAAATTTTTTTTACAAATCTAACATCAGAACGAATCAAAACGAAACAAGTCCATTCCAAGAATCCGACTGTTCAATATCCTATTTAAATATTTCTTTAAATCATTATTTTGATTTTATATACTATAAATATTGTTTTATGTCTCTAAAGTCTATAGAAACGAATTCAAAAAGTTCAATATTTATCAATAAAATTGTGATTATATTAAATATATATTTAGTGATAACATAAGACATTTAAATAAATTTAATAAAAAGTATCAATTATTATTATATAATTTAAATAAAATAATTGTAAAAATTTATCATTTTTAAAGAAATAATCAAAGAAAAAAAATCACCGTGTAATTTATTCTTTAAAATGTACACATTATATGAAAAAAAAAAATACAAATAAATGAGACAAATCGTATTATATTATGAGATTAACAACATTGCAACAAAGTCTCGACAAAACAACAACACGCATAAATTGCCTTTATTTAAAATATATGTTAAAAAAACGCCATTCCATCATTGTGATATACATTTTTGTTTTGGTTTGGCTGTCTATTTTTTTATTCGAGATATTCATTTAAATTATTTTTGTTTTTTGTATTACAAAATAAAAATATTTAATATAAAACACACAAAAACATTGTATTTATTTTAATATATGTATATACATATTTAAAAATTCTAAATTTATGCGTTATCGCTCCTTGGTATGCCTATGTATATTTTTAGTTAGTATAAAATCTTAAAATAAAATATTTATACTATATGTAAATAACCGCATTTATTTATTCAATTAATGAAAACCAACAAAAAAAAACTATTATTATCATTTTATTTTATATAAATTTTTTTTATTTGTTCATATAATTTCGTATCGTATAAATAATATGACCATATGACTTTATGGATGTTTTTAACAATATATATATATTTTTATTTTTATATGGTTAATTGAACCAATTTAACACATACTTATTTATATATATATATATACATATATGATAACAATACGGACTTTGTACTTTTGGCAGGTATTTTGTTGTGGTTTTGATTTTTAAAAACAAAAAAAAAACAGATATCAATTAATAGAAAGACAATAGAATAAAATTTTTAATAGCGGAAGGTGTTGAATTTAAAAAGCAAATGAAAAACAATATAAATTCAATTTTGATTGTATTTAAAAATTTTCCCACTGAAAAAACTTATTTCTTTATAAATTTCCATGAGTTTCCCATGGATTTTCTAATTGGGATTTTTTTTAAATTCAGTTCAAATAAATAATGTATAAGGGGAGAGGATATCGATGATTCGATCTATATTCAATTAATTTAAAATTCGCAAACTTAAATCATCATTTTATTTAAATCTAAAAGTGTTTTGATTCATGTATATAAATGGTATAAAATATATAAAAACCTTGATGATTATTTTTTTTTCGCTTTTTCATATACGATATTATTATAAAAATTACCATATATAATTTTGTTTATATTTTTTATTTATTTTTTTTTTTTTATTTTTTAATAATTGTTACCTAATTTATAAATAAATATTTAGTTTTTTTTTGCTAATATGTGAAGGTAAGAGCATATATAGTTTTTTTTGTTTGGTTTAATTATTTAGCAGCGTATTTTTCAATGTGATTGGCAATTTTTCGATGTGATGTGTGTGTTTGCAGTTTGTCAAAATTTTGTTGTGTTCTTTACGCCAGAAGATAGCCATAGAGTACAAAATAAAGACAGCATTTAAGCGATTAACGATCATGAGTTTGTATTTAGTTTAAAGCGTTTTTATTGAATATTAATGGGAAAATTATAATAAAATATGGGATAATTCTTAGACCGTCATCTAATTATGGAGTGTTTCCCAGATAAAAATAATATGTTTTTGATCCCCCCAACACAGATACATATGTAAATTAGCCATACTGATAAATTTGTCTAAGATAAGAAACCTCAAAAAAATATGTTATTAAACATATTTTTGAAAATTTATAGATTTAAACTACAAATTTAGTTAAAATATACATTTTGAAAATTGGCTTTACTTTGCATACAAAATCTTTATATATGAATGTGTTTGTTTAATTTTTTTGCACATGTAAATTTTTTTTTATATACATTTATTTTGTTTGTATTTATATTTATTATTTTAAAATTTAAATACAAATATACAAATGTTTGAATTAAAATTTAAATTAATGTGCAAAGTTTTTGTATATTTAATAAGTAGTTTTGTATATTTAAATAACAACAAAATTTGTATATTCAATAAAGTCAATTTCTCCTATTCATTCCCATTCAATCCCATTCCCATCATTAAAAATTATTTTAAGTTTTATGTGATGTAATTATAATTATAAATGCGCTCAGATTAACACCTTAACTAATTTTAAGTGGAATTTGTAACAGTAGAAACAACAGAATACAACAAATGTGACAAACAACAATTATATTTGAATTTTTTGTATATTTACTAACTTCCCCATTTAAAATAATATCAATCACATGACTAAATTATAAATGATATATACATATATTTTTAATATATATATACCTGGGCGAGTTGCGAGAATACCTGAGCGAATAAATATTGGATTAATATATATAATAAAAACTTTATTCAAATCACATGACTTAATGTGAAACATTATCGAAATAATTTGCTACACACTATAAAATAAATATATATATATATATATAAAAATAAATATATACTAAAAAAAAATATCCACTCAATTTAAAAATATATGTTACAAATATTTTTTTTACTTTTACGCTTGTTATATTATAATTATTTTATTTTTTTTTTCATATAAAATATATGATTGATATATGAATGGATATATTATTTAATTATATTTTGTTTTTTGTATACGTTACGTTTTTTTTTGTTTTCATTATTATTTAAATATATTAATAATACGAATATAGTTTTAATATTAAAGAACTTTCATATATTAAAAAAAAAAAAAAAATTTGATAAATAAAAAATAATTCATACCTTGTGGATTGATGTGATGTTGTTGGTGTTGGATTTTTTCTTTTATTAAATATTCTAAATAATGCCATTTTTTTTAATTTATTTATTTATTTATTTACCCAATAAATTTTATTTATTTGAAATTGAAGAGAAAAAAAAAACAATTATTAAATAATAATTGTAAATTGGTAAATGTAGATTTTCAATTTGTTTTGATTTTTTATGTTTTAAAAAAACTTTATAATTTTTTCGAAAACTTAATATTTTATTTATTAACAATTCATAAATATTTGTGTTATTGTGATGGAACAAATGCAACATCATGTGCTGATTTTCACAAATTTAGACAAAATAATTCTTTTTATTTTTATTTTGTTTTACCGGAATTTAAATATTAAAAAATATTTTGATTGTTTGTCTTTTTTGGCTATTTTGGCTATCTTAAATTAAATGTTGAATGATTTGATTTGATTTTATTTTATTAACTTTTTATTGTTGAATATATAATTAATACAAATATTAATATTATTATTATCGATAACATATTGTAATAATTTATTTTTAAAACTTTAAATTATTATTATTATTAAAAGCACAATTCAGGAAAAAAAATAATTTTATTGAAACACTAAAAATATTTTATCTAAAAAAAACAAAAATGAAAAATAAAACATTATCAAAATTAAGAAGTTTATAAAAAAAAAAACTTAATTGTTTTGTCGATTTTATAAAGAAATTTATTGTAAATGGAATTGAAAATGTGCCAAAAATTTTTTTAATGGAATTTTATTTAAAATATACTGTCTTTAGAAATAATAATAGAAAAAAAAATAATATTAATTATAACACAATGTATAAATGTAATTATTTAAAAAAATTCTGTGTTTTATTATAATTTTTTTTTTTATTTATATTTTTAATAATATTAAATTAAACGTTGTGAACATTTTTAACAACATTTTCCAACTGGTGGAAGAGCTTTTATTAAAAAACATATAAAGCAATCAGGCGGACGTCGACGACGACGAAGAAAACGGAGACGACGACGTGTATAGTATATTATAAATAAAAAGATTTTTTTTTTATTTTATAATTTATATATAAACACAATAAAATAAAAAATACGTGTATATATATATATAAAAAAAAACGCGAAATCAACGATAAAAAATAATAAATTATGAGAATGAGTGAAAAAAAAAACATTAATTTTTTGATTATGTGTGTAAAAATAAAAATAATATAAAAAAGACAAATTTATTATCAAAAAAGAAAAAATTAAATGAACTTAACAAAAAAGATTTTATAATTGATTTGTTTTTTTTTTTTAATGTATCTTTTCTTTTGAAGCTTAATTTAATTACAGATTTTTTGGGTTCCGGTTATAATATGATAAGTAATGGAATTACGCAGGGTTTTCTTAATGATTCTTAAAAAAAAAGTTCTTATTATGGAATGTTATTAAACTTATAACTGTATATAACTTATCATTACGATTGCATTGCATTGAAGAAAATCACACAAACGATATGAAGGATGATTAAAGAATTTTTATTGATTAATCTCAATTTTATAATAGAACTGTTAACTGATTTAAAGTTAATTATATCCCAGAGCCTTTTAAATTATAAGCCTAATATATAATACAACCATTTTCATTTTTAACTTCATATTTTTAAACCATACACACAAACTCACACGCAAATTGTTTTACTAAAATAAAATTTATATTTACACACACACACATTTATTACTAATAATAAATATTATGTGTATAAATAATAAAAAAAGATTAAAAATATATTTTGCAAATTCGCATATATAAACGATAAATATATTTATAATGCGTCGAAGATGTTCCCTATCTTATTGTGTGTTTATTTATTATGTATTGGTTTGCGATTATTTGCGAAACAAATTCAAATAAATAATTAATTTTAAATCTAATCTATATTAAACACAAAAACAAATTATATATATACGTTATAATAACCGCGAGACCATGATCGCAAAGTAGGTACATATAAATGATACCAGTTTTTTTTTTTTTGTAGCTTCTATCTATATATAATAAAATATGTAATCGTAAACGTAATGTAACAACCATAAAGTAAAAAAAAAAAAAATAATAAATAAATAATATAGCGGAATCAACAAATATTCGGAAAGTTAAATGTTGTATGTACACAAAGTCTATAATTTTATTAATATCATTATTTTATTTATTTATTTATTTTTTTTTTGTAGTCTGTTTACAAATGAAAGAATTAAAATTAAAAAAACCAAACACACACACACACACACACACATGATAAGTAAATATAAATATATATAATAATAATAATAAAAAAAAAATAATGAAGAGAAAAAAAATGGAAAATATATTACAATAAATGAATCACGTGCATATTATATTTTAGTCATATGACTGACTATATATTTTTTTTTCAGTTTTTTTATTTCATTTTATTTGTAATACGAATACGCTTTTTTCCACTTACAATAATTCAATTTGTTTTTTGTTGTTTTGTTAGTTGCGGTTTTTGTTCATGTATTTTTTAGTGATGATGATATAAGATTATAATTTTTTTTTTATGCTTATTAATATTTTAATAATAAACAGTGAAGTAGATATAAATTGTATTTGAATTCATTTAAAATATAGAGATAGGATAAAATATCGATACGATTAGACATGAGATCCACACATTCGGATTTTGTGAGATTTTGTGGAATAATGACTCTTAAACTCTTGAAGATTATATACATATGAATGAATAACCCTGACGGAAGTAAAATTAGCCACTAAAATGTATATTGCGTTGAAAAATATGAATTGCAACCATGAAATTGTGTTACTTTTAATCGGATACTAATGACTGCGTGCTCCGTGTGATGATAATCACGTATATATATATTAATATTATATTATATAGATAATAATGAATATGTGCATGTACATTTTCATATTCAAAAATAATGACAAATATTGAAAGACACTTAGGCGACGACGGTAAATTTAATATGTAATTTTTTTTGTTTTTTGTTTTGGGTTTATAATGATAAAAGTTTTGATAAGAATTCTTTCAATAAATTACAAATTATTATTATTATTATTATAATACTATAGTACTATCTTATAGGCAACGCCAGGTACACCGCGTGTATACCATAATCATTAGTTTTATTTTATGATAATCATAAAGTATAAGCTTAAGTAAAACACGATAAAATGTTAAAACTTATGTAACCATGTATATATATATATATAGGGAATTTTAATTGCCCTACTAATTTTTAAATCAAAAATTCCATTTGTATCAATTTGCCTCGAGTTTTTTATTAAACTTCATTTTACAAGTGCAAAACATTATTGGATATTTTCATAGAGATTAACAATAGGATAAACATTTATTGGCCCTTAAGCCTCCGTAAATGTTCGTAAATATTTCATTAAAAAAAATAAATAAAATAAAAAGGCTACACTACACATATTGAAATGATGATTGAATGAATTGATTGAAATATATAATAATAAGTAAGAAGAGGTGGTTGCCTTTTTCTCAACCATTTCCAACAAGATAAGAAAAAAAAACAAATTAAAAGATTATATTTAATTATTTATAGATAATTTAGAAATAACGCATATTAATATATATTTAAAAATTAATATATATCATATGATTTATAATCTTTTTGGAATATAAAAATAAATGGATTTTAAAAAAGAAAAACAATTTTATCTTTTTTTTTTTTTTGTATACATAATAAAAACAACAGAAAGTTTTTTTTCTTGTTTTGTAAATAACAAAAAAAATGGCAAAGAAAAAAATAACAAATGACGTCATTTATCATCATATAATAATCTCACCACACTGCATGACCGCACACCACACTCCGCAAACAAACAGCACAACACCACACAATCACCCATTATTCGCCCATTCAAACAAATTAAACAAAACAACAACAATAACACCCAAAAGAAAACGCGAAACAATTTTTTTGCTTTTTTTTGTAATACAGTTAATTAATTTTTAAAACAAAAAAAACTTACATAAAAATTTAATGATAAAAAGATAAAATTATTGTTTTATTTTTCATTTTTTTGTGTTTTTTATTTTGAAGAAAAAAAGTACCGGTTTGAAAATAACAAAAAAAAATCAATTTTCTTTTTTAACCTTTATTGATTTCCATTTCATCCCCCATAACAAAAAAAATTTTTTTAAATAAACAATGGAGACAAAGAATTCTGTTTTATTTTTTCTTTCACTTCACTTTGTTTTAATATTGTTTTGGTTTAAACACTTTAATTAAACATTAATTTTTATTTAAAAAGAAAAATGGTAATTAAATAAAATTGATTTATTATTAAAAATAAAAAATAAAAATAATAAATTATTTTAAACAGAGCGTATCAACAAACTGGATGCACACACTACAAACTCAACTCAAACAAAAATAAAAATAAAAAAAAACAAAATTCATTAAAAAAAAATATTTTGAAGTTTGGTGAAATACTCAAAAAAAACAATATTGAGATGAAAAATTCATTTTGAGTGGTTAAAATTTTATGATTTCGCCGTAGAAAAATTCCCTGTATCGGCTTCGAACATAATGATTACTGTATTATCGTATTATGGATAAAAATTAATTTCGTATAAAATTTTAAACAACAATTAAATATATTATTTTATAAATAGAAAAGAATTCATTTTTTAACAGTTATATTTATTTTATTAAATTTCTTTTACCAAAATCAATTAGAAATAATAAAGAAAAAAAAATAATAAAAAATTAAAAAAAATCATATATTTGAGTGAATTTATCTTTGTCTTTTCTTTTAGTGTTTTTTTTTAATATATTTATATACATTTTATTAGATTATTATTAACAAATATACAAATGTAATAAAAAAATTATTTATAATAATTAAAATAAAATAAATATTAATTATGTTAAAATAAGAAAAAAAAAAAGATTAATTAAAAATAATTTGTCACCAATTAAAAATTTTACATAAATAAATTCATAAAGCCGCGAAGTTTAATTTTTAAAGGTCTCTGTTTTACTATTAATTAATTATTATTTATTAATTTTGAATGAATGTGCGTGACATTTTTTTATTTGTTATTATTAATAAAATAATTAAGCGATTAAAAAAATCTCTTTTTTTTTAGATTTTTTTGGTATTTTTAAATTAAATTAAAAATGTACATAATAGGAAAATAATTTTTATTTTTTTTTTTTTGCATTGTTTTGTTTGTGTTTTGATGATGAAAAATCTACTATAATTTATTAATATTTTTTATTATTTTTCGAATTAATTTTACATGTAAAAAATCTATATTTATATATTTATTAATATAATTTTTATTTAGAAAATATTTAAAAAATTAATTAAATATAGGTAAGTTTTGGAATAATAGAAGAAGAAAAAAATGAATAAAATTTAGGATTAAAATTGAAATTTTTCCATATTTTTTTTTTAATTTGGAAGATATTTTTCTATATTAATATTTGTAAATTTGAGCTACATTTGATTTTGGTTTTTAAATTTTTTATTTTTAATTAAACAAATAGGGTTTAATTTTTATAGTAAAAAAAAAAATTTAATAATTGAATTCTAATAAATAATGGAAGAAAAAGTAAAATAGTCATATTATGTTCAGATATTTTTTGTGTTTTTAAAATTAATTTTAAAAAAAATGTATTTAATATAATAATATTATATTTAGCACTTTTACATACTATAGATATTATTATAGCCTCTCTATAATTAAATGTTTATTTATTAATATAAATAAATTGTAAAAATACATTTAATAAAAATGTATATTTATTTATTTAATTTTTTAAAAATTTCATTTGAATTAAAAGAAAGAAAATTAAACAATAAATAAATAATTTCTAAATGATAAATATACAATACTGTGGAATGCTTTTTATTATTATTATTTTAAAATTTATTTTTACCCAATTAATAATATTTTTTTCACCTCAAATATTATTTTATATATTAATTATAAATCACATTTCTTTGTTGTTGTTGTTGTTGTTAATTTTGTTTTTTATTTATTAATTTTATCACCAAAAATGTTTATTTGTTTTTTTTGTTTTAATATTAATAAATTTACCATTTTAATTATATATTTGAATAAAAAAAAATATAATATGAGAATATATTTCGTTTTTTAATTATCTTTTTTTAATCCATTATCATTTGATGTTTTACTAATATTATTATTATTATTATTATTTAATTCATCAATATTATTTTTTATTAAAATATCATCATGGATTTTTTCTTTATTTACTTTTATTTTATTTAAATTATTAAAATTACTATTATTTTGTTGTTGTTGTTGCGGTTTTATTAATATTTTTTTATTATTATAATAACTATTGTATTCTAGTAAATTATTTAAACTTTTACTTAATAAATTGAATTCTTGTAATTTTAAATTATGTTCATCGATTTTCTGTTCATCATCTTTATCGCAATTTTGTTGATTATTTTCATTGTTTTGATTCGATCTGGTAAATTGTGTATGTTTATTTAATTCTTTTTGTAGTTGCGGTGGTTGTTGATCCGGTGATTGTCGTAATAATGGTTTTTTGATTGGCAACGGTTGTAATTGATGTTGATGGGCTATCCAAAATCGACGTGCCGTTAACATACAACAATCTTTTATGCTTATTATCCATGAGAATATATTTGTTAAAACAATTTCAATTGTATCATATTCATTTGGAATGATACCATCAACGGAACTCTCAAAATAGCTAAACATTGGAAACCAAATACGTGTACGATTCGAATCATGTGACATTAATGCCTATAATAATAATTTAAAAAAAAATAAATCAACATTAATATCAAATTGCATCATTATGTTGTTAATAAAATAGAGTAAATACCTGATTATTTGCCAATGTATGATAATAAAGAAATAATCTTGATGTTATGTAAAATGCAACAAATACATCTATTGAATAATGTTCATGGGCAGCCAATATAAAAAATATTCCAAACATATTCAATAGCCAAGTGATTGTATGTAAAAAATATAAATTTCTTGGTGTATCTGTAAAATTATTGAAATTAATATATATATATATATATATATATTTTAATCATATAACAATTTTCTTTTACACTTACATTCAGTTATAAAAAAATTTAATATTGTTAAAGCTACCGTATGTCCACTAAACATATAATCACCACATGTTCTAACACCTTGTATTGACATTCCCAATCCACTCCATATTGTATAAGCTCTTGATATTCGCAATAATATTGCTTCGCCAGTTGTTAAACTATATATTCATATATACATAAATAAATGCACGTTAAATTGATTAAGAAAAATTTAATTAAGAAATATTTTAATTACTTTGTATCATCCACTTTATAATCATTTGGATTACATTGTAAATGTGTTCCTGGTACACTAAGTGATGTTATTAACATTGTAACACATCGTAATAAAAATACTGTTCCTGATAAAGCAAAAAATCTACGTAATAATACCATACGATGTTTATGCACCGTTAATACACAAATCCATAAACAAAATAATAATGTACCGGTAATTTCACACATATGAAATGCCCATGGTATATGCGGTACATTATCCAAAAATATATCGGGCAACGGTGGATAACGTTTCATATCCGGTACCCGTTCATGTACAACAACCATTACAAATGCCGTAATCCATGTTACTAAAAATGCATAACCTATGTTAAATGAAAAAGAAAAAAAAAACAAATGAAAAATTATGATTAAAGTCTAAATCTAATGACAATTTAAATTAAAACAAATTAAGACGATTTAAACAAAAGGATAATTTAGTTTTATTTTATTATGCTTAGTTAAGCTTAAGAATAATTTTCAATTATAATTAACAGTTTAAATAAATTACATAATGTTTATTTTTATATTACATAACGATTTTAATCTGATAATCAAATTTATTCTGATGTTTGTTTTTGAATTTCTGATGGCATTTCGATTGTTCCCTAAATACGGTCCATGAGTTAGTTAAGGACAATCTTACTTATGATTTATTAAAGTGTTTGTTACGAAATGTAAGGTGTTTTGATTTATTTTTAAGATGAAATTCTTGAAATGAGATCAATATATAAGAAATTTTTAGTATAATCAATGACTTTGAGAATGATATATAATTTCTATTTAGATTTGTAAATAACAGCACACATCATATATATTGCAATATAACTGCAATTCAAATATTCAATAATAAAAAGCGAAAAATTACCACATTACATTTTTCAATCAAAATTCTTTTACACACATATTTTATGTAATTCATTGAAGGTTAAAATATTCTTTGATTTATATCAATTAAATTAAATAAAATGTGTTTAATTTTTTGTTTTATAATCAATTTTCTTTAACCTAAAATAGATGAAAATTTGCAATAATATATAAAAAATTGCTTTTATATACCATCAAACAAAAGTATAATAAATAAAATAAATTTGAAACGCATATCAAATATTAAACATAAAGTAATAATAGTATTATTTCTTCATATAAAAACTAAATCCAATTTTATATACATAGTTATAACAAAAATATATGTAATGTCAGCATAAAAAGAATTATTTTTAACTATTTTAAAACATATATATTAATATTCATATATCGGATATACGATATTATGTTAATTTTATAAGTATAATATCAGTAATATCTGGTAATATATATTGTAATATATCAATGACGACGACGACGACGACGACGTTTGTTGTTGGTAATTTTTATGTCCTATAAAAATTATAATATAATATTCAATTCAAGTTTTTATTAAAAACTGATTATAATTATGAAATAAAAAAATAAAATGTGTGTATTTGTAATATATAAAATGAATTAAAATATATTATAATAATAAACGATGTGTAAAATATGCAAAATATTTATTATTATATAATTTACTATTCAATGGAATTTGTTATCTATGCGAGCGTGATATTTATATATATAAATAAAATATAGGGTAATTTCCCCTGTGGAATGGAAGAGTTCTATATATGTTTCATCAAAACTTCACGTTCAAATAGGCAAGAAAAATATACCAAGAAAATCTTATCAGTAAAAAAAAAACCCCCACCATACGAACTATTAAAGAATTTTATGAATTTACATGTGATATTTATGACAATAATGCAATTTTTAAATTATTCAATTGCATTTTTAAACCGCACAACATAATTTTGTATATAGATAACAAATAAAAAAATCAAAACCTATATGCATGATATAATAAATAATATTGGATGGAAAAACATTAACGATGCCATGGCGAAACTAATTGTTTATAAATAAAAAATTCATATCATGTATTATTATTTTTTTTTAAATTAATCGAAAAAAAAAACTATATAATAATTGAACATTATTTATTCAATTATATATGAAGTACTATTAAGTAAAGTATATTTATGTATTTAGTAGCTTATATATAGTATAGTAAAGTAATAGATATATAATTGAAATTATTATAAATATATATTTATTATGCAATATTAATATTTTAAAAATAATATCATATATATAATATCATATATAATGGGCAATTGTTCAACAAATTATTATTTTATTGATTATTTTTATTTATAAACACGCTCCCAATATATAGATTATTAAAATTCGTATTTTTTTTTAATATATAAAATATAATTTTGGATTGTTGTTCTAATAAAAATTTGATGCGTGATGGATTACTGAAATATATTTATTATAAAGGGTGATTTTTTAGCTATTATCTTTTTGGCAACACTGGTTTAAACAACTGACGCACGTTTCGTGTTTTGTTTCACTGTCAAACACCTTCAGTTTGGTCTATAATTTAACCATGAATCGTCTTACAAACAAACAACGATTGCAAATTATTGAATTTTATTATCAAAATGCGTGCTCTATTAAGAAAGTTCATCGCGACGTAATTGTGTTCAGCGACGAAGCTCATTTTAGGCTCAATGGGTACGTAAATAATTGTCAGAATTGTCGATTTTGGAGTGAATATCAGCCATAAGCATTGCAAGAGCTACAAATGCATCCAGAAAAAGTCACAGTTTGGTGCGGTTTATGGGCTGGTGGCATCATTGGACCCTACTTCTTCAAAGATGATGTGAATCGTAACGTAACTGCGAATGGTGAGCGCTACCGTGAGATGATATCCAACTATTTTTTGCCCAAAATGCAAGCGCTTGACTTGTATGACATGTGGTTTCAACAAGACGGTGCCACATGCCACACAGCACGCGCAACAATGGACTTATTGAGAGGCGAGTTCGGTGAACATTTTATTTCACGTTCTTGAGCGGTCAATTGGCCGCGTAGATCGTGCGATTTAACGCCTTTAGACTATTTTTTGTGGGGCTATGTTAAAGCTCATGTCTATACAGACAAGCCCGCTTCAATTGACGCATTGAAAGGCAACATTGGAGCATTTATTCGTGAGATATCGGCCGAAATGTTGAAAAGAGTATGCCAAAATTGGACTAAGCGGATGGACCATTTGAGGAGCAGTCAAGGTCAACATTTGCATGAAATAATCTTCAAACATTAATTGAATTTTATGTGTTTTTTTTTTTAAAACTTTCCTATAGCTTTTAAAAAATCACCGTTTAATATTGATATTGAAATGGGAATTTTTTGGTTAATTAACAAAAGACAATATTGGATATTTCAAATCTATATACTTCAAAAGTGTTTATAACAAATAAATAATCCAAACTAAAAATTAATTAAATTAATCAATTAATTGAAAGGGCATCAATAGACAATTATTTTTTTTTAATTGATTAATAATTTTTTTAGTTCTTTTTGTAATTCAAATCTTTATCAATTCCTAATGATTTTTTTCTTTTTAATAAGAAATATATTGATGTTGGATAGGTCAAACTCTATGCGGATAGATTATTATGATGAAATTGAACTACTGAAGAGAGGAAATTTGATTTGATGAGCTGACAATTAACAAAAAAATACTCGGCATAGCAGAATATAGTATAGGAAAATTCAGTTTATAAAGATTACAAACTATTCCATTCCAAGAATCTGACTGTCCAATCGGAATATAGTTAATATCCAATTTGGCAGGGGGTAAATTATCCTGATCACAATCATCACAATGTTTATGATATAAATTTAGTAGTGTCGATCCTCCAACATTATACATAATAGGGATTGCATATACAAACATAATCAATTTATAATAATTTATGCTCAAAACTAATCGCACGTTAAAATCTATATTCAATTCAACACTACCTTATTTTACCATTTATATATTTATATATTGGAATATCTTTAATTTATGAATCAATTTAACTGGGAGTTTAGTAATTAAACTTAATAACGGGCTTAATAACGGGAATTGAGAATATTGCATAAAAGATTAAATCCCCAAATATTATAATATTTGTATCCATCAAATACAAATACGAGGATACAAATACAAAACTCCAAAAGCAATGCCTCAACGCAAAAATTTTTATCATTAAGCTGCGTACGATATGTTAATTTCTAAGATAATTAATAATTAATTTTATGACTTAACTAATTCTGTAATATTGTTTTATATTAATTTTTTTTTTCAAATAAATGCTACAATATTCGCGTAGTATATATTAATATAAAAAAAAAAACCGATTACAAAAATGTTATAATTGAAAGAAAAAAAAAATTATTTATTCAAATCAATGACATATTTATATTATTTTATCAACAAATAAAATGCAAAATGCATAATAGAAAATCAAATCAATATATACTCGTGTATAGCAAGCAATCAATAATAAATTATAATACGTAAATATATATATATATATAGATATATATAATTTATATTGCACCGTTTTCAAACAATTGCAATTTCTATATTTATATATTATTAATTTAAAGTGAACGCAATTGGAAACGATTTCTTTTACATATATACGACTGTATAAATAGATCATATAAAAGTATATCGTCAGTCCGTATGTAACATGTAAATTAAAAAATAAAATAGAATTCCTAAAACAATACAACAATAATCGTACAATAGTAAAATGATTCATATATTATATTCATTAAACAAAATTAGTAATATATCATTATCATTATTGTGTATGAAAAGTTTATGTATATCAAAACAAATTTGGACTTTGTCATATATAAATATTCTTTTTTTAGTTTTATATCGTTAATAATAAAAAAATATATATATATATATATATATAAATGATAAAATTCCATTGTATGTCAATAAAATAAAGAGAATATATCGTAATAATGGCAAGAAAAAAATAATTACACACACAATAAAAAATAAACTCGTCATTTGCAATTGTTATCCGCGAATCTGTGATATTTATATAGTATAAAAAGTCTGATGCACTTTGAATTGCATATAACAAAAAAAAAAAAAAAACAAAAGTCATACTAAATTTTATTTATTTATAGATAAGACAACAAAAAAAAAAACATTTAATAAAATGAAAAAAAAAATAATAATCAATACTGAAAAATCACATAAAGGTATGTATTTTTTCTTTATTGCAATTTTAAAAAAAAAATAAACAAAAGACGATAAAAATATACTATAATAAATAAATCAATAAAATTTTTATTTTTAATTAATTTTGATAATTAAAACTCAATAGACGAAAGAAAAGGTAATTGAGTTGTTTTGTTTTCTTTTACACTATTGTTTTGAGATTCAAATCAATTGAATTCATAAATCCGTAATAAAGTACCAATGTGACGGATTAATGAATTCACAGTTTGACGAAAGAAATTTTGATGGTTTCATATAAAAATTCTACGAAATCTGGTCAATAATTTGCATACCAGTCCATGAATAACTTCTATATAAGACCAATGATAAGAAAATGCGCTTTATATTGCTTTTACCTTGTGCATAATTCATTTTCTGAGATTCAGCCTGTATTATTAATATTTTGTACATTTAAAAATTTTTTCACATTTTCAATTTTTATTATTCTATAAATATACATATAATATTAATAATATATAAATGAGATTAATTTTCAAAGAAAACTTTAAAAAAAAACCAAAAAGCAATTAAAAATATTATACAATTTTTCATTTGAAATACTATATACAGAAACTAATTAATTATATCATATGGTGGTGAGCTTTGTAAGATGAGGATGATATAAGAAAAAAATTACAAAAAAGAAGAATATTCATAATGAGAGAATATAATTATTAAAAATTATTTACCATATTAAATAAAAAAAAATTATAAACACTTGCAATGAATAGAGAGAATTTAATCTTTTTTTTCAAAGGATATAATTTTTTTTGTAGATAGATCCTTTGAGAAAAAAAGCATATATAGAATTTTAATTCACAAATATCTTTTTCAAATAAACCGTTTTTTTTCCTACATAAATCCAAACGAAATTCTATATCATGATGTTTGATGATGATGATGTTTATTCGATTTTGAAGTCTGTCACATGTCATGAAAGAAGTTTTCAGTTTTCGGAATTCACACAATCCCAAGTAATTGAACGCAATTTCCCTAAGTAATTAAACAATTTCAAAAGATTTCTAAATTATTTCTATTTCTTAATTAGTAATTAGCTGTTCCTTTTAACGGTGTCGGTAATTAGCTGTACGATCAACTGCATATGAGAAAATATTAAACTATATACGTGAATTTAGAATTCATATAGAATAAAAGAACATAAAGGAAAAAAACAGAAATGATTTTTTACATCTTCATAGTTGAATTCTATATGAAAGATTCAGGACTAGTATGAGGATTGTTATTAATTCAGGATATTAAGAGAATTTAATCTTATACAGAATTGGCTAAAAGGGTAAAAGGAACAAACCATCGAGGTCAGATGATGATTCTATATGATGCAGATTCCAAAATTTTACTTTATGATGTATAGATTCCATTACAAATACTTTCCTACTTTCAGAGGTCTTAGATTGGAAAAGTGTTAACAGAAAATTGCAACAGTGATTTCTCTATATTTATTAAATAGCTATAATTTTCCATCTTATATTATATCCTAAAAATGACCTAGATAACCTTATTATATTGAATTCCTGAAATACTCGAACTCCGTGTTAGATATTATAAAATCGTTATATGATATTACAATCAAAATCAATTCAATACAATAATATTTATTTATTATTATTAAAGTATTATTATATGATAGATGGTCATTGAACTATTAAAAAAAAAAAAAATTATCATCATATATATATAACAATAAAAATGATGTTAAATTTTTTTTTTTTGTTTACCTGTTTAAAAGATAAAAAGTGTATTTCTTTTATTTTCTTTTACAAAAATACGTAGAAAATTAAAAAAATCTGTTTGTATTGGAAAAAAAAAAAAAAGTAAAATAAAAGTAGTTCATATAAATTAAATAAAAACAGAAAAGAAATTATAATATACAAACAAATCCGCTATATAAAACTTAACTTAAATATTTTACTTGTGATCGCATCATCGTTTCGTTGGTATGTAAAACAAAAAATTTATTAAAAACTAACAATCAGCCGATATGAATATATATATAGAAATCGTTGAACATATTATTTTTTTTTCTTTACGACGGAAAAAAATTGTAAAAATAAAATGAAGTGAAAAAACACGCAAATTTTGTAATATACATTCTCCGAAATTAAAGTAAATGGAATTAAATTAATTTTTATTTTACTTATAATATCATCTCATCATGACATTTTTACAAAAAAAAATAATTGAAAGACCTCATAATCAATCCACGACGACGACATAGATATTTTTTGTTTTTTATATAATACATAATTTATTTATTTGTATAATTACTTAAAATTAAAAAATTTTACATTTAATTATATTTTTTATTTATTAATTTTAATTGCAATTTATTTGTTTATGTGTTTTTTTTTTATTTCGTATGTTTGATCACGGATATTATTATATTGGATTGGAATATTTGATTTTGCAAAAAATTTAGCATATAATTGACCTTCCCTATACAAACTTCCTTACTATATGCACAGGTAATTTTTACGATATTAGTATTTTATGCACAGCTAATTTTTACAATATTAGACTTTCATCGTATCTATCGTTCCATTTAACAAAATATGTTAATTAAATCATAATGTGATTAAAAAAAAGATTCATTAAAGATTGTTTTTTTTTTATATCGATTTTATAAAAAATTAATACAAAATTCTAAAAACATAATTTTAAGATCAATAAACCTAAGATTAAATTATCATTTTCATAATTTAATCATGTTATTTAACATAATTTATTATTTATATACAGCATATAGTAGAGTTCCCAAGTAATTTATTTCCGAGAATTAAATGATCTAAAAAAAGAATGTGTCATTTATTACTATTTATACAACCAGATTATTTGAAATAAGGTGTTTGCGTTGTCATATAAAAAGAAAAGGGCATTGCCATTTAATATATACTATATATATTTATTTATAATAACCCATTTTTTTTATATATACATAACAGCGAGATAGGTGAATAATTAAAGCACAGAATAATAATATTGTTCAAATTTAATTAAATGACATAATAAAGTACAGTAAAACCTATACTGTAAGTTGAACAATCACGGGACCAACCAAAATCGGTTAACTTAAGGAGGTGGTCAGGTTATAGAGGAATTATATTGACCTAGGATCAGGATCAGGATTCAAAATCACTCAATATATAACCAAGTGATTAACTTATTAGCAGATTTTACTGTATGTATATTATGTATGTATGTCGGTCGCTATATTCACTATAATATATATGCAAATATGCATATATATAATATAATTTAAAAAGAAATGAAAATGTTTTTTTTTATTTATATTATGTCACCAAAAAAGAAATGTGACATTTAATATATACACACATAAGAAGAGATAATTTACGTAACTAATTTTTAGTTATTTTTGGCAATTTATCAGTATTTGCAAATATTTTTTTTTTTAACAAAATCGATATATAAATCTTTCATTTGAATATGTTAGAACAGTATATTGTATATATATAGGTATATGATATATAAATTATTAAATCTAATTAATGTCCAGTTCCGCTAATAATTTGGATTGATTATTGGAATTTATACAAACGCAGTTATGACAGAAAAATCACGTTTAAAATTGTCAAATATGTTATATGATCTATATTTATTTGGGTCTTTTACATTACATTACCTTGAAAAAAAATTATCAATTTTTTTAGCTTTAACAACACAATACTAAAAAAATGGTTTTTAATAGAAAGAATTTAATGGGATTTCTAAATATTAAATCTATGAAAAATGTGTATCAATTTTAAGAAATTATTAGAAATAATCGATCAATTGTTTCTATACAGACGAAACAAGCTCGATTGTTTCAAATTTATTTATAAATAGTATCTCAAATTAATTTAATCTGAATATATATTGATTACGGATCTATTTATGGGAATAACATCGTTGTTTTTGGTTTTTCTATTGATTTTATAGGATTGCGTATTTAAATTTTATTGATTTTGGTAATACTTTTTATTATTGATTTATTATAAAAATTATCTACTATTTATTATATAGATATCAAAATGTTAACATCAAAGCGTTTAATATAGATTAATTGATTTTGACAACAAAATAATATTAATTAAACATTGGCCTATAGATATTATTGATATTGTACTATCATAACTAAACATTTTATTTTTTTCAACAAAGACATTAAAAATATAATATAAAATGATATCACCCAAATAAACAAACAACAATATACTATAATAATAATAATAATAATATAGTTTATCTATAAAATCAAACTAAAGAAAAATATATAAAAAAAGCAAATTATTTGGTAAAATAATATTATGTTTATTGCGATGAGAATATAACACAGGCGTATCTGGGTTTTGTTCACTCTGTTCAGTGAACCACCTGCTAAAAATATTGATAAATAATTAAGAAAATACAGATTTTAATATTTTTCTTAATTTTTTTGATGAATAAAATAATATTAAGTGTCCCAAAAAATTTGCAGCGCTGATTATTTTTATCAGTAAAAAATATAAGAGATAATATTCTTTAGGTTCATTTTAAATAATGAACACAATGGTATATATATCATATATATAAAGAAACGTCGCATAAAAGAAAAACAAAAACGAAAAAATACATACACCTTTAATCTATATATACTCTTTCTTTCGTGCATTTTTTTAATCGCACTCCCATAGTGTTCACAATTTTAAATGAACCAAAAAATATTGTTGTTATACATAGTTGTTTAATTGTATATGGCAAATACTTTTATATTTTCCGAAAATGCGAGGTATACGAATATACAAATAATACAAATACTATTTTAATTTTCGTTCACTATAAATTGTGAACAATAATACAAATGCTTTTTTCTTTTTTCTTATATATGCTGTATGGTTGTTTGTATGCTGTATTTTTTATAATTCAAATCTCGCATACTCATATACTGCCTGCTGCGGTGTATATAATCATAGAAAATATATAAATGTTTTTTTTTTGTTTTTTTTTTATTTTTCTCATTTCTATATATGGCATATTGGCATATATATGAATAAAAAATAGATATTATTTACTATATAATGTTCACTTATAGAAATGAACCTTTCATATAAAATTATATGCGATCTTTTTTCATTCTTTCGTAAATGCTTGTTATGCGTACTTCATTATGTTTCCAAACATTTCATTTTTCTAATTAAAATTTCTAGTTTTTTTTTTTTTTTTTTTGTTCTTTATCAGTTTTTAAAGTGAACAAGTACCCTTGGAGGTTCAGATCCGCCGCTGGAATATAATCAAATAAATATTATTGATTATAATATCAAAGATCAAATTACAACACTATCCGCATTTTATTAATGGATTAATTTTAAGAATTCAATTATATTGGGAAAAAAATTATCTAAATAAATAAATTAAAAAAGTATTCATAAGATACACATTTTTTTCCTATATATATTATTATAAATTCGGTATTGTTTGAGTAAATAAAATAATAATAAAAAAAAACGAACAAAAACGAAATGTAATAATACATTTTTTTGTTATTATTAAAAAAATACAAAATTATATAAACTTGAACCTTTTTATTTTATTTTTTGGTTGTTCTTGTCCTTTGTGTATTCGCAAATTGGAATAATTCATGAGGTACTAATATACTTTACTAATAAATAAAAACATACTCTTTTGAATATTTAATGTGATAAAATCGTATTATGAAAATTAAACACATATATGGCATATGGATACGATGAAACACGCGTTATTATATTTAAAGAAGGACATTATACATATATTAAATTATATTAACATTTATATTGTGACTTTAATTCAAAATAAATTATTTAATACATTACATAAACATAACGATAATGTTATTTTTATATAGCAATAAACATTTTTAAATAATATTAATAAATGTTTATAATGTGATTAAACAAAGTACTGCCATTATATTAAAATAAGTATATTAATAAAACGTGTAAAAAATTAACAATAAAAATAATTGATAAAGGACAATTATTTAAAATATGATCAGAATTGATAAATTTCATGGATCAAACGTTTTAATTTATATAAAAAAATAAAAATTATACAAATTACATGATTATTATTAATTAAATATATGTATTTTTCTTCATTTTCTTTTTGTAAAGACAGGTCATGTTTGAAATTTATTATAGATAGATATATATTAATGAAAAATATAGCCAGTCGATTAAAGTCTAAATTTATCAGAGAATTTAATTACAAAACAATTAGGTTAATTAGGAAATTAATAAAGTCAAACAGAGTCGATACAAATCTGGTAAAGTGCCGTTGTTGCACGCATCCAAACCCAATTGCGGGTGGTCACGAATTCAAATCCATGCACATGGGAAATAAGTATATAATAAACCTCGGAGCAATGGCAAATTGGTTGAGGAAGTCCATTCCAATCATTCTATTCCTGAGTAGGGCCAATGAATATCTGAATCTGGAATAGACTGAGTAGTACAATGATCTCGAGGGGGTCAAGCGTTTCGGGGAGTTAGAACCCAACTCATAATAATCTATAATCTACATAATAAACGATACAGGAAGAACTCAATCCAATTTCAATGCTTAATTTTCAGAATCAATTTGAAGCCATTGGAAATAAGAAATATTTATATTTTTATAATCTATATATTTGGAATTTTTTTTTCTTCTTTATAAACAATTTTTATCACGAAACTTATATACGAAAAAATTAATTTATATATAATTTTTTTTTATATAACGCACGCACATTTTTTGTTTTTTTTTTTAATTTTTTGCTATTCAATAAATATCGTATTTTATTTTCAAGTAATGAAATAAATATATGAAGAACCAAAAACAATTTTTGTGTATATAACTTTTGAAGGACAGTTTATTTGAGTTTAATATTTATTTATATATAGCAGGAAATTTAAAACTTTATATATATATGTATGTTAATAATCATCATATTATGGATTTGTGTAAGAATATTTTTAAATTGGTTTGCGATAAGTATATATAATATACTTATAACAGTCTTTGAGAATAGAGTTCATTTTTTGTATTGAAATATAATCGATATCGATGATAAATTAATTATGTATATAAAGGGTGATTTTTTAAAAGCCATAGGAAAGTTTTTCAAAAAAAAAAAACACATAAAATTCCGAAACCAAATATCATGCAAGTCAAGCTCTTGCATTTTGGGCAAAAAAAAGTTGGATATCATCTCACGGTAGCGCTCACCATTCACAGTTACGTTACGATTCGCATCATCTTTGAAGAAGTATACTGTCCAATGATGCCACCAGCCAATAAACCGCACCAAACTGTGACTTTTTCTGGATGCATTGGTATCTCTTGCAATGCTTCTGGCTGATATTCACTCCAAAATCGACAATTCTGTTTATTTACGTACCCATTGAGCCAAAAATGAGCTTCGTCGCTGAACACAATTTCGTCGCGATGAACTTTCTTAACAGAGCACGCCTTTTGATAATAAAATTCCATAATTTGCAAGCGTTGTTCGTTTGTAAGACGATTCATGGTTAAATTATAGACCAAACTGAATATGTTTGTTTGGTGAAACAAAACAGGAAACGTGCTTCAGCTGTTTAAACCAGGGTTGCCAAGAAGATAATAGCTAAAAAATCACCCTTTACAATAAGCAAAATACGAAGAGTTAAAACACACACAGAATATTCTAATAGTTTGGATTGTTTTATAATAAAATCGAAGCAATTAGAATGCAGTTGAATGTTAAAAGTTGAATGAAAATTTTTGTAGTCGAGGATTTGAAATTGAATCACATTTAGACGGAATAGGACTCCGAAATGTTTCTATATTACGTTTAGGATCTAAATTTTACTGCGGTTCTGAAGTTTAATATCAATTTTCCGCAGGAATGGCCAACATAAATAAAAAAAATTAACTGAAAGATATTGTCTTTGAACTTTAAAGCCAAATCATCACTGTTGTAAAATGCGATTTATTATTTTTTATTTATTATCATCACATTCACATTATTATAAAATGTTTCATTTTATAATAATCTCTTTATAATTATACAATAATTATGATAATAAAAATAATAATTAAGAAAAATTAATTAATTTAGTGATCTCACAATGACAAATTGACTTTTTATTATTAAAAATAATAATAATAACAATTATAAAGAATAAATTTATAATAAATGTGTGTAAATGAAATTAACATTGAAAAAAAAAAACATAATATATTTTACAATTTCAAGTTGATATATGCGATATAAGAAGATTTGTGTTAAAAAATGGTTAAAGTCTTATCAAAAATTAAATGAATTTTGAACTGTTTTGAACTACCAAAAATAGATAGAATTGCAGAGAAACATTTTGTGTCAGACATTAATATTGAGTCAAACATTAATATTGATAATGATCTTTTTAATTGTAAATTGAAAATGTTTTTCTTTTGTTCCAATAAACATTACCGAATTTGATTATTTGGACAACACGCGATAATTTAAAAGTGTCTCAACTATGAGATTCCGCAAATGTTCAAAGGTTATAAACATCCGATACCACTTCGTTCGGGTTTAAAAATTAAAAAATATAATTATTTCATTGGAATTTAGTAATTAACTTTTTGATATATATATAGTATTTATAGTATTTTACGTATTTAAAAAACCAAAACCAACCACAAATTAGCCCAAAAAAAGTACAATTTTATTATCTATTCGAATTTATAAATAAATATATATTTATTTATATATATAATAAGATTAATATTAAAATAAACAAAGATAATAATGAAAACAATAACAAAAAAAATGATAATTTCGCAAAAAAGAAGCAAAAAGAAGAAATTAATTATTAAATTTTGAATATTGATAAAATCGTAATATATATAATAAATGCGATTGATTTTTTTTTTTGTAAATATTTGTATTAAAATATAAAATAAATATTTACTTTGATTGATTACTGTTTGATTTAACAATATTTTCATCAACAAAATTGTTATTGTTCATAAATTGTTATTAAAAAAATTTTATAAAATTCAAATATCACAATATGAAATTTACTTTAATTTCTAAAAAAATAATCTCATATAATGACGTACTTTTGATGCTTTTTTTTAGTGGTTTTTATCAATAAATAATAGTATAAATTAAAAATAGTGTATAGTTTATTACTATATCGTAACAATTTTACGATTTTAAATTAATAAAAAAAAAAACGGTGTGAATTTTGTCTGTGATGATGTATTAATGATTACGTTTCCCGTATATTGTTCTGTGTGTTGTGTAAACATATATAATAATTTATCGTGTTTTTTTTTTGTTAATTTTCGTGTACAGAATGATAATATAAAATAATGGAGTGCGTAATGGTAAAATTTTTGAATTCTTATCAATAATTTAGAAAAATTAAGATTATATAAATATAAAGAATGTGAATTAAGTAACACATTTGTTTTTTGAACTTCCAAAGGGTTTACGAACCAACAAAAACACTTCCGATAATTTTCCATTTGTTCAATTCAAAACAAATTCATCGAGTGATGATATTGGAAACTAACAGATAAATAGTTAAGAAGTTTCGTCGTCGAACAGTTGCTAAAAGAACGGACTGGTACAACCGAAAAGCGTTTTAAAAACGAAGAATTGAAAGCAATGTAATTGATAAATTTACAAAAAAAAGAAATATTGTCTAGCAATACTTTGAAAATGCGTAAACAAAAACACTTGAATTTCCTCAAAATTAATGCACATTTCTTATTACATATTTACTATATATTATATATAAATTGTGTTAATGAAAATTATTTTATATTATCAGCAGACTATTCGAAAATCTTTTCTCTATACTTTTTATAAACATTATATTATATTATGACGTGTTGAATGTTATGTGTGCCTTTTAAAAAAAAGATTTTTTGTGGGTAAATTTATTATATTTTACAACAACGTATAGGTAGTATATATTAATACGAAACAAATATCAGTAAGTAAACTATCATTGGCTATATTTTTTATATGACGTGATTATTTTATATTGTATAAATGGTTCATTCAGTTGTTAAACAACAAGTAATAAATGTATATATAGAAAGAAAAATAGATTCTGATAAGTGGCGTGATTTTTTTAATCTGCCTGGGGCTTTTCGCAGTTGTCTTCTTATTATTATATCGTAATTTATTACGCATTCAGTAGTATATATTGATTTTTGTTGCATAATTTTATGCATTTCTTTAAAATTTCATCGATTTAAAGGTCATATAACGTGAAAACACACATATATATATATTGAAATAACGTGTATTTAGAACACGACGCGTCATAACAAACATTTTACACTTTTTATTCTATTTTAGTTCATTGTGATACAAAAAAAAAACTCGTAAATTTAACTAAATTGCGGAATGCCGGACGGAATGCCGCAATATAAGAATGTCTATATCAATGAATAAAACAAAAGAATACACAAATATATATATATATATATATATATATATATATATATATATATATAGATATTTTTGTTATATCAAAAACGCAGTCTCTTATCTTACTATATATATATATATATATTGAAGAAAGTCATAAAAGCAATTCTATCAAAGAAAAGGATTAAAAACTAAAAAAAAATGTATAGTGAAAATAATATGGGAATTATGCCAAATTTTTCGAGTATTGAAAAAATATATATATATATATATTGATACTAACGATAATGATTAATAATCATTAAATTAAAAAAATTTTGTTGTTGAGGACTTTTTTAAAATAAGAAATAGATTTAAAAAAAAAAATATACTCACCTAAACTTATCATAGTCTTAAATAATTCCGGTTGAATACTGGTGGCACGACCATCAACCGATAACGGTGGTGATATTCGTTCCAAATCATGATTTTGTAAGTAATCATGATGGTGATTAATATGATGATGATGCGCTGTTGTTATCGTATTATTTGATAAACACGATGAGGATATCGCGGGATGTTGATTATGCTGATGGTGTATATTATGATAATTTAAACTATTTTGATTATGAACATTATTATTAAGATGATGTATTGTTGTTGGATGATGATTTGTATTATGATTTTGATGATGATGATTATGATTTGTTGAAAGAATACTGTTATTATTATTATTATTATTATTACTATTACAATTAGCACAACATCCGTAACATAGTTCACTGACACTATTATTATTATTATTATTATTATTATGATTTGGAAAAGAAATTATACCTAATAATTGTAATTGACTTGAATAATTAAGTTGTTGTACATTTCTTATTGATATTAAAAAATGTTTTATATCACTAAGTGAAGATATATACAAATAATGATCACGAAAATCTCGTACATCCGTTTCATTTAATGTTAATAAACATTTTCCATCGATAAATTGTTTTTGAATACAATCTAAAACGGTTTCAGGAAGACTTTCACGTTTTGCCCAATCCAAAACATCGTCAACGGTCCAATCAATTACATTATCATTTACATTTTTATTATGATTATTTATAATATTATTATTATTATTATTATTATTTGATTCACAATTCAATTCATCACTATTATGCATTATGATATTGTTTTTTTTTTTGTAATATATATGTTATTATTGTTGTTGTTGTTGTGTTGTGCTTGTTTTTTTTTTCCTTTCAACTTTCGATTTGCACATGAAAATTTGTTTTATTATTAAAACTATCAGTAGAAAAAAAAAACCAAAAACAAAAACAAAAAAATAAAACAAAAAAAAATTGGCCACCCAACACAAAAAAAAAAAACAAAAGAAATCAATTTATTATTAAATAATTATAAAATCATATTTCTATTAAATAATCACATTTTATTTTTAATTATTTATTTCTTCTATCAACGCGTGCACTAATAAAAATAAAAACACTTCCAATCAAGATCGCGAACAAAAAATAAATGCAAACAAAAAAAAAACAATTGTGGAAATTTACATAAAAAATGAATGTATATAAAAAAAAATGCATTGTCAAAAAAAATAAATACAAAAGAGAAATTATTTTTATGTGATTGGGGTGACATCTATGTGTAGCGAGCGGGATTTATTATTTAAAAACTGCATTTTATTTTCTATCGAAATAAAATTTCTTGTATGGAATAAAAAATATAAAAATAAAAGTTGATTAAATTTTTTTTTTTTATTATTATTGATATTTTTTTTATGTTAAATCTTTCATTAATAATTAATCATTTTTAGATAAGCACAAAATTAATAAAAAAAAAGTGTAAAATGTAAACGAATACGAAACCTTGAATTGAAATTTATAAAATATGATAAGATATATATTTTTTTTTGGGAAAGATAATCAAAATTTCTTTAGGTTTTTTTTATGATTCATCCGTAATCATGTTTATTAAGGGAAAATGCGGTAACTGTGTTTAAAACTATATGACTAAATAAACAGACACAACACACCTTAGATTATACGATTTATGCTGATAAATAATCTAAAACTGTATTGGATTAAATCGTTAACAAATAAAGAATGATAAGGGAATAGAATGTTATATGGAATATTTTTCGTAACGATCTTAAACAACTCCCAGTTTTTTTTTAAATCAAATGAACAAATAATCCGATTTTGAAGAGCATATCCACTATTATTATTATTTATAAGCCCAAAGAATAATTACGTTCACCCCAAAGCTTCTACATTTGTTGTCAATTTCTTAATGGATTTAAAAAACCAAAAAATCAATAAAAATCGTAATAATTGTAATTTTTTTTATATTATAATTGATATATAATCGATTAAATGAACAAAAATAAAAATAGATTTAATTATAATTATTAAAAACATTTCTTTTTTAATATAATTTTCTTCTTTGTTAATTCTAAATTCATCTTCATCTCTCATTTGTCTGTCCATTTATAATAATATTTTTAATTTTTTTTTTTTTTCATAAACTTTTCTTATCATATTTATTTATTTTTTTCTCTTCTAATTATCACAATACAAAATAAAAACTTTGTTTTTGAAAAAATTTTTTTTGCTTAAATTATGCCAACGAATTTGTTCTGAATTAAATGAAATTATATTTAAATATATTAAAAAAATAAAATAAAAAAATATCAATCAAACATTAATTCTTCTTTTGTTTTTTTTTTTACTTTCATTTTCTCTTAAATATTCCCACGGTATAATTTAAAGAATTCTTAAACAAATTTTTTTTGTTTTATTTATATTTAATTATTATTAATTTTATAATTATTATATATTTTAAATTTTAGTTAGCGCTTACAAATCAATAAAATGTTGTTTTTTTTTTTTTTAAATAACTGAATATTTTGAATATTAGGTGTGTGTATAAAAAAAACACTTTATATTGTTAATATGAATAATAATAATATTATTTAAATTTGAATAAAGTTTAAATATATAGTTTTATTATTTATGCGGAAGTGTGCATTAATTTTTTGTTAATCTTATTTAATTTATTTTTGACTTAGGATAATTTTTTAAAGCATTATATATTTTGCAAATAATTAAAAAAAAACTGTCTAAAGATCAGTCTCTTTTGTTTAATTTTCCGAAATGTTTTGTTTGTTTAATAAACGATTTTTTATTTTTAACTTTATAAAGAATTATTATTTTTTTTATAATTTTTATATTTTTAATTCTATCTAAAGAACATCATATATAAAGAAAGAAAGGCAGTACATTTTTTTTTTTTAATTTAACTTTAAGGATTTAATTTATTTTTTAATAGTTTATCTGGTGCTGTGTTTGTTATAGTCAAAATTATTTAATAGGTTTTGTTAATATAATATATATATATATATATGTTTTTAGAATTGATTTGCAATTTAAAAGAAATTAAAAGAAAAAAAAAATGGTTTTTATACAAGCTCATTTTTTATCTTAAAAATGTAAAAAAAAAACATTAAAATTAATAGATGATTTATTTTATAACGAAATATTTAATATTTAATGAAAATTTACTGAATTTAATAAAAAAAAATAAAACGTTTAGCACCTTTGTGTATTTTTTTTTTTAATTAAATTTATTTTCTATATACTTTTTATCCAAATCCAATTAATTGCTGGACAAACATAAAAATGAAATTAAATTTTTATATTCCCAGATATTAATTTTAAAAAAAAAAATCAACACCATCAATTTAACATATCATTTACTAAATCAAAATAAAAAAATATTTACATAATATTTGTTTTAATTTAATAAAACAATAATTATTAATTTTTTTAATTCGAACATTCCTAAAATGCGCGTAATATATAGCAATTAATTAGCAATTATAAGAAAAAAAAAACTTTTACCATTTTGTTTTTTATGTTTTACATATATATATATAATTATTATTAATTTGTTTTTTAATTATATTTTATAGTAAATATTTTATAATAGTTTTTTCGTATCACTAAAATTTTTGATTAATATTTTTTACATCGTTTTTTTCTTTCTTTCTTTCTTTAATTTTATATTATATAATTTTTAAATTTAGAATTTTTTTTTGTTTTTTTGGAATCGAATTATTCGAGAGTATATTACCGAAAATGTGTATTTTAAATAATGTTTTAAGCCTAATTTGTTTTTAAATTTAATTCCATTAACGAAAAAATAAAAATATAATATTAAATTTTTTTTTTTTTTTAATTATTTTCTAAAATTTTTAGCGAATTTTAAACTTTTTAAAACAAATGGATCAATTTGCTGCTGCTGCTGCTGCTGTTGCGATATATAAATATAATTTGAGTGCACTTTTTTTTATTATTATTAATATTATTTCAGATTTTAATCTTTGCAAGCGGATGTGTCCATTGGACTTGCTGGTTGGGCAAAAGCACTGTTATTACCTGAAAATGAAATATTATTAATATTATTGTTACTTGATGAGGCTATCGATGATGATGAATGAGATGTTGACGAAGATTTTGATGAGGATGATGATGATGATGATGATGATAATGATGACGATGGTGGTGTTGTTGTTGCGGTTGTTGTTGAGGCCGTCGTCGATGATGGTAAACTATTATTTAATATATTATTGGTAGCATTTGCTAGAAGATTACCGCTACCGCCACCCATTCCAAAATATTGTAAATTTGATCCGCTACCACCACCAATACCTCCTATACCACTACTGCTACTGCTACTACTACCAAAAACATTTGGAGCCGATGTATTTAATCCTATTGATGGCGTTGGAATTGCTGGTTTTATAAATCGTTCACTGGTACGACGACCCTATTATTTTTTATTTTAATATATAAGACAAATTCATTATTAACAAATCAAAAACGGAAACATTCAAAATAGGCGCGTGTAAATGCAATAAAAAAATGATAAGAATAATGTAATAAATAAAAACAACAAACAATTGAATATTTACACCATTCTAAACATGGACATGGATAATGTTACTGTGTATGCTTGTGTAAATTGACAACTTTTTTCTTAATAATATTCTTTGTAAGAAAAATCAATTCATCAGTTTATTGATATTTATTTAAATGTAAGTGCATTTATCTATTTATTATTCGATTAATGTAAGATATTTTCAAATGGAACAAATGAAATATTAATTACATTCATTTGTGACGAGAAAATCTTTTTATTTTTTTTTTTAATATAACCGTAATAGTTTAACAAGTAACCTATAATTAAATAATAGGTACTCAAATGGGTAACATTACGGTAAAATAATTACATGTAATTAATAAATATAAAAAAAACACACCGACAATTATGAGATGAAATAAAGCTAAAACATAAAACAAAACAAACAAAAAAACGAAAACAAAAAAAAAAAACAATTAAAAACTCACAGAACCATGAATTGTAGGGCTAGATGTCGAAACAATAGGATGGAATACATTAGTTAAGGGTAAAAATGTTTGAATCCCCTGAATTTTTTTTCGGTTGGTTTTTTTGTTTATAAAAATTTTAAATTGTTGTTGAAATCACAAAATAAAATAAACAATAAAAAAAAACAATAATATATAGTTTATATTCGTAAAAAAAAAAAATTTTAAAACAAATCAATTACTTACCAACATTTGACCACATGAATAACATCGATTTGTTTGTTGTGTATTATTATGTTGTGTACCACCACCAGTACCAGCAATACCAGGACTTAATGGACGACTATGTGTTGGACTATGTGGTATTGGACTACTAATTGTTCGTTGACGTTGCGAAAATACATTTTCATTATAGAAACGTTCTTCTTCCATTTCCAATGATGATTCCGATTCGGATAAATGTCTTGATAGTGCTTCACGTCGTTCAACTTCCAATTGTAATTTACGTTGTAAACGTAAATTCTCTTCACGTATACATTTTTCATCTTGAGCAAATTGTTGTAATTTTTCGGTAGTTTCACGTTCGGTTGTTTCCAATTTACTACGTAAACGACTCACTTCAGCACTTAAATTATGTATATGAATGCTTATCGATGATGCTGTATCTGGACCATTATCCTTGACAATGGCCGATTGATCGACTGGATTTGATACCGGTTGATCTAATTTCACTTGTAATGAACGTTTTTCCGCTTCCAATTTATCCATACGTTTCCATAATTTATTCACCAATGCCTCTTGTTCTTGTTCCAATGTATTTTCTAATTCAATCATTTCATCACGTAATTGTTCTAAATTTTTTTGTTTCGTTGTTGTTTCCGCTTCTAATTTTTCAATTTTACGCATTAATTTATTCACCAGACACTCTTGTTCCTGTTCCAATGTCTGTTCCAATTTACATTTCTCTTGACGCAATTGATCCAATTTACGTGATAAATCATTTGTTAAACATTCTTCTTCACGCTCAAAATGATGAGCAAGTGTTTCTTTTTCCTTTTTTAACGATTGAATTTTTTTCAATAATGTATTTGATATATATTCTTCTTCTTGTTCGGCTTTTGCATGCTAAAATGATTTAAAACAAAAAAAAAACAAATATAATTTTTTACTCGCAAAAACGCAAAAAATGCTACTAATAAAAAATGTACTTACTATAAAAACCGATGCTTGACGTAAATTACGATTTTCTTCATATAGAACTTTAACTCGCATTTTATACGAATCTAATTCAACTTTTAAAACTCTGAAAACAGTAAAATTAAAAAAATATTAATTAAAAATTAATTCAACCTGAAATTAAACCTTACTAAAAATATACTAACTTATTTTGTTGTGTCAGACTTTCAATTCGCTTCTGTAATTGTTCACGTGATACTGGACTTGGCGGTAACATTGAACCACCATCCAATGAACATTCTGATTCACATGGACTATCCATTATCTGGAAAATGTACGATAAACAATAGAAAAAATATATATATTAGATTGGATCATGGTACAATAAAATACTTGCCACGTGTATAACTTTACGAACTCAAAACGTTATCTTTTTTTTTCTATTACAATTTGAATTTTCCCAATCAATTGAATTTTAAATTACACATAGCAAAAATACTAGTCTTAATAATTTGGTCTACTCTATTTCTTTATATAATTAACAAACGGAATTGTTCACACAACATTTTTTTTTTTATTATTGTGGTAAACATTTTTCTTATACAACAAATACTGTATATATAATAATAAATGAATAAATTAAATAAAAATAAAGAAAAAACAATATCAGAAATATAAAGTTTGTCCTTGCATTTTCTTTATTTTTGCCTTTTTGTGTAATCTTTATTTTATTTTTTTTAGTGTATTGACCACAAATAGAATTGTCTGTGCATTAAATTTAATTTCTTTCTTTTTTTTTTTTTGTTGTATGATAAACGAAAATGAACGAAATTACAAAATGGACATTAAAAAACAATTAAAATTAGCTTTTTTTTACTACAAAAATAAAACATTATAAAGTGATAACAACTTTATATCTATAATTAATACTGGTAGTACTTGAAATAACATATTATGACTTAAATTATAGGATTCTTTCTAGATACCGAATTGTTCTTAATGGGATATCGGTTGTTGTTGTTCTTTGACAGCGCCGCATAGATCAAACTCATCGATTCAACCATATATATTATAACTTTTATTGGCGTCGCAATTACTTTTTTTTTCATTAGTAAAAGAATTCTTTCTTTTTTTTTTCTCTGAATGATGAATAAACAGAAATAATTGAATTCTGAATTCACAAAATCATCATATAAAAACATGGATGCATCATAAAAAAAAAAAACTTGGAACTTTTTTCAGTATTTTTTTTTTTAACCTCAAATAGTTCACAATTTCCTTCCATAAATTAGAAAAAAAAACTATTATGTATTTACCTTATTTTGTCTTTATTAGTAGACCAAAAAAATTTAATAAATAATCCTTTCCTTTTAATAAACCGTATTTTGGTTTGGTTTGGTGATGGCGATGGCGTTTTATAATTATAAGTTATGATTTTAGAATTCTATTTTTTTTTTTTTTTACCAGGAAAATATTTTATTTGGCAATTTTATCACCACATTCACATTCACGACAATTGCACTGCAATAAAAAAAAATAAAAATAAAATTATAATGAAAATTTAATTACACCAACAACATAACATTTCGATCGGTGATGAAAGGCAAACGATGTTCGGGGAAGATATAATGCATAATACGAATAGTATGAAAAGCATACGGCAAAAAAATAATTCACTCACACTATCGCAATTCACAAAAATATATTTTTTTCTTTCACAACACCTCATTCAATATACTTTTCTTTCGTTCACACTGTATTTTTGTTTCGTAGCCGAAGTAATAAAAAAAAAAAAAATCAATTATTAGGAAAATTCAAAATGGAAATTAGGAATTTTTTTTTGTAATTAAAATTTATACCTACACAATAGTTTATATTTCAATTCTTTTTGCACGGTATATAAATTTATAACAGTACTTTTGAACAGACAAAATATTCCTTTTTTTTTAACAAATTTTATGTTATTTTCGCCATTTATAATATTTATAAAACAGCTAGTACGAAAAAAGAACAACCGTACACATACGAAAACACATTTTTTACTAAAGAGTAAAGTTAAAGTTAATGGGAAATTCTAAACTAATATTGCTTGCCTGTTTTGTAATGAATAAATACGTTATTGTTTCTTTCTGTCATGTTGCGCCGCCCCCTCTTTGAATGACTATCCTTTTTTTTCAACCTTATAAATGTAAAACTGGGAGAAATAGCAAATAGTGTTATTTGTTGCTGAATTGTAAGTAGGATTCTGATAATAATTTATTTAAAAATACGTATTGATAAGTACGATAAAAATTTGATCTTTTTTTTTTGTTAATATACGGAACATTAATTTATTGAATCACTAATTAAAAGTTTGATTATTTTGATAAAATTAATTCAAAAATTATATGTAAAATTACATAATTCGTATTTTATTCAGTACTGAGAATGGAATATGAAAAAAACAAAAAAAAAATCACGCAATAATTTAAAAAAAATTGATTAAATATTTTGAATATGGCAATAATTAAATGTATAGTTCAAAAACAATATCGATATGAATTACGTTTGGTAGCTTTTTAATTTTTATAATACTTTCCAGTTTGGAAAATTATGGAAAAATGGAAAATTTGTAAATAATCAAATGTCTCTAGGGTAAACAAAAATGAAAACATTCAAGGGCACGCACACATCTTTCTCGCATTAAAATTCACGTAAATATTTCATGTAGTATTTCATTTTATTTACTATCCAAAACAAAAACAATGTGAATATTCTATATATATATATAGATAATTTTATATCCACGCAAGTAAAAACATACATGCCATGTAGTATTTTACATTATTTTTTTTTCAAATTAATAACACAATTTGTGTGAGTTTGTAATATTTTATTTGTAATTATCGGGCGAAAATACATTAATTATTTTTAATATTATATTATTCATTTTATTTAAAAATATAAGATAATAAACATAAATAAAAAAAAATTTTAGGAACAAAAAAAAAAAATTCAAATTATAACCTATTAAAGAAAGTCAAAAAAAACCATACATGATTTTACTTCTAAATAATTTTTAGAAGTCCCACTATAATTTTATTTTGTTGTTATTGTAATACCATGTATGGTTTATGTAATCCTAAACCATACAAGTCATGTATGGTTTTAATGTGTGAATGCAATTTCAAAAAAAAAAAAGACAAATTTTTAAAATAATTTTAAAAAATCGCATAAACATTCCAAATTAATTGTGTCTCTTATGAAAATTTTTGATTAATTTTAACAATAATGTATTCTAAAAAAACAACATCTCTCTAAAACAATATCTAAAACAAAGTTTATTTTCATATATCTATGTATATATATGCATGTAGGTAAATTTTACACCTTCACGTTTATGTTGATCAACAACATCGGAAGATCACAAATAGATAAAATCGACATTATAATTTTAACTTTCAATTTTACACTTCTAATTACTAAAAGTCTTCTTATCATTAAATAATATATAATGTGTATGATTTTTGTTATTGTTTAAGTATAAAAAGAATCGATTAACAAAAATTTAAATATATATATATATACATTCCCCGGATTAACATATAGGGAATCCGTGGAAAACTTAAATACAGCTTAATACGAAAGTTGAGTTTTTTTTGTTTGTTTGTTTCTTACCATATATATCCATATAATAACATTAAATTGTAAAATTTGCATTGTCTTCATTTACAATTCTTTAACTCATCAAATTTTGCATTCTTTGCTGTTGCATCGGAAATTGTTCTTTCAATAGTTCTTTTGAATAGTGGTCGGCCGCCGTTCGACGACGATGACGATGACAGTTGTGATAAATTTGTTGTTGCCGTTGACGCTGATGATGGCAGTGGTGTTTGTAAAAATGAAGTTTTTACACTTCCGCTGGACGTTATTATTGTTGAGATGATACTGTTGGTATGATCACCACTACCACCAAAATTCAATGATGAACGGTGGCCCCTTTGTTTTATCGAAATTTTTTCCAATCGAGATTCATCGATAACGTCTTCTGTTGTCTCATTCGCTTCATCCTCAGGACATTTTGCTTCTGCTTCAAATTCATCTTCCATTTCTGTTGACTCTTCATTCTATATATTTATATATATATATAGAATCAATTTTTGTTTATGTAATTTTTTTAATATTCAGAATAATCAAGATTCAAAATTTATATGTATTTAATAAACGCATTTTAGATAAAACAAAATATGTACAATAATTTCCTCTACGTTTAATATCCATTTATTGATTCAATTTCAAATTCTATATAATCACTTTTTTTTGCAATCACAAATATTTTATAAATAGATGTTTCAAATTAATTTTATTCAAACTAAATCACCACTCTTCAGTCTGTGTATGGACGGACACAACACTATACGATTTATTATAATAGAAGCAGTTAATATATTGCTTTAAAGGAGATCACAAAACCGTGAACAATAATATGTAATTAATGTGAAATACGTTATTCTATTTTTACCCATTTTGTTTGGGAACTTATCTTCTGAACAGAAACCGAGAATGAAAACATTGTGTTTGTGTACTTTATTCACCATAACCCATTTGAAGAAATTACTTCAAAAAATGAAGCTTTTATAAACAGAAAATATTTTAAATCGGTTTGAAACGAATTGTAAACTGAAACCACAATTTTCAATGTTATTAAAGCGTTTTTTTTTATGAATTTCTTGCTCATAATTTGGGGAGTGGTCCATTGAAACAAAGTATTTCCCACATTTATATTATGAACAATTGATTTACCGAAAGGAAACGAGAAAACGACGAGAATAAATTGATTTCATTTTGATCATCACTAAAGAATAAAATATCTTTCTAAATCTCCAAACAAATATCCTAAATGGAAAATAAAAAAAAAACAAAACAAAACAAATTATGTATTAAAATAATATTTACCTCACATTCCATGTCTTCTAAATGTTCCTCATATTGACTATCGATAATTTTACCTATAGAAAAATTTATAGAATTAACATTAAAGAACGAAAACCGTGTATATAATAAACGATATAATATAATTAAAACATTCTATTTACCATTTTCAGTGGGAAATTCAATAATAGGTATTCGTAATTGTTGTAATCGAATTGGATTGATTAATGATTTAATTAAAATGGAAATGTCTTCGCGTTTCCTAGTCACAACAATCGAAGCAAACCAATCGTTCAATTGTTTTATAGGAATTTTATAATCCGTAATCGGATTGGTAAAAAAATGTTCAACATATTGTAGTACATATAAACCACAATCGGTAAAATTGGTTTGTTGTGGAACGCGAACACAATGTCCCAATATATTTGTTTTATTAAAAACATGATTAGTATTTGCCAATACTTTTGCCTTATATTCGCACGTTAAATAGTCTCTTAATGTTGCTACAACTCGATTTCTAGATGTTCCTGCCAGCGAATCAAATATTAAAATACATGGTCTAAAGATGGAAAATTCCAAAAAAGAAAATAACAAAATTAATCAATACATAAAATACAAATGAATACATTTTTCATTGCAATAACTTACTGTTTAATGGGAGCACATATTGGTAATGTAACCGTTTGTGATGCTGTATCCATTTCACTATCACTATCATCACTAGCCATATCACTATCATCACCTTCTGCCTCATCACGTTCACTTTCGTCACCCAATAGTATTGAATCGATATTATGCGAATTATTGGCACTTGAAGTATTTGTATGATTACTACTATTACTATTATTATTATTATTATTTGAACGTAATTTACTCTTGGAGACGGCCGATATCGTTGTAGATCCAATACGTAACATTGGAACAGTTGATAGTCTTTTTTTATTTGTTGCATTAACTACGGGTACACCTTCAAATGTTTCCGGTCCCTTTAGACCGGGATAGCATATGATTGCCAAAAACCAATGTGATTGTTCATTTATTGGTATGATTATAAAATCTTTTTCAAATAAATTTACGTTTTTTGTCCATGTTTTAACACGAACATGTCGTTTTTCAGCTGGCGACAATTTTGCATATTCTTTATCACTTAATGTACCACGTCCACCGACCATCGTTAAACGTTTATAAAAAAATGTACTAAACATATGGGTTCGCATTCGTTGATCATCCGTCATAATATTCCGACAAATATACTTTAGATAAAATTCAATTATAATATCATTTATGTATTCGCCTTTTGCCAAACACATATAATCATCTGTATTTATCGATATTCCACCTTTATCTTCTGGATACATTAATAATTTTTCCAATCTATATTCTTCTTCTTGTTTTAAAGCACTATAAACAATATATTCATTAGTCACAGTACTTTTTTTTTTTTTTTTGTTAATAAAAAGTAAGAAAATAATGAAAATTATCTATCATAAGCACTTACTTTAACGATTCACTATCTTCTTGATTATTTACTTGATCATACATTTTTTTCAGAAGTTCACTGGCTTCTTTCGGTTTTATTATTGATAACATTGATATTGGATAAATTGCTCTTATTATACATTCAGACTCTTTTGATATACAATCGAAATCAATTACTATTCTTTTTTGTGAATCTATAAGGAATTGATTTAGGAAAAAAAAAACAATCATAAAATATAGGAAAACCAAAAAAACAACATTATTAATTTTAAATAAACATACAATTATTGATGGGATTTAAATCCAAACTGGCTCGAATATATGTAAAACATCCAACAGAAACATGTACACAAAGCATTGCCGGTTTAGCAAAATTTGCTAATATCCGTAGAATTTCTTGATGTTGAATATTTAATATAGCCGTTGTTTCTGGTTTGTTTATATTCTGTGCGATAATATGGATGCCTAATGATGAAATATGTACTTTTTGTTGTGTACTAACTTGATCACAACCAATAATTAAGCCACGTACATCAAATGAACATCCCTGTTGATCGACCGATTCTGAATATTCAGAGACATCACGACGAACGATATCTATATGAAGAAAATAACAATGCATTAGTATATTTTTAAAATTGAATTTATACAAATTTAACTATGGTTAATATTTTATGGGCATTATAATATCACATATTAGTTCAAATCAAAATCAATAAAATTTAGTTAATCTTTATATTGCGGTTTTTCGTTCATCGATTTCTTATAACCTATAGAAAAAGCATGTTTTTACATATATTTATATATATATATATATGTCCGTGTCGTCGTTCCTCTGCCATCAATGAATACACTTTTCTTTTTCTTTTTTTTTACATATACAAAACATAAACTTACTGCTAGACGACATTATTAAATAATTAATTTTTTTTCACAATATTATTATTTATTAATCTATATAACTTTAATTTAACTTTATTAAACTTTTTCCTTTGTAAACTATTTATTTTTATTATTTTGTTTTAATTAAAACTTTATGGGATATTAAAATTTAAGAATAATCACCGCATTTCGTAAATTATAAATTCCACCATATTTTTTTTTGCATGCATTTTTTTAAAATAAAATCTACCAATTTTGACTACACAAAAAATTAATTTATTTGCTTTGGTTTAACTACTTTTACTAGTGGAACCAAACGCGTTTATTATAGGCCAGAAGGAGACAGAAGGGATTTGATTATTTACTTTTTTTCCAACGAAAAAGACACGAATTGAAGAGATGCGAGCGAGGATCATGTGAAAAACAATATATAGCATTTTAATTCAAAATATCAAAATTAGATGACGCTACACCATATATAAATATTAAATGTTTAAAAAAAAAATTTGTAGCGCAATCATTTGAAAAATGAAATTTAAATTTTTTCAAATTGTGAAGTGAATTTATATCAATTATATTAGAATAGTTTGTCAAATTAGAAAAAAAATATGGAAAAATATTTTTTAATGTACATACTTGAATCAACATTTTCACTTTCTTTCATCAACAACATTTCGTGTCGATGCAGACATGGTGGCTCCTTTATTTGTTTAATCTATGGATTAAAAAATGAAAATCATTTTTATTTTTATCATACAAAATCATACCCACTTCAAATAAAACTACTAATAATATTTACTTTATGATTTGTTTTTAATCCGCTTTGTGTACCATCTTCATCATCACTACTTAAGGTTAAAATTACCGGTTCTTCGGGTTTAGTTCGTCGTCGTCCACGACCCCCGCGGGTACCTCCACGTGCTCCACGAGATCCACCAGCGGTTACGTTTCTAAATCAAAATCCATATCAATTAATATTACTTGGTAATATATTAAGATATAAAAATAGCATACTTTTCCGTTAGTTTTTTATCAGCTGTCGATTCTTTTTTGTAATTCTCTAGTGTTGCATTTGTTGTTGTTACTAAATTTGATGTGGAATTAGTTGCTGTTGACAATAGCATAGTTTGTTGTGATTTTGTAGATACAGTGGGTATATTACCAGCAACCGATATTCTCTTTGGTTCTTCTTTAAAAATTATTTTGCATCTATTGCATAAAATGGGGAAATTAAATCGATTTTTAATTATTTAATTTTTAGTTGAAGTTACAAAACATTGAATATACAAACCTTTGACATTTTGCATGATCAATACCACTATAACCACAATTTATACAAAGAGCCAACATACCATCAACATATTTTGGTTCAACTATTATATTGTCCGGTGAATCTTGTTGTGGCATTGCAATAAAATTACCTTCAGCATTTTGTTGTTTTTGTGATATCTGATTTTGATTTGGATGTTGTTGCATTAGTTCTTGTTGTTGTTGTTGTTGTTGTTGTTGCTGATGATGTTGAACCATTTCGTGTTGTCCTTCCATATCAATGTTGGATAATAAATTTGCTGGTACATTCTCGGGAAAATCTTGACCATCAATCGAAACCATGAAATCGACATGAGTGCCCGGTTTAACAAAACATCGTGGTTGCATATCATTTTCTCGTTCTATTCCAATTTGATCTAATAAATCAATAAGCGAAACATTTTCTCTGGGTAATGTAAATGTAATGAGACGTTGTTCACCATCACTCAATTTAATTAACATTTTAGCACTTGTACGTATTCCATCACTTTTAATAAACTTTATATCATCGTTTGGATCTTTCATTGAATTATTATTGAGCGGTAAATTTACATAATTATCACTAGTACTAGTAGCAGTGCCACTAAAATTACCATCAACTATATATCGCTTTGGCGGTCTACCAGTTGATATTCCACTCTTTTGCATTGCCACATTTATTATATTTGCTTGTTGTTGTTGCTGTTGTAGCTGTTGTTGGGATTGCTGATTTATACGTTGAGGCATTTGAGTAAGACGATGAGGAATGGGCAATAATTTCTGCTGTTGTGGCGGCGATGATATTTGTTGATTTTCATTTCTAATTAATTGTATTATTTCACCATTTAAATAATGTAATGTAGCTCCTGCTAGCACATTATTATCATTATTGATTACATTATTATTATTATTATTATTATTGTTAATATTATTATTGTTACTACTATTATTATTTGCATTATTATTATTATTATTTGCAGAAACTTTTGATATTGTTGCGGCCGATATACTATTTTCAATATCTAAATCATTTGTCTCAATTTGACGTGATTGAATGTTAGAATTTTGTGCACGAATAATAATACTTTGTAATTGGTGATGTGGTTGCATATTTAGGGGTTTATTTTGTGATTGTTGGGGCACGATTTTACTGTTATTAGAATATAATGTCAATCCTGGATGGGTCCCTGGTGCTTGCATCCCCGCAGACGAATTGGTTGATGTTTGCGTTAGAGTTTTTGGGGTTGTGTATGTTGGAGTTGTTGAAATTGATGTGGTTAATATCATAGTTTTAGTTGGTGGCACTTTTGTTATTTGATTTGCTGAAATCGTTTTTGTCGGTACTGTTAATCGATTTATTTGTGATGTAGTATGACGTGCGTTTGGTACTAATTTACCTTGATTATGAGTAAGACCAATGGACGGAAATTGTTGTAATTGAACAATTTGAAGATTTGATTGTGGTGGTTGTTGTGGAATTTGTAGTTGTTGTTGTTGTTGTTGTTGTTGTTGTTGTGGTATTGAATGCACCATAACCGAATTGTGTGGAGCTCGAAATCGTATCGGTGCAGTTGGTGTTGGTACGTTAGCAGGGACAACATTTATCGGAGCCTTATGTCGTGGACGACGTTGACGCGGGCGGGGAGTTGTACATTGTGGTTGTGGTTGTGGTGGTTGTGGTGATTGTGCTGGCTGTGGTGGTTGTGATGGTTGTGGTTGTGGTAGCGCTGGTGGCAGTGAATTTAGAATTTGTGGACGAGTACGCACATTATTCGATATCGGCGCTAGTTGGTTTGTAGACATATGACGTTGTTGCTGCATTTGAATTAATTGAGATGCAGTCAGAACCTTTTTTGTTGCTGCATTAAATATATATGTTGTTGGTTTTGTTACCGTTGACGACTGATTTGAAGCTGTATGAACTAATTGTGATGGAGATTGATGTGGCTGTTGTTGTAACTGTGGATGATGTTGTAGTTGTAATTGCTGATGATGCTGTTGCTGTTGCTGTTGCTGCTGTAATTGCAACTGTTGTTGTTGTTGTTGCTGATGCTGTTGCAACAACTGTTGTATTTGCTCCTGTTTTTGTTGATGTTGCAATTGTTGCTGTTGCTGTTGTTGTTGTTGTTGTTGGTGTTGTAATTGTTGTTGTTGGTGTTGTTGTTGTTGTTGCTGTCTTTGAGATTGTTGTTGTAATACGATTTGTTGAGGCGCTGGTGATCTAGCTTGCATACTTGGTGAATTATTTGACTGTGGATGAATTGTTTGAATAATTTGTTGTTGTTGTTGTTGTTCTTGTTGCTCCTGTTGCTGGTGGTGTTGTAATTGTGAATTACTGTGCTGTACAATCATTTGACCTTTATGATATTGCATAGAATTTGGTGAATTTTCAATTAAAATATGTTGATTTTGAGATTGATTTTGAGGTGGTTGAAAATGTTGTAGAACAATTTGATGCTGTTGAGATTGTTGTTGTGTAGGGGGTGGGGGTGGTGGTGGTTGTGGTTGTAGTGGTGGTTGATGTTGGTGGTGTTCTTGCTGTTGTATATTGTGTTGACTTATATTTGCTTCAATTATAGCTGCGTCCGATTCGTCAGGATAAAAAACCTACGTTTCATAAAAAAGGATTGAAATTGAAATAATTCATTTCGAAAGTCATATGATTTTAAAAATTTTGCAAAAATGATAATTGTTTTATTGTTCTTTTAAAAAAAAAAAATATGGAATAAAAAATTGTTTAATCAAATTTTACTAACGTAATTTTCAGCAGGTCTTAATGATCCATTGTCATCTTGAATAAGATATTGTAAAGATTGTGTGTGATGCTGTTGAGTTTGATGAAGATCTTGTTGTTGTTGTTGTTGTTGTTGCGGGGTCGTTGGTTGTTGATGATAAATAATTTGTTGAATTTGATTATTTTCATTGAGAACAACTGACGATGCATCGGGACCCAGTACAACCTGAACAAATTTTTATGTATCATAAAGGTATATTTATGGTGTGTGTTTAATTGAAAATTAAAAATAAAGTACAAAAAATGTATAATTAACAATACCTGTTGCGGTAACATAACATCATCTGGAAGCGATACAATTTCAATATTTTGATAATAATTTAGATCATCAATATTTTGAACAACTTGATAATATTGTTGTTCCATAATTTATTCAATATTTGTATGTTTTTTTAATTATTTTAATGGTGGTAATAAGGACTTCTATATCTTATATATGTATATATATGTATATCTACAAAAGGATTAATTAAAAGAAAAACAAAAACGAAACTAATAAATAATAAATAATAAGTACAAAAAATTTGAAATTTTCCATGCAAATGAATAGAAATGGATATGCCCTTTAATAAAATATAAAATTCAGAAACCGGATAAAATGGGAGTTAAACAACTAAAATGTTATTACTATTAGAATTTATAATTTTTTTTTTTTTAATTAATAACTTTATTTAGACCTTATAGAACTCGAAATAAGCCAACTCTACAAATTTCCACTTTTATTTTTCACTTTATTCATTAACTATATCCATTTTTATTGTTTTAAATAAAACACTTTAATTTTCTATGATCAAAACTTACATTGGAATTTGGAAAATTATGTTTTTTTTTATATTTTTCTATAGCTTACAATTAAATATTAAATTTTCCTTTTTTAGATAAATTTAACATTTATTAATCTGTTTATTATAATTTGTGTTCCCATTTTCAATTGTACCAAAAAAAAATTCTTGTAGTAGACCATCAACATAAGCATCACATATATAAAAAAAACACCATACTCAATTCACGATTGTAATTTTGTATGTTGTTATGATGATAAAAAAATATTCATAATTATTTCTCGTGGAAACATTTTTTTTTATATGTATGGTATTATTATTAAACAAATTTTATAGTTCAGTTAAAATAGTTAAAATAATAAAGCACTTATTTTATGATGTTGTAGTTTTATTTAATTTAAAAAAAAAAACCCCAAAATATATAAATATTATTTGTGGAAATAATTTATGAAAAAAATTGTTAATTATTTTATTTTAATAAAATTAGGAGCTGCACAAGTTTTATTTTTTATGTAAAAAAAGAAAAAGGGAAATAAGAGAAAGCGAGAAATAAAAGAATGCTAAAAATGCAAAATGAAAGAAAAAAAAGCCATATTTATTTTTCTGTACGTACATAAACGCTTTGTTATTGCAGCGCATTAACGCAATGTCAAAAATGTTCATACTTACTGCGCATGCGCATATTCATTTTTTTTTTTGCTTTAAAAATAAACAAAACAACAAGCCCCCCTGGCAGAAATTGTATAAATTACAAATTTTTAAATATGGATGCAAGAATTTTTATCATGTATTTTTTTTATTTATTTTTTTTATTGTAATTAATAACCATTTTTAGTGGTACCACTATTAGAGGTAAAAATAAAATTTATCAAAATAAAGTAGAATTTCATTTATATATAAAATAGAATATATATATACATATGCATATATGTAATTATTATTAAGGTAAATACTCTGGAGGATGTACTGAATAATTACAGTTTGCGTTGAATAAAGAATGTATTAATTTATTTTTATGACTTGTAAAATTTTAATAAATGTCCTGAACTCTACCACTTAAAAAGATGTTTACCAAACAATTCCACAAACAAAACACCAAACTAGTTATACAAAATATGAATTAATTTTATAGTAATAAAAGGTCTAAATTAAATTAGATTTTCTGGTCATACCCATACGAATATTTGATTGGTTTTTACCATAATCAAAGAATGCATTAGATATAATTCCATATATTTAATATATAAATGCATAAAATAATTTTTTAATTTGATTATCTTTTATTTAATATAAAAAAATATATATATTTAGATTCAATTAACTACATAAAATATATATAAATAAAATTTACAATATATTTTAATTTAAATTACCGAACACAAAAAACATACAATTACTTATTAATATTATATTGTTATTATTAACCGATTTCCAAGATGATAATTTCTTAATTTTATTGTAAATATTTATGATACAATTTTATGAACGAATATAAATTTGAATAAAATATAGGATGCAATAGAGTTTTTGCATATTCTGATAAAAATACTATATATATATTATTAATTATTTTCTTTTCTTTAATTCTTCAAATCGTTTTGAAAGATCATCAAAATCAATCTCTTCATCTTGGCTATTTTTTGGTCTAGCAAATCCAGCTGCACCACCATTATTATTATTATTTGAATTCGGAATATCCGGCATATCAGATGGAACATTTGGTAAATTAATCAATTCATCAAGATTTTCATTATTATTTTGATCATTTTGATCATTGATTATCTTTGCACGTGGCTGCGGTTTTGGTTTATTTAAATTCTATATAATTGGAATATAAAAATATAAAGATATATTAATATTAAGATAATAACGGATTAATTATTTAAACAAATAAAATCTACAATTTTCAATATAAATAATCATATATATATATAAGTAATGAAAAATCTGTTTACTGTAAAATGCATGCACAAAAAAAACAAATAATAAAATAAGCATATGTGAAAGGAAGCTCTACCTGTAAATTATCATTATTTATAGCCATTGAATATGATGGTGGACGAACTTTAGAATGTTGTCGTTCCTATAATTTGACCAAAAAAAAAAAACAAAAAAAAATGGAATGTGCAAAATGCAATAACCAAAATGATAATTATAAACAATATAATTAAATATAAATTTGGACAAGCAAATATAAACATAATTATTTAGCATAAAAATTATAAATGAGTGCTTCTTAATTTACGATTTTTGACTATTTGTTTTTTTTTTTGTAAAATATATTCTCTTAAAACTTACATTGAAAATTTTAAAATCGAATTTTAAACCATATATTTATTATGAATACACATACTCACAAATAGAATTATCCAACAAAATTTTTATTATACAAAAAATGAAAGATTAGGAAAAAAAATATATGAAGAAATATTTGTGAGATTCAAAAAATATGAAATTTCCAACAAAATATACAGAACTATTTATTAATCAATAATTAACATACCTCTATATTATCATCTGGACTTATGGAAGGATAAGCTGGCGGAAATGAATGGGGATACATAGATTCTTCCTGAAATTAATGAATTATCAATTATCAATAAAGCTATTTTATACCATTATATATCCGATTATTATGGGAGTGATTATATATAAAAGCAAATAACAATTTACTTTATTTTGTTACTTACGTGTATAAAATTTGATTGAGTGTTTAAATCTTTTTTCTCGGGATATCCATCGGGACCCATCATTTGTTGTGTTGGTACATTAGGTGGTATATTATATGAAAATGGAGGTGCTGATGCACCACCACCACCACTACCACTGCCGCTGCCGCCACTATTATTATTATTGTTGTTGTAACCACCGGGTGGTGGATAATTAAATGGACGATTTTGATTTGGTGGATTGGGCAACATTGGTAATTGCGGTGGTTGTGGATAACCAATAAAACCTGCTGGTTGTGGCATTCCCATACCACCATTTAAATTATTATCTGAAAAATCTATTAATGTATCCAATCCTAATATGATATTATATATATATATAATAAAAAATGTTATTACAAAATTTGATGGCCAAAGAGAAAAATACAAAAGCTTAAATATATTTATATATATTTACCTATTGTTTTTATATCCTCTTTCATTACTTGTGGATCTGGTTCATATTCAATATGATAATTATTAGCAATTTCAATTAAATATCTATATAATAAAAGTGTATAATTAAAAATAGCAGAATTAACAATTGAAAAAAATACATTTAAATTTGTAATACATTACTTTTCAACGAGTAATTTTGGTGGTGCTTGTATTGCCAATTTATGCATTAACTTTTCCGATACCTTATGATCACCGGTTGCTGTACGTGCTGCTTCTGCATACGGATGACCATATTTACTGGTTAATATATCAGAAATAACTGCGTAAATCCAAACAATAAATATTATGTTGTTTTGTATATGCAAATATATATAAATACATACTTTTTAATTCTTGTACATCGGTTTGTAAACGTGGTGAAACCCATAAAATACTTGATACTGGTTCAGCAATACCTTCATCTAAATCTTTCATTTGCGTTAGTAAACCAAATCGTGCCAATAATAAATCACAATACATTTCAACAACTTCTAATGCTTCAACAAGATAATCTTCTCTATACACATAATTGAATAATAAAGAAATTTTATGTAAAAAAAAAAAAAATTGAATATTTAAAAACACCACAAACCTAATAATATGTTCAACACGAATTCTTGCCCGTTCAATTTTTCCCGTAGCCAAATAATCAGCAATTTCTTTACGTGATTTTTGTGCCAATTCTGTTTTCTTTTTTTCCAATAACTTCAGACGATTCACAGCTAATCGTAAATGGGTTTTTAATTTCGTATAATTTGGTCCACTTGAAAACATTTTTGTTTTTTTTTTTGTTTTCTTTTATTTAATACAATTTTCTATTTAAATTAATCACTATATATATATTAGACAAAATTGCTTATAAACCAATTGATTAACTTTAACGATAAATACAATTTGTTATTTTCACTGGATTAATGTGTTTACTGTTTAGGAATGATGAGTGTGTCATCGACGCAAAAAAAAAAAACCACAAAATAAAAATAATTAAAATGATTCATAATTTTTTTTTATGCTAATTTATTGTTTTTGTTGACAATTGAAATTGTGTCATAAAATGATGTTCTACATTTTCGATATTTACCTTTTTTTATACGAAATAAATAAAAAAACATTTTTTTATCATCGCACAGACAAATTCACCAATGCGATAATGCGGTTGCATTAATCATCAATCCATGGAAAAAAGTTACTCATATGCTAAACATAACCTCATTTTATATTTCAATTTTTATTTTTAATGTTATTGTTTTTGTTATTCATGTTTAATTTTTTAATTTTTTTTTATTCCTTTTTGGCTGCTTGAGTTGCTGCATGCTGTTCGGTTGCTTGCGGCGGTGCCTTTTTTTTGTGTGTTGTTGATGTGGATTTAAAAAAAAAAACAACAAAATAAATATGTATATTAAAATAAAATAAATTAAATATAAATAGATAATTTATTATTTATTCAATTATTTAAATTTATTGTAAATAAAAAGTTACAATATTTGTGTTTTTTTTTTGAATTATTTTATGTAAACACAAAAACTATTATGGGTAAGAAAAATTTATTGAATTTTTAATTTTTTTTTTTTTTATATACAACGATTGAAAAAAAATCGAACGCACAAAAAACATATTGTCCTTGGCTTCCTTGGATACGAATAGCAGTTTTCTGGTTCGTTTGGTAGTAATACGTTTTTTTTTTGTATTTATTTTTAGAAAATCTAATAACTATAATTTTATATATACACGCAATGTAAAAAAAATAGAAAACAGGTAAAGAAAATATACAAATTATATCATTAATTAAAAAAAAATACGCGCACAAATAAAATATAAATATATTATAAAAAAGAAAAAAAAAACCACAAATAATAATAATAATTAAGTACGATGAAAAGAGATTTTGCAGCACACAGTACGGATCGTTTAAAACGTAATTGTAATAATAATAATAATTATAATTATAAAAAATCATTAATAACATCATCTTATGATATTGATGATATTAATAATAATAATAAAAAAAATACTAATAAAAACGATGATGAATATCTGCTGATAAAAGAAGATGATGGAAATGATGAAGATGATGAGGATAGTGACAATTTGCAGGACAATTGGAACGATGAAGATATGATGGCGGATTATGATGATTATAATAATAATAAGAAAATTTCAGAAAGATCAACAAAGAATTTATTGAAATTTTTTGACGGTTATGATGGTAAAAATTTAATTCTAATTAAAACGCCACCATCATCAACATTTACCAGACGATTTAATAACCGTCGTTTTATCAAAAAAACTAAAAAACATTTTACATCATGGGCTATCATAGGATTTACATTTATATTATTTCTACTATTATTATATATACCATTATTTAATAATGTACAATCACGTGCAGGTAAAAATTATATATTCAATTAATATTTTATTGTTTAATATAGATAATAATAATAATTTATATTGTAGACTTTTTCTTGTTGTTTTGTTTTCAATGCAACCGGAAATGTTGTTGCAATGAACTCACATTCATTATCTATAGATAGAGTTCTTTTGAAGCAAAACAAAATAAAAATATGTAAACATGAACAATTAATTATTTTTGTTTTTTTTTTTTTTTGCAGTATCAATTATTGGTTGGAATCGTAATACAACTCGTGATACAACCTATTATGTATTACCACATTTAAATACAACAATTTTAAATCCATCAAATGTATGTACGGAACGATTATTTCTATTAATTGTTGTATGTTCATCGGCTACCAATTTTGAAACAAGGTAAACATAATTTAAATAACATTTTAATTTTTTTTTTTTTAAATACAATATTAAAAAAATATTAAACGTTTTAGACAAACAATACGTGAAACATGGGGTAATGTTACCGAATTTAATTATTCATTATTTGCAAAAGTACATGCAAAATTAAAAGGAAAATATTTGAATATAAATTATAAAGATTGGCAAAATTATACAGTAAATTTATTATCATCATCATCATCACTATTAAAATCCTCCACGACGACAACAACAACAACCACAACAACGACTACAACATCATCATCATTAATTTTGAGTTCGATTTCATCAAGTATTATTAGTAACAATAATAATGAGCCATTGCATCCAAAGTCAAATCTTCAGAATCATTTTTCATCTAGTCAATATCAAAATTTTGCTGTAAAAATTGTTTTTCTTCTTGGACAATTACAAAATAATGATACACAAATGAAAATCAATCATGAACATGAAAAATATGATGATATTATTCAAGAGAGTTTTATTGATAGTTATAATAATTTAACATTAAAAACAATAATGATGTTAAAATGGATAAATCATAATTGTTTAGATAAAGGTATTCATTCATTCATTTTAATTCCTTAACTATATTACATCTATTTCTATTTTTTTTTTATATTCTGATGAAAATAGTAAAATTTTTAATGAAATGCGATGACGATACATTTGTTAATGTACCCAATTTATTACATATATTAATGGGTGGTACAATTCCAGTTTACAATGCAACCGTACATGAATATGATCAGATAACGGTAAAAGCAACATCGTCATACAATCGATTAAATCAAAAATTTAAATTATTATTGGGTTCACGTTTTTGTAAATCCAAACCAATTGCAAATGTTAGTAGTAAATGGTAAATATATTTTATAATTACTTGTAATTTTATAAATTATTTTTCTGTTGGTATTTTAATTTTGGTTTGTTTATTTTCTTTAATTTGACAGGTACACACCAATTTATATGTATAGTGGTAATATTTATCCAAATTATTTATCGGGCAGTGGTTATGTAATGTCAATGGATGTTGCCATTAAATTATATAATGCATCTTTAAATATACCGTTATTTCACTTAGAAGACGTTTATTTAACAGGTATGTGAAATTAAAAACAGAAAAATTATTCTATATTCTTTGATAAATTGTTTCGACTTTTTTTTTGTTTGATTAGGTATTTGTGCTGAAGCTATTAAAATAAAACCACGTAATCATCATCTATTTAGTTATACATCATATAAAAAACCATGTGAATTAAAAGGTATGATAACAAAACATGAATTAACGTCACAAGATATGAAAGATGCATATGAATTTGTAACAAATACAAGTGTGAATTGTCCAAAACCAGATAAATATTTTCATGTACGGAAAGTGAAAACATTTATACGTAATTGTAATTGAATCTCTAAAAAAAATTATTTATTTGTTTGATGATTTGCCTCCTGTTTTTTTTTTTTTTTTTTTTTTTGCAATCATATACATCCATCAACAATACAACAAAAAGCAACTTAATGAACTTAAAAAGGAATTATTTCAATATCTCATTATTCCAAAAGTCTTCCTTTACTGGACTGGAGAGTGTGTGTGAGTGAGTGCCTGCTTATTTGTGTATGTGTTTTATAATTAATTTTTAATTTATCTAATAAAATTGAAAAATTTGAAATGCCAGTAAAAAAAAAATTGTAAATATGAAATAAGAAGAACTATTAGAAATTCCATATGTTTTAGTAGTGTTTTGTGCACGATTTTTAATTTTTAATTAATATAAATATGATTTATTATAAAAATGATAAATTAATGATTATGATTACCATATAAAAATAAAAAAAAAGAAAAAGAAACCAACCAAAAGCACAATTTTAATTTTAATTTTAATTTCATTTTTTATGTGAGTGTGTATGTGTTTTATAATTTGCATTCCCTGACCAACTGAAAAAATTTAAAAAATCCACAAAAACACATGAATTATATGAAATTATTATTAATTTTGCAAATATACAACAAAAAAAAAAGGGTTAAAAAATATTTTTTTTTGTTATATAGTTAATTAAAAAAAAAAAATCGATCAAAGTCGTAGGTTGTGCCTTTTTTTAGAAATAAGTTATTTAAAATTAAAAACAACTATTATATATTTAAAAAAATATATAATTTTTTCAATAAAAGAATAATTAATTAAAATATATACTAAAAAAAAATTAGATAATTGTGATAAAATGAACAAAAAATTTATAAATTGGATAAATTATATTTAGTATTTTACATATTTTTTTTTTATTTTAATTTGTAGTTAAAAAAAACTGATATTAAAAACAAAAAACACAATGATATTAAAATCAAATAAGTAATTAAACAAACAATAAAACTTAAATAAAATTAATGAGGCCTAGATAGAAGAAGTATTTTATTTATTTTTTTCAAAATCGATTAATGCATATCGAAATTGTTGCCATCCTCATATATATATTATACAAAATTTTTAATTAGAAAATTTATCGTAAAAAAACAATTTTACTTAAATACTTGCTAGTAAATTGTATTATAATTACAAAAATGAAAATGAAAACAAATTGGTATTTTTTTTTTAAACAGAAAATAGAAATAGTATTTTTTTTTAGATTTATGATCTTTATTATTTACATTTAATGCAAAATATACTAAGAAATTTAAGTATATTTTGTAAAACAAATAAAACACAATTTAGTTTATAAGTAAATTGGAAATTGAAAAAAGAGCTCTAAATATTTTATATTTTATGAATTTCTCTATAATTGAAGAAAAGAAAAAAAAAATTCAATTGGAATCATATCATAAATTCGCATTTATTACAATTATTATTTCAATATATATATATATAAGATAATTTTTTAATTTGCTCAAATTTAAGTATATTGAGATCGAATATTTTTTAATATTATAATTAAATTATTTGTTTATTTACATCACAATTAAGCAAAACGAAAAAAAAAATGGAAATATTAAATATTTTAATGAAAAAAATAACCATTACCTAAACTTAAAAAGTTATAAATGGATATAAATTTTTTTTTTCATTCACTAGTCAATGCATTTGAATTTGATTCAATCACTTTACAAGTTTATAGGGTTTAAATTTAATGAAAATAAAAAAAAAATATGATGATTTGAAATATTTTAATGCTCCTAGCACAATTTATAAGAATTTTTAAAATTTTATTTGATGTTTTTTTTTTCAAAATATTAATTAAATATTTAAAAAAAAAGGGATAAAAGAGTTTTGTTTTAATGAACGCATTCGAAATATAATTTAATTTTATTGAATTTTATTTATTGAATTAATAACTGAGCAGAATTTCAAAACGAATGGATGCGGTCTTAAACGGTGCTACTTCACCCATATCCTTTTTTTCAACCGGTAACAATTAAACAATTATAAATATTTAAATGAAATGAAAATGTATTTTATAGTTTTTTCCTAGAATAATTTTACAGAGTGTCTTTTATTTAATATACATATATATTATCATTTTTTTTTTATTAAAAATTTAAGTTAATAAATTTCAATTTTTGATCGAATTTGTACAAAATTAATGGAAATAAATACATTAATTTTTTATTATTATTATTATCAATATAATACGTAATTATATTTATCAAACTCAGTTGTGATTTTTTTAAGAATTAATTAATTAAATCACTTTGCATGTAATCATCTAAAAGATTAAAAAAAAAATAAAAATTTTATTTGTTTGTGATTATAAAATTGTGAATATAAAATAAATATTTTATTTGAACATTTGAAATTTGTTTATTTTCTTATTTTCGTTTTTTCTTAGGTTTATTCTTTAAATTTAATTCGGACGGTATTTCTAAAATAGATGATTCTAATGTTGTATTTGTTGTATCACAATCATCTTGATGTGATTCTGCTTCCATTGGATCTGTTGCGTATACAAGAATTTTATTTTTCTTTAATTTTTTTCGAGGAACCTCATCGATATTATTTGCAGTGACGATCGTTTTATCATCATCATCATTGGTTTCATTTGATTTTTTATTTCGTTTTCTTTTTTTTATATTTACAATTTCATTAGTATTCTCTTTGATACTTGTACCGTTTCTTACGGATTTAATTTTTGATTGATTTTTTATTTCATTAGATGGATTAATAGAATCATCATTACATAATAATAAAGCTTCATCTTGATCAGCAACTCTTTTTAATTTACCGGCTAGTTTTAACCCAAAACGTGCACCTCTAAAAATTACAGGGAAAAATAGGTAAGATTATTAAAAATAAATGTAAAGTTAAGTTAACAAATGTTTTTTTTTTACTTATGTGCTGTACGACCGTTACATAATTTTAATAATTCATCTGATGTCATATTGGCAATGGTTTTTTTAGATCTCTTCTTGCTGCTACCGGTAGTGGTTTCATTTTTTTGTTTTGTTACTATTAAATCTCCCTGATCATTATTGGTAATTTGTATACTTTGTGATGCTTTATCATACATATTTTCCCACCAATTTCCCTCGGCACTTAAATGATCAAATTTATTGTATCCCAAACCCATTTGATCATTTTTTAATTTTACTTTTATCGGTTTTGCAATACCATCATTTTGTTTTCCTAATCCATCGCCTATACAAATAATATAATAGATATTAATTATAGTATTTATATTAATAGTATCTGATTAAGAATTTTTTTTTGGTGGTTATAATAGAAAAGGTTGACCCCGGTTAAATGTAAACAAAACATATATTTATACAAAATCAATTTCATTTTACTTAAATTAACATATTATAATTTATTACCATCTTTCCATCCGAATTTTTTTAAAATATTTTCCCCAAAATTCATTATTTTTAATTATTTTAATTTAAAATAATTAATACAAAACAAATAATAATAATATTTTGTAAACACAATCACATGTGTGTGAAAAAGAAAAATCAAAATATTCAAGAAAATCATATATTAAAAAAACTGTTGACAGTTTGAGAGTTAAATAAATATTGAAAAATTCTCTATATTACAGTAATGCCGCCTTATATATCTTGATAAAACAATGCTTGAATATCACATATCTGAACCTATTAATTATTATTTTATATAAAACCCTCGATAAAAATATCTATTCAATGTTTTTCATATATTTTTTTATCTAATATTAAAAGAACAAATTTTTACATTAAATTTAATTATTAAAAGTAGATTTAATTATAGAGTAATTTAAATTTAAATTATATTTAACAATTACTCAAAGCTTATAACAATTTTTCAAAAATTCAAATATATTACAGAAAAAAATTAAAACAAATTTAGTTAATGATACAAAATGAAATTACCATTTTAATTATATTGTTTCACTATATATAATACAAAATTGTTTCCTTATTTTGCATAAAAACATTCAAAATCCTTTTGATCTAAAATTTTAAGTAAATTATTGGTTATTATATAATCAAAACGAGAGATATCTCTATATAAAGTCTATAAAATCATCCCTTGGATTTGTAAATTGGAAACGGTTAATATAAATATTTAAAATATATATCACTATCACAATTTAAATTGAAGAATATTTATTTTGTACATGTAAATATTTAAATTATAACACAATTATAATTTTATAATTTAATTAAACATAATTAAAAATGTAATTGATCGGTAAAATTTAAAACATTTAACATATGTGTGTACATTTATTTTATATACATATATAATAATATAATTAATAAATAAGAAATGAAAATATTTATTTAAAATTATTTATATAAAAATTAAAATACTATATAATAAATTCAAATATGATAATTTAATTTTGTGCCACATTTAAACATAATTTTATTTATTTAAATCACTTATGCGTGATAAAACATCACACGCAAATTATAATGTTTTAAATATTTATATATAAATTCAGATTTTCTATATTTCTATATTTGTATCATATATATGTATATAAATACAAATTAATATATTTGAAAAACCACACATGTGTGTAAGGGAATTTTAACTATATATATATATATTATAAATATGTTTTAAACAATTTTAATAAATCTCTATATACATATGATGATGAATAAATGAAAAATAAAAATATTTAAATGTACATAAATTTATAAATAATAAGTATCTATCATTAACTTTTATATACATTTTAAATGTGTAATAAAAATTATATGTAAATGTATATATTTCTTAAAAATATTATTAATTTTTGGTTAATATATGGTCGTAATCACCGGCAACAATGTCGTTCGCTTATATATCCATTCATATAATGAAATTAAAATTAAAGTAAATATATACTACATTTTATTATTATTTAATGTTATTATCTGGTGATGTTAATTCCTTTCTGTTTTTTTTTATTTGACTCCTTTTTTAAATATATGCGATAATTATAAATTCTCTTTTTATATATGGATTTTCTTTAATTTTCTTTTATTGTATGTATGCGAATAAATAATTTTTAAAGTCTTTTATACAAAAAAAGTATATATATTCACATCTGTACATATAGTCGTCGCGAGTTATAAGAAAATAAGAAAAAAAATAGTATATAAAAAGACAAAATGTCTCTTCATCAGATATTATATTCGTATATATAATTTTATAGAATTTCTTATTTAAAAGTATAATTTTAAATATTTTAAATAATTTGTCGATAAATTGTAAATATTCAACGGTGCATAAAATAAATGCATGAGCATGTATATATATATTTATTATAAGACATGATTTATTTATTATTTCTTTAAAACATATAGTATATAGAAGATTTGAATTAAAATATATATATATATATATATATAAATATAGCGTAAAATCTTTAACAGTGGTTTATTTTGAATGGGATAATATTTATATTTATATAAGGAATGATATAATTTAATGGTGTTCCTTAATAATGATATATAGTTGCAATGACACAAAAATCAGAATAGTTTCACATTTGACGAATTTTTATATTAAAAATTATAACTATTATGCCTTAAGCGGCGCGGACTTATTAATAGAAAATTATACAGAAAATTAATTTAGAAAATCATTCAGAATTTCATTTAGAAAATTATACCGAATTTCCTACAGAAATTAAATCAGTATTTCCTTCTATTTATTACCAGAAATATCTGAAATTTATTCATTAAAAGGAAAAATTATACAGAATTTCCAACGATGACCTCATTTAGAAAATTAAACAGAATTCATTTAGAAAATATGCAAAATTAAGTACAGAAAATTATCTAGAATTTCCTATACAGAAAATTATACCGAAATTATACCTAAATTAATAAAATTATACAAAATTTCATTTCATTTACATTTTTTTGTATCATTAGTTTTTTTCAGAGCAATATAATTTTTTATTTAAAAAATTCCAAAAATTCGTAAAAAAGTTTATTTGGACAAAATTTTTATATAAAATTCGCTATCACATCGGAAAATTATACTGAATTTTCCATAAAAAATTCCCGATAGAAAATCGTACAAATTTTCATTTAGGACAATAATATCCTTGTATAATTCGGTAAATCATACCGAAAATCCCATAGAAAATTAAGATTTGGTATATAGAATTTTGGATTCACCCAAAAAATATAAATGTCTATCGATTTGATATCCTAACAGCAAGGTCCGCGATATATTTCACAAATCTGATCTGTGTGTTTCAATCTATTTCTATATACATCACATTTATAAAATATCATTAAACGAATGCAAAAAGAAAAAAAAAAGAAAAAAGAAGAAGTTATATTTAAAATATATTACTATTATATCGCAACTTTTAATTATTACTCTCTGATTAACGTATTAAAATTTTAATTTATCTTTTAAAATTATTATAAACAAGGCGTTTAACCACAATAATAATAATAATAATAAAAAAAAACTAATTTACTTTGATACTTATATTACAAATCAGATTATTTATATATTTAGATAATCATATATAAATAAGTCAAAAAACTATACTAATATTTTTATTCAATTATATATAATAAGATGCAATTATTTAAATATGTTTTTCTTGTTGCGATTAAATATACATGACGATTTTTACACACAATTATGAATATACGCTTATATTTATATTTATTTATAATAAATGCATTATCTGTATATATATATTCTATAATAATAATATAAGCGTTTTGTATATATATGCACATATATACGAAAAGGAAGTATTTTAACATGTGTTGAAATTATTTGATACACGCATCGTTAAACTAAATTAATTAACCAAAAATATCGTAGACAAATTTATTAAGTAAACTATATTTATTTATTTATATTATGCATATCAATTTTTTAAAACCATCATATATATATATATATATATATATATATATATAAGAAAAACAATTTAATATATAAATAAAGATGTGATGTATATATTAAAGAATTTTGGATATAGATTAAGGAAAACACCGCCGCATATCTTTTATCATCAATTTGTGTATATCTGAATGAAAGAAATTATTTTTAAACAGAATATTTTTTTTTATATATTCTGTTAATGATATTTTTTTTTTATATATGTTATATACACAACCAGTTAGTTATAATTTCATATTTGTTTTATTTTGTTTGTATTATAATTTATGAAATATATGACAATTTAACCCCTTTTTATGGATTGCATGTTTTTTTTTTAACAATCATATTATATATATATTAATTTGAATTTAATATAAACAAATAAAAAAAATTGATATATAATTCATATATAAAAAAAATTTCCACAGCAGGTTGTTAAATATTATATAATATAAGCTTTTCATATATATGATAGTTATAGATTTTCCATTTAATTATTTTACCGCATAAAAAGGAATTAAGAGAAAAATCCTTCCTTTAAAATGTGTTTAGATTATTATGAGTTTATAGAAATTATGAGTTTATTGACTCAATATCTTCCATCACCATCATAATTCAGAATATACAGCAATATAATATCAAAATCAGAAACTGATACTCCAAATGATAATGGGTTTTTTAGCAGGTGAGTTAACCTTCTTTAACTCACCCTATTTATATATATTTAACGTGATATGGTAATATATGTAACGTATTTGTGATACGTTTGATAATATAAAAGAACTATATATATATGATTATAAATTACAATTGAAATTCATTGACAATATATATATTATATTATATAAAAAAAATAGTCTATATTATTATTATATAAAATGTCATTATGCGTATAAATACTCTAATTGATTATGTATCATATTATTCAAATTTCTGTTCTATACATTATTCTATATATTATATACGACGCGTACTCTGTAATTAAGGTATGTAAATATCAATTTATATATTGTTTATATATTCATATATTGAAAAACAACAATTTTATTACAAGAGCCAGAGGGAATTCCGATAAGTTTCCCGATCAATTCATATATTAATTATAGATTTTGTGCAAATAAATTTTCTGATATTTCAATAAAATAGTCATTAAACATTTTTCAAATTTTTTCTCCTATCAATCAATAAAATATATACGAAAACTTTTTTAAATATACTTTAATTTTTGTAGCTGAACGAATTGCATGAATTTTTTTGCAAGATAGAAATCTGATTTTTTTACAATATATAAGACCTTTAGGAGGAGGTTGTATAGGCCAAGTATAAATTCAAAACTTGCAGGAAACTTTTCGATCTGATACTTCGTCGTATAAAAAAATATATAGTTTAAAATATATATAATCAAAAACCTATATATATATCTATAATTAATTAAATTTAAAATAGGTATATATCGATGACATCATATGGTTATTTTCTCATTATATGATATATTGATATAATGATTGAATTATATATAGTTTATTATATATTGCTGCCAACACACAATTATTATTTTTTTTGTATATAACTGAATAGATATATATAAATATTGAATAATTTATTAATTACATATTGATGGCTTTTTTTTATGTATGTGAAAAACATTTTGAATTAGCAATATATATATATATATGTATATGAGAAATTATGTTAAAAATGTGTATATATCTGGAATATAGTAGAAGGACGCACTGATTATATACACGCGGTTATACTTTTTTTTTATAATTATATATAAATATAGCAGACTTTAACATATAATTTATCAGTAAATATCGTTATATTATATATTTGTTTATATTTTGTATTGATTGTATTGGGGGGTTAGTGAGTGCGGTAATAAATATATTTGTTAATTTTAAAAGGATAAATATAATGATGTTAAATTGAAGACGTAAATATAATGATTATTTTATGAGTTTCCATATCATTTGTATATATTTTAGAAGTTATTTTAGCCCGTTAATTTCCAAAATATTTCAGAAGTTTTCTTTAGAAAGTTATACAAAATTTCGTGCAGAATTTCCCATAGAAAATTATACAAAATTTGATACAGAAAATTATACAAAATTTGCAACAGAAAATCATACAGAAATTATTCAGAAATTCCTTTAGAAAAATGAATAATATTAAAAAGTATCAACATTTAGCAGAATTTAGAAGAAGTTCCCGGTAGAAAATTATGCAGCATTTTCTCTTAAAATGATAGAGAAATTTTACTTTACTTTAGATGATATAAGATACAAGATTTCCCTCCGAAAATTGTACCGAATATCCTTTAAGTAATCCAAAAGAATTTCCTTTAAGACATCAAAATGAATTTTCTTTAAAAAATGATAAACAAAATTACAGACAACAATTACTGAGAGAAATTAATTACAAAAATTTAATTGGAAAATTACACAGAATTTCGTTTAGGAAAATATTATACAGATTCCATTAAGAAATAATCATATAGCATTTCGCTATAGGAAAGTATGCAGCATTTTCTTTTCCAATTCAAAGATGTATACGACATTTACTCTTAATATTATAGAAGATCCTTTTTGATATAATGCAGTTTTCCTACAGAAAATTATACAAAATTTACTACAGAAAATTATACAAAATTTGCTAGAGAAAACTGTATAAAGAATTTCCTATCAAAATTAAGCAAAATTTCGCAATAAAAAGTTTTAAAAGGATTCCCAAAGAATAATTATATCTCTATATACAAAGAATTAACGTGTTTGTAAACTGTTTTAATATATTTTTTGTACTGAGAAAAAGAAATTCGTTGGATAAATATCATGTTAAAGTCATTCGTAATGCAATCGTCCAACCCACACATTGATCCTGTGGAACAAAATTTATCAGAGTTTTAAATATAAAATTTTAAAACAAATTTTCGGCACATATTCATCCTGTGTTATAAAGACAGTACTTTTTACTATATAAATATACACCCTATATACTATATAAATATACACATAATAATATATAACTATATATGTATATATAAAATTTTTTTCCAGATTCAATTAATTGAGGACATCAAATTAAGCATGTTTATTATATATATATATACATACATACTTCTTAAGGTCTTCTATAAACATTATTATGATATCTAAATATATGCATATTTATTTGTAATGTATTATATTTAGATATAAAAAAATGTTACAGTAAATTAATTTGCTAAACATTAAAGGTTTTCCAGTTTTTCTTTTGACATATAATTGTTTATTTATTTTGTTGTTATTTTTTTTTCTGTTGACATTATTGTTCTTTTTTTTTATAACAATTTTGTTGTGTATTTTTGTATAATATATATATCATTACATATTATTACATACATTTTATAAATTATACATATATATATATTTATTATAAAATTATTTTTACAACCAACCGCATTGGATAAATCCTGTAAACCAATGGAATTGTTGAAGGCAAGTCAATAATTGTTAAAGAAAGAGATGCATCTATATGTATGTATATTGTATATGTATATATAAGGAAAATTTGTAATGTTAAATTTTCCTCGATATATATATATATATACATATACATGGAGGTTTATTATATGATTAAAATTATCCTTAATAATTGTGTATATAAAATCGAATATTATACTTTATGTATTCAATTCAAATTTTGTAATAATTGTTATTATATTGATATATAAATTTATTTTAACACAAAAATAATAGTAAAATTACTTTTTTTTATTATTATCATATATGTCTATCAAATTTATATCCTATATAATTATCGCATCAATAAAGACTTCATTCAAATATCAATATATATATAAAGGTAATATTGATCCTGTCATTAACTATATATTTATAGATATCAATTTTATATCCAAAACATATATCCTTATATACAAATAAAACATCCTTTATTGTATTTTCTATATACCCTTTTATTTTATATCCTCAATGTCTATATATCAATAAAAACAAGAGAAAAAAAAATATAGAAGTGGTTATATATACATAATTTAAATGACAATAATTAGTTGCACACAAATTACTTATTTAACCACTTTACTACCCCAAAATTGTTGTTTGTAATATATATAAGTGGTATATTTATTTATATATATAAATGTGTGTTCTTATAGTCATTATATATAAATACCATATACATACGGATGTTAATGTACGTTTTAAGTACATCATTATTATTTACGTTATATAAATAAATGATTTCATTTAAATGGTTTTCCATTTTCATTTTATCAAATATATACACACAATTTCCAAATAAATTTTCCTTTTTATATATATTTTATTAATATTGCGTTGTTGACGACGTTGTAGGGTTGTTTTTTTTTTTTGTTATTGTGGGTTGGTTATGCATTGAATTATATTTTCACATGTGAAAAAGTGAGACCCTCTAAAATACATTGGAAAAACATAGTGATAGTTATATATATGAATTTGAAAATAATATTCATCGTTCGTATTTTTTTTTAATATTTTGATGGCTGTGTGGCATCTCAATATATGTTGATCTTCCGGTTTATTTTCTATGTATATTTAAATATGCCATTGAAATATTATTATTATAATACGTATAGTTGGTTCGCGGTCTTCATTTCAATCGCAGTTTATATTTAAATTTGGTTCTTGATGGTTGCGTGTGTATAATAAATAAATAAATAAATAAATACAATTAATATATTTGTGGATTTTTTAACCTGTGCTTAATGTGTTTTTAGTTTAACAAAAATATATAATAAGTGATTTATGATTAAGTGGTGATGAATGGTATTTAAATATAATATAAATTTTAATTATTTTTATTTATTGTGTATATAAATTAATAATAAATAGTGTTTTTATGATATATATAATTGATATAAATTTAATTAAAATGTGTATTTATTCATAATTCATTCAATAAAACGCAATAAAAAATGAGTGAATTTATATCGGCACAATCTACAAATAATGATGAAGTAATAGCAGCAGTGACCGCGACAAGATCAAAAATGTCGTCAAAAATACCAAAATTATTTTCCATTGAAAGTCTTATTGCAACAAATAAAGACGACGATGATCAATTACCAGCAATACGTGATGAATTTAACTTAACGGCAAATATAACAACAAATAATTTTTGTATACCAACAAATTTTCCAATTTATAGCCCATGGATGGGATATTTAACACAACAGACAACTGAACGTATATCACAATTTTTTACAAATTCAACATTTAATGTTCACAATGAAAATTCAAATACACCATCAACAGATCATAGCCCAACAAATATTGATAAACGATTAACAAATAATCCATTACAAAATCAAAATCATTTAAATAATAATAATACACAACAAATTATAGATCCTAGAATAATGTTAAATTCCAATAATCAATCAATAATCAATGATAATAATAATATTGAACAACATCATCAACAACAACAACAACAACAACAACGTGATAAATTAGCTGAATATTTTGCAAATGCAAATGTTCGTGATACAAAATTAACGGAATTTCTATTAAATGCAACAAATAATTCAGATTATGCAAATAAGTATTTATCATCTGCATTAACGGAAATAAATGAACCGCGATTTTTAGATAATACCATTACTAATAACAATAATACCATTAACAATAACAATTGTAATAATAATGATGTAATAAATAAATTGAATTTACAAAAACAATCATTTAATAATGTAAATAATAATAATAATAGTAATAATAATCAATTAAATAATTTATTTGTGAAAACAAATCATGATAAATTATTATTATTAGACGATACGGAAATAAGTGAAGATTCATGTAGCAGTGATTTAAGTTTAACAATGTCACCAAACGATGATAGTAATAAAAATCATGGTAATTTTTTTTTAATTTTTTTATGTTATATTATTCTAATAATTAATTCATATACATATAATATATATTCCGAGATTTTTTTAAGCGTTGTGGGAAAATACGTTTAAATATACATTTATGGTACATATAAGGATAATAAAAAAATGCAATATCATTGTGCCCTAATCGCTGAAAAAAAAATAGAAAATAAATTCAAAATTGAAAATAATTTCATTGTTCATTGTTATATATATTTATATGAATTTTGTTAAGTATATATATTCAACATTGATATATAAACTATCCGCGATGAATTTTACTCCCTTACTTTTTCTTTTTTTTTTTTGATATCATTTCACCCCATTAAATATATAATACATCTAGATCTCACCCAGGCATATCATTTTTATATTTAAGCATAATCTAACCCTATATCTTTAGATCTATTATATATATATATATATATATAATGTAATATGTGTCATATAAATACACGTCTATGATGTATATTACAATTTATTGTAATTTGATCAAATTTGTGGGATATTTGGTAAAATTATAATATATTTATATGTGTGTTTTGTTATATATTATTTAGGGTCAATTTGACTTTAATGTTCGTAAATGTATATATAGAGAGATTTGTCTAAAGATTAAATATTTAAATGAGTGTTAGGAATCTGTATATCTCTAATGGGTAATTGATTTTATATGTTTTTTGTTTATTATTATTAATTTATCATAAATGAATATTTATATATTTATTATGGATAGTTTAAGTGCATGTAAATTTGTTTTTCTTTTTTTTTTTTTTAATAAATTCATTCAATTTTGGGGATGTCGTTCGCCAAAATTAAATCTGAATATTAAATAAATAATGTATATTTATTATATTATGCGATGGATATATAAATATGATTTATATTTGATGACTTTTTGTGGTGTTTTTAAGTATATTTATTTATTGTTGGGAAATGTGGTATTGGAAAATTATAAGGAAATTATTTTTAAAAAATTATAAAGAATTAACTAAATAATATTCAGAAAATTATTTAGAATTTCATTTAGAAAATTATCCAGAATTTCCAATACAGAAAATCGTACAGGATTTATTTTAAAATATTATACTGAATCTAATTTAGAAAATTGAACAGGATTTTTTTTAAAATAGTTATTATACAGAAACTCATTTAGAAAATTATACATTCAAGCAATTCCTTTTGGATATGTTGCAGAATTTCCCAAAAGAAAATTAATCATTATTTTATTTAGAACATCATAAAGAATTTCCTTCATAAAATTAAACACCATTTTCGTCACAAAATTAAACAGAATATCCTTCAGATAATTATACGGAATTTCTGTCAAAAGTTAAACAGAAATATCCTTCAAAAAATTATCCATAAATGATTTTGGAAAATTATAAATAATTTTCTACACTAAATTAAATACAGTTCATTTGAACAATTATAAAGAAATTCCTAGAGAACATTATACAAAATTTGCTATAGAAAATTAGATAACATTTCATTTAGAAAAGTGTTCATCTGAATTCCATTTAGAAAATTATACAGAATTTCTTTGAAAATATTAAATAGAATATCCTTCAGAATTGCATATTTTCCTACGCGATTGCTTGTACGGCTAATTACCAACATCGTAAAAGCAACAAATTAAGAAATCAACAACAGAAAAGCTGTCATCGGGTGCTAAAACATTCAACAGAATTTCGCTCCGAAAATTAAACTGAATATCCTTTAGAAAATTAAATAATCCAAATTTTGTTTTTTACAAAATACCGAGCGCAATTACAATAAAAACAAACATATAAAATACAATTCAACCGCCATATTATAATCAAATCGATTTTTATGATATCATAACAAGATTTTATTTATTTTTCAGATTTATTATATCCATCGGATAGCGAATGTTCAGATGATTTAGATAATAGAGATTCAAATAATGCTTCAGCGACGATTTCCAATTCAGATGGAAAAACAACATCGTCAAGTAAAAATGGATCATCAAAATCTCGACGACGTCGAACGGCATTCACATCCGAACAACTTTTAGAATTAGAAAGAGAATTTCATGCCAAAAAGTACCTTAGTTTAACGGAAAGAAGTCAAATTGCAACTAGTCTTAAATTGAGTGAAGTTCAAGTAAGATAATATTTTTTATAATAATTTTTGTATTTGCTCATTAAATATTAGTTAAATTACATCATTATACAAAACCTATTTAATATATATATAAATACAACTAAATATGTATATATATAGGTAAAAATATGGTTTCAAAATCGACGAGCAAAATGGAAACGTGTTAAAGCCGGTTTAACATCACATGGGATCGGACGATCTACATCATCATCAGTGGGTACAAATAAAATTGTTGTACCAATACCGGTGCATGTAAATCGTTTTGCCGTACGATCACAACATCAACATATGGAAAAAATGGGTTTAACTGGACCAAAACCGGATTTAAGAAAAGATCAAAAAATAATGAATAGTAGTTTTGAAAGATTTAATTTACCGGGTTCATCGATAAATGAAACGGAACAAATGATTGGTTCTCATACATTTTGATATATTTTATTATATAGTAATTATTATATAAGCCATAGTTTATATATATTCGGATGAACATCAATATAATAAGGATATTATATTGAAGAAAATTAATTAAAAGAGTTTTTTTATATATATAGATAAAATATAGTCTTATATAAATCTCATTTATATATTTATTGTATTTAAGAATTTTTTTTGTAAATATTTGTATAATTATTTAATAATAAAAAAATTTATTTAAAAAATTATAATAATTTGTAGATTTTTTTTCTTTATATAATTTTCCTTATACATTTGATAATGGTTATTTAACCGACATGTGAATACGACACAGAAAATATTATAAAATTCTTTTGAAATATCAAATTATATGGTTTTCAAATCAAAATTATGACAAATTAAAATATGATATATACGCAAAAAAAGTGTCAAAAAATATATATATTATTAATATAATAAAAGACGTTATATATACATTATAAATAAACATAACAAAAAAATGAAACACCAAACAATTAATTCAATTTAAACAAATTTGTAATGCTCTCACACAAAGTATAATCATCACAATTGGAAGCTCTTACGAAAAATAAAGGACAATTACCATTTTGTATATTATACTCATATATATACAATTGATTGTATGTTTTTTTTTTTGAAAATTTTCAAAGTACCGCAACTAAATTGACAATTACACGCGCCAAATTTTAACTTTTCTGCAATTACAACAAATGAAACATATAATTTATTATATTAAACTATATATATTTACAAATATAGAGTATAATCGATATATAAACATATTATATTGAATAGGATTTTTTTTTCTTTATATGTACACATATAATGTTTCCAGGTGTCTCACGCCCTGTATAAAATGAAAAATTCCCTTGTGATATTAATTGCTATATATGTTTTTGATGCCGCAATATATATATACATCCACGTTAACAAATAAATATATACACAAATGTATATATAGTGTTTTATTCGAACAATAAACATTAAAGTCACCCTTATTTATAGGAATTAGTGTAGATTTATCCAACAAAAAGCTATATAACAAAAATATAACTTTCATTCATATACATTTAGGTATATATAAAGGACATCTATATATATATATGATTAAATCCCTTTTATTTTGTGACTGTTCATTTATTTATAAAAAAAATCTCTACCTTTTGTTAAAACTATATGATGGTGACACGCCCACAATTTTAGATATATTATTATTTATTTTTAAATAAATAAAATAATAAAGTTTTTATATTTATGCGAAATTTTTATTATTTAAATATATATATATACAATATAACATATGTGAAAATTTTTATTGTCGCACCAAGGCGATTGAATATTTTATATATTTTGTGCCTCTATATTTAGCTTTTTTAACAATTTACAATGTTTAAAAAAAATAAAGACAAACTATCGCCGTAATCGTTTTTAATATATGGAATATAATATTAAATTTACATGATATGGGTGCAGATTTAAATAAATTATAATGTGGCATATGATATATATGATTTTAAGAACAATTTAAGGGGTGAACAAATTTTAATTTTAATAATACAAAAAAAAAATAACCATATAATAATGATTATCGGAGATTATACGTAGTTATTATATATTATCGTAGATAAATAAATAAACTAAATTATTTGTATATAATTTAATATATAAAATGATCAAAAAATACCCACAAAATTTATATTCATCACAATATATCCTTCGCAGTTGTCCAAAAATGCGGACAGTATATAATCATATAGTCACACCTGATTCAACTTTCAAATTTTTCGGTATACAGCCAACAATGCCATTGAGGGAGGTTCTATTGCTGCGATGTGGATATAAAAAACATTCATTTTTTTCTCAACCGCAAGTTAAATTCTTTTGATATGTTTTCCAAGTCGATGCAGTTTTAGCCGTTTAAGATAAAGGATTAATTTTATCAACTTTTCACTATTAATAACCTTATCGTAACGTTTAAGAGCATTTCAAATAATAAATATCTACGGTATACTGCAAATTAAGGAGGTTTTGTCATATATAAGAAAACAAATTTGATGAAAATCTATATACCTATATATTAATATTTCAATTCAATAGTATCCACTTATTATTATACTAGATAAAGTATTGAATTTTTTCTAATTATTCCAAATGGATTTTATATAAAAAAAAAAAGATACATCATTATATGAGGACTAAAAAAACATTGTAAAACATAAAAAACAATCTATTCATGATATGCATAATATATTAAATATTAATAAAGGAATACGCGATTACGATTGATTTACATTTTACAATTTGTTAAATATATATATGCGCGTACCCGCAATCATCAAAAGAATACACAATCATTAAAACATATTGTCTATATAGAGACTAGATAGGTATATAAATCTAAAATCTATGTGATAAACGATAAATATGTTAAACAGAAAAAAAATAAAGAAAAACAAAGCAAATTTATGTAAATTAATATAAATTGATATACACTGGTACTCTGATTTACTCGGTTCTTTACAAAAGCATATTGGATCCTAAAAATAAGATCATCATCATAAAGTTTTTAGCCATGTCTTACAAAAGAGTGGATCAAGTGGATTTCTGAGCTTTTTATTGTTACATTAGCATTTTTAGCGTTGTTAGAATGAATTTTTATAGAAAATGTTTCAAAAATTTCCCTTATTTGTATAGTTTTTTGATTTCACCAAATTATGTAAGATCGAAAACGTGTAAAACGAAGAATAAGTGTATTTAACATTATATATGATTATGATACCTTCTTTTTTATATACAAAAAACAATCCGATCTTCTATTTTAAATGATACATCCATTATATAAAAAAAAAATAACACATATTAGTATTTATATATTATTGATTCCACAATTACACATTTTATTATTATAAAATGCATTGTCATATAATTTTTTTCTGTCTTCCATTCAACGTTTATCATATATACTTTTACAACTTTTTTATATAATAAAAATTATTAAATTTAATTTAATATCCTTGTTAAATTATATTGTGTTTGCTAAAAGAGGCGTGAAAGTTATTAATTTGTATATAATAATTTTAATAGTATTTATAGAAACAAAAATATAGATAGATATACATATTTAATAAATAAGATCTGTATCTCCAATATACAAAATAATATATGAATTTATTAAATTTATAAGACTATATTATGTAAAATAATATAATTTTCTGAAAAATAAAAGTGATATATAAAAAAGCAGATGATTTTATTATAAATTGTATTTAAATATTCGATGTTAATAGAAATTATATTCAATTAAATTAAATTATTTAATTTAATGCTTTCTCACGATTATTATATAAATTTTTTTTTTTTTGTTTAAATATCAATTTTTAATTTTTTTTTTCATATAAAATATATATATACCTCTGTCTGTCTGTCTGTCTGTCTGGGGATATATACAACAACATAAAAAAATGAACAATCGATTAATGACTTTTATTATTATTATTATATTAATTACGTTTTTTATGAATTGTTTTTCTTATTATTACGTTTATTTAAAAAAAAAACACACACACACAATTTTATGATTTGAATATTAATACATCGCTATTTATATATCTATATTTTGTATTATGTGGTTTTTTCATTCATTTATATTTACAAAATTTACGTTAAGAAGGTTTATTCATTATATATCATCCCTTATTTATATAATATAAAACGCATTGCAATTTTTAAAATAAATACTGTGTCATCAAAATTTTTTATATACGCGTTACGGTGGTTATTTTTTAAAACAGAATAAATGGGCAGCAAGTATATATCGGAGACATCCATTTATACAACAACATATTGATAGATTTATTTTATAAGAATTTTAATCCATAGGATAGATAATAATATAAATAAAACCGATATTATATTTCCATAATTATACGCAATTGTATATTCAATATAAATATACATGAGGGTGCCGCATCACACAAATCCAAATAAAAACAATCAATTTACAGGAAAAGTTTGTGTTTTTTTTATTTGAAAAACAAAAAATAACACAGTTTTATTTCTTATATATTATATAAATGTATAAAAAAGTATCATGATTTTTAATCCAAGATGTAAAAAAAACTATAAAAATCTGAAGTCCGCAATAAAAATAAACTCTATGCCTATTTTCATACGACTTTTTTAGATGCAATTTTTTTTTTCATGTTATTCGGAATTTAACTGCTTGCGTTAACTCCCATAATACATGTATAGTTAAAGGACATAATAAATATATTTTTGGATGAAATGATATCAAGGCGAATTAAAGATGTGACAATATTTTCCGCTTATTTATTTTTGTATAAATAAAATAATGTATAAAGTATATAGTTTTTTTTTTGCATATTCGTACTATTCCGGATGTATTTATTATATTATTATTACCCCAAAAGAAATTTTACTTTATTCAATTGAAAAAATAAATCTTTATTTTGTCCTGTTTTCATTGCTTGAACATTTTTAATGTCTAATCGTCAATTTTCCTTGAAAAATTTCGTGGAAAAGTACTTGAAAATTTTACAATAAGCCTTATCGTATATGTGCGGGAGGAATTTTAGTTCATCGTTATTTTTTGTGTAACGACAGTTAACCTTTGTATAACGACAGTTAACGGATTACAAATAGACAAGTGGACCGCCGACGACAGAAAATCATTTTTATGTCTCTATAAGAAAATTTATAATAACATAATATTTCTAGATAAGATTTCAGAAGAAAACCATAATGAATTTTTATTCTTTTACATTTAATGTTTCATTTTCAGCAACAGGACAAACAAAATTGGAACGTTTACCAAACACAAAATTTCATACAATTATATTAAAACTTTTTTGGTCTAATTTATCTGTACATTATTTTTGGTTAAAGAATGTTATTAAAGCTAAATGTTAATAATCATCATATACATAATAGAGATGAAATTATTTTTCACACACGATGAGCGCGCGAATTTAATAAATTATTTAAATTAAAAAAAAAATTAAAAGTATATATAATTCAATGATTTCTTCATTAAAAAAAAAATGCATATTTAAATATATTATAAAATTTATAACATTAAAATTGAAACCAAAAAAAAATAATCATATTTCCCATTCCTTTTATTTATGCGGACTCTTATTATTAAACAACTTATAGAAAAACATTAAAATGCATTCATTCACATATACATATATTATATTGTATATATGCATATACCGAAATTAATATTATATGTCTATAATAAAAAGTTCACATCTGCCAAACCTTAAAAAAAAAAAAAGTAACAACTTTCCGACAAAAGAGTTAAAATAAAAAAAAAAACTTTATGGAATATTAAATGATTCGTCTAATAATTTATGATAAATGAATTTCGGCGACATTTTTCCATTCTTTTTTCTTCACATATAAATATACGACTCCGATTACAACTAACCGTATTCTATATGTCATGCATATATCTATGAATATCTAAAAAAAAATATAATATACATAATTATATATATTAATATAATGCGATAATAAGAATTATTTCTATACATATACTTATTATATTATATACTTAAAAATCTCAAGGCGTGTCGATAAAATAATTAGTAATTTCGACAGTTAATAATAATAATAATAATAAAAATAATAATTATCGATTCATTTTTATAGAATGTTTTTAATGTTACCTGAATTGAATTTCTAATAACTTCTTCATTTATAATATTGTATATTTATACAAAGTATATATTGCCTTTGCCATATAGTATTTATAAGTATATGCAAAGAAGAAACACTTAAATATTTTCAATTATTCATGTTGCACACATTCATTTGATTTTGAATATACATATATATAATCAAATGCATAATATATGATGAATATAAAGACTTATTGATGAGATGCATATATAAAATTTACGTATAAATAAAATTTTGTTTCTATATATATCATTACAATATAAAATAATTGAATAAAATGTTTGCCGACACAATATATTTATTTATTATTATTATCGAATTTAATTAATTTGTAATAATAATAATAATAAAATTCGATAACAATATAATTATAATATATATATTATATGATTATATAAATTATATAATTATGTGTGTGTTTCTGTTTGTATATTTATTAAATTAGAATTGTATAATTTATATTATTACGTCTATAACTATATATATTATGATATAATTTATTCGACGAATTATTTTATTTTATTTTTTATGTATTTTTAATTATAAAGAATTTTTATATATACCAAATTAACATTTATAATATAGGAAGGTATATTTAAAAATATATATAATTTGGTTAGTTTGTTATTTTTTTTAATTAACAATATGAAATTTAAATTTAGAATATATGAATTTTCATCACACTATATACAAAATTAATTTATGGTTAACAAAAAAAAAAAACCATACCGGGAAAAACTAAAAGTGAGGGTAACTTTTTTGGTAAACGAAGTCAAAGACAATGCGGAATGGTAAATGAATATAGTTTACTCCGATTTAATAGTATTTTGTATGATCTATAGTTAAGAATAAAATATTGTTAAATTGAATTTCAGAAAAAAATGTTATATTCATATCATTACTTTTATATATACAATTTTCCGATTTTCCAATAAAATGTATATATAGTATAAAATCAACACCGAAACAATTAATTGAATTGAAAGACTGCAAATTATTGTATAACCGTATTGGATGATAGTAAAATTCGTTACAGACAATTACAAATGGAGGAAAACTACGATGGATGTAATTCGAAAGATGAGAAATTTGCAAAATTCTTTTTATCCGGAAATCTTGTCACAAGACACATTTTTTCACGGCCCGCCAATCCAGTTATAAGAGATCAAAACAAACTCAACGATTTTGGTGCTCTAAATCTAAAAGAATAAAATAACATTCACTATACAGGGTTATGTGTAGAAAAAATCATATACCGGGTTTTAGAATATATCTCAGTCATCATATTTTTATCGTAATACCATTGCAGATTTGACATGGAGGTGGAATAATATTTCTTATCCTTTTTGTTATTAAATATGCAACCGATTATATAAATTTTATTACATATAGATTTTAAAACAATAATGCATATATGAATAATTGTAATTGTATATAATAAGATTTAAATCATATTTCCCTTGTGGTGTATTTTAAATAAATTTCACATTATAAATTACATTTAGTGCGGTATCACTATATATTTATAATCCCTATTAAATGCCATTCTGAAATTATTTATACATATAAACATTTTTTATATAAATTCTATAAAAAGGAAAAGAAAATGAGCAACTTTATAACTATAAACTCCTGCAATTTTAAATATATATATATATAGAGGAATATGTAGAGAGTTAATTGAATTGAATTAATTTCATTTTAATAAATGAATAAAAATATAAACATATAACTATATACCATATATATTATGTATTATATATAGAGTTAACAAAGAAACAATGAATTTTATGAAAATAACAATCATAATAATAATAATAATAAATGCAGATATATAAAATATAATAAATGCATTTAACTAAATTATTATTTATACAAAAATTATGAATAAATTTATATAAAATATATCCTGAAAATCTATACATACATATATACATTTATAGAATATATCCTTATATGCGGATAATATTTTGAATAATATAAATATACTATATTTATATATATATGGAGCATATGCAAATGCATATCACATATAGTATATATAAGGCAAAGAAATAATATATATTACATATATATAATAATATTGTGTTGTTAAATGCAAATTTCTATATATTACAGCAATAATTTCAAAATATATATATAATATATAGATGAATGTAATGCGTTCCGCCTTTCAAAATAACACGACAATCGAATTAAAGAGCATTTGTTAATGTAATTGATTTTAAACGACTTCAATCAAAAAAATTACCCTCTGAATAAATTATATTTATATATAACAACTTATAAATACTATGTGCTATGCTATATATAAGAGTTATGAATATCTATATGCGATTACATCCAGGGATTTATTATAATAATTTGTATGATTTTATTATATATATATATAGATTAAATCCGCAGTCATTCACACTCTATATATAAAATTTAGATATACTCTGAAATGAAAATATATACGCGAGTTATGATGCATTATTTCATATATATATTTATTTGTATTTATTTTATTTATTAAATAGAATATATTAAATCTGAATAAATATATATTGCAATTATATGTATATAAATATTATATATATACATTACATTATCATAATAAGGGTTCGTCTTAAATATATGTGATTATATTTTATCAGTCATGTGAAATGTGATATATGACATATATAAATATAAAATTTTATAAATATTAATAAATGTATCAAATCTTTGATATGTAAAATAATATATGTGTAACATATATTATTGTTTCATATATTATAATAATCATTGAATTTTTAATCATCTATATATATATATATATATATATATATGTTGTTTGAGATGCGACTGAATTAAATAAATATTTTACAACAAAAAAAAATGATTTTCTTATATATTTTTGCTTTATAAAAGAAAAATAAAACATATATTAAGGACAAATTCCATATTTCATTTAATAAAAAAAAAAGAAAAACATTCTACATATAAGAATAAAAATATAATAAAGAAAGAACTCCTCCCAATAACAAAAAAAATAATCTAGTATAAAATATATATCTATATGATGATTTATTGCATGCAGTATATAATTTATGAATTTGATGAAGTTTATGAAAATTTTTAATATAACTATACTATATATAGATAGATATATGTTTATAAATAGAGTATTATCCTTAAAAATATATATGTGAACGATGATCGCCTATATATAATAATAATAAGGGTAAATATATATAGAAATTTAGACTCTGTCTGTAAAAAAATATTCTAATATATAAATTGCGAATGAATTTATTTAATGACTCAGTTTCCTAAAAACTTTTTTTTGTCAACTTATTAATACGATATATATCATTTTTTCGATATAATATATCATTTGTATTTTTATGTATCCTCAAAGGATATATATATTGATAAACATTTCTATATAAAATAAACTATATTAACTTTAGAATTGCAAGGATTATATTTTAAAAAGAAAAATATATTATTTTTCTGATAAATTATTAAATTTATTTGAATTTAATCGATTGTTTTTTATTACAAATATTCAAATTCATTAAATATGTGCAAATTTTATTTCTTAGAAATTTTAAAGAAATTTTTATATATGCATTATTGTGATTTTATACAATATATTTAATCATTTCGTATGTCATATATTCTTATATATACATATCAATTTTTTAGAACATATCGCATCAATATATATATAAATTAATATTTTTATAATGTGCTTCTATTTAATATTTATTATCATGTTTATGTTAAATATATTACCAAAAAAAAAATGATCGGCAAAAATTCAAAAGATATAATATAATATGTATATGTCTGCATGCATTTGATTAATTTAAATAAATTGAAAAATCATATATTTAAATCCAAAATATGCATCTTTCTATACGTATATATTACATGTAATATAGCGATGTTGCTGTATCGATAAAAGTAAATATTCGTGCGACAAACTTTTGATATATAGACATTGATTTGCATCGTACATTATATGAATTTTAATATTATTATTAAGAAAAATGTTACAAAACATTATTTGGTTATCCATATCTCAAGCATTATATATACAGGATCTTCTAAATCGCGTGTATTTTTTTTTTTATTGCAATTATAAATATATGACTTTGAATAAGAATTTTTTTATTAAATATTTATTATATAATTTATATGAGAAATATTTTTATGAACAGATGGTGTACTGATTAATATAGTCACCTTAATTGATTGCGCTTCAGAAATCATCCCATATCCCGCCTGCATTCAGATTTGGGGAAAAACTTTTCTTTGGAAGTTATACAAACTTATGTTTTAAGGCGGTTAAGCGATGCAAAAAAAACCTATGGATGAAATATTTTTAACATTATAAAATGTGTTGTGTAGCATATCTTGAAAACGGTTAGAGATATAATTACCAAAGCTACAGGACTTTAAGCGTATAAGAAGCGGTCATAATGATTTTCTAGGTTTCACCAATGAGCTCCTGGATCAACTATAGGATCGGACACGTATTAAAACATTGAACCTATCCTTCAGCTATAACATAATAAAATTTGAAGTAGAAAAGCTTCAGACATTTGATTTTCCTGCATCTATATTTGGGAAAAAAACTGAAATTTTATTTTTCATGGAAACAAAAATCAAAAAAGTTAGTAAATTAACAGAAAGGCACTTTTTGAAATGTATTTATATCCCCAATTATTTATCTATATCTATAAAACATAAAATTTTAAGAATTGTATCCACCATGTAAACATTTTAATTACCGAAATCAATGTTCATATTCAATATATATATATAAAGAGAAGACCATAAATCGAATACCAACTCTCAATTATTACACTTTATTATTATATCTATATATGGAGATATAATTGCAGTGAGTTTATCCGTTTATCCTATAAATCTCTGTGAATAACGATAAAAAAAATAAATACATAAAAGAAATACATAATAAAAAAAAATAAATAAACAAAATCATCCACTTGAACTGTAAATATATCTATATTCTATACATATATATCAATCTGTTCAATTCAAAACATTTTGCTGACATTGTATATATATAAAAAAAAAATAATCGTATAATATCATCATATCGGTATACATTAAACTTATGTCCTTAAAAAAAATAATTATTTTCCCTATTATATTGTCTTATATTATCCAGATAATAAATATATAAACAAACACCCGAGAAAAACAATAAAAATAATTTCATATAATCGCATATTGGATATGTTTTGTATGTGGAGTTCCCATAATTTTTGGTATTTTTTTTATAAATACATATATATAGATAGCTACAAGAATATAATAATGTACCACATAATAATAGTCGATTTAATCAAAGTCATATTCTTTTCTTTTTTGTTTTTTAACTACTAATATGGTTTGTATATTCGCAACATCCATATACATATATACAATATCTATTTAATATATTTATGAGACAATAAACAACTCGGTATAAATATATAAAACATCTTCTCATAAACAGAATTAATATATTATATATACAGATTCATTTTCATATACATATAGGATAAATGTAATATTATTATTTTTTGTTGGTTGTATATATGGGGTGAGTTTTCATTTATAAAGTGCTTTGTAACGTAGCAATTTAGGGTCAATCTGGAAAAACCACGCCTATTCGGGAAACAACCCCACGACGATGGACGATTGTTATAGTTTAATTTTTTGGTTCAGTTTAGTTTGGTTTTCCAAATTGCTCTGTCTATATATTATATATATTTATATATATATATTTGATGATGATATGTCTATGCGAGATATATATATATATTATACATAGATTTTCTATTATAATTGTGTATTTGGAAAATTTTATAAATGTCATTGAATATGTATATATATATATATATATATACATATAGTCGCACACAGCATATGATGTTTAATATCATAACATATATTATAGATATAAAAGACTATATATATATGAGATGTTCAAATTTCAAGTGTATTATACATTATTTGTTATTTTTCATTTATTATATTGTATATGATTGTATATTGCTATAAATAAATTATGTTATGTTTGCGTACGATGATTTATGAAAGTTATATTGCAATTAGGATGAAAAATTTATTGTCACAAATTTTGGAGATATATATATATATAATGGATTATTATATATACGGATCCTGCTTCTTATACTCTTATTTATATAAATATATGTATTTGTATCCTTATGAATCTTTATTATATATATATATATATAATAAATTTATAATATTATCGTCTGACAGATAATCAAGAGCATAAATTTGATATTCATTTAATATTTTATTATTATATAAAAGTATATTTGTATAAAATTTGCAATATGATAATGAGGATCTACTTTTATATATTTAATTTCTTTAGATAAATTTGTTAAGAAAACTTTATTCTTTATAAAAGAATATCCTCTTATATTGAATATATTTAATATAGTTGCAATAAATGTGGATTTCCTTCAGAAAATTATTCAGAATTTCCTACAGAAAATTATTCAGAATTTCTCAGATAAGGTTATACAGAATTATAACTACATAATATCATACAGAATTTTCCCAGAGAAAATTTTACAGAATTAACTGCAGAAGGTTATACAGAATTAACTACAAAAAAGTATACAGAATTTACTGCAACAAATTATACAGAATGTCCTACAGATAATTACAGAAAATGATTCAGAATTTCCTACAGATAATTATTCAGAATTTCCTTTAGAAAATCATAAAACATTTCTTTCAAAAAAAAAATAATCAAAAGTAAATATCGTTTAAAATTTCTTTTTATTCTACAATCATTTTTTATAATAATTAAAAATTACACACACAAAAAAATTACATACATATAATAATATCCGCATTTAATTTAATTTAATAATATAAGAATAACAAATAAAAATAATTACAAATATTTAGAAGAAAGAAAATAATTAATTGAAAAATGATAACAGAAAAAGAAAATAATTATACGATGTCCATTATAATAATATGTATAGAAATTGAAACTAATAAAATTATTTAACTATGAGAGACTATCGGTTTTTAATTTTTGCTATTACAGCTATTACAATTGTAAAAATGTGTATATGTATTTTAAAAATTAAATATTTTAAATATGTTTTATTATATTATTAAAGAAAAATTCAAAAACAATACAAATAAATTTATTATTATATTTATTTTGAATTATATATATATATATAAAAATAAAAAGATTTATACGGAAGCACCCATTTCATTATATTTATTTATTTTATTGTTTTTACATATACATAAAAATATTAATGTGTGCATCGCAGCAATTTTTTTAAAACAAAAAAATAAAAAGGTAATTTAAAAAAAAATAACCTTCCCATTAGAATTAAAAAAAAAAAATTGTTATAAAATTATATACGCGATGATTAAAATAATTATAATATATATTAGATTGTTAAAAATATATTTAAAAACATTTCTTTTTTTATTATATTTTCATTAAATCATTTATAAATAAAAAAATATTTTTATTTTTTTTTATTGTTTAAATATCACGTGATTGCGTATATTATATATATAGTTTATTTATATTTATGATTATAATTATTTTTTTTATTTATTTATTTTTATTTTTATTTTTTTACATAATTACAAGAACAAACAAAAAATTAATATACATTTTTTTTTTATTATAATTAATTATAGAAGAGTATATATAGTGAAAAATTATTTAATTGTCAAATAAAAATTGGGTTAATTTATCATTCCATTCAATTATTTAATAATCATTTTCTTAACACAAATATAGATAATGAAGTATTGAAGAACTGTCCCCAATTTAAAAGCTCTCGTATTTATTCTTTATATTTTTTTTTAATTCTGACTATAATAATTCTTTCTAATTTCTGTTTTATTTAAAAAAAATATATATATGTATTTTTAATATCAATAATTTTATCTTTTTATTGATAAATTTTTCAAAATTTTTGTATATTAAATAAAAAGTAAAAAGAAAATTGGTCTAAAAAATAAACATATTTTAAATTATGTTACAAATTTAATTTTCCTGTGAGTGAGTGAAGACGGCGGCGATTGCATTGATGATGATGATGCAATTTAGAAAATTAAAAATACACATTTCATTAGTTTTTAATATATAATATATACATTTTTTTTTTTAATTATTTTAACATATATTTTATTAGCACATTTAATTAAATTAATATAATATATATATAGAGCATTACACAAAAAAAAATAATTACAATAATAAATGAAATATATTTAATTACATAGATATATAATTATCGTGTTTGAAAAAGAATACTATATAGCGCATATAAATATTAAATTTTTTTATTTTTAAAGAATTGACTCATTTTCATTAAATACTAATGATAGTATAATATTATTATAAGATTATATTATTTAATATATTCAAATCAAACAAAATGAAAATAGATTTTCTATTTTTTTTTTTTTTTTTCAATTATATAATTCCAAAATTTTGTTTGAATTTTTTGTTATTTATAGATTTAGACATAATTGTTTCTAAAATTTTTAATTCTATTTAATTTATTTATTTTTTTTTACTTATTTCACATATATAATATATAAATTATATATATAATAATAATTAATAATATTATAATATAACATTAACTAAAAAAAAATATATACATATATTTTATTTTCTTAACGGATCTAAACTTTCCAATGTAAAGTCTTCGGCTGAAAAAGTCATTACACCATTGCTAAAATTATTCTGAAAAATTAAATATTTTTTTTTTAAATTTAATAAAATTGTCAAATATCATAATGAATTTACATTTAAATATTTAAATTATTATTATGTATGTTTATTATATATGGTTCTAACATATGTAGACGCAGTCAGAATTTACACAAACAGTTATATAATTCCATATTTTTTTTTTAAAATACACTATAAATTATAAGAAATCAAAACACAAAAGACTTGAATTATGATTAAAAATATCTGACTGAAATCAAATGGTTTCTGATTCTGAGGCATATGAGAAAATTGTTAAAAAAATTGCCCAGGACAAGACTATAATAAAATGGTTTTGCTTTTACAATTAATCTAAAATTAAAATTAGAAATTATATTTACAGAAATGAAAATTTTCTCTGAAAGATTCATTGATTAGACATTGCAAAATTCTTTATATTACAATTGTATTTAATACAAAAAATAATTATTCTTGATAATTATAACCACATATATAAATAGAAACCAAATAAAAAATATAATTAAAATTTATAGATTGTGTTTTGTTAATAATTAACCATTAAATAAATTAATCTATTAAATTTGTGGAGAGAAATAAATTGTGTGTGTGTGTGTGTGCTTTTTTTTTTAAATTTGTGCAAAAGTGATAATAAAAAGAAATACAAAACAAAACGAATATCAAATTATAATTGCATGCAAAATAAATCTTAAAATTTCTTTCAATTATATTGAAGCAATAAAATATATAAAAAAAAAAACAAAAATCAACAGCACAAGCTTTTCTTTAAAAAAAAATTAAAATATATATTTACCAAATATCATTTCATCATCATCAAAAAAAAATTTTTATTTTTATTATTTTTTTTTTTATATATTTATAAAAATTGGTTTTATTTTTCATTGATTTTTATATATTGGTATATATAATTTTCATCATCAATGGTTTAAATTTTTTTCACTACCAAATCCAACATAATTAAAATTTTTATTACCAAATGGAATTTTGATATGTGTAGACGCGTCAGCCAATTTATTGGAAAATTCATGTTTATTTTTATTAAATTCATTAAATGCAGCCACAGCAGCATCTTTGAATAGATCACCATTTATGAGATGTTTTTCATCATTTATCATCGTACTACTACCATTATTTAATTGATGCTGGTTTTGTTGCAAATGTTGTTGTTGTTGTTGATGTTGTTGTGGTTTTTGTGAATCGACATGTTGACTTTGCAAATGAATATCAACAGTATCAAATGTATTACTTAACATTCCATAACTAAAACGATTTTCATCGCTTAAATGTGAAAATGGATTTGGTTTAGATAATTCAATGCCCTTTAAATCATTTAATTTTGATTCTTTATTGTTGCTGATGGTTGAGGTGGTAAATGAATTAGGTTTTGATTGTATTGCCGTTGATGATAAAATAGCATTATTTCCAATGTTGTTCATCATAAATGGATTGGATTTTTCGTTTTGTTGTGAATTTTGTATAGTTTTATTATTAATATTATTATTTTTCAAAAGAATGTCTAATTTATCGAAATTATTTGATAATGTCGTTAAATCACTTAATGTGAAATTTTTATTATTTCCATCTAGACCATTATTATTATTATTATTATTAATACCATTAATTTGATTTATATTATTAAAACTATTACTATTAATATTATTATTATTACTGCCAATTAAACCAATCGATGACGATGACGATGATGAATCATTAAAAGGATTTTTAAATTCATAATTTTTATTCATATTTAATGTCGAAGAACTATCGTAAATACTTTCATTCATATTAATAGAAGAATTATTAAATACATCGGAACCAATTGAATCCTATTTTTTTGTTTACATTATACATATAATAACAATAATAATAATAATAATTATAAATAAATTTATATAAATATGCTAAATCATTCCAATTTTATATTTTTGGTGTATAAATAAATATTGTGCAATATTGTGATTTACAAGTTCATATAATATGTAGAGTTTTTTTTTTTAAAGATCATAACAAATTTAAATTATTTTGGCGAATATATTTTTCAAATTTTTCTTCGATATCTAAAAATGGGATTCTCTTTTTGATCTTTTTTGCAATAATTTTAGTAATACATTTGAAAAATATAATCAAAAAAAAATCTACATATTTCTTAATTAAATCATTCAGAAACTGCAAACCAAGCAAAGAAAAAATGTGATAGATTGTAAAAGTAAAAGAAGAAACAATTAAAAAAAAAAAACTTAATAGAATTAAGAGAATTTATTTACGATTTTTTTTTTTTAATAAAGAAAATAAAAATCCAACGAAAAATTAAAAATATTTTCCATGCACTTAATATAATATTATATAATAAAAAGAATTAATAAAAAGAATTATAAATAACAAATTGGGTTTTATTTTTTTTATTTTTACTTACATTAAATGGACTTGGTTGTATCGGTGCACTAAATGGCATTGATCCAAATAAATCTTGATTAATATTATTATTATTATTATTATTATTATTTGGAACATTGGTACGACGTGGTGTTGTCGCTTTTGGAGGTGGTGCCACTAATGGTATTATTAAAAAATAAAATTATTTTCACTATACTCATAATATAATATAAATTTTACTGTTCAAAAAACTTACATAAAGGTGGAGAACTTCCTGTTATTCCATTTAAACCATTTGTCATACTTCCATTGTAATTCGAATGATTTGAATTAGAAAATGCCTGTTGTTGTTGCTGCTGCTGTTGTTGTTGATTTACTGGTGATTTTGTAATTGGTGGTTCAAAACCAAAGAAATCATTTGACGGTTTTGTACCATTTGTTCTTAGATCGCATTCATCGGCTCTTGGATCGAAATCACTATCTGAATCGGAATTTAATAGAAGACCTTCCAATTTTGTACCTACACTTGGTTTTAACGCTTCTAATGTACTATTTATTTGATTTTGTAAATTACGTGGCGGTACAATTGGAACAAAATGTTTTGAAGACGGTGTATCTATTAATAATTGATCATCATTATTTTGTGAATCTATAAATAAATAAATAAATAAATAAATATGATTTTATAATGGTTTAACGTCAAATCAAAATTTTATATTCTATATATATATATATATAATACCTAAATCTGGTGTTTTATTTCCATTCATGGACGATGTATGATTATGTATACCATTTTCAAATGGTACCTCCAATATATCTTTTAATCCATATTTTAATAATAATTTATCAACATCAGATTTTGGTAATAGTTCAACGAAATCTTTTAAACGTTGTTTATATGCACCTACCGTACTTTCTAATTGTTTATTGTGTGATTGTAATTTGGAAATTTCGGTAACTTTTCCACTATCGTTCATAAAACGTCTAAAAAATATAGACGTTTTAATGTAACCATTAATTTAAATACTTTTAGAAATACCATAATTATATATCGGTAAAAATTTTTTTTTTTTTGTGTTAAATGAAAAATATTCACCTATAAGCCAATTCAAATGCTTGTCCAATTGTTAATGTAATATCCGATGCTAATTTACTTGAAATAAATACGAAACATTCATGGGTTTCCTGTTCTGTTGTATTATTATTATTATGATTTACTGAACCATTATTGGTATCTCCATTTGTTAACGATGCATTACTTCCCGTTTTTGCAATAAAACTGGAAAATAAATTTAAAAAAAACGATAAAATATATTTGTTTATGAAATTCGTATAGTTAAAATATCGATAATGGATTAACAAAAATACCTAAAAAATTTTTTAACTCCTTTTTCATCAGCACAATATGATATATTATGCAAAGGAAATTGATGCAATACTTTTTGCACCCTAGGTTCCTGTAAATAGAAAGATGTAATTCACATTAACAAGTTCAGATAATTATAGATGATTTATATTAAATTACCTGTACAGCTACACCATCTACACTAACGGTTATCTCGACTTTTTTCGATTTTACATTATTACCGGAATCCGATTTTTTCATTTGTTGGGCAAATGTTAATTTTCTAATGGCATCTTTTACCGTTTCAATACCTTTAGCCTGATCAACTGGTGTACTCCCCAAAAACTTGAAATTAAAAATGGAAATTAAACACGGTATAATTTAATATTTTCTAATTCAAAGTGATAATAATAATTAATATAACACATACTTTGACTAGATATGCTACGTGTCCATTTATTAAGGAATCTGGTGCATGTATCCAATTTTTTTTACCATTTTTAGCTTCATTATTTTGATTTGCATTAGCATGTTGTTTATTCCAAAACATAAGAGTGGCCATGATTTAAATATTATTTATATGGGTAATAAATATATCACAAATTTTTTCGTAAATCTAAAAGAAAAAATAAAAAATAATTAATGATTAAATTAAAAACAGTATAGTTTTATTTTTGTTCTAAATGTATAGTATACCGACTCTGTGTGTAAGTGAAATGACTTAAAAATGTTATGAAAAATTATATTATATATATATAGCTTAAAATAATTAGATTTCTTATATATTTGTGTCCAGTCGACTGTTGATCTAAATTCTCTATTATTGCATCAATGCATTCAATTAAACATAATCGTACACTCAATTAATTAATTGATTAAATAATCTATTAATTATTTATTTTACTAGATTTAAAAATAATATTTATGGTTTTGATTAATCCATATAGTTAACATTTTCTTATACAGTATAACCTGCGCTGTATTCTACTTGTATACGGGTTTTTTCTATTCATTATATAATATTTGTTTTGTGAAAAATATTTAAAATCTCAATTTAATAATGCGGTGATTAGTAAAAATCACCCTTTAACGTTGAAATAATTATAGAAAAATGTTTATAATTCTCCGGTATTTAATAAATATAAATGATACTACTGTATTGTAAGTATATATGTAGTAATATAATTATAAATAACTCTACACTTAGATAATTAAAATTGATTAAAGTAATAGTAATTTCAAATTTAAATTCAACAAAGTATTTTTGAAATCAATGAAAAACAGATATAAAAAGGCGGTATTTTGTATGAATAATTCAGTAATAATTAAATATTTGTAATAAATGTATTAAAATTATAAATATAAAGTAGTTATTATTCCTATATGGGGGCTCAAACAAAAAAAAAACAAATAAATTAAAAAAGTATAAGTGATTAAAAAAGTATATGTGAAGTGAATATTGTGAAGTGTATTGTATAGTGAAGTGAATATTGTGCGTGTGTATATGATTGTGAATTGTATATTGTATAAATAAAAATGGATAACTTTCAACCAGAAGAAATAAATAATATGAGTATTTTAGAATTGAAAAAGGTATTAGAGCAGATAGGGCAGAATACAGTGGGTACAAAACCAGTATTAAAAGAACGTATTGTACGTTATTTACAAAATGAAATGAATAATATATCAAACGAAGAACTGATTTTGGATAACAATAATAAACCGGAAAAGGCAAAATTTATGGTAACATTTCGAGATTTGGAAAACATGATAGACATTTATAAAGGACAAGATTCAATCAAAATTGAGAATTGGATAGAAGAATTAGAAGACATCGCAATGAATATGGCAGATTGGTCGGAAATGGAATTAATGATTTATGCAAGGAGAATGTTGGGCGGAGAAGCATTAAAATTTATACGGATGCAAAAGAATTTAAAAACATGGAAAGAAATGAAAGGTATTTTAATAAATGAATTTTCTTATAATATTAGTAGTGCAGCGGTACACGAAGAATTGAGAAAAAGGTATAAAAGAAAAGAAGAAACATATAAAGAATATTTTTATTCAATAAATAATATTGCAATGCAAATCAATATGGACACAGCATCAATAATTCGATACACTATTGATGGTTTAATAGATGATTCTACAGACAAATTAATATTAGAAGGCGCTCGAAATATTAATGAATTTAAAGAAAAATTAAGCGTTTATGAACATTTAAAAAAAAGGGATATTATAAGCAAAAACTATAATTTATGGAATCAAAATCAAAACCAAAATTATAACAATTTTAGAAATATAAATTTTAATAATAAATTTAGGCAGCAAATACCAAAATGTTTTATATGCGGAACAATTGGACATAAAGCAAATCAATGTCAAGAACAAAAAACAAGAATTCAATGTTATAAATGTGGAGAGATGGGACATATTGCAGTAAAATGTAGTCAAAACATCAAAAATTATAATAATAATAAAAATTATGATAATTATAATAAAAATGATAATAATAATAATAATTATAATTTTAAAAATAATTGTAATAATATTAATGATAATTCAATAAAAAGAAATGAAATGTATAAATGTATTTTAATTGAAAATAAAAAATTTATAGCTTTAATTGATACTGGTGCTGAAATATCATTAATAAAAGAAAAACAGGCAAAATTATTAAATTGCAATATTGAAATTAATAATGAAATAAGTATTTCGGGACTAGCTTCCACAATAAAAACAATTGGAAAAATTATTACAGATATTGTAATTGATGATATATCTTTTAATAAGATTGAAATTTATATTATCAAGGATAATGAAATAACTCAAGATGTAATTATTGGACTAAATTTATTAAGTAAAGCGGATATAAGAATTAATGAATATGGAGTAAAAATACAAAAAAGAAAACTAAAACCAAATGACGAACATGAAGAATGTTATTTAGCAAAAATAAATATAAATGAAAAGGATGAAATAATTGAAAATATTCAAATAAAAGACGTAAATATAAAAGGACAACTAAAAGAATTAGTTAAAAATTATAATCCATCAAAATGTACAGACACAAGTGTTAAAATGCAAATAGTTTTGAAAGATGAAATTCCAGTATATCAAAAAGCCAGACGTGTGTCGCCAAGTGAAAATGAAATAATAGAACAACAAATTAAAGAATGGTTAGAAGGAGGAATAATACAACCAAGTTTTTCGGATTTCGCAAGTCCAATTGTATTAGTTAACAAAAAAGATGGTACTAAACGATTATGTGTTGATTATCGGTTAATAAACAAAAAAATTTATAAGGATCGATACCCAATCCCAAAAATTGAAGACCAAGTAGATAAATTACAAGGAGCAACTTATTTTACAACTTTAGATTTATGTAATGGTTTTTTTCACGTATCAATAAAGGAAGAATGCATAAAATATACTGCTTTTATTGCAAATAGTGGACAATACGAATTTTTGAAAGTACCTTTTGGGCTATGCAACTCATCGAGTGTATTCCAAAGATACATTAACCATGTATTTAGAGAAGAAATTAAATTAGGTATAGTTATAGTATACATTGACGATATCATAATACCATCAAACTCAATAGAAGAAGGAATGGATCGTTTTAAAAGAGTGTTGCAAGTATCAAGTCAAAATGGATTGAACATTAAATGGAAAAAATGTAAATTTTTACAACAAAAAATTGAATATCTTGGAAATAATATTGAAAATGGAAGAATTACACCGGATGAAAAAAAAATTAAAGCAATGGTAAATTTTCCAGAACCAAACAATGTTAAAAAAGTTTTGTCATTTTTAGGATTAGCTGGTTATTTTAGAAAATATATTCAAGATTTCGCTGTAGTGGCAAGACCATTATCAAATTTATTACGGGAAAATGTGAAATTTGAATTTGGAATGGAACAGAAAAAATCATTCGATCAATTGAAAATATTATTAAGTAAGCGACCAGTATTAAATTTATTTAAAAATGGCGCAACAACTGAACTTCACACTGATGCATGCAAATATGGATATGGCGCTATTTTATTTCAAATCAGTGAGGAAGATAACAAACTACATCCAGTTTATTATTGGAGCCGCAAAACATCAAGAGTAGAACAAAATTATTCAAGTTACGAATTAGAAGTATTAGCTGTAATTGAAGCAATTAAAAAATTTAGAATATATCTTATAGGACAAAAATTTAAATTAGTAACCGACTGTAAAGCATTTACTCAAACTATACAAAAAAAGGATCTAACTACCAAAATAGCAAGATGGGCAATGTTGTTAGAAGAATATGATTATACGTTGGAACACAGAGCAGGAAGTAGAATGAAGCACGTGGATTCACTTAGCAGGATTGCCGAAGTTTCATTTAATGAAATAAATAATACCAGTATAATATCAAAAATAAAATCAGCTCAAAAAGAAGATGATCGTTTGAATGTTATAATAGAAATTTTAAAGGTATCAAAATATAAGGATTACAGTTTGGAAAATGGTGTGTTATGCAAAATTGTAAATGGAATTTCGTTATTAGTAGTTCCGGATAACATGGCTAGCGGTATAGTAAAGGAAATTCATGAGAATGGACACTTTCACTATAAAAAAATGTTTGAAATTATTAATAAAGAATTTTTTATTGATGATTTGAAAAGTCGTATTCAAAAATGTGTAGCAAATTGTATAAAATGTATTTTGGCTGATCGAAAATATGGAAAACAAGAAGGATTATTAAGCCCAATACCAAAAGGAGATATGCCTTTGGAGACAATACATATGGATTTTATTGGTCCAATGACTTCAACAAATAAAAATTATAAACATATATTGTCAATAGTTGATGGATTTTCAAAATTTATTTGGTTATTTCCAACAAAAAATTTAAGTATTGATGAAATGTTAAAAAAATTTGAAACGTTTACAAATATATTTGGTAATCCAAAAAGAATTATAGCCGATAAAGGTGGAGCATTTATTTCGGGAAAATTTACGGAATTTTGCGAATCAAATGGTATAAATTTACATTTAATTACTACAGGAACACCACGAGGAAATGGACAAGTTGAACGTATTCATCAAACAGTTATAAATGTACTAACTAAATTAACATTAAATAATTCTGAAAAGTGGTATCAATATGTAAGTGATGTACAAAAATTTATGAATGGATCATATAACCGTGCCATTAAAATGAGTCCATTTAAATTACTTTTGGGTATTGAAATAAGAAACAAAACTGATGTTAAAATCATGGAATTAATAGAAAGTGAAACGTATAATGAATTTATCGAAGGTAGAAGTGAGGACAGAGCTAAAGCAAGAGAAGATATTATTAAAATTCAAGAAGAAAATAGAAAAACTTATAATAAAAATAAAAAGAAATCAATACAATATGAAGTTGGTGATATTGTAGCAATCGGGAGGACACAATTTGGAAGTGGATTAAAAATTAAGCAACAATTTTTTGGTCCATATGAAATTATTGCAGTAAATAAAAATGATAGATATGAAGTCAAAAAAATTGGGGAACATGATGGTCCAGGAAAAACATCAACAAGTATAGATAAAATGAAGAAATGGAGCGATATATAAATCATCAGGGACCGATGACGTCAGGATGGACGAGTGTAGTAATATAATTATAAATAACTCTACACTTAGATAATTAAAATTGATTAAAGTAATAGTAATTTCAAATTTAAATTCAACAAAGTATTTTTGAAATCAATGAAAAACAGATATAAAAAGGCGGTATTTTGTATGAATAATTCAGTAATAATTAAATATTTGTAATAAATGTATTAAAATTATAAATATAAAGTAGTTATTATTCCTATATATATGGTGTATAGACACAATAGTTTCAATATATTTTTTATTACAGATTGTAAATATTCCATAATTAATTAAAACTTTAACCTTTTTTATATAATTATTATATATATACCAATATTAAATTTATATAACTCTTTATGTATGTATATAATTCAGTGCTCTTTATATTTCTATTTATATATATACGAATATAATGCAAAATAATGTGTAAAAATAAAAATAAAAATATAATTGAATTATTAAATTTTTATTTTTTTAATATAAATATAAAAGTACATTAAGTATATATATATATTCTGAAACAGATTTTATAAATAAAATAATTTAATTGTTTTTGTATTTTTTTATATATATATATATGAAATGAAATAATATAAATTATGTTATCAACGATCGTAAAATTATATAAAATCAAACTCAAATACAAAAAAATACATTTATATATATATATATATATATATAATTATTTTAAATTAAATTTAATGTTAATGTACACATAAAATATACTTATAAAAGCTATATAGACTTATATAGAGAGAGGTTATCAAATTGTCATTAACAAACAGCCCAGACGCATAAATATATGTATTTTGAATATTTTTAGCATCAATTTTTCATTAATATATTTATAATGATTAATATATTTATATTGATCGTATTATATATATTATTAATAATAAATGATTCATTTAAAAATCGCATCACAACCAACAATCGGTTTTAGCGTCCAACAAAGTCTTTTGTGTGTCTATGGAGTTATCGGTAATTAGTCATATGACCGACTGCATGGTAAAATGTGAAACTATTTTTTGAAATTCAGATTCGAAATCACAAAATATATATTATGTCTTCAGGAGGATTCGATCCCACAACCACAAAATTTTGTAAGAATTTTAGCTTAGTATTGTTATCAATTACACCACAGAGGATTCATTTATTACAGAGCAAATGTTATAAAAATAATATGAGATATATACAACTTTATTTTATAGTTCCATTTGTAGCTTTCAGCTACACTTATGATTATAAAAATGTAGTTGAAGACATTCAATTTCAATAAATTTTCTCGTAAATATTACATTGCATTTTATACTGCGCGAATGATTAATTTAGATATATGAGGAGCCATCCATCAAAACATTGATTAATCGCTCTACTTCTTTTATTTATTTATTTATATGATTCATTTCATATATATACACAAAACACAAAAAAAAAACTATATATATAATACTTATTTAACATTTTTATCTATAAATATTACACCAATTATAAATACTCTCTCCATATTATAAATAGTCTATAAATACAAATAATTACTGGTATGTAATATTTTGTATATATGCTCTATACTATAAAAAATCATATATATTTTTAAATTAATTACAAGATATAAACAAGTTTATGTAATTACATTTCAATCGTTTTATGGGAGCTCTCATATAAAACTTCATATATGTATTATACATAATTTATAGATTAATTTTTTTCTATATACAGATTTAGATGAATTCTCAAATTTAGTTGCTATTAAAAATATATACCATCATAAACATGTACATATAACATAAACGACATATAAGACATAACACATGTTTAGATATACTATATACATATATGATGGAAGCATTAATTTACGTTTACATATTATTTTTAATTTTATTCAAGTGACGATTTCCTCGATCTTATAAAAAAAGCTATATAACATATAGAAATAGATGCCATTACAATTTACAGAGCTCAAAAAACATATAGATATATATGAAAATGTATTTATATACTTAATTTTTAATTATTATTTCTCGTTTTTCTTATAGTAAAAATTTCATATGCGACTACAAAAAAAATTTTATAATAAAAAAAAAAAATTTACAAGTTACAACCAACCTAATAAAATGTAGTAGGAAAATTTATATTTATTTAAAAATTCTAAATTTGGACATGTCCAATGTTCAACTATATATAATTTTTTAATTTTAATAAGTAAGTCATCTTAATATATTAATAGTTTTGTTGGTTTTTTATTTTTTGTTTAAATATGCAATGCACAATCAAATAGGTTTTTGACTCTTCTATACATACTCGTATATAAAATACTTACTATATATTGGTATATTAAAGTAAAAGTACATCAAAATAATAATATACAAATTTATATACACACGGATATATAGGTAAAAAAATAAAATTTTTTTTTTTAATTTGTTTTATTGTCTTTTATTTTTTTTTTGTAAGTATATTCACAAGGTATTATTTATTCACTGTTTATAGATAAATTTATACGCGACGACACCAACAACAATTTCAATTATACCAAGTCTTTATTTATATATACGTACAAGACAGATATATGTATAATTGGTTTGGTTTGGTATATAATAATAGTATAATAATAATAATAATAATAATAATAATAAAAATAATAAAGAAATAACAAAGCGAGAAATTGAAAGAATAGACTTTCTTTTTTTTTATGTGTATTTGCTTAAATATTAAAAATTTTATTATAACTTATGTTATAAATAACGATTTTTACATTTCATATTTTTACATATAGACTTTACATATTTTTTTATGTATATTTTAACCAAATGGTCATGCGATTCATTCAATAAATTATGTTATTATCTACCATTGATAATTGCGAGGGTTCAATTGTTTTTGAACAAAAAAATTAAATGCGGAATCCTTAATGGGAATTTTTCATAAAAATATAAGTGATATTTTATTAAATGTTATCCTAAACAACAATTAATTGATGAATAAATTATTGATTTCATTATATAGGGATTGTAACGATAAGTTACTCGATAGCCTGTTAACAAATCATTTTTACGTTGAAATATTTTTTACATATATAAACAATTTGTTTCAATGTGTGTTATACCAATTTGTAATTTTTACTGTGTGTTTAGTGAGAGTGAACATATCATATTTTCGAATTTGACCCATAAATGGTTGAAACGGAAACAATATTAAGATATTTTTTTTTAAATATATATAATCAGATATATGCACATATAGGTTAAGTAAATTTTTATTTTATATATCTAAAAATGTATAAAATTATATTCATTCTTCACATATATATATATAGGTTCCGCATGTACCATGAATATTAATTAGAAAAGTATACGGTAATGTATCATCATATATATTGTATGATATAAAATATAATTTATAATTTTATATATATGGGTTTGGAAAGAAAACAGAATATATAACAATGTAATTATTTTATTATATTCGTATGTACAATTGAAAGCATTCAAATATAAATATACAACACAAGTTTTTTTTAGTTTTTAAATTTTATACTACTATATATTGTATATAAAAATGTGATTGTATAAAAATTATATAAAAAAAGTATAAAATTTTAAAACAATAATTACTTTTTGTACCATCAAATATACCGAAACAAAATTCCTTTAACAATTAGGTAAATAAAGAAATAATTGTACATATATATTAGAAATGTATTTTTTGTCTTCAGAGGTAAACAATTATTTTTTATTAAATATTATTTACATTATATAATTATTTATTATATGATGAGTTACATTGCAATAATTATTTTGACCAACAATTTTCTAAATAATATAACTATTAAAATTTATTATGTATATATTTTGAATAAATTATCGAGTTTAAATAATTCTAATGGTAAATTATCAAAATTCACAATCACAATTATTTAAACAAAAAGTATTTAAAAAAAAAAACACAACATTTTTCGCAAACTCATTCTATAAATAATAAATTTTATTATAATATATACAAATTTAAGAATAAATAAAAAACGATTACAAATAACAATATAATATTAACAATTATAATTTGTTTCTTTTTTTTTTCTTCTCAAAATCAATTAATTTTTTGTTGATGCAAAACAAAATCTAAATATATATATATGCAATCAAAGAGAGGTAACAAAAGAAATCTATATATATATTCATTTGTTTGTATATGGATTACGTATATATATTTATAAATTACGTAATCCAATATAAGATTATTTTAAAACAAAAAAAAAGCATACAAAATCCATTTATATATATATAGAATATATAAAACTTCACCTTTAAAATATTGTATACTTTTTTTCCATGAAATGGTTTTATATGCTTTATATAGACAATAAAGCAGTCAATTCAATCCTCTACAGCTACATATTTAAAATGTTATATTGTTGATGACGATGTGTTATATTTTATTAAATTGCAATGGCAAAAACAAATTTAATATATGCATTTTTATGGAATTTTTTTTGGATTAATCATATGATGAATATATTAATAAATATTTTATATGAGGTGAAATGCGAAAATATTATTTATATACAAACACTTATTCAGTATTATATGCAGTATACACATTCTGAAAACTTTTTGAAAAGGAATTTTCGCATAGTTTATTTTTATACTATACTTATATATAGGGAATAATAGATATAAAATGTGAATGGTTAAAAAATTATCAAACATATAAAAGGTATTTTTGTCTATATCTTTTTGTATAATCAATATATGTGTATGTATATTTTAATAATATGTAAGTGAAAAAAAAATTTCCAATTATATATTGAAATGAAAACAATTTCTATTTTTATAACAAGAGAATTTTAATTAAATAATACTTTTTTTTTTTTAATATATATAAATAAAATAATCCTATATACCCTACACCTATATAGAATGCTATATAATGTATATAAAAAGATTAAATCATTGTATAATTTTAAATATAACAAAAATAATATACATATATGGAATTATAATAATATATAATTATTTTAGTGCATTTTTTTTTTAAAATATTATATCAAATATGAAAATTTCGCTGAGAATCGAGGACGATTGGTTTTAGCATCCGCAATTAACAGAAAACATATATTGTCTTTAGTGGAACTCGACTGTTCGGATCTCAAAATTTTGAAAGAATTTTTGGTTGACGTTTTTTTTATCAACTACACCACCTATTTTTATTAAATAGTATAAATGTAATGTAATTACAATTTCTTGCATATATACGAGAATAAAATCAAAAATAACAGAAAATTATTATAACAATCGGATTCATATTGGGATTTTATTTTAGGGATTTTGATCATATCCTTTTGTCAATGCGGAACAAGAGAAATTTTATATAAATGAAAATGAAAAGCATTAGGGCAATATAATTAAATTTTCATTTGATTGTCATATAAATCGTATTTTTTTTTATTTTATTTTATTAACTTTGTACGTTCATTTTAGCGGACCCGACATAGATATTTTTTTTATGATGACAATAATAAGTAAATAGTCACGATCGAAAAAAAATACTTATTTATAACATACCGAAACGATTAAATCAATTGCATATAAAGATATATATATATATATATATATATAATTGTTTACATTTAAGTATATATACAAAATATTCATACACAATCTTATGGTGAAAGTGTTAATATAATAACGTATATATGCAATGAACCTATAATTATACCTATATATCTATAAATAAATAAAATTTATACTATATATGCCTAACAGCATAATATAAATTTATAATCTATATATACGAAATAAATAAAAACAAAACATATACTGATTAAAATAAAAAAAATAAATATTAGAGAAAATGAAATTTGATAAAAATTTGTGTAAATTATATTTTATTTATATTATATTAAGTGTAAAAAATGTGTACCTTCCATAAAATAAATAAAACCCACCAACAATTATTTATTTATGCATACCACGACAAAAAAATGTTTAATATTGTATTTATAATTTGTTTATAATTTTAATTAATTTATAGTTTTTATATATTCAATTAAAAAATATAAAATAAATATATATGGTATATGAACTACACTACTATACTATTATTGAATATTGATTGGTTTGTAAATTGACCTTGCAAATATATTTTGTCAAATTATTTTGCCATATATTCATTAAATTTTTTTTTTGTTAATTCTTTGGATATTTTTAAATTAAAAATGTTTCTATATATAAATAAGAATAAATTAATTATAAAAAAACGATATAAATTGGAGAATTATGCAAGTATTTCTGTTTATTTTTTTATATCATATATACGGCGACACGCCGTTGAATTCACAACTGGCTTTAAAAACAAATTTAATTTATATAAAAACAAAAATAATAGAATCATATATATACAAAATTAACAATATAATATAGTAATTAAATTTAAAATAAATAATAATAGGAAAAAAATCATATATAATTCTGTAAGAAAAACAAAAAAATTAATATTATATTTAAAAATTGCTATCACGTAAAGGTATATAAATTTTAATTAGGAAGAGAATTTTTTTTTTTTATATATGATTTAAAATGAAATAATTTGTTTTTTTTTTTAATTTCAATTGTTTATTTATTTATATATTTTATATATATAGAAACAAAAACAAAAAAAAATTAAAGTGGAATAATTAAAAAAAAAATAAAAATAAATATTTACATGCATGCAAATTTAGTAAAAAAAATTTAATTATTGTATATTCATATACTTCCTGTATTTATAGTGTTTGTTTGTTTAGTTTTTTTTTTTTAATTTCAATTATAAATCCATTTTGCATTTGATATGATAATAATAATTTAGAATTTACCGACAATCCGCTGTAGTAGAAGATGAGTTTAAAATTATGATAATGACATTGTAAAAATTAAATCACTTAAATCATATTTACAGTTTGGTTTGTGAGTAATCATACAATAAGTTTGTAATTAATTCTAATAATTTCCAAAAATTGTCTATTATATAATTTATGTTTTAATGAAATGTAGATTTTTTTAGGATATTTACAATTACAAGTGCGTAAATATTTCTGGGAAACATTTTTTAATATATATAATATAGGGAAGTATTAAAATACGTTTATAATAATTTTAATCACAAGATCTTGAACTAATTTCTTTCTCTTTATATATATCATAATCATATATTTTTTATATTAGATGATATTCAAACGGAAACATTTATCACAATATTTTGCATATTTTACATATAGATATTTGCATGACCACAAACTGTACAATATATAATTATATATATATATATATAGTTTTTTTAAGATAACAAAAATATGTGTATATTTTATGAAGTAAATAAACTTCATTTATGAATTATAATCTCTGCATAAAATATTTTTTATTACAATTTTTTTTACACAGTTTATAAAGAAAGAAATATTTTTTAAAATACCTTCAACTATATGGTCGTATATATATTATCTTTTTCATAAACATCCGCGAATAAAAATTAATATTATATAGGTTTTTATATATAGGTAAAAAAATAACTAAAAAATGCAAATTCAATATTCTAGATTAAGAGTGTTAATTGTGGTTGATTTATTGATTTATGAACAAAAAACCAATAACCAAATCCGTTTCGTTTTTTATATATACAGATTAATATCGGTGATGATGGAAAATTAACTGTTAAGAAGTAATTTTCCGTATATGCAACATTCTAAATATTATTATACAGAATAAAATTGTAAATATCATATAATAATCAATTAACATATACAAATCATAATGGAATGAAATCTGATATGATAGAAATCAACAATTCGACAATATTTTATTAAGCTAAATTTTTGAGTTCTGTAACAATCATTATTATTATTACAACTATTTTTTATTAATTGAAAAACCATTATTTCTTTATCATTTGTTTTTTAATTATATTTTTTTTTTGTATTTTCTTGTTTGTTGGTTGATAAATTCATTCAGATTGTCAAGGAGTATATAATAACAAAAATTGTTTATATAATATATGAATACCACAAGTTATTTTATATTGATATCAACAATTCACATAAAATACAAATATATATAGACGCCTACACAATCCTTATATATTAAACGGAAACATAACCAACCGCTTTTATTATAAGATAATTTTTTTTCCTTAACAACTTTTATGAATGAAATATATTTTAACGTTTTAGAAAAAAACAAAAATATTCGAGATAAAAGAAAAAAAAATCTAAACCAAAATGGAAATTAAAGAATTTATAACTTTTAATTTGATAATAATGAAATTATTATTTATGGAAATGGTCAAACAAGTTCGTTATGTAAAATTTAGATTAAAAAATATGATGGATTTTTACAAATGACGATTGATTTTTAGCGTTTGAAATGGAAATTTCTGTTATTAGTTTCATAATTTGTATATAGTATTTTTTTACCAGGTATCGGTATTCAGAAAATCGCGAATAGGAAAAATATTTAACTACGTAATGTCACGCATTGGAAAATAACAGAAAAACCGGGGAAAAAAAATATTTCAGAATTTGGTATCGATTTCTTTTTATTTAAGGTTTTATTTATATCATTTTATACAATTACTTATATTATAACATAAAAATGTTTTCTCTGTATATTACAAAACATGTATTATATATACAATACATATTATAAAATATGCATGATAATAATTAGAACGTGATATTGACATAGATGTTCTTTCTATAAAAATATGTATGTGTATAAATATTCAGCGGTATACATATAGTATAATATATATATAATAAAATAATATAAAAATTGTATTATTTATATATAAACGAAAATAACTTTTTATATATATACGTTGATATAACGAATATGTATTTATGACGATAATATTGTATATGAACGACTCTATATGAATATTAAAACAAAAACCATTACACATTGTCTTATAACAGATTCTTAAAAAAATAATTATCTGTCTGTAACTGTGTGTACAACAATGGACACTAATAAATGATAGTGTTCAAAAAAAATCGAAATTCTTAAATCTAGCTCTGTATAATAATGTGATGATACATTGAAAATTACCATATATGTAATTTTGTTATCATTTATTTACAAATAAACTGTTATAAATCCTGCTGAATGCATTATGACTATTATTATTTTGATAAACCATGATATTTTTCTGTATATATTATATGTATCAAAGAAGAGTTTTATTATGATAATTATTCTTTTTTGTGTTATAAAAACGTTGAAAAATTATATCAAAAAAAAGTAAGTTTGGGTTTTCTGGAAATTCCCAATATTATATAGTATATGTATATATTTTAAAAGAGTTTTTACCTGTATATATTAACTATATTTATTCAAATTTATATAAAAAATCAATTATTAATGTTAATTTATCAAAATTTAAGCTTTATATATATCGATCGCAATTGCTTTTTTGTTATTCATAACCATTTTTACATAATCGTATGTCAATAAAATACGCAATATTCTATGGTTATTCTGCACTTAACAATATTTTTTTTGTATATTTTAAAACAAATAATATTCTTATTAAAGATAGTTGGTAATTGATTAATTGAATGATCAAATAAAAATATTAAAAACAACATATATAGTTCATCATCAGTTATTTAAAATTAGTTCAAATATACCGAAATGTTTCTAAATATCAATAATAAATCAAATAGAATTTTATATGTAAATAGAATGTGTAAATAAAATAGTTCATTTATTATTATAATAATATTACATATTTTTATGGGTGTGCTTTTAAGCACATATAAGTCATATAAGATTTTTAAAAGATATATATTATATTTATTATTGTTTTAAAACACTAAACTCTAAATATTAACTTATAAAATACTTAATGTATTTTAGCAGTATGACTCAGGTTTATTATAGATAAAATTTTAATTGGCCAAATAAAAAAGGAAATATATTATTGTAATAAATGATTTCAGATTCAATTGGATTTCTATTTGGCGATTTTAGAGGTATTTTTATTAGAATATAACATTAAGGATGACAGTATTTGGACAACGTGTATAAAACATCAACTAATGATGTTTCACCTAAAATTATTTTACAGCTTCATAAATAACTAATTTATAGATAAAAGTTAATGCAAATTATTTATGTGTACAAAAAATATCTTAATTTTTCTTTATACAGAACAAAGGCGGAGATACTTCTAAATACATTGCTTGAAATGAAAATATATAATGAATATGTATCCTATATTTAACCTTGATTATATTCTCAACATAACCTAACGAAAAAAAAAAAAATTAATTACCACAAAATAAAATGAAAAAATTGTACAAAAAAATAATAATTAAACAATAGGTGTAAGTATCGCTATATATATATATGTATATATAAATAAAAAAATATAACTCTTTTTAGTTTTACAAAGGTAATCTAAAGGTAAATTATTTCTATTAATTTATTTTTTGAAATAAAAAAAAAAAAAACAACTATTTAGTATTTACCTATATTGAGGTTGTCAAACAACTTTTTTCTTTTTTTTTTTTTCATTTTATATTTTAATAACAAATTTGTGGTATTATAATAAAATTAAATGAATTTTTTAATTTTCATTTGAATATTGAATGTGGTATATACACACTGAAAAAAATAAAAATATTTTTTATTTGTATTTGACTGTTTTTTTTTTGTACTATTTTATTTTTAATATATCTACTAAATTGTTTTGTTACTTTTTTTTTTATTTAGATAATAGAGCGATGATGATAAAATAAAATGATGCGATGATGATATTCTATTTATATATATTTTTTTTGTGTACACGTCGTATACATATTATAAATGCAAATTCATTATTGTTCAACAAAAAATTTTCCTATATAACTATATATATAATTAATTTTTGCAAATTGTATATTTACTAATGGGGAATATACGGCGTGCAATGAAATGAGATAAATAAATGTATATAATCAAATATTTTATTATTTTGTATTTTAATTTAATTTGTATATGTACTATAATAAATCAATACTATAGAATAAACGTTTATAGATTTAAAGAACTAATTTCGCCATTGTATTGCTCTATTGTATATGCAGTTTAATTGTTTAAGAACGATTTGAAGAAAAACGTTTTGACACTGAATAAAAATATCTTGAAAATAAAATGTTCAAATTTTAATGATTAAGGATAAAAAATTATTCTTTATGTATATAAGAAGTTCACTGCGGTATCATATAATTATTGTTTTTCAATGTGATAATTAGAACCGGTAATTGATCAAACACTTGGAAAAATATAGATAACCAACACGAAAAAAACTTCACATGTCTTCACGGAAAACTTAATCAGAATTTTGAGTTTTGGTGTTTCATCAACCCAGAGTCCTTATATAGAATTTTAGGAATCTTTCTAATGATGATACTTTCGATATATGATGTTATATTGAATTTTAGTCATGATTAACAAAAATGAAATTGAAAATCTATATAAATAAATTGTTAATACCAAACGTGAATTTATTACCACAAATGAAATAACTTGGCATGCAGACAATTTTTTTTTGTCGTGAATTACATACAAAATAAATATATGCATATTATTATTAGCATTTGCTTTGCGGTGAAATCAAACAAATAAAAAAGAAATAGAAAATTTCCAAAAGTACAATTATACAATTATTGAATTATTGCAGAAAAATAAGTTTAATAAATTTTAAATGTAAAAAGAAGACGAGTGGCGACGTCATCTAATATAAAATAATTTAAAAAAAATATATATATATATCACTATATGGGCAATTTTTAAATATAGTATAAATACATTTTTTTTCTATATATTTTCAACTTGCGTGTGTGGTTTTTTTTTTTAATTTTTTGCAACAAGATTATTATTATTATTGATGATGAAAATAAAAAAGTATTACATGTTGAACGTATTTATTTTATTACTTTTTTTTTGTACTATATATTTTTATCAATATGTATACAGAAATTATAATTTATAGGTTTATTTATATAAAAAAAAATATTTTTCATTACGGTTATATACACTCTTATGCACTGTTATTCATTTAATGTGTGTATTACACATATATAATATAGAAAAATATTTCATGCATTTAATAATAAATATGTATATAATACCAAACAGCAGCAGCCCCAGGTTTATACATATTACATTTATATATATATATCTAACATATAGAGGAGATGTAATTTTAGCACTTTTGTATATATGCAACAACAGCTCTCTAATGTAAATATCATCATTATTATTTATATATACATATATATATTTATGTGATAGATTAAGATAAGTACAATTTTCTATATATAATCTTTTTGTATATGAACACAATATATTAAAAAAAATATTAACATATTACAAATGAGAATAAAATTAAAAAAAAAAATTAAAAGCAGATTAAATACTGAATATACAGACTTTTATTCTGATGAATCTGTTTTTTCTTTTGGTTTATAAAATTATTATTCATATGTGTTATAAATAATCATATAATAATGCATTCTTTCATTTCATTCATATGTTTTTTTCTATAATTTTTGGTTTCAATAATTTCATAAAACCAAAATTACATGGTATATATTTACTTAAGTATAATTCCATTGAAAATTTACCACCATCATATAAAATAAAAAATTAAATAAATATTGAATGTGTATTTTTCTTGTAATAAAAACGATATATAAATTATGTATTATATATAGTAAATGAACAACAACAAATAAAAGTCATTGAACTACATTTGACCTAGATTTTCTTAAAATATATATTATTATTTTTAAAGTTATTAAAGAGATTATAAAAGTATCATTTTATTTTATTTTTAGTATCCCATTATAATGAGTTTATATTAATTATATTTTTTTGTAATGTTATATATGCAAACATTATAAAAAACAAAAAATGTGATGTGTATAATTAAAATTTCACTTTCTATAAGGTGTAAGTCGCCGCCACCGCGTATATTTATTTTTATTTTTTTTTTTTTTTTTTTGAAGAAATAAAAATTTAAATATTTTACATTTATAAAGAAATAAATCATTTATAAAAAAAAAAAAAAGAAAAAGAAATGTGTAATATATAGATAGATATATAGAGGACAGAGGCAATAAAAAGAAATATGTTGCAGTGGTGCTGTTGTTGTAATAAAATGTTGTTGTAAGGCTTATATATAAATGTAAAGAAAAGTGAAACTACAAAAATAAAGATATTCAAAAAAAAAAAAATATGTAAAAATGTAAAAAAAAAAAAAATATTTCAAAACAATTTAAAAATAAAGTTATTAGTATAATAAAAAATAAAAAAAAATATGCGTCTAAAAACACTCACTTTTCAGAAAAAACAAAATTTTTTTTTTTCTATTTTAAATGGATTATAATATAAAAACAAAGAAATAATAACACTATACAATAAATATTTAACAAATGTGTATATATGTAACTAACTGAATATTTTTTATTGTATATATATATATATATATATATATATATTCGTCAACAACAAACGTGTAATTTGAAGGAAAAAATATAATATGTTATTTCCTAATCACTAAACACAATTTATATATTATATTCATATATAATAATAATATAACCGCAGTCGTAAAACAAATGATATATAGAATTAATAAAAAATCATTATTATAAGCACAAAATTACAACACAACACAATACTCCATAATATAATAATATTCTTTTTGTGTGTGTTTTTTTTTTAATTTTTTCGTTTATAAATTTATTTTTTTCTTTATTTTAACATTAATTTATATTCTATTTATTGTATTTTTTTTTTTATAAATATTTATTTCACTTAACTATAAATATATATCTTAATATTCAAATAACATATTCAAAAGAAAAACCAAAAAAAAAAAAATAAATAAACACGATATTTATTATTCGCAGTTATCAAAGTGCAAAAGCTTAACGGAGACTGCGAAGAACTGAACTGAACGAACAATATTAAATTAAATTAATATATATATTAAAGCTAATAATAATATATGTATATATACTTTTAAGACCTGTTGAATTTGCAATTATAATAATATACATGCATATACTACATATATTATTATATACGACTGACTATTTATTTATATAGTTATATTTTAAATTCAAATATATAATATACGTATATTAAAAAATAAATAATAATTTATAAATATATACGGACGGATTATATACGCGAGTACACGTACCAAGAGAATACACAATTTACAGACAATCAATTGAATTTTATTTTGTCCCCCCCAGAGACGGCGTAAAAATGGGCAGTAAATCATTATACTGTTAAAAAATCTATTTACAATATCAAATTAAACATATATTTTGTTTATGATGACTCGTGTATTTAAGTATTTTGATTGAAACCAAAATTTCAGAATAAAGGCAATTCCAGAACCAGAACATCAGAGATTCAGTATAGTATACTTAGGAATTAAGAATAATTCCGCGATCGTTGCAGATATGTTTAATTTCGATTATGTATTTTCTGATGTGATTTAAAATAAAACCAGTTGGAAAATAAAAATTCTTTAATAACAAAAATCATTTATAATAATCTTTACAATTGCAACAGAATTTTATAGTTATTAGTATATCTATAAAATTCTATAAGTATAATTTTAAACTCTATATATTATATAATAGTTGTCATCAAATCATTTTTATATAGGAAAATAAATAATCGTAAATATATATAGTAATATCTGGGAAATTGCAACATGTTCATGCAATTATATGTAAAGTTTATTATACCTCTACCAGATATAAAATTAAAAAAAAAAAATTTTAAATTCTTAAAAAATAAATGTGTCTTATCATATTTATTATATTTTATTATTTACAACGAAATACGTTTTTTATTGCTGATATATATATAATAAAAACAACGTCAATGAATTTTATTATTTTCATTTTTCAGTATTTTTAAAATATTTCAATCGACATAAACAAAATTAAATATATACACAACAAAACACTATATATACACACATCCAACAACTACTTTTGCTATATATCTAAAATATAAAAATCATTAGTTTAAATCTCATCAAAAAGCAAAAATAATAAGTAAATCATTTTGTGTTATAGCACTGTTTATATATATATAGTAGATGTTGTTTGTATATATATATATAAATATAGATATAGCAACAATAAGTTTTTGCCTCCTCCTGGCTACATTGGTACCGACTGGTACAACTCATATTCCATTTCCATTCATTCAAATATATATGTATATATAGAGATTATCATATGAAAACTCTAATACAAAAACAATATACTTTATATATTATTTTATTTGTTGTTAAAATAAAAACGTGATTACAATATACAGGGTGTTTTTATCATCATTATACCACGTATATAATGATCAATAATGAAATGAATATCACATATAATTGATATTTGTTAATCAGATGAATATGTTTTTTTTTTTTTTTGGTAATTATTTAAAATAAATGTTTTAATAAAAAAACATTTTAAAGCTGGAACAATTATGGACATTAATAATATATTATATAAATATAAACCTAATTATAGAATAAAATATTACAATGTGTTATGCTGGTGTTCATATCAACAGGTTTTTTTTTAAGTAATGGTACTATGGAATCGATCATAAAATATTCACATGTTAAATTTATCAGCTTCAATTTGAACTGTAAATATTATAAGGGTATCTTAAGTTTAAGTTAAGTTATATACCATATACATAATACAATGCACTTTTTTTTTAAGATAAGGGGATAATCATATTTTATTTATATTAAAAAATATATTGAAAGTGCTATTATAAATGGATTTTTCAAATTTAGTTGCTACCCTGCGAATGTTCTTTTATAAAATATTTATTCAAAACATATAAAGAATTTTCTTTAAATATAGATAAGAAAATTTCCTATTTAGTTATTTATACAATCACCGTTCTATTTTCGGGAACTCGGTAAATTTTCATACTCCTTTCCATATCAAAAATTTGAGGAAAACTATATATAGAGATGATATAGTTTTTTAAAAGAAGTTTGATTTTCTAATGAAAAAAATTTAAAAACTATTATCAATTGTTTTATACAGTTATTATTCTAATCATTTGATTAATAAAAGTTTATTGTTAGTATTACCTGTATACAACTATATTTATATATATATAAAGTTTTTCCTATTCAAACTGAAAATTCTATACATTGAAATGACTCAAACTATATGTAACCATGTAACTAAAAAGTAAATAAAACATGTTATAGGACGACAATCATACAAATAGATAGTGATGCTGTATTTGATGTTGATGTTATATTAAGAGAATATATATATAAGATAACGATATGATGACGATCGTTTTATATATGTATTATAAAAAAAAAAATTTACAACACACATTGAAATGATGCGAAGTTGAATTGAAATAAAATATAATAATAATGTGTCATACTTTGATCTCTAACAACTAACGACAACAATCAACTTTTTAACATAACATATATTCTATATATTATAATATATAATAAACAAAACAACAAACTATAGATACGACGATCATTTGATCAATGTATTCGGCGTATATTACTATATGTTCGTTGGTTATATATTGACGGTATATATGTTATTATTTTGTAAATATTTAATTCATCTATATAAGAAGATATAAAAAAAAAATTAATATTAAAAATAAAAAAAAAAAAAAAATTACGATTATGAAAGGTGTTTTATAACTTTTTTTTTTTTTTGTAAATGTACATATTAGATTTTTTTTCTTCTTCTTTATTCTTATTTTAATTAGCTTTTCTTATAACAAGAAGATTGTATGATGATAAATACATTTTTGGTTTTGTTTGCTCTTATACGAAAAATAAATAATATGCAAAAATTTATATTGTACATTATAATATTATTGTGTTGTGTTTAATTTTTATAAGATAAACACGCAAAAAGAGTTATTATAATAGAACGAACATGAAATGCGAAAAAAATATGAAATTTGATGATGAAAATTTAAATTATTATAATATGGAATTTTTGTTGTTGATGGACACAAAATTTTATATGAATAAATTTTTGTTTATATTTTTTTATTATCAATCGAAATATATATTCATAAAATTTATTTTTATCATATATATAGTGTATTGATAACAAGGTTATATATTTTATTGTGTGGTTTTGTTTGGTTAATTTTTTTTTTCTGGAGGATTAAATATGGATATGTGTGTTATTGATTAATGAATCTGAATTGTACCGGTTTTTGTTTTTATTCTCCCATTACGAATACACAAACAGAAAAAAATATTTAATTAATTGTATTGATCATTCAAATGAAATCATTAAAAATATATTTACTGCGACCCACGAGATCTAGAATTAAAAATATAAATTACCCAACATTTGATTTTTTACTGCTGTTTTTAAATTCGTGTGTTAAGGGTTACGGGAAATTAAATGTTATGAATTTCACTCTTAATAAATATAGGATTAGATCAATTCAATGATATATATTTTTTCTGTTAATTTAATTTATGCGAAAAAAACTTAACTATACAAAATTTCTTAATTATATATTATATTCAACACAATATTTTTGAACACGTCTTCGTTTTAAATACCATATACCATATACAAATTATATATCTAATAAATATATATATATAGAAATATATGCACATATACAAATAAATAAAAAAAACCACAATATTTTAAAAGATATTGATGGTTTCTATATACCTATATATTATAAATTATTTATTTAAATCCATACATATCATATGCGATTCAATTAAATGATTTTCTATTATATATATATATACTTCATTTAAGAATAAATCAAAAGGTCATATGGATATAAAAACTAGGTCAAATTTTAATAAATTTTAATGTATATATATATATAGATATAAATAGATTATTTTATTTAATATAATTTAATTTATAACTTAAATAAATTTGTTAGTGAATTTTAATTTATAATAAATTGACTTGATTGTATATATGAATTTAGAAATTAGAATAAAATGATGACGATCATAAATATAAAGTGTACATGTAAATTAAGGTGACTATATTATCTATTAAACTTAACAGATTACATTTTACTCTGTTGCTATAAAAAGTTATATGCCATTGAAAGTTGAGCTTATCGTATAAAGTTTACTGTAAAATTGTCCAATGGATAAAAGCTATAAGAAATCACGATTTTTATCAGAAAAACAATGAAAATCGAGATCCTCATCTGCAGCAATTAATATTATTTATAAAATAAAATCAATCCATATATTTTATTAATTGTGTTTTGCAGATGAAAAGGAGCTTAGATTTGTTCAAAAAGAAAAAAAAATAAACAATTAAAATTCATGTATTATATTTATGCATATATAATGTTGTAATAATCCATTTATTAAATATATAATTTTTTTTGTTATATTCATTATCTCGCAATATTATAATATATATATTTTAGAAATATTCAAGGTTTATTTCCGCAGTTTTAAAAACAGAGACTATAAAATATATAGTAATGTATCATCGCGTACGCGTACGTACGTATAATATCATCATTATATTATTGTGATAAAATATTTAAAATGATAATAATGGCAATGAATATCAATTTTCTTAAATAAATAAAACATTATTTTATTTATAAGTATATTTATTGTCTATATATAAAAATAAATATATACTGATTTTATGTACTATATGATTTATGATTTTTTTTTGTTTCTGTATGATAAATATATACAATAAAGTTTTGCTTTTATTGGCAATTCCTTTTCATCTATATACATATATAAACAATTATATGATGTATCAATTTTAAAACGTTTATATATATTTATAACAAAGGGTATAATATATATTTATTGTTTAAAATTAAATATAGGCAATACAATTTTATATTGATGGATTTTTTCTTGTATTATTTCAATTAACTCTATATTATAATCTCTGGAATAATTTTTTTTTTGTGTAATTATAATAATTATATAAAATAATAAGATACATTACCTTGCAATTGACAATATACTTTTTTTTTTAAATATTTAGATTAATATAATAACTCAGATAATTGATTCATTATATACGTTTATTGAAAATATTTTTTCTAATCAATAATCTTTTAATTAACTTTGAGATTAACACTAAAACAAATGTTGCGATAAAAATGTTTTGGGAAAGAAATGATTTACGTGTTAATAAAAAAATATATACCTTTATAATATTAAATAACTTTTTCATTATAGCACTAAAATCAAAATTTAGTCGTTTAAATAAAATTAAAAAACTTATAATAGTGAATAATGAAATTCTTTAATTTAAATATGACGAATGAATGCGGGAACTTGCACAAATTCATATCCATTTGTATCCATTTGTGCGGACAATTGTTTTATATTTTATATAAAGATTATATTTATATAATTAAATATTCACAATAAGTAAAAATAAATGTAATTTTCTTGTAAAATAAAAAATTAAATTACATAGTATAAATTTAATTATAAATTACAATTTATAAATTACATATTATAATAATAATAATTTAAATATATAGTAAAAATAAACAAAACAAAACAAAAAAAACACAATAGAACAATGCAGTGTTAAATTACACATATTATGTATATTGCATTTTTAATCTATTATATTTAAACAAAAAAAAAACGTTAATTTAATTTTTTTTTGTTTTATTGATCAATGTATTCAACATTTTTATAATAATATATATAATTTCTTGTTAGTTAATATAACGATTTATCTTTGGAAAAACAATCTGTATAATGTTTTTAAAAGATAATATTGCATTATACAGATTCACACTTCTTTTCTCCATTATCCATTATCCATTATAAAGGCATATACAAACTTTCATTATAATTTTTATGTTAATTTATATTATATTCATTTCTTTTTTGATTGAATTTCTGTTTAAAAAAAAAATTATGTATTAATTATATATTTAACATTATGAATATAAGATTATATATATTCATTATGTTTGTGATGTTTAAAAAAAATTAATTATCTGTACTCTAGTATACAGGAGCGATTATTTTGTTCATTTAATAAAAATTTTTTTTTACAGATTATAGATATTTTTAAACATAAAACATATTAAATTTGTATCATAACAGAAAAAAATAAATACTCAAGCTGTTAATTATATATATATACAGAATAATAAGATTTTCAATCGTAAAATTATAGGTCATTAGCATTTTATATATATCTATTTATATATATATATATATACAATTAAGTATATATGTATGTATATAGAATATATAAAAATTTATTTTATTGTATGTAAAAAAAAATTGGTATTTAGAATCTATCAATTAGCAAGTATTTTATTTTATATATATATGATGTGTATAATATAAATTTGTAATTAACCTCATATATAGTATATAAATTGATGAAGGCCATATAAAATGCAATTGTTGGAAAAAAAAACCTATATCATGAGTTTTTTTTTCTTTTTATCAATTTTTTCTTCATTTATGCGTGTAATTTGTAATATAATGAAATTAATTTTAATCTTATTTATTTAAATGAATATAAAAAATACACATATAAGGATTTACGAACGTTAAAGTGTGGAATAAACGAAAAAAAATAAATATACATAATCAATTCTTATTTAAAAAAATTAGATTTATTATTCTAGATGAAGGTCTATTTAATTTTTTTTTTTAAATGGATTATCTCGAAAAATTCTAATAGTAAACGTAATATTATGAGAATTATATTTTATGAACTTTTCAAATATCACGAATCAATAATTGACAGATGATATATTACCAAATATTATATTATTTTGCTGATGATCATTTTCATTTAAATACACGTACATCGTAGTGAGTGACCCTTATTTTTTTTAATATTTTATATTAATAACAAATATTTATGTTTTAAAATGTAAATAAAAGTACATTTCGTGAATATATCGATAAATATTGTATCAAAATATATATACAGATATAGTGGACAATTTAGAAATATATACAAATACATAATATAGTGAGATGTATATTATTATATATGTTTATGTTATTAAAATCAATATTATTGTTAACATTAAAAATTTATTATCAAGGTAAAATAATATTTAATATATATTATGTTGAAAAAAATAAAAACCAATAATAAACATTGACAATGAATAAATATATACATAATATATATAAAAATGAAGATTATTATATCATTGATCGCAGATAGAGATGATGACAATCGTATTTTAATTTAATTTTTTTTTTTGGTTATATTATGAAATAATCAAAAACAAATTTTATCATTTATATGCAGATATAGATAAGAAACATTGTTCCGTCAGCGTAATTAATTAATTTTTAATCAATATGCGTACTTTTATGGACAGTGAAAGTTTTAAAGATCCAAAGTTGTAACAAATCAAAATCAAAAAAATTATAATGTCAAAACAAAATTAAAACTATAATTTTTGATTGTTTCATGGTTAAAATATTTGTCCAATGTTGGATGTCTTTTGTAATAATATACCCTTCAAATAGAAGAAAATTTACATTATTTATAGAACAGGAAATTTTAAAGAACACGCAATATACGACCGTTGTTATACAAGAATTTAATATTTTCTATATAACTTTCGTTATTATATATGTTTTAATTTTTGTACAGGAATTAAATCGTATCTAATTATCTTTATATTAAATACTTAAAATACTTCAATTCGAATAAATGTAACATGTCATATCTATAATTTAAATAAATATGTAACATGTCATATAGAAAAAAAAACTGAAATTAATTCGCAAAAATATTAAATAAAAAAAAAACCAACAATTCATATATTCATATGAATAATATAAAAATACAACTTTTTGATTAATTTTAACAAACTCTATTTATGCAATTTGAAAACAAAAAAAAACGCCCACACTTTTATTTATATATATATATAATACTTTTCCATGAATTAAATTGCGGATTATCTTTTAAAAATAAAATTTTTAAATTATTTGTTTAACCAAAAAAAAAAAAAATGTTTCTAAATTATTATACATATAGAATACAGAGGACAATCAACTTTATTTATATTAATATATATATATTAAAAACAAAAAATTATATTTTTCAAATAGAAAAATATTATGTATATTGATGAAAATTATATTTATAAAAACATTGTTAAATATATATTTTTTTTTATTTTGTTTTAAAATATTAATATACGTGTACCTACTAAAAACCAAACTAACTAAAACTATATGCTATAAGCTATATTTGGTTTAATTATTTTTAAATTTTTATGCATATATATATAATATACTGTATTTGTTTTATCTTTGCTGAATTGCAGATTTTATTTAATATACGTAATGGTAATAATAATAATAAAAAAAAAGATGACAAATAATACAAATATATATAAAATTCAGTATATTTGGTAAATGAAGGTATTTTATTTTAATTTTTTTTTTTTTAAGTTTACATTTTGAATATATATTGTGCGGTTTATGTAATATTTACAAAATTATATATGCAAGAATGAATAAATACAGTTGAATCATCTAATAAAACAAATAAAATTAATCCCGCAGCAGGAAAACTATGATAAAACACAATCAAAATAAAATACGTTGGTAATCGTACCGCGGCTGGCTAATCACAAAATAATTACCAGAAAATTTCGGACGTCAATCGTTTATAGTTTATATACCATTTATACTCACAGAATTATTATTAACTTTTAAAGTGAATTTCTTAATTTTGATATTCTTAAATTTTAATAACTTTAGTTCTATTATATATGCAAAAATATAATAATTATATATCTGACGTATAACTTCACTGTATTTTAAGAAAAAAAAAAGTATATATACATTTTTATGCATAAAAAAATAAATAATTTATACAAAATAAGAAAAAACAAAAAACTAAAGTTAAACTATAATCCAACAATAATATATATTATATAAAAGTCCAATGACATTTAAATTATATACACAAAAACATGTTTGTTAAATTATATTATATTATATTACATATACGTATATATTATATGAATTTTGGCATTGATTTTATTTTTTTCTTTTATTAATTTAAAAATTTTTTTTTTTTAAGATTCATAAAATAAAATAAATTTATAATTGTGTACCACGTGATTAAAAATTTAAAAAAAACTGCAACAACAATCCAAAATAGAGTTCTTATTATTAAATGTTTCTTCAAAGCATTTCTTCTTCATACACATGTACGTATAATAAATTATAGCAACGTCTTTATTTTAAATTTGAATATGTATATTATTATATATATTTTGTGTTACGGTAATATTATTTTATATGATGATCATCATATAATATACAAAAAGATATATAAATTGTTATAATTTGTTTGTCACGGTATCTACATTCAAATTTTTTTTATATAATCTACCTGTGCAGAATTTGCAATATTCAATTAACATTTTGTCTGTTTGGAACAAACAATTTTACGTTATAAATGCGGAATAGCAATAAAGGTATTCGATCTATATCCATTATTGATTTGCATATAAAAGAAAATCAGAGTCATACAATTGAAATCTGAATACTGTGATATAAAGAACCGCGTGTTAAAAATTTTCATTGTTTTCAAAACAATTATAGAACGCAGTCCAAATTTTGTTATATCAAATTAATTAATTAATGTTAAATAATTTACAGAGGGAGGAAGAGATTTTAAAATTAATTATCAATATTATTTATACTTTTTTTTTTCAATTCATTTTATTATACAGAATCATCTAACGTTTTTTCATACGAAATTAAAATGATAGTTTTAATAAAAATTATACATAGCATTTAAAAAAAAAACTTAAATAAAATCATGATATTCATCTATAAGATATAAAAATATATAATTATTATAAAATAATATCATCAGGGAAGGGATTTATTTTATAATAATATATCTACGGTTGAATATTTATTTAGTTATTTTTTTTATTAATAAATTATTAAATGAATGTCTATATATAAAAAATATTATATTTTAAATAATTTATATATAAATAGTGATACGTACGTACAATAATAACTATAATATATATTTGCTTTATTTACAACAATGAATATACGTACGGACGTATAAAAATATATGATAATGATTTAAATATTATAAATATAATACTAACAAACAAACATCTGCGAATATATATGTGATGGTTGATAAGAATTCATATAAAGTATGAAAATACAAATTAATTAAATTAAATATGAAATTACACATGTATTAACAACATGAAACTATATAAAAAAACATTTGCTGTAAGATGAATTACTATATTGTGATATATTTTTTTTTTAAATATGGAATAACGAGATTAAATATAAAAAATGTTATTATTTTAAAATATGTAAATATGTGATTTTATATATATAATATTTTGTCATTGGCATTTTTTTTTTAATATTTATATTTATACATTTTTATCTATATAAATAATGAATAATAATTATAATGTTACAAAATATTTGAAATTAATACAAACTTATCTGCTTGCTGAATTTCGTAGCAAAATGTTTTGCGTATATTTATATAAAATGTTCAACAATGTAAGGAATAAATATAGAAATATATGGGCGAGGAAACAATGGTTTTTTTTTTTTTTGTATTATTCCTTTTGGAAGAAACTCCTCTATTTTTCTGAATATGTAAACGTGTGTCTTCATATATGGTATTGTATATATATTGATAATAATTTGTGTAACTTTATATATGACATATGAATATATGCGATTGTTCTGTCGCTTTAAAAAGCAGACACAATTAAAAAAACGTACTTATACATTATCAAAAAAATAAAAAAATGTACAAATGATTGTGCATATTTTTCAATTATATTGCAATTTTTCTAATTAAAATATTATTTCTATAAAATTAATCGATAAAAAAGAGGAATTATAATGTATGCAAAACAAAACTGAAAACATATAACATCACATAAAAATATATTTCCATTTTTTTACATATATCATTTATTGTGCATGAAAAAAAAATACTTCAAGGATAATTAAAAAAAAAATCTATTTATTCCGCATATTATAATTACAATATACATTATTTTTTTATTATATTTTGTAATTTATATATAATAAACATTTATATTATAAAAATAAGATTGAATTGGTTGAACATTCAATTTTATTTTTTACAATTCATATTAATAATAAAATAATAATATATAATGAATTGAATAAACAAAATAAAATCTTTTATTTTTATTATTATGAAATAAAAATTAAAATAAATAAACGCGTATAATAAAAAAATCAATATTTTGTAAGATGTATAAAAAAACCTGTTTATAAAAGATTTATTCTAAATATATAAATTATTGTACGTCAATTACAAATTTATTACTTTTTTTTTAGTTTTATGCAGGTATGATATCTTTTTAAAAATATATTATGTACAATTATTGTACATACAAAATATAAATTCTTCAAAAAAAAAAAGACGTACTGAAAAATATTTGTGAGAGTTAAATTTTAAAGGTATATTAGTATTTCAAAATAATGTATATAAATTAATAATATGTGTAAAATATATACTTGGTAGGTCAACACCTATAGAAGGACTCAAATACTAACGTGGTTGCAACCCCGAAAACAATGGTTTAATTGATCACTCAACCAACTTCTCATAAAATTTTACCTTTTAAAAGTAGGATTAGAAAAATGTCACGATACAAATGATTTCCCAGTTTTCATTAGATATCTCCAGATCTAGATCTAAGATATCTGTATAATAATCCCTTGGATATGAAAGCTCTGAACATTCATGGTAAGAAGTATACATTTATAATTCAATACAAAACGATATACAATAATCTATAATTCAGAGAAGAATATATTGAAAACAAGAAAAATTATATGACGGAATTTTTTCTGAATATATATTTTTATAATAATAATAATATTTATTTTTCTAAAAATAAAAAAAAAATACTTAAAAAAAAATAACAATTTCAATATATTTATTTTATTTACATTATATTCGCATCTTCAAATTTATAATAAATCAAAAAAAAAACAAAACGACACGAAATATGTATATATAATATAGCATTGATTCAATATTAATTAAAAAACACAACCGCAATTTCAATGTAATGATTTAGAATATGGATTTAATAAACAAAATTAGCATCTATTATATAATAATATATATATATATATATAATTAATAATTTTTGTCTTTGAACTTCGTATTTAAATCTTATATATATACGAAACAAATCAATTCATAGAAAATCTTTTGCAAAAAAAAAACAAACAAAATTATTACGTATTTTATTTATTTATTCATTTTAGTATAAAATAAAAACAAATCTCATATGTTTTTATTTAGTATATATATATTTATCATATCAATTCAAGATTAAAATTTAAATTGCTGATGAGTATATATATTTAATTTATAAATATATATGGAGTGTTGGAAAATCCCAAATTATATTTTTTGTGAAAAAAAAAATCGAAAATGTGTTAAAAAAAAGAAGATATATAATTCTTGTTTGTATAAAACCAAACAAAAATTTTGTAATGGAAAATAATGAACAAAAATTCTAAAAACATTCATATTTTGATAATTGTCAAAATTTATTCATATAAATTATTAAATAATAATGTTTTAGTAATACAAAAATTAATTTTATCACAAAATGAAAAATGTATATACATATTATTATAGATATGAAAATAATCAGTTGAGTTTTTCATAGAATTTTATAAACAAAATGTTTTTTTATTGTCGATTTGTATTATTATCATATACACCGAACGACTTAGAAAGAGTCGGGCGCAATAGAATTTTGGCATTTGCGGTCATTAATATTGCAATTATTTATTAATTTTTTAATTTATTAATCTATTATTAATTTATTAATTTATTAATCTTTTTATGTAGTTTACAGTCAAACAATAATTATATATATTATTAAAATCGTAAAATATATCGCTGGATTTATTATTAAGGTATGAAATGAACCTCAATTAATAGCAAATTCATTAATTTCGTTAATCCTTCTCGACGGCATCATAGATTTATATAATTTGTGTATGTAAAAATCTAAAAATTTTCATCTAATTCATTCTATTTTTATTCTATCTGGTAATTCTTTCTAAGGCGCTGGGTGTATAATATATGATAAACAATTGCATTGATTATGTATATTTTTTATAAATTCAACTCTTTATATATATAAATTACAAATGTATATTAATATGTTGTAATTTGATTAAAGAGTATTTGTTGTATAATTATTATATTCATAGATATAAGGGCCCTTATTTAAGTCATCATTAAATAAATTAAGAATAATTTATGTAAAGTTATCTATCAATTTATGTATATAGTATATTATGTGAAAGCTAGAATATATATACAATTATATATTTATATATATATCATGTAAATATACATATGTAATTTTAGTTCTTTATTTCAACTTCCTGTAATTTTTACGATTAGAACATAAAAAATAATACAATATATATATACATTTTATTTTTATTTATATGTAAATATTATTGATGCACATTATCAAATTTGTTTCAATATATTATATTTAAATATATATATTTATTTTATATATTCATGTAATATGTTAAGCGCAGAGTGATATATCGTGTTTTGTATAAATAATGATATATATATAAGTTTCAGTATTATATCATATCATTATTTATATATATATATTTGTATATAAATGATAACGTATTATCAATTATAAATATATATGTGTCGGATTTATGGGGACTACTCTAACTGGTACAATAAAATGTATATTATTATAATCATTTATTTTTGAATATAAATATATATATATATATATATATATATATATCACGTATATATAAATGATTCGCGCGAGTTTCTATATATTAAATTAATTTTAAAAAAGGAAATTCTAAATTATATAGTAATTACTCTATATGTAAATTATAACAATATAAATAGCAGCTATATATGAAAGGTAAACAAAATTATTTATTGGTGTGATAGTGATACAATAATCGAAGACGTTTTATCATTTTCATGTTGAGTTTTTTTCCTAATTTGTATTAATAAACATAATAAATCATATAGTCATATAAAAATGGATTTATATTACAACTTTTATAAATCTATAATAATCCACACATATAAGCTTTTAATAATAAATTATATAATAATTAAAAGTCAATATGCAACATATATATTTTTCGCTTATTTATTGATTCAATTGCAAAATAATTTTAGTAAATATATAATTATATGTATATATATATTGAAAAATTTCACTTTCTTTATACTGCATATATGTATATAAAATATATTTTTCATCGTTTTTCTATATTTTTTAACTATTATATCTGTGCTCTATAAATATATTCATATATATATAAATATATTTATATTGAAAGGTATATATTCATTTATATGTATCCATATATAATAATAATAAGATTACAATTAATTGTATATATATATATATGTATAACTGTTAATTTATTTATTATTACATATTGCTAGAGTTTTTTTTAAATTAATTTATAAATAATTATATTTTTTTATATATATATATATATATAATTAAAACTATAAACTATATATTAAATATAAAAAAAAAACAAAACCATATTATGTTATGAATTACAAAATGCATTTTTAGTGAAATGTTTTGTGTAAGAATTATAATGAGAAAATATATATAATGCGGCATATTTATAATATTAATTATTTTTATAAATTTGTACAATTGAAATTAATATTGTAATTTTTGTTTTTTTTTTTTTTGTAAAATATATATGCGATTTTGTAATTTAATTATATTTTCTAAATTCGATACGGGAATATTATGAAATGTATTTGAAATTCCGAATAAAATATAAGACAAAAAATCAATCAATATAGGATTAATAAATATGCTTATGTGGACATGGTGTAAATATATCAAAACAGGCAATCCTTTTTCGATATAATAAAATGGATTCTTTTCTTAGTTATTTGCCAAGCAATTGATTGATTCAATTGACTTCAAATTGATTTCTTTCCTAGAATTAATTGAAAATGTATAACGCATTTGAATCCTAACGGAATATATTTCTTTTTGAATCACAATCAAGAACAAAAGAATTCGAAATATGTGATCAGAGTCAATACTATTTTGTATGATTTTCATTTATTAAAATCATTAAAGTCATTTATTAAAACTTTGTAGTAAACAAATGTGTATAACATTTTAAATGTCCCATAAATTACAGAATATTAATAGCTTAGCATAAATATAAGATTAAATTTCTTTGGAAAAGAAGTACTATATGGATATTATCTTTCCCTGTTTGTAATCGCAGTTCAAAGAAATTGTTATCTCTTTATATATAAATATATATAATATTGTCTGTAATAGTATTCCAAAATTAGGCCCAAAAATATAGAATCCATCTTTACATTTATATAAAAACCGGCCACCACACAAACATTTTATAATAAATATATAATTATTTGAAGAAAAAAAAAACAACATATGCATCAGCTTCAGCATATGCAAAAGCACCGAACTAGAAGGTCATATACTATATAATAATAATAAGATATATACTACAATATTGCTACTATAATAAACAGGTTATTTTTATTTTTTTAATATAAGAAATATCTTTTAAGAACAAGAATCAAGAATTTTTAATATAAATAAATAATTGTATATTTATTTTATATTATAAATTTGTCATAAAAGGATATATGCGTTTGTTATGCGGTGAACATTTATTTGATATACCTATAATAATATGTGTAAATGAATAAAACAAATTTTAAGAATATTGAATTGCAGATCGGTTTATAGTTGCATTATATTAAATATTCGACACATATACACACACAAAATAATGCATTTTTTCTGTTAAAATTAGTGTAAGTATCTTTTAATAATAAAGTTACTAATAAATGTTTTTGTTGGAATTTATATGTTACATAATCTTTTATGATTCACGATTATATACTGGATATTTGTATATACATATAGTACAGTATACAATAATGTTATATGCAATTGAATGGAAAATTTGAATCTTTAAAAAATATTTATGATTATATCCATTAAAATATACTGGATTTCTATATATATATATATATATAAAAAACCAGTTGAATGTATATATCAGACATTACCAGCATTTTTTTTTTGAAATCTAATGATTTTTTAATAATTTATATTGTTAATATGTGTAATAATTAATAATTTAATTTATGATAAGAAATACAAAAAAATATATACAGAACTCTTAATTCTAAGATATATAATAATTATAATATAAAAAATATTGATTAAAATATGTAAATTTTAAAAATCCAAAACTTTTAATTATTAATTATTATTAATATATATGCAATCACAATTGCATTTATATTAAAAGTAAATATTTTACTCACTCAATTAATTATTATTGTTCGTTTCGTTTGTTGTATTTTTTTTTTTTGTTAAATTGCCAGCAAGTGTTTTTTTTCGCTATATTTTTTTAACTTTTATAAATCAATAATATATTTATTTGTTAACGTTTTTTTTTTGTTATTTATTTAATAATAATTATAATAAAAATAAAAGAAAATTATTTACTTTAACACAATATATATATAATTTCACTAAATAATACAATAATAAACATAGAAAGCAATTTATTTATTTTTTATTATTATTATTTTAACACAAAACACCACAATATATATTAAATGAATTCACCTTAACATATCGAAACGCAGTTTTTAAATAAATATATATTAAATACTAAAACAAAATAAAACCTCTCACTAATTCACTATATATGTATATATATCTATATATTTATTTATGCATAAAAATAAAAACTTGTTTTTTATATACATTTATTTCTATTATATTATTTTAGTTTACCGCTCCCTTCTTTTCTTCTTTAAAATAAAACATATTATTTGTTCTTTGTTTATTAAATTTTTTATTTAAAAATTAAGAAAATTAGTTTATTTATAATTATTATTGTATGTTTATAATTAAAAATTAATAATTTAATTTCAGGAAACCATATAAATCTGTAAAGATTGCATTGAACAAAAAAAATCGAATTTTTTTTATTACCTTTCGATGTGTTCGTGTGTGTGGTTCGTGCATTAGATAAAATTGTGAAATAAATTCCGCTGATGATGATTATTTTTGTTTTTGATGACAAAATCAATGCGACATAATTTTCTTAGTGCTTATAAGTATAACTACTTGCCATTCTTGTTCAATTTAATGATTACACTTTTTACAATATAATAATGTACATTTAAATTAATATTTAAAAAAAACTAATACAAACTAATTACAAATCACAATATTTAAATCCAATTGTGTTTTTCATAAATATATAATTTAATTAAAAATTGTTAAATTCTTGAAGAAATCTTGTGTAAAAATCATAATGAATATTTAAAACCCCCGGTGTTATTGTACGCCATTTAGATAAAGACCATTTTTTAATTGAAAAAAGGTCGTCATTTTTTATTTTGACAACTCAATCGGGTCAAAAACTCAACAAAAAAGAAAAACAAAATAAAAAATCTATAATTTTATTTTGCAAACAAGGAGTAGGAAAATAGTTATTTAAATTATTAATTGTATTAATTATATTATTAATAAAATAAAATGACTATAACCGAGGAAATAGATCTTCCATCGGATGAGCAATTAACGGTTCCAGAGTTAAAGCTATCCGGACCAGCATTACGAGCTGGAGCATTTCACATGGGAAAATACTGTGAAAATCAAAGTAATGTAAGTGAATTGAAATATTATTTTAATTGCGTTTGGTTTAAAATAATAATTAAATTACATTTTCAAAATAATTTACCGATTATTCTTTTATTAATACGGTTTTCGGTAATGATAATAGTATTTGTTATGTAACTAATTATGGTCCTTTTGAATATACATAACCTCAACTTGATAATGCAAGAAAGAAAAAAACATTTGTTTTTATCTTTTTCTTTTCTTTTTAGGAATTTATGCTTTGTCGTCAAGAATTAAATGATCCTCGAAAATGTTTAGAAGAAGGTAAAATATTAACTAATTGTGCTATGAAATTCTTTAGTATGGTTAAGAAATCATGCCGTGAAGAATTCTCACAATATGCTCGTTGTTTAGATCAAAGCAGTGGTGATTTACAATTTGCATAGTAAGTGTTTTTTGTGCTTTAATTATTCTAAATGTGATAATAATTTTATTATTTTTGTCACTTTTTCAGTTGTCGTAATACACAAGCAGTGTATGATAAATGCATTTTTGATAATCTTGGTATTGAACGTCCTGAATTTGGTTACTTTTGTAGAGCTAAGGTAAATGTTGCATTTTATTGTTGTATTTTAATTATTGATTAATGCATACTATAATGATGTTGTGTATGTTTTTCAGGTACATAAAACTGATAGACCACCATTACAACCAAGACCGAAAACCGTTTATGAAGATAGTACTCCTTCTTTGCCGGAAAATTATCCAAAGCCAAAAGCAAAATATGGTTCACGTTATTTATGGATGGATTAAATTGTGCAATAATGTTGCTTTTTTATGAGTATCAATTGGAATACTTCAGTTATTTTCCTGTATTTTCATGAAATTTACTGCAGTTAAGTAGTATAAAGAATTGTTAAGTAATATATTGATTTGTAAATGAAATAAATATGGTAATTACAAATAATACAAATGGATTTTTATTATTAACATCTAATTGTACGTACAAGTTTTTGGGTATGAGGTAATCGGCTGTCTTTAATAATCCTATTGAGGTTCGCAAACAGTGCCTTAAATAAAAACTTGTAGAGATTTATTTGTATATTTTAAAAATTATAATTAGTTTTGTTACGTTGATTCCTTTGCATCCAGCAAAATCAAATCAATTCCTTTTTAATCAAATTTTAATATATAAAAGTTTAGTTTATTATTAAATTAAAGTGTAAACAAATCATACAATATATTTGTTGTTGCTTTTATGTTTTGTTATTGTTTGTTTACACCTGTTATACGATTACAGTGCCAATTTTACTTGCAGCGAGTATATTGGAAATAATAATATAAAATATATATAGAATCAATCAACAATCATTTGGGTTTTTTTATCAACATAATATTTTTATTTACGTTAATTTCTTCAAGAAAAAAACTAGTCATTTATCTATTTTTTTAATTGTTTATAATCCATTTTGTTTCTAATTAATTACAAATTATTAAAAGTATTACAATATAATTTATTAATTAAAATTTATAATATGGCAAGTAAATCAATAAATAATACGTTGATTGAAAATATGCAACTACAATTAAATCGTTTAGTATCACAACTAAAAGATTTAGAGGAATGCAAGTAAGATTTGGATTTGGTTTTACTTTATTTTGTGCATGAATGATAAGAAATTGGCAGCATGCAATATATGTGATCTACAATTATCAGCAATATTGCTGGAAAATTTGTCTAAATTTTATGGATGAACAAAACATATTGTTTCTAAAGTATTTTATTTTTGATTTACATTGTAAAATTATAAATTGTTTTCAATACGATGTAATATTAAAACATATACAATAATATATGACTTTCTGAATGTATAATTTCATACTACACACAAATTTCTTAATGCATATAACCCCAAAACTCATAACGTTATCTATTCATAACATTCCAAAAATATTGGATTTGTATATATATCGAATAATTTGGTTTAATTTGTGATTATTCATTTTATTTAATTAGATCGGAGTTAACACCAGAAGAATATAATGAAATGAAATCGGAAACCAATGATCAAATTACAGAATTTACAGACATATTAGATCATATGAATAACAAGGATTTACCATTAAATGATGTATTAAATACTATGAGAACTGTAAGTATTTATTTATCCAATTTTTAATTTCGTTATAAGTGTGAACAATTCCATCAAAATAACATGCTTTTGATTCGCAAATATATGATTACAGACAATACAAAATGCTGTGAACGTAGCATTTAATACAAAAGATATGAAAAAGGTATTCGATGCTCAGAATTTAAATGCTTTAAAAACACAAGTGGAACAATCTAATCAAGCATACAAATTAAAAAAAATAACATTAGAAGAATGGGAAAGGGAAAAGGTAACATTTATTTTTTTTGTGTTTAATCTGAATATATCATAAATGATCATGATATTTTATGATATATATATATTTTATCAGTTAGTTCAAAGATCTATTAACTGAAACTTCGTATATTTCAAAATATTTCAATTTTCAATTTTTATTTGTTTTCAGACTGTATTACTAAAAGAACTTTATGATAAAGGTGAAATTTTAAGTGCTGACGATTTAACCTTTTTAAAAAAAAAAGTTGATGATTTATATAATCAGATAGAAAAGGTTAATGACGATTAATTAATAACTGTTGGATGATGGGCGGTTGCAATGAACAGAAATACTATAATAAATATATATAAATAATGTTTCGGAGGGTTTTTTTTAAATTTGACGAACATATTCCATATCTGATAATACTTAAATAAAAGAATTCAAATGATTAAGTATTTGAAATTTTTTTTATTTTATAAATTAAAAAGTATATATTCTTATAGTATTTTAAAGTAAATCTCTAAATATATATATATATATATATATAATATATATATATATATATAAAGCGATTTTAAGAAGTCATATAATACATATATATATTATTTTATATATTACTATAATAAAATATTACTATATAAACAGACTAAATCGTTTTAAATTTTTCGTCAATAATTTGGTATTTTTTTTTTTTTTTTGAATAATATAATTTTTATGTTTTAAAACAATATACAAGAAGATTCATTTAATTTTATTCGGGTAATAATTAATATGTTATTATATGATTATTTGGTAAACATTTAATTAAACGTAAAAATGAAAGAATAATTGTTACCATTAAGGAAATTAATTTTGAATATTATAAAAGGAATAAACACAATTTAAAACTAACGACTTATGTTATTTATAAACATTTTTGTTATATTTCTGTATAAATAAGCATATATGTTATAAAAAAGAAAATATAAAAGAAACATTCATAAAATTTCATAAAAATGTATTCATATTTAAAAAAAAATTATTACTTGCTTGTTGAATTTATTAACTTTACTCTATAGTTCTTTCTTTTTTTTTTAATAATTATTTTGCATGATTCTAATATAGTAAAAAAAAATAAACTTGAGTGAAACAGTAAAATTATATATATATATTTTAAGGTATTTTTACCAATATATAATATACTTATACATGTTATTATCAACAATAAATTGCGGTTGTGGCCTTAAAATTTTACACTATCTTATATATAAGAAGTATTAAGTTCATTGGTATACAAAACATAGTATATATATACAGTTATTTTATTATATATTTGATTTCCAAAAATTACATTATACATAAACATTTTTTTTTTCACTCCCTTAAAATTCTGTATTTATATACATAAATAATATGAATAGGGGTAAAGAACAAACTAACAAAAAAATAATGTAAAAACAAATATTTAGTCAGTCGCATGTTAACTCTCTCGCTAAGCAAGAATTAGTATAAGAATAATTTATATTAATTTTATATTTGTTATTTTATTTTTGTTATTTTGTTTAATGATGAAATTTTATAATAAATTTTATTCGCGCTATAAATTCCTTACAACAAACAATAACGGTAATACACAATTGTTAAGCAATATATCTTTAATCATATAAAATTTATATAGTGGGTAGTGTGCAAACAACTTCTTCACTTCTTTATAAAGACAATATAAAATTTAAAAAATATATATAGTGAAAAATTAATTGTAGTTTGAAAATAGTTTTGATAATTTATATACAGACTTTTTGTTTTTTTTAAATACATATTTCAACATAAATTTTATATATATAAAAAAGATAAGATTTCACAATACATACATTTTTTGTAACTGTTATTTAATTAAAAAACTTTTGTATTATCGCAATTATATAGTGTAATAATATAATAATAATTAAATATGTTCTTAAAAGGAAAATTATTAATTATTTTCATATTTATAATAAGTGATTCGGGTTTGTTTTATAAAGTAGCAGCAGCAGCTGGTCTTGAACCACCAATTGTTACAATCAGTGATCAAGGTGCTGTACGTGGTATTTATTTAAAAATGTTTCGTATACATAAAATTAGTGCATATTTGGGTATACCTTATGCTCAGCCACCGATAAATGATCGACGTTTTGCACCGCCCGTTGTTGAAAATTTACCGTCTTGGGATGAAACACGAAATGCTACCGAATTACTATCGGATTGTTGGTCAGACACTAGAAAACCAATGAAATTACATGATGAAATATTTTTGAAATTAATTGGTGTTTCACGTAAGAAAAATATAACACAATACGATGAAGATTGTTTATTTTTAAATATTTATACACCAATTGGTAAGTTCATTTATTATTTGATTATTTAAAGGTTTGTTTTTTTTTTTTTTTTTATTTTTGACTATAAATCATAATGAATTTGAGATAAAACAAAATATGCATCGAGATTGTCAAACAATTAAATCCTTTTATTAAATTTTCATTCACCATCATACTTCTAATCAGGAGGTTTTAAAAAATTGTTTAAACTCCTCACAGCAAAAACAAAACTAAAGTCATTTATTATAAGAATTTATTTAAAGATAGATTTAAATCGTAATACATTGAAGAATTTAAAAGTAAAAAATTACTGAAAAGAATTAAACTTCCTTTAAAAAAATCTATATTTTATTTTAAATCAGATTCAAATAGTTATTTTTATATATTTAAAATAAAATTTAATTACAATTGTATATATATATAAGAATAAATTAACAGAAAATATATATATTATCTATATATTTATTTATATAAAACTAAAGATTAAAATCATTTAAATTATAACAATTTACTATTATTATATATTTACCATATAAATATATATACGTTAGTCAATATATATAAATATATATATAAGAACCGCGGATAGATAAGTATACAGAAATAAGTTAGGGTATTCACACGATTTATGGGTACATTTCCCTTTTTTTTTTATTATTTCTATAAATAATATTTCAAGACTTATCTATTTCTATATATATATAAAATATATCCATTTATTTAAAGGTAAATTATTTATATATATAATCTATATATATGTAAATTTTCCGCTATTTATTTATATATTTATAGAAACTCTCTATTTACGATTTTAAATAGTATTAAACAATTTTCATTTAATTTCATTTATAAATATAGATTTATTTATATAAAATATATATACATATATTATATTGACATATATATTGATTTTAAATATATTTATACATTTATACATTTATACATTTATAACTATCATATCAAAAAAAGATTCAGTCAGTCACGATATATGAATATTTATATTTAAATTTATATAATCAGTTTATTATATAAACGCGCATACTAAAAATATTATTTAACGGTTGTAATCTCTTATAATTTTATTTAAGAAAGTAAGATAATTCAAATACTATAGATATTTTACATTTAATCATGGATACTGATTTGTGAGATTTTCAAATATAAGGTCTTATTAAATAAAATAAACATAATAGTAAAATTTATATATAGCTATACATATCAGTACTTCATTTGTATCCCAAAAATTCCAACCAAAAATGTAATTAAATAAATAATAAATAGCTTCTTTTTCCGTATATAAAACTCTTTCATTTTATTATATAAAAAATCGCAAAGGGAAAATTGTACAAAGAAAAAAAAATAAAAACAGGAAAACATATAGGAAAATCCAAAAAATTCTTATTTATTTTGCCCAATATTTATTTGCCCTCCTCTAAAAACCTATATATATTATTCCTTATATATATTTGTGTTAAAATCGCGTGATACGCAACAATTACCCATTTATATTTTGGTTTTTTAGCTAAAAAATTTTATTTTTCCTGTTTTTCATTTTTTTTTTTAAAAAAAGCAAAAAAGTTTGTACAAAAAAAAGGGAATTTTCTAATTTTTTTTTCTTTTCTGTATTATTTTACCTTGTACATTTTCTCATCGTAAATTGTTTGTTACACAAATAAAAAATAAATATATAAAGGATCCTGGCAAATGTAATAAATATATTTTTATTTAATTTTTTCCTTTATATTGTTATTATTATTATTTGGTGTATATAAAAATCTGCATTAAATTTATATATAAATTTCGATAAATTGTTATAAATAAATAAATAAAATTTATAAATTCATATTATTTTATAAATATACCGAGTATTATATATAGTCATATGATGTTTGCGTGATCCTGGGTTTTTTTTTTCATTATGATAATATTGATTTTTTTGATATGGTTTTATATTTTATTTGGATAAAAACAACGAAAATTTTCCATTTTAGTGTTTTCTTTTTCGCTTATTACAAAACCTGCTATATTGAATTTTCCCCAAAAAATATTCAAATATTTTTATTTTTTACATTTACGAAATTTTTACAATTTATATATACCTACGTAAATATCATTTTATAATAATATAAACTATATATTAATATGTATATGCTTGGTAAAGCCCAAGCAAAACATAATCGCCTCATCGTCTTACATCTAGATAAAATTTTCCAATTAATAAAGCGAAAAATTGTATATATACTATATTTTATTTTATTATATTATATAAATTGTGTGTACTTATATATGTTTTATGACTTTTTCACATAAAATTAAAAGAAATTTTTTTATTAGAAACACAATAAAAAAAAAAATAAATAACTAGGTTGATGCAATTCGGATAAGGTCTGAAATGACCATATATAATAATAAAAAGGACCCTTATTTAAGTTAAATTCATTATTTATAGAAATTCCCAAACTTTCTATTATTGTTATTTTATTATTATTAATATTATTTGTATATAAATACAAAAACTCAATTAAATAAAATTGCGTATAGACGAAGAATTCAGCATTGTTTTTTTGATGCGATATTATTTATTTGTTTTTATTTTTTTAATTTATTATTTTATATATATGTGTATATAAAAAAATATTAAAAATAATAAATATATATCATAATATTACGATATTTATTTAGTAATATTATTATAATAAATTATATTTTAGTATTTTTTTTTACATTAAGGTCAAACAAAATTATTTTATTGGTCATAGTTTTTTTTTATCATTATTAAATCGTATTGAATCATTTTTTATATATTTATTTGAAAATTTCCAAAAAAACTTTATATGCTATCATCAAATGAGTTAGTTTAAAAAAAAATAAATAAAATAAATTTTTCGCTATACAACCAACAATCTGGTTTTAGCGTCCAACAACAGCCTTCTGTTGTTAGTTACTTAATTTGTGGATTTTACGATGTCGGTAATTAGCCGTACGACCAACCGCAAGCGGAATATACAACTCTGTGTTAAAATTCAGATTAGAAAAATAACCGAAAACACAAAACATATTTTATGCATTCAGTAGGATTCGAACCCACGACCCCAAAATTTCGTTAGAATTTTAGGTTGGCATTTTTTAACATTAACACCGCAGAGTTATTTATGAGTTAGTTTAACTAATCATATTTTGTTAATCAAAATTTTTTTTTATAAATATCGTAATAAGATAAAGGGGTTTGTGTATTGCAAATGAACATTTTTTTACGGATTTCTCTTAATTATTATAATACATAAATTTAAAGTATACTTTATTAAAAAAATACCTCAACCGATTTTTTTTTAATTTAAATTATTTTAAAAAATTTGTATTTTATTTTATAATCATATCCATATATATATATATATGTATAGACACACCACCACCAGATGGTTATGCTGTAATTGTATGGTTACATTCGGGAGATTTTTCAAGTGGTAGCCCATCCGAATTGAATCCATTTCAATTGGTATTTAAACAAAAGGTTATCATTGTAACGGTGGCATATCGTTTGAATATATTTGGTTTTTTTACGAGTATGGATGGTGAGGCACCGGGTAATTTCGGTTTAATGGATCAATCGGCCGCGCTACTTTGGATCAATAGAAATATTAAACTGTTTGGTGGTAATGAAAATGCTGTAACACTGATGGGACATGGTTCGGGTGCCATAAGTGCAACATTACATTTGACCAGCGGTGAATGGTCTGAACAATTATTTAATAAAACAATAATTATGTCGGGTAATTCAATGGGAATGGGTGCTGTACGTGAACCATCAGATTATGCGGCGGCATTAGATCGAGTTGCCACAACATTTGGATGTTTTCGTCGTCCAACATCCGATTTATTGGGTTGTTTAAGACGTGTCGAAGCACCCAGCCTGATGATTCGTAATCCAATATTTGATTGGGCACCGATCATTGACGAAGGTCTGAGTAATACAACAACACCGTTTATACCAAATGATCCAAGATTTTTAATTGAACGTAATGCTGTACGTAAAACACCAACGCTTATCGGTTTCACCGATATGGAAGATGTATTGGATGTGTCTACCGGTGAACTAATGGATGAAGGTATTACCAATGAAATGTATGATACATATATTGGTGACATTATCGTAAGTGAATTGGCTCAATTTGAATCGAATGATTCGTGTGGTGGTAATAGTCAAGCGGTATTGGATGCATTGAATTTTGTTTATAAACCATATCCGCCGATTGACGATCCCCTGCTGTTACGTCGTAAATTTATACAATTCAATACAGAACGTAATTTTGTGGCACCAACAATGCTGTTGGCAAATCATTTAAGTAAATTCGCCGATACGTATGTGTATCGTTTTGATAGTAAACCAAATACGGCCATTGCATTGGATGGGGTTCCAATGTGGTCGGGTGTACCGCATAATTTTGATTTGATTTTTGTATGGGGTTTACCGTATTGGGTAACATTAGAAAATCAAACGCAATGGGATACAAATGATAAACGGCTATCGGAGATTATAATGACAATGTGGGCAAATTTTGCAAAATTTTCCAATCCAACACAATCGGGAGTGTATATAAATTGGATGAAATTTACGGAGAAATCACAAGATGTACTGATAATTGATCGATCATTTCAAATGAGTAATTCGAGTACGTTAAATTATCAAGCTGTACAATTTTGGAATGATTATTATCCGAAAGTTGTAACATTTGCCATACAATGTTGTAATTCAACAAATGCTGGTAATTCAATGTTTACCGTTACCATTTTTTCTATGAAACCAATAAGTTATTGCTTTTATTTAATTATTGGCATCATCATCACATTAACTTGTGTTTAATAAATGTTTAATATAATATATTAGAATGTAATTAACAATAATATTCAGAGAAGCTCAATAATATTTTATCGCTGTAAATGAATTTTGGTATTTCTATATTTTTCTAAATAAAATCATCAGGTTTGCGTAACAATAATAAACTTGCAAGTTTCCAGTTATAGTTATTTAGTTTTCTATATCGTCCTTTTTTCTTATACAGTAGTATTTTGTTGTTACAATACTTTTTTATATTGATATCATATACCGCATGCAAAATATAGCAAAAAAAAAAATCAAGATTATAAAAATTCTATATTTATTATTATTATTATTATTATTAAATACACTTTATGATTTTCTGTGAGCGTGTGTGTACGATAAGAAACAATTTATATATACATTTACGCGGCGGCGGTATATAAGCATTTGACAAATATTGTTTTTAAAAAGTTTTAAGACAGCGCAGTTGTAGAAAATCATTACGAAAATATCTTGTTTTTCTTCTTCTTAGATTATTTTATTGTTCTAATTCTTAGATTGGACTTTCAATTTCAATAATGTTCTACTAGAATTTGCAATATTTTTATTCTTATCAATAATTCTCCTAAATATTAAAGGATAAATTCGTTTACAGCGCGGAGTCCTTTAAAATTTATTATGTTGTTAATGAACAAATCTTGAATATTTTGAAATATTTTATCGTAAATATATAATAATAAATGTATATATTCTTATTCTTATTCTAATATTTTGTTCATTGTTTTGGAAAATATATATATATATATATATATGAAAATACATAATATATATATACTTTTTTGTATAATAAATTGTTGTATACAATCAATATGGAAAAAAAAAAAAAATTAAAAGAAAATAATATATTCATGAAAATGTACATATAAAATATATATATACTATTAAATATATAAGTCCATATAACTGAAAAACAAAATAAAAAATTATAATGTACATAAAAATAATAGAAAAATTTTATTATTAATATATTTGCTAAAATGAAATAGTAAAACAGAAATTTGTATAGTAAATCGTACAAAATATATATAAAACGATAATAAATGATTTACAATATAAGGTAAAATTTGTAAAATCTATATAGTATAAAATGTATAACAAATTTCTATTTAAAATTATATATATTTAAAATGTGTATATGGAAATCGTTGAATATCAAATAATAAAAAAAAACGATTATTATTCCATATATATGTACAAAAGGAAAAATATGTTTAAATTTTAATTTATAATATATGTATAGTTTTAAATATATATATTTAAGTTTTCTCTTTTCTTAATAAAAATGTAAATAAATTTAAAATCGGAAAATTATTTAAAAAAAAAAAAAAGAATGTTTTATTTCACTATATGCAAATCTTGATGGATTTTAAACATAATAAATATGTATAAGATTTGATCGATGGATATTTAAACAAAGATATTAAAGAAAGAAAAAATATTTAAATTTCGATTCGTTCTTATTATAACATTGCCACAAAAATTATTTTAAATTATATAATACATTAGATACCAAATATCAGGTTATTTCCGGTTGGAATCCGTTAGAATACCCATAAAAAATCGCGATAAAAATGGATTTTTTACTTGAATAAATAAATAAAATTTCTGTCTTTTCTTTTTGCAAGAAAAATGAAATTTTGGTTTTTTTTACTAAATTCGGAAGTAGGAAAATGGGATTTTTAAAGCTTTCCTTGATGATATAGCGACTTAAAATTTTAGTATATGTTATATAGGTATCTGAAGGATGCGGTCAACGTTTTGATAAGTTACAAATTATTAGCTGATCCATGAGTAATTTTAGTAGAACGATTTCATTTATGACCCTCGCATATCAAGTCAATCTAAATAGTTTCACCAAGTCAAACTGGTGGATTTTAGCAAGTAAAATAAAGGTAATTTTATTATTAACAATATAATTTAATTGTAATATATAACCACATATCATATAGAAACATTAGTGTATATAATAAAAAAAATCATTTTATTTAAATAATATACATATAAAAAACACATTACGTGATTTCACTTGTCACAAATTTTATGCAAATATTTTTTTTTTATTTATATTCATATATGTAAATATATTTATAGTTTAAACTCTCTGTATACTTTATATTAAATGATGAAAACTTTTTTAAGTATATATAAACAATATATTATAAGGTTTTCACAATAAGCTAAGTCCATAATTATATATATATTTAAGTGTATATACTTCAGAAAAAATATCATTGAAGGATAAAAAAATTAAATTTTTTTAATTCAAATGGGGTTTTTATTTGCAATTACCAACTGTATCCGTTTATGCTTTTATCTTATTTTGAATCGTATTTTATCAATTTTGTTATGTGTTAGGTAAAGTTTATTTAGATTATATATGAAAAAAAATCCATAGATTACCGATACCGATCGATTTTTTTTAATTTAGACTTTTAATTTCGACATATTGAGACATATATTGAGGAAATCGGAGTTGGTCTTTTACTGATGAGGAAAAAATATTAGTCAATATCTTCTTTAAAATTCAAAATCAATATTAAGATCGCATCGCATTTACAATTTTTAGAATAAAATATATATAGGATTTATATCGTTATATATATATTAAATTTTAAATAATCCCGAATATCGATCGATTCATATTGTATAATATAACATCATTTATAAAAAATAAATATCTATATATTGATTGATTTATTTATATATTTTTTGGAGTAAAATAATTTGATTTCGTTAAAAAAACAATATTTAAAAAAAAAACTCTTGAATTTTTCATTTTATTGTGTGTTATTTAAAAACGATATATCCGATAAATAAATACTTATACCAACATATATTCTATATGTTATATATATTCTATATAAAGCTATATATATTTGGATTAAATTAAAATATATATATACAATTTGATAGATAGATAGATAGTTAAAAGTATCACTTTATTATTTTGGGTTGACCTACAAAATATAAACTATAAATTTCCTATTTACATATACAATATTGGAATAAATATCAATTATTCATTTTCTTTCCTTTGCTATATACAATTTTTACTTTATTTTACAATGAAATTATTTTACTATGTAAAATTGTTTTGTTTTTTTTAATTAATTTATTATTAGAAAAACGTATATATATATGCTTTTGAATGAAATATAGTATTTATTGATTATATTAAAAGATCCGGTCCCGCATAACCATATTCTATATGCGGTATCCAATTTACTTTGATATTTTTCCGCCCACGGTAAATGCAGGAATTCGTACGATTTGTTTCGTGACGCATTTATAATGGGAAAATTTCATCTTATTCAGGATTATTCAGTCAATTTTTTGAGTACCAAAATGAATTATCATTTACGTAATTGTTTATTTAAATTACAATATATATTTAACCAATAACAAATAACCTTATTTTTTTCCTTTAGAATTCATAAAAATTTATATTTAAAACGATTCTTCGAGTGATATATATTAATCATAAATACACTTTTAAATTACATTATAATAAAAAAATCCATTTGTTTCTAAATATATTCCAATTTATATCATTAATATGTAAATTTTTAAGAAATAAAATGTCAACCATATATTCAGAAAATAAGTGTCTATCAAAAAACGTATCTTGATTTGGCTAATATTTTATTTGATGATTTTTTTTTATTATTATTATAAAATTTCTCATATCTTAAGTCACATATTATGATCATATAAGAAACAAAACAAAATATTTCTAATTTATAAATTAAAAAGCATTTATTTATAAAGTTTTTTTACCCCGTTATTTCACATATAGCTAGAGACTGCAAAACAAAAAAAAAGAAACAAATTATTCGGTGTATAATAATATAACTAATCAAGATTATTTTTATTTTCGGTTAGTAATTAATATTCTGATTGTTTTTTTATGACATTGACATTTAACATTTTTGTATATAAAATATGTATAATATCAAAAAAACCCCTAAATATTTATTATACATCCATATATATATATAAGAAGAAAAGTAACAAAATAATGTATGAATACAGTGAAACCTCGTAATCGGACCACTTTCGGGACCACAAGAAAAGTGGTCCGATTAAGAGGTGGTCCGATTACAGAGGTAGCTGTTTTAAAATGTCTCTATTGACTAAAAAACGAAATAAAATACGTGCAATATGTATTCAAATTTACGTATATTTAATATCATTTATAAAATTAAAAACTACATAATAAACATTTAAATAAAAAGAAAAAGGTAAAAAGAAAAGGATATTCTAAATATGTTACATATAAAAACATAAAGAAATTCAGTATACATATAGCAATTAAAGCATTCATATTGCTTTATATTTTACAAAAATGCGAAGTTATTTTTGGTTGATGTTTTGTTAATGACATCTATTCTTCCGCAAGCATCTGATCTGCCTTATTTAAATGGTAAAACAAATTATTGAATACTATATATATAGCTTTTTGTATACTATATATATTTGCTCATACGTATTGTTATGGTCCGATTAAGAGGTAATAAATACTTATTTCTATATGTTTTAGGTGGTCCATGGTCCGATTGAGAGGTGGTCCGATTACAGAGGGAATATTGTTCACAAAACCATTTTTGGTGCCATAACCGTGGTCCGATTAAGAGGTGGTCCGATTATAGAGGGGTCCGATTACGAGGTTTCACTGTATATATAATTTGCATAATATATATAAAGGTGTATATTCTTATATAAGATATGTATACGATATTTTATGTATACTCTTATTACATACTTTTATTTTGTATAATTCATTCAGCAACGACGAACTCACAACAGAGTAGGCTTGGGTCGGTCGCGAACGACCTGTACATTTCGAACGAATCAGACATGTGACTCAAAAGACTCGAGTCAGTTATTTAATATTATACCGGTCATGTGATACCGAGTCACCAAGTTGTTTCGCTTTACTTTACATTTGTATATACCATTATATACTATACGATCATAGGTAGTCGTCAATGTACACTTTTAATACTGTCGCAGTTTTGCAATATTATATATATAGAGAAAAATTATAAATAAAGTATAAGATAATAATCATCATAGTCATGATCATCAAATCATTTATGTCTTTTACTATTGTATATTCGTTTTGTTTGTATTAACCAGCATTATTTCTCTTTCATGCTGTTGGTATTTTTCTTTTATTGTTTATAGCCTTTATTTGTATTTTTGTATTTCTGTTTTTTTGTGTTTTTTTTTGTATATAGAATAGTAATATATGCGTATTAGTTTATCAATATTATATGATTATATTATAGACAAAACGTATATATTATTTTATTTTCATGCGTTTCGTATGTCGTTCGTTTGGTATGACCCGTATGTTTGGTATGACTTGTATGTTTGGTATGAGACGTCCGTTTGGTATGTTCAGCATATCTCGTTCGTTTGGTAGATTTGCGTTGACTGTGTCTTTTGGTTATATTGGCCGTATGTTGGATGATATTCTTGCTTTTGAAATTGTGTATTTTTTTGTATATAATCATATAATAATATATAATATTATTATAAATTAATCAAATAAAAAAGTGTATTTTTATAGCTATACCTTCTATATTCTTTTATTTTGTTATATTTCTCTTTTTTTATTAGCTTTGTATTTTGGTATATTTTTATGTTATTTTTATTTTGTGCTTTTTTGTAAGAATATTTTATCAATATTATATTTTAAAAAAATGTATGTATTGTTTTCAATTTTCAAATATTTGAGGTTTTTGATTTTATCGGTCGAATTAATGACGAAATCACTTATTATTATCTTACCTAGAAATGCATAGAAGATCTTCTGTTGGTAGTTTCATAATTTGTTGTTTTTACGGTATAGGTAATATTAATTTCATCATACATTTCGACCGATTAAATCAAAAGACCCAAACATACCACACGAACGAGTCTTTTTTATGAGTCCTTAAAGGATATCAAACGAGATGACCTGAGTCAGTGAAATGAACGGCTTTGCCCAACACTACAACAGAGTGTGGTGATATATATTTTTATATAACTGCATTATATTGTAGGATTTGTTTATAATATATGAAAAAGTTAACCTTCGCGTTTCAATCAAACAAACAACGGTACAATTTATTCATCTCACACTGCATTCCAATCAATACAATTTAATTCAATCGCGCATAGACGAATCATACACGAAACTTTTTTTTAATCGAGGTTTATGTATAAAAATATATATAATTTCAATATAGCACGATTCGGTACATTTTATATTTATTCAATAAAATATAGAAACTATATTTTCTTGGATTTAAAAAATTCATCATTACTATTTTTGGGGTTTTTTTTATATACATACAAATAATGGCATCGTCAAAACATTATTATTCAAACCGCAAAAAATATATCAGTTCGTGATAAAACATTCTGTATATATAGTTTTTGTTATGAATAATATTTAAATGTTGTTATATTTTGATTATTTATATTTAATTTATTCTGATTTCGTTAAGAAAAGGGGTGTAAGAACACAATGTTTACTCTAATAATAATATATATATATATATAATATAAATATAAATCATATTAAAAACATTTATTTTTTTTTACTTTCATTATTATTATTTTTCTTTATATGGATATGTATATTACAAAATAATAATTAATTTTAATATGCAATTTACTTGAAAAATGTAATAATTTTTTTATATACTACATATTTCATGACCATATGCGATATAATAACACACGTATGTAGGGTTTACAGTAGTCCACTTTATAATGCATACATTTATAATTGTTATATTATTCGCATTCAATTATATAATATATAAAAAATTTCCCTGCACTTTTGTTAAACAAAACAAAAAAGAAAATGTATATTCACACGAAAATGAAAATTTATTAAATTATAATATTTATGATGGTGAAATTTTATATATAAGAAATTTGAATAAAAGTAATCAGTAATTTTCCTGTTGTCTGTGATCCTTTCGAATATTGATCATCCAAAGAGCATGCTATAACTTGATCCTTATTTAATATATGACAAAGGCAAAGTTTTTCCGATGTGATCTGTGAACTCAATGCACTTTATCAATGATTAACTGCGATTCTGCATATCAACTGTATAAGCTCAGAGAATAAATCCTTAACATAAATGTTTAAAAAATTTAACTCGTAATTAATATTTGTTTTATTTTTAGTCATTTCTATATTTTTATTAAAAAGTTTCAAAAATTTAATATAACAAATTTTAATATTATATACATGATAATATAAATTTTTTGTGAATTAAATTGGAGTTGGATTACATTTGAAAATTAATTTAAAAAACAAAAAAAAAGCATTATTGCAAAGATTAACTGAAAATTTTCTTACATATTAATGAGAAATGCTAATTTATACTAATAAATAAAATAATATCATTATATATAATCAATATAAATAATTTCTAAAATATAATAATGGACGGTATTAAATTTTCTTCGGTACAATTTATTTTATTTTTGTTTAAAAACAATTTGGATGAATTTTTAGAAAAAATATTTTAATTGTTACGAAAATTAAAATTATTTAATATAAACAAATCCGGTTTGATCTACAAAATGAATTAAAAATTGTATTTTTAATCAAAAATTAACTGAAAATTGATTGAATCTTGAACATTTCTTTCCGTTTTGTTTTTTTTACATAATACTTTATGAAATGTTCCGAAATGATTAAAATTAAAAAAAATTGAAGTATATTTTATGGATTTGATATAGAAAATTTATTAATTTTATACTTAAAAAATAAATTAAATCAAACAAAAGACAATCAAACTAAAGCGCTTAAAAATAAAAATCAATATTACAAAATTGATAATAGATTATTATTTTTTTTTTTTAAAGTTATATTTAAGTACTTTTTTTTCATGGATGGATTATAAATACTGTGTATGTAAATTTATATACAAAATAATAATAATTTGAGAGATTCTGTGAATGATATTCATTTTTAAAAAATAATATTATTAAAAATTCTTGAGTATGTTTTATTTGATATTGTATAGAAAAATATTAAAAAATACAATGATTTTTCGTTTGAATTTGGATTAGATGATATATACACACAGATCCGAAGAGAGATAATTTGTATAATCATTTTTAAATTCATAGACTTACATATGCGGAAATTTGTATGTAAAAATTATAATAGGTACTAAGAAAGTTGTGCCTCTAATAATGGCATATAATATGGTAATGTAGTACCTTCATGCCTTGTAAATGACAGTACATGAAGCGGTGACGTTAACAATTGTCTTAAACTTAATGAGATATCGGTGAATGTTGGCCGTTCATGTGGATCCAATTCCCAACAATATAAAAATAATTGATAAATATCATCATAGATAAAGGACGGTTGTTCACATCGTACACCATTTTTAATACGTGCCAATAAATCACCAGCATTTATATTTGCATATAAAGTTCCACCTATACAAAACATTAATTTTAATTCATTTCAGTTAAATATTACATACAAATACCAATAACGTACCTAAACAACAACATTCCCACATTAAACATCCAAATGACCATACATCACTTTTTATTGAATAATGTTGAAATTTCAGTACTTCCGGTGCATTCCATCGGGATAAATCAATGGATTTACCGTAATCGTCAAGGGGCGTTCCACCAAATGCTGATATTTTTATTTTATTTTGTTGTGTTAAACGAATATTATAGGAACACAATTTTTTATGTACAAATTTTTCACCCGATAAATATTTAAATGCATCAGATATTTCACATATTATTAATAGAATTTTTTCTTCGCTTATCGCTGAAAATCGATTTGCGTCAATGTTTGCCGGTATTCGTGAATCTATTAATTTTTTCTTTAACGTACACGTACCATCTTCATCGTTGAATATCAAAAATAACCAATCCGGTGTTTGTGAATATCCCAAAAATTTCAGTATATTCGAATGTGATTCAATGGTAAGTAATTGATCGAATTCCTTTAGAAATTGACTTTGATTTAACGGTTCCATATCATCAGATATTACATGTACATGACAATTTATCGATTCGCTATCATTTGCATGTAAAATTCCACGTATTACATCACCAAAATTACCATTACCAATAACATTATCAATATCTAATGTTAATGCATTTCTGGGATATTTTCTATTCACGTTGATACGATGTAATGTTTGATTTAATTTTTGTTCAAAATTTCCCTTACTTAATTCATCCGGTACATATCCATTATTTTCCTTTATAATATAATATTTAGTAATTAATAATAGGTACAAAATACAAAAAAAAAAAATTTACCACTTCAATGATTGGTCCCTGTAAAGATAATTCATGATGATCGGATGGTAAACGTTGTAATCTTGAATCACCTTTTATGCGTAAATAACAATAACCGATTACACTTACAATCAGAAGTATACCGAATATGCAACAAGCCACAATTAAAATTGTTATCAACATTTGACCACCATCATCTTCTAAAATAGAAAACCAAATTGAATAATTTTTTACCAAATAAATACAAACATTTGTAACTCTTTTTTGCGTCAGGTCAATTTGTATATGTGTGTGTGCAATGGTTATATATAAAATGTATTTCTATGCTGTATTATCAAATGTATTTTAAAGTATGTAATATGTAAGCGGCTCAATGGTCTAGGGGTATGATTCTCGCTTTGGGTGCGAGAGGTCCCGGGTTCAAATCCCGGTTGAGCCCGTTTTTTGTTGAATAATTTTTTTTTTATTTTAATTATCTTCAATTAAATTACCAGCATCTTCTTCGTTAATTTTGTTTTGTTCATTTGATGGCAATGATGATGATGATGAACCGCCACCTGTATGCAGACCAGCATATCTTATTTTTGTAGTACCATTTACTGTACTTACAATTCCAAGTGATATTTTTAACTGAACATTTGCTGGCAATGGTGCATTATAATATCCACGATAAGTAAGACCATCACCGACTGTAAAACGTTTGGTGCGATTCTAAAAATTTTTATTGATTTTAAATGTATGAGTGAGTGAGTGATTCATTTTTTTTCTGTATTCTTTATAAATTTTAAAACATTATATACCTGCAAATCTAATTCTGCGGCTATGTAAAAATTAATACCTTCATCTTGGGCACGTTTGAAATCTGTCAAATAGGTTTCATCAATATTTTGTGATATACCATTATCGGTGAATATAACAACAATACGACAAAATGTAACCGGTCCATTATTATTGATCGGTGATGGTATATCAATAACGACAGTGTTACCGTTTCGTTGTACAATTGCTGGTAATTGTGGTTCCGGATCAGGTACATCAATTAATGTACTTGCAACAATCCAATCGGTACCACCTTCGATATATCTATTACTTGATGTTATCGTTATATTATATGTTGTTCCGGGTTGTAAATTTAATAGGGTGATTTTTTGTTCATTTTTTTGTATTATCCATTGTGGTGTTTGCATTGGCATATCATTTGTATATGTTTTTAAAATCATCGCTCTGACAATTGATTGATCATAGAGATCATTTAATGTTGGTGATGTCCATTGAATTGATATACTTGTTTCTGTTTGATTATCCAATAGAATGTTCTTTGGTGGACCAGCAACTAAATTATAAACGTACGCATAATTTATACAATTTTGTAATTAAAATAATAAATTATTGTTCATTTACCATTTAAATCCGCATCATAATAGCTTTGTGCATTTTCGCCACCACAATAGTTAATTGAACTCCAATTACAAAGTGTATTACAATTATTTATATTTAATTCATTTTTTAACAGCATATCATTTGAACAAAAACATAGTTCTTTATCTAGAATAGCATATCTAAAAGAATATGCACAAAAATGTTTTTGTTTAATTAAAATATCTTTCATTGCAAATCTGTTGAGCAGTAGTTTTATTTCTACTTACCGCAAAAAATTCATTTTACAAACATCAATGCATTGATCAAGATTTTTAATATTATTTAAAAATGTTCTTAAATCATTCACTTTTGTGTAACATCCCAAATAAGTGCCTCTTTCTTTTGCATCAATTCTATTTCTTGATATTATTATATAAAATATACAAATTTTTAAATAAAATGATAAATACATTGTTTGTATTGTTTATAATAATATGATAATGGAATGGTTTATTATTTGTTTGTTCAGGTTTGTTTGGGCGTTAACAAAACATCACTCTGCTAGAACGATATGATCAATCACAAGAACAACAAATGCAATACAAATAAATATTCAGTTTACATATAAATAAATAACAAAACATATATATCAATATATTGTTACAAACATTAGCAGATATATAATTTTATATATATTATTTTAAAATAATATATGATAAAAAACTAATTAATTAAATTAAAATTATTATTATTGTTTTTTAACCACTTTTTTTGCAACAAATGAGATTTTTAATTTTAATTTTTTTTTTTATTTTTTGACACAATTTTTAGTACGTTTTCCCGTCAGGCAAAACGATATTTTTCTTCTAATGCGTTGGGCTTTCCGAAATATGGAATTTATATTCAAACAAATTGAAATTATTACTATAGAGCATTTTACTTATCTGTCAAAATTAAAAATAAAAATAAAAATTTCAATCCGTAGGCCAAACAAATAAATAAATGCTTTATTTTTATATGTAAATAGTTTTGATTGTTTCAAATATTTTACAAAACAATTAATTAATTATTTTCAGAATTCTTTTGATAATATTCACATATTTTAATTGATAAAAAAAATATATTTTTATACTTTAAATATTAATTATCTTATATTAAACGTATAATAATAATAATAGTGATAAAAATGCCGGTTAAGTTTTGTGTTGTTAATTGTTCAATGGAAGAAGATAGGGATGGTGGCAAATGAATGCAAGCTTGAAATGGTTTAAAATTCAGCAATTGGGAATAATATTATTAAATGAGCACTTCAATTTCATGATTACTCTATCATGTATTTCTAAAAATTACTTTTCCCAAAACAATATACATTGGATATATCTACCACACAAATATTTTACCCATCCACCATCATAGAATCGGTATGCTTCCAATGATTTAAATGCCTTATTAAATTCACTTGATGTGTAATGTGATTTGTTATTTACCAAATAATTGTAAATTTCTACACTAGAAACATTTGGGAAAGTAACTGCTCATCAAATACGGATCTTCGTGAAATATATGAATTTTATTTATATATTGTTGTTTTTCAATGTCTTCCAGTTGTTCCGCATATCTTGAAAATGTAATTTTCTTGGCTGTCCCAGTATTTAAAGTCAGAATTTGCAAGAAAAACAACAATATCAGAGATATTAGGAAACCATTTATGTTTTTTGTAACCATTTATATGTAATTATATAATATACTTGCATATTTACCCGGTATGTGTCTAAATGCCCTTTTAAATAATCATAATCACAATTACTTTACTATTGTTTATTAATAATTAAACATTAAAAAACACAATTTAACAAAAAAATTTAAATTTTTGTAAAGAAATATATATTTAAATAACAAAAAAAAATGCAATGTTTGGCCCACGGATTGAAAAATAGGTTATGTTTTCTGTCATTATTTTTTTTGGAAAATGGTCTATTAAAAAAGTTTATTATGGAATTTTGCAAGAATATTTAAAAACAAAAAACAAATTAACAAATTTACTATAATTAAATATATGAAGTATCAAATTATAATAATTAAACAATGATTAATAAAAAACTTGAATGCGTTATTTTTTGTTCACGCGCTTTACACACCGTGCATAAAGGCCTTAAGCATTAAAATATCGATATCGGCTCTGCATAACATTTCGTTTTATATTATTTGAGCGGATAATAAAAAAGGACATTTTATTTGTTTTTTTTTTTGGTATGATATGAAGAGAAAATTAAACAATAAAAAATCGAACCGTATATAAATATTTTTTTATTATATTATTTATTTATTATTTATCTGTAAATTTTATTTGTGTTCGGTTGTTTTTTATTTTGGTGTCCAATCATCGCTTCGAAAATAGAAAAATAACAGAATATAAAAATGATAAAAATTATCATAGTTCTTTGTTTAATAAAATTAATCATATGTGAAAAACAATGTATTTATTAAAATCAATTTTAGCTTTATTGTTGTTCTTCAAAAAACCATTCTTTAATTAATAGTTGTATTTTTTTTTTCATCTTTTTTTTTTCTTTTGTATAGTAAAACAATGCAATACAACATCATTTCCCAGTGTTTGCCCAATGAATACAATTTGCAGTCAACAACCAATAAATGTAACAAATGCAATGAAAATAGCAACAGTTGATGTTGAAGATGGATTATGCCAATGTATAACAAATGATAATTTTATATTTAATTCAAAGTATGCAAATGATAATGATTATTGTATTATCACAAATAAGACATCGATAATTAATATGGGTCCAGCATTGATTGGTCCTGTGAATAATGTAATCGATAGTAATTCATCGGCATCTAGACAACCACCACCGGATACCCATCATATTGTTGGTGGTATTTTAATTCCTATTTTATTAGTTTTTATATTTGTTGGTGTAGTCATAGCTGTGAAACGCTTAAATGTTATACAACGTTTAAGAAACATTCAAGTATCGCGTAGAAATCGTCCATTATATGAAGATGTTATGATGGGTAACGATACAGATGATCCTCCATTGATTTAATAAATAAGCGAATTATTTATTATGTACAATTCTATTTGGTATCCACAATTCGGTAAAAAATTTTGGTGGTTTGTTTATAGTTTAATTTTATCAATTCGTAACAAAATACACTTCCAATAAGCGCCATATTTATAATATATATTATATATATATATATTAATTTATATCATTTTATATAATAAGCACCGCCCTGCAAAAGTGGTCACCGATTTTAACAAACAAACCCAAAATCATATAACGAAGAAGTACAAAATACTTCTGGAGTAGCTTTTACACTATATTACAGAACAGTATATCATATAATTGCATCTTTTTTTTTTTTTTTTTTTATTAATTAGTGATCTTTATATGATCATGATCTAAAAAAAAAAAAAAACTTTTATTATATTTTATAAAATTTTGTGAATGTACGATATATTTATCTTATATCCAATTAGAATCGATTTAAAAAGAAAACAAAAAATAAATAGGAAATATATTAGCTGCGAATCATGAATTAAGAAGATAAGAAAAGAATATATTTAACTACATATCGTTGTGAAGTAATTGAGTGATAAATTCGTCGATTTTTTTTGTATTGCGATTATATACAAAAGAGGATATACAGAATATATAGATTAAATGAATTAAGTGGACAAATTGATTTTTTTTTTTAATTTTTGTATGATAAGATAAGCGTAATTTTTTTTTCCTTTTGTTTTAAGTTTTAATTTACCAAAATAAGTTTCTATATAAAATATTACCAAAGAAATCACAATTATCTTTTGTATTTATATTTGCTTATATTCATTTTTGTTAAGTCTATCCGAAGAAACGATAGACATACAAATTTGGAAATAAATGAATTAAATAAGATATAGTAAAATATATGCGACTGAAACTTTTTTTTTTTATTATAATTTTTAAATAAATATTCTGTGATAAGTATATATGAAATCAATTGTTTTATTTGTATTTTATTCTTTATAATAGAAAAAATGCCTGGTATAAAAAATTGTTGATGCACTTTAATTAAAACAAAAACAAAAAAATTCAAATACCCATTCAACGATAATACAGATTCGATATATATCATTGGAATTTTAAAATTGAACGCATTCCCAAAAGGTGCGTTATTGGAAAAATGGAAATGTCTATTTAAAAAAAAAATGAAAACATAAAATGAAAACTTCAGTTCATTTTGTTGTTCATTCGAGTTTTTTTTTTATTATTTTTCATTTCGTCCAATTTTTTTTTTTTGTGTGAAAATAATTAAATATTAAAAAAAAATTGTAAATTATAATTTTTAAGTGTTTATTTTGTTAATAAAATGTATGTGATTTAATTAGAATATATAAATAATAAAATAGGTGAGATAATTAATAGCGCTTTTTTTGTTTTAAATGTTATTAATTAATTTTTTTAATATGTGAATAGAAAAAAATGTAGTTTTGTTGTACTACAAAAAAAAAAGAAAAAAAAGTGAGCAAGCAAGATGGTTGACAAGCCCAAATCCCAATTTTAGCATTTTTTTTTTGTAAATATGAACAATAAAATAATTTGCGTAATCAAAAAAAAAAATCATTTCACATCTATTTTAAAATCTGATTAATATTTTGTTATTTTTTTATTATCAGTTATATCATAAAATGTTTTTTGTAATATTGGTAAAGATATTTTAATTTGGATTTGTTTTTTTTTAACTTTTAACAAAAATTTGTTGTTGTTTTGTTTTGCGCAAAAGGTGTTGTTGTTGAAAATGTGGAATTTTATTGACATTGTGGCAGTTTTCTGGCATATTCGTTTATTATTGGTTGGTTGATATTTGATTTGGTTGTTGTTTTTGTATTCATCAGCCATCACCACTCACCAGTGTATGGTGAACGCATGAACAACAAAAACAAAACAAAACAAATCAATAATGAAAACATTCGAATTTCCAAAATCAACAAATGTATATATACTATACATATATATCAAATAAACCTCCATCCATTGCAATTGCATGCATATATTTGTATAATGTAAAGTTAAATTTGCCAAGTTTTTTTTTTTTTTTTTTGATAAAATAATATTAAAAACAACAACAAATACTCATCGTTTGTTCTTCAATACAAAATTAATTATCATTGATTTTTATTCTACACCACTTAATTCTTACCTTTGTTATCTTCTTATGTTTTTTTCAGGAAAATTAAGTACAAATAGATAAAAAAACAAACATATTATCAAAAATTTGATAAAAAAAAAACATTTAACTTTATAATCGTAATTTATTTATTATTTTTATTTATTTTCAGAAACAAAAGGACATAAAATAAATAATGATACAGTGAATAAATTTCAATAAACAATAAAATAATAAGTCTAATTGTATAAAAAAAAAAAAAAAAAACGGTTGTGCGTATGCGGTGGGTGTGTGCGTGTCTCAATTAGACGAATGTTTTGTCAGTAATCATCGGCATATGTTTTTGGTTTTTTTTTTTTTTATTATTTAATTTAAATTAATTAGACAGTGTTTAGAGTAAAAAAAAAAATAATGAAGTTTAGTATTTATTGTTAATTATTTATATATTATAAAAAGTGATACTCATTAAACAAATTAAAGTTAAATAAATAACATTATAGAGTGTATTTTGGCAGTAACATACAAATAATAACTAAAATTTAACAATGGCATATAATAAACCACAAGACATTGATGGGTTTATTACCCAAATGAGTAAAGCCGATATGCGGGTTAAAGCGGCATTGGCAGAGGATTTAGTTACCTATTTGGGAGATTATGAAAATTCCATTCAATGTATGGACTTAGGTTTATTAGTTGATGGGCTTATTCCATGGCTAATCGGAAGCCATTTCAAGGTAATTACATATTACATAAATGTTTCTTATTTATTAACTATCACCAAAACAATCTTTAAAAATGTATCATCATTTTAATATGATTTAGATTTAATGTTGACACAGAAGTACAACATTTTTAATATCATAGAATTCTTAGGATTTCCTTTTCTTGAATGATTATATCGAAAGGGTTTGTTGAAAGTTGACGGGAATATTAAAAAAACCATTATATTGATTAGAATTTTATAATTTAATTATCTATTATGCCATATACGAATAATATTAAATTATATAGAATCAATTTTTCTATAAAACAAATCGATAATATATAATATGACATGCAATTTTAAATTATAAAATTTAATTATTGAAGTATTATTAAAGAAATCCTACTTTGAAATTTTTACTCTGCTATTAAATCAATGAATAATAATTTCTTTTATAAAATGTACGTTTTTTTACTTGCATTTAATTTTTACATACATATATTTTATATCATCGTACAAATATCGCCATATATATATATCGCAAATATGATGAATGGTGTGGTAACTTCAAACACCATATAAAATAATATTAATAAATAAACACCTGGTCAAATTTTCTTTATAGTTTTTTTTTTTTTATATTTTTCACATTAATTTTATATTATTTTCAATTATATTTATAGTAACATGGATATATATATAATTCATTCTGTTGAGATATTATACGTTTCCTTTCAATAAAACTATAAAATTTAAGAGATATGAATATGGGGTAAAAAAACAAATCGATTTATTTTGATTACAACAATATTCCCTATCGAAATCCAATCATCTATTTATTAATAATTTATCCATTTAATGCAATTATATTTTTTAATTTCAATTGAAATTGAATAATACAAACTAATAATAATAAATGATATCATCATCATTCATATTTGTAAATGTTAATATATATATATAGCAAACAAAACAATTGTATGTTCAATTACATTGTCAATAAATATGTGGTGTGATTAATCCATTTGATGGGAAAATAAAATGATAATATTTATCTTGTTGATATAGTATTAAAAGTGTCTTCTTAAGTCAAACCACCAAAATGTCTAAAAGGTCTAAAAATATTGTACAACAGAAACGTCGTCGTCGTCGTACTGGTAGAAATAACATTTTATTATTATACATTTATATGTATATATTACAATGTGTACAAATGCTTTTGCATTCATTATCAATAATATGTGAAGAAACATCATACACGTATTACATATATGCGATTACCTTTATTTTTATTTATTTATTTATATACCATACATGTTTGTTTTTTTTTTTTCTTATTTTGTACATTCAGTAATAACAAGTTTAGAAATTACATCACCAAAAACAACTAAATTATACAAATTATACAAGAAAATAAAAAAACAAAATAACACCACATTTCTCTTTAAAAACCATCACTTACAAGAATTAATGAATATAATTTGTTTTATTTTTTATTTTTTAATTACACAAATCCAAATTTTTTTCATTTTTTTTTTTTTAAATACAATTAAATAATATTCTTTAATGCAAAATTTTCTCTTTCATAAAAAAATGTTTGTTTTTTTTATTCAAACTGCGTTTATGGATTGTAAAAATGTTTTTCAATCAATAAATTTTGATTTGAAAAATAATTTAATTTTATAGTGGCATTATACAAATTTGTTTCATACCCGGTGATTGATACACAGGCTGATGTTTTATGTATGTTTTTTTTTTAATTGGAATTAAATATTTTCTGGGATTTTTGGGAATTTTGGTTTATACAATGAAATGTAAGGATATTTAGTTGGTTGTAAAATACTAATTTACGAATTTCTTAGGATGTTTATTCTTCCTTAATTTATTAATCATATAATGGATTGACTTGATGTCATGACGAATGAAGTATAAATTTTAATCTCCCCTGTAGTTGATATTTTTTTCAAAATTATTTTAATGCATGCAATCATACAGAATCAATTTAATTAAACCAAATTTAATTTTATTGTGAGGGTTAATAAAACAACATTTTTTTTTTATTTTAAAAACTTATTGCTTTAATAAACATTATTTTTATTAATTTTTGTTTATTGCATTTTAAATATAGTATTGTAATTGTATATATAATAAGTATTAAATTGAAGTGACGTCAACGTCAATAAATATATTAATATCATCTTAATTTTACTTTTTATATATTAAAGTATATATAAGTTTGATATTGTTGTGTTCTTGTAATTTGCGTATGTGTATATAAAATATACTTAAATCTATATATACATAAATATATTTGTGTTTCAGATAGATCCATATATTAATGTATTATATATTCCATTGAATATTATTATTATTATTTTTTATTACCATTTAGTTGATTTTGATTTTAATGTAGGTGTCGATTGTGATATTTCTATATATAATATATATATTTATGAATGGTATGGTTATAAGACAAATCTTGTTGTAGATAGATCAGTAGGTAGAAATTTTTCATCGTCAATAACTAAATTATTATTAATTCAATAATAATTTTGTTGTCTTATTAAATCATTTAGTGGTGAAGTGTATATACACATTTTTATATAAATAAAAAAAGTTATTATTTGGAAGCATAAATATTTGGTTAGTAAAATTTTATTGAATAGCATAGAAGAACATATATTGCATTATATATTGCATATATTGTAATTATATTTATAGGTATATTATAGATGTAATTATTTAACAATCACATTTGTAATAAAATTCATTAAAATGTAATACAAAAACATATTGAAAACCACCTTCAATTCAATTCTTAATTATATTTTCATCAATAATTTAATAAATTTACTATTTTATAAAAATAAAAAACATTACTTTGAAAATACTACCAAAAAAAAAACAATTCTATTTTTTTAAATATAGATTAAATTTTTAATTAGATTGTAAGACGATCTTTTTATTTCTACTTTAAAATAATTACTTAATCAATTTGTGATCTATTTATAAATGTTTTACAGTTTTTACAAGTCAAAATGTTATCATTATGATATAGAGATAATCGAATTAATTTATACTGTTTTTACTGTGCGATTTACCTTTATATTTGATTTATTTTTTATACAATTGCAATTCCAGTCACGTTTTTTGCATGTATATATTTGCAAAAAACAAAAAACATATACACCTATATATAAATACTGTATTGAATCAATATGTTCTACTTTTCTAAATTGAAAAAAAATAAAAATCATTTGACCTAACATTTATTTATAATATATGTTGTAATGTATAAATAAAAATAAAATATTTGCATATTATTACTTGTATATGTTTTTTATTATTCATTAATTTGTAACTTAAGATTCGTTGTGTATAAAACAAATTTTTTTTTTTACTTTTAAATCTAAATATGTATATAATAAGAAAAATCTACCTATAGAATAGAAAACATATTGTAAGTGAATGCGGTGGTTCAGAACAGTTTAGTTATCTGTAATAATTCCGAGGATATGTAGGATTGAGTGGACGTGGTAAGATCCCATTCTCCGATATAAAAGTTATATAATTTTTCATAAAAACCCTGGAGATTTCATGTCAATTGGTTAGAAATAGAATAGAATAAAATATAGTAAAATTCAGGAAGAAACATAAAAAATAAACTAAACTAATAAGTTACATACAATATAAGTACAATGCTTAATACAATTAATAAAAATAAAAAATATACAAACATAAATCTGTATTGTATTTGTTTATTTAAAAGTTCACTTTAAAAAACCACAATATCTTTTTTATTTTTTTTTAATGACATCACCAACGAAAAAAATAATATAAATAAATTAATAACACACATACCGGTAGCTGCTCTTTAAATAAATATTAAAAAGAAAATATACTAAAATTATCTGTAGGCTAATAATATAATCATTTAACAAAAAAAAAATTGATAATTTGTTTTATCTATTTATTTATTCATTTATTTATTTATTTATTTGTCTGTTTATTTATTAAGTAAATCTTCTTTTTATATATTCCTCTTATTTCAATTATTTTCACCAAATAATTGAATGACATAATTATATGATATTAATGCGAATTAATGACAATGACAATGAATTTTCCAACAAAATCCATTATATTATATTGTTGTATTTGTCAATTGAGGTGTCTGAAATTTTTTCTGTTTATTCTGGAATGTATTAAGATTGTTTGGTAATTGAGCAGAACATCGTATAAATAAACAGAAAAATGTTTAAAGAATTTTTTTTAATTTAATGTAATTTAATGTAAAACGATTTGGTGGTGGCGTTCCTATCCAAATCCAACCCAAATCTATGGATGACAATTCAAATAAATTATGATAATCTATACCGCAATTTTGTCAAAGTTGAAAAAAAGAATCATTTGCTCTTTTTCTGCATAAAAATATTTTAGTAAATTAATAGCAGATGTTTATAAATCAGTAATTTATCGATATGTTTAAAATAAAAACACAGGCTGTAGAATTTTTATATTTCAAATTAAATACAATAAATGCATCTGTATATTAATTATTGAATGATTCCTCTTTCTATAAATAATATAAATATTCAAATATATTCAAATTGATCATCTAAAATTATGAGTATATACAATAAATAATTTATATAAATTTTAATAATCTATAAAAAATTAAAAAAATGGGTTAATCATCAACGTATACTTTTGTTATATATATATATAAAGGTTTGGCAAACTCCAATTAATAAAAAATAAAATGATTCATAAAAAATAATATATAAGTGTATGTATGTACTTCTTATACGAATATAATTGAATTGAAAAATAAAAGTAATATAAAATATCACGTTCTTTAATGCATATATTAATCTAAAAAATTAATCTTGCATGAATTTTTATTGCCTTTGAATGTTTATAATGCAAAATGTATTTAAAACCAAAACAACAAGATACAAATATTATTATTATTACTATCAAATATGTCTTAAAGTTCATAAAAAAAAATAAATTTATTAGATTAAAAGTTACTGAAACTTCACTTTACATTTATTTATATATATATCAAACTTTATAAATAAATATATACAGGGTGTCCCAGTACAGGGTGCCAACCCGAAACAGGCAGGTTCTACACCTCATTTCCAATCAAAAAATGTATGGCGACCCCATGTCTATCTCGCTTGGTTTTCGAGCTAGCCCGAAAAAACGATTTCGTTGAAGTTCATGGTAGTACGTAGATGTTATTTACCATATCTCAGCAACCACTTATCGGAATCGAATAATTATAACCTTGTTGGAAAGGTATTTTAACTATCTTTAACTCTTTCTAATAACACAAAAATCGGCGACGACCCGTTTTCATGCTATAGCTGGTCAAACACAGGAAATTTCAACGGCCTCAAATATTTTTGTTATTTTGCAAGCCGAGAACTATAGAACTTTTATGTTTATCAACTGTCGGTTTTTAGAAAAAGTTCTTTGATGTTTTAGCTTTAATTTGATGTACAAACTTTTGAAATATGTCAACTCGTCTTAGAGATATGACGAAAATAATATTGAAATATGACCAAAATAATGCAAATTTTTCAAAAATTTAAAACACATTTATTAAATTAAATTTAAATCTTTACTACAAAAATTGTTCAAAATGGTGTCCATTATGTGATCGACACCGTTTTAATACTGCCCTAGTAGCCGATCGAATTTGCTTCGGATTATTTTTTAAAACTTCAAACGCATTATTAATGCCATTCATTAAATCTTCTACTGGTGTTTTATAAACCATGTCTTTACAAACCTCCATTGATAAAAATCTAATGGTGTGAGGTCTGGCGACCGTGGTGACCATTTAATGGGGCCATGTCTTCCAATCCATCTTTGACCGAATGTGTCATTTAAGTGTTCTCTTACACTTCGTGCAAAATGTGGGGGTGCACCGTCATGTTGAAAATGAATGAATCGCAAATCAGTTAAATTAACATCATCGAGTAAATCGAATAACCTATTTTGCAAGAAAACTAAATATGAATCTGAATCCAGTCCAGTCTGAGCCCAGGTAGAAACTATGGACCAATTAATTGATTTCCAATCTTTCCTGCCCATACATTGACTGCTATTCGTTCCTGAAATGCGTGTTGCCGAAATGAATGCCGGTTTTCCTTTAACCATAATGATAATTATTTTTAGTATTAAATATCCCTTCACGTGTGAACATTGCTTCATCCGTATATAAAATTTGATTTAATATCCTGGGATCTTGTTCATAACAACGAATCACCCAATCACAAAAAGTTATTCGGGGGACGTAGTTTATTTCTTTAAGTGCTTGAATTTTTTGCAAATGATAAGAATGTAAACCAGCAGCCTTCTTTGCACGCCAAGCATAGTTTTTACTTACACCAATTTACACCAATATGGCTGCTTTTGAAATTTATTTTTTACTGTTTTTTACCGTTTCAAACTTCCGAATTATTCTTTATAAAACAAACTTAATTTTCTAATGAATATTAAACGTAAAACAACGTACAAATGCCGAAGAGATGTAGCACAAAAAACAAAAGAATTGAATGAATTTATGACGGTAATAGATTTAACTGTTTTTATTTCTAAGTAACCATTAAATTAATTGCAATCCCTGGAAGTTATGTTACCTAGATAACGCGATAACAACAGAACATTGAACTTTGCAATGTAATAAATGTGTGTTAAATTTTTGAAAAATTTGCATTATTTTGGTCATATTTCAATATTATTTTCGTCATATCTCTAAGACGAGTTGACATATTTCAAAAGTTTGTACATCAAATTAAAGCTAAAACATCAAAGAAGTTTTTCTAAAAACCGACAGCTGATAAACATAAAAGTTCTATAGTTCTCGCCTTGCAAAATAACAAAAACATTTGAGGCCGTTGAAATTTCTTGTGTTTGACCAGCTATAGCATGAAAATGGGCTGTCGCCGATGTTTGTGTTCTTCGAAAGAGTTAAAGATAGTTAAAATACCTTTCCAACAAGGTTATAATTATTCGATTCCAATAAGTGGTTGCTGAGATATGGTAAATATCATCTACGTACTACCTTGAACTTCAACGAAATCGTTTTTTCGGGCTAGCTCGAAAACCAAGCGAGATAGACATGGGGTCGCCATACATTTTTTGATTGGAAATGAGGTGTAGAACCTGCCTGTTTCGGGTTGGCACCCTGTACTGGGACACCCTGTATAAATAATTTATTAACCTTTAAAGAAACGTAAAAAATTTCCTCTATAAATGAATTTGGTTTATTTATTAAAAGAACCCGCTCTTTTTTTAAAAAAAAAAAAGAAAGTGGTCAAAGGTCGCGAAATTAATAAAAACTGATTGAATACAAATTATTATTTATGTAATGATCAAGCCTCAAGCATATATTTCCTAAAATATCTTAAACAAGAAAAAGTATACGTTTGTTACTGATAGGCTTAATAAACTGTATTTGATATAGAATATATCATATTCCAGAACATTATACAGACATATAAATAAATGTATTTATTTGTCATTATACATTATGATGATGAACTTCAACCATTTCTTTATATATACTTGATTGATACTTTATATATATATTTATATTTAGTTAAAGAACAGAATAGTCATTAATACATTTAAATGTATTGAATAAAAAGAAACCAATTCGATCTTGAAATTGTGTTTTTTTTTATATATGTATTATGTCGTTTAAGAATATTTATTGTTTATTTTATTAATAATTATATTTTTATTTATTATTATTGTCTTAATTAAAAAACTTATCATCAATAATTAATTATATTCTTTTTTTTTTTTGCCCTAAAACTTTATTTATTTTTGAATAGATTGCACAAAGAGCTCTTGAAGCATTTACAGAACTTATTGGTAGATTAGGACAAGATTTTGCTGCATATACTCCAGTTGTTCTTCCACATGTAGTTGATAGATTAGGTGATAGTCGAGATACGGTGCGAGAAAAAGCACAAATACTTTTGCACAAATTAATGGAAAGTAGAGTATTAACACCACAACAATTACTTGATAAATTAACCGTTTGTTTTAAACATAAAAATGCAAATTTACGTGAAGAATTTTTACAAACAATTGTTAATACATTAAATGAGTAAGTATTTATAAATTTGATTGGCAATCAATTGGGGTGTTTTTTTTTTTTTACAAATTAATTTTCTTAACCCAAAAACCACTATTTCATATTTTAGATACGGAACACAATCAATATCTGTAAAACCATATATACAACCAATTGTATCGTTATTAAGTGATCCGACGTCGAATGTAAGAGATGCTGCAATACAAACATTAGTTGAAATTTATAAGCATGTTGGTAAGTACCAAAAAAACCTTATCTCTTTATATATGTAATACAAAAAATATTCATTTTCACTAATCAATCATATACCATATATTACACGTGCTTGGGCGCACTTTTTGAACATTAATTTATAATCAATCATAAAAAAAAAAAATAATGTAATTCTCAATTGATTTTATTATTTTTAATTCATTTACTTTCTAAAAAAAAAATAAATAAAAACAAATAATACATAAATAATATACCGCATATGGGATGGAAAAGTTTTCAAGTGTGATGTAAAAATATAGTTGTTGTTATGGTGGAAAAATTATAAACTTTATATATACATATATCTTATGATAATCGATTGAGATCTTATTATTTGTTCGATTTACAGACACAAAATATATTTACAGAATTTTTCATCAACATAACTTACATATAATAATAATAATAATAATAATAATAATAATAATAGGAGTAGGTGTAACATAGATTTGTTTTTCTTTTTTTGTAATTCATTGTATGTATGGGATATGTATTATGATATTGAAATTGAAATTGGTGTAGGATGAGTTTTGTTTCAATCCATAAATTCATTTCAAAATATTGTATTTTAATATACGTATTATATTCGTCTCTTTATTAATATCAATTGCCAAAATAATGCTCAATCAATTTTGTCAAATCTGTATCATTATAAAAAAATTAAGAAAAACCGTTAATATAAATATTTAATATTTTCTAAAAAAAATTTCAGGTGATAAATTAAGATTAGATTTACGTAAAAAAGAAGTACCGGCAGCAAAATTAAATTTATTAGAACAGAAATTTGATGAAATTAAAAGTGATGGTTTATTGTTACCATCAGCATTAACAGCAGCCGCATTTGATGAACCCGATACACCAGTAGCGGCAATGTTAAAACAAAGATTAAATGTAAAACGTGGTGTTGGTGTTGTTGGTAGTGCAAGGAAACCTCAAACACTTGATGTTCCAATGTCAGGTATGCAAAAAAAAAAAAAATTGATATTTTTATAAAAATATGATATTGTATGATGTACTAATCGATAAATACTATTTGAACCTGGTGGTGTAGGTGATGCGGGTGCTGTAACATGGGAAGTATTTGAAGCATCATTTGAATTAGTACCACAATTAAATATTTATAGTCAACGTGATATGGAAGAAACGTTAAAATCAATTAATTTAATTATCGGTGATAAGACAATGGATTGGGAAAAACGTGTAGATGCATTAAAAAAAATCCGTTCTCTACTATTGATCAACATACAAAATACACCGATATTTCCTCAATACATAAAAGACCTATCGATATCATTCCTTGATATATTAAAAGAATTACGTTCACAGGTTATCCGTGAAGCGTGCATAACCATTGCGTACATGAGTAAAACGTTAAAAAATAAACTTGAACAATTTTCCAGTTATATATTTCAAGAGTTAATCAATTTAATACAAAATTCAGCCAAGATTATATCATCAGCCGGTACAATAGCCGTTAAATATGTTATAAAATATACACATACACCGAAATTAATACCCATTCTAACGCAGAATCTCATGCAATCAAAATCAAAAGATATCCGATCACAAATTTGTGCATTAATGGGTTTATTATTTGATGAATGGCAAACGAAATCAATGGAACGATATGCAATCCCATTGAAAGATGCCCTTAAAAAGGGTATAAGCGATGCTGATAATGATGCTAGAAAATTTAGTAGACGGTAAGTAATTGATCGAATATTTATAAATAAATAAATTTTTTTACCGATTTTGACTAAATTATAATTTGAACATTAAATTAAATTCCAAATACTATTTTATTTTATTTTAATTTATACAGAAATTATTGGGGTTTTAAACAACATTTTCCAGATATTGCTGAAAGTTTATATAATTCATTGGATCCATCATCACAGAAAACATTGGATCGTGAAAGTAATGTAAATGGTGCATGTTCGATGAGTGCCAGTCTTCGTGGAAGTAATTCAAGTTTGAATTCTATGCCCGGTAGTGTTATAAGTATGTGTTGTTCGTATATATGCTTTATTTATTCAAAAAACTATATAGAATTTATTCAAAATTTAATTGTTTTCTGTCAAAAAAAATAAGGCTTTTATTCAATATTCTAACAAAAAATTACAAATTTATTTAATATGTGAGATGTTTATGTTTTTATTTTTTTTGTTGTTTTTATTTATTTACGAGAATTATTTGTAAAGTCTTGTATTGTTTTTTTTTTTGAAAGATTATATTTTTTATATTTATATTAATATGCTATAAAAAACATAACATTATTGTGTGTCTTTGTTCAAAATTTGTAGAAAGAAGACAATCGTCTGGCTTAAAAAGTCCTGCTACAGCAAATCCATCAGGTAATTAAATGGTTTTATGTTTATGTTTTTGTGTTAGAGAAAAGAAAAAAAATGTTTTAATATTATATTGAAAATACAAGCCATAATTAATAATAATTTTGTTTTGTATTGTTTTGTTTTTTTTTTGTTTATTTTGTTGTCATTTGTGCTTTCCAAATAATTTGGGATGTGGTAAATTTTTTACAAATGTTTTTTTTTTAAACAATATACATTTATTTTAAACATTAAAATCGAATAGCTAGTACAAGTACAGAAAATTTAACAATAGTATCAAGATTACAAAGAGCACCGTCTTTACCTCGTACATATAATCGTAATCGAAGTGGAATACCGGTGGCTCATAAAGAACCACCGACACCGCCTCCTCAACCTCAACGAGGTTATATGAAATGTTTTTATTATCCTCGCATCCAACCACATTCGTTTTTGTTCCCCCGTTTTCGTTTTAATTTTCATATAATCCGATATGTATTTAGATCCTTACAAAAAAAAAAAATTATGACCACTATATATGAGTTCGTTGATTATGCAAAATCAATCCACGATTTCGATCTCTATATCTTCCATTTTACTATCATTTCAGCTGGATTCAGAAGTATATCAGCTGTTGATACGGCAGCAGCACAAAGAGCAAGAGCTCGAGCTCAATATTCAAATTTAGCACGTTTAAAAGTAACATCGGGTACTGCATCTTTACGTAAGTATTATTTAATTGATTGTTGATTTTTTTTTTGGTTTTCTTTTTCCATGAAATTTTTTTACTAAATATGGCTTTTACTAAATTATGTGATGCAATTATAAAAGAGATAAAAAGAAAAATTTCATATAATTAATTGTTTTCTTTTTTAAATATATTAATTATTTTTAATGGCTTCAATCATTTGTAGAAGGACATGTAGCACAACAAGGTATATTATTATATAAAACACGAAAAACTCAAATAAAATTGAACAATTTCAAAATGAATTTCGACAAATAATTTTAATAATATATATTTGATTATTTTCAATAAATAATAATGCTTTTGTTTTGTTCATCTTTCACACAGCACGACAGAAAAAAATGATTGGCGGTCCACCATCATCGGTGACACCACAACAAGCATCACCAGAACATCGTGTACAAAGTCGACGGGCTGGTGTATCTCAATCACAACGTAAGTCATACAAATTTGAATTCAAAACGTTTATTTTTAATGTTAATGTATACATTATTTTTAATATAGCAACCTCAAGGAGTACATCACCTTCATCACGAGGTAATACATACGGAACATATTCATCATACAGACCAATTGCAACACTTCCGAAAAAAGTATCGGGTATACCAAGATCGTTAGCGAATTCCAGAGAAACAAGTCCGACAAGGTATAGAATATATATAAAAGAATATCTCTTTTGTTTTTGATTGGCACACTAAAAGGAATGTCATTTTTATTTATAAATATTTAGAACACAAATTGGCGGCATTGCTAAAAGAAGTGTATATGCGACGGGAAGTCCTCGTCGACCAGAACGACCACCAATTAATCCATCAAAACCTGTATTAGCACAAAAAATGTTGTTGGCAAGCCGAGAAGCTGAACATGCATTAGCCGATGCATTGGTAAAAATTATTAATTGATAAATTGTAACATATAAATAGTAATAGAATCTGTATTATATAAATAATATTATTTTTTTCAGTCACCGGATGATAGTGATATAAATCGATTACATTTAAATCGAAAAATTAACAGAGATGAATCTGATGAAAGTGAAGCATCATCAGTTTGTTCGGAAAGAAGTTTTGATTCTTCATTTAGACGAAATGATGTATGTGTAAATTTATAATAATTAAAATTTTGTATTTGAATTTGATAAAAAATTTGATAAAAAAAATTTTATGTTTTATGAATAAAAAATACAGTCAGGATCATGGAATGGTTCACGTAATAAATTGGATAGTTGCAGGCTTATAGAGGATATTGATACGATAATATATTATTGTTCTTCCACACATTGGGCTGAACGAAAAGATGGATTGACAAGTCTAACACATTATCTTTCAAATGGACAACGATTATCACAACAACAATTAAAGGTAAAATCCTATTATTTAATTTTGAAAATTGGTTATTATTATTATTATAGAAAAATTTAACTAATATTTTTTTTTTTTTTATTTATATTAGGACGTACTCGATCTATTCCGTAAAATGTTTATGGACACTCATACAAAAGTGTATTCATTATTTTTGGATACTGTTAATGAATTGATAATATTACATTCAAGTGATTTATATGATTGGTTATTTATATTGTTAACAAGACTATTTAATAAAATCGGTACAGAATTATTGGGTTCAATGCATGGAAAAATTTTAAAAACATTAGATTTAGTTCATGAATTCTTTCCGGCCGATTTACAAATGAAAGCCATATTTAGGTAATGAAAATAATTTCATGAATTTTATTTATTCATAAAACAAATTCCATTTAATAATATAAATCTTTTTTTCTTTTTTTGTAGAATAATTGTTGATACATTACAAACACCATCTCTTAAAACAAAAATTGCCCAATTAAATTTTTTAACAAAATTAGCCACATCTTATTGTACAACATCTGAATTTCCAACACAATCACCAGCGGATAAAGCTGTTTTTAAAATTGTTCAAATGTCGGCCGATAAGAAAAGTTTAGAGTTACGTGGAAAAGCGAGACAATGTATTATCGCTTTATATAATTGTAATACACCAAATGTAAGTTATTATACATTTTTTTTTTGATTTGAGATTTGATAATAATAATAATATCAATAATTATTAATTGAATTGTTTTGAATTTCATTTTTGCATAATAGATGACAATGTTTTTATCTGGTTTGCCAAAAAGTCATCAGGATGAAGCAAGATCAATTATTCAACAGCATTTACATAAGAGCAGTTCAGGTAAATGAATTCACTATTTCGGATCAGATGATGGATGAATGATGAATGTTCAAAGACTACTTTTTCTACAAAATATAATTTGCATTCCATGCATTCAATGTTCAAATAAAGTATGATCTGATATAAAAATCAGATGTTCCGGAGAAATAAAAACTATTATGTATGCGTAAACGATAATTTGTTTATGAAAACAATATCTTTAATTGATTCAATTACATATTTCCAATTGTTTTGTATTGTTGGGGTGTTAAAACAAAAGGTTATAAAGAAAGAATAATTTTTGGTAATAATATTGCAAAATAAACTCCAAAATATGTCAAAATTATGCAATAAAAATTACTCTATTAAATGAATATTTGTTTTTCATTAATGGTTTAAACTCACACTTGAATATTTTTTTGTCAAATACGATATTATTGGATTTTCCCCAATCAAGACATTGATTTAATTGGCGAAAAAGTTTCGTAATTTTGTCTAATTCTAGACTAAATTTCAATGTAGAAAAAGTAGTTTTTCTTTTTTTAAATTAATGTAGTGAGATTCGTTTTTATCAATTACTAATTTATTAGTATTATAGATTTCTTATTCTCATCGTTAAAATTAAATAGGCTTAAACTATTTAAACACAATTTTTGTATATTCTGTTAATTCAATGTATATTTAGTTATTTTTAAATAGACATTCAATGATATTGTAGTAATATTTAAAATTATATTATCATTATTATTATTATTATGATTTAGTTAGATAATAGTAAATTTCGCTAAATTCGATTATAGGTAATAATAGTCCATCATCACCAATGTCATGTTCAAGTCCTAAGCTATTACTTAGTCCACAGCCAGGTTTATATAGCTTACAAAATCATTCTAGTAAGTATTATTATTATTATTATTCTCATTCATATATACAGAGAAATTTTAACTATAACTGTAAATATTGTATACAGTAGTGATTTACATTAATCAATACAAAACCACATAAATTAGACACTCTAAAAAAAATTCAACCATTAATAAATAGGTCCTAGATCACGACAATCATCGGTTGAACATAATGATAGTTCGATAACAACGGAAGAAGTTTATAGAAATTTACGAAAAACAACAGCCGAAATTCAAAATTACAGCTTTGAAATGAAATTAGATCGTGATACAAATAGTAAAGATTCAGGAATAAGTCAAATGGGTGCCGGTGATCATCATATTGTAGACCATCATCAACAATATCATCCAAATGGTGGTATAAATGGACATTTAAGATTGGATAAAGAAGATTCGTCGTGTAACGGATCGAAAACTCAATCGGCCACAACAACCGAATCGAATACACCCGAAAGTACTGTTAGATTAGATAACATAGACGGGGCTGTACTGCACGGTACTAAAAATGCTACTAGTCAAAAATCTGTAATTAATTATACAATTTCAGATAGTGGTGAATTGATTACAGAAAGTAAATATATATATGATTTTGCTTAATTTATTTATTATTATTATTATTTTGGTGTTATGTTTAAAAACACTCGGGAATTTTTAACATAAATTAATTAATTAATATTTAGCTGTTTTTAAATGTTTTTTATATATACATATTTAGTATTATATTTACTTATCGCTTGAATTTATTTAATTTATTTTTCCTTTTTTTTTTTTTATTTTTTTGTTTTTGCCCCCTTCTTATCATTAAGAAGGTTTAAAGGAATCGGATATTATAAAAACGGCCATAATATTAGATTTGGATACAAATCCCGAGATTGTTATAGTAGCATTAAATAATCTTTCCATTTGTATAAAATATGGAAATTGTGAGTTACCCGTGAAAAATTTTAAGTAAGTAATTTTGTATATTAAACCTTTTTTGAAACATGCTAAATACCTAATGATCATTATATTTTTTGATCTTATAGAGCAATAATGAAAATGCTTCATACATTATTACAATCACAAAATAATGATGTAATAATAGCGGCACTAACAACATTAGCCAAAGTTATGCGTAGTACACAAATGAAACCAAGTTGGAGTAATTTCTTAGAATTAATACTATTGAAAATTATCGATTGTTATAAAACCAGTAAAGAGGTGTCCCGTGAAATTGATGTTATATTACCAAAAATAGCTTCAGTATTACCATTAGATGCAACATTAAATCTATTGAATCCAGTTATTGCAACCGGTGAATTTCCATCGAATTTATGTGCTATAAAATTACTAACGGAATTGGCAAATTTTCAAAGTGGTGAAATAACCGATCAACATTTAGACAGTTTTATGCCAAATATTGCATATGTAATTATTTTATTTAATTTATATTTTTTTCAATATAACAATAATAATAATAATTTTTTGTTTTTCAATTGCTAATTGCAAATAGCGAGCCGAAGATAAACAGTCAATGGTACGAAAAGCCGCAGTACTTTGTATTGTTAGATTATACGTAATGTTAGGTGAAGAAAAAGTTAAACCGAAATTTTCTTTGTTCAGTTCCAGTAAAATAAGGTAATTTATAATGTACCAAATAATATCTTTAATAACTGTCCTTTCACTATCCTATGTGAAAAACTGATAAATAAAAGAAATAATTCAATGCTCGAAACTTTAAACCTGATTTTTGTCTCTTTTTTTTCAATTACAGATTACTTAATGTGTATATTGAAAAGGAAAGTAAAAAAGCGTCATCATGATTAAATGCCAAGTGATTGTTGGCTAAAGGACGAAGATTTGCCAAAAAAATTTGCAAATTTAGAAAAATGATTGGTGAAATTCCAGAATAAATGTGAAAATGTGTAAATATATATGTTTTATGGAGGAATAGGCATTTAGAATATGATTTTTTGTTTTGGTTTTTTTTTTTTTTTAATTATATATTCTATAAGATTCAGACAAACACAAAACAACAACAAAACACAGTTTATTCAATAACAATTCGCAATATATCAACAGTTAATAATTAATTAAAAGAAAAAAAAACCATTGTACACACAACACAAATCAAACAGATCACATATACAAAACTAATTTTTTTTTTTAAATAAAATTTTTATTAACATATGAAAATATTGTGCTTGCTTACCCAATATGTTAATTTTTAATAAATAAATTAAAAAAAAAAATAAAAACAAATGTGAAAATGTATATTTATATAATAATAAAAAAAAATTTGTATATTAACTAAAATATTGTCAAATGTATATTTAAAATTTAAATAAATTGATTGATAACAAAATAAAATATAAAAATTAATAAATGTTTAAATATGCAAATAAAAAGAAATATAATAAAAAAAATTAAGCAATGAACAAAAAAATAAATCATAAAATAAAAACAATAAACTTTATTTTGATTTTTATTGCTTAAAATGTAAAATAAATGGCACGTTTTTTCTTTTTTTTTAAAAATATAATTAAATAATTAATAACGAATATTTAAATAAAATATATAATTTGTCTATTTGAAATTTTCTCTTATTCTTTGTTTTATAATTCAAAATAGAAATTACTATTAATTTTCATTAATTGTTGTAGGGATTTTCTTCTGCGAGATTAAATCATAATCTTTTTTTTTTTGTATTATTAATTCAATGAATATAAATCAATCAAAAAAGAATTAATATCTTTATTTGTTTTCAATTTAATTATATATTTTTTATTAATAATTTCTTTAATAATTAATAACCACAATAAATAAAAAATATAATTTTACATTACCATAGAGAAAAATAATAAAAAAAAAAAAATAATAATTGCATTTAGATGAGGTTTTTTGTATTTTACTTTTTTTTTATAATATATTAAATTTGTTTTTCTTGATTTTCCGAGTTTTTTTTTATATTATTATTATTATTATTAATTTAATTATATATATATATATATTTAATTTTATAATTATATTATTAATAAATTAAATTTTTTATATATATAATATGAGAGAAAATACTACAGATTACAACATTACTATTTATTATTATATACAAATATATAAAATATATTTTTTAAATTACTGTTAAAATAAATCGATTCATTTCGTATATCGTATCTGAAGACAAAGAAGAAATAAATAATAATTGAAATAAAAACAAAAATTAATTTATTAATATTAAACTATACTATAAACATTATTATCATTACCCCCAAACACACACACACACACACGCATCTACCATTTAATTAAAATCAAAATTTTACTACACAAATTTATATATATTTATTCAGATAATAACAAAAAAAACACCCCCAGTGATAATTAAAAATATAATTGTTTATAAGAATGAAAACAAAAAAAAAAATCTAAATAATTTCGACATGTGTGTGAATTGCGATATTTTATATAATTGAGTTAGTGCTACTACTTATTGTTAATTTAAATATTGTTTGAACATAAGGTTTTTAATTTTATTTTTTTTTAATATTAATTCATTTTCTTTTTCTTTTTTTTTTACTCTATTATTATATATTTATATTTAATTTAAATACAATTTTTTTTTTGTTATATTATATATGGAATATTAAAAAAAAAAGAAAAGAACCGATAACTAATTAGTTTTTATACATTATTATTATATGTTTATGTTTTTATAATGATGATGATGATGATGATGATGATGATGATGAAGTGACTTTGTAAACAAAAATAAAAAAATTAAATAAATAAAAAAGACACGAATTATTATAATAAATAATATATTATTAACAACTAATAAATTTAATTAAAATGTGTACACCCCCCCAAATAAATTAATATTAACAAAATTCGTTGAATGTATAAATAAAATAAAATAAAGTTTTAACCAAAATAAATAAACACACAAACAAACAAACAACATAAAAAAATTCTTTTTTAGTATGTAATTTTGATTCGCTGCTAAAATCAATAATGTAATATTTTCTAATTAATAAGTTATATTATATTATAATAATTATATCTGTTAAAATGCGCTGTCTAATTTTACTAGCCATAATGAATTTATTTATTAAGAATTTGGAGCTAGAAAGAGATAAAGCGCGTTTATATAATATATTTCTATATTAAAAAAAAATGGAAAAAAAAAGAAATATCGTTTTTTTTATTATTATTATTATTATTTCAATTCGCAAAATTAATTACAAAATGTGTGTAATTGATGTTTAAAACTTTAAAAATTGAATAAAATTACAATAAATATTATATATCTTTATTATACTCTAACTATACTGCTACTTTATTACTACTTATTATTATATGATAATATTTTTGAAGATACACAAATTAATGATGAAATTTTCAATAAAAAAAAAAAAATGTAATAAATTTTAATTGAAGAAATATTAACAAAAAAATTGTGTTCTATATGTTTTTTTTTTATTTTTTATTTTCGGAAATGGTTTATATTTCTTTATCCATATGTATAAATGTGGAATCATAACGAAACAATAATTTGCGATAAAAATGTGTCTTTAGGGATATTCATAAATAAATATAAGTTTGATTGAAAGTATTTAATGTCAACGAACAACGAAATCTTAACAATATTTTTAGGGGATTGACATTCAAAAATGTAATATCTTCAATTTTCCGATAAATAAAATGTAAACGGGCAATTTATATCCTTTTTTCGCTTACAGCCGGCGACGATTGGTGTTAGCGTCCGCAGTCTTTCTTAGTTTGAAAATTTGATGCTTTTACGATGACCGCAAATAACCAGTGTACGAACCAACAGCATTGGGAAAATCAGCAACTAAATGTGTGAAAATTCAGATTCCATTTTAACATGATCGCATATTCACCCTGTAAACATTATATTCACTATACTGAATATTCAAATATATCTATATATAGAATAGATAGATGAGAATATATACATTGCATTCCACAAGATTAAACATAATATATATATCCTTATTCTTTATATATATATATATTTAATCGTTTAACCTTCTTCATATTTTCATATATTTCCATTCATAACATTTATATATATAAAAGAATGCATAAAGAGCGTGATAAATGATAAAGATATCAACAATTTTAAATGGAAACTCTGTGTATATATAAATGTAAAATATATTATACATTGTTTTTAATTGAATATAACGTTTTATTTTAACATTCATCACATCCACAATGTATATATATAAATATAGAAAATATAAAAATATGTATATATATTATAAAGATATAGGGTTGGCATTGAGAGGTATATATAAAATATATATATACATATACCGAGTTTATTTTATATATACCTCAATAATGTATATAAACAGGTGAAAAAAAAAATGAATGGTGGAGAAAAGTTCAAAGAAAAGTTTCAAAAATAGACTCTGAATAATTTTACATAAAAGGCGATAAATATATACGTATTTATTATATATATATTTCAATTTTATAAGGGATTATATAGACCATATATATATATATATATATATATATATATATATATATATAGCAACTATATATGCGTATAATGATAAATTTTCATTTTAGTTTCATAAATCCTTTCATACCAAAAGGATATACGTGCGTATTATATATATAGTTGTTTTTGTTTTTTTTTTACTTAATAGTTGCGTGCTTTATTTTCTTTTTTGCTATATGTACAAAAATAATGTTTTTAATTGATTTAAATTTATTTATTAAATTATATTTTATTATTAATATAATTTTAAATGCCTTGTCATCATCACCATTATCATCATCATCGTCGTCCTCTGTAATTGAAAATATTACTAGTAAAATTACAATTATCCCCTCATTATTGTTCAATGATTCGAATAATAATATTAATCTAACAACCACCACCGTGGGACATAATCGAATAATGACTAAACGTAATGCATTTTCAATAAAACAAAATGGAAATCAACAAAGATATGTTATTGAAAGTGTTGAAAAACCAGCAATAAATATATCACAACAACGACCACGATTTACCCTATCACGAAATATTAATTTACCAATTGATGATCCATCCGCATATAAATGCATTAATTTTTTGAATAATGTGCAACAGCAATATTCATTAAAATGTGAAAATAATACACGTTTATTTCGTGATAAAATAATATTTGAATTAAAAAAATCTGTATCAATTCAAATAAAAGATGAACCAAATTATTATAATGTAAATTATAATGATCATGTAGATCATGATGATGGGGATGCAAATGCCAATGAAGATCGCCAGAATATTAAATTAATAAATCATAGAAAAATAAAAATCAATATAAATTCAACGATAAATGCTGCAACATGTTTATTAATCAATTCAAATGTTCGTACAATTAAGCGTAAAGATTGGAAATTTAAAGAATATCCAAAAATTGCCAAATTATTACCACAACGTAAAATGATTGATAGAAAATTTATGGGTACACGTTCGTGTGTTATTATATCAAGTGCTGGTTCATTGGCAAAAGCAAATTTAGGAAAATTTATTGGTATGTATAATAATAATATATAATTTATATTATTTTTTCTATATATTTTTCCTTTCCTATATGACTAAGAAATCGCAATTTTTGTTTTCATTTTTTAAATCTACGTATGGTATTAAATTCAATTGTTTTTTAATAGATTTAAATTTTCAATTAAAATATATATATTTATTAAACAAAAAATGAATTACAATATTTTAAGATTTCTGTGTATCATCAAAATAAAACAAAAAAGTTTTAATCTTTCATTTTAATCTTTTTTAATCTGTCTCATAAATTTTTAATGCCAAAACGCAAATTTTATTATAAGGAAAAATATTTAACCAATTTAAATTCATATATATTTATATATTAGTCCTTTTATATTATAATATTTTATTTGTCACTTCATCAACTATAATAATAATATATCTGATTTTATATTTTCTAAGAATTTAATCCATTGATTGAATTCTGTTTTTTTTTTGTGGTATAAAATTTAATATATTGTTCATTTTATTTTTTATTGACAATAATTTTATATGTGATTCATCTCTTAAAAACCTTTATATATATATTGTACTAAATATATAAATTATTATAATATATAGTCTGTTAAGATTTTATTATAAATTAAATTGTATATGCACAATTCTTTCTCCAAAAAAAAAAAAAACAAAGAATTATTACATACCGCAATATGTAATATACGCGGTGTATGCGATGATGATGAGATGGTATATATCATTTATAGATGTAAAAAAAAAATAAAAATTTATGTCAAGAATTATAATTTATATATTTATTGTTTAAATTGTTATAATATTATTATTATTAAATTGTATTAATAAATAAATTCTGATTGTTTAAAGAGAATAAATATAATTAAATATTTATGCATATTGTTACGCATCATATACATTACAATTTTCTTCTGTTAAGTGCAGTATATAAACGTTAATTAAATTGTACTATATATAGTTTTAACAGCATATAGCTCTGTTTCATTGTAGTATAACCCAACGTATTCGGATCATTTTTCAATATAAAGTATATCATTTGAAAAGGAAGTATGATTTATGGAAAATGACTTTTATAATGTGAGTTTCTTTTCTAGTATGAAAGGGGAGTGAAATGTTATAGGGAAATATCCAAGATCCAAGATCGCTATCAATTAAAAATGTCTGAATATTTAACTAAGAAAATATAATCTGTTTTAACTGAGAGATCAAATGATCGAATATCGTTTGAACAAATTCTGTCCTTAATTCAAAAAATCTATTAATTATATATAATGAAAGCAAAATAAATATTAAGGATCTTAAAGAATCAATTCAAATACCGTCAAAGAAATTATTAATTGTATAGTGATAAAAAAAAATCATATATATCCAATATTGTATATATTTTGTTAAATGGTTGATAATTCCTGATATATTTTCAATTTTTTAAGACGGTAACAATTGTGAAATAAAAAAAGGTATATTTAACTTAAAAAAAATTTGTATATCAAATAAATATCAATTATATTTAAACTCAATATATTTGTAAATTTTAAATTAAAAACATATATATATATATATTTCAAGTGTAAGTGCTTTTTATAAATGGGGCATAAAAAAATTATGGAAAAGTTTGGTACACATTCGGCGGAAAAATAAAGTAATATGTATTTATTATATAATTGAAAAAGATGCCATTTATATGAAATATGCACGAATATGATGATGATTCAATTATATTTATTTTGTTTTAAATTAATTTCGTTAAATGATATTTACTATCCTATATATATTTGATTATTTTATTTATTATAAATAATAAGTTTAACGAGAGACCTCGATAAACAAAACAACGTACGATTATAACTTATTGTTCTTATTGTTTTTCTTTTCAAAATTGTCTGTTTTTCCTGAATTAATTTTTTTATTCTTTATTTTTTGTGTATTTCATTTTTTTTTGTATTTGTCTCATTATGCATATATATAGAGGTATAATAATTTGTATAGATACCTGTTTATTATTATTAAATTTTTATATAGACTTCGAATAAAGAAATATAAATCATTTTTTTTTTGCATTATACGCGATAAAAAATAAATTATATGAATTTATAAAATTTATAGTTTATTATAAGGATAATATGAGAATGAATGAAAATATATATATATATTATTTATTTACAAATATATATATAAGTACAGATATGGTATAAGGAAATTTTTTTTTATCTGTCTATATATACTATACAAAATTGTTAATATAGTTATAATATATTTAAATTAACATTCTTGAAATATTCACAATTTTTCTTATTAAATATATATTAAATACACACGTCATAGGTATAGAATAAAAATAAAAAACTTTTTATTTTCGTATAGTTTTATACACCACCAGATGTAATTTACGTATTAAAAAAAAAATCACTTTTTTTTGGATCAAATATTTAAAAACCACTTCCTTTTACGATTTTAACATTTGTTTATTTACAAATTGGAGCAGTAATAATAATCTGTGAAGTATAATAAATAATTATCATTCGTGTATACAGCTTTCTCGATAATTTTTTTATATAGAATTTGTAAAAAAAAAATTAAATTAAGATAAATATTAATCATGTGTATATTTGACGCGTTTTTGTTTTATTTATTTTTTTATTTTAAATCTGGTGCTGCTGTTATTGCAATTTTTTTTTGTTATCTTTTTGTAAAGAAATGCATAATAATTTATGTTGAAATAGAATTACGCATAAATATATATTTCCGAAATGTTCCTTTACACAATAGAGCTCTGTACATATGTCTATTTAAAAATATAATGAAATTTCCCATCAAAAATGATACTAACATTTTGAGCATAATATTTCATATAAAATATCATAGGAAAATTATACAGGATATTTTTTTTTTGGAAAACTATTAAGAATCTCGTTAAGGAAATAATACAAAATTGACTATAGGAAATAGGACAGAATTGCCTATAGGAAATTATACAGAATATACTGAAGAAGTTATATGTAATTTCCCTCAGAAAATCATATACAGAATTTCCTTTAATTTTCTAAAGACAATCACTGCATTTAAAGAGAAAATTGTTCAGAATTTCCTTTAAAAAATTATACAAAATCTCGGAAAATTATACAGAATTTCCTTTATTGTAGAAAATTATTTATAAAAAATCCATTCTCCGTCCTATAACATACTTAATTTTCCCTTATATTTATGATAATAATATTTTTTTTCTACATATAACAAATAATTTCTAATTGATTATTACATTCGCATGCTAAGGTTTTATATATATAAAAATCCCTATTTCGTCTGATGAATAACATAAAAATCTGCATCTTGAACTTTAGAAAATTATTATATAGAAACCTATAAATTTATTATAATATTATGCACTGCATGTATTTATATAATTATTGAATCATTTAAAATGCATCGTTGTTATCCGCGTTAACCACTAATAATCTGATGAACCATCATCAAAAAAAAAAGAAAAGACATTATCGGTTTATATACCTAATATAATGATATTTTACCTCAATAAAGAATAGTTATAAGAAAATGATTCACTTTTTTATATATGCAAATCAGAAACATCAGAGATTGTGATATTTATAATATAATATAATAAAAAATTATTAATTGGAAATTGAAGGTAAATTCTGTATAAAAAAATCATAACGACCTGAAGTTATTATTGTATAAAATATTTTATTGGGAGATGTGTCATCTTATAATAATTATTGGTAATAGAAAATAAAATGTTATATTTTTGTAGGAGTCTTTTTGTAGCCGCAAAATTATATATATATTATTGTATAATCTTCATATATTACCACTTTTTATATATAGATATATGTAAAAATATAATATGTGATTCATTATTGAAATGTTCTTATTTTTATTTTTTAATTTTATATATAGAATTATAATATATATGTACATTTTTCAAACAAAAATACACGGAGTTTTTCAAAAAATTTAATATAACCAATTGGAAAATTTAATATTTTATTTAAAGCATATGTGTGTCTATATGGAAAATGTAAATAAATTATAAAGGAAATTATATTTAATTATGAAAATTCATTATTTTTTATTAATTTTTAAAATACAAGGAGTTCAGTATATATTTGGAAAATATTACAAATGCTTCGTTTTCTATAAACAACAACTTGCAATTTTACAGCATTCTTAAAGATTATAATATTATATACCTTTAGAACTATCAAGAATATAGTTTATTTTTCAAAAGATTTCAAAAGTTTTCAAACGCTTTCAAAATGCTTTTTAACCGAAACGGATATATATATAGGAATATAAAATATGTTTTATTAACCAAAATGAAACACTCTGTACACTATGCGTATATATTTATAGTGAAAATTTTAAAATAATTTCCGCTTATTATGAATGCATCTTTTATGAATATAAACCAATTCTTAGTATAACCACGTATAACGGAAATTGTAATAATCACATCTTTTTTTATATATATAAGATTAAATTTTTAATATATCATACAATTAATGAATTTTCCATCTTTACATATATAAATATAATTTGATTATAATTAATATATTGATGTTCGATTGAAATAAAAAAAATTAAATTAAATATGTTAAATTCTAATATACTTTTTACATATAGGTCATTGTTATTATATTTTAAACACTAAATTAACATGTATTTTTTTTCTATAATTAAATTTTAACCAATGCGAAAATATATATATAGATTCACATGATATTGTGATGAGATTCAATCATGCACCAGTCGAAGGATATCATTTAGATGTTGGCAAAAAAACAACAATTCGAGTTGTCAATTCACAAGTACGCGATATTGTTATATTATTACTATTATTATTATTCTATATATTATAAATTATATATTTATATGCATGTTATGATTTTTATACAAAACAAAATGCACGCACTATACTTGAATAGCAATTAAATTAATTATTATATTACATTTAATTCATATATTTATTGCATAAATTTATAATTTATAAATAATTATTTTTTATAATATAGAAATAAGAAATCTAATTCATATTCAAAAAACGAATTTTAAAAGTGTATATATAATCTAAATCTAATACAATATCAATTTATTATTTTTGTTTCTTCTTTTTTTTTAATCTTCTAATCATTTTAAATAATCATATATAATATAAATAAATTTAATATCAATATTATTATTTTTGAATTTGAATTAATTTTTACACATATATATATATAGGTAGTGAGTAAAGGTGAATTTAATTTCTTAGAATCACCATTATTTCAAAATATTACAATTGCCGCATGGGATCCTGGTAAATATAATGGCAGCCTTTTCGATTGGATACGAACACCGGATTTTAATTTATTTCAAAATTATGAAAAATTTATGGAAAAATGGCCACATTCAAATTTCCATTTAATTCATCCGAAATCAATATGGAATTTATGGAAAACATTACAAATATTTCATACGGATAATATAATTAGAAAAAATCCACCATCATCAGGATTTATTGGTAATAATATAATTTTTTAAATATTATAAGTAATAATTGAAATGTCGGATAATAAATGAATATATATTTTAAAGGATTAGCATTACTTTTACCCGTATGTACGTATGTGGATGTTATTGAATATATACCATCAACTAGATTAAATGGACGATGTCATTATTATTCAGATGAGGTGTGTATATAAAGAATATAAAATTAATACAAAAAAATGTTTTGTAATATATTAAAATTATTTGATTTTCAGATAAATCCTGCATGTACATTTGGTGCATGGCATCCGTTGGCCGCTGAAAAACTAATGACATTCAAAATGAATACAGCTAGTGATTATTCTGTATTTCAAAATGGTATAATACGAATTTTTCGTCCACAAAAAAAGATTTGTGATAAATATCATATAAAAATATGATTATTATAAATATAAATAAATTCAATATATGATGATAATAATAATAATATTGATGCTAAATTGATATGGATTACGTAAATATTTATGGAGTTGTGTATTTTTGGATATATATATATATATATATTAATAATAATTAAATATGTCTATACTTTATTTCGAGCGCCCACAACAATAATATATATAAATAGGTTCATTATATATATTAATTTAATATGGTTAAACATTTTTGTTATAAATTCTATTTATTATCTGCAATGTATATTTAAATGTAAATATTTTAAAGATTATATTTACAATCAAAAAATAAGTGTTATATTGAATAGAAATATATAGCTTATTAATGTTTGTGCTAGAAGATCCAGTTTAAAAAAATTTTATATATATATATAATTTATTTGACTCTGTATGTCTATACATAATCGTTTGTTTAATTTATATATTTATTTATATTGCTATTAATATATATTCAATTTCAGACTATGTGTAAATATTAATTTATAATTAAGATAATTAAATTTCAATTTGTATTTATTTATTTTGTTATTTTTATTTTTATATTTTTTTACCAATAATAACTCATCATAATATACCGCATATGTGCGTGTGTTATTCTTGTATTTTCATTAGTCACGTGGATTTTAATAAACGATATATTATATTATCTTTAAAAAATTGTGACTCATTTCAACATTTATTCGTTTAGATATATATAGAGAAAATTTTGTATTTTTTCATTTTCATTAATTTGCATTCATTTGCATTATATCAAATTTCTTTTCATATAATATTATAAGGAAATTTGTATCGTTTTATCACAGCAGAAAATGACTATTATGTGGTAAGGATTTCTTCTGATCTTTTTTTTTTGCTTATCCGAATCCAAAGACCAAATAGTTGTAAAATGTCAACATTATCGAAGAATACATTTTATGAATATTTGTTACAATATTTTCATATACATTTTTCCTTGACAACCTTATTCTAATACATGACATTTCACGGTCATCATATAGAAGGACAAATGGATTCAATTCTTAATATATAATGCATATAACATATATATATATATATTACAGTATATTTAACATCTTAGAACTATATATAGCTGACATATTCCACAAATAGATTCATTATTGTAATACAACTCTACATCCATAAATGAGTCAATGAGTTATTTTAATAGTTTTTAGTTTAAATGAAAATTGAAAAATTAAACAATTGGTAGTTCGAATAATATGTTTCCTATTTATTTATTTCTATTGATTTGATATAGGAACATTTTTATTCAATTTGAAGAAATCCATTACATTATTACAACCTATATAGATTAGAAATATATTAGACAATATTTTGTCTACCTTTTATCATGTTCTATTGCCAGTATATGTATATCTGGAAAATTTCAATTATATCTAATTACTTTTTGAATTTTCTTTTTTTCTCATTTACGTATTTGGGAGCATCTTTGAAAATTTCAACCATATCGGATAAATTTTATATCAATTTTCTATAATAAAATATGCCGATAAATTTTCCAATTCATATTTCCATTATTTAAATTAAAATTTGTCCTTATATAAATGGTAATGTAAAATCAGAACGTTATATTGTCTACGATAAAACTTTATTTACATTAATATATATCAGTCAAATACCTGTAGATATTTTAATCACATATAAGTCATATTATTATATTATAATTTTAAATAATTAATCATCTTTTAATATCTACATATATATATTATATATAATAATTTATTTTATTAAAAATATAATTTTTTTTTTATTGTTTACTATATATTTTAAATAAATACTATATATATAATATAAAAAAAACAAAAGATTTGTAAATAAATGTTTTTGTTTTGCATTATAATAACACACTGCGTATTGTCATATAAAATTTTCACGCGTTTATGTGTTTTTAATACAATATATATTATCATATGATTATTATTATTATTTATCATAAATAAACACTTTTATTTTGGCATTGAAATTAAATATATATATATAAATTTTTACAACTCCCGAAAAATTACTAATAATTTATATAATGTATATATAATATTCCCAAATAAAGGAAGTTAATTTCCGGCATATTATAATTTATATTTACGTAAAATATACGCGTAAGACTTATTAAGAGATCCCCCGTTTTTATATCTTTTATCATAATAATAATATATAGATTATTAATATATTTAAAATATATATATTTGGGGATTTTCTAAAACACAACATAAATAATCGATATATTTATTTGAATATATTTTATCATATAGAAATGATTTTATATAACTTATTAATATATGATATCATATTATTTAATAAGAAAGAGTGGTCGTCGTTTATTAATATATGCGTAAATATATTTTAATTTTCCACCATTTATTATGATTGATATATTTTACATTTTTGATTTTAACTCAATATATAATATATGACCGATTTTTTGTTAAATCAATTTAAATTAAATTCTTCAGATAAAACAATATTTATTAAAATCATTTCATGATCTATATATGAAATTGAAATGATTTAAATGTTTTGTAAATATATTTATTGAGATGTGTAAATAAACATATATTATTTTTGGATAGTTTATTTTGGACGAATATTAAAAAGTGTTTATATTACACAGGTAAATAATATACATAAACGAATTATTATCTATTTGCATACACAGTATACTCTTAATGAATGAGGTCAATATATCAAAATGTAAAAAAAAACAATTTTTTTTATTGTAAAAAATCATATACATATATACAAAATCCATTCAACAATAAAACATTTAATTTTATTATACAAAAATTTATTTTACTGTAAAATTGAAATAAAACAAAATAAAAAAAAATTAAAATATTTTTTCAATTGAATTTTACTATACTTTATGACATCACATCACAAAATATACAACAATATTCGAATACACCTCGCAATAAAATGTTTTCCCCAGTCCAATTGATATTCAGTCGCGAGTATGCAATCGAACTAAACGTACACAGTTTATATTATATATATATATATATAGAGAAACAAATAAACATTTATATATATATATATATATAAAATCATAGAGTGAAATTAATTAAATAAATTTTTTATTTTATTTTATTTAAATTATTTTCATACATATATATATTATATATGTACGTTTTTGTTAAATAATAAATTAAAAAAATTAACTGCCTTAACAATTTATAATATATAATAAATATATTTTAAATATATAAAAGTATAAAATAAATTATTAGTTTATATATTATAATTAATATTTTGATTTTGGTAATTTGAATAATATTTTATATACGTGGTTTAAAAATATAGAAGAAAAAAGAATTAATACAAGTGTTATAATATATAGCGATAAGATAAAATTAAAAAAATTATAATTTTATAATCATCGACAAAAAACTTCGCTTTTTCTGCTATATATTAATTTTTTTATATATGTAGTTAAAATTTAAATAGAGAAAAAAAAAATCATTTTTAAATTTGTAAATGTTTTTTATCTTATCACATAAATATACGGTGCGCGATATTTATTTATATGCATATATATATATATATAAAAAAAAAGTGCGATAAAAATTAATTAATTGTGCGTATATATAAAATTTGTTTTTTTTTTGTATATATAATTGAATATCAATTTTTAGTATATAGATGTTTAAAACAAAAAAAAATTAATAAATTTAAAATATAAAATATGTATATTATGTGATGTGAATTTGTATTTTATTTTTTTTTTTGTTAGTTTTAAAAATATATAATATATATATATAATTTTGCGAATAAAATAAACACAAACAAATTTAATAAAAAAAAAATTGAACGTGTATATTTTTAATATATAGATAGAATATATTTAATTAATTATAAATTTTAAGTAAGTATATATTTTATTATAAAAAATTATTTTTTGGTTTATTAACTATAAATAAATGTTTTATGATTGTAATGATCTTGAATATTTTTTTTTTTCAATTATATGCGTAATGCGAATTTTCATATTATAAAAAAAAAATTGATTCAACCGCATCAAGAATATATCCAAGCGTGTTTTTTCCATTTAAAGATATATTGAATTTGAATTTTTTTCCTTATGTATAAGAGACATTTAATAATGGAGTCTTCCATCACCTGTCCATTATTTTTTTACAAAAGAAATTGGTAAAATTCATCAACAAATTTAGGGAAAATTAAAAAATATATTTACATTTGGATTACAATTTCTTTAACAATTTTACGCGCATTTTAATGTGAAAACTCATGAAACTTTTTTTATTGGTTTTTTTCTTCTTTATTTATTAATGTTTTATCTTTATCAAATTAAAAAAAAATTTTATTTTGCAAAATCATTTATTATATTTGTATATGTAAATGTATTTATATTAATATACACATTTGTGTTATTGTTATGTATTAAACCAAAAATTAAAAAAAAACTTGTTTTTATTCTTGTTTAAAATTTCAATGTTAAAAGTTTCTTAAAAAAAACATCTTAAAAAATTTGTTATGTGATGGTTCGTAAAATAAAAACAACAATTTTTTTATTTAAATAAAAATACCTTATCGCAACGTTTTTTAAATGTGTTTATATATTTTAATAATATAAAATATATAGGTGATAATATAATTTTATTTTTATTTAACATCATAATATTATAAACTATATAAAATTTTGTATATCTACGATATAGAATTATATAGAGATTTTTATTAAATTGTTAAAAACACATTTGTGTATTCATCAAAAAATATATTTTGTTTATTAGTCATCCAAATAAAATAACAAAACGTATATTCGCGTTTACTATAAGACAAATATGGAATGTATACAACAAAGAAATATATAATATATATATTATTTATCTTAAACAATAAATCGCGTATAAATAAATTGCAAATCTACGATATATATATATTATAAATAAGAGAATGTTGGAAAAAAAATATTTCATTAACAAATTTATACAGAATCTTTGTATAAATACACAAAGGTTGTTGATATATTATTATTATTATATATTGCGATTTACGTCAAAAATTGATTATGTATACAAAACAGATACAGTTCTAATTCTTTAATAATACATATATTATTATATAAAAGTATTTTTGTATTATTTTGTTACACATCAAAAGATTTTTCAACAAAAATTCAATAAACTTTATAATAAATAATATTGGATTCATAAACTCTTCGCTGTTTGTATATATATAAAATTTGTATTTAAATATATATGAATGAATCTGTTCAGTCTACAAATTTTTTTTTGTATACATTTATGGTATATATTAGGATGATGATAACTATCTTTCTATATATATAGTAAATTTAATTATATTATATTGAAAAAAATTAACAAGTCAAAGATGTATTATTATTATTATTATTATATCAATATACAAAGAGTAATTTTATTATTCATACATTCAAGTGTATGTATATATATCCTATACACATCTGATGAATAATAAAATTTCGCGGAAATATATTAACTACCATATATATATATATATATATTCAATTAAACATATTTATTTGTTTTTTGTGTATATATGGTTGTATAAATAAATACCATATACATCTTTACGTATACGGTTATTATTATTATCTGTGAATAAACATATTCTATAGTAAAATTGTATTTGAAAAAATAAATTACTTTGTTTAATTTAATTTTGGATATTAAATTAAAATAATAATTAAATATCTTGACAGCAATAATAAGTGCATGTAAAACATAATTCATGGTTATATAAAATAAATGTTCAGTGATTTTAATGTTTCATCTTTTATACTCACATTTATAGAGTTCTTTTGTATCCTTTTTTAGAAAAGCACTTAAAAATTAGAATCAAAACATTTTAAATTTTAAAAAGGATTTTTATCCGATTTTATATAAAAAGAAAAATTAAATATTCCAATTCAAAATCCTTATCGTATTCAAATTGTCGATAAGAAATTATGTAATTTGAAATGATTAATATGGTAATGTAAATATCTCTTTTAAAATGATTAATATATGTTTTAATATTAAATGTCAAGGTTTATTGTTTTTTCAACAAAATATTAATATTATATTTTATTTTATAAAATTACACCATATGTAAATATTCATATCCTCTCTATGAAATAATTATAGGATACATATATATGTTTATTTAAATTTTTAATGCATTATTATTTAAAATATTAAATAATGTTATCACTATAAAAACACACATTAAATATGATATTTTATGTATATTATGATAATTGATAAAAAATATTGATTAAAAATAGGTACCTCATCTATTACATATATTTATTACTCATTACACATTATTATAAATACCTTTTCAATAAATAAATATATATATTAGTTATAAAATATATATAATTATTTAAAAATAAAAAACCAACACAAACAAGCAGGAAATGAATTTTATATGCCATTATTTCTGTTATCGTATACATTTCAAAATTTCTACTTGAAAATTTTTTTTTGTTTATCAATTTCTTGAATGTCTATATATGAAAAAAGAGTTATTATATACTTACAAAAATTGATAAGGATATAAATAATCGGAAAAATATATGATTGAATCATTATTTAAAATAAATATATGCACTGGAATACTTCAAAAAAAAAATGTGTAAAATGAATATAAAGATATAGTTTATTTGCGACAGGGTATACATTTACTTTCTTGACTTTGCACTTCAATTGTCTATATATATGTATATATGTAATGAATTTATGACCATCACATAATTTATAAACGAACGCCATTTGAAATATATAAATTATTGTTAAATATTTTTTATAAGATAAAATATATGTGGATATCCGTGCGATATTTTTACTGTTTGACTGACAATAATGGAAAAATACTAAATTCTTAAAACTTATATATGATAAGAATATAAAATCCATGAGCTTGTAATCGATTCTAACAAAAATCGATTAAGAATAGCTGCGATTATATAAGAAAATAAAACATTATAAACTCGAAATGTATTCATTGCGTGTGATGTATAACTATATATTCGTAAATTGATTAACGCACTTTTATTTTTAATAAATTGTGATTATCGCACGCATACAGTATACAATAAATATTATATATTATAAGCATACAAAATTCAAATATTAATTGATTAACTTTATTCTTATATAATTATTGGTACATTGTTTGCCAAGACACTTTTAAACACCAATTAAATATGGTTATTATATAAAACAAAAACAAAAAAAAACTATAAATAATTTATAGCCTTATATTATAATAAATTATATCATAATAAATTTGTTTTTTTTTTATATTTAAATGCGAATTCAACATATCGAAATGTACATATTAAATCATGCAGAAAATTTTATGTTTTCTTTTTCTTTTATCTATATTTTATATATATTAATTTGCAAATATATAATCAATCATTGGTGTGATCAAAATGCATATATTAAAATAGAAAAAATTAAATAAATAACGACACGTCTATAAATAATAAAATGAACCAAATATTTAATTTAGAATATAATATTTTCATATAGATAATCAAAAGTATACAACAAAATTAATATATTGCAATATATCAAATACGATTCTCAATATAAGATAATACATGTACTGTACTTTATTGTATAGCCATATATATTATCATAACGATAAGCAATTATTTAGCAATCGAAAATTTAATAAAAAAAAATAAATAAATAAAACAATTGCTGGATAACTAATCAGGCTTGAAATGATTGCATATATATTAATCATGCATGCATTTGTATATAACTAAATATATTTTTATTTTTGATTTTTTTTTCACAAAGAGTTTAACAATTTATTTGCAATATTTTTTTTTGCTTATATATTTAAGTCCAAAAATACTTTCAATTGTTATTTTTATATATATATATATATATATATACCATGTATAATAGTTTATTTAAAAAAAAAAACATATATTGATATGGTTAATAACCTGCACAATCGACAATACAAAAAATATTTATATGTCAACATAAAATTGTTAATATTATTACAGAATTTATCTCACTATATGTATATATAATTTATTTATATTCATATATTTCTTAATACAATTTGGAAGAAATGAATATAACCAACTCAATTGATTTGTTTTGTTAAAATTGCAATATAAGTTAAGTATGAAATTACAAATGAAATTGAAAATAATCAATTATTTGTTTTTTTTTTTTGGTTTTACTTTGCCATTATTAGATTATTTAGACATATCTTTTTATAATTTTGTATATTTTATCAATAGTGAAACTTAAAAAAAATTAAAATAAATCTATTTTGAATATAATAATTTGCATAAATGTATATATATTCTTAGTTTTATTTTATAGAATTTTCTATATATATATATATAAAAATTATACTTTTGTGATTAAAAAAAAAATTAAAATATATAAAAAGCTATACATCAAATTTATTTATAAAACCATTTTCATATATTCCTATGAATGGCTAAAAATTTTTTACATTTAAAAATAAATATAGAAGAAGTTTTTATAAAAGTAAAAAAAAATTCTATTTGTAAATTTATTAAACAATATAACAAATTTTCCATGTAGAGTGTATATTTGATATAAAAATACCATACACACATGCAATAAAATATTTATTTTAATTTCTTTTCTGTTTTATTTTTAATAATCGCGCATATTTTTACATAAATGTATATTTATGAATAAAATTAATTCCGTATATAGTTTATTAAAAAAAAAATGTTCTAATATTTTTATTTTAATATATATATAAATTCATATAAAAAGTATTTTTGAAATATGTATATATATAAATATCTGCGGTTAATAAATGAAATTTATAAACTGATAATATATATATAAATATTAAAAATTACATTTTAATTTTAGTATTTCAAGGTGGGATTATTTTTAATATTTTTTTTGCTATAATAACGTAATAAATAAAATTAAATCTGTGTTTTAAAAACTAGTTCGGCGTGTGTCAATATCATAATTATAAATTAAATCTATATAGAGGTTTTAAGAACGAATTCCTTTTAATATTACAACACTAAACATAATTTATAAAATACATTACTGATCAGAATACGCTAAAAATATATGTAATATAAATAAAAAATGAAACTCCTAACGTAATCTATAAAAATAAATACCTGCTTATTTGTTGAAAAAAAAATTATTATAGTGTATTATCTAAATAAAATTGGTAAAAAAAAATGTGTTGATATACATAAAAATAAATATACATAGGTCAGTATCAATATCGCATATATACATTTAATATATAGAACATTTGTGTAATATATTTACGCCAAACGTTTATAAAAATATTTGTGAAAAGTTAAGCCCCACATATATATAAAATAAATAAATATCCTATATGATATATAATTTTTCACCTGTTATGTTTGTTATTTTTTTTTATCAACAACAAAAAAATTCAAATTATCATTTTTATTTAATCAAATGTCGATTTTTTTTGATAATATAAAATCATATTATCATCATATTTATAGAATTATGAATACCAAAAATAAATAGGCACTAATACATAAATTAAAAAATTCCTTGAAAACGAAAATTAAATCATTTTATTTCATATATATACATATATATATTTGATGAAATAAAATTCGATCGATTTTTTATATACATATGTTGAAATATAAATAATATTCCTTTATTTTATTCATATTTATCAGTAAAAAAAAAAACCGTAATCTTATCTATAGAATTTTGATAAAAAAAAATTAAAATTATTAACACATATTTATGTAAACATTTTTTGTTATCATTTTTTATTTTAATTCTTATCTCATCGTCGTAATATTTTATAGATAAGATTTATATATTTACAAAAAATTATGTATGTATATAACAGTATTTATAGAATCTTTTGCAATGTTTACATTTATATTATACTAAACAAATTTTGTATATAAATATACACAGTCGTTTTAATTGCTTGAAATATAATATAATTTAAATTATTAAAAAAAAAAATAAAATTAAACATTTCATAAATTGAATTAAATCATTTTACAAAAAGAATCATTTTTTTTTTGCATTCTTTGGAATGTTTTATTGATAAACATTTTATCGGTTGGAAATTTTGTTAAGGGTGAACGCAACCATCGGTCATATCGCAAAAACCCATTATCAAAATGGAAAATTTTCTAATATAAATATATACTTATATTGTGAATCATTGTATTTTCATATATTGTATTGATATAATATGAAAATATTCGCGTAATATAATTTTTTTTTCTGCATACACACAATAATAATGATATAAAAGAAGCAAAACATTCCATAATTTATATATTTATATGAACTCGAAGTTAATAGATTACACAGTGAGTGAGTCATATATGAGATAATTATATATTTTATCTATGTATATATATAGAAATATGGCTAATATGATAACCAAAAAAAAAATGAAATGAATAACAACAATTTTCGTACGTTTATCCATTCGAAACAATAAAATCAGAAGAAAAAAAATAAAGAAAAAGAAATTGTCATGATAATACAATTTTTGCATTTGTACATATCGTCCATATTGATATATATAATTGTTAAAAAATGTTCATTATACATATATTGAAAAACAAATACTCTTTATTACAAAAACCCAAAATAAAATTAATCATATAAAAGAAAAAAGAAAGAATAATTGCACATAAAATACTACACTATATAAAATATCCATATAAGAACATTTTATATATATATTAAATATTTTTCATTTTTTTTTTTGTATTTTCAGGATATTGATAAACAAAGCTATAAAGCGAATGAACAGAAAATGGATCGAACATTTAAATCAACGTTGGTACAATTTGTTTTAACTGTATCCTTGGCAATATCAGTAACATATGCGGCACCCATACAAACAACAACACAAGCTGAGGTAAGTTTTGTCAAATATAAAATTTCGTTATCAACAAAATATATGCGCTTATCAATATCAATTTTTTTTTGTGATAATCAACGACACCCCAATATATAGTTGTATTATTATTATTATATCGATATCATTGATTTATACAAAAATAATATAACGTTATCACATATAAATATATATTTCAATTTCAATATATGCATGTATATATTTGGAACATATATTATTGATAAATTTTATTGCATTTAGGTCTATATTCATAAATATAGTGTTATTGATATTATTTGATTTGATTTGTTTTTTTTTGTTTGTTACGAAAGAATTGTAAAAAAAACCCATTATTTTTCCATATTAAACCTTTAAAATAAAACTATAATATATATGCAATGAGGTGTTTATAAATGCGTACACAGGATATTACAATAGATCTTGAATATCATATCAATGTAAATATATAAATAAAATAATCAGTTTAATCACACCTTATATTAGGTTTGTTTTATGACAATACTTAATTTTTCTTTATTGAATTTAATGCAATTTTTCATAAATATATAATACAATAAAGAAGTTTTCTGGTATTTTAAAGCCATTGACGGGATTTTTCAAATGGTATCTTATTTAATAAAAGCGCACATTTAATAATGTCCTTTAGAAGTTTATTAAGAAAAAAAAACGAATATAGAAATTTAATTAAATAGAATTTCAACAGTTAAAGGGATAATTTTTAATAGGACATTTCAAAGATTATAGATTTTATTCTCAATAAATTTATAAAGATTTTGTTTTAATTAATTTTGCTGGAATTCATTAAATTTCTAAATGCTTTTTAAGCACCCTATAAATTTATACATAATTCATTTAATTACAATTAGAAATGCACTACATAATAATAAATTACATTTATTTAAATAATTGCATATGGTTATCATAATAATTTTTTTCAAATGATTCATCATTATAAAATATATGTTTTTCGAGTAATTCTATATATATAAAAAATAATATATCATAGACTAAACACTGACAAATTAATGTTTACTCAAAGTCATTCATCGTTTAAAAAAAAATGTATATTATATATATATTATTGGTAGAAAATAGTGTAATATATAATTTATAAAAATGTTATTTAATATATGTGGGAGTTATTTTTAATAATAAAAAAAAAACCTTTTCTATTTATTCTACGGCAAATTATTGAATGATGAATAGAAAAAATAATGTGTGTTAAAATTTATAAAAAACAAAAATACAAATTTTTTTTACAATATATTTTATCAATATGCGTTTAAAAAATGCGTCATTCCAACTAATTATTTATAGGTACAATTAGTACAATATAATATACGGTATATTATTCAAATAAATAATTATATATTTTAATAATTAGTAAAACAAATATGCATTAAAATATTGCTCGGAAAATCACCTAATATATATTATACTATATTTGATTTTGAATATTGTTGTATTAAAGAAAAACACCTGTTATCACATCGTAATTAATATTTTTTTTTGTGTATTTAAATGTCAATATTTTTACACTTGATATTATATTATTACATTTTGCAAAAACAAAATTAGTAAAATATTTCATGAAAAACAAATAAATTGTTAAGGAAATTCTTATTAGTATTTTTTTATTATAAAATTTATATTTAACATAATAACATTTTTTCTATATTTTTTTTATCATTTATAATGATTTAAAAAACAAAATTTTTGTGCTAAGAATTTCAATTATTATTCCGATATGTAATACACGGAAGTTTTTTTTTTTTTTTTTTATATAAACATATTTCATTTCCAAGGGTTAATTTAAAAAAACAAATAATATAAAATATGGTATGAATTAGAATTCAATATATTGTATATAAATATATTGATATATGATGGATAATTGAATGTGTTTAGGATCTTAATTATATCACATATACTATATTATAATTTATGAATATCCAAGTATAAAAAAATAATTGATTAATTAATTTAATTAACACACACACACACAAAAAACAAAAAACAAAACATTATATAATTATCACATTAAATTATATATTATTTAATTTAAAAAATAAAAAAAAAACAAATAAACATATGTCAGTATATTACATAATCGAATTTGTGCTTGAGCTAGAATTGAATAAAAATATATATGTTCATGCATTTCAACAAATTTAAAAAAAAAAATAAGAAAATATTAATTAACTTAAATTTTAGACTGTTTAGAATGATTTAAAACATAGATTTCCCCCCATTTATTTTTACAATCAATAAAAATTGATTCAAAGCATATAGATTCTAAAAATTGAAAATTTTAAAATTGGAAAATTTTAAATGTATTTTCCGGTCACTTTTTAAACAATCAAAATATTTCTATATGTAAGTAAAGAAATAAATTCAATTTCTTCTGTGACTTGCGATTGTGTGACTAAATAATTCTTCGTCTTCTTCATCATTAAACTGCGATGAAATTATTGAAAGTAAAATGTACATGCGAAAAATGATATACAAAAAATTTAATAATTACTTTCCGCACAAAGAAAATACCTTATTATATATTGTTAATCTGTTCAATAATCCGTTATAAACATCTTATTTTAATTAAATGTGTAAATATAAAAGTTAATCACTATAAATAAATATACAAAACTAAATGATCAACCAAAAAAATCGGTACAAAAACAAATTAGGTGAAAAATGACTGGAAAAATGCATCCGTAAACTTAAATTTCATTATAATTTATATATATTTATAGGTTTATATGTTTGTATGTTCAAAACAAAAAATATTATATTTAAATTTTGTTGTTTATTTCTTTTTTTTTTTTTTTTTTTTTTTTGTATATGCGATTATGAAGTCATCGCAATAATTTATTTATAATTCATGTCTGGTTATATATAGTTTTTTTGTATATCTTTAGTAAAAGTGCATAAGTGCATATAAAAAAACCAATGTATATTAAATTTTTTCAGCTTTACGTGAGTTATCTCAATGATTATGCATCAAGAAATCATTATATATTCGAAATGACATTATATAGATAGATAATGTATATGACAAAAATTTACTTATACATTTATTTTCATTCAAATACTACGGCAACGGTATAGTTTATTTCACTTTTAATATAATATTTAATTAAGATACTGAATTGGAAACTCTATACAAATACAACCTTTAAAATAATACCACTGATGTGTGTATATATTTATTTAAATTGTGTATTTATTGTGTGTGTAAATATAAAAATTAATATATGAATACCGGCTGCGATATATGATGATAAAAAAATATACAGATGCGATTATATTATTATTACACGATTTTGATGCGGTACTTGTTTTTTACAAGTACATCGGTGTACCAATACAATTTCTTATATTTGTGAAAAACAAAAAATACCTGATCATGATGGATGACGTAACATTTATTGAATTTATTTTTCACCTTTATATGTAAAATATGTATTTATCTTTAACCACTTTACAACGACCGACAACGTCAACGAAAGAAAACTTGTTTTTATAATCATATACGATTTTTTCAATAGAATTTGTTAACGAATTATCGGAATTCAATTCAAATTTTGATTAATAATATAAATTTCATATGAAAGAAATATGAATCATTTATTTATATTATAATTATAATTATTTATTGTTATTATATTTTTATATAGATATATTTTCAATATATAAATTAATTTTACATATATAGAGGTATTTCAATTTTGAAAATTCTATATACATCTATACATTTGAATATTATTATATGTATATAATACTCGAACGATGACTATATAATAAAAATAAAACATTGTTATTTATTCTCCCAAAAAAAAAAAAAAATCTATTTATTTTTAATAAATCTATATAAATTATTATGTATAGATTTATTTTTTTTTATGTAAATCATTGGGTGATTTCAATATTGTATTATTTTTTTTCAATGCCATATCTATGTAGTATTAAATTGTTATTTTTATTTTTTTTTACATCATTAACATATTATAAATATATATAAATGTATTTATGTTGTATTTGTTATACTTTTATAAGGTGTGGTGGATACGTCCATTATTTATACGTATATAAAATATACCAACTAGAGAATTTCATTTAATTAAAACAAAATTTAATTAAGTTAAATTGTGATCACACACAATGTAGAATTTTTATAATTTAAATAAAATTATATATCATGTTTATAACAAGATGATGAGTATATATTTTAAAATTATAATATGTAATGATAAAATTGAAATTGAGATTTTTAGGACAGAAATTCATTGATAAAATATAATTAATTTAAATATGTGTGTGTATGCGGTTTTTATAATTTGTTGTACTCTATGTATATGATGAATATGCATATATCATTAAATTATTTAATATAAATTCTATATACTATACAATATTATAATTATATATATATATATATAAATTTTTTTATTACATATGTCAATGAAACTGATTTTCATTCATATATAATATTATTATATTGTTGTATATATATAATAAGATTTTTAATGGGTTGCCATTTATGAATTTACAGAGTGTTTTTTATACAACTCTGTGTATGATATATTGATATAAAAATCTTTGTTTTATATATCCAATAATAACTATATAATGTTGATAAAATCTCTGATTAGATTCAAAAGTTGAAATCAGAAAATTGCATATAATACATTTTTGATTGTCTTTACATTAACATTATTCCTTCATTTTGAAATTGGTTTATAATATATTATACATAACATAATAATGGATTATGTTGCAATTATAATTATCTATTTAATTTATGATTAATATATAGTAGAGGTGTATATTTTTACTGCATATAAAAAAATAATATATCATCAAATTGTTTCTGTGTGCCATTATATATTATATTCTTATTAACTTATAATAATAATATATATTATTTATACATATAGATATATTTTGCAATTTTTATTGGCATTGATAAAAAAAAACATACCTACTATCATCATTTGATAACTATTTTTTTTTGTTTGTGCGTGACAAGAATTTTATTATTATCTATTGTAATTGTTAAAATTTTATAAAATATAATCACATATCGTTTAAATATTTTTATTTTTTTTTTAATAAATATATAGGTATATATAAAATATCATTGAGTGAATATATTAAATATTTATATTAAATAAGATTATAATTGTAAAAAAAATCGAAATCATTGATTTTTTTGCATTTGATAATTGATAATGTAAAATATAAAACAAAATGAAATAAAAAACTCCCACCACATTTTCCTTTTCCAATAATTATTCTATTATTCTAATATTATTCTATTATTTTTCATATTCCTAAATAGAAAAAAAATCTAAACAGTTTTAATACACTAATAATTATACTTTGTCAGTGATATTCTTGCCAAATAATTTACATAAACATTAAAAATACTCTGATTATATTATCGAATTATATTTTGAAAGAATGAAAAACACGATTATTAAAAACCATTACGGTATCAAAATTATTAATAATTAAAATATATATACATTAATTATTTCCTCTTCCAAAGCTATAAAATAAAATTGAATAAATTTACATATTTGTTTTTGGAAATTTTTTATGGTTTGTTTAGTTTAGAACTGGTAAAAAAATACAATTAGAAGTATTTTTTAGACATCGCATATATAAAATATTATATAATATATTCTATATCGTATTACATAGGTCTTGATACATTAAGTAAAACTCATTCCATTCTACCAACAAAAAAATTACTTGACCTATACTCTATAAATTTTCTGTTATTTATTATATTTCCATATTTAATATATACGCGTTAATTAACAATAAAATATAATATACAATAATATTTTGTTAAAAGAAAATCAATATATTTTAATTTTTACATATAAATATAATATTATATAATTGTTATTAATTAATCATGAAAATAAATAAAGAGTGATATATAATAAAGGAAAACCAAAAAACCATTTGGTTAAAAAATATCCCATATTTTTCTGTATTTTTCTATGAATTCTATTCTTCATCGTTTATCAAATATATGAAGATTGAAGACAAATTTATGAAAAAAATGGAATATTATACAATCACTTTTTCGTTTCGCATGGATTACGCATTTGAAAAACTGATTCTAATTTAAGGTTCCATAAAAAAATCAATATATGTTAATAATAAACTTTTACTATTGTTTTTCTTTTTTTTTTTGGTTCACACTAACTTAAATGTTAGGTATACATTTTTTTTCAAATTTCAAATGTTATGTTCTTATATATACATAAATTTATGTTACATGAAGGTATAATAATTTTCAAAAAGAAAAAAAAAACACAATAAAATATACTAATAATAAAGAAATATAAATGACCATATAATACTTTCTTTCCCATTTTAACAACATAAAACAATAAAAATTTACATACGCATAAATTATTTATTCTTAATATATTATTGTTGTAGTACAATACAATAAATAAATTTTTTTTAATATTTTTTATAAATGTATTATATAGAAAATTTATATAAAATATTATTCTTTTTTGTATAATATATGGAAGCAGGTTTTTAGGACATTGTAGGACAAATATATAACCGTTTTGAAAATTGAAAAATGAGGTGACATTTTTTTGATATTTATTATTATATTACCATATTATATATACCATTTATATGGTTTTGTTGAACATGTTCAGAGGAGTTAATTCCCCGAGTAATATAGTGAAATCTTGACAGCGGCAAAATGTTGTTAAACCTTTGTGCCCACGATTTTTTTAGTAATTGATTTTTTTAGTAATTGAAATATGTATAAAGAGAAATTCCTTGGGAATGATTAATTAAAAAAATATTGATATATTATAAACAATATGTAATATGTGTATTATATTCAAAATTGTTTATATACTCCTTTGAAAATCAATCACTATATATTTACAATTCATTTATTGACTTGACACATTACATATATATATATATATATATATATATATATATATGTAATGTGTCAAGTATATATATATATATATATATATATATATGTATATAAATAATATCAAATACTCGCTACCCTTAAATAATAATAATCTATAATATTATTGATTTAATTTCGGTTATATATTTAATATTCTTTTAATGAATGTATGTGAATATATAAACATTGCATGAATGTATGTGAATATATAATTCAAGTCAAACCACACTAAAATACACCCAATATACATATATTAAAAATAAAATACAATCGATAAAAAAAATTTATATATAATTGTTTTTATATTATATTATATACATTTAGTTGGACGCTTATAGAAAGTAATGTGGAAAAGTTCATATATACATATTAGTATTTGAATTTGGATATATATATAAAATATATTTATCCGATTATTGATCCCTGATGCGGTCATAAAATGCATAAATTTTCATTATACCTTCTTATACGAAATTAGGTTAAATATTTATTATATTGTATATACCATATATAAATAATATAACATCGAAGGACATTGGCTTTTAGAATTTAGAAAATTATTTTATTCTTTTTTTTTTTTGAAAATGTTCCTGTTATTTATTAGTATAATTGTCATTATTCTATAAATTCGTTAAAATGTCATTGTATATTAATTCAATTACAATTAAAAAAGAAAAGGGGGGTAAACGACCCCAATATGAATGAATGCATATTTTTATTATTAGGTATCATTGTTTTGTTTGTAATATACCTTTTTGTATTGCTTGTTACATATACATATTATTGTAATAAAAAACAAAGAGTTTTAATTAAAAATGAAAATAATGTTTATGAATGTCGTATAAATCCACGATCCACAATATACATTCAAGCGATTTTATTAAGAACAATTATTGTAATATATAAATTACCTTGTAATCAATTCATATACAAAATGGACAAATAATATAATAATAAGTGAATATAATAAATCACAATCATTGTATATATGGTATATGTAACAATCTTTAAGTTGTGTCGTGTCGTGTTGTTTTACTATACCTATGTATATATGGAATTTTTATTATATGATGGTCTTTATACAGTCGGAATGACAAAGTTGCTTATATGCTTATTTCCTTTTAGTATGCTTATTTCCTTTTGAAAACCAAACAGAATTTCCTTTTGACAATTATAAAGAATTTTCTTTAGAAAATTGAACAGGATTTACTTTAGAAAGTTATTCAAAATTTCCTTTAGAAAATCAACGGAATTTTCTTTTAAACTATCAAATTTTCTTTAAAATGTTGTTTAGAATTTCCTTTTGAAAATCATACAGAATTTCCTTTTCTTAAAATTTTGTATATATAAACCTTCAAAGGATTTAACACATATCGAATCTGTCGTTTGTTATATAGCGTCTATACCTCAAATTTGTTTATGTGTGGAAATCATGATATAAAATTAAATCGGACCTGCTTATATTATATGTATATTAAAAACATTTAAATAATTAATGTATTTCCCATTTTTTAACCCTCTTTGTTTTGCAAAAAAAGAAAAAGAAAATTTACTATTTATTTGATTGTTGTAAGTCTTTATAAAAAAAACAAAAAACATTTTACAGCGAAAGTAAAGTATATATAAATGATGTGACTCATTTTCTAATATAAGTATATACAAGCATATAGAGTTATAGAGTTATAAACACGCAAATGTATAGATATACAATTTTTTCATATAACTCTATATAGCGTTATATTTTCTGATGATTAAAATTATATATACATATATATATATAGATTATTTATAGAATGTCTGTTTTGTTTTATATTTTTTCCTTTTTTTTGTTTTATATTTTATTAAAGTGTATTGTATTATATTGTTTAAGCAAGGTATTTCTTTCTTCAATTTTTAATGTATCATAATAATAAAAAAAATACAGTCACACATATAAAGTCCGCACGAACATTTTATAAAAAATATATATATATATTTAGTACGATGACCTAGGATATTTATATTTTATTTTTTCATATATTCATGTACAAATTAACAAAAAAAAAGTGATTTATATATATAGGAAGAAAATTGTAAATAATATAATTTGCGTACGTATATTATATATTATTGTTTTTTTTTAATATATATTTATTTTCATTTTCTAGATCATTTTATTTTATATAAAAATATAAAATTTCAAGTTCAAGTTAATATTATTGTTTTCCTTTACAAAAAAAAAAAAAAAAAACGAAATTACAATAAATAAAGAAATTATACTCTCTGTTTATAAAAATTTATCTTAAAATGTAATAACAATTTTTTTTCAAAAAATATATTTATATATGTCAACAATTTTTACAGTAATGCAAATGATTAATTTAAAAATACAAAAAAAAAATTTATAGCTGTCTGATAAGTTTAATTATTAATATTTAATTAATTATTCATTTTAAAAATTACGAATCCATTTTAAAACCCATTTATCGTTGTAAGTCTTTGTAATTTTTTTAATATCTATATTTAAAAGATTTTGTTGTTTTATTTAACAAACAGAAAATTAAAATGTTTTTACCGCCATTTCTTTGCAAGAAGAAATTCTATTGTTTTTCGCCAAATCTGAATCCAGTAAAATCGAGTTTGTTGAGATTTCCATAATACTATAGCGATTTTAAAATGTTAATATGGCATAGTTGAAGGATAGCTTCAATATTTCCGTGCATTTAATATGCATTTTATTTATATATTCGCGGTTAAAAAAAGGTACAATGACAAAAAAAATGGTTACCCATCAACATTATATTACCTTCATCTATAAATTGTATTATTATTATGTACTCATATTCGAATGAACATGTTTAATGTTTATATATATACATATAATTACACAAAATATAATAGGTTATTGCTCTAAAATATATTATAATATTTTATTATTACTTGTAATTTTTATACGGAAAATTTTAATGACAGGTAAAATTAAATATTAAAACCACATATGTTTAGTGTTATTCAGAGAAAAAATAATGAATCTCTGTAAATTCGCACAGATTTATAAATTATGATTAATGTATGTATCACGAAAAATAAAAAAAAATAGGCACCTCTCAATGCATGCAAATATATATAAATTATTTATTAATTCATTGGCAAGGTTATAATTGTAAAAATATTGTTTATTATTTTATTATTAGTTTTGTTTTTTGTTTCTGATATAGTTAATCACAATGTCACAATCACAATTCTTTTTTTTTCAATTATATAAATGTATTATAATATATTTTCATAGATACATATAATTGTTAAATTAAAATTCTATCTGTATATATGTTTTTTTTTCAATTTCTATTATATATTGTTGTAATATAAATAATATATTTATTAATTAATGACACTGCATTTGGAATATTTGTGATTGTAAATATTAAATATGTTTATGATTCTGTATATGAATTTATCATATCGTGCAGCGGCCTTTCACTGAAATGTTGTTCCATAATAAAAATTCCACACAAGATTAAATACAATATTTGAATTAAGAAATGTATATTGCAGATCCTAAATTTAAACTAAATTATGTTGCATTGTAAAAATTAGACAAAAATTAAAAATTCTACAATGAAATAAAACCGTAATATATACCTTCTGTTAAAATTAACTTTAATTACATATTTATATTTATTGCCAAACTTTTATCACCCACCCGTAATTTGAGAAACGCTGATTTATTTATTAATACACATCAATTTAAATATACATATAAAACATCTAAATATATATATATGTAGTTATGAGTTATGACATTAATCAAGGTTTATTAAAAATTATTTATTATTATTATCATTTATTCAGTATAATAATTATTTTGTAATTTTTCACGATAACTTTTTTTTTTTTAGATTTACATTGAACTATTATATGCAATATATATATATGACAATAAAGATTCATTTTAGATTTTTATCAGATTTTTATATTCATACATTTTTTTAGATATTTAATCGCAAAGTCATTTCAAAAGAGCCTTTTTTTTTTAATTTATTTGGTGGCTGGAAGATATATTTTATTGATAACTTCTGTATAATATTATGTAAATCCAATTTTAAACGATATAAAAATAATGTAAATAAAATTGTGAATTGCGCGATATAGGAAACAGCTAATCTTCACATCTGAATGCTTATGATGTTATATAATCAAAAATAATAATCAAAAAAATTATAATTATTTGTTATTGTTATATAGATTTCTATATTACATAATAAAATCATCAGTCCATAATAAAACCATATATAGACCAAATAAATAACAATAATAATGCTATTACAAATGAGAAACGAACGACGCATTAAAAAAGTTTTGATAAAAAATTAATATATTCACAATTGCTAATGATTATTTGTTAAAACCATCATGAATTTCTTTTGTCCATTTTTGTTTGTTTGTTTAATTTTTTCTTCCTCCTAATAATGCATTCTTATAGGCTTTCTAGTCCCTCTTATTAAGGTATATTCAAATCTCATAAATACGATGAATAATACATTTTACTGACCTTCGCTATATAATAAAAAAATAATATATATTCCTTAAAATATGGACTTGCACTTGAATAATTTAAACATTTAATATTTTTCTTTATATAAGATTCATCATATATATAAATAAAGTAAAATGAAATTCTTTTCTTTTTTGTTTCGTTTTTTCTTTTTTTTTTTTTTGCGGTTCATTAATTTCTTAAAAATTCTATATTAAAATTAATATTCATAAAGTGTATTTCTCAATGAATATTAAAAAAAAATTAAAATAATTTCTGTAATGTCACCTTTTGTCACATTTTATATATTATTCTGAATCATTTATTAACTATTTTTGTTTGTTTGTTTATTAATTTATTATTTGTATATATAGGTATCACAGATTAAAATATGAATAATATAATAAAATGTATATAACCGCAAACAATAAATCAAATTTTTTATTTGATTGTTCTTTTTTTTTCAATTACAAATAATATGCAGATTGTGTATTATTCAACCAAAAAGTATCATAGACGTGATTAATTGTTGTCAGCATATATTACTTTAGAAAAACAGGAAATTTTGATTTTTAACAAAAAAAACCTTATTTAATCAGCTAAAATAATTTTCCTAAATTTTTTAAAAATATTCCTTGATCTTTCATTTCATATATAGATTTCATATATATATATAGAAAATGTATTATTTTATATTTTTATGACAAAAAATATCTATGTTTAGTATATAACCCACCCATAAATACATCTTATTGGTATAACTTATTTGCTAATTATAAAAAAAACTTAATTTAATTAACACATTTGAAAAATATTAAACGTTTTGTCACATGTTTTTAATGAAAAATATTAATAAATTTTTAAAAAATGCTATACAATAATATAATAAAGAATATAGAGTGTAGAGTAATCCTAAATTTACATAGAAACATAAATTAAAAAAAAGAACATAATCTAACAAAAACTTTAGTCAATCAAAAACTGATTCATATTATAAAATATTTTACTATTCTAGTGTAAATTTCATTAAAAAAAGACATAAACATCTGTAAATTTTAATAGAAATCCGCATAAACAATTTTCATTTAAAAACATAAATAATTAATTTTACAATAATTCTATCGATTTATTTATTTTCTGATTCATATAATAATTTGTTGATTTGTTTTTGCGCTTGTTAATGCAATTCTTTTTATATTTTAATTAAATATAATCAATTATATATTATCAATAATCGATATACACAATTATAAAAATGACAAAAGTGTTTAAATTTATTATTATCATTATTTATAATTAGTAATATAATTGTATTATTGGCATATATATTGACGAGATAATGAACATTATAGAATTTATATATATATAGAATATATGCCAACCAATTAACAAAATAAATTAAGTATGGCGTTAGTTTTCTATATGATATTATATTAGCCATTATTCTTTCAAAGAATAATTAAATTTAATAAGTAATAAATAGTAATAATTAAAATAATAATCGATAATTGAATTGGTATTTTCCAATTTATAAATTAATTTTAATATATTTTACTTGAAATCACTGTCAAATACTGAGAATTTTCTAGTTATAAATATAAAAGCTTCGCAATTATATACAGAATAATTATCAAAATAGTTGAATTCATAATTTTCCATATATCATATTCACAATGACTTAAAAAACTTATGATATATACATTTTTTTTAATTAAAAATTAGGACATTCATCAATATCTGGTCGTGCATATAAAATTTGCCTCAATTTTATATTCATTTTTTCACACCTTGGATAATCTCACTATCTGAAATTTTATAAAATGCGTAATGTTCACGTAATTGTTCTAAAATATTTCAATTGTTTACAAATTGAATGGTACATAAAATCTAATATCTATTTCAATAATTATTCTAATAGCATCTAATTCTAATTCTATATAAATACTTATACTTTTATTATTTATTGAATGTTATCTGATATAAAATCAATTATTATAAGTTATTATTGTCACACAAATAGCTTTTTGTTTTGATTAACAAATAATAATGCTATTATCATATCATAATATATACATAGAGTATGTAAATTATAATTAAAAATGAAGTATGAATAAACAAAATATACTTTCAATATTATAATTGCCAATATATATATATAAATATATATACATTCCAATATATATATATGTTGATAGACACCCCAATAGATATATGAATTCTTACATTTAAATTCAAACTGCATCGGTTGTTAAATTCATTTTTATAAAAACATATGCAAATATATGCATTTATGAACATGAAAAAAATAATATGATTTACGATATAAATTTAAATAATTAAATTGCAATATGATAAATATATAAATTGTGATATGTATATTTTATTGTAAAATATTTTAAAATAAATGTAATTGAAATCATCGAAAACAAATTTAATAATAATTATATTATAATATTGTTTTGAAAACTATATCGTAATCTAATTCTTTTTATTAAATGATTATAATTGCATATATTTATTCATCATCGAAATTTGAAAACAAACCACAAACTATAGATATATATAATTCCATATAGCAGATTATAATTAAAATTAAAAAAGAATAAAATTCATTTAAATAAAAAATGTTTAATTTCAGAATATAATTATCCAAATTATTTAAAAAATAAAATCGCATATAACCTCGTCGTCGGATAAGACTCGCAACAAGCAAACACGCGTCCTGCATTCATAATGCGAATATAAGTTGTCAATAAATAATTTTTATATTTATTTTTTTTACAATAAAAATTTATAACAATAGTAAAGTAAATAGTCAATATACATATTAAAAAACGAAAATCAAATAAAGTTTATTTTATTTGCGTGAAAATAAAATAATATATAAAATTTGGATAATATCAAAATTTTTATATTTATATAGCGAGTTATATTTTATTAATTTTGCATAGTATAAATAAATTATAATTATTTCCTATATTATTTAAAATGTAAAAATAATAGTGTAAAATATGTGTAATAACCTCGTAAAAAGTTCATTTATAAAATTATTCATATTTTTTTTTTTAACTTGTACTTTTTTTTTCCTTTTCGTTAGAAGAATTTAAAATAATATAAGGAATAATTCTTAGAATATATAAATATATATATATTATATATATTATAAATAAATTAAATTAGATAGAATGTACAATATAATTTATAGAATATAACAATAAATATATAGACAAAAACAAAACCGATCGTCAGTATAGAATATTAATTATAGAATATTTATATTTTTAGTTTAAAAATTATATATTTATTTAATATGACCTCGCTTTAACTTTAACATCAAAACTTTAAACTATACACGTAATATAAATACATATTATACTATGCATGAGAAGAATTAATTTGGTTTAATCGCAAAATATTTTAATTTTATTATTATGATTTATGTTATTTTATTTATTATATATATTAAATAATTTTTTTTTTTATTTTATTCAAATAGTTATATTTATCACAATTCGGTTATTTACCGCCATCGGCGAGAAATCCATCGAAAGGTGGTTTAATTGATAGTAATACATGGACAAAAGCTGTTATGGATTTTCAAGGATTTGCTGGTGTTAACGTAACAGGTAATTATAATAGATTGAATTTATAATCCTTTCGCAAATTCTAAATGCTGCGGCAAGTGAAAAAATTATAAAATTAAATGTTGTCTATATCTATAAATATAGGTGAATTGGATGATGAAACAATGCATTTAATGTCACTGCCAAGGTGTGGTGTACGTGATAAAGTAGGTTTCGGTACAGATTCACGTTCAAAACGATATGCATTACAAGGTAGTCGTTGGAAGGTCAAAAAATTAACATATAGTATATCAAAATATCCGAAAAAATTACAACGTGCTGCTGTTGATAAAGAAATTGCTCGTGCATTTGCCGTATGGAGTACATATACAGATTTAACATTTACAGCGAAAAAAACAAATCCCGTACACATTGAAATACGATTTGAGGAGAATGAGCACGGTGATGGGGATCCATTTGATGGACCCGGTGGTACACTTGCACATGCATATTTTCCCGTTTACGGTGGTGATGCCCATTTTGATGATGCCGAATATTGGACAATTGGTTCACAACGTGGTACAAATTTGTTTCAAGTAGCCGCCCATGAATTTGGTCATTCATTAGGTTTAAGTCATTCAGATGTACGATCAGCGTTAATGGCACCATTCTACAGAGGTTTTGATCCTGCCTTTACATTGGATTCCGATGACATTCAGGTATTTAGTACATTTTTGATAATTATTATTATAGTAAAATAAAAATTAATATTGTGCAGTTAAATAATAATAATAATTGAATTCATTTATATATATAGGGAATTACAGCACTTTATGGTACTAAACGATCAACGGGCAATTATAATCCAGTAAATACGCCAGTTACAAGTAAACCGCATATACCAAAGGTTGACGATGAAATATGTACAAATCCAAAAATTGATACAATCTTTAATTCACATGATGGTGTTACATTTGCATTTAAAGGTGACTATTTTTATAGACTGACAGAAAATGCTATATCAGAAGGATATCCAAAATTAATATCAGAAGGATGGCCAGGTTTACAAGGTAAATTATTTCTTTATAATATAATAATATGATAGTTGTATGATAATTGAATTATATTAATAAATGATTATTTTTTTTATATAGGAAATATTGATGCTGCATTTACATATAAAAATGGCAAAACATATTTCTTCAAAGGTACAAAATATTGGCGATATACCGGTAGAGATATGGATGGTGATTATCCGAAAGAGATTAGTGAAGGTTTTACGGGTATTCCGAATAATTTGGATGCCGCATTGGTTTGGGGTGGAAATGGAAAAATTTACTTTTATAAAGGTACACAATTTTGGCGTTTTGATCCATTAAAACGGCCGCCAGTTAAATCGACATATCCAAAACCATTATCGAATTGGGAAGGTATACCGAATAATGTTGATGCCGGTTTACAATATACAAATGGATATACGTATTTCTTTAAAGATGATAAATATTATCGATTCAATGATAGAACATTTTCAGTAAGTTATTTTTTGTTTTTTTTTTAATTAAAAAACTCAATATATATTAAAATTTGACATCATATAAATAATTTAGGTTGACGAAGCAAATCCTGCATTCCCACGTCCATTAGGTCATTGGTGGTTTGGTTGTCGGAATACACCAGCATCATTTGATTCATTAGGTAATGTACAAGCAACAGATTCAAATAATCACGATGATGTTGGAGATTTTTATGATCAAGCAGGTGAGTGAAACCGACCATAGAACATTTAATTTTGTGATAATAATTCGCATAAAGATAAAACTTAAAAAAAAAAATTTCGCGTATTTTTTAATTGATTAACTTTTGTGTGATATTAAATAATATAACTTTTTTTTTTTTATATAAATATAAAGTAAATTAAAAGGTTAAAAATATTTAAAGTAATATAATATATAGATGATAAAAAATAAAAATATAATTAAAATTAAAAAACATTTCTGTGATGTTTCAGTAAATCATAAAAAATATTCTCATTATCAATGCATTATATATATTTGTGAATCTATAAGTCTATAAAATATTTGTGTACTTTGTATTTAATTTTTGTTTTTCATTCGTCTTCTCTATATTGTATATGGTTTTAGAATATTTGTTTTGTTGTTATTAACTTTATATCTATAATTAATTAATTAAGTTTTGTATTATCATATATAATGATATGAGGTATTGTTTATATTTTAATTGTATTATCGAATGTATTAGTAATTTATATATATACAGAAGTGGTGTAAAAAATTTCTTTTAAAATTCGTTATATTTTATTTATATATATATATATGTTTTGTGTCGTAAATTGTTTATTAAACAAATGTTGCGGTTAAGGAAAATGTTTTAGTTTGAAGAGTTAATATACCACCAATAGATATAAACTACCGAGAAAATTTATTAAATTATTTTTAAAACAATAGGAATTTCTGTAATTTCATTAACACTTTTCCAAAAAATAAAAAAAACCTCTCTAAATAACTTAAATGAAAAATTGCATGATGAATTTTTTTGTAAATTAAAATAATTAAATTATATCCCTTCAGAAAACGCATATCGTCGAATTGTATTAAAATTAATTAATATTTTGCATGCGTGTATATATTTATCAATAATTATTTATCACAAGAATGATATAAATATAATTATTGTATAGTTAAAATAATAATGAATTTCGTTGCTCGACTCTTTTCTATAATATTCTAAAAATTTCCTAATTTAATCTCTATGGATTACTAATTTTTTGTAATATATAAATTTTCTAACGATAATTTCGCCTTCTATTACTATATTTTATATTAATGTAAATTAAAACTTTGTTGCTTATAATTTTATTAAATTTTAAATTAATTCAAATGGATTCAAACTTCGTCAAAGAAGTTTATTTAACGGAAAAAACAATTTTAATGTGATTTTTTTTTATTGTGTAAATATTATTGATAATTCAAATTATAATTTGTTTTATAATTAAACAAAATTTAATCATAAATCATCAAATCATATAAAAAAATTAAATGTGAAAGTTTTTTAATTTTAATTAATTTTGAATTTATATTTTAACGAAAGAAAAAACAAAAATTTATAAAGAAGAAAATTCGTAAAAAAATCTCTTTTTTTTTACGAAAATAAAATTTTAATTCATGGTCGATTTCACTAACTTCAAAAAATAAATAAATAAAATTAATATTAAAATATATATATAAATAAATGTTTTATTTATTTATTTATATATATATATATATATTAATATTTATTTTTATAATTATAATTATATAAAACTTTATTTAATATAGTTATATAATTATAGAAAAAAAAATTAATTTTTTTTTATTGTAATTTTATAGCATGAAATGCACTTTAATGTAATTTTATAATAGATTAGATTAGATTTTTATATAGATTAAAATTGCAAATATATTTGATGTATTTCTTTCCGATTAATTTAAATTCCACTTAAATATGATAAAACGAATGCACTTAAAGAAAACTAATACCAATTATATAAATTAATATTAACGCAAATATATTGCACTATATATAATTGCCCATTTCACAATTGCAAAAATATCCAATTATGAAAATAAAATAATTTTTATAAATTTAAATATTAATTACTCACTAATAAAATAAATAATAATCATAAATAGATTCGTATATATTATGATTATTATTATTAAACATTAGCACTTGCGTATACAAAAGAATTAAAAAAAATTAAAATATTGATTTAACGGTACGAATGTATTTGAAATTTATTATTTGAATCACGATATTAAAATAAAAGCTATTAAGTACACACATAACACACGCAAACACACTTTATATATAATAAATTGTATAATTTAAACATTGATTTTATGGATGGAAATCTTAGCACATTTTACAAATATTATGAATTTTTTATTTACCTAAAAAATATAACATCTGATTTTTCATCTAAAAATAAATACTATAACTTTATAGTAAAAATACAAAATTTGTTTATTGATTTTATGAAATATTTACAAATTTATATAAATAAAAAAAAAATTAATTTTTTTCTTAAGAAAACTATGATTTGATTCATAATTTTTTAATTTACATTTTTTGGATGACTAAAAAGCATATAATAAAAATTAATTATATGAATCAAAATTTATGAAATAAACAAAATAAAAAAACTATTTTTGGTGGTTGCGATTGCGATTATATGGTCGAGTCTATGGAATGATTAAGTTTTAATCATTCCATAATAGTCTATTTTTTATATGCATGAAAATGAATTACAAAGCACAAAAAAAAATTAATGGCAATTATTAAAATTGACGCACATAAATATAAAGATTTTTCATAATATGAATTGTGTGTCGGTGAAAATCAAGGAAATCTAAGCAAATATATTTTTTAATATATTTATTATGATAATAATTGCACGATAACAAAAGCATCGCCAATGCAAACATTTTTGAAACGCATTCTTAATAATCGATCTAATTAAAATTTTAATTACATATATTATATATACATTTTTCCAATCCCCCCCACTTGCATTGCAATTTATTAATTTTTTTCACACCTTTTCGCACTATATAATTTATATATTTATATTTTAATTATAATTTTTTAATTTTTATTTAATGAAATTTATTATTATTATTATTATTATTATTATTATTATAATTATTAGCATGATCGATATGTGTTTTTACAGGCTTAAAATTTCGCAGATAAAAATTCCTATTATATAAAGTTAAAAATAAATTTAAAAAAAAAAATAAAATAAATATATATAGTGTGTCGTCGACGATTAGAAAAAAAAAGAAAGATTTAATTGAAAAAATAATAACCAAAATAAACAAAATGTGCGTGAATTGCAGCCAAAAATTGTTAAAAATTAATAATACAAAAAATAAATAAAATCAAAACACCATCCAAAAATCCATCACAAATATAATATTTATTATTGAAACATATATAAATATACGAAAAAAAAAAAAAAAAAAAACACATGTACGTTAAAAGTTGATAATATCGTATAGTATGAGTTTTTCTTTTTTAATAGTTTTTAATTTGTTTTATTTTTTATCTAATTATTTTTTGTTTATTTTTTTTTGTAATTATTTATTGTTTTGTTGTGTGGCTGTGTGTGTGTATTTACCTTTTTTTATTATTTTGTTGCCGAATTATTATATACATTAATGTTTTTGAATATTGTTTTAAAGATCGAATAACTGTTTTTTTGTTTTGCTAAATAATTTCTTTTAATTTTATTATTACTATTTTCTTACAATGGTTTTTTTGGTATGATTTATAAAAAATTCCCATCAACTTCATTTATTTATCAATGAAAACTTTGGTGTAGAGTTAATAAATTCTATTAATAAATATATATTTCATAAAATTAACTATGAATTGTAAATTAATTTCTTAAGACGATTTGATGGCGGCTGTTTTCCGGAACCTAAAATATTTCTAATTGGAATTTTTTAATAAATGTCCAATTGTTTCTGTATAGAATTTATTAGATAAATAATAGAAAAGGTTATGGTTTCATATATTTCATATAAATTTTCCCAAAATTATAACTTTAAAATCATCATCAATTAAAATAAATCACCCTTAGAAGTCCATTAATTCCATCTCAATTCATAAAAATAAACAGTTATTCGAATAAAATAAATCATTTTTAATTTACAACATAAAAAGTGCACAATTTAAGAATTATAAAAAAAAAATATCATTTTAAATTTATTGATTGCGTTTTCACTTAAGTTTTCGTTTTGCGAATTTATGCATGAAAAAAAAAACAAATATTAATAATAATATATAGAATTGAATTAAAATTTAATTTAAATCAATATTTTGCGATTTTAATTATATTATTATTTTAAATATATAACTAATTTTTTTCTCTTTCGTTTATTTCATTACTAATTAAAAAATTAAAAAAAATGTAGGTGATTCATATGATAGACCACACGATGAATATGGAAACTCAGCACAATCATTAAATAATTTAACACGTTCCAGAGTTCCTTTATTGGCAGCAACACTTATTTTAATTTACTATTTTTTTAATGCCATTAAACATTAGGGATATTTTTTTTTAATATAGAAATAGAATTTTTAATTTGTTTTTTTTTTTTTGTTTTGTGTTTGTGTTCTATTATTTTTTTGTTATTTTGGCGGATTTAATAATTTTTTCTTACAATTATCACGAGTGGGAAAAATTCATTTATTAAACAACAAAATCAACATAAACAAATCTATATATAATATCATCATCATCATCCACTGCATTCTTGAAATATTATGGTTAAGGCTATAGTTAACAAGATCAAGTTTCAAGAATATGTTTAAAATATGTACTTAAAACAAAATAATTATCGGATCGACTTGATTATTCTGAATTGATTTATTCAGAATTTAATTACGGACCACGATGAATAGAAAAAAATAATGAAATTAATTGCGTGCGTATTGTGACGAATGTGTATAGTTAGAAATTTCAAAGAAATGTATTCTATATATTAAGTATATATATAAAGTGTTTTTTTTTTAAATACATGTATAAGAACCATTATATTATATATTACCCAATATATATATATATTAATTATTAATTAATACCCCTCATGTAAATATTTTTCATATTACAAAATAAAATCAAAATTTATATATATTATAATATGAATAATATAATTAAATAATTATATATATATATATATAAAATATAATGTATATTTTTTATGAATTATTTTATAATATTTTCTAAAAATTAAAAAAAAAAAGTGTGGAAGAATAAACCAAAATATTTTATAAATGAAAAAAAAAATGATGAAGTAAAAAAATACCTAAAATAGTATTTTTTTTATTTTTTCTTGTTCATGTTTTTCATGTTAATTAAGTAAAAAAAAAATATGTATAAAATTATTATGTTCATTTGCTGTGCGTAAATTTCGATATTTATAATTTTGTTAAAAAAAACAACATATCAAAAACATGTTAAGAAAACAATACCATTTTGTTTGTTTGTTTGTTTGTTTGTAAATGAACAGAACAACCATAAGAAAAGAAGAATTAATAATAAATAAATTTTTAAGGCAGCAATAAAATTAAAAAAAAAAAAAAATTATATTTATAAATACTTTATGTAAATTGAAAAAAAAAAAATAATAATGATAAGACTTATGTACATTTTTATAATCATTTTTATAATAAATAGATAGAGACAGACGACACCTAACCAGATAAAAAAAATAATAATAATGAAAAAATATATTTGTGATATTATTAGTAAAGATCAAAAAACATATAAAATAAAAATACATTGTTTTTTTTTTTTTTTGTAATTTAATTGGTTGTTTTGTTCATTTTGGTCGACTTATACTTTAATTGGCATGCTTTTATGCACCGGAGGATTATGAAATGGTATCATAAATAATATATATATATAGATAATTAATAATTTTTTATAATATATGTCTGTGAGAGATTACAGATTTTAATAAAATCAATTTACACAGATTTTAAATATAAATACCATTTAAAAACGAAATAAAATGATGTACAAAAATGAAATTAACAATTTCAACATAATATATATATATTATTGACACACAGCAATAGAAAATATTAAAAATATTAAAATTATGTAGAATAATAATTTAAAAACAAATTGTATTATTATTATTATTATTATAAATGAATATATGAAAATGGTTGGATTTAATATTTATAATCCAACGAATCTCTAGTGTTATAATACTTTTATAAAAATTGTATAAAATATATACTTTTGTTTCAAAGAGTAAAAATTACGTGTTTTTTTTTTTTGTTTTTACTGTGATTTCAACATTATACATATTTAATTAACCCAAAAATCATTCCGTTGTTTTGCATTTTTCTATTATAAATCCAATAATGATATCTGTATGGCATCCATGGGTAATATTATTTCAACTGCACTTTATGAATGAATATGATAAATGATAAAAAAAATCATTAATAACTCGATATTTATAATTTTTTTTAAATAAAAAAACATCAACTATATATTTTCATTGAACTTATATCATCACATCAAATTAATATCATTATATTTTTTCCTTTGGTACAGTACTTCTTAGCATTAAATTTAATTCGTTAATTGATTTAAAATGATCATTTAATAAATATACAACTTTGTTTCTAATTTTATATCGTATATCACGCCAAATCCATATACCACGAGGTGATTCTTTAATTTGGCCACCCTTAAAGGGAAGATGTGTCTTGAATAATGGTAATGGTCCTTCGAAAATAGCCACATAACTATATAGTGGATGGATGTAAGAAAATATATTTTTAAATATACTCCAATTAATTAGATATTGAAGTCCAATAATTTGATTATACTCACTTTTGATTATGTTTATATATACGTAATGGATAACGGCTACTGAATAGAAATACTAATATATTTATAATAACAAATCCGATGGCAAATTTATCAACATCACCTTCCTTTGTTGATAATCTTTCAGTTGGTACACCCATATATAAATTCTTTTGATCATTGGTTACCGCTTCATCTGTTTCCCCTTGATCCTTACCGTCATTTTTTAAATACAAATTATACATATATAAACCGGCTATTGTTAAACAGGTAAACGATGCTGTATGTTTTGTTAGTGATATATAACTTTCCATCGGCGCTTTATAGATCAATGTAAATGTTTCCTTAACTTTATCACTTTTTTTAAATGCAACCTCTCGTAAATTTTGTTGTTTTGGTAAATTTGATTTAATCATTGATCTACTTATCCAGCGTCTATTTAAAGGAAAATAATTTCTATTAGTTTATTTTTATGTAATTATACATTAAAATAAAATATATAATTACCTGGCCAAAAGTTGATGGTAAACATTTCCATTATTTATAACACATGCCGATAGATTTTTTGTATAAATCCCAATGTATTTTAATAGAATCATAATTAATTAAAACTTTTTTTGTTTCTCTTTAATCATACAGTGGTTTATTTAATTGTTTTTATTTCAATTATTATTATTAACTTTAAAAATATAAAATAAATAAAATCACCGGAATTATTTGTTTTCTTTTTTATTTAATAATTAATAAAATTGAAGCTGTCAATTTTTTTTTATTTGGAATAATATCGACGAAGTTATAAATAAATCAATCGACGTTAAAAGGTGAAATTGAAGAAAATTCCCCTTTTGGTGATGATCAACGGAGTGGAATTCATTTGATTTAGGGAAAATTTGAGTGTAACCTTAAACTGTTTTACCATATTTTACCAATTTAAACACTATAAAAGTGATTGTAATCACGGACTCAATTATTTTTTTCTTTTTTATTTATGAACATACAATTTTTGTATTCATTCAATTTAGAATTGTTATATATATATTTATTATTATAAGCATATATCAGATTTCTTTTGTATATATATTCTATAACTATAATATCAATATCTTTCATAATACATTTTATCAATTGTTTATAAACAAAAAACAAATTTAATGTATACAAACTACCGAATATAAATATTAAAACCACTTTGTACACTATAAAACACATAGAAATACAAACACCAGCCTTTCAATGGAATTTATTATATAAACAGAATGATTTATATTCCATTAACGCCTCAATTTGATACTGAATGGTCTATCTAACATACATCATCATTTACTGCAGCTCCTTAACCGAATATGCAATATAATCCTGATTTTTAATTTTTCTTTTATTATAAAAACTAATTAAACTCACATGAAATAAAAATTCATAAGCTAAACTAATTCAGAAACTAAACGAATAAGTTACTTTGAATAAAAATAATCTAATTTATGTACATGTAAATTATAAAATCAACAATTTTTTATCGGATAAAATTTAATAAATAATATAAAACATATGTTTATTTTATATTAATGAACATAAAAACAAGTATAATTACGGATTTTATAACATCATAATTAATTTACCACACACGTAACAGCCAGATAGACGGGTTTTATTTAAAATAATTGAAATAGATAATGAAAATATTTTCTCCCGTTAATTCAAAATATAAATAATCAAATTTTAAAAGTTTTAACTTTAAATTACACTCAATGGAAATTTTGAAAATTTTGTATTTTTATTTTTTTTTAAAACTTTCACTTGCGTACTTGCGTAACAAAACTCAAAAACGACACAAAAAGAATCTCACCTCAACACAGTTCCAAAAAAAAAAAATACAACTATTTTAATATTTGGGTTGTTGTTCATATTTTTTTTTATTTATTTATTTTTTTTTATCCTGTCTGTTTAGTTTTGGATATTGGATTTATTTTTTTTTTTTATTTTTGATCTATAAATTAGTTATTTTGTGTGTGTTAAATTATAAATTTTAGATAAATCCCATCATCAGGTAAATAAATATAAATTGCATAGTAATTATAATCGTAAAAATATATATATATATACAGAATACCAGATTAGATTTTAATTTATGTATTTGGTAAAACGTAAAAGTAAATAAAAAAAAAAACTTTGTTTTTTTGTTCGGCTTGTGTTTAGAAAAGATGCATATTTTTATTTTATTTATATATGCGACTTTCGTGGTGTAAAGTAATATTGGGGGTAATGGTTTTTTAAAAAAAAAAGAAAAGAAATCTGTCTGTAAACCATTGACCAAGTCGACCAAGTCTAGTGTGTATTGAAAAATCTTTGTCTTATGTTCCCTTTTATTTTTGTTTTTGTTATTGTTTTAACTCACATTATTGATTTTACCAGATTTTTCAACAAAATAGATCATCAGTAACTGCTCTGTCCGGAGATCCCGATTAATATTGTAGTACATCCGGTTTGTAGTTCATTTTAAAAACAAAAACAAAAAAAAGTGTAATTGTGGAGCTGCAAATAATGTTCCATTTAAATTAATTATCATCAATAGTCGCAAAAAAAAAAATATGTCCATAATGAATGGGATTAGCAATGATTGTAACACAAATACGCCATATAATACAACAAATGGAGGATATCTTTCAAATACAAATCTTCCAACGACCTCAGATTCATATACAAGCGAAACAATTCTGTCGAATCATATGCAAGATCAACATGCCGCAAATTTACAATATTATTTGGCATGCCATCAATATCAATTTACACAACCACCCCCACCCCCTCCACCTCCACCCATGTTATCAGCACCCGTAGCGCCACCACCACCACCGCCACCACCTTCATCATTGCAACCATCACAACAACAACAACAACAACAACAGCAACAACAGTATTATAATAATTACAGGCCGACAGGACAATTTCAAACAGAAAATACAACACCATATATGCAATATAATCCAGGTATACCACCGCCAACAATGATGAATACCACCAGTAATTATGATCGAAGAGCATATTATCAAAGAGGTGGTCGCGGTGGACGTGGTGGCAGCCATAATGAACGACGTAAAAATAAATTAAAAGGGTAAGTATAATTTTTAATTTATTCACAAAACTTTTGATAAATTATCAATTTTAAACCATTTTCTTACATCGTTCGTTGTTTTTTTCAAAATTACAGGGTAGGAAATGTGAATGCAAATAATGCCAATAATAATAATATTCATAATATTAACAATAATAATATTAGCGGTGGTGGTGGTGGTGCTAGTGCTAGTAAAAGTACCGTGGCAGAAGATCCAAAATGTAAAATTCATGTGATTAAACGGAAAAGCAGAAAACCCATGTCAATGGATAAACCAAATAGGAAATGGGATCTTGAAGATGCAAAAATGGTTTTAGCCGTTGAACAACAGCATGTTTATAAAAAACAATTAAAAATTACATTTCCCGATGAGGAAGTGACTACCGAACTCGTTAAATCATATTCATCACAAATTGATTATGTATATTTTCCAGAACGATCTGCGGAAAGGTAACAATATTTTTTTTCTTCTTCCTTCCCCAATTTAAATTAATTTCTTTAAAGTATATAAATATGGATTAATAAGCAAGCAATCGATAATCTAAATTATCGAGAGTATTTCGCATTTTTTTTTAGATGTGATTTGTTTTAATGATATTATTTTACAATCTAAATTATTGTTTTTTGATGGTCTGAAGTATTTTAATATTTTTATCTAGGACTTAATATACTTTTATTCTTTTACCATTCAATATGAATATAGAAATATATCTGTGAATAAATTAGAATTTTTGTCTTCAATATTTCAAATTATATTTAATCATATAATTTGTTATATTATACTGATTATACGCTCCACATAACCACATAATAACATTTGCATGCATTGGATTTAGTGTAACCAAAACTATTCCACCCCAAGACAATGAATTGTTTATATTTATTGATTTGGAATATATATTTTTTTAATTTTATTTTAAACTATATATTACCCTTTATATATAACTAATATTAAATCTATTTCATTTACAGTTATTTTTTATTTAAATATTATTGAAAATAATTAATTTTTTTTTCTTTTTGTATTTAATTGTTGAATTAAAATTTAAAGTTTAAAAATTTAATATAAAATTAAAATTATTTATCGTATCAACAACAATTTGTTTTGTTTGTTCTTTTTCACTAAAATAAAGTTATATATTTTTAAAATAATTTAATTTAAATCATTAACATTTTTTTTTAAAACATTACAAAAACTAATTTATTTATGTTTCTCTGGACATTTATAAACAAAATGATAAAAAGATAATATTTTAATTATAATTTTTTAAATTATTAATATATTAAAAATTAATATTTAAATCAACAATCAACATTAAACTTCAATCAACATTTTCAATTCGACAATCAACATATACATTATTTTATAAATTATTAACACCGTAGGTACGTGCTCAATTGAACAAAAAATATAATTCTCAAATTATTTATATATAGTTTTTAAAAAGTAAAAAAAAACCATTTATATTTAAAATATGGTTTTAAATTAGGTGTGGGTAAAAAAAAAACAATATTATAAATAGGTTATTGCGTTTAATTGCACAAATTAAATGGTTAATGAGATGATTGTAAATACAATAATTGGAATCAATTTGAGTATTTCAATTGACGTGCAGTGAGTGGCCTTCATAATAAAACGGGAAGAAATACAATTTCAAATTTGGCTATTTGGAAGATGTGATTAGGTTTAGCAATTTGATTGTATCAATACCGTTTGTTTCACGTTACAATTGATCTCGCCCACATTCGATTATGATGAATAAGGTGTCGTTTTACATAAACCGGGCCTGCAAAGAACGTTCAGCAAGTAAGAAGAAAACGTTGATCATATATGATTATAAATTTTGTTTTTTTAATCATATATCATGATGCGATTAAACAACACAAGATATTCGATGAAATCTAATGTTACATTAATTTTTGATTTACCATTTATATATCAAAAATAGTTTGTAACTACAATTGTTGAGTTTTTCGTTTTGTTTATTTTGTTTTTTGTTTAATATTATGATGGTAAGCTATTTCTTTAGGAAATTTAATACTTCACAATATTTTAAAGTGTTCAAACAACTCACATTACAATCATTTAATAAAAAAATCACATTTTTTTTTGGTTATCAATGATAAGTTTGCGAAATAAAAGAATTTTACAGGGAATCGCCTTATCTTGTATATATATAAATTATAAATTATCGAATATGAAAAATTTATAAATTAATTTTATCATTTTAAATTGGATATAAAATATTATGGTTCGGAAGATTCTAATCGCCTCGTCGATTGATTTTTTTTTTTTTGGGCTAAGCAATTTGTCTAATAATTCTCGTTTAATATGCCTATATTTTTACAGATATTGTTTTTTAAAACTTAATCAAGATGCTGACGTAGATGAAGAAATAAAACGTATATCAAGTATAAAATTTGGTACATCATTTTTAAAAGCAGAAAGAAAATATCCGTCTTCGAAAAAAACTGAAGTAATTATTAATAATATAAATTAAAGCAATTTTCATTGATTTAAAAATATTATATTTATTTAAAAATAAAATTAATTCAATTATTATATTTTCATTAATTCAGAATTCACCAGAAGACATCGATCCATATACATTGTATTTTGGAAATTTACCACTAAACATCAGTGCAGCTATATTAAAAAAATTATTTCCAACAGCTCACATTGATATTGGACGACCAGATCCGAAAAAATCAAAACGTACACGATATGCACGTATACGATATGATAATGTTGAAGATTCAATAACAGCCTATAAGAAAGTTTATAATATGTCTATTGGTTCGAGAACGGTAAACGTACGTTTTTATAGACGTAAAGGTGTTAATGCTGTTGGTAGTGGTGCCGCCGCGGCAACTGCTTCCGCTACTGCTGCTGCTAATTTGTCTGAACAAAATACATCTGCTCCTACTACGGCAAACAATTTAACCAATAATACGAATAATATTAAAAATTTAGATGACAGTGTGGAAGAAAATTTGGATGAAAATGATTTGCCGTCAATTGTTAGTCCAATAAAAACTGAAACTGAAACGGATAATAATGGTAAACAATTTATCTATTTAGATATCATTTCAATATTTGATATTAATGTGTCATTTCCAATTATTTAGATCTTTCAAATCGAATAAATAATAATTTTGATATTTCGACGGTATTAACGGAAATAAAAAAGGAACGCGATGATGAGGAAAGTGAATTAAGTGATTTTTCAGTATCTTGTAAGTTAATTATTAATAATATTGCTAATATTCTCGGAGTTTTACATTTCATATAATAATAATAATATTAAAATTTTAGCATATGACGAGGATAATAATAGTGATTATTATTTTGATGATGAATTTCGTAATGATTCAGTTACATTTACTGGTAGATCAGCAACCGATATTAAATTGGTAATTATATTTACAATTAACATTATAATTTCGTACTATTATTGTAATGAAGTTGTGCGATGTGAACATTTTATTTACTATCTTGAATTGATTGCGTTATTTATTTAGTAACATCATTTTTTTTTACCATTTCTTTTAGGTTGACAATGACTTTAATATCATTAAACAAGAACCATCACCGTAAAAACGTAATTACAAAAAAAAAAGCATTAGAATTAAAATGCAAAATAGAAATAAATTATATAAAAGTACTGGTAAAAAAAATAATAAAATAACGCATGATAGATATAATTTATAAAAAATGATAGAATGTAAAATACTATTCAAACGCGTTCGAACATTAAATTCTTTTTAATGGCAATAGTATTTTTTAATGTCGCATTAAACAACGAATAAATTTTTTACCTCAAAAATAATAATGACGCATCCCAATTCATCTCTAGTGATTTAAATTCAAAATCCTTTTTATTCTAATTATTCTTTTAATCGATGTTAATTCAAATATTTTTATTCACATTTAATTTTATATATTTTAGAAATTGAGATGAGTTTAAGGGAAAAGTTTAATTTTTTCAATAACAAATTACTTAAAAGAGTATTCATTATGATATTCGCTATACTTCTTATATTAGGTTGTGTGTATATGAGATTTTGCTTGTTTTATTTTCCAGTTTAATTTAAAAAAAAAAAATTTCAATCAATTCAATTACGATAATTACGATAAATGCGTTATCGTTATCATCGTTTTATTGATTTAAATTTAATGATTTTCTATTTTTAAATATAAATTGTACAAAAAAAAATATATATATATATAAAAAAAAATAAATCAACTCAGGTTTTTTGACATTATTCAAAATACAATTATCCTTTGATTTGATTAATATAACCGTGCGTAATTAACTTCCAGCAACGGGGAAACGAATAACACATTTGTAAATAATTATTTATGAACCCATACACTTTAACTATATATGATGAATATAGAATTGCGAATATTAAAAAAAAAAATGGATAAATTTCCCGTTTAATTTTATTAATTTTATTATCAATTTTACAATAGTATATTTTCAAAATGAATGTAATATAATGTTTTAATATATTTAATTATAAAATAAAAATATAATTAATTTAAATAAGGTATGGGGAAAAAAACAATTATTACATAATTGAATCATTTTTGGTTTATTAATTAAACATTTATAGATTAATGTTAGTATAGTCTTTGTGCTGAAATGTATACCCAATAGTATATAGTTTTTAAAATAACAGTATAGAATTTATAGATTTTTCTTCATTTAGTCTTTTGCACTTTAGCACAATTATAATTTTTCTATAAAAAATATTTACATTTAAATCATGTATTATGATGTGCGGCGGTGGTGGGTTTGATGATACAGAGACTATCAAAATATTAATAATAATAAGTCAAAATGATAATTTTTTAAATATATTTTATTTATAAATAATTCAAATTTAATATTTAAAAATACATAAATTTAAGATATAAATTAATGGAATAAAATAAATTAATTTATAAAAATATATAATATATTTTAAATCAAGTAAAAACTAATCTAAATATCCTTTACGATCAAAATATTCTAATAAATATTCTAAATTATTACGGCAATTTGGATTGGAAAACAATTGAAATCTAAAGTGTTTATCAATTTCAGTTGAACCGTAAAGACTTCCTCCACCATCACTGCCCGTATTATCGATATCATTCACAGACGGTTTAACTCGATTAACAGCTGTTAAAAATCCAATAACCATAGAATGAATTCCTCTCTTTAATATTTCACTTTGAATTTCCTGTAATGTTGGTATTGCATTCTTATAATTTAATTTAATTAAATTCATTTTCAATTCTCTATGATAGTATTCAATTAATGTATTCCATTCTATTTCTTTTACACTATCATGTGCGGATGTGAATAATATATAAGATAAATCAGTTGCTGGTGATCCCCAACAACCAAGTTGAAAATCAATCTGTGGGGAGTATAATGAAAATTTTAATTGTTAAATAAAATATAACAATTACTATACTATATACATATATATCGAACTACCAATAGACAATCAATAGGAATATTTCCATTTATTTTATCATATTTAAATAAAATATTATTTGCCCATAGATCACCGTGTGTTAATACATTAAATCCATTATCATCTCTTACGTATGCATCACAACATTTTTTTTCAATTATATATTTTAATTTATCGAATTTCACCGAAATTCTTTCATATCCTGGCCATTTTTTGGTAATCTCTGCCATTGTTTCAATTATATTCGTTTGCAACGGCTCAAATATAAAACGATTATTTTGATTAACGTTTGGCTTTAAATGATTATGCATAATTTCTGGTTCCTATATTTGGAAATTGCGGTTACGTGCGTAAATGTTAAATTTGAATTTAAAACAAAAAAATAAAAACCATATTACTTGAATTCCTAGTACTGCTGTACCAGCATGCCATTTAGCTATTTTTTCCATAACCAATTTATAGTGATTAAAATCCAAACCAATATGACGTTTTTGTAATTTATAACCATATAATGTTAAATCTTCCAAACAAATATATGATTTTATCATATCAGTCATATAACATCTATATAAATTGTGTAATATTAAAAATTAAAAATAAAATATTAATAATTATTTATTTGGGAAAACTCATGAAACATATATATATATATATACTTTGGACCTATTACAGTTTTATCATTAATTGAATTTAATAGCACTGTAATTTTAGGTAATATTTCTTTATATACTGTAGTTTCTTTAACATATAAACCATATTCATTTATTAACATTTCCATTGATGAATTACTTATTGGTAATACTTTTATAATTACAGATGTTTCATTATTATTAATGTTCATCTTCATATCATTATTATTATTATTTGAATTATTTATTGTATAATTTAATATTACTCTTATCATTTGACAAACATAATTTTGATCTTTTTCTGAACCTGGTAAAATCCGATAATTTTTTAATTGAATATTTTTTGAATGTTCTAATTTATTTTTCAATATATTTTCTAATAGATTTGTACAAATCCACGGATAACATTTTGTTAAATCCATAATTATATTAATTCAATTTAAAAAACACTTCTATTATATAGCTTAATATTTTATTAATTATATTGTATATAATTCGACTTTATTATTTCTTATGTAATAATAAATTCTCAAACACACAGTTTGTATTTTCGTACGTTTTTATATATATAATATATGATCGATATGTTTTATATATATACATAAACCCAAAAAAATATATAGAATGGAAATTTTAGTAAGTGTGATTATATTAAAATGTTTTATCACACAATATGTACACAAAATAATTTAATTATTTGTTGTATTCTTGCCTGACTAAAGATCAAGATTAGAAATTGGTAAATATTTATACTTTAAAATGTTTTTTTTTTTATTTTTATTTATACAAAAAAGAGTGACCAATTTTTAGTTGCAGTTTAATCTATACTTATCTATCTTATACTTTATACTTATCAAAAAATACTTTCTTCTATATATAGAATAATGCAGATTAGATTAGATGGAAGAAAAGAATATTTATATTATAATAAATTACAAGTTTATCTTTAAAATTTCAGTTATTTTCCCATCACTAATTTTCAGATGATGATATCTTGTTTATTTTATGAGACGTGATAAATCAATCCGAAGCGAACAATTGAATGAAATTAATAAAAAGATAATATTTATTGTAATGAATTTTAATAATCCTGTATATACTTTCCTTTGAGATAATTCTCTAATCTCTATATATTTTCTGTTTAGTATTAAATTAAATAATAATCCAATCGGTGAAAATACCATTTTAATGCATTTATTGAAAAATGTATAGTAAATAATTGGAATTGCAGTAGTATTACAACATAATGATAATGACAAAACTTCAATTGTCCACTGATATTGCAGATAAATTAAATGAATCATAAAAAAAATTAGTAATTCATTTGTCCAATTAGATTATGCCCAAAATTCAATAGATCAGAAGATCAAGGATTTGGACTCATAAAAATTATATTATTATATTAAAATATTATTAATATTTTATTATTATTGAAGAGCATAATGCAAACCGCCTTTGTAATATACTTATAAAACACATAACATGTTAGCGAAACATTAATACAATTTGATTTTGAATTTGTTATAGTACCATCCATATGTTGAGTTTTAAAATACAACGAAAAAAAAAAATAGAAATATGTGAAGTAATGCAGCGATCACAACATCAGGGGGCAATTACCCTTTCGAATGGTCGTTCTTTTTGGTTTTTTATTTCTGTTTATCAAATGTGTAACAAAGCGAATTTAGTGTAATATATGTAATTTAGGAGGATTCAAATCGAATAGTAATCCAATATAATCCTATAAATTATCCTATAGAGATTTAAATTTTGTATTGTAAATATTCAGGATATTTTGTTCCTTAAAAATTTTGTAACCATTACAATAAAATATTAGTATGAAAAACTTTATCTATTATAATAATTTAATGAATGCAAGATCATAAAATGTTTTGAACGAAATCAAATTAGTTCAATATCCAGAGGTCAATATAGTCATAAGATAAAAGTATAAGTGGCTTATATCATAAATGTGATCATAGATAGATTTTTGGTTATACTTTTCATATCTTACACGTTGAAAACCGCATATTGGAAATCAAAATGGGGTTTTCTAAGATTTATATTAAACAATTTGTATTTGTCCTTTGCAGATAAATACGATATTTATGGAAATAGAATCACCTCATCATGCAATTTTTCATTTTACATTTATCTTTTTATAGAACAAATCCATCGAATTTAATTGTTATATAATCCAAAATAATGCAGCTATAATCAATAGTTTTTTTTTGGTAAAATATATTCTTCCTACTCCCTACCTGGTTGGTATTGGTAGCTGGATGGACTCCCGCACCTTCACCATATACAATATTTTCCTGGAAATAGTTGTCAGTTTATAAATTTCTAGCATGGGACACATTTTATATATAGTTTAAACCAATGACCGTGATGATGAATACCAGAAAACCTACGTTTGATATTTGGTAATAGATAGATAAATGCTCAATTTTGCATCTGATATCAATATTTCAAACATTTTGAATTTTTCGAATGTATTTTAGTTTTCACTTAAATATTACTGCGAATTGTCATTCTACTTATTATTCACGACGAATATACTCGTTATAACACAAAATTCGGGACTTTTTTCATGAGGATTAAATCAGTTGACTGGGTAAGAAAATCCAATTTGTTATCATATCCTTTCCACCATCAACAAACACATGTGTATTTACTAAGCGTTATGAAATTGAAATGATGAAATGTTTTAATTATGCATTGTGGCTGGGATGAACGGATTCCGCCTTAGTTGTTGTTGCTTGTTTAACAAATTATGTGGATGAAATGAACAAAATTTGGTTTGAAATTGATTGCAATTGAATGGATCGAAGAAAATAAGGCCAATTTTATTCGGAATAAAAGGAAAAAAAAACAAATTATTATAATTACAAAAAAAAAAAGATCATTTATCTCTTTTTCTTCTTTTATTTAATTTGAATTTGATATATAACACTACAATCTTGTACACAAAAACTATTATACGGAAATACAAGAATAAAATAAAAATGTAATTTTGTCATTTAATTTTTTTTGCACAATCAAGAATAAAATTGTATTAATAATTTTTTTTTGTTTATATATTTGATAACATGATTTGGTGGTTGGTTGTTGTTTCAATTTTTAATTATTTAATTTATTTATTATATTTATATTATTATTCGGTTTATTTTTATAATTTTTATTTTAAATGACATTCAAGTTACATAATTTTATATTATAATAATCATAATAATAATAATAATAATAATAAGTATAATATAATTGTAATTTTATTTATATATAATTAATAATATATTTAATTTTAATTAATTAGAAATGTGTTGTGTTGTGTATGTGTGTGTATGTTATTTTTTTTTTGTTTTTTGTTTTTGAATAGATTTTAAAATTATTAAAATACAAACACAATTGTTGTTTTTTTTTCCTCTAATTTTGCTAATTTTATGCTTAATATTTTTTATTTTATTTTTTTTTTAAACGGTATTTTTTGTTAATTACGTCAATTATATTATTATAATAAAGACATTTTTTTTTATTATTAAAAAAAATTATGAAATATATATATAATGTAAAAAAAAAAAAAAAAAAAAAATTATTGGCTGAATTCTATAATTTTTTGAATATTTTTATTATTTGTTCAATTTTATATATTTTCCTATTTAATTTTTTTTCTAACACAAAAAGCTTTATTTTTATATTATCTTTTTTTTTTTTTGTTTTCTTTTTAATAATTAGTATACTCGTAGATTATATTTTATATATTTATTAAAAAATATATATATGAATAGTTGCAAAATAAAATATATAAAAAAAAAAAAATAAAAAATATGGAAAGAAAATTAATAAAATTATGTTATTACGTATGGATTGTAATAAAAAAAAATTTCACTTTTCCATAAAAATACTTTTTTTTTCTTCAAATTTTATTGTTGGTTGTAATAAAAAAAAAAAAAATGTTTTTTTTTTATTTGTTAAAGTAAAAATTAAAATATTATGTTTAAAAAAAAAATTTGTTTTTCTTTGTTCTTTTATTTAAAAATATCATGGATTTTTAAATAAATTAACGGGCTTTAGCAGCTCGTCCACCACGGGAACGTCCACGAGTACTTGGTGTTTTAGTTGGTGTGGTTTTAACAACTTCTTCTTCTTTAACAACAACCGCCGCCGCCGCCGTTGTATCGGGCACCACTTCAACTGGTTCCTCTTTGACAACTGTCGCATTGGCATCTTCAAAATGTTCATCACCATCTTGTGATTCCATTGTCTCGTCAGCAATGTCCTTTGACTTTTCATCTTCATCGACATTCGATGATGCTTCATTACTTGGATCGTATGCATCATCGCCACCGGCGGCCGCCGCAGCACCAACGCTTGCCGATTCAGCTTCTTTTTTAATGTCCCCATTTTTAATGAGATTGTCACGTTTCTTGCGACGCTCAATTTCTTCAGCGGCAATGGCTGCACGTTTTAATGCAATTTTCGTGTCATTGGCACGCTCATTTAAGAATTTGACAAAATTACGATGATGAGTCATCGTGCGTGTATGAATTTCAGCTGTTTTTTCCGTGTCCAAAAATCGATTGCACAAATGGCATTCAAAACATTCCAATTTATGAATCAAAGATGATGCAATTGAACGATTACAATTGTAACGTGGAAGACGTGCATCCACTTCAGCTGGGATATCATCTTCATCTTGAAAATCCAAAATAACATCTTCGGGTTCCGGTGTTGGTTCCTTCTTTATCGGTTGTTCATCTTTTTTCTCTCCAACGGTTGCAGCAGCTGCACCATCTGCCCCTTCAGCGGTTACTGCTTCTTCACCACCCTCTTCGACGGTCTCTTCGCCACCAGCGACCGCTGCACCAGCACCATCTTCACTTTCCATTTTTTCACCGTTTTCCGCAACTACCTTTTCCGCATCGGTTCCAGTTGCTTCATCTGTTTCCATTTTTTCTTCTTTCTTAATACGTTCCTCTTTCAAATCTTTCAATTCATCTTCTTCCGTATGAATAACAACTTGCGGCTTACGCAATTCTTTTTTACCAGCAGTGGCGCTGAACGTGCGTTTCATGTGCTCTGGCGACAAAATGTGACCATCATAGTCGATACGGGTCGAAAATTCTTGAGCACATTCATTGCATTTTGGATGCAAAAATTTCTTTAAAACCAAATGGCCATCGGTTTTGCGATGGGCCGATAAATGGCCATAGAATTGCAAATCGCACATTGTACAATATTCACGACGCATGCTACCTTTCATTGCCTTGCCCATACGTCTTAAGCGGTCCACCTCTAAGTGTTTCAATTGTTCCTCAATTTTTGCTTCATGACGTATCATATTAGCTCGAAGACTGTAGCTATGCTCAATATTTTCGCGAATCGTCATATGCGTACGACCTTTCAAATGGTTTTCGAATGATATGGCATCCCACATATGTTTTTTGCACATGTGACAAAAGAACATAATATTTGGAACGTCCGCATATTTTGATTCCTTTTTCTCCTTCTTACCGCTATCATCATTTTAAGTTGAAGTATCGTATTAATTCAGTCAAAAAGCACCAGCAGCAGCAACAACAGCATCATTAAAATTATTACAAAACAATAAAATTTGATGTTGGAATGGAAAAAAATAAAAAAAAAAAAAAAGAATAAAAATATAAATTAATTTTTTGTTTTAATTTCAGTTTTTGTATTTTAAAATTAAAATTAAAATGACACATAAATATTTTAACATCATAAAACATTTACGCATCCCCTCAACAAATGCACGCACACAAACAATTTAAAAATTTGTTAAATTATGAACCCTTTTTTGTGGATATTCACATTTTGATATCCCATTTGTTGATCATCATCCATCTACAAAATAAAAAAAAACGCTAAAAATATTTTATAGAAAATAGTCTAATGAAAAATAATGGACGAGATATGTATTTTATGGAACTGTGCTCCAATTGACAAAAGACCAGAAATGTTTCTGTTATTTTCGAAGAGGTCGTCTTGGATTCAAATTGAACAACTCGTATTACTAGTGTGTATATATTACACACATTTTACTGATCGGCCGAGTAAATTTGATTATTCGAATACGAATAATTAGCAAAACGAAATACCTAATGATAAATTAGGTAAATTTGTTCATCACAAAGTATTGAATACAATTTCGATTTCAGCAACTCCTCTTGATCAGACAATTTGATCAGTTTTAAATTTGGACTATAAAAATCTACTGCATTCACATATTTAAAATGTTTCTAAACCAGACACGATTGATATTTATTGTAAATTGAGTAACCTGAATAAAAAGATGTAACCATATAAGATAAAATCACTCTCATATCGCATCATTTCACACATTCTATATCAATACAATTCCATAACTATTATAAAAATGGTTATTGTATTATTGTTGGACTAAATAATAGGGTGTGATTTGTATCATGTTAAAAGGTGACAGACACCCGTATGCTGAAATCGGTGGTGGAAAAAAAAGGCAATTGTGTACTGAACCGATTTGTATTGCTTAATAAGCGAGATGATAAAATCCGATTCCAATGCAGTGCATCAACTAGTATCGTAAACCTATATTATATGTATAATATACAAAAAATGTTCGTGTATCCATTTAAGATAATTTCATAATATGCAAAACCATTTTTCTTTTCAAAACAAAACCATGTTTCAAAAGAGGAAACAAAAAAAATCTTATTAATTACATTTCAATTATCGCTACCGTCCTCCTTCCTATCAATACAAAAATCCAATTTACATTCTAATTTAATCATATGTCATGAAAAACCTAAATCTCTCATTTACCTTTCGACAAAATTCTTTTGATTAATTTGCGAAAAAAATAAATCATTATAAAAATATCATCAAATATATCAAAAAAAAAAATTAAATCAGTTGTAAAAAATCAAGCAAGTCCAACAGAGATGTGATAAGAGAATACAGAGGTAGGTAAAAGAATACTATCATTTTTCAAAAACTAATTATTTCTACTAATTGTCATTTTTTTTTTAAACATTTTATAAATTAATCTAAAAATAAATAATTTTATATTATTAAAAAATTTATGATTTTAATAATGATGGTAGAAAAAAAAACAAATTAAACATTTAAGCTCACCTCGGTTTAGGATTGGCCGGGCGAATTTTATTTGAATTATTATTATTATTATTATTGACATGCTGTTTATTTCTCTGCATGCCGATGTCATTAAATAATTGTATTGAGGGAGCAAAAGGCGCTTGAAACCCTCCTTTACCCTGTAAAAACACCAAACCAATCCGTACAGTTAAAAAAAAAATACATAACAATAATAAAAAACGAAAAATTTCAAAAAAAAATAAGTTTTTTTTTGTACAACTTTTAAAAAAAAAAAAATTGAATAATAAAATTAATTAAAGGATTTTTTTTTACTAGTGGGGTTTTGGATTAGGGTTGAATAGATAACATTTTTGGTTGGAGGTTGGTGTAGGTGGTGGAGGTTGGATAGTGTTTTTTAAAAATTTTTTTAAATAATGTTTTTTGTTTATTTTGTTTTTGTAACAGTGAAAATAAAAATAAACATATTTTTAAGTTATGAAACACAACAACAACACAAAAGATTTTAATTGCAAACACAAATAAATTAGCTTATGTGCAAAAAAAAAAATAAAAAATAAAATATCTATTCTTGGAAAAAAAAGTTATAAATTAAAATTAAACACAACAAAATAATAAAATGATCATTTTTCGATATGTATAAAGAGAATTATTCAGTTGTAGTTTTTTTTTTTTTTTTTTTTTCGTTTTTTATAAATAATACATATTTTTTTTTCACAGTAAATCTCTTAATAGTTAATATTAATTTATTATTCTATTAAATCAATGTGCAGGATAAAGAAATAAAAAAACTAATATGCACACATATCCTTTGATGTAATCAAAAAACATTAAACTAAATTAAATTGAAAATGTTTTATTCTGTTTGGTTATAAATTATTCGGAAGCTCATAAACTTGATTATGTGTAGAAGATTTGAGATGAATCATAATAAATAAAAAATAATAACATACTAGTCATCATACCAGAAAGTAGTGATCCTTTCGGTTAGTATACTGACATCGATTTTCGACAAATTTAAATTGGATATGGGTCCAACTATCCAGTTGTTGACGATAACATTATTTACTGTTCAATATTCTTAATTACATCAAATAGATATATTTTTATCTGATATGTGCATCTTTATTCTTACACATATTAATCATAAAATAGTTTATTTATAGAAAAATGGCTATCAACATTTGTGGACTAGCTTGATTTTGATATTATTATATTTTATTATTAAAATTAATTTTCTTTATTTATTGTTTTCGCAATTAACAAAAAAAAAACAAATATAAATTACAATCTTAATTAACGAAAAATATATACTATAAAAAATATACCACTAAAATAATAATTAGTAAACACAACATGGTTTCAACTCAGTTTCAGTTTTTTTTCTTTATACAAACCTATTATTTTTTTATTTTTCTTCGTACAATTCCATATATATATATATTTATGTATTTAGATTTTATTTTTAACAACTATTTTTTTCATTTGTGAAAATAATTTAAATATCACATTAATAAAAATTATATTTTTTTGAAAGTTACATTTTTAAATTTTATACTACAATAATAATAATAATAATAAATTCCTTTTTGAAAATATGGTTATTGCACAAGTTTTATTTTTGTTTTTTCGACATATACCGTCGACGAACGTATCATTTTTACAATGGGTGGGCGAACATTTTTTTTTATATATTTCTAGGGGCACGCAACCAAAGGGAATTCATAGAAAAATGGGGTTTAATGGGTGACAGACGGATTGGCAATCACAAATAAGTTTTCTCGATATTTATAACAAAATTGTCGTTGGCTCTGCTTGATAATACAATCATGATGATGATGATGATGATGGTTAATATTATTTTAATTTTTTTTTTCATAGAAAAAAAAAAGATTAGAAAAGTTGTCGTAAAAATTATAAAAAAAAAATCCTTTACAACGTAGTCTAATCAAAAAAAAAAAGAAGATGTTTCCTTAATTAATGAATACAATAAATTAAATAAATCAATATAAAAATATTTATAGATAAACTATATTTTTCGGTTCGGTACGTTGTTTTATTGTCAAATAGTAAATTATACAAATTGCATACATCGCTGAAACGATAATGCTGCACAGCCACACTATTTCCAAAATCCTTTAGAGGACACATACACTATTTTTATATAGACATTAAAAATAATAATTACATATAGTAGGGTGAATGATCAAAGGATGTATGTGATGAAAATTGTGTATGGGTGTGTTTGTGTGTGGCATTTATGTCTTATCAATATTGATAATCAAGTGGTGGCGGTCAGTTGTGAAATCAGCACACAACATAAATACCACTTTGGTATTGAAAATCACAAATTTTACATTCATGCTTTCTGTTTAGTTATTTTTTTTTAAAATAATACAATATTTGACACAAAACCACCGCCATAATAAAATACACTTTAAAATGTATTTTTTTCATTTTGTAAAATACAAATTCATAAATTTTAACATTTAACCAACATTTTAATTTTTAAAAATTCGTGAAAAAATGTTTTGAAAATAAAAAAATATCTTCAAATCAATATTTTTCAAAAAAAAAAGTGTGTAAATGTTAACTTTTTTTTTTTTTATTTTTGAAAAATAAATAATAAATTACTATATACCGTAAAAATTCAATGAATTTTACTTTTTTGTTTTGTGTAAATATCATTTGTTATCAATAAAATATAATAATATATTATAATAATTTAATAAAAAAAAAATAAATAAGATGTATAATGAAGAAGAGAAACATCTGCTTACCTCTCGATTTTTATTTTATCTTTATCGGTTGAATTATTATCCTCTGGTTTAGAATCTTTAATATTTTTAGTCAAAATTTTTTTGGCACGTTCTTGTGGATTCGGTTTACGAATGCCACCTTTCATGACGCCTTTTAAACGTGCATTGGCATTATTCATATTACCGTTGCCGCCGCCTACACCTCCACCACCACCAAGGTTTCCAGAACGACGATTTGAACCGATATTGCGATTGCCCATCTGATCGATTGAAATTCATTTTTGGTTCAATTTCAATATAATAATTGATTTTTACAGATGAAATGAAAAATGTGGTGTTGTTGTCATCGTCGTCGTTGTTGTTTGTTGTATGGTTAATAATAATTTTTTTTTTTTGAACCCCATTCGAAAACAAACAACACACAAAAAAATTTTTTTGTTTATTTTTATTTATTTTGTTTTTTATTTTTTTGTGGTCGAACATGTTTTCGGAAAATCATTTGTGATATTTTATAAATAAAAAAAAAATGATCACAGAAATAGGAATTCGTTATCAAAAAAAATATAAAACCAGAAGAAAACAACAGACAGACAGACACACGCACATATTTTATTTTTTTTTTTAACATAGAATATAAAAGAATATTTATGAAAAAAATAATTGATTAGAAATTTTTTTAACTTTTTAAATTAAATAAAATAATTCTACATAGGAATTATACATATGAAATGTTTATTTTTAAATATATTTTAATTTTTTATTTGGTTGTAGAATATATATATATATATATCAATATTTAATTAATCAATAATTAGATCTTAAAAATATTTTTGTAATAAATTAAATTATTTCAAATTGTCGTATTGCATTATTTGTTATGCAATTTTACAAAGATAGATGATGAATGTGGAGGAAAAGCAAATAACCTTCTTTGCTTCAACTGGACCGAGATATAAAAGATAAAGTCAGCAAAATAGATATCATCGGACGAGAGAAGAACTAGCGTAAAACAATTACATTTTCTTTTCGCATCTCTCAATCGAACACATTTTTATTATCAGTGATATTATTTTTTCGATAGTCAAATTATTTTTAATACAAATTTTAATTATTAAATAATAGTTTTAAAGTATTTTACTAACACTGCCCCTCTATTTAAAAGTGAATGAAAATCATCTATTTCTCTAGTAAATTATGAATTCAATTGGGAATTTTGGATACTGTTGGTTATTAGGACAACATTGGTCTCTTTTTTTTGTATCATAAGAATGATTGTTAAGATGGAGCATGATGATGATAAACATCAAAATACCGTGAATTTTTTCGGAAAAAGCAAAGCGAGTTTTTTAAATTTGATAATTCAAGAAAAGGAGTTATCATCATTATGATGAAAAATGATGATTTGGGTTTATTTATCCAAAATTCGAAATCATTAATAAAAGTCTGATTGTGACTACAAGAGGTATATCTTGAAATACTGTATGAAGACAAATATTTAAATGTTAAATGTGAAAATGCAACTTAATATATTAATCATCAAAGTATATTCAACGGTTATCGTAATGTGAATGAATATTTTGGGAGCAAGCGTTTGTTATTTTACAATAAATTATCAGCTCCAACTTTTCCATCAAGGGTCCAATCATCAAATAGAAATCGTTCACAAATTACGATTTTTAGTTCTTTAAAATCAATTATTATATTATTATTATATAAGAATTTAAATGATCAATAGATAAATTTTTAAATACTTTTTATACAGAGACAGTGTTTTTTTTTTTTGTGTGAGTAAAATAAATTCAAATTTTAAAATTCAATTTCTATAGCAAATAAATTATAGTTATTATTATTTTTTTAATATTAAGTATTTTTTATTTGTTAATTATAATAAGTAAATAAAATTTTACAATTTCATTAACATTTTTTAAAATTTTGTATTTAAAAAGCATAGATAAATATTTCTATTCGTAAATTTTAAGTCACAAAATTAAAATAATATAATCTGAATAGAAATTTCTCAAAAAAAAAAAATGTATGTGACAAAAACTTATTTATGAGAAATAAATAGACAGAGGTAAAAAAAAATATTTAAAGAAAACTAATAGGATATATATTTATATAATTTTTTTTAAATGAATTAATGTCTTATATATAATTTAAAAAAAAATGATGAAAATTCATAATTATTTGAATGATACAATTTTTGGTATTATTTTGTAAAATTATTCAGTTTGTACTTTTTTCTTTGATGGTTTTTTTTTTTATAAATATTAAGGGTATATATTAACTAAATCTAAATATTCGTTAAAAATAAAAAAAAAAAATTAATAAAATAATTCTTGAAAATGAATGTTTTATGTGCTACGATTATTTTTTCTTTCTATAATTAATAGTAGTTTTCGATTTAGTTTAAATTTACCATTTTGAAAATGGTATATAATTCTAGTGAAATGTGTTTTTTTTAAAAATATTTATTTACATTTTATTATTCTTGAAAATCCATTTATATTTTAATGGTTTTTTTTATATATATAAATAAACCACTTCATGAAATATTTATGTTGAAAACTAAATTGTAGTTTACCCATTGACATTCATAATCATTGTTTTTTTTTTTTAAACATTGCGATACTTCAAAGAGGAACATTTAATCTACGAGTTATAATGATTAAAATCCTACATATCGTGGGCAATAATTATCTGGTATGATAATAATAAAAAATTACATTTTACATGGTATGAATGAACATAGTTATTAAAGAAAATCAAGCGTAGAAAAGTAAGTAATTCATTGTTGAATCAACGTTTTAGGGAAATGTATAATTAAATTGGTCAGCAGTACAATTTACCATGTTCATTGCAATATATTTTGATTATAATTTTAACATACGAACGGAATATGCTGATTATATTTTAATTTTTTTGTCAACGTAGTAAATAAACAATTAATTTTATGAACAAATTATAACTAAAACAATATAAATTATGTTTCTTCAATAAATTCAAATACAATTGCAACTTAATTTTTTTTCTTTTCTTTTCCTTTTTTTTTTGTATGTTTGCTTATACAGTATTTTACCAAACATTATTTTATTTATTAAATATACATTTTCTAAAATATGTCAACAAACACACTACACAAACGGCGATACACACACACACACACACTAAAATATACAAATCCATACACAAATTTTTTAATAATTATTTTCTTATTGATTATTATTATTATTTGTTTACATTAATTTAATATTTGTTTATTAAAAGTAAATTGCTTACGTAAAAAAAAATCGGTTATCGTAAAAAAATGAATATTTAGTATTAATAAAAAAAAAGAAAAAAAGTATTATAAAAATAGTATTTTAAATTAAAAAAAAAATGGTATAGCAAAATATTCACTCTTAAATAATGTTTTACTTAAAAAAATATGTGTAAAAAAAAACACTACGAAGTTTCCCTTTTTTATTTGGTGTTTTGTGATTTTGATTTCTTGATTTTTATTATTTTTTTCGTAAATTAGTGAAGTCAAAAATGTGTAGTGCTCAATTTATTAAATAAATAAACACACAACAAATACAAATATAATAAAAAAAAAAACACCATCAACCATCTTTGCGTTTTAATTTAAAGCAAAAATGTTTTTTTTATTCATTAAGAAAAAAAGTACAACTGAATAATTTCAAAATAAAAATAAAATATAATTTTAAAAAAAAATTGTGTTCATTTTTTCATCCCATTTTATAAAAAAAATTAATAAATTAAAATAGAAAATGAAAAACCAAAAATAATAGAATAAGAAAAATTTATAGAAAATAGAAATATTTATGTGAAATAGGATTCTTTTTTGTTTATTTTTGGGGAGATGTAATATTTTTAAAGGAAAACTGTAATGCATTTTTTATAAGATCTCAAAAATTAAAAAAAAAAAAAAAAATAAATTATACTTGCCCTAACATAACAATTTTATGTTGTTTCATAAAAATATAAACAAAATAATTCTAAAACTATTACATAAACTATCAAATAGTATATAATGTAAAAAAAAAAAGTAATAACTTGGATATATATCAGACATCGAAATTATATATAAATTTTGAACATAAAAAGAATTATAAGAAATATAAAACTTACCCGATTCATCCGGTCATCGAAACGGACAAAGTCTCGACCATAACCTTGGCCACCACCACCACGGGGTAAATCCAATAATGATGGAACTTGATTTTGATTTCTTAAAATGTTTGTGACCAAACTGTTGGCCAATGACAGAACTTCATTGTTCATACCACCACCTTGGCGATAATTACCAGGGTTTTCTCCCCATGGATTCATGGAACGGTTCACGGCACCGCCATATCCACGCTCGAAACCACGATTATCGCGGCGATTATTACCATTACCGCCCATACGGAATGCCATTATTCTGTAAATTTAAAGAAAATAATATAAATACATTTTTTTTGTATACAACTAACATAATAATAGATATGGCAAAATCTCATGTAAACTGGTAAAATGGTCATAAAATAATTTAGACGTAGGGTCATCTGGTTAAAAATTCATTGGTGTACCAAAATTTAACCTTACAAATAATTTTTCATAATCACACTACTACATAGAATCATTCAGCATGTGTATAGGAAACAAGTTACTCTATTTTATTTTATTTTATACAAGCGCGCAATGAAAATGATGCTGCAAGATATATGATAGATAATGGAAGAATATACAAAGATGTCGGCATTTTTTTTTCTCCGGTAGAATTCAAAGCATGTATTGTATTTAAAAAAAATCGATAAATGGTAAACTTTAAAAACGATGATGATTTTGATGAAGATGACAGGTACGATATTTATATAAATCAAAATAAATGTATTTAAAAATTCATCATATATAGAAAAGAACGAACAATAATGAAGGGATGCATGTAATAAGATACATACACCGTTTTGTTAGGTTTCCATACAGAAAAAAAAATCCACTACACATTTGACGAAGATGTATAATGAAGTTTATATAATTTTTTTTAAACAAAAAAAAAATACACTAGTCCAATGACCTCCGCACGGAAACAAACACGATATAATGAGACTTGCGCATCAAATTATTTTTGCACTTTGAATGAAATAATGATGGTAATTCACCATTTTGAAATCTGCGTCCCCAATATTTAGTTGATGTTTTTTTTTTCTTCCACACAAAACCCCTTGAAAACATATTCACGCAAAACACATGAAATGTAAAAAAAACAACACATGTGTGCATAAACCATTTAATATAATATAATATCAATAATATACCACGATTGGTTTTGTACCTATTTTTTTTTTTTTTGTACAATGAAAGTTTTTTAAGGAAAATGTCTGTGTTGGTGTACCGCTGTATTTAACAAATGCGTCATCATTCACCAACACCAAATGCAATACAGAAAATTTATGTCGGCAATTTCCATGCACACGCATACATTCGCATACAAAAAAGATGAAGACAATTCAATTAATTTAATATTTTGGATTTTTTCCCTAATTTACTATGTTTGCATTAATATGCACATTCAAATATTTAAGTAAGTTTTAATTTGGAAAAACGCGTTTTATAAATTAAATTAGCGTTTTTTATTTGTATTTTTTGTAAAAGACGCAATTAGTACACACATGCACGCACACTAAACCATAGTATTTAAAAAAAAATATACACGACCGGTTTACATTGATTTTATATTCATTTTCCAAATTCAATTAGATAAATTAATAAATAATTTCTTGATTTTTTCTTTATAAATCATAAATTAATTGGAAATATTTTATTAAGTTTTCAATTTAAAATAAAAGGGAAAATACACCCTTCTCTTTCCAACTAATGGGGGAAAAAAAATAACGCTTCGAACAAAGCCATAATGGCGGCGAATGAACGCCCAATAATTTTTTTTTTTCATGCCGAAAAAAAAATCTTATAATTATATAAAAAGCCTATTAAAATTACTACTTACATATTTTTAATAGAAGTATTTGCAAAAAAAATTAAAAACAATAGAAAAACACAAAAAGCACTTTTATTTAATTAAAAAAATGAAAAATATTTTTCTTAAAGCGACACAATAAATGGCGTCGAAAAGTGGTGGATGAAACTTTATTTGATGAAAAAAAAAAAGTAGAGGCAGCTAAAAAATAACTTGTTCAAATTTGAGGAACACACATTCACTTTGAATGACGAAAACCAACTGAATATAAAATCATCACATTTTAATTTTTATAATGCATTTCAAAATGGCAGCGTTGCCATCATCATGTAAATGCAACGCATTCATCTACGAAAAAAAAACGTCAAAGGCTAATTTATGGATGGTATTTACACGCGGCAAATATATGTTGGCAGAATGTTTCATTTTTAATTTATTTTTTTCCATTTTTCTATTAAAATCGTACTTTTATATGTTGTTTACAAGTCACAGAATATAATTGAAACAAATAATATATCAAATTTGATCCATAATCGAATTAATATACATTTAAGAAAATTATAATTGGTATTGAAATATTACAAAAAGTAGTCTCGGTAGCCGGTATCCGTAGTTGGTAGCGGTGCTGCTTTTTTTTCTTTTTCTATTTCTTTTTTTGATATTCCAATGCTGCCGCTTTCTATTAAGTGCATATTTGCGTACTGGATGTATGCGTTTGAAAACTTGCAATTATCGATTTCGGCTAAATCTTTTGAATAGTTGTTGTTGTTGTTGTTGGAATAGTTTGTATATTTTCCTTTCATAAATTCATAGCCGCAAAAAACAATCGTCATTTATTTGTTTATTATTTTTAATAAATAAATTCCCGGTTATTTATATTTTATTTTTATTGTATCGTGAAAAATATAATTTAATAAAAGAAAATGGTAATTTATTCATATAAATTAAATATTTTAATTAAAGATAAATAATTTATAATAATAATAAAATATTGTATTTTTAGTTATTCTATTCATTTTTCAAATCACTTGTTGGTAAAGACGTGGTTGTAGAATTAAAAAATGATTTGAGGTAAATATCGTAAAAATATTTGGTTATCTTCGATTCATATTAATAACATATTCGCATATTTTTTATTCCGTTTTATTCGTTTTAGCATTTGTGGAACCCTACACTCTGTAGATCAATATTTAAACATAAAATTAACCGATATAAGTGTAACGGATCCCGAAAAATATCCTCATATGTTATCGGTAAAAAATTGCTTCATACGTGGATCAGTTGTGCGATATGTTCAATTGCCAGGCGATGAAGTTGATACACAGTTACTGCAAGATGCAGCACGTAAAGAGGCGCTGGTTAGTACCAGATAATCAATTATACATTATCGTCTATCTTTAAGTGTTTAAATGTGTAAGATCTTTTTATTTGATGTAATCATATTCATTGATTGAGAATGAATAAAATTATTTTTATGGAATCCATTTGTAAGGTAAAATATTTTACTTTTTTTTATTATATTTATAACCCCCATAGATACAGATTATATAAATTGGGTTGGGTTCTAAGTCCCCGAAGCGCTTGACCCCTCGAGGTCATTGTTCGACACCCTCAATCTATTCCATATTCATACATTCATTGACTGGCTGCTCATGTCGTCACTTTTAGCAAATTGGTTCAACCACTACAGAACTGTATATATCCAATTGGTTTCAGAAATGATCCCTAAAGATCATAATAATCAATATATAGTTTGATAAATGATACCAATATACATTATAATAATGGATTCACATTGTTTTTACCGACAAATTGTTGGTATTAGCGTTGGATACGAAATGATGCAACGCACATCACAAGAATATATTCTCTTCAATATATCATGTAATGAAATTACAGAAATTGTTGAAATTAACCAAAAAAGATATGTTAAAAAAGCTAAAGGGTATCTCTAACTTAGAATGAAATCGCAAAAGGGATGCAAAAAAAAAACAAATTATAGTTTTTCCTTCAAAATTAAAACATTTATTTAAAAATTAAAAATGTATTTCTCATTTTTTTTTTAAATTACACACGATCTTATTTAACAATAATTTAGGTGCCAAACATCATTTTAAAATATTATTATTTTAAATAAATCACTTACAATTACTATATGCTTACAATTTAACATATATGTTAAAGCAGTATTAATTTGTGTTGTCTAAAAATATAATTATATAGATTCGATTCGTTAATTAATTCATTCAGCTGTTATTAAAAGAGAAAAGGAATTTTGATATGGAAAATTTGTATTTGTAGATCGTTGAATATTGTAGAAATAAGTTATGGAAATACTTTCGAACCATTACATACAAGAATTTTTGCTTTTAAACGTATGTTCATCAATTTAAGTGTACTTAATAAAATGATGAAATAATATTACTGTTAAGTGACTTGTAAAATGTATGTACAATATTTATATTGTACAACATTTGTGAAAGGATTTTTTTGAGCAAACAATCTCAATCTAGGATTAAAAAAAAATTAAGCTAGTTGCGGGGGATCATCAAACAAATTACAAATCGTAATGTTGTAATTCGAGCGTTATATTTCCATAACATATTAAAAATCTATTCAAATCAAATTTTTAGACACACAAACCGTTTGACCGATCACCTTTTTGTTTATTTTATTTTTATTTTTTTATAAATGTACCAGTAAAATATATGAAATTGCTCGAAATATTTTGTAAAATAACCAAAAAATGAAAAACTAAAATGATAATTGAAAAACATTTTTTATAACTGATTTCTCGTATTAAATCAAATCGTAATTTCTTATGAGTGTTTTTATGTATATTTGTAATTATGTGTGTGTGTTTATGTTTCTTGTGTATGCAATATATATTTTTATATCTATTTAAAATACGTAATTTATTGTTTTGTGAAACTTAAACCGTGTTTTAACTTTTTCTGTAGTCCCGGTGATGTCCAACGTGAACTGGTCGAATTTGAAACTGGTGTTTGTGGACGACCAAGGTTCGATGGTACACCCTCATCAACATCATCCGCTTCTGTTTTTATTTCCATTTTCTGTAATAGTTAAAATTACAATAAATAAATTTATTGTTTAAATCTCTTTGAATGTCCCATCATATAAAAATATTTTACTTGAATTATTAAACGTAATAATTGATGCTGTTGTTCCAATGATTTCGAAATATTTTTTAATTTACTTTTTTGTTTTGTCATTTCCATTGTTAATGTATCTTCATTATTTTCCGATACCATATCGGTTACACTATCATCAGTAAACGGATTGCTAAACCAGCGACGAATAATTGCATCGAAAAATCCAAGTTTACATTTTGTATCATTTGGATATTCAATGAGTTCCATTTTATCAACACGTTCTAACCACATTTGTGGTAATTTTTGTTCCAATTCGGTATGTAATGTTACCTAATGTTAAAAAAATAATAATGAAATAAAAATTGTAACTTTAAACCAAAGGTCATTTCCTCCGCTCACTTGCATAGCCAATCGTTTTAATTGAGCATTACGACGAACGGATTCAATGTCACCAACGGCCAAACCAATCAATAGATTCATTAATAGAATTGGCATTAACACCATAAATAAACCTAAATAAATGATATTTTTATTAATATGATAATATAAAAATGATGTAATTGCATCTATTTTAATTTGTATATCCTAAATCAAATTTAAAACTTACATAATAATATAAATGCTGGTAAGGGAAATGCTAGTTCGCCAATATAATACGGTTGAACGTATGTACCAACAAAATCCAATTCACCCAGCATCATTGAAAATGTACGCATTAATGACATCGGAATCGTTGAAAATGATAAATGATTCGTTGAACGTGCATTTGTTATCTGTTATATTTTTATAGAACAAAAAAAAAATGCGTAGAATATAAAGAACATTTTAGAATACGGTCTATAATTATGTTCCATAAAATTTTTACCTTTGACATTAAAATATAAAAAGACAATCCAAATGCTATTATTAGAATTGAAAATACGGATAATACTTTAATTAAAGTTTGTAATATTTCCAAAAACATTACAACATAAATGCCAACCTGCAAAATTAAATATATCCGATTAAATTGATTTTTTTTTTTACTTTTCCAATTAATCCTATAATGGAAAATTACACTTACCTGATCGAATCGTTGTAAAAACAATAGTAAATTAAACCATGATAAAAATACTGTTATCGATGCGGCCGTTAAATGTAAATCTGTAATAATGCCATCGTTAAAAATTGGTGATATCATTATGGCTGCTGATATATGCAGTAACCATGATACCAAATTATTTGGATCAAACAGATAATGCCATTTTTGATGGTAAATTTGAAAAAATTCACGTAATGAATTTAATAAAATGTATGCAACAACGGCCATTCCGGAAATCATCATTACCGATGTTGCATTCAATTGTTGTTGGCTTATAACAATGGTTTGGTTAATTTTTGTGGCCGATGCAATTAATTTACGATTGTGTAAATTCACTGATTGTGTTGATACAGAAGATGCGGCCGCTGAATAAAGTGGGGACATTTGTCCAATATTTGAATCTAAATATTGTATCTGTATGTATTTTTATAATGTTAATTCAATTAATTTCTAAATTCATTTAATTTATTCGAAATATTAAACCAAATAATTACATCATTCAAAAGACTTGCATTGGTTGCATTCTGTATTTTATCATCCAATATATCGCTGATGTTTGTCATGAGTTGTGCCGAAAATATTGTAATAAACATTAAGAATACACAATAAATGAGTAAATTTGTAACATGAAAATATTTTCCATATGAATTCCATTTCATTTGTAAATATTTTTGACTTAATGGATGGGCCAGTAGTTCAACACGACCATGGCTAACCATTGCCTACATGAATTTGTATGAAAATATTTATTAAAATTATATTTAAAATTTGCTGGTTAGGCAAGTTCTTATTATAGTTGCAATATAGTAAAATAAAAATATATTTCATAATTTGTTTAGGCAATAATATTTCACTTTTGATTATTACACTTAAAAGTATATAAAGCTTATATATAATATATACATATATACAAAATAATTAATTAGCATCATATATACATATATAACAACGTTTTTTTTTGTATAATGTGTAAATGTGTAATGTGAAATAAGCAAAACCATTGTATATGAGCTTGAAAATTGCTTTTCAGTATTCAAAATCTCATAATTCACTTTCATTCAAATTTAAAATCATCAATTTAATATAAAAGAAATTCAGAAATACCCAACTTCGTGATGAAAAGACTAATTCAACCAAGAACCGAAGTTTTCAAATGAAACAAAAAAGTAAGAAAAGGATCATTTGATTTACATCACTTAAATGAGATGATACTTCTTTAGATAATTCGAAAGCGAAAGAATTCTCGTTATATCGATCGGTGCCATTCAGTGTAAACTCTTTGAACCATCATTTTAATATAGTTGCTAATACAAATTAAATCACAATGATACATTTAAATCCTGCAAACATTTGGTACATTCTTACGGAAACCACCTAGTATATTGAAATTTCCTCATATATACATATTTTCTCAAACTAATTTTAAAACTCTCGTCGATTAACAATTCAATTCAATTCAATTCAATTTGATGGCTTCAATCCAATGGCAGCGATGATTTGAAATATTTTCAAATAAGAAAATATTTCAACTTACCTTTTATTCGTTTTGTTTCAACTCACTTTTTTTAACTATTCTTAAATTCTAGTTAATATTGGTGCTTAGTTATTATAATATGTCCATTAATCAAAGAAAATTGTGCATATTCAATATATTTGTTATATAGACGCAGCAAGTGATTTGTGAATTATGCGTATATATGAATGAAACATTCTATGAAATTTTGAATATATTTCAATATTGATATTAAAATAGCCAAAAAACCAAACTTTAAGCTATATAAAATGTTATTCAAAATTTCAATAAAAAATATAAAACTTATATTTAATATAATTAACAACTCACATTCACAACACTTAAGGGTTGTGGACGCCATTTTGGATCATTCATAGCTTCCCTAATGACTTCAATTTGTTCTTTAGATTTTTGATAAGCACCAAATGAATATTTTATCTGTTTTTTTTATTATAGGTTAATTTTAATTATAAAAAAACACATTAAAAGAAAAAATAAATAAAGCATTTATAACAATTAAGGAATCCATGCACTTATTTAGTTTTTTTTTAATATATAGGCATAAATTATATATAAATAAAATGCAGATTCAATTTTTATTCTAAACGTAATTCATAATTCATGCATCATCGAATATCTATAACCGATTAAAATGTCTATATATGAATTTTGTAAGCCGGCGGCAAATGCATTCCAATCATTAATATGTTTGTTAAATATATATATATATATATGGAATTTTCGTTTATTATATATAGCTTTATATTATATATATATCAATAGCTTTTCCATGTAATAAATGAGATTTTATATTAATTTCTTACATTAAGTGCTGGTAATGGTATAGGTTTAGATATTTGTAGAGCTTCACCAGTTTTTCCATCCATTTGTGCATATAATTTTGGACATTGTAAACAGCAGAAACAAAATTTTATCTATGATATGGTATATATGATTGATTGTAATTATAAAAATAATGGTTCATTTAATAAATAACCTCTTTATATTAAATTTGGGGGTTTATCTATAGCTGTGTGAATGTAAAACCTATATTTATATATACAAGTCTTAAAAGAATCATTTGATTGTCGTTTGAAATGTTATAGCGTTGTGTGGTAACTAATTTATGTAAGACAAGGAAGAAAAACCCTTCATTATATGAATTATGAAGAAAACATGGTACTAACGTTTTTTAATTGGTATATTAGGAATTTAAAAATTTATGTGATAAGGAAATATTGATTTAGTATTTTTGTTTCTCACAAGGATAATATATGGTTTCACTGACCACTGATTATAAAGTAAAAGCTTCTTGTTCGACATTAATATGGATAGGGGAAAAATATTAAATATAATTTGTTATCAAAATGTACCCAAAAAGTTGTATACTCTTTGTCTTGTGACAAATTTCTTATAATTATACTTACATAAAAACTTTTCGAATCCTTTTTACAATTTGCTTTTGTAATGCATTTGTCTTGAACCGATTCGAAAACACGAGGCATTGATGCAATTAACGCCAAAGTAACACATGGATGTTTATCAGATTTTAATGCCATAATATCTTTGCCACGTTCTTCATGGGTTACCATTGCATTTGCTGCTTCTGGATATTTATAATAAATGGCATAATCAATGGCACTCATATCCATATAATTATAAATTAATTTACAATTCATGCTTAATAGCAAGTTAATGGCATTCGGTTGATTTTCCATTGTTGCTAAATGTAATGCTGTATTCTGTGCGTTTATATTTCAATAAAATTATATAAATTACATATTTAAAAATATTTTGAAATAATAATAAATATATATACATACTCCATCTTTATCGACTTGATCCAATAAATGCGAATGCACTGATAATAGCATTTCAATTGTTTGTGTATACCCGGACATCGCAGCCAAATGTAATGGATTACGTCCATTATGATCACGATGTAACAATGCACCACGATTTAATAATAGTTGAACAACCTATATGTATAGAAATATATATAGTTCGTGGAAAAAAATAATCATTGGAATTGAAATTATCCTCATCAGGTATCATTTATTATAGTTATTTAGATATTTACTCGTGTATGTCCTTGTTGAGATGAAATATGTAAAGGTGTAAGACCTTCACCATCACTTTCATTTATGATGAATGCCCCCTTTTCGGAATCCAACAGTTGACGAACGGTATTGAACCGTCCGTAACGCGCGGCAAAATGTAATGGACTTTCATTATTATTATTCTTGAGATTTATACATGCACCCAAACGTATTAGGTTTTCCAATGAACGTATATGACCTTCACGACTTGCATAATGTAATGGTGCACATCCCGTATTATCCTTTTCATTTAGTAACTTTAATAGATGTGGTTTTGATTGTGATTTTGACACCTCAGCGGCAAATGCTTCGAGCCGTCCACCATTCATAATAACCAAATGTAATAGATTACGATGATTAACATCTTTTATATTTATGTTTGCACCTAAACGGATCAATGTATGAACGGTTTTCCAACCGCCACGCGATGCGGCCAACAGTAGTGGTGAACGTCGTTCTTTATCTAAAACATTTATATCCGCACCTTCACTCACCAAATATTCAACAATTTCCGGATGATCAAACATTGCTGCACAATGTAACGGTGTCATCTTTTGTGCATCCGTACACGTTAAACATACTTTCTTTTCAAATGGTTGCATTGTAAACATTAATTTAACAATTTCAATTGCACCCTAAATTAAAATTTTAAAATGTATAATTATATTTGTATTTTGTAAACATTAAATTTTCAAATTCGAATTAAATGAATGATTGTATATATGTACCTGAGCGCAGGCCAAATGTACTGGTGTCGATAAATCATGTTGTTGTGTAGATATTTTTGCACCACTATTTATACACAATTCAACAGCTTTTATGTCACCACCATGAACGGCCGAATGTAATGGAACATTACCTTCAGAATCATAAAACGAAATCATTTCTTCCCTGGTGCATCCTCTTGATTCACCCCACTATAACAATTTGTTAATATAGGCGTTACAATTACACTCGTTATTATATTTTGCTAGATATAGATTTACACGTTTTACATACTTGAAAGAATACTTCCATTGTTTTTGAACTGGCATTTTTAGCAGCTTCATGTATTGGATAATATCCATTATTACATGGACGTCTTGGGCATGCATCAAATTCAGTTATCTAAAAATAAATATAATAATAATTGACAAAAAATAATAATGAAACATTAGAGGATTTAAGGACAATAATGCATATATTTTTAATCGATATATACATACCAAAATACGAGCGCATTCTTCATGATCATAAATAGCGGCTAAATGTAATGCTGTACGACCATGTTCACCACCTTTTTGTATATCAATAATACTACGATAATTTCCCATTACTTGTAAAGCTTTAACCTTATTTAATTCGGTGGCTAAATGAACAGGAGCTTGTTTTTTATCATTCAATATGCCGGTATCAACGTTACTAGAAACATTTAAGGGAGACATATATTATTATTAAAGTTCTTTTAAATGATAGTTTAAAATCTCGTTGAACCTACATTGATAATAAATAATTTAAAGCATCAAGTGCATCGGATTCAACTGCAATGTGTAATGGTGTATTCCCGGCTCCATCTTGTGTATCTAAATCTTTTTGTATAAAAAAAAAACAAACAAATATTAATAAATAAAAAATGTGATATGACTTTCGTTATTATCGTCCTTTTGTTTTTACAATTAGTTTTTTTTATTTTATATATGTTTTATATGTCTCTTTTTTGTATATTAATATCTAAAACAAAAATGTGTCTTAAAAGATATATCATATAATAAAAAGTGAATATTAAATTTTATATCACTTGATGCAATTAATTAAACTTTATATATAATAATATATTACTTACTTCCTTGTTGTTCACGTATATATTTTAATATATTTATTCTATTACGTGCTGCTGCTTGATGAGATGCAGTTCTACCTCGACCATCTCGTACATTTAAACGTGTATTATCACCTTGATATAAGCGTATAAATTCATCAAGATTACCAGATTCAGCAGCCTGTTAAATTTAATGATGCAATGTAAAAAATATTTAAAAGAATTAAATTGTTATATATCGCATTAACTTCATGGTTCTATATATATGATTCTGACATAATAAATTGTTGATAGATTTTGCTGTGAAATTCTTGTTTCACAAAGTTTTTGAATTTATAGAAAATTTTTTTATTTTTTATGGTTTGTATTTTTAATTTCAAAAGAAATATAAATATAAATCATCCGAAATATATTTCATTTCATGCGGGAAGCTAATTGAAAATATTTAATATATATACAACAAAACATTTGATTGCGGTAATAATAGCATCGATATTCATTCCCCCGTATTAATTGACAATTTATTTGTATATATATATTATTTTATTTTATTGTATATCAACGTATATATATGGACGTTAAAGAGTGTGTTTTGCCTATTGATTCTGTTCAGATATAATAAGAATTTTTTATTAATTAAGTTTGCGTGATTCTCTATACTTTAATACTTCCAGCAATATGCATGTCAAAATATAAGCATTAACAAAATGTACATCATATACATGCGGCTATAAGTATATATAGTTATGGATAGGGTTTCTTTCAAAAAGCAATAAACTAATTGTAAATTGAATATAAGTAAATAAAAATCGATTACAATCTATAATATATATATAACAATAATAATAATTCAATTAAATTTGAATTGTAATAAAAATTAAAATCGATGTTTTAACAACAATAATATACATAATAATATTGAAATTAATTGAGACGAAAAATATGAAAATAGTATTCAGTTTGACAAAGGATATAATTTTTTTGTATGGTTCAATATATGGTAATAATAATTTGTATATTCACATTTTAATTATCGTTTTTTTTGTTTCACGAGGAAAACCCATATTATAAAATAATTTGAGTCAGATTCATCGACTAAAACGTTTCAGCATCGGTGTATTTCGACAGCGATAATTCATCAAATGTACAAGTTTTCCATTTGTTGATCGCAAAACTCGCGTATTACGCCCATTATCAAAAATTATCCCAAATTTACTAACCCCTTTAAAAAAAATAGTTTTTTCCCAAACACTTTTCAATTTGGCCGAGATTGGGTTGATAATTTTCATACTGCTAGGGGGTGCTGAATCCGAATATCTTGGTTTCAAAAAGATTCATCTATTGGTTTATGAGTTATGGCCTGATCAAGATTTCACAAAACACTTCCTATTGCTTCCTAACCCCTTACGAAAATGTTTTTTTCCCGAACACCATTTAGATGGTATTTTCGCACACTAACATGACATAGCAGAAGTCACACAAAGATCCCCAACTCCCTCTAAGTAATTCAGAACTTCATCAGATTCATCTACTTGATCTATACTTAACCATTAAAATATATAATTCATGTCGTTTGTGGTATTCGCATCTGAATTTTGAAAGTGTTAAACATTTTGGAAAATTTCAACATATAAATAATTTAAAATTCTTAATACATGCGAATAAAGAACAAAAACATATATAAATAAAAATATTATTATTTCGCAGAATAATATACAGTTTTATTTTAGGTCGCCAAAATCAATGAATATTTATATGGAACATTTCCAAAAATGAAAATGAAATTTAAAGTAAATTTTATATATACTCGCATATATACGCATAAATCTCTGTAAAATATATAAAATCCGGCAAATTTTATATACATTATTTAAACCGCATTATATTTGCGATGGATGAGCAAAATGTTATCATTGTAATATATATATATATAGGAATGTAAAATGTTTATGCAGTCGGAAAATACGATAAAAATTATAATCGAATGACTTAAATTCTTTATACAGTATTTACTTCTATTGAAACAAACAATAGAAGGATAACAACAATTGTCGTGGGTTCTTTTAACCACACTTTACATTTTATAATTAGACTTTTTCGAAATTAAATATAATTATAATATAAAAAAATACAGATTATTTGAAACAATTTATTATGCATAATCAAAAATCACCTCAAGTAATTCATCTAAACGAATTTTTGGAACACTTCCGAAACGTAAAACTTTCGATAATTGTACAGTTGTCAATTTAATTGGTGCCGTAATACTTGTAATACTGTGATCACCGGCTCTTACACAATCACTAATGATATGCTGCCATTGATTTCTTTTATTTAATTTTATAGATGACATGTTAAATTAATTTTTTATTTTATACACTTCACTTTGTTCTTTTTTTTTTTTTTTGTATCTGTCTCTATTCAAATTATTTTTAATTTAAAATAACATAATCGTAATTAATTAAAATTGTACATATTCGCATTCTTTATATAATGAATCTAGACAAAAAAAAATTTAAACAATCAGGGTATATTTTTATTTAACATAACTTTCACTATTCATAATTGTATTATTATTGTAAAGGTTGAAAATTATATTGATCATCCAAACAGAGAACTCGGAAAAATTTTATTGAGAATTATAAGTATTTAAAAAATTTATAGTTTTTTAATCGATTATTGATAATTTTTATATCTTTTAACAAATTGTAATTTTTTTTGCAAATCAATTGCTATAAAAATGAATATATTGAAAGTCTTCAGCGATGGTAAATTTAAATATCTCCATTTATGTATATAGAGATGAAATATAGAAGAATATATCAATTTATTCAAATCTTTTGAAATTTTATAGTTGAATTTCTATATACAAAAATATTACTCGTTTAAATATTAATATACAAATTAATATTGATAATTTAATTTTGTAAATTTTCTGTTTTGCTTGAATTTACATTTAAAATTATCTGCGAAAATTATGCATAAGCAATATAAAGCAGTATATAATTTTCTTCTTTACAACAATAATATAATTATTTAAAATATATACATATGTATATTTTCCATTAAACTTTCAAATTCAATTATAATCAATGTTTAATTTAGTGTCAATAAGTGTCAAATTTAATGGATTTAAAGGAGGTAAAATTTACTATATACATTGTATATATATTTATAATGTTTAGTTGAATAACTTGATTGATGAAATTATTTTGAAAATATTTTATCGTTATAATTTTATTTTTATTGTTACACCCAAACGTTCACTATATATAAACTGACTACGAATGATGACTACGAACCAAGTCAAGTCAAGATCCATTCGATTAAGAGTACAAACAATAACTAATAAAAATTTATCTCGAGAATGTTGTAAGTATATATATTTAAAACAAAAAAAAAATATAAACTTAATTTATAACAAAAACAAACCACTTTTCTTTCCAAATATTTCCCCTATGTATATATACATATTATGTTTTATGTGAAGATTATTGTAAAATTTAGTATATAAAGAATGGTATTTTACCGGGTATCCCAATTACATTCGTTTAGTCAATCCTTAAGGAATTTCATCCATGAAAATTCGATTGATATTGACTAAAATAGCAAACAGAGGACCCTGAAAAGTCAATTGTATGTCTATACAATTGTTCAATTTACAAAAAATATTGTTCAAGGAAAGGGCAACTGACAAATCCTCTCCTGATAATAAACTATATTCAATTATAAATATTAAATTTTAAAAGAAATAAATGTCTATATATATAAAATATTGATTTAAAACTTTTTCTGCATTTTTCTTATAACTGCTGATTTATAATATAATATTGCGATTATTATTTCGAAACATTCTGTACAAAAATAAGGATCAAAATATATTTTAGACTTGCGTGTACATAAGCTGGAATAAAATAAAAACTCCTGATAATACACTTACCATATAAATAAATATATGTATCAGTGTACTTGTGTTCCGATGAAAACGTAGTGCACTATATATAGTTACGATACCATCTTAAATAAAATGTACATATAGAAGACAAAATAAAAAAAAAAAAAGGTCACAGAAAGTCCTTTCTATATACTAAATATATATATATATGTATATATAATAATACATATATTAAAATAAAATTAACAATTGTATATATAGTGTAATATTAAAAGTGTACACGATTCTATATATACTTGTTTATAAAATGTATAAATAATGTACATATTATACCTTATATCTTCCCTATTATATATATATATATTAATATATAGTTTATTTGCTAGGATATAAATGAATTTATACAATGCATAAAACAAACAAATTAAATATTAATTAAATGTTGTAATAATCCAATCGTAAAAAATTTAAATTCTATATTATTATCAAATAATTTATAAAACGATCATATATTAAACAAATGCGAACCTCAAAAAAAAAACACAAATATTATATTAAAGCGGGTCAATTAATCAACATACAAAAGGAAAACCAATTTTTCATAAAAAGAAAAAAATGTAATCTGAATTGAAACTCATATGGAGGGTTTAACTATAATAGATTTGGAATCCTTTTGTATTTGAAAATAATAGAACTGTGGGCAAAAAACTCGAGAAATTGAGGACCATTTTTTCTTCAGTATATTAAGATATTTTTTTAACAGTTATATATTGGAACTAAATGCACACTTCTTGAAGTTATATATATGAAATAATAAAAAATACGCATATATGATAAACATAAATGTATTTACATGTTATTTTTTCAGAATATTATATCGTATCTTTTTAATGCTTATATTATGTTCATGTCTATTAAATTCATTTCATTCTTTATAAACGTACCTATATAATATACTTATTTATATATAGTATGGATAGTTTACCGTGTGTGATAAGAAATATTTGTTAAAAGACGTTTATTTCTATGACCCTATAAAAGGAACCAATAGACAAATTGACTATAAAGTATACTTTAAATACCAAAATAAAAGGTATCAAAATTTATATATAAAAAAAATAAATAATTGAATTATTCCTAACTAGTGATTTATCTCGTTCTTCTTCAAACCGCGATTTAAAATTGAAACTTTGATAAATATATTTAAAAAAAATACGCAAACAATTTTGTATCGATACATTTATTTCTAATACCGCATCTACTCTTCCGCCGCTCGTTCCCATACCAGTCCATTTAGTTATTTGCGAAATTAAATCAAATTGAATTCAATATGCAAACAATTTGTATATGTATTGTATATAGAAAATTTAATTAAATTAGTTCATACATATATATATATATATATATTGAGAATATAATAATGTATATATCATGCAATGCAGAACCATTACAATCGAAATCATTTTTTTTTTTTTGATAATTCAAGAACTATAAAAAAACATGCTTATTTACATGTGACATATTTTATATAATGGAAATATATTTTTCAATAATTTTGAATTTTTTTGGTTGATTCATCGAGTATATTACAGTTGGAAATATACATTTTATATTCAAAACAGGTATTATTTAAATTTACATAAAAATTATGTTCATAAAGTCTTTTTCATAAATGCCGGGGGTATAGACTTTCCTATATATGATAAAAATATAATATACGCATAAATAAAACTATAATAAGAAATTACTTACCCGTAAAATTCTAAATGGACTATTTTTTAACAAACACAATCCATGTGGTTCTTCATGTTTTTCTTTTTCTGGTACTTTTGTAAGAATTGCTTGTAATTCACCCTTTTCCAATATACCATTTCCATCGGTAAGCGGTGCCGTTGCTGGATTTCGATATGGTATTCTAAGTTTTGGAAATGACCAAGTCTATAAATGTATATAACAATTTTAGTTTTCCCCAAAAGTGTGAGATACCATATATAAAAAAAAAGCATTAATTTAATTTATATATACCTTCTTTAATTTTGCTGGTTTAATTATATCTTGTGAAAAATCTGGTGATATAATAACAGTTTCCGGTTCAATCGAATTTGTTGGGGGGATTGCCATTTCGTTGTTGGTCGTGATCGTTGTTGTTTGTGTTGTAGTTGAATTTGGTCCCAAAATGTAAAATGGTTTTACAATAGCTCGTAAATCTTTTGTCATTTATAAATATTTCTTTGTTTTTTTTTTCGCAATCTAATAATTATCTGAAATAAATGAAAAAATAGTTATCAAATGAAAATATCGATTTAAAAACTTGTGTTTCAGTGATATTTTGGCGGATGCTTGGAATTGCTAATTTAAGTTTTTCCGCAGTCATTAACTTCTTTAAATTAATTATGAGGTCAAATCACACATCATTATAAAATTAATAATATAATTAAAAAAACAAAATTTTAAAGGTATGAAATTTTTTAAAAAAAAATTTGTATATGAAAAAATATATAAAAAGAATTTCCGTAGACATTTTTATTATATAATCCCTAAAAATTATTTATTTTTATAGATATATTCGCGTTTAATATTCCAGATATAATAATTTGTATATGTGCTAAATCAAATGATAAATATTTACTTATATACGCCGCAATCCAAAATATACATAATTTCTATTTTATTTGTACATGTAGCACACAACATATATATTGTTTATAGACAATCATTGATTGATATTGTAGTATAATTCATTTATATATATATTGTAATGTATATATATTTGGTTTTTTATTTACATTAGATGCCAATCAATATTTTTCATATCAACTAACACCTAATTTTGATAACATATTGATCAACAATTTTTTTTTTGTATTTCCATGTTATTAATATATTTATTGTTGTTCAAACTTTAAATCATATTATTATTAATCTGAAACGCAATATATACTAACTCATAACAAAAACATTCATTATGGTAAAGAATTTTGGTAAAAAAAAAAAACAAAGTAATTTCATTTGTATATTTTTTTTTGTTAATCAAATAATTTATTTTCCGGATCTAAATATTCTTATTTATATTACAATTATTGGAACATTTGCTCTTTGAACTTTTGCCGTTTTTAGGAATGATAATAATTTACGATAAAGTAAAAACAACATTCAAGGAAATTATATAAAGGTAAGGTATTTATGTTTTATTTTTGCATAATTATTTTATTACTTATTATACATATGAAACTTTCGATAGGATATCACGTTTTATTGGAAGGGATATTATAATTGTGATGGTGACATTCCCTTTTTTCTTTTTGTATTTTTTGTTTAATATACATACGATCGAGTACTTATTTTTATATGTTTGCGTGTGCCATTGATAACATTATCTAATTATTTATTTGACAGTTTGTTGTTGATTTTAATTGTATGACACTCAACTGAATAGTACTGAATATATTTTACCTAATATATGGAAATAGAAAATTATGGATCCTTTGAGATTTATTTTATTTTTTATATATATACGTATCTAACTGATGTATACATTGAATTACTGCGACAATATAATTTACTATGTGTGTTGTATAATATATAGTTTTTGAATTTTGCGCATATATATAGTATATATCAAAATCGGTATTATGTGGTATTATTTTCTAATTAGTATAAGTGCTTATTATTATTATTATTTCTTGGTAATCAAGTTCACAAATTATTTGTAAATAATTTGAACATTTTACTATATATATGATGTATAATGTATATGAAATAAAACAGTCAGAGGTTTTTATGAATATAGAATATAAAAAAAAATGCTATTGATCATGCAATGATTTGAATTTTATTTCCATTGAATTTGGCAATCAAAAAAAATCTTTACAATATTGTATTAGATTTTCATTAATCTGTTACAGTTTGCATAGAAACTATGCGACTTTCTGAAAAAAAAAAAAATTTCAATTAATCCATACATATTTTTTTAAGTGCGTTGGTTGGAACCCTTTTATTTCATATTATGAAACCTATTGCTGAAATGATAAAATTCCAAAACTTTTTTAAACATTTTTAATGTTTTCGTTACATGTTCGCTTAATTTTGTAGAATTACAAAAACTCCTTCTTCCAAAGTTCCAAAACGGGATTACATTATCACTTACAAATATGAGATTATATACTAATTGTATTATAGGCTCAATTTATATATACTCATATTTATTATACAATAAGTATTATTATTATTATATGGTCAATCATATATTCATTAAAAATAATTTAATTTTTTCGATATCTCATCCTCTCACCCCTATAAATATAAATATCTATATATTGTATTATACAATAACAATAATCAAACGTATAAATAATAAGATAACAATCTTTTCAATTGATATATATTTCATATTACATTATATATATGTTTATATATAGACAGACAGGTATCGTTATTATTTTGTCAAGTGAAAATTAATGTTAATTCAAATAATCAAATATATTAATTTCATTATTTACGACTCACACATAATATTTTGCTATAAATAGTATAATATGATGATTTTTAGAGGGTACAAACAAATAGAGATTTATTATAATATATTTAAGTTCGAACTTGACTCATTTTTAAATGCAATTTTTCAAACATTAGGACATTCCATTCGAAATTTTTAAAAATAACATTATACAGTTATATAGCAAAATTTTATTATCTTATATTTTTGTATATTTATTTATTAGCTAATTAATATTCGTATTTTATTTCTGTTGTTTTCATATATATTTAGTTATAACGAAAAACGATTAACTAATAAAAACTATATCTGCGTTTTGAAAATTCTATGAAAAATTTATTAAAAATTTTGACCTCACTATACTGATATTTATTATTATTATTATTGGAACATATATTATATTAAAAAATTTCGCTTATCATCAATAATTATATTTATATATATATATATTGTTGTTATCTCTATCAATTAAAAACACAAAATCGAAATACAATAACCATTTACCTTTGTGGCGATAATTAACATCATTATGCAAGTAAATCCAAAATAATAGCTTTATATATATATTTAAATAAAAGCAAAATATATGATATATATTTATTTATAGATATATATATGTTTAGGTTTTTCATATATAATGGTATAGTATTATATATATATATATATATATATATTGGTATTTTGCCAAATATTTATAGGATGTTATATATCATTTATCGCAAAGCGCTTTTCTATATATATATTTATATATATATATATATATATATATATAGATTTCATCATAAATGGTTTTTTTTAACAAAATAAAATAATTTTTATATTTCATAATGTTTAGTAAATTAATATATATATATATATGTACAGACAGAGCGATGAAATATTTGGTTTAAATACCTTATGAAAAAATTTAAGCAAATGGATATAAAGGATAAATACCATTTTTATCATTATTTCACTAAACCATAATGCAATAAGTTCTTATGTTCTATATATTTATAAGTCCGTATACGGACAGTCGTCGAGGAAACTATTTTTTTCACATTATAAGAAAACCTTAAAGGGAATTGTTTGTGATTCTGATATAGACAAAATTAGTTTTTTCTTACTTCTTTTAATTAAATTTTCAGGAATATTTTCTAGTGTATTGAATCACCAGGTATGATGCCTTTTTATATTCATATACAATATATTTTTTAAACATCTTATATTTATATTGCATCGAAGGAAAATACGCGTATTAAATTTCAAATATTTGATCATGAAAATAATTAATAATATATTGCGATGATGAGGTACACAACCTCTTTTTTAAAAGAAAATTCATTATATATGCATATAACAGGAATGACGCATATTAGAACTAATCTACCTTTTTTTAAGAATCAATTTTCTTAAAATTTTGATAATTAGGAAAGTTTTACAAAAAGTATTTCGCTATATATATAGTATATAAAATTAATTTAATATTGAATTACAAAAATTATTTTAACTATATATATTATATAACAAATTTTTTTTTTGTTTCAGCAAAAATTTATAAATATCTATATGTATGAATAATAATTGGACTTTGGAGATTTCTAGATATTTCGTAAAATATATATTTTCTGTGTGTTTTGCAAAAAAGGTCAATGCACCACGAGAATTTTCTAAAATGTATATTTATTTTTGTATAATCTTTATTGATTATAGTTAATATATAGACTTAATCTATATGATATATAAAAATTATTAAATGCGTTTTAGTATATCTAGAAAAAATTTAAATTATTAAATACAATTGAATTAGAATATGCATTTGAATAAATATGATTTTATGCATTAAATTGATTTTACTTTTGACAATTTAGTCAACAATCACACTTTAATAATAAATAAATAAAAATTTCGATTAAAAAATGTCAATCGTAACTTACTTAAAATCCAAAATTTTTCTTTTCTTCTGTCACTGTCACTGTAATTTAAATTAAATTGCACAGTTATAACAATATATATATATATATAACGTTTGATTATTAAATTGATCCTGTTTATTTAATTTCAAATCGAATATTATATTATAATAATCTTGCTACATTTTCGAAACCAAAATTATATATTTGATTTTGAATTTAAAATTAAAATATTTAAACATATAACAAAAAATTATCACCATATATACTTGGTGATGTGTATTGCTAAACCAAATGCAATGATGTTAAAATAAGTATTTAAACCACTCAATTTTCGCACTATTTAAAAATCACTAAATATTTTTTTTTCAATAAAATTTATTGTTTTATAATTTCTCTTTATACAATTTATAATGCGTATATATAAATATTTGAAAATTAAGTGCACAACAAATTATAATAATAATAAATTATCATTTAATTATATCGATATTGGAGAATAAAAAACAAAAATGTTATCATTTATCTATGCCATATGTTTAAAATAGTTTTATTATATAAATATAATGAAATTATTTATGTCGATTATTTGCATTATTATTCGGTTTATACACACTTTATCCTTATGATTTTTGAAATTAACCATGGTTTTTCGCATATACTGTACAATATTGGATCACCGCCCTATACAATAATATATTGTATTGTAACAACTTTATCCTACCGAAGATATTTAGTGACTGTGTTCTGACACATTCGGTCTCAACGTATTAATAATAATAATAATAATAATAATAACGATAATAAAATAACGAAGCCTTCACAAATAGAATTTAATTTTATTTTATTTTCAAGTATATTATTAATATATATATATTTGAATATACTCGCATATATATGTGTACATTGGATGGATACATATGTGGATGGATATTTATATACAAGGTGTCACAGGGGAATAAATAAACTGATGTATATATTATAGACAAATGTTTTAAAATTGTATAATAACTATTCGCACACCTCCTCATAATCTCATATATATTTACTGGAACGATGTACTTTTAATCCAAAAAGTTCAATGAATTCTGATGGTTTTTATGGTTGATAAAATTTAGAGAATTTGTAATTTTGGAAAGATAAACGTGCTGGACTACGCGATTTGGCCACACTGTAAAAATAAACTGATATATGTTTTCATATAGTATTTACTATATAGATACATATATGTATATATAGACTTTTCCAGTACATATCTAATCTCACAAAAAAATAGTAGGACTAAATCATTTGTAATCATACTATATATTGTAGTTCATTTCCAATACTTTTCTTTTAATGTTACAATGAGAATTTTTTCGTATAAACTGACCAATTTAACATTCAATATCGCAATTGAAAACCTTCATTTAAAGGTGTATTTAAGACAATTCAAAAGGATACGCAGTTTAGCAGTCGCAATCGTGAATCCATGATGTTGTCATATATTTGAATTATTTTTTAGAATTAATCTTAGTATTTTGGATTTCGATAGTCATGCATCGAAGTCATCGCGTTGCACACGCATATATGTCAGTTTATATATGGAATATATTGTGGCAATTATGTATATATATGAATGATTGGTGATGAACGTATATATGTACTTTTAGAGATTCCCATAGATTGTTTTATATATATATATATACCAAAGCAGAGATGTATGCAAAGTAATATTTCCTTTATACGCATAGATATCGATTATTTATTAAATAAATTTATTCACTTAAATGAAAATATTCTTGTAGCTTTGTCATATCTTCAAAAAAGGCAATTACACCAATAGTTAAACGTAATCAAAAATCAACTGAGAGTGCACAACCAAGACAAATTGAAACTTTACAGGAATTAATAATTAATTTTATCGATTATAGGTAAAAAATTAATATTTTATTATGATTCCTCCAGAATCTGATCTATAATCAAATATTTTCACATTTTAAAAGAATATATTAAGAATACATTAAAATTTACCAGGTAAATAATTGAAAAATAAACCTAATACAAATACAATAATTAATAGAATAATACAAATATAAATGACAATTCTTTTGATTTTTCCACCTAAAATATATTTCATTGATTTCATTGGATTCGAATACCATTTAAATGATGTTTTCGGTCGGCTATTGATAAAATATAAATAAATATATACAAATATTAATTAATATATGCAATCAATATTATTACACCCCTACAGGAAATGTTTTCTGAAACTGAATGTCTATGTGTATTTATATTTATTTTTTTAATCAAAACTTTATTGTGAAATTAATATAGAAATTTTTATTGCGTACCTATGTCTTAAAATGAATTGTTTTATACATTTCATTTTACATATATATATGCATACAAGAAAAGATTTCAATTAGAGCTATATATATTATTATCGATATAGTAATGATGTACTGAATAAAGAATATAACCAATGGTACCGTACAGATGGTCTTTATACCTGCGTAAATCTTTCAAATACAGGACACATATTTCTCTATAAATGGATAGAGTCTATAAACGGATCATTTGATGAATGATGGAAACAAAGTAAGTGTTTAAAGTGGTTTAATGAAATCAAAATTAGAATAAGAAATCTCTAATAAACAGGATTATGTGTAATAATTCACATCTGTAAATCATGTAGTAAAATTAAAATAGGATAATAAGAAGAAGCCATTTCAAGATTGTCAAGATACACAACAAGGAAAAAAATAAATAAATAAATCACGATTGAAATTGAATGAAACCTTATTTATTATATGGATATACTGACTATATATATATATATATATAAATACAATAACATATATATATAACACTTCGTTCAATAATGTGTGTGACTGACACATAGATGGCGTCCCTAGAACTAAATCAATATTTTTTTTCGCATTTGGCAACCTTTTTAGGCTTACTGTCAACATCATATGTTAATCAGATCATTTGTTTACAAGTTACAGTGCTATAAGTGACGCTATTTTTGTGTTTTAAAAAAAAATGAATTCAAAGCAATTCCGTGTGCTGATTTATCATTGTTTTTTAATGAAAAAAAATACTGTTCAATGCCAGGAATGGCTTGAAAAACATTACTCGGACTCTGCTCCATCAAAAAGAAGCATTTGTTATTGGTATGCCGAATTCAAACGTGGTCGTACAGACACCGATGACATTCCATCTACTGGAAGGCCAAATGACGCTGTTATTCCGGAAAACGTTGAAAAAACACTGAAAATCATTATGTCCAACCGTAAAGTGAAAGTGAGGGAGATTGCTGACATTCTGAAGATATCAGCAGGCAGTGTACAAACCATAATACACGAAATTTGGGTATGAAAAAGGTGTGTTCCAAATGGGTGCCGCGTTTGCTCACACCGGAGCAAAAACAACAACGAACCGATGATTCAAAGAGCTGTTTGGACATGTTTACGCGCAATAAGTCGGAGTTTTTGCGACGGTACATCACAATGGATGAAACATGGATCCACCATTTCACTCCAGAGTCAAATCGGCAGTCTGCTGAGTGGCATGCGAAAGCCGCCCAAAGCGACCAAAGACGCAGCAGTTGGCTGGCAAGGTTATGGCGTCTGTATTTTGGGATGCGCATGGAATAATATTCATCGACTATCTCCAGAAGGGGCAGACCATCAACAGCGACTATTATATAGCGTTATTGGAGCGTTTGAAAGTCGAAATCGCAAAGAAACGGCCTCATATGGCGAAGAAAAAAGTGTTGTTCCACCAAGACAATGCACCGTGTCACAAATCAATGAAAACGATGGCAAAATTGAACGAATTGGGCTTTGAATTGCTTCCCCATCCACCGTATTTAGCCCCCAGCGACTACTGGCTCTTCGCAGACCTCAAAAGGATGCTCCGTGGTAAGAGATTTGGCTCAAATGATGAAGTAATCGCCGAAACTAACGCCTATTTTGAAGGCAAAGAAAAATCGTTTTACAAAGGCGGTATCGAAAGATTGGAAAAGCGTTGGAATGATTGTATCTCCCTAAAAGGGGACTATCTTGATGAATAAAAACGAATTTTGGCAAAAAAATGTGTTTTAATTAATTAGTCACACACATTATTGAACGAAGTGTTATATATATATACATTACTTTCATTCATGAAAATTGTTAGAAAAACAGTATTTATGATATCCATTACACACACATAATTTATATATATAATTGATAAGGATCGCAATTAATAAATTTAACATAAAATAAATGTAGAATATAATTAATAATGAGTTAACGTTGAAAAAGTCATTGAACTATAATATATATGGTATGATAAATTTTTATTCACAATTTTATAAATTATTGCATCAGTCATATTATTTCTATATGTTTTCGTCTTTTGGATTATTTTATTTTAATAAAATAGATTATTATGTGAATAAATTATTTAAATATGTCGTATTAATATTTATTTTAATACATTGAGAATCAATTCTAATAAATAATTGAGAGTTCTTTCATTTGTCTTAAATATCAATGTCTTAAAAACACAAAGTCTTTTATTTTAAATACATACCTAGGTATTTGTAAAGCATTTGGTCCATCTCTGCCTTTACCAACGGGATTCTTTAATGCATCTTCACTTAATAATATTTCCATTTGTAATTCAATTTTACCCTATAAATATAAATATAAATTAAATTAAATTTTTCACCAAATACATTTGATATATTCATATATTATCTATGTATATATATAATTTATACAGTTTGTCCAACTCGTCCATTATTCAAGAGTCCCTCAACGGGATACCATCCACGTATACTTTCATTTAAAAATAAATTAATATATTCACGAGAACTATTTTTCATTGTACATTTTCCAGCAGTTCTTATCGGTTCCGAAAAATTCGATAAATTCAATGATAACGAACCTAAAAAATCATCAGCCGATAATGAATCATTATCCCAAATTTGAATATTTAATGTAATTGGTATTTTAATTTCAGTATCATATTTTTCATAGATTTCCTTTTTCTTTGTTATGACCATCTGAAAAAAAAATCATTGTATTGTATCATTATTGTGTCATTTTATCATTGCGAAATAGAATATTTTTATGGATTTAGAAAATATTAATATTTCTATAACAAACCATATCTTCAATTTTTGAATATTTAAATGGAAATATCATACGCCAATTAAAATTACCATCGCCTGTTAATGAACGATAATGAATATCAGTATATTGTGCTAATTCTATATCATCCAGCCATCTAAAATGTGTATGTACGTACACAGATTAACAAATGAAAATATACATATGGTAAATGAAATACTCTATATAGAATACTCTATATACCCTTTAACATAAATATCACTCATATGTTTTCCAAATATATTTTGTTCATTTAACATAACATCAGCCGTATTCCAAACGATTACTCGTAATTCATATTGACGTGGTGGTGACGGTGTTATATCAATAAATTGTGGTATTTTTGCGGGATCATAAATTTCTAACCACATTTGAAGTTTTCCCTATAACAAAAAAAGAACATTTATTTATCACAAATATAAAAACAAAAATATCAATTAAAATTTTAATGTATGTATATACACCTGTTCAATACCTGGACGATCATCTCTATAAAGTGAACGGGTTTCCACATGTTCCGGTATTAATTTATAACCAATTGAAGGAATTTTATCCATTTCTTTTAAAATGGTTAAACTTAATCGTTCCTTTTTATCCTCATCTATGTTAAATTGTAAATATTTTTTTTAATAAATCTGTCAACCATCATGAAACTTTATCACCAATCAACTTTTTATTTAATTTATAGTATAAAGAAATACAATTAAGTGTGTATAATTTTATAAATTTACCTTTGGCCAATTTTGTTGTATCATAAAATGTTAATCCATCTAAATGTATTTTATTGCCAATCAATTTTGGTTGATCAATATTATGAATTCTGCAAATTTGTTGTAATATTTCCGATGGTTTGTAATAATCACGCCAAATATTGTAGCCAGATCTTTACGAAATGATAAAAATGTAATTGATAAAATTCTCAATGAAGATATATTTCAATATTTTAGAATATAATGTAGTTAATATATCCATTTATTACCTATTGTATTCATTAGCTAATCCACATAATGCTCGATGTTTAGTTCTTAGACGATCTTCAATATCAATAATTGTTGTTCCAATTAAATCATCAAAACAACAACATTCATCAAAATCATAAACGGATATTTTAATTTGTGAATCTCTAGAACAATATAAATTTTTATATAAACAAATTTTTTTAAAAAATAATAATAAATTTTTACTTTGGTATTGTCCCGTTCATTTGAAATCGTTTTCCATAAATTGGATTCGTTTGATTTGGAACATAATGAGCCCGATCGACTATCTGACAATAAGCACATAAGCATATTCAAAAATGTTTCAAATTTTTTATTTATATATTTTACCTTATTTGAACCATATTCAATTTTAATATATGAATCGGAACTTCCATAAATGTCTTTTGAACGTAAATTAATACCCTGAACAATATAAATTCGTACAACAATTTTTGTTTCTGTTATTAAATTTGAAATCGATTGAAATCTATAACAATATAATTTAAAGTTTAATTATGTTTACATAATCGATTAATGATATATCATGAGGGTTTACCTAAAATTTGTATTATCTAATAATAAACATTTTTCTGGACTGGCAATAGATTCTTGAATTCGAATTGAACATTTAAATTGTCCATAACATTCATCATTTACTGGATTCTTTTTTTTCTTATTCAAACATTTATTCAATCGCATTGGTTCAGCCCAATCACATAAATTGGAATATTCAATTTGTTTTTCCAATTCATTTTGGAATATTTTTAAATAATGTTTTCTATTGTATTCTTGGTCTATTGTATCCATCGTCGAATTATAGAATTTAGTCCACCAATTATATTCTTGTTCATTAGATTTTATTTTATCATTCAGTTTCGTTGGTCGAAGAATATTATTATTGGTTTTATGATTTTTTTTAGATATTTTAAATAGTGTTTTTGATCGGTTTATAATTGACGATAATTTATGAACTTTATTATTGTTGTTTCGTTCATGATCTGTTTCTAGATCACTATCATTACAAAATAATTCATTTTTTAATACAATTTGACTATTTAAAAGTGGTAAATTTTCCATAACATTTTCATCATCATCATTATTGTTTAACGAATTTGAAACGAAATGATTATTAGATTCAGATTGTTTACCATCATCAAGTGATTTATTTCGATTAAAATATTCTTGAAAATATTTACTGGGATTCGATTGAATTATTGCTCCTAATATGATTTCTTTTTTTGAGCTAACATCTAAATGTTTGATAATTATCGAAGGCCAATATTGATGTTGTACAGGTAATTTCTGAATAATATAACAATAAAACAAAACATGGAAATGCTGAAAGGGCGTTTAAAAACAAAAAAAAAAAACAATCGTAAAATCACCATAATCCCAGCTTTAAATGGATCCAAAAAATTTATATTTTCACCATATTTTTTACTTGATGGTCCACTTTTAAAGACACATTCACCAAATGACAATTCCATTTTATATCGTCCCAATGTATTCATAGGTAAATTTTGAATATTACGTAGACCAGCAAATGTAACTTCAATTCTATAATTTTATATATGTTATAAATTATTATTTTAATACTATTATATTATATAATACATATTCATACTTATATTCTTTCATCGCTGGCGAAATTTCTCTTGGAATTTCGATTGTATTTATAATGGGCTCGTTTCCGCTGGGCGATGGTCCTTGTAACTATATTCGTAAAATGTATAAGTTTATATTATTACTTAATTATCATGGACATACAATAATATAAAAACTGAAATGGATATTTTTACTTGAATAAATTCGGCTGCTACTAAAATCTCAGCTGTTATTCTACCATCACGAAATACTGTTAACCACTTCAATGTAGATTGTAATTCATCTTGTAGTTCATCTAATTTCAATTGTGTTTTATGTTTTTTCCCATTGAATGAATTGTTATGTTTTTTATTTACAATAACATCTGATTCAATATCCTGGTTTGGGCTATTTGAATTTTTTATGTTTTTTTCAAAAATAATATTCAATTTATTCGATGTTATTTCATTTGACGTTGAGGTCAGCAATTTTATTGATGGTTTCAATATAACAGTTCCAATTGAATTTTCTGTTTTCTAAAATAAATCATATATTAATCTTTAATTTTTGTGTGCAAAATGCGAATAAATAATCCGCGAATCAACCTTTTTTACCGTACCTTTTTCAAATCAACATTAATCAATTCTAAAACAATGTAATATGGTTGCATTTTATATGCGTATATTGAACCAATTAATTGAATTTGTTCAAATGTTATTAATTCATTCCATATTGGAGCTAAACTGGTATTAATTGTATTCGTTGAATATTCTAAATCATTTAGCATAATTGATATTTTACAATTTGGTAATCCTTCATTTAAATCATTCCCAGTTGTACGTATTTTTGCTTGATGTATATACACATTACATTTAAATTGTGATTCTATAACACTTTCTAATAGCATACTATCTGTTGACGATTCTTTCCAACCATCAGGAATCCATTCATAATTTTCATTGTGTGTGCCAATCCATATTGCAATATCTGCAATACCATAAATACAACCACAATTTTTACATGAATGCTTACATGTATTTTTCTATTATAAAACATGAAAATATTGTAAATATATTCTCAGTATATTATTGATGTATATAGTGGTAATATGCCATAACCAACCTTTAAAATAATGGAATGTCGTTGACCACACAGACGACCTTTACTCTGAACATTCGGTGAATAATAATAATATTTTGGATTTGTGTTATAAATGGTTACACATTCGTTACTAATCGAACCAATTAGAAATATATCTGGTGGTTTATCCTGAATTTTATAATCTAAATGATTTTCAATTTCATTAACAATCGCATGAAATCGTTTAACAATCAATTGAAATTGTACACTATTTAAATTCGATTGTTTTAACATGGATTTAAATTCATTTATTTCTAAAATTGTATTATCCTATATAATATGAAATAGATGTAAAAAAATGTGTTATTTATACTCTAATTGGAATCGTATATTAATAAAATTTACCTACTATAAATGCTGTAAGAAATATTAATCGATTTTCATCCCATTTTGTTAATTGTTTGAAATTTTTATTATATAAATTTTCATATAATTGTTGAAATTGCAATTTCATGGATTTAGTCAACATTTTAATAAATTTTCGTTGAATTGAAAAATCATTAAAATACGCCGTTTCAATCAGTTTAAAATTTTCCAATTTCATTTTCTGTAAAATACACAAGATAATTATGAAGTTAATTCTATTTCCTATTCCGGTAAGGTAAAATGCAAAAAAAAAAACTATAATAAAAAATACGGGATTTCATTACAATTTCTTGAACAATAGCATCTAGATAATTATCAATTTGAAATTTCATTCGACAATCGGTCATTAATAATTTTAATGTCATATATTTAACTGTCGATTGATTGCCACTACATTTTCTTTTATTAAAATGTTTATAATAGCAATTTAATGGAATTTCTATGTCATTCGAAAATGATTCACCGCAATTAAATTGAAATTTAATATGATTTGAATTTGAAATTGTATCAATTACAGCGGTTACATTAAATATTATAATATTAATACAGAAATTTTCCGTTGACCAAAATTCAACCTATTCGAATAATAAAAAGAAACTGCTTATAAGTATATATAAAGAACGTTATATGGAATTGGAAAAATTATATGGTAAACCTCATTCAATGGATCAATAATGTTTTTAATTGGTTTTCGTTGTAATGGACCTTCAAATAATTCTGTATTTATTTCCAATAACAATCGTCCTGTATAATTATTTTTATTTGTATAAAAATGTAAGTAAGTTGGACCGATTGTTGGAAATTTTTCTATAAAAATAAATATAACAATTTAAAAATTTAACTGAAATTATACGAATATATACTTAGACAAACCAATTCCATATCCACTCAATAACATATCATCAAAATGTACATCCATTTCACAAAGTGTTTTCAAACGTAAACAATCAATGTACATAATTTCAATAATAAAAGTTTGACATAATGATGGATAATACCAATGAAATATAATTTGTTCATTCCAATTAGCATCATTCGTGTTTTTCCCATTCATTTTAGTTTTAATCTAATAAGAATATAAAACATTTGTTTGATAAACTTCTATATTAATGTTGAATAAAGCTAAATCAAAACCAGCTGTGGTCATTTACCGTAACACCAGCAAAGTGAATTTGTACGAAATAATTATGTTTTTGAATAAATGTACCGCGATAAATATTCATAACATATCGAACTTTTTGATTTCCAAATGTTTTTGCTTCATTTTTAATACATGATTGTAATAGATTACTAAAATATGAATAAAATAAATAAAACAATTATCATATAGTGAAGTAATCGATGAACAATAACGAAAAAAATCAAATTGCCTGACAATAAGAACTAACTATAAATACTATATTGGAGTAACCTTACAGATAAATATAATAACCCCTAAAAACCAATAGACGATTAACGAAAGACTTGTTATCGGGCGATAAAAAAGTAATTCAAATAATTCTAAACAAGAAAAACTTACTCTTCAATAATATCATAATCTTTTGCATGACAAATTACAGAATTCGGTTGATCATATTTTGAAACAATTGATAAATCAATTTGTAAATAACCACGATTTTCTTCAATTGTATCATTAATATTTATTGTAAAATCAATTGGAATTTCTAATTGACCCCATTTTTTATAAAATATATGATCTACAAAATATATATAAAATATTTATAATAAAAATGTCTATAGAATTTTTATATATCTGAATATATACTAACTCGATTGCATCCAAACGGTATTCAAATCAATAATTAAATCACCGATATTTTCATCGGGTTTTCCGCACCAAGTTCTTTTCATTACGGAAAATTGTACATTTAACCGTAACAATTCATTAATTGTACAAAATAATTCAAATACAAAATATTCATTGAAAAATGGACAATTTGAATTTCGAAAATATTTCGTTTGTTTATGTTTTTTATCAACGTATACACGTACGTATGTATCAGCATTAAATGTTGATAGATTTTTAGCCTTATGAATGGTAATGCATATCAAATAGTATTGTGATGATTCGGCAAAACAACTTTGATCCATAGTTAAATCAATTTCACTTGTATTCATTACGGTATGTTCTTTTATATTCTTATATTATAAATTAAGAATAACAAATTTTATTTATATAAGTAATTAATATAAAATTTAAAATTCTATATATAAATTATTAGGTAATTTGATTTAAGATTTTTTTTCAAATCTAATTTTTACGAATTAAACCTTATATTTCTATTTTGCGGAATTTATATTTAAATTGTAATTTAGCTGATTTTTTACTTCAACAATAATTTTCTATCTGAATTCAATCATATATAGAATATTCTTAACATTATATAGAACTTGGGGGGATTATTTTAGATATATACAGTTTTTTTTTAAAATTATTATTATTTTCATTCGCTTTCCCCATTCTTCCTTACGAAGCTTACGAATTTGAATTTGAATTGAAAACCAATACTTTTATTTTTACTTTTAAATCTATAATGCGGTGAATGTGAATGAAATTTAATAATAATAATAATATATTGTGTACAAAAACCTTTTTATTTTCAATAGTTTTTCTCATTCATGAAAATTGGGGAAAATCTTTATAATAATAATAATAATTCATTTTATGAGTGAAATTTTTCATTTATTTATATGAAAAGCAACGATAATATAATTATTTAAAGATACGAAAATTAACAAATTATGCTTCGTAAATTTCAAATCAGAGCTTTGAGCTTTCTGATTGAAATGAAAAGAGATGGTAACAATCATTTTAATTTATTTATTTATATAGCTATCGCATGCATCACAATATCATTTGGATATTACGTTTTTTTTTGTTTTGTGCTTTTTTTGTTGGTGTTTTCTATTTTTTCGTATATATTAAATACATTATATTTAAAATACGATCCATTTGTAGTCAGGGCCGCCACAACATACAAGATATTGGTACGAACGAACCACACGCCGTTGCCTAGGGGCGCTGAAAACGATCAGATATTTTAAATAATAAAGCAAATTCTTAGAGTTCTAGAGAAAATTTCTGGAACAAAGAACTACGGACAGAGAACTGATAAATTAAACTTATGCTTGCCAGATTTTCCTAGAGCTCCTTGTGGGACATACCTTATGTTTTGATTTTGAAGCGCAAAAAATAAATTAATAGGTTTTTCTTGTCATATTTCAGGGCGCTTTATTTTAATAATTCAGCCAGGCGCATAAATGGTCTAAAACTGCCCTGTTTGTAGTACAAATTAAATTTTATTTTTCTTTTTGTATATAAATATATTATTATAAATATATTAAAATATTATGTATGCATGTACCAGGTTGATTTTTTTTTATATTCTTATTCTTAGATATGCTTCATTGTTGTTATAATTTTTGTATTTTGTTATATTTTTTGTTATTCTGTTTTGGTTTTATTTGTTGTTGTTGTTGTCTTATTTTTAGCCAATAAAATAACTACTTATAAACGATATATATATATATATACAACAAATATTATATATACACCAAAATTATTGTTGGTTTTTTGGTATATATAAAATAGAAGATAGAAAAGTAAAAATTATTTTGTTAATAAAAATCAAATAATGTTTTTTTTTTGTTTTCTGGTTTTTTTGTTGTCTATTTTTAGATCGTCGACTTATTTTTTCGTATATAACTTTAAAATAAAAATACAATCCATTTTTATAGCAAAATTAAATATTTCTTTTCTTTTTGGATATAAATATAAAATCTATTTGATATATATACAGATAACCCTTCATTGAACGAGCTGTGTATTACATGACTTTTTAATTTTTTTTATTTACAAAAACGATTTTTTGTATTTTTTCATTCCCTTGAAAAATCTGAAAATAAAGTGTTAACTGTATATCATATTTACTTACATCGCAACACTTATTTTGCTATTATTTTGTTTTATTTTTTGTTATTCAGTTTTATTTATTGTATTTTATTTGTTGCTTTTATTTTTCATTTTTTGTCTTGGCATTTGGTTTTTGTTTTTGTTTTTTGATATATATAAAAATATCCAATATAAAAAAGATCTAATCTTGTATATTTGAAACGATAACAGCTACGAATACTGGCCTTTGAAAATTGGATTAACAATAACACATTTCAAGACGTTTGAAATGTTCATACATTTTTTTTCGTTACATGGAAAAAATTTACGTTCCTTTTTTAATTTAGCATAAATTTATTAAAGGAAATTAAATATTGATGATAATAATATTAATATCAATAATGTTTATAATGCTAATAATGAGAATAACACTATAATAAGAATAATAATAATAATTCATCCTGTTATAAATTAGATTGCAAAAAAAAAAATCATTCAATATGGTATTAAAATCGGCTAAATAATATTTGTAAATGATGGAGTATATTTTCACAATCATATTTCATATAGATCCTCATAAAAGGAAATATTTAATTTGTTTAGTTACATATGTGTATATAAAATTTATTAAAAAAAAATATCCAGAAGAAAAAATCATATATTGCGTATCATGATAACTGTATAACATGAAAAAAAAACATTTGATTTATCATACCAAAATAGTTTTTACTTTTCTATATATCAAAAAACCAACAATAATTTTGGTGTATATATAATATTTGTTGTATATATAAATATTTTGTTTTTTTTAGGTGATTTATAAGTAGTTATTTTATTAGCTAAAAATAAGACAACAGCAACAACAACAAATAAAGCCAAAACAGAATAATAAAAAATATAACTAAATAAAAAAATTATAAGAGCAATGAATAATATATATATATATACATACATAATATTTTATATTTATATAGAAAAAGAAAAAAAAATTATTGAAAAAAAATACAAATGGATCGTATTTTAAATATAAGGTGTATATACGAATATATACGAAATAAAAACACCAACAAAAAAAGCAGAAAATAAAAAAAAAACATAATTTGATATTTCATACCAATATAGTTTTTACTTTTCTATATACCAAAAAACCAACAATAATTTTGCTATATATATAAATATCACATTTTATATATATATCGTTTATAAGTAGTTATTTTATTGGCTAAAAATAGCCAACAACAAATGAAACCAAAACAGAATAACAAAAAATAAAACAAAATAATAGCAAAATAAGTGTTGCGATGTAAGTAAATATGATATACAGTTAACACTTTATTTTCAGATTTTTCAAGGAATGAAAAAATACAAAAAATCGTTGAAAAAGGTTGTTTCCTATATAAAAAAATTAAAAAGTCATGTAATACACAGCTCGTTCAATGAAGGGTTATCTGTATATATATCAAATAGATTTTATATTTATATCCAAAAAGAAAAGAAATATTTAATTTTGCTAGAAAAATGGATTGTATTTTTATTTTAAAGTTATATACGAAAAAATAAGTCGACGATCTAAAAATAGACAACAAAAAAACCAGAAAACAAAAAAAAAAACATTATTTGAATTTTATTACCAAAATAATTTTTAGTTTTCTATCTTCTATTTTATATATACCAAAAAAACCAACAATAATTTTGGTGTATATATAATATTTGTTGTATATATAAATATCACAGTTTATCTATATATCGTTTATAAGTAGTTATTTTATTGGCTAAAAATAAGACAAGTTATATATATATATATATATGCATACATAATATTTTATAGATAAAAAGAAAAAAAAAATAATTTTGCTCAACAAATGGATCGTATTTTAAATATAATGTATTTATACGAAAAAATAGAAAACACCAACAAAAAAAGCACAAAACAAAAAAAAACGTAACATCCAAATGATATTCGATAGCTATATAAATAAATAAATTAAAATGATTGTTACCATCTCTTTTCATTACAATCAGAAATCTCAAAGCTCTGATTTTAGATTTACGAAGCATAGTGTTTGAATTTTCCTATCTTCGTATAATTATATTATCGTTGATGAAAAGTATATATTTTATAATGAACGTATAATTATATTTCAATATGCATTCATTTCAATACATTTACCGATAAATTATAAGTAGTATTTCGGAATAGGAAGTTATTTATTCATTTTGATATATTTAGTAAAAAGGTAAATCAAATCAGTTTATGTTAAATTAAGCATCTTTACATGAAAAACAATTAAAAAATTTGGTATCGCAGGTTCTCAAATTAAAGATACTTTAAAATATATTTTCCATTTTTTCATATATTTTTTTTATTAATTTTTAACTTGGTTTTTCCTCATTTTTGGCCCAATTTCAATTTGAAATCAATTTTATTTGTTCATTATACCGTTAAACATCTTTAAGTGCGGCTTGGTTTCTTATTTATTTATTTATAAGGAGTTCAATGGAATTGGAAATGTCCCTGGCTACCAAAATATATTTTAGTCAGACTTTGCCAAAGTATATATGAATTTAAATAGATCTGAAAGCTGTTTACACTTTGTATGAATTTATTACTGGCTATACTATATCAAATGTTGATTTGTGAATGCATAACACACATGAATTAATAATAATTGTAAAATATATACTATATAATGTATGGTTTTTTTACCACTTGCACACAGGTTTCCATTTGATATTTAGTTATTAATGTTTTTTTTTTCATAAATTGTACTTGTACAATATATTTTGAATGAAAATTTTTTTTAAGTATGGAAATTGGAAATTGAGATTGTGTTGTAATGTGGTGTGGTAAACAATTTTGTATATATATATATATTTTTTGTTGATTTTTTGTATTATTGTGTATGGATTTTTTAAGTGTATGGAATGGATTTTCTATATGCGTGCATCTTTTCCTATATACCATATACCAAATACCAAATACAAACTAAACCAAACCAACCAACGACATATAAAAAAAAACATGTTACTCGCACTCGCTAAAAACTCACGATAGTATAATAAAAATAATAATGATTAAAATGAAAAATAAAAAAATTTAAGAATTGTATAAAATAAATGTTGTATTTCCAGTTTAAAAAACGAATTTGTTGAATGCACTTGTTGTTTTAAATAAAATAAAGAAAAAAAAAAATTCCTCAAGTTTTTTATTTGCGTTTTTTATTATATTTATATTTGATTATTTAATTCCGTATCATGTTTTTGTTTTAAATTATAATAAATATATTTTATTTGTGCGTATTTTTTAAATTCTATAAAAATTAATTTATAATTCAATATTTAATTTAAAAAGTGGTATTTTAATATCGTGATTATAAAGTTCTGAATACATTTAAAACTGTACTTATTTTTTTTTTCGGAGTTTTTTTTAACCATATATATATTTCAAAAGTGTTATTTTTTTTTATTAGTGAAAGCATAATTTTTTAAATTTTTTTTTTAAATTTTGTTTTTTTTTTTTAAATTTTGTTGTGCAATTATATATATTTCCTATATAAATAACAAAAACAGAAAAAGAAACAAATTAAATTAATTGCAATTATTTTTTTAACTATACTATATTTGGATCGTATACTTTCAAATACATTTTTTTTTTAAATAATATGTAAGTAATTTTTTTGATTTTTTTTTTCCAATTAAAAATTTTTTTTTTAAAAGGATAGATATAATTTTATAAGAAAAAATTTAAATAGGAAAAACACATTTTTAATCTTTGTGTAAAACTTATATTATAATAATAAATATCATTTAAAATATTCAGAAAAACGTGATATCAAAACAAAAAACAACGGTATGAAAATACTGGCTGTGTATGAAAGAGTTGTAAAACAAGTTTTATTTTTTTTTTAGATTTTTTGTTAACCCATTCGTATTCAGATTCTTGAAAAATAGTACCTAAAATTCTACTTACTATATACCTGTAATAATGTAAATAAATTAACTTTAAACTTGTATTATAATATGTTTGTTGTTATGCTTTCAGAGATGGATGGTATACATATAATAATGACAATGGGTAACAAAAATGTATGTTAATTGTGTGATTGGGACAATTTATTCATTCATATATATATGTATATTGTTGGTATTTAGTCAGAGTTTTTTTCATATTATATCTGCCTGTATATCTGGGATATTTGGTTTATATATTATACGATTATACGTAATATACTGTAAGTATGTGTCGATCATTTGTGTGGATCGTATACACAAATTTACAGTATATTTTTATTTTTGTTATTTAACTTTACGTTAACGAATGATCATATAATAAAAATATCATTTTTTTCTATATGCATATATGTTTATAAATGTGATGATAAACCAAAATAATAATAATAAAAATAAAAAATAATCTTTCTATTTTTATAATTTAATAAATTAATGATTTCGTTATTTTGTCACAATTTTAAATTCTGTCCACTTTAAATACATTTAAAGTGTATATAAATGATCTCTCTTCTTAGTGTGTGTATAAGACCAACAGTTTTTTTTTTGCATTGTTTGATAAAATGATAAAATACTACATTTACACAAAAGTGTTTTTTGAAAAGATAATATATTACCTTTGTTAATCGGAAATGCAAATCAATTGAATGCAAATCAATTGTTGTATAAAATTCAATTAAAATACATAACGCTATATTTGATTTTGATTTTGAATAGTGTGTGATTCAAATCCACTATACACTATAATGCTATAATGTTACTAATATCACCATTATTCTCTTGTTAATTCTGAATTCTATAAGGTGCTGGATAATTATAAGAGTTTGAAGTCGATCGATTAGTTTTTTTTGTTACATAACAATCTAGCATGATTCAGTTTAGTTTGTCGCAGCGTTAATGAAAATACATTGTATATTGTATATGGTATTTTATGTTAATGTTTTGCTATAGGACAATTATAGTAATTTTTTACTTTAACCATTTGATTATTTCATTTTTAACCCATTTTTGATTTAATCGGCGATTTGCATGCACTTCTGATGAATACGTTCAGAACCGCTCGTTTTATTTTGGCTATCTAGAGATTTTCTAGTCAGATGGGAAATTTATAGTTAATCTATACTTTATACTATTAAACATTCCGTAGCAGCGTACCTCATCATATTACTTATATATATCTTTAATAACCTGCAACTTTACATATTAATTACTTATTAATTTTTTTTTTTTAATATTCAATTTCATTAATAAATTATAATATTTTTTGCGATGCCGCATGCAAGGCCGCCATACATTCTTTAGTTTATTATACTTTTTTAATATACATATATTTTTTTTATAAAAATCACGTTGAATAATCTGAATTTTTTTTTATATTGTGCGTATATGATTAAAGTATAGATCACGATGATATGAATCATTATACATTATTGTTTTACGTTTAATTGAAAAGGTTCATTCATTTTGTCAATCTAAAATATATACATGCAGATATCTTTATATATAAGTAACATAACAACAACTCTATATAAAAAATATAAGAAATGGTAAATGTTTTTTATTTTTATTTTATTCATCATGATATTGGGATTTTATTTTATATACTTTAATGTTTTAGTATAAGTCATTGTTAAAAAATAATTTTAAAAATTATTACTTTGTGTAAAGTGATTTTTTGTCTTATTCATTTCCTTATATTTTTAAAAATCGCAGAGTATATAAAATGTATACTTAAAATTACTCACTTATATAAAAATATATATATATATATGGTTATTTTTCTAAAAATTGTTGAACTATAAAATGTAACATTTTATTTTATTTTTTCTAATTGCACTTAAATCAATCAAAAATTTATTTTTATTATTATTGAATGTTGTTTTTATGCAAAATAATATATTGTTAAAATCAATTGTAATATGTTAATAAATGGAAAAATCACTTAACATTTTATAAAAATAAATGTAAACAAATAAGTGTAATTCAATCAAATAAACTATATATTAATAAATTAAATTAAATTTATAATTTTTTAATATTAGTATATATAAATGACATTGAAGTTAATAAAATATTATTTATCGTTATATATTATTGCTGCATAAACATATATATATATATATATATATATATAACATTAAGATCTAAAATTAAGATTTAAACATTCATTTCATTTATATATAACGAATTTATTATAATAAATGTATTAGAAATTTTTTTTTGTAATAAAAATATTTGATAAAAGTATATCGATAAGGTTTTTCAGCTATTATTGGTAGTAATCGAATAATAAACAGAAGTAATCGAATATGCATATCAACCCAAGTTTATCTATTTATAACTAAAAGATTATATATATTCAGAGCGAGTTGCTGATATGGTTAATTGGTTTATTTAATAAAAAAAATAAATTATTAAATCTAAAAATTTAATCTATATATATATATAAAATATTGAATTGTAATTAACACATACACAATCAAAGACGTAAAAACTTTATCGTACCCAACAATCACTTGTTTATTTATTATAATATTGTTTTAAGTTCATATATATTTATATGGTAATGTTTATATAGAAACGTATACAATTAAAACGTAAAATATTAAATAAATATTTGATAATTTTTTTATTAATTTAAATTTTAAATGGTCTCTATAATATGCCGTATATTTTTGCGTTTTTGTAATTGACGGATATATACAGTAAATTTCAATAAAATGAAAAAAACAGATCTACTCTCTATTACCTCGGATATAAAGGTTACATTTTGTATTTTGTTTAAAAAAAACGCATTATTTGTTTTATCTCTTATTAAGATCAATATATGGGTTTTAAACTTTATATTTGATGAACGTGGAAATAAATCGGTGAAATTAACATTCTTAAACATATCTATGATAATTTATGAGAATAATAAATACTATTGTTTAAGTAATGTACCATCATATACATGTTTTTAATGATTTTATTCAATTAAGTCTCTATTGCATCATGCAATCCGATTTTATAATCTATGAATTTTATCTTTATATCAACGAGATATTATTAGATATATTACGCGATACTACATAATTTATTAAAAATCTTAATGTATTAATATAAAATATCTTCCTTTCAAACAAGTTTTAAAAAAAAAAAAAAATTAAATAGTAATAATATATATATGTTACATTTGTCATGAATCTGTCTGTGAATTGCATTTGCATTTCGTAACGATAAGTTAAGATAAAAACTAAAAAATAATTTAATATTTTTTTGTATTGTTTATTTTAACCGGTGATTTTTAGTTCTCATATTAAATTTCAATCAAAAATGTTTAAATGAAATACTTTTAAAAATTTCTATATATCCTCTCTAACTCCTCCCTAATTCAATAAAATTTTTGTATCCATCATGCGATTCATGCAATAATAATTCAAAACAAATGTACGAAAAATATTTTGATTAGCTGTAAATTGAAAAAAAAAATAAGAAGAATATTATTATAAATGTTATTATACATATTATTATTGATGATTTGTAAATAAAATTAAAATATGCAAACATTCTCCAATAAAACAAATATTTTGCGTTATAATATGTTAAAAATGTCATATATATACAATATATTAAAAGATTAGTCTGAATATTAAAAAAAAATGAATCTATCTAAACACATCTTATAAAGAAAACGTAATATTTATTTATAATATTTATTATAATATATTTATAAATAAAAAAAAAACAATTTTGCATTTCAAATATTAGACGAATTTGTTTATAAAAATATATCAAAAATTTTTTTGTTTGTTTATAAATAGCCGCAATTGGATTTTACTTCATATTTGTCTAAATTTGTCAGTCTGGCATCATCGTATGTGGCTGCATTCATCAATTCCATGTTGAAACAATTAATATGATTCATAAAATTTTTGACAAAAATACAAAATTCCAAAATCCAGATACCGCGGGATGACGCACGAACAAGCATTGTGTGCGACTTCTTTCTATTTTAACGAAATCTATTTTGGAATTAAATGTTGTATTTTTAATTTGGTTTTATTATATATATATTTTTCAATCAGATGGTTAAAATTTTCTTAATTGAAATCCAAAATCCTTTCATTCCATGATATACGCGTTTTTAAATAACATTTTTTCTGTTTTTAGAGAATTTACGAATATGAATTTTAAGTAGATTACAACAAATTATATGAAACCAAGATCTGTTTATCGTAGTTGTTATTAAAATTCCATTTTTATATAGTAAATTAATCCAAGTTAATTAATAAGATATGAATTTTTTCCAGGGAAAATTAAAAATTATATATAATCTTTTACTGCTGTCTAAATCACTATACGCTCTCATTTGCCTAAAAAAGATTAACGTAATTTTTTTGGATAAATTTACAATTTAAAGTGAAAATTTTAAATTCATGGAGTGCGAATATGCGAATACGAATTCAATGTATTATAAAATATACTGATAAAATTTGGTTAAATATCAAATTAAAAAAAAACAAAATGTGTTATAAAATATTTTGTAATCATGAATTTGAATGAATTTGTATATAATCATAATATATATATATCTCTTATGCAATTTAATAAATTTTGCATAAAATTTGCATTTATCAAATTGACACACCCCATATATATTTATATATTATATAAAAATATATACACAAATACAATAATATTATTATTAAAAAATTAATATTTATTTATTAATAAATTATATTATTAATTATTTGCGAATGCGGTGTGTGTTTTCAATGTCCTTGTCCAGTACAGATCTGCATATATAATATAATATAACGCGCGTATAGATTCTATACTATATAATATAAAATGCATTTAATTTAATTGTATTTTACCCAAAATGGTCCCATTTATATGGAATTGCGGTGACGTTATATATTTATATAAATATAATTTGGAATAAAATAAATCGTAATAATATACGTGTTCAAATAAAATTCTATTGACGATATACAATTTTTTATTTTTGGAATTTTGTATTTACATTATTTAAATCAAAAAAAAAAAAAATTAAAGAATACAAGGAAAAATAAAATTATAGTTTTTATTTAAATAAAAAAAAAAAATTGATATTTTATAATAAAATTAATTGATGTCAACTGTTTAGTATATACTATTATTGTATATATTTTATTATTATATGAATATTTTATTATGAAATCAAAATAATTCCCCCCCAATTGTATTAATAATAAATAAAATTTTAATAAATTATATTGTATATATATATATATAAGACAATCACAAATACATACAAAAAGTGAAAAAAAAAGTGTGTTTAATTTTGTCTTTTCTATATATTATATATACAATACTAAATCAATAATAATGTAAAATTTATTTTTTTGTATAAAAGGTTAACAAAATTAAAAGTATAACTATATAACGATAATGAAATAACTGATCAATAAGAATCAGAAAGTTTGATTTCTAATGAGAATTTATAATTGAAATTTTAATCCTATAATAATTTAACTTAAAAATCGATTTAATGAATATTAATTTATGGAACATTTAATGAAATTTGTATTAAAGGAAACATTTTCTTTAATTATAAGAAATGTAAAGGTTTTTGATTTTATACCATTATAACGATAGTTATTCTATATTCTGAAGTTCATTTTCTAAAAAAATCATTACCATATATGCGATATCAATTAAAAAATCTCTTCATATTTACTTGAATAATATTTATCATATATATACTTGAAATAAAACACATTATTATATATTACCGTGTGTTGTAGCACTTTATTCCACACATACCCCTTTAAAGTGTTATGAAATATCGCATCATTAAAATCCGAATATACCATACTTACCACATACTTACATTTGTCATATAAATATAATGAATCGATAATAACATGTATAAATATATAATTATAATTTCTATATAAGCATAAATTTATGATAATTTTTTTGGTAAAAAAAAATCCCATATAACATAAAATTTAAGTTAAATATATGATCTTATATATGAAAATATATGTGTGATGATGATATTTACGAAAATGTTTATTTAAAAAAAAAAAATAATTTAAAATATTTGAATAAACAATATAAAAAGAATATATATTACTCAATCATTTTACAAATAAATATTATTTATATCCCATTTAAAAATATTGAAATGAATGCGAAAGAAATATGTATAAGTATAGACACAAATCTTATATAAGTGCGTGTATATTTACTTCTCATCTGAAAGTACCTACACTATACACTGTACAATATTTATATTGCATATTGATTTTGAAAAAAAATATAATGAAAACAATATTTTATTTTGTTTTCTATTCAAAATTTCACTATTTTCATAATATGTGCAACGTCCATCGTTATATTTTTTTCTTTTTTCGATTATCATTTATTTTAATATTTATATTACATTAAACATCATATGTACATTATTATGTATGTACGTTAGCATCGCCATATACTTAAATCCATATGAAGATGATAATAAAATTGTATATTTTATTGGTGTTTATCTTTTTCTTAACATTTTTTTTAAAAATGCAGTTGTAAGTACCTCATTTCTACGCATTACTATAATAAATTAATTTTAATCGTCCAGTCATTATAGTATCTGTGAAAGTTAGAATTGTGGAGAATTATAATAATACAAGCCTGAGGCCATCAATATTTTTATCATAATGAATTAAGGATATTGAAATTGATATTAATAAAACTTGACATTGATCTTTGGTAAATTTTTAGGAAAACTTGTACAATTCTTATATTTTCAATAGGATCTATAGTGTATTTGTAAAAGATCCATGAAATATTTTAAGTATATGTGGTATTATATAAGTTTTTGTCTTAATATCTATGTGATCTATATAGGAAGTAAAGAATTAACTATATAATGACATATATAGGATTAATATGCCATATGATTTTGTTGTATCTCTAATAAAATATTTGATCATATTTAAATATGATTATTAGCATAATTACATTTTTGTGGTCTTTTTTTTTAATTTTATATGTTTCTTATTCTTATATATACGAAATTTTTTATAAATTTTAATTTCATTTTAATTTATATTTTTTAATACTATTAAAAAAAAAACACATATACAAAAAATAATTCGACTGTAAACACTCTCATCAATTAACACATTTCCTTTATATGCATTTATTTTTTTTTTCATTTTAATTCTCTGTATCTGTTTATATACAATAATAAATTTATAATAATTTTGTAAATATAAGAAAGAATTTATATATCGTCGTACATATATACCAACAACATTATTTTTTACATCAATATTTATAATTTCATTATATAAGAAGCATATATTCATGCATAGAGCGGTGTGAATTTTCAACTCGCATTGCCATAAAATATAAATATAATACAGATGTATAATATATGATATAATAATAATCTATATAGACAACGAGACGTACTCATATATAGATAGATAGATATTTTAAAAATAAATATAAGCATTCCATTTAAACTTGAGAATATATCTCTATATAATGAAATTCTTTAACCATATTTTTGGATTAAAAAAAAAATGTTAAAATGATATCGTCACACATTCAGAGTTTTTTTTTCTTTCATTAAATGGCATATTAAAATTATTCGCACTTGTTAAAAAAAACTATATATACATTAAATATAATAACTATCAATTCGATATCTATATATGTATATATGGATTATTCAAATCAAATACGTGATTATTTATTCATTTGTTCGAATTTATAAAAAGCATTTACGTGTATATAATTTATCTATTTATCTATCCAATAATGATAACACGTTAAATATGGAATAAAAATAAATGAGATTTTTATTTCATCAAATATTTTTTTTCTTTTAATTTAATTCACATATACACAAAATTGACGAAGACGAAGAAAATTATAGAAGAAAATGTATTTGATTATGTTGTTTGCATGTCATTGACATATGCGGTAAAATAATTGTTAGCTATGTATCGTAAAATTGTACTATAGATATGCAAATAGTATATATTATATAGCTGATGAGACATGTATTTACATACATTTTTATTTTTCACTTTTGCTACCAAACAGATCGTTAAGATATAATATATACAGATATAAATAGTTCAGATATGACAATTTATATGGGCTTATAATAATAAGAAGATTATATCATTGTAAATATTTGTTAATATATACGCCTTGATAAGAATATATATATATTGTTTTATTTACATAGGTGTATAGCAATTTATTGAAATTTTTTTTTTCCATTTTATGGTTTCTTTTATTATCTATCTCGTTTAGAGAAAGGCAATAAAAAAAAACTACTATATTGTTATAATCACTGATCCGTGTATTTATATATTATATATATCAATTGCGAGTTAATCAATAATATCAATAGTGAAAAGAATGTGAAATTGTAAATTATATTTATAAAATATACCTTGTAGTAGAACTCGTAGATAGATAGAATGTTAAATAAAAAAAATAATTAATTTATCATATGATGGAAAAAAAATAAAATTTATATATGCGGATATATTCGTGTGAATTGTAAAAATTATTTTCTAATATTTTATTAGTTAAGAAACTATTATTATAATAATAATATAAATTGACAATTATATATATATATAGATATGTATAATTTCTAACGCAGAATGAATTGTTTTATTCGTTCCATTAAATCTCTTTCATTATTTTATAAGTTTCACTTGAAGATTTTGTTATTATATATTACCGAAAATATTATGCTGAAATGCATATTTTAAGAAACTAAACCTTTCCGTTTTATAGAAGGAATATTGCTGATATAATCCCTAATAAATGAATTGTAGTTTTATTGATCACTCTTACGAAATACTCTTAAATGTATACCTTGTTAGTGTATAGTGAAAAATTATGATCCGCATGGCGTTCCAAGAGAAATCCCATGATAATTTAACCATTATTATTATGAATTCCATTCCAAAACCCGCAAATCAGAATTGTTTATATATTTAATAACTCCCTTATTAATATCATATATTTAAAAGCAAAAAAGGTGTCATTTGACAAAAATATTTTTGTTTTTATTAATCACAAAATGTACAGTCATACATATGTCAAGGAAATGTTTTAAATGTGTTATTGTAGATAACCCAAAAAACGCAATCATTTATACCCTTCTTAAATGTAAACTATAAAATTACTATCATTTTAAAATTATATACATACCTACTCAATAAATTCTATTTAATTTATTCAAATATATAGTAGGTTAATAATATATTTATATAATATAATATAATGATAAATAATAAAAAAAATATCTATAACTTTTTGTTACCCAAAAAAACCTCCCTTTTTTATAAAAATTGTATAATAATAATTTAATGTTAACCTTCAAAAAAATATAAAATAAAAAACAAATAAAAAAAAAACGAAATAATTTTAATAATATTAAAAATTAATATACAAAATTCAAATGAAATAAATTTTTCATTTTCATAATTATTTGAAAAAAATAAAAATAATCCCAAGAATCATTTTTTTTTGTTTTCTATTATAATATACTACATAAAATTAATTGCATTGTCCTTCGGTGATTGTTATATATATATGACAAATGTTTCATTGCACCACCAAATGTTATATTTTATCTATGATAAACCAAAATTAAAATTAAAAATCGATTTATTATCAAAATAAATCTATATGTTGTTGCTGTGTTGTGCACGTCATTATATGATTTTCTTAATATACTTTTTGTATGTCTTTTACGTATTTGTTTAATTAAATTTTAATTTTAACAAATATTGAATAAATAATTGAATTTTTTGGCTATTTCCCGTTAATCCTTTTCCATTCAATTCATACATTTCCGATTTTTTTTGTATATATGCACAAAACACTTTACAATTCATTTATTGTTTTTTTCATTATTACATAAATAAATATCCTTCGAATTTGAGTTTATATGAAAATAAAAAAAGGATTTTATTTTTTAATCTATACATATTATTACCCCCTAAATTTATTTATGACGTCCTCCAACATCATAAAAACTAAATTAATTATTTATTAAGTATAAATAATATGTGTCCCCAAACATATTTATTGTTTTGTTTGTATTGATAAATGTTTTTTTTCTTCTGTTCTTCAATTTTTCAATAATTTTCTATTTTTATATATTAAAATAAATAAATGATTTTCAATATACATATATCAACAAATCAAATTAATTTTTAATTAATTCTTTTTTGTTTTTTTTTTCTTTTTTGTGTCTTGAATATATAAAAACGTAATTATCAACATTATTATTATTATTATAATATTTTAATATTTATTTTATTGAATTGAATATAGAAAAATGAAATATATGGTTTATATAGCAATAGAGAATTTATTTATATATATTACATTAATAAAAAAAAATATGTCCTTTTTGTTAAATGTGAGTGGGAAAAAATGTACATGGCATATGGCAGGTGGAGGTGGAGGAAAAGTTTGGGGGATATTTTTTTTAGTAATATATTTCAAAATTTTATTTTTTTTTAATAATTTTAAAATATTATTCATATGTAGTTTCATTTTGTTGTCTAATATTAAGAAAAAAAAAAAGAAAAAGAACTTGAATTTTAATTTAAATTTTTCTTTATTACAGAAAAACATTTTTCCATTCCACATTTGGAAAATCAGCAAATAATATTCAAAGAGCATTTATAATTTATATAGTGAACAAAATAAAAAAGATAAGAAAATAAAAAATGTCTTCAGATTGTGGATCCTGCATTGCAAAATATGTACTTTGTATATTTAATTTTGTTTTTTTTGTAAGTATTTTTTTTTTGTTGATAATTTTATTTTATAATTTTTTTTAATTTTATTAACAAAATTATAACAAATAAAAACTGCCGAATTTATTTATATTGTGATGGTTTTTGATTGTAAAAGATAATGCAGATAATTTTTTTTTTTAATTAATTACATATTTGATAAATTTTTATTATCTATTTTTATTTATTTACTTGATATTTTTTGGTGTTAAAAATTAAATAATATGTGCGACCAACATGTTTATGTGTAATTTAGATGTATGCGTTTGAGAAATTCAAAAATAGAAAATAATTTTTTTTGTTTGCTTCATAAACTTCATAAGATTAAATCTTTTAAAATTTTGTCCGTGGGCCGTAATAATTCTATTTGTTTTTTGGTTTAGTTTTTGCCTGAACGAATTTTATTTATTTTTTTATTTATTAATTCGTTAAGTTTGATTTATTAAGTATAAAATTTATCAATTTATATTATTGTTCATATTGACCATTGGTCACTGATCGCCTATTTATATAATACGTTATATTATTTAAAACGGTCGTAATTTCTAAATGTATATTAAAGTAAAACTTTCATTCTTAAAATCATGATTTCTTAATTATTATAAATATAATATCAAACATATTATATATTAATTTACACTGATGGACATTGAAATAGCCACGCGTTTGCTATATAGAAAATTCAAAAATTTAAATTTGGATATTGTAAAATTACAAGAATTTTTTAAAACGTTGGCAATCAGTCAAAGTTATATATATTTGAAATGGCAACATATATTTAAATCCATTATAATAAATCAAAAATACAATTTTTTAATAAGTGCATCTCTATATATACAATGTTCATCAATTGTATAAATCTTTTTATAACCATTATATTTATTTATTTATTAATATGCCCTTAATTAATATATACCTTACATAGGTAGAGAAATATAATTTAAGTGAATGCTCATAAAATCTATATACCATATATGTACATATATAAAATTGAATCTCTATTTTATATACAAATATATTATATTGCATCTCATCAATATATATATACCTACATCATATATACAATTTATAATTAATTATCATATTGAAAAGATGTGAATGAATGAATGAATGAAAGAATCGAATGTGTGTGAGCACACCTTTGCTGCAATTTATGTATATACAAAAAACTAAGTTTATATAAATGCCTATACGTTCAAATGATATTTACCATAAATATAAAAAAAAATACGCGTAATACCGTTGTTGTGTTAAATTGAAAAGCCGCACCAAGCCCATAATAAAAATATTATTAATTTAATATATATAAAAAAAAGTCGTTTTTAAGAGTCTTTTCTTATAAACATATATATAAAGAAAGTGTAGGTTTCTATTTTTAAAATCTCTGTACGTGCATATTTAAATACATAATAATATAATAAGCAACATTTCAGCATCATCATCATCATCATCTTCATCATCCCATATATATATATATATGATAATAAACGATATCTTAATCACTTGCACATTCGTGCGGTGTATGTATGTTTTATAATCTATTATAAATCTTGAACAAATTTACATAATCATTATCAGGTTGTTTATACGCATATGTAAGAGTATTATATGAGATGAATTCACGTGTTGTCCTATATATTATTATTATTATTATTTTCTATGCTTCTTAAAATGTGTTTGTGTATTTTGTTAATAAAATTAAATTAATTTAAATATATTTCTAATTTTTTCTAATTTATTTATTTGCAGTTGTGTGGTACAGTATTATTAGCAGTCGGAATATGGCTGGCGGTAGACAAAATATCGCTTATAGCACTTTTGAAAATGGTTGACGTTGAACACGTTGTGGTAAGTACATTTATTTCTTCATATAGATAAGTGATTATTTTGAAATATCGCTTGAACGTCTAAATGTTCAATTGAAAATATATAGATATAGTTGAACGATTTTATATAACATCGCAGTTGAATTCACAGATTTCACAATTACCAATCATATATTGATTGCTCGCAACGACAATTATAATGGATAAAAATGGTATCGAAAAACGTTTTCAAAAACATAAACAATAATTGACTTATATTAATGTTTATACATTTAACATAATCAATAAACATATTGATTGTTTTTTTTTTTGCATTTATAAAAATTGTATTAATAATGTTATATTATATTTATTATAACTAAACTATAATTCTTTCAACGAATGTTAAAAAATAAACAATAAAATCGTGCAATAAAAATGCATATTATTATATGATAATAATATCGCAATATGACTGACTTGTTGCATTTATATTTAAATACAATTTTAAACAAATTTGATATTTTACTATATATGTTTGGTTTGGTTTGTGTATAAAAAATAATGATGACAATTTTTTCCAAAAATTCAAAATAATACAGAGTAATATCACAATAGAATTGTGTTTTTATTACATTCAATAGTTTATTGTACTTTATTATTTTTGCATTTGAATGAAAACGAATTAAATTTTTGTATATATAAAATATACATTTCTATATAGTAATTGTACAAAAATGTAATTGACTCACTGAGCGATATTCATCTTAACAAAAAAAATTTAATTATATAATTATTAATAATAAAAACTATATACACAAGTATACACACTTTAAAATTACTATTTAAAAAAACAATATCTATTATAAAAATAGTCTCTCTCTATATATAGTTATGTTTTTTTTTTAATAAAATTTGACATTGAAATTGAATAGAAAAAAAACACTTATGGATATATGGTTACGGATACGTGAGAAATTTGCATTGTCTACATTGTCTATAATATAATTTCCATAATAGATAATAAATAGCTGATTTGTATATTAATTAATTATTTTATAATACATCTATTTTTAATATAGTGCTTATGATTAATATTATTTAAAAGGTATATTCAATAATTTTATTATCAACCAGCACCTTCAAACACTTCCAATTATATTTTACATGAAAAATCTATTGTTAGTATCAAATTTAAATCGGCCAAATTGTAACCCCATTTATGGATAAAATATATATATATAATAATATACAATGAAATTGCATTGCAATTATTATATTAAAAACATTATTATTTATAGTAAATCTTTTATGGTGTAGGTGATCATAATAATTATTCGTTAATTATTTAAATAATAAAAATGTTCTTATATTTTGATGTTTATTTATATAATTTATTTATCGCATATATATTGATTCTGTTTTTTATTTTATTGTTCATGAAATATTCAAATATGGGAATTTATACTTGAAAAAATTTATTTATGGTTTTCCCACAAACAAGTTTTTCTGCGTAAAATCAATTTTTCGGTCGATTTTCTTCAAAAACTATATTATATAGTATTTTTAAAAAATTCCAAAATATTTTGTTGAATTTCACACATAAGCATATAAAATATATGATACATTTTTTTAAATATTTTGCATTTATTATAATAATAAATGTTACGTAATTTTATATATTGATTATATTTGTTTGTAACATTTTTTAAGTTTATTAACCCTTTACATAGGGTATTGAAAGTATAACAATAACAAACCTAATATTAATAATAATAATAATATACCCAATTTGTGATTAATTATTTAAAATTTCTATACAATTATTTGTGGACGGACGGACAAAATGCAATATAAATAAAAATATTAAAATCACTATAATCATCAATTTTGAACATGCAATAATTTTATAGTGGCAAATATACATATATATTATATAATATGATAATATTTGTATACGTATATATTCAATATATTGCATATATTTATTTATATATATATACAATTGTAAATGTGCATTTACAATCATCAAAGTAATACCAAAAGTTTTTCGAAGAAACAATAAAATTATTGTTAACATGCAATATAACTTTAAAAAAAATATAACTTTTTGTCAAATAGTTATTTATAATACATCTAAAAACAAAATAAATATATATGCGATACAGTTGAATGCATTTTTTTAGCAAAAAAAAAAACTTTAATTGTGGAAAATTTTGATTACGATTTGAATAAATGTGTTCAAAATGAATGATACATATTTTTACGTCTTGTTCAAGCTATATGAAAAGATCACCCCTTTCTAATGTAACAGAGACAAATATATTGAAGGGTTATGATGAGGCTTATGAGGAATACCAAGAATCAAGAATATATCAGACTTTAATATTGCCGTAAAAATACACATATTTTATCGCAGTTCAGTTTCAATTGTATGTATATATCATAAGAATATAATTTATTCTATATATCATTTTAGTATATCCGCACTTGAACACTACTTGAAGTGATATGCACTTAAAAAAAAAGAAAAGGTATGCATTAAAATTATCACTTGCAATGTTTATTTTATATAAATTTTGAACTGAAAAAGGCATGGACCATAAATTTGTTTTTTTTTTTAAATAAATAAATTGAAATAAATGTTTATGAGTTAAGATCACATTATGACTTTTAAAGTATTTTTTTGTTTCCATCATCTTTGTATAATCTTTTATGATTATACCAAAATTGCATTCATTCATTTCTATATAATAATTTAAATATAGTATACTAAAGATGTGTGATGTGTATATTTAAACATGTGGTTTGTATATTTTATCAATACGAATTCATGTGAATGATGTAATCATTTGCATATGTGTGCTGTATGTAGTATTTGATTCTTTGTATATAGATTATTATTAATATTATTATTAAAGTTCGTTTATATCGCATTTTAAATATTAAATACAAAATGTTGTAATTTCCTAATTATATTGTGCTTAAATATGAAAAATGATGAAAATTTAAGTATTATTATTATTGTATTTGTTAGATTTTTGTACAAATATAAATAATCATGAACTTTGAAAGCTATATAACTTCATTTAAGTTGAATGTCTTTTTTAATATAAATATACCTCTATATACATAAATGTTTTGTTAAAAAAATGCCTATAATTATTTTTGTTTACAATTTATAATACTTTAACAACTAAAATATCTTATATATCACTTATATTTATATATGACTTTACAATTATTAACAACAACAACCACCATTATAATTACTTTGAATACTTTTTAAAATTGTTAAGCAATAATACAGAAACTATTTGAATATATTATTATTATCATAAGGTTATATACATTTAATATATGCGAGCGATTACTATAGAAAATCTATATTTAAGTTTAGCTTCGAATTATTATGAAGAAAATGTTTTAAATATATTTTAATAAAATCATATTTTTTATACAGCAATTTACACAGCCAATGGTCATTGAACAATTAGCCTATGTATTAATTGTTATCGGTGGACTAATGTTTTTCCTAAGTTTTCTTGGATATTGTGGTGCCATTCGAGAAAGTACATGCATATTAACAACGGTATGTATATTTTATTATATTATTTATTTTAAATTAAAATTTAGTATATTTTGAAGAGTTATTATAAATGTTCATTAAAAATTCAGGCATTTTTCATGGGCATGCAAAACCATAATCCAAAATAAATCATTTTAATTCATCTATAATAAAAAAAAACCGATTAATATATTATCGGGAAAGTAGAAACGAACATTGAAATCTCTTTTTAAATTTTAACAGCACGATAGACTATCCGAAAAATTTCTGATAATGTATATTTGATTACAATTTATATTGATATGATATGTTATTTAGTTATACAGAGTAAAGGGATATTAAAAATAATTCAATTGCTTTTTTTTGTGGATGAATAGAGAAAAGTTCAATGGGATACTTAATCGCAGGTTAAAAAATGTAAAATGTAAACCAAAAAATTAATCAGTTTTAACCTACTCTATAAAGTTTTGTTGTATTCCTATATATCAGAAAATTGAAAATATTAAATAAAGATTAATGCGTTTTTTTAACACACGTGATCATTATAATCAATTTATATACAAAATAAATAATAAGCAATAAGTATAATAAATATAGTGAAGAAATTTTATGAATATACATTATTACTTCCTGTAAATAAATAATATATATGTAAAAAAAAGTGTATCTACGTTTAATATATACGGAAATATCACTATATATAGATATGTACAGATGTATTCGAAATGATAAAGATATGTAATTGCACAATGTTATCATTTTAAGAGCAGTGAATATATTATGCGTATATATTCAAAGTAATCTCAATGAAGTACGAATCTTCCACCAATCGCAATGCATTAATTTTTTATTGTAATATATATGAGTATTATTTATTTACATATATTAAGATTTATATGAAATTACATATAGTTTTTTTTATTTTTATTAAACAAACTTGTGAAGTGAATTGATATATATATATATATAAATATACCTCCGCACAATATTTTATTATTGACTGTCCTAAATACATTTTATATTGTTATATTTAAATTTATATTTCCACATCGCATATCATACATATATATTGAATATATATTCTTTATTGTATAGTATCAATAGTATATACATCGTTCTACATTGATGATAGGTTAATAAAACTATATAAAACTTATAAAAAAAATTGTTTTAAAAATCAATATTTTTTTTATATGTCCCTTATATTTATTATTTTAAAACAATATGTCCTGTTTTAATATATGTTATAGTATTAATAAATTAATAATTATAAAAATTGAATATGCATATATGAAATATATATATGCTACACCGATGAAATAATAAGGTTAATGTATATATAACAATGTAAAAATATATCGTTCACATAATGCTATATATCATGCTATCCTATATATAATATGTTAACCTAATTCCCGCAATATATGTATATATTAATTATGTTACAGGAATCGAACATGTTCTTAAATAAAAAATTACATTTATATATATCATTATATGGGGTTTAATAACATAATTTCTTCTTATATACAATACAATTATTTTAAACTTACAAATATTCTGTTTTTGTTTGGTTTTTTTTTTAATTTCATAAAATGCCAATTAAATAATTATATATATATATGTTACGTTGTTGTTGAATATATAATCACCCACCCATAATTAATTTTTTTTAACATACATTTGGAAATACGTTCATAACTATAGTAATAATAATATATTTGATGTACATGAATTTTACATAAATGCAATTGTCTTATAAATTATACAATATATTAATATAATATAAAAAAAATTAATTTATAAACGTTTTTCATCATCATCATATATATATATATTCTTCTTCATCCAAACGTATATTTATATATTTTTTATACGTGTATATTCTTTGCATGAATATATAGATTACTGAACTTTGCGATGATTCATTTTTTTTTAGAATAATATTTTTTAGAATATATAATGTGTAATATATGTGATATTATTATTACTATATATATATATAAATCATGTAATTATTTCATTGTCCGCGCGCTATTCATCATATATCATACGCGTCGTACATCAACACACACATTTATTTAGGTTCCCGGTGTCTATAGACGACGTTTTAAATAACCATTATACAGAATGTATATGGGATTTTTGTCCTTTTCCAATCAACCATTAAAAATCAATCATGGTTAAGCCATCAAAAATCATACCAACACCTAATTTGTTTGTGATAATTTTGGGGTTTTATAAACTATTTACCAAATATTAAAAAGACAAGGAAACAATTGAAACTATTTTTTTTAAACAAAATCATATGGAATTGATAAAGTAATACGTACAATAATAGACCTTTTCGCCATTCACCGCATTTATTAAGAATCCAAATATTCCTATATAAATTGTAGAAGATTTTATTCGATATTTTTGATTGCTTTCATTGCAATTATATAGAAAAAATTCAATATTTTTTTATATTCTAACGATTAAAAACAATTTCTTCAATGAAAATTCCGAAATTGATTGTATTTTCAATTGATTTTTCAACTTTTCAATTGAAAATTAAATATAGGATTAAAGAAAAACTTTGAATGTAATTTAATTGATAAATTCGATTTTCCGGAAAATCTTTTTCTTTTTTTTTTTTGGTCTTTATTTAATTTATTTTTATACATAAATAGATATTCATATTGAGCCATCGATCAGAGACCGTCTGTAAATAAAATGCATTAAATATATGATAATATTTTAATGTTAAAAAAATTATATATGCGATAGATTTGCCCCTTAACCTAATTTAATCATTTATTATTTATTTTTTTAATTTTGTATATAGTATATTTTCTTAAAAAAAAAATACATTATTTATTTTATAATGGGTAAAAAATATTTATATAGAGATACGTGTAATAGATAAACAAATTATTATTGTTATCATGAAATTTTACCAAATAAAATATTAAAATATATTCTAGTAATTCTAGTAATAATTTGAATTCTTTCTCTTTGCATCAGTCATTTTTTTTGACTGTTACTATAGTCAAACAAACAAATATATCCTTTGCATGTTGATTTGTTATAAGTTGAGGAGAATGATTTTATCTCATACCTTGTCGAGATCGACAAAAATACCTCCGATACCTCGGAAACTTCCAATGTTTAAACGCCATCGCGATTCCAAATTATCGATCAATATAATAATAATAAATTTTGTACAACAATAAAACGAATCACCGCATACATGAGAGGCTTTGCGATTGTTATAACTTTTTTTAATGCAATATTGTGCATTTTTCAAATGATTTTTATATATATTTTGTATATATAAGACATAAAACTTTCATTAAACTTTAATTATTCAAAAGGAAATAAACATACATTTAATTTATACTTATATATATTGCTATATAGCTATATAATAGTAATATAGTATTTATCGTGTATTATAAATAAATATATAGTACCACATTAATAATAAAGTTTAGATTTAGCTAATGCGAGTTAAACTATTATTATTATAAAACAATATATTATTATATATAAATTATTTATTAATTTAATTTTAATTTATTAAAAATTGTATATATACATATATATATGGAAAATATACTATATTTTATATATAATATATTTTCACTTGTGATCAAAAAAAAGTTTAGAAAATGCATCAATATTTTAATGATAATGTTCAAATCTTATAAGAATTTTTCCATTTGTAAGAAAATCTTTATAATATAAAAAAAAATAAATCTCTATCTCTAATTAATTGCAATTTCAGAATATATAGGTTTAGAGAAAATATCTTGTGAATTGTTTGGAATACGAATTTTTCAAAACATTTGTTTATGAAATAAATTTAACTGCTTCTGTTTGTGGTTAACAACTTATATTAAGTATCGTAAACATTATTAAAGTAACTTATAGGTTTCGTTTTTCTATTGGATTAATTGTTTTGGGTTTTAATTTACCTATGTTTTTCTTGAAATTCTAAGAAAATACTTAAACGATTTACATTTTCTGCATATAAAAGATTTTGTCCTTTTATGAAATTTTTTTTAATAGATTATTAATTAAAATATTATGGTTTAATTGTTAAAAATGAAAATCTCCACTATATAATTTACTCTGTCTATTTAAAAATGCTTGCCTTTTAACATCGTTTTTTTTTGTTTTCATTTTAAAATTAATTTGTATCACTGTGCGAGAATAAAGAAAGTAAAAACATATAATTTTCTAAAATAAAATAAAAAAAAAATAAATTTCAATAAATCCGTTTGGTGAATGTACAATATAAAATGTATATTCTAAAGAAATAAATATATATACATTTTGTATTTTTTCAACTATTTATTTATTTTTTTTTTTTTTTTTAATAAAATAAACAATTTATATTTTACCACAAATTGCGTCTATTTACATTCGCGTATGTATTTTTTTTTATTTTTAATTTTATTTATTACAAAGCATTGAAAATAAGGTAATTTATAAAATAAAATAGAATATATATTATACATAAATGTAAAAAAAAATGAAGATTGATTTCCTAAAGTATATGTATTTAAATTTATATTTTTTTACTGATTGAAAGAAATTATTTTCTATTTTTCTTTACTATTAAAAATTTATATTATAAAATTTATCACATAAAAACATTGCATATTTAATGCGATTCAATATATTATTATTATTATTATATTGTTGTACACAAATACAAATACATTCACAAATAAAAGATTATTATTTTATTATAAAAAATAATTATTATATTATTGTTATTATATATATTATTTTATATCGATACTATTATTATTATTATTTTATAACTAAAATATATATATATATGTAATAAACGATGCAATTTAAAACTTTCATTTTATAACAACAAAAAAAAATATTAAATTATAAGATTTTAATACTTGAAATAAAATATCGCAGTGAAAACTAAAGGGATTTATTGAATAAAACTGAATTTTATTGAAAGTATTTTTTAAGTATTGATAAGTCGGAACACGCCGATCCGAAGTATCAATCTTTGATATGTCATTGTTAATTAAACGAACCATTAAAACGAAACGACTCCCAGGGAATTACCCAGCGGATTACATTACAAAAATAAAATAAATATAATCGCAAAACACCCGAAAACATTTGCGATGATCCAATTACAGTATAAATTATATTGAAATCCACCTTGCCGTTATATAAAACAACGGAAGGTAATTCAAGTGTTTGATATATACGTATATTTATGTTTGAACACTTGATAATAAAATATATAAAATTACATTCATCATTAAAAAAAAAAAATATCATATTATATTATAAATATAATAAAAAAAACTCTGATCAATTAAATCGAAAATAACAAGTATTTTTTATATTATATGATATAATTATGATAATATTTAATAACCTTTTAGACCGCATTTGAGTTCAAAATATACATATATAGTTAATATAATTATTTATATGCTACCTCAATTAATTTTTTTTATATCACTGTAAATAAATGGTAAATAATTCACTATTCTATTTCTTCGCAATTTATTCCGGTACATCTCTGCGCTATTATACATAGACAATTAAATTATTGCGAATCAATATTTTTAAATTACAGAAATATAAGCAATTTGAATTATTAAGATTTATTTTAACTTGTATTGAGTTCAAAAAAGTTGACACATATTTAACATTTAACAAACTTTTTTTTATTTATTATGATGATGATGATGATTGTGTAATTATATAATTTATGAATCAGAATAATAAAAAAAAAATGTATACATTTGATATTTCAAATAGGGTATACCTGCACCATATCAAATTCACCCGATATAATTATAGCATAGAAAAACCTTGATAATGAAACAAACTAAAAATAGTTATAATTAACAAAATATAACTGTAACACAATAAAAAAATAAATCATATATATAATCTGCCTTAAAAATTCACCATCGCAATTATTGTAATCATTAAATTAAATTGTAAATTTTAAAATTCATCTTATTTAATTCATGATTTGCATTTAATTTCGATTTATAACAAATTCTGCTCAATAATAACAGATAGACAGATTGCTTAAAATGGTATATATATATTTTTATAACGAAATTGAAAGTAATAACTAATAATAATATAATATTATTTTTGCTTTTTTTTTGGAGTTTTAATAAAAAAATCCAAATATGTATATGGATTAAAATTAATTTTATTTTTATATATATATATATAGTATATGTGTGATGCAATGCAATTGCACATACAAATATGTGTACTTTTTTTTCGATTTTAAATTCACTCGACTGTAAATTTTATAATTTTTTTTTGTTAAATCACTCTCTCTATATGCGATTTTTTTTTGTATTAATTTTGTATGTGCATTTAAAATAATATATACGACGCGATGATCATTAATTAAATTTTTTTTTGTTTAATTCACGCAGAGGTAAAAATTATTTGTTTTTTTTTTATTAAAAAATAAAAATAAATTAACAATTTTCTGTGTGTGTATGTGCATAATTTTATATAGTATTGTGTATAATTTGTTTTATTTTTCATTCATTTTTTTTGGTTAACTTCGCTTTTGTTTTTGTGAAAATGTTAAATGTTTACATAAAAAAAAAAAAAAAAAAAAAAAATTCAGAAACCAAATATATGTTTTTGGAGTTATAGAAATTTATATTGTATTAATTTACACACACTTTTCAATTGTTTTTAGTTTTTTTTTATTATTGTCGCTATGCACTAATTAGAAATAAATTTGTATATTTTATTTTGTTGAAGAATCTAACTAAAAAAAAATTAAAGAACAATATATTTATATATAAAAACCATGAATTATAATTTAAATATATACGTTTTTGTGAAATGTTAAAATGTCAATGCCCAAAATGAATCGCAAATAGATTTTCTTTTTAAGAAACATAATGAATTTTATAAATATGGGAAAATTATACTTGTTGTTACAATATGAACTGAGACTTTTAAACCTCAACAAAAATTTTTTTAATTAATATTTTAATAATGAAAATTGAAAACTGATTTAATGGGAATTTTAATTAGTAGTGTTAAAAATAGATAAATAGGCCATACTTTATGAACTGTAGAAATCCTATGTGACGTCTGTTATAAATATCTCAAAGAATTTTTCATAATTAACAGAAATTTATGAATTCAAACGGTAGATTTTATCTATTTTATTCTCTTATTTATTGCAATTGTAAACGATATATGGTCATTGGGGTATTATTTGATAAAAAAATTATAATATTTTCGATTGATTGATTTTTTTTTCCAATTATTTGTATATATTAAAAAAACTTTCATCATTTTTTTTTTGTCAAATTATGATAAGCATTTTTATGGCATTTATTTTTAATTTAATTTAGAATTCTATTCAAATACTATTTATATTATTAATATATTATTATATTATATCGCATTTAACACAAAAAATTTAAATTTTTTCTGTGTAAAAACAAAAAGAAAGTATTTAAAATTGAAATATTAAAAAAGTTTTATTGAATTTTGTTATTTTAAATATTAACTAAATAAATAAATAAATAAATAATATCATAATATAAATACAAAATATTACCATTTAATCCAACGAAAAAACCGATTTGATCTTGTAAATCAATTATAAAATAAAAAAAATGTGCGACGATATATGCATATAAACAAATAAAAAAATTAATTTAAAAATTAAAAAAAAAAATATAATTTGTATTTTGATTGATATATTAAAAATATATACATATACAGATTTACGTGATACAATTTTTATGTTAAAATGAATTGATTTTTTATTTTGTATATTTTTTTTATGGTTGTTGTTATTATTATCATCAATTCAATATATATATTATGATTTTTATTATATATATAGTTTCGGATTGAATATATTTATATATATAAAAATTTGCAATTTTAATATATGATATTCACATAATAATAAATAAATAAACTTATACAAAAATGTATAAGGTATAATTACTTTTTTTTGAATAAATTAAATATATAAATTTGGGAAATTATTTAAGCTTTCACTTAAAATATATTTATTTATATTCAATTAATTTTTTGTCTTATCGTTATGTATTTTTTTTAAAAAAAAAATATGTTTAAATAATAAAAATACCTTTATAAAGAAGAAATTTTTCTCATTATCTATTTATAATATTACTTTACCGCAGTTATTTCTTTCTATTAAAATTTAAATGATAAAAATAAATCCAATTGTTTATTAATTAAAAATATATTGCTAAAATCTATCTATAAATTTTGGTTTAATATAATATAGAATTTAATTTACTAAAAAATGTTCTTTAACTGCGGATAAATAATAATAAGTTGATATTTATTTTTATTTTTCAGTATGCTGTATTTTTAATAATTCTTCTTGTTGCACAAATAACTGTAATCGGTTTGGCAGCTGCCTACAAGGAACGAGTAAGTTTACAGATTATATAATTTTATCATTTACAAACTTATTATTAATCGATTTTCTATTTATAATGTATAGGCAAGTACAGAAACGAAAAATTTCTTAAAAGCAACAATTACATATTATTATTCACCGGCACCGGAAGATATGGATGTTGTAAATGTTATGTGGAATGTTATGATGATGCAAATGCAATGTTGTGGTGTTGACGATTATCGTGATTTTAATTCAGCGGAAAAATGGAATCAACATAAGGGAAATCGTACGATTCCGGATACATGTTGTGTATTCCATATGGAAAATGATCAATTTGTACCGCGTGATAAAGAATGTTCGTTGTATCCGTCCGAAACAAATAGTTATTATAAACAGGTAATTATAAAACGTCTTATTATCAGTACAAAAATATCACAAAATGTTAATTATAAGAAATTTACTTTATTTTACAATATATTTACATTATATTTATTTCATTTATAAATTGTTTTTTAAAATTACGATTTTTGTTTTTATTAATTTTACAGAGTTGTTATGAAAAATTAGTTGGTATTTTCCTGTACAATAGCAATATAATAATTGGCGTTGGAATTGGCATTGGATTAGTTCAGTTATTAGGAATTTTCCTAGCATTTTGTTTGTGCCGTTCAATAGATCGATATCGTGTCATAAGATTGTAAAAAAAAATCAAAATCTAAAAAACAATTGAGCAATAACAAAAAGAAAATATTACAATAAATACAAATAAATACAAATAATTAATTTTTTTAAAAATCAAACGAAAAATTAAAGAAAAAAAACACATCCACACACATATAAAAACTAAAAAAAAATCCTCTATATTTTATTTAAATTAGTTCAAATTCAAAAAAAAAAAACATCAACAAAAAATTATTGTGTATTTAAATCAAAAAAATATAATAATAATAATTAAAAAAAAAACAATTCTCGTTTATAAAAATGTTAATATAAATGTATTAAAAAAAAATTTACAACAAAATTTGCAACATTCGTAGTAAATGTACCTGGAATGCTCGAAAGCACGCATTATTATTATAAATTAAATAATTTTTAAATACAAAACACATATACAAACATTTCTATAATTACAAAATGCAATATATATTACAATATATATATTGTTTTTTTTTTTAATGATCTAAATTTGTTAATTAAAAGTATATATGCAATTGTTTTGTTTTTTATATCAATTTATTAATCCTTTAATAATTTTTAAAAATACCTATACGCGATGACCCGTCCTTATATAATCACATTATTATAATTATCTATATTTACAAAACAAAAATTATTGTAAAAATTACGATATACAAATAAATTTCTATATAATTTTTTTTTTGGTTAATCATTTTGATGGGATATTTATGGAAACTTCAAATTTGTCATATATATATATATAAAATTATTTAGTTTACATATTACGAAATTTAAAAGAATATTAATATTTATTCTGAATATATTTGTTAAACGGTTAAACTCTTTTTATACCTATATTAATTAATTTGCCATTTTATATTTTTTCTTTTACTTTATATATGTATTTATTAAATTTTTGAAAAAAAAAATTAATATATATGAATTTGAATTTGAAATTTCTCTGGTTTTCAACAGCCATTAATTTTTTACTTACTATAATGCGATAATTTCCAACGATTGTACCATCAAAATATTTTAGCTTATTAGTCAAATTTCATTTTAAATTTTATATACTTTTTAATATATAAATATATATGTTATAGAATTTAAGTTAAAAAGAAAAACCGCAAGCACAACAAAAAATACACAACAATTTTTCACATAAACACAAAAAAACCAAGAAGTAAAAAAAAAACACACAGAGAATTATTAAAAAATACACAGATCTTTTTTATTATTTTATATATTTTTAATTTTTTTTTTTTTTTGTTTTGTTTTTGTAATTGTTTCTTTATTTTCTATTATATATTTATTATAGAAATCAAATCTCATATTAAATGTATTCTATAATTATTTTATATATGTATATTATATATATTAAAAAAAAATAAAAAATATAAAACAAATTATTAAGAATAAGATTTAAATATATTTGTTATTTTTATGTTTTTTTTTTCTATAAAATAAATAAAATTAAATAAATATTATAATTTAAAAATAAAATGCAATGGGGTTTTATTTAGCTGTATTGTAAATAAATCCCTTAAAAATATAAAGGACCTAACATTGTTTTATTTATTAACAGAAAGATAAAATCAACTATTTCTGTAGACGGAACTTCTTTCCTGATTCAAATAATCTTCAAATTCAACTGTTGGTTTCTTATATTTGCTTTTTCTATTATTATTATGTTTATGAAATCGCTTTTTGATTTTCCTTTCTTGTTATTCAGTATCTGAATTTATCTGCCTATAACTATTTTAAAATCCTAAGGAATGCTTAATATGATAAATTCCTTGGTAGCGTAGAAGCACAAAAAAATAAATTACCAGATATATTATTATATATAGGTGGATTGTAGACAAACAAAAGTGGATAATAGCATCCCAGTTCGTTGTCGTTGTCGATGTGTCCAAAAATGAAAAAATAATGAATGTGTCCAAAAAAAAACAAATTATGTCACAAGAGAATATGCTATGTGTCGCTCAAATACATTATATTATACAGTTTGAACCGACAACGACAACGCGACAACGAACTGGGATGCTCTGCTGTAGGTTAAAGAAATTTCATTTCTTTGAAGACAGATTTTTGTTGTGATTGTATGTCTGTATATAATTAACTTGTTTGTGGTAGAATGTAGAATACATTAATACTGATACATTGATTTTGTCTTATTCGGAATTAGTGAATTCTAAATTTTAGCACATATCCTTCTAAATTCTATATGCTAAGTGCAATATCATTCTAAAATTTTAGTTTATATATTTTAAATAACTGTATGTATTAGGCGAACAGGATGTATTAGAGGAACAGGACCAAATTCATTTTTTTTTAAATAAAAACACGTGTATGACGAAATACGATTAATATTTCTAATCGAACTCTACTTACTTTCAACTAATCCCATATACGAGTAATTGCGATTATCTAATTTCTTAAACTTATTAAAAAAAAATGGTAGAATTATATTAAATGATTCCCATAAAACTTCAACTTTTATTTACCATTCAATCAAAACCATACTATAAAATATTTATATTTGCAATTTTAATGTTGGCGCTCTTGAATTGTCATAAAATTCAATTTTTTTTCACATTTCTTATATTTACATTCTGATTTTTATATTGTTTATTATTATTATAAATAAATAAATAAAACAACTTTAATTAAATTAAAATACTAATTATTTATTAATTAAATTTTAATTCCGTTTTCCGTGTAATAAAGTAATAAGTATAAAATTTAAAAGTATATTTTAATAACTAAATCAATAATACAAACGACAAAATACAAAAATGTTCAATCAATTAAGGAATATTCAAAACATATCACAATTGAAAAATAATTCCTCAATTTCATATTTATATCAAAAATATTATAAACACACAAGTGGGAAAAATCAATTACCAAATTTAGAACCATCAGAGAAAATAAATACCAATAAAAATAGATCTTCACTTTATAACAATAAACAATCAACAAACACCTCAACTACAACAACCACAACAACAACAACAACACCTGCACCGGCAATCGGAAGAAAATATGAAATATTTAAAGATAATTCAGTGGTTATTTTGGATGTTGAAGAGGAACGATTAAAATTCAATGAACAATTTTTGGATGTTGATGGCGGTGGTGTTAAACAAAAAATGGGACAATACGATGAGGAATCAAAATTATCTGAAATCTATGATGGATTAAATCTTGAAAGTAATTTTTTTTTTCTTTTATATTTATAAGTCAATACAGTAATTAATCGTATAATAAATATTTATATGGTATATGGACAGGAGGTATTAATGGTGTATTTGAAATTGAAGATCTCATTGATGTATTAAAACGAAATAATACAGATGATATATTTGTATGTAGTATACCAAAAGAAATGAAATATGTTGATTATATGTGTATTGTAAGTGGTCGTAGTTATCGTCATATGTTGGGCATTGCTAACTTTGTACGTAAAATGTATAAAATAAAATGTAATAAAACGGATATTTTACCAAAAATTGAAGGTGAAAAAAGTAATGAATGGATGGCGTTAGATTTAGGTATGTCTATTTAATTCATTAATATTCATTAATTTTTTCTAATAATATAATCATTTATGTTCAGGTAATATAGCATTACATATTTTTACACCGGCAACCCGAGAAAAATATGATTTAGAAACTTTATGGACCGTTGGCCCAAAATATGATGATGAAACAAATAAACAAATTGATCCATTAATTGATTTATATGAACGTCATTCAGTTTATTTAAAAGATTTAACGCCAAAAGTTACTAATAATAGCAATAATAGTAGCTGATTTATAATGTATTTGAGTAATATATACACAGATAATAAATAAGTGATGTTTTTTGTTATTTTTTTAGATGAAATCTAATATTACTTTTATTTTATTATTATATCAATTGAAAATACAATATGCCAATACCGTAAACAATGGAAACCATAATAGATAACGTGCAACCTAACCGAAAATCGCAAAACGATTTTATATTCATTCATATAAGAAATTTATTACATTTCTTTACAAATTATAAAGGAAAATCAAGATAATATTTTAATTATGGTCTCTACCAATAACTAAACCGGGCTGAATAAATTCCCTATCGAAACTACTGTTCAAATCCGGTTAATTTTCCTTTTTCAATAACTTCTAATGCATATTTATTTTGTTTAATTTTATACTATTACGAATTCATGATAAATTAACGCATTAATTAAACATAATCCAGATCAATGATTTAAATTAAAATAACCCAATTCACTTTCTTACTTTGTTACCGGTATAATTAATTCTACTAATTCCAAATTTATTGAAAAACCGAACAAAAAATAATCAATAGGATATGTTAAACAATTAGAATACATTTCAAAATGTATCATAATTAATTAATATTCATTTACAACAATGATTATGTTTATTTCTTAATCTATTTCCAATTAATATATAATATGAAAAAAAAAACTGGTAGTCGCAGAGTCACACAACAATAAACATTTATAAATAAACAATTTTTTATTTAACAATAATAAAATTCATAAATATAAGAATATTATACATATCAAGAATATGTATATATACTGTGATATAATATATTAAAAATATAAACAGTACACTAGCACGGTTTTGTTTATCAGCAAGCAAAATGTATATATATATATATATATATATATAGCGACATGTATTCATAACAAAAAACATTTATTATCGTATTATAAAAGTATTGCATATTTCCATCCAATATGCTTTATTCGTTGTATTATTCTTGCTAGAGTATAGCTTTCGATTACAATAGAATTCCGAGGTTTTACGTGGCGCTAAACCGATTTTGTCGTAGTAATGAACTATCTTTTAATCCTTTGGACCGATGCAAACACCAACCGATCCACAATAAGAAAAGTTAACCTTGTATCAAATGGAATGGAAAGTAATTATTAGATATATATTCGATTCGAACAAAATTAGGGAAATACCCTTCATTTAATTGCATAAAATACAATTGATTAAGGGTTAATCCATCAAATGTCTATATTGAATTTTAATAATATAATTCAGACTTTCAGGTTCAGGGTTTTGTTGTGTACAAGTTTCACAAGTATTTTGTTAAAAATTCGAAATCAAATACAAAATAGTACATGTTTGAATTTTATTAAAATAATATTTTATATACGTAAATATGCAAAAAAAAAAAGGCTAGAAAATAATTTATGATAACAAAAATCCTATGTTCGTTATATCTCTTATTAATTCTATTTACTGACCATTTGTTGTGTGATTTATTTTCTTTAATATTTAATATATTCATAAACAAATTGTTTAACAGAGCCACTATACGTAATTTTACTATATATATATATATATATAATAATTATGGTAAATAAATAAATGGTTTAAAATTTTGTATATATATACTCGTACATATACTTAACAAATATTATTAAATAAAAATCATTCATTTATTAAAATTAAAATTATATATATTTTCTATGAATATATAATCGAAATAGAAATAGAATATATAATTTTAAAAAAAAACACTCCAGTGATTTAAATTCCATAAATTTATTAATTGTGCGTTAAAAGTTAAAAAAAAAATCAAAAACTATGGCATTATTTTCACGTTTTCGATTATTTACATTTGATGTGACCGATACATTATTACAATTTCGATCAAGTCCTGGTAAACAATATGGTGAATTAGGAGCAATGTTTGGTGTCCTATGTAATAACAATGAATTGGCAGCTAATTTTAAATTAAATTGGTAATGTATATTTAAAAATTCTTTTTATTGTTTTTAATGTGTGTGTGTGTGTACTTCAAATGCTTTCATATAGAATATACTTTCATTTATACAATTGTAGTATTTTTAAATGAATATTACTGAATTTAATGAAGCAGTAAAAATATAATAAAATTAAATAATTAATAATTTAATACACCTTTAGTTGTTTTAATAACTAATTCTTTAGAGGTCTTATGTGATTCATGACGTACAATTTCAAATATTCGTATTTTTGTTTGTTTTCTGTTTGTCTCGGATTCTTTATTCAAATTTTTTTTTTATTATTTTTTGTGTTATCACAAAAAACATGATTATATTAAAAAAAAAAATAAATGGAAACAACAACAAAAGTAATGTTTAAACAAAAATAATACATATTTTGATATCAGAAAATCATTTGACCTTTTTTTTTCCTTTTTGTGTGATTACGAAATTCGGTATTTAAAAGAAAGTTCTCATATGATTAAATTTTTCTCTGTAAATATTACTTTGAAAATGCATTTTGTTTTTACTAAAAGTATTGATGACAGAATTGTTTATTTTCTACTTGAATGGTAAAATGGAATAGTAGTGTTCATGTAACGTATACCTACCTGCCTGATGCCTGATTCGATTTACCTTTCACTTATTGCATCTCTTTTATAGTTTTTCATCATTCATTTTGAATATTATATATCAAAACACTAAAATTTTTGAAATAATTATAACGTTTTTCTAATTAATTTTTTTGAATGCAAATATAGGCAAAAATATAATACAGAACATCCAAATTTTGGATTAAAAACAAAAATCGGTTGGGAAAATTGGTGGCATAAATTAATAACAGCCACATTTCGTGATAGTGGTGTAAAAATAACCGATGATAAATTATTTAAATTATCGAGACATTTAATGGATGTCTTTAAAACGAGTACATGCTGGCAGCCATGCTTTGGAGCCACTGAACTATTAAGTTATTTAAAAATGCAACAACAAAATGGTATTTATTTTTATTTTTTTATGATAAAACATACATTAATTAAAATTCTAGTAATGATTGAATTGGTAATTAACAATTATTTATTTTTTTTTGTAGATCACCCAGAATTTAAAATTGGTGTTATTTCAAATTTTGATCATCGTTTAGATCAACTATTAACAAATATGAAAATAAATCATTATTTTGATTTTGTTATTAATTCGTATGATGCTGGTTGTGAAAAACCACATAAAGATATTTTTCAAAAGGCAATCACAACATCAGGTATATCGAATTTAAAAACATCTGAATGTTTACATATTGGTGATACACCGAGTGTCGATTATATTGGAGCCCGAGATGCTGGTTGGCATTCAATATTGATCCATTCAAAGGGTGCCGAATATTTACATAAAAAATACGGTAATAAAATTGATAAAAATCATGTTTTTAGTAGTTTATTTGATTTTCATAAAAAAGCGTTAAACGATGAATTAAAATGGTAAATTAATAATAAATAAATAATCAGCAAAATTAGTTTTGAATTGTTTTTTATTGTAGTACATGGAAAAGAGGAATTCCACTAGTTTCTTCGTTTGTAAGATGTTCGATTTTATTGCATTACTTACTAAAACGCATTACTAAACCTCTTTTAATGATCGATTATTTAAATTAAAATCATTTTTATTTTGAATTTTTCTTAAAATGTATATTTCACACCCATGATATATTAATTAAGATTTTATATGAAATTAACGATGTATTTATAAGAGAAAAAAAATCATGTGTTTATCAGAATATTATGAATACTTATGATATTTTATGTAAAATGTGAAAATTAACATATACAAAATATTAACAAATCTATAAATTATTAAAATTGAATATGAAAAAAAAAAAAACTTACAATTAATTTCGATTGATTTGGATTTCAACAAACCAAAAAAAAAAAAATGAAAGATTCAATTAATTTTATTCCAATACATTTAAATCAATCTTAATTTTAAATAATTATATATAGTTATATATTTTTTTATTACACAAAGTCAGTATGCGATGTCCACTTACTCTGATGTGATGATCATATTAAACCTATTGCATATAGAATAAAACATAATAAAAAATAATTTAGATAATTATACAATTAAAATATAGTTTAGATAAAAATCAAATGAGATAGTTTAACAATTATAATATAGGGAAAATAGAAAACAAAAATTTGGTGATTAATCAATCAATCAATCAATCTAATTATGTGATAAAATGTTACCTTATTATTATTTTTTTTTTAATTTTGTGATTATTTTATATTCATCAGACCTATTGCTAAATTTTATTCACTGATATTAACGCAAATTTGCAAAGTGGTTTAAATAGAAGTCCTGAAATATTCAGACATTTAAGATTTACATTAGTACATATACCTCACTCCCGCATCAGATTACATAACACGAATTCAATTTGGAATTCCGTTTGGGACGAGCACAGTTTTTCAATATACATCAATAATATTAATGAAAACAAAACAAAAAAAAAAAAACTAAAAACATACCCGAACCCAAATATTATTTCTCAGCATAGCTGCACGTATTATGAGCATTTTTGTGCGTCGTTGATTGTCCAACCCAACGCTGATGGCCTTATCAAATGTACTACTACGTTGATCAGCATCTTTGGCATACAATATTTTATTGTGTGAATCGATACGTGCCTGTATTTGTCCATCCAATATCAATTGCATTAATTCATTTTCCAATGCCGGTAATGTACGACTGAATGCAACTGCCATTTTATTCATGTCCGCCGATAAATATGGACTAAAATATTGGATTAATGCTCGATTACGAATTTGTGTATACAATGAATTTACGTGCGGTGCAATATACATATCCAGCAATAAATTATCTCGAATTTCATCTAATAATTTTAAACATGATGCATACTTTGACTCGTAAAATTTAAATATTATATCACGTAATTGCGGTTCCAATTCCAAAAATAATTTAAATGAACTGCTCGAAATAATGTTACGTTGTAATTCGGTACGATCGAATGTGGCCAATGCACAAAGTCCACCGTACATTGCAACATTATTCAACGATATCATTTCGGGGAAATCGCAATAATCAAAATTGGCCAATAGGAAATTTTTAGCCGCCGATTTATAATTGTGTTGGGCTAATTCAGCCAAACCGGCAGCACATTTCAAACGTGTAACTATTAGCGTATTGCCATCCTTTGATTGAACATCATTAAAATCTTGTGTACTTTCGGCTTTCGACACATAACTTAGGACATGCGACCAATTTTGTAAATAAATTGATACTTGAATCACATTCAAGCACATATTAACAACATGTTTACCATTTGTACAATAATCACGTGCCCTTGAATAACACTTTAATGCATTCGATAGATCGCCACAATTTAGATAATGATCACCCAATTCATCATGACCGCGACGTATACTTTCTTTAATCGAATTTGCTTTGTATATTTTCAAATCCGTATCTAATTTTTCCAATTTTAATGCCGCTTTTTTCGTTTTTGTATCAACCCAATTTGGATCGTACGCCGGTACATCTTGAACCGTTGATAATACCGCTACGTCTGGTATTTGTGAACTATTTGTCGCTTCGGCATACTGTTTATACAAGCTTACATAATATTGAACATTGTACGTTGTCAATATGTAATGTATGGCAATTTTTAATGCTTCAATTCGCAACGTTGGACAACGGTTGGCTATAAATAATAAACGAGATACTTTGGCCAATCCAGTGAATGGACTGATGAACGTTTCCAAATCAAATGTAGGATTTTCAACAATGTAATCGTCTTGATCGCTATCTGAATCCTCAAGTGGATCTACTTGCATCGGTTCAATACTATTGTGATTATGATTATTCTTAAAAGAATTAAGCAAAATAAAAAAAAAAAAAAAGAAAAGAAAACCTCTTGTCATAACCTCATAAAATAAAAATCAACAACGATCACAACAAACTAGAAAATAAACATCTTTCTTTAATCTATTATTTTGTTACCTGTCCATAACCAAATCGATACTGTGATTGGGGCATTGCGGTAATTAATTGTCTACCAAATTTTAAATTATTAATCATTAAACACTTTTTACTATTGAATTAATTTTTTACGATTATTTTTTCTATTTCTTCACAATAACAAAGCACACCCCATACAAAATAAAATAACCAAAATGCATTCATCAATCATCAATTTCAATTAAAACCTTCGTTCATTTTTGGTTTTCGATTACTTTTTTATCGTTTTTCTTTCCATTTCTCCCCATATATATATATATACGTCTTTAAACGTAATATTTTTAATGTTTTCTCGCTTTAACTGCATCATTTAATATTAAATTAATAATGTATTTCGCGCATTCTCTCCAATTAAAAAATGTTGATTTGCTAGCTGGTGTTACCTGATTGAAATATGGCACTGCAAATAAAATAAAATCAATGGATTATTATAATGATTTTCTTATTTAAATTATTTTTTATACATAAATATGCCTAAAAATTTAATGAAACAATGCGAAATGATTCAATTTCGTTTCATTTTTATTCTCTATTAATCAAAAATTAATTAAATTATTCATTTCTATTACATGTATGTTAATTTTTACTTAGGTGGCAACACCGTGAACGGCTGTCAATAATAAAATTTTAGTACTAAAATGATGACGCAATTCTTTTTGTGATTTGTTTTTTATTTCTTTTCTGCTGCATAGCGCATATTATTTTCCTTCGTTGCTGCATCGAAATCGTTTAATTTTATATTTTATTAATTGATTAGCTATTTAATCCAGTTTATCCAAGTGAAAATTATTTAATTCATCATAAAAGTTATATTTCATTAAATTAATTATCCATTAATTAGCAAGAAGCATCAATTAAAATGGGAAAAGGATTTAATAATTATATGTGCAAGAAATTTTTCCATCCAGCATCAAGAGATAATTTAAAAAGAGTAAGTTTCATTTTTCCATACAAATTAATAGCATAAAAAGCCTATTCATTTGAGAAAATTAACAAACTAATAACCAAAATGTGTTTATATATACAGGTATGGATGGCCGAACAACAATCAGATGCTTATAAGAAAAAACAAGAAGAATTACGTGCCCAATATGAAAAGGAACAGGATTTACACGATAATAAGGCAATGCTGAGTAAAGATAGTAAAGATAAATTAAGTATAAATTTTATGTATGAACCGCCACCGGGTGTACGTAAAGAACGTGAAAAAGATGATAATGAACCAGAATATAAATTTGAATGGCAACGAAAATATAATGCACCACGTGAAAGTTATTGTAAAGGTGACACGGAAATACGTGATCAACCGTTTGGAATTCAAGTACGTAATGTACGTTGTATAAAATGTCACAAATGGGGACACATAAATACCGATAAAGAATGTACAATGTATAGTATATCAATGAGTGAAGCCCGAAAATTACATTCAGAAGCCGAAGCCAATGAGATTATGTCAACGTCCATTTTAGAAGAACAAATGAAAGAGGATGGTTTGGCTATGCGTAAGGGTGCCATGAGCTTACAGAGTTTTCAATCGGGTCGCTTACATCAATTGATTGAAACCGATGACAATACAAATAATACATCAAACAATCAGGCATCTTCAGTAGTACAACCAGAAGTGGAGTTTCTAAAGTCATTAACGGTTAAACAAAAACGTAAACTATTAAAGAAATTGGAAAAAATCGAAAAAATAAAAAGGAAAGCTGAAAAATCATTAAAAAAGAAAAAAAGTCATCGTCGTTCAAAATCTTCAAGTTCATCGTCGTCGTCAGCGTCTTCAGCTAGCGATAGTGAACCAGCGAATGTAAACAGGAATCATAAGAATTCAAATGGAATAAGTGCACACAAGACAAAATATATTGAAGATGATTCCAAAGATTATATTAAAGATAGACGTAAAAATCGTCATCCACAAAGATATCGGTCTAGATCACGATCACGTTCACATTCACCACCACGCAGACACCACCACCGATATGATAACTATGATGATAGACGACGTGGACATGCCTAGGCTTAGCTAATTCTATTTAATAAAAAAATTGAAATATGTTATTTTATATTATAATTTATAAATATTAAAAGTAATATACTTACTTAATATAATATATCAAAGTTGTTTTTTTAATTCAATTATTTCCAAAATCCAAATGGAATTTGCCTTGCACATATTTTAAGAACCAGAAAAAGTATGTTTAGCATTATCCAATTCTAAACCTTTGGGAAATTTTTTTATTTTTAAAAAAAATATGTCCAATGAACGCAGCGCATAGTTTTCCGAAATATCAATGCGTATTCGAAATTTCGTAAACTTAGCCGAAACCGTTGACGCTTTCTTGTGAAATCAATTTTTTTTTTATGTCAAGGTCAGAGAGGTGTCAAATGAGATTTTTTTTTCTTGACGGTTATTTTTTTCCTAGTGTTTTAGAAATTTTCTTCTGTTTTTTTTATTGTTCCAAAACCAAAGGAATATCGAAAGTAAAAATATAATTTTTCACAAGATTTTAATTATTTCTTAAAATAATCTTATCATAGTGATAAAGTAATTTAGTTTTATCTGTTGTTTTAAATTTATTTAAAATTGATTAACTGTATAAAATTGTGAAATTTTAACATTTTCCATGTTGTGTTGTTGTTTGTTATTGTTTCTTTTGTAATAGCATTTCTGTTCTGTAGCATTATTCTTATACCCCCTTTTACTTGGGAATAAAACAATAAAACAAATTAAATAATAGAATTATTTGATTTGGAAAATTTATATTTTTATCTTATAAGAAAATCAATTGAAGGTGAATTAAAAAAAGTGATTAATTTGCCATCATAAACAAATCGAATGTGACGCTGCTGGCTGACGCACCCACGGCCCACCAACAAAAACATCATCAACAAAACAACAAAACTTACTACTACTAAAATTTCTCTACAAATAATAAATTCCATCATAAATCATATCGTAGTGCATTTTATGTGTTAACATTTATTTTAATTAATTACTAATTGTTTGTTTTTTTTTAACAAATCAATCAATTCACGGACAATAAATTTAATATTTGCATTTTTGTTTATTTGGTTTAATACAAAAAAAATTTCAAAATTGAGAAACGAAAATTAGAAATGGCTTGTAATGTACAAGACTCGCCAGAGATGAAAAAACCATGTAAGGGTATATTGAAAACATCTTCGAGTTTGGACAAACCATCAATGTCAGTTTCTGCTGGGTAATAAAATTAACAATTTATTTAATTATAACTTGTATTGTTTACAAATGTTTTTTTTTTATTGTTTACATGCATTTTTGTAGCTATAGAAAAAGCGCTAAATTTGATGAATTAAATGTTTTACAAACGTATCATCCGCCCGATAAAGATTATGGACATATGATAATAGATGAACCAAAAACACCATATAATTACGCTGAATTGGATGAAGGCACAGATCAATTAGATGCTGATCTATTAGCGGAAAAGTATGCATTTTATTTGTTTTATTTATATAATTATTTTTTGGTTATAATTAACTATAATTAAAAATGTTTTAGATTGAAAATGGTTACATCAAGAACATCACCAGATACAAGTGATAATGAAGACGATTTAGAATCAGATGATCAAAAAAGTAAGTTGATGGGTTTTATTGCTGCTTGATCGCTTTAAAAAATGAATCGCATTAATTATCATCGTTTAATTCTGTTTTTTTTGATAATTTAGTGAAAAGAATAGAATTTGAAAAACGTCGTAAATTGCATTATAATGAATTTGAGGCTGTCCGTTTAGCACGTAAATTAATGGAAGAAGATGATGAGGATGACGATGATGCGGATGTAGACGCAGCTGATAAATGTAATGTTGACGCCGAAAATTGTGATGAAGATGGGGCATATTATGACAGTAATTTTGAAAAAGGTCAAGAAATGGAGGTTGTTGTTGTTGCCGGGAGTGATAATAAAAATTCAGATGAAAAGTCCAATAATAATAACAATGATATTAATGATAATAAAAATGATAATATTAGCAGTACCAGCAATAATAGTAATAGTAGCATGAATACTAAAACGGATATGAGTCTTCCGAAGCCAAGTGATGTTTGATTTTAATGTAATAATAATATATATGATAAAAAATAATAAATACTATATAATATAAATGAAAAAAAAATAAAAATAATATTTATTCTATTGCCATGTACCGAAGACGCTGTCGTTTCAATCATATAAATAATGCATTACACAAAGACGTATATTTTTTTGTTTATTTTTTCCTCAATTTATTGTTATAAAATGCTTCGTAATATGTATTTAATATATAGTTTTATTTTAATATATGTTAATGAATTTCTTAATATATTATTATAAAATGTAGCAATAATAATATGAATGTTAGAATATTTAATTAAAAACAAAGTTTCGGTAGTTGTGTTTATAATAAATAATATAATAATTTGAACTATATTTTTGTTTTTTTTTTAGCAGTCAGTTTTTTGTGTAATTATATTTTTTATGCTATTAAAAACAATATCAAAAAATATAGATAATAAATAAAAGCAGCGTCTTTGTATATATATTGATATAAAACAAAAAATAATATATATATATATAGTTATATTGAAATGTTGTCTTTATTTTTTGTATTATTATTAGGAACCTTTAATTTGTTGAATTTGGAAACACAATTTTAATTATAGGAATTTATCAACAATAACAAAAACTTTCAGTCTTGTCTGGATTACAATTAGAATACCTTCACCATAGGGAGATATTTTCTTTTAACAGCTCTCGTACTTTGGGGTTACTTTTCCGATCCAATGCATTGTTAAAACGTTGTGGAATTCTTTTACTGATCAAATTGAAATTTAAATAACTCATTTACATTTAATATATTGTAAAGTTACATATAATCTAAGTAGTAATTAAAAAAATTAATGTTTTTAATAAATAAATTTCGATTTAATGGTTCAAAATTTGACAAAACAAATTTTTAAAAATCTATCGATCGCTATACACAAATATGGAATTATATGCAATCCATTGGTTCATATTTCTCATTTGTAGCTTATTGTTTTGGTGTTTTACATTACGAATTCATAGTCAAATTATTCAAAAGAATCAAACGATTAATGTACACAAAATTTCAAATGATTCTAATGATGATAATTTGGACGTTATTGGTAAGAATATGATTCCATTCTTTTTCAATTATATTTTTAATAAACAATAATACATTATTTTAATTTATTTTTTATTGAAAATGTGTGTACCATATAATATTCGCAGTTTCACCATCATTTCACAAGATGATATACCAAGGTTTAACTACTGTTCCATTAAAATTTATCTTTGGAATGTGTACATATTTTGGAATCTTTACAATATATCATTTTATGTATGTATTTTTTGTAGAATTTTTAATTAAATATTAACGTTGCTTTTGCTTTGAAGCAACATATCTTACAATGATATTTAAGTTTTCAGGCCATTATTCCATATATTTTCGCATACAAAATCCATCTTAACATTTTATTTTTCATCTCTATAAATAGAAAAAACCTATTAAAGAAATTAACATCACCTTCGTCAGTAATTATGAATTGTACAACAACTGCCCAATTAACAAAACGAATACAAAATTTGGAAAATGATCATAAACATCTGGTTGTTGAAATACAAAATGTATTTGAAGTGTATCAGATTCAATTAAAATCAATGGAAATTTATCAAATAAAAAATTTCAATTATCTTTTAAAAATACATAATAAATTAAAAAAACAAAATACATATTTAAAATGGAAATTAATGTTATTTTTAAGCAATTTAAATGAAAACAACAGTAGTGAACAATCAACGACCATAAAAATAAATGATACTAATAATAATGCTGATAATATTATGATTTATGATCAAGAACAATCAAAATATTCACAACCGCGAAAAACAAATTCAAATCCTGATCATTTATTAATGTTAACTTCAAGAGATTTAAAAAATAAATATTTTGTTACTTTAGGAACGGCAGCATCACCGCCACCACAAAATATGCTAAAATTAAGTGATAATGATGATCAAACAACAACCACACTTATCAATCAAATCGGTTTTGAAAACAATGATTTAGAAATAACTGCAAAGAATCAGTTCCCCGAAGAAGAATTGCGAATTTGATTTAGAAATTATTCACTTACAAATACAAAAAATTAATTTTATAAATACATTCCGTTCAAATTTACGAATTAAAACACTTTCCATATATATTTAACAATTGAAACCGCCACAACGATGTTCGGGAATGATATGCAGTATATAATTTAATTAATTTAAAATTAAAAAATATTAATATATATTAACTATATGTAACACAAAAAGAAATAACTTTAAAATAAAATATTTACAAAAATAATTAAATATATTTTACAATTTAATAATTTCAAAATTATAAAGAACAATAACTAACACTGCATTATCGATAAAACTAAACTACAATTCATCAAATAAATATCCCCAAATTAACGGATTTCATTAACGAAATGAACCGCCCCCCGATTTACACTACACCACAAACACCAAAAAAACACCGCACAAAATCCGTGTAAAAAACAATTTTTTTTAATTGGAATTTGGATATTAATTTATTTTATATAAAAAAAAAAGTCAAACAAAACAAAATCAAATAAAAAAAAAATTCAAAATTAGAAAAGGAGTAAAAATATTTATAAATTTCTTATTTATAAAAAAAATGTGTTGTATTGAATTTTTTTTAAAATGTATCCTTTATTAACTCAATTAAGTCCTTTATTAAAACGTCATCAAATTGAAATATTTGATTCAATATTTAAATTACATTCACGGTTAACGGTAATAATATTATTGGCATTTTGTTTAATCCTATCGGCAAAAGAATATTTTGGTGCACCAATTGATTGTATAGTGGATAGTAAAGAAACACATAAAAAAACATTTATTGATAATTATTGTTGGATAAATGGAACATATACGTTAAAAAATCAACCAGGTAATTTTAAGATATATTTTTTATTTTATATGGTATATATTTTACCGGTATTAAAATGCTTCTTGATAATGTCACATTAATGCGAAACATGCATCCATTTTGTATTTTACTGTTTGTTTGTTTTTTTTTTCGGTGCATCTCACGCATAGGTCATTTAGGAGCACATTATCCATATTTTGGTGTTGGTGAAGATAATGGTAACGATATATTAACACAAAAATATTATCAATGGATAGTCATTATATTATTGGTACAATCTGCCTTGTTTTATTTTCCATCCTATTTATGGAAGATTTGGGAACGTGGTCGTTTGGTTGCACTTTGTGGTGAATTTGGTAAGAGTCAAGTGAAATAATCTTAATTGTTGATTAAATAATGCTAAACCACTATAAAAATGTTTTTATAGCTTCACCGGTGTTGCATGAGGATTGGAATACTCATAAAGCTCGGATTGTGGAATATTTTAAAAATAATAACAATTTTTCACATAATATATATGCTTTTCGATTTTTCTTTTGTGAGATGCTGAATTTTGCGGCAATTGTGAGTGTTTAAATTTTTATTCTTTTTATTTACATAAACATACAAATGTGGTAAAAATAATTCCACTAATATGCTATAATTTAATAGATTCCTAAATATTATAACACAAATTTTATCTGTTTATTTTAATGATTTACAATAATATGCATGCGAATGATAAATATTTATAAAAAATAGGGTATAATTTATGTTGTGGCTAAGGATGAAATCAAAATGATCCTTGTTAAATAAACATAAATACTTGAATTTTAAATAGTACGATTATTACTGCCATATAATGAATTTTACGGAACTTTTACTAAAACTAATTAACTGCGTAACTGTATATATTATAGTTCAATTAAGATTTTGATTTTGTATTGAATTTGTACTTTATATTGTACTTTAACTATTTCTATACTTTTAACTAAACCTTCACAATGAAACAATTCATTGAATATAAAACAATTCAAAATTATAGAATTAATTAACTTGTATTTAACAATTAAATCGTAATAATTAAGTTGTAGTTAATATAATAATTTGTGAGATTGTTTTTTTTTTGTTATTGTGTTATGTTTCCGTTATTTTTGGTTTCACTATAGTATAAATAGATTGTATCACCACAATAGTTTTAGTAGAGTAACAATATGAACAGATTCCAAATGTTAAAGTCCAAATGTTTTATAAAATCGTGTTGAATTCTGATTGGAAATTCTAATATAATAATTGAGGTAGTTCATGGGAAAATCTATACATTTAACATTTTATTATTATGCAATACAATGTATACATTCCGAATTCTATATTCAATTTAAATAACATGTGTTTTTGTCCAAAATCATTTATAATTACTCGCTTATATAATTTATATACCATTTCTCTTCTTTTAGATAATAAATATAATTATAATACATGTGGTTATACCAAATTTTTGGTATGAATATAATACAGCAATACGAGCATTATTCACAAACGATTGGAATTTATGGGAAGAAAAGGCGGCTCGAGTATTTCCAAAAGTAACAAAATGTCGTTACTATGAATATGGACCATCCGGTTCAATACAACGTAAAGATTCTCTATGTTTACAATCGTCGAACATTATAAATGATAAAATATTTGCATTTTTATGGATTTGGTTAATACTGTTGGCATTAATTAGTGGTTTACATTTAATTTATCGTTTTTTAACGATCCTATGTAAATGTATACGTATAAGAGTACTTCATATGTTAGCCCATCCATTTTCACCGTCCCATCGACAAATAAAACGTGCGACAAATAATTTAAATGTAGGCGATTGGTTTGTTATGTGTCAATTAGGTCGTAATTTAAATCCATATGCTTTTCGTGATATCATTACCGAACTATCAGTATCACACAAAAATGATGTTTAAATCGTAATCGTTTCGGTTGTCTAAATTCTGTGTGTCTTCAGTATATAGTAACAAAACTTGAATTTTCTTTTATTTTTTTATTTATTTATTATTATTTGAAATATGTTTAATGAAATTTATAAAAAAAAAATCGGTACTGTTTTTATTTTGATATGCACGAGCATGATTTTAATAGTGAGAAAAATTAATCGTCCCTTCTTTTTTATGTGTACAACAAAATTGAAAATAGAAATTACTATAAAATATAGGAGAGAGAAAGGGTTAAGGATTTTTCAAATTGTTATTGGAATAATTTAGCCTATAGATTTTGGACAAACTAATTTAAATAATATTCTTTAATTAAATAATTTAAATTCTTTTATTAAATAATTTTCGTATTTAAATATCTATTTTGAATAATAAAAATATACTGAAATGTATTCATAAAGAAATACATTCGTAATTATAATTCGTGTGCTTTCATATATGATAAATTAAACTCCATTATGGTGGTTGTTGAATGGATAGCTGGACTAATGGATGATGTGGTCTATTTTATTATTTTATTATTATAAAATTAAAAATTATTAATATTATTAGTTTTTTTTTTTATAATTCTTAATAGTTATAAGTTTTTTTTTGTTTGTTTGTTTGTTATTTTACAAATTCAAAAAAGATGGTTTACTTTTGGATTAATTAAATTAAGTATTTTGATATAAATGTTATTATAAATTTGAATTTTTTTTTTTTGAATAATGAACTCAATTTCGAATAAAATTAATATTATATATGTTTATAAATAATTTATAGTTGATTTGCTTTAAATCATAATTTTACATAAATCATAAACATTAAAAGATTGATATAGTTAAGGAAAAAATATTATTAAGTCAACTGCACTCAACTTAGGAGGGTATTATAGAATATTATTCTTTAAGTTTTATATATCATTACACATACCAAAGTTATTATTCTCAAAATTAAACCTTATTTTATATACATTTTCTTTAAATTTAAAATTTAAAGAAATTCTACCACAATATAAAATTAATTAATACAAATTATATAAAGAATAAGATGACCGCAAATTAAGCTTTTCTTTTATAGTTTTATATATGCACATCTTTTTATTATATAAAAAATAAAACTATTGTGATCTTCTTTTATGTGTATTAATAATAATAAATGGTAAACCATTTACCCATAATATATATATATATATATATATATATATATATATATATATATATATATTGTATATCTATCTATATATATTACAAAATATATTCATTCAATATTATAGGTACATATTTATTATATACATAAAATTAATGGTTAGTTTACAGATCCCAATCATTTAATTAATCATCTGATTTTAAATTGGATTATCTTGTAAGCATATATAATAATATATGGATTTTATTATATGTATATGCATATTATATATATAAAAAATGGTTATATCGACGATGGGTTTCCTTTCAGTTTAAACAATATGTGTTGTGTGTTTGATATTTTACAGCGTTCTTGTAATATACAATAGAATATTTTGATTTATTCGAAGTTTTCCATCGTTGAATTTATGTTTCTGTTATGATTCCTATATGGGTATTCCACAGTAATTCTAATGCATTACTAACAGATTTATGATTTATCAGACACAGAGACAAAGATTACGGTATGACAAAGCAGAACATCCAGTTTTAATTTAAAGTTTATTTAATATTATTTAATATATTTAATATATATATATATATATATATATACGGTGAATGAATACCTTTATGTTCTTTTACTTTGTATAACATTGAATCCTTTTCATATATTATATGATTATATGTGAATAAGGCTCACTCATCAATATATGTATTTTGTATAGTATTACATATATTATATATTATATATACATATTCATTGACCCGTTAAAGGTATCTTTTCTTTATTATTATCATATATCTAAAAATGTATTATTATTATGATTTGTTTATAAATGTTGGCTTTTGGTTAAAAAGGATATTTTTAATAATAATCAACTTATTATATTATAAATATTGTATCGAACTAAAGGGTACGTAATTATTATCATTGTGTATTAGACAAATTGAAGAACAAATTGGTTAGTAAACTATAATTCTACGTAATTACTTTTATATATTCACTCTTCTCCTCTTCCTTCAATAGCTAAAATACTCTATTCTCTTTAAATATTGATATTTTTCATTCATCATTAAATAATCGATTATTATATCGTAATATACCATATTTTCTAAATTTAAGACAAAATTTCTGATGTATCTGATGATAATCGATTCGTTTTTCTTTTCAAAATGTTTCTATTCAAAGTATATAATATTAAAACAAAAAATTGTATATTAAAAATCATAATCATAATAAACACAAATTCGTTGTTTTTGTTATTTTAATACCTCAATTTAAATCGATATTATATATATATATATATATAGAAATTATAATATATTGTCTTACCGCGAATATACCTCTGTGTGTTCTTCTTTATATATAACATATTTAAAATTCACTTTATTAATGAAAAAGAAAATGTAATCATTTATCATCATATATATATAATATACAACAGAAGATAAATTATGTATATGTTTTTGTTGATTGATAAAAAAAAAAACGAAAAGGAAAACGAAAACACACGCTTTTTTTTTTTTTAAATGGAATTTATAATGTAAAATAAAATAGAATATTTGTATATTTTGTGATGTACCAATACTTATTATTTTTTTATATAGGGTTTATGTGAAAATAACCATATACGATTTGTTTCTATATAGTCAATGCAAGGATTATGTTTTGATAAAATTTTAATATTTCAAGTGTTCTTAGAGGTTAAAGTGGAATGAATTAGAGGTTAAAGCGTATTGCTTCTAAATTATTCGGAAATTGTCCAACTATTGCTATGAATTGAATTAGAATTTAATACGGATAATTTAATACCGTAAAATCCGTACCGAATTTTATCAGAAGAAAGAATCAGAATCAGAAGAACATTGATATCTTGCAATGAATATTATTTAAATGGGATATAAAAGACTGTTGTGAAACAGTTAAGGTATTTCATTACTTTCCAATATCTTCTGTATATGGTTTATGAAAAAAAATAAAAAAAATTGAACTTTACAATCGAGGATTGAGTTTAGCAACGTTCGAGAACGGACGTCCCTCTTATTGTATTTCAGACTTTTCATGGTATTCGACGGTAATTGTAAGAACTACGAATCTGCACCACTGTGGGAAATTCAAATATATAGAAATTTGAGAAACATGTCATAAAATCATTATAGGACCTAAAAATTGTGTCAATATTTGGATTGGGGTATTTTTTTAACACAAATTTTATATGGAAACTTTATAATTAAAAGATTATATATATCGTAAAAAATTGTCCAATTGTCATAATAAATTTGCGTTACTCCGATCAAACCATTATATTACGTTATTCCTAAGAAAAATTTACTTTCATCCCATCTAATATTGTACAATCTATATATATTATGAATAAAGATCTCTGGTTAAAATGACAAATGTATCTATATTATATAATATATATACGTGATACGATTCTTAATATCAGAGTAAATATAAATAAATTGAAGAAAAGTTATTTTTTTCAATTGTCTAACAATATATATATATATATAGATATATATATATTTAATATAAGATAGAGATATACATTATTTAGTCTATATATATTGTATTATTTTACAAGCGTATTAAAGCTTTTGAACTTATTATATATTAACGGAAATTTTATTTCATATGTCGTTTAAATGTATTTTGTAAATCTCCGTCCTCAGAGACAAAAATATCAATTTTCTTGTACATTTTATATATTTATACAGATATTACAATTTTTATATTTAATTTAAAAATATGGTATGTATACGAATAAACAATGACCAAACGTTTTATTGTTTTATTTAAACGATTGTTTTATTGTTTTAACAGTTTTTCATTTATCTTATAAACTATTATTGAATTTGTATTTAATTTAAAACAGTTAATAGATTATTATATAAAATAGACAATTTTTTATTATCGTGTATCCAAAAGAATATTATGAATATATTTTCTAGAATCTTATCTATATATATATATACAGAAATCCTCAAAATTACAAATAATTAAATAGCAATAGGTAATGAATCTCTTAAGAATTTAATTTTAATAAACAGCAACAATTTAACAAATTTTATTAAACCATTGGTTATTTCCTGGTTCAATTTGATTAACTATACGCATTTGTTGAATTTGTTGAAAGCAAATAATTTGTTTAAATCAAATATGAAAAATCTTATCATTAACCCACACACAAAAAAAAACTATACACCATACCATACAATATATATTATAATAAACACAATCCAATTACGCACCTAAAAAATGGTATATATTATATTATATCATTATATGTATATATAGATTCATTTAAATGATATGAAAAATTATAAACATACAAATTTATCTTAAAAAAAACAGAAGAAATTCTTTCACTTACCTATCATATCATATCATCTCTCTGTATAAAAAAAATATACATGTACAAATAAATATTTTATATAATTTTTCTACTACTACAAAATGATGTATGAAGAAATATTTTTTAAAACAAAAAAAAAATATAATATAACACATCAAAAAGGAATTGTATATATATAAAAAAAAATGAATATATATAAAAAAAAAATGTAGATAAACTAAAAAAAAAAAAAAAAAACATAAAAATACACCACATGAAAGAGTGCAGTAGAATTTTTTTATGAAGAAAATTTTACAAGATGTTTTTATGATATAATGCACCATTTATAATCAATTTTGTATCCTAGTGTGATAAGAAAATTGTTTATATGTTTTGAAATTCAAAGGAACACAAATTATCTATGCCCTTAAAGAACATTTTTACATATAGATTTTTTATTAGAACTTTCGCAAAATCAATTATAAAATCTTCATACTATGGAAATTTTTCCAATAAAATCTTTTCTAAACGTAATTTACTATAACATTCGATTCGAAACAACAATCCCTTTAAAATGATTCCTGTATAAATATAAATTTAATATTATATATAACTATATATATAGGCTTAATACTACAATATATATATATATATATATTTTCTAACAAATGTATATATATATACATAACATACATATCATATCATATCCTTTAAGTCCTATGTGGTCGTTTTTCATTTTTATACCCATTAATAACAACAATCTTCATGGATATGAAAAGGATTTTAATGGATTGTTTTGTTTTCTTTTTTTTTCCTTATAACATTATATGGTTTTTATATAAAAAAAGGCCGCTATATATATATATAAGACATCAGCTGATTGCAGGCGATATAAACATATATATATGATTATTTTTTATATAAAAGAATTTCAACAAATAATTTAGTTTTGTTTGTTTTAATGCATATATATGTACGATAAGTGATATAAATAAATAAATGAAAAAGGTGCTAGAAAAATCAGTGTATTTCTGTTGAGGAGTGTTTTTTTTTATTCACTTGTTTTTGTTTTGTTGATGTTATTAAAATCGTGTTGATGAAGAGGTCCATTTTTTAGTTTAATGATGTTGATAACTTTAAGAGCAAAATTTTAATTAAAATCATTATTTTGGAAAATCTTCAGGTATACAATAATGAGAGTTACAGGTTTATATGGTAAATAATACTAATGATATATATTACCAGTATAGCTATATACAAATAATTTTGTTAATTGATCAACTGATTTTGTCATCTGCTTTAATTTTTGCAATGATACTTTCTGATTTTTTTCAAAATAATCATTTTTTATTATTATTATCAATAAAATACAGAAATACATTTATAAGAATTCTTTTTATATATATTGTTATGCGGTTGTATTGTGATGATATATATATCGAAAAACAACATCAGAATTTTACAACTTTTTATTATGAATAATGTTGATTTTAAATTAAATGTATATATTCTTTATATAGTTTATACTTTATAATCTTGATGTTGTATTGTATTTCAATAATATTTAAATTTTTTCATATTCTTTTTTTATTTTCCATATATAAAATATAACCCTGTCGAATTCATTCATATTTTATTCAAATATATTCTTTTTGCGTTATTGTTATATTATATTGCCATCAAAATATATATACCAATAAAATTACCCTATATATATATATATATATTATGGGGATTTTTTTTCAGAAAGAAAATGAAAAAAAAAAAAGAAAATTTGTTACAATTTAAAAATTTATGATAATATTATTCAAACATATATATAATAGAGATACTATATGTGACAATTTGTGATTTTAAAAACAGTATTTGCGTGAATGCATTTTATTTGTATTTTGATTTTGTGATAACTATATGCACACACAAAAGTGAATAGGATAGTATAATTACCTTGATTTGACATTTTATTTTCTTAAATTTTAAGGATTTTAAGGATTATTTAAAGAAATGTTATGCTTATTATCCTAAAACTTATAGGATCAACTTAAACTATTCTATGGTATATTAAATTTAAAAATCATACGTTCGTAAAGATCAAATTAATCCTAAGAGAAATATACAAACAGATTATAGTTATCAATATTATAATTATTATATAAAATTCAAATTATTTTATCTATTTATGTACTTGATAGATTAATCTAAAAATTATTCTATATGTTTTTATTGTTTTTATAGTCCATACAAATGCATATGTCGTCAAATTATCCTTATATGGACACATAAAAAAATAATTAATGATTACAACCACAACAAAACAAAAACACATCCCAAACTATATATATCCATCATCATCCATACTTATATTTATACAATCAACTATATTACAATTACTCCTTATGGTGCTCAGCTCTGGGAGGATAATTAATAATAATAATAATAATATATTACAATTATAATAATTAATTATATATGTATAAAGGAATGTACATTTCTGTTTGTGCGGTAATAAAAATGTATATATCCTTAAGAAGATGTGTCAAGGTGCGATTTTTATGAATGAAGTAAATGAAGTGACTTTTTACTGTATTATATTGTAGTAAAATATATTTATAACATTTTCCAATTATTTAATTTGACAAAGGAAAATGTCTGGGGGAAAAATGTCTTTATTTAATGATTTTCTATCAACAGAATATTTTATAATCAAGGAGACATTTACATAAAGAATTCTCGGAAAATTTCCTAACAAAACAAAAACTTTATTGAAAGTAACATTTTTTTATAATGCGGATTCTTAAAAGATTTTCTATCAGGAAATTTTAATTGAACACAAAATCATGTTGAAAGGAGAGAATCATTAAGGATTCATTTCTATAACCAGAATGCTTTTCCTCGAAGAAAAACGGTTAGGCATAAGCAGTTCTTTAAGGCTTTTTTTTATCACCGTAATACTTACTGAAACTTTCTAACAATAATTTGTTTAACTCTTTAGTTTGATTAAAGTGTATATGACACGGATCCAAACAAACTATATGAGTTTTATAAGAACTCAATTTTAATTTTATTACTATACGTTTTTTTGTAGAAAAGACATGCCACAGAAAAACTTTAACAGCATAACAAATTAATATCTATTTAGATTTATTCCTATATAATAATAATAATAATTATAATAATAATAATACGAGTTCGTTATTATATATATAAAGTATATTTAAGACTTAATTAATTTTGCGTGCAGAGAAGTTGGGTTGTTATCGCATCATCATCATCATAATTATTAATATAATTTTGTGAAATTTGAACATATATACAACAATAAATATTTATTTGCATAAGTAATACACCAAATAATTGGTTCTTTTATCTTGCTAAATGTTATAAATATATTATTATAATGTTATATGGATATATTTAAAATAAATTTACTCGGTTTTATACCTAAATATATATATGTTATTTGATACAATTATCGTTATCGTATATACATATATTTATGTTTTGCGGTATATATAATTATTAATATATATACATATATTATGGAATACAATTAATAATATACATAATAACATATATACATCATATTCATTCACAAATATTAAAAATTCTACATATGTTATATATAGAATTTATATATACGTCTGTCTATATGTAAAATATATATATACTTAATAGAGACAGATAAATTATGGGGTAAAATGGTAAATGTCTTTAACAGAGATTTATATCAAGTTTATTATTAAATATTATAACATATTTTTTATATTAAATTATTGTAAACTTAACCAAAATATATAACTTATATTTATATTATGATTTAAATTGATTCATTTCAATTAGAAATGTTTCAAATCTAAAGAGATTTCAAGCGGATATCGCTAATAAGAATAAAAATAAATCGTAAGTTCACCTTCGTCCTTAACATTTTTTCTACATTTATGTACTAATTATTTTAAAACTACAATTTATTAATATTTATTCAAAAATCAGATCGTATTATATACGTCAATTAAATTGAGCCTTTCTCGAGATCATGCGTTGATCAGCAACAAATAATATTTATACAGTGTTTGAATTTGATTGAATGTGATGAATGAATTTAAAGATATATAAACCCAAATTTCGAATGGAAAATATTTATTTTAATCATATACAGCATCTCAAAGTAATTAAAAAACATATGTATATTTATATATAATCATATATAAATACAAATAAAAAATAAAATAATACAAAAATATACATACGACACGATATATTATAAAAGATGAAAGTTATACATATGTATATTTATACATTCTCTATAAATTTATGTTTAATTCGTATTTTTTAATTAAATAACTAAATAAATAAAAATAATTAATTTTATTTCATCAAATTATATTATATAATTGCATATAATTATGCAAAAGAAGAAGAAATAATTAATAATTTATATTTATTCAGAATCAAACTTTTTACCTTGTCTGCATATAAATATAAAGATTTTAAGTTGTTTTTTACAAAAAAAAAATGTTTAAATTTAACTTTTGAAAATCAATTCATCTGAATATATTTACATTATTAAATATTTAACTTTTCTTATATGTTTCTGCGTTTTCTCTATAATATGTTTAAGTGTATATAATATGTTTAAGTGTATACCATATGAAAGTAAATAATTTTGGTAAGGGAAATGTTTAAATTTGTCTGATAATTTTCATAATTTAGAATTGCATCGATTAAACAAAACAAAATGTAGCTTATACCATAAAATTATGTATTTGTGTCTTCTATCATCTATTTATGTAATTAGTTATAGTTATATAGAGTATCGCATTTATATGATAATTTATTAAAAAAATACTCGGTTTGGATATACTAACATCATTCATTAATATATTTATGTTAAGGGATGATGAATTAATATATGGGGAAATTAGTTCATATATTCATATGGAAAATACAATATTATACAACATATAAAAAAAAAATGTGTAATAAAATGATAATACCCCCTAATTCATTGTGTATATATGAAATGTACTTATACATATAATGTTATCTATATATATTTACATTTAAATATACGGGGGAATGAGAAAGTTATTCAAATTGAAATTGAATGACAAAAATTCATCTGATATATACATCATGTAATGATGTACATATATAGATATATATAAAAAAATATATATATATTCAAATTAAAGAAACAAGTACACATATATTTTTATTAATATAATCGCAGATACATATCTTATTATAGCATACAGATCATAGCGAAAAAGCTTGGATATGCGATAATCAAATGTAATATATTTGGAAATTAAATTTAATATATACTCAAAATGGTGAATTACTTTGCTGAGGGTTTTCTTGATGTAAAGAATTACGGTGGTTTAGAATAAATTTAACAATCTTTATCCTATGTGGGAAAAACAATTAACAAAATAGGTTTTTCGTTTTTTTTTCTATATCGTGCCTTCAGTTGTTAGATAAATAAATATAAGATTTTTAAAATATGTTTCTAATTAGTAAAATTGTACTGCGTTTGGTGTGTAGTTAATAAAAGCGCCAACTTAAAATGTTGGGGTTGGAAGGTTGACATCCTACTGAAGAAATAAAATATACTTAGATTTTTTTTTTCTGGTTATTTTCAAACCTGAATTTTCACACAAAGTTGCATATTTTTCCATGCAGTTGGTCGTACGATTAATTACCGACACATCGTAAAAAGGCAACAAATTATGAAACCAACCACAGAAGGAAGTTTTCGGACGCTAAAACTATAATCGTTGGTTGTGTTTCACTTTGTCATAAAATCAAAACCGTTCTATAAAAAGGGTGATGAAAATTATTTGAACTGAAATGCAACGAAACGATTATATGATTTAATAAGATCTATAATATATTGAGGTCAATATAACAATAATCTCTATAAGTATATACATGAATTGTGTTACTTTAATTTTGTTATTATATGTATAGATCTTTATATAAATATATATATATATATATATACTTTATTTATAATACACATTAAATAATATCAGATACATCTCCCTATATCTATATATCTATATACATGCTTTATGTATAATATATGTTTGCAAAGCTGTTATAAACAAATACGTGTATTTAGATATATATGTACTTATAATATTATAACATCTATATGCAATTTATATATGAAGAGAATATTTTCCTATATTAACTATGTATATCCCCATATATAAATATAAAATGTTATAAAAATATAGTCACTTATGCAAAAAAAAAAAGCATACAACTCAACATATACTATATTTTGTTATATTATTATTATTATTATTATTATGTATACAATACGTAAATTTGATTAGACTTTTATGATGTTCACATAAAATTTGAATGAAATTTTCATATTTTTTTTTTTCAGTGTTCTTCTTCTTTTCTTATTTTCCTATTGTTGTTTAATTTAACTATATATATATAAATAGGATAAAGAAATTTTTTTTTTGTTTAAACATATATAATAGAGAAAGTGTTTTTTTTATAATTCGGTTTTTTTTTTTTGCTATTCTACATAGTATATAGAATTTTCATTCATTTTTTTCTGTATGTATATGTATATACAATTTATTGTATTTATTATTTAGCATATATATTATTATTTCTTTTTTTTATTTTTTAGTGTAAATTTGTAATATATATATAGATATTTGAATATGTAGGTAGAGTATATAGTACCAATATTATTATTTAAATTGCTGAACATTTAAACAAATTAGAAAAGTAAAAAAAAATTGTAAAATAAAATACAGGTATATAGTAGATAGAAGCATAGAAGATATCTAATTTGTATATTTTTATATTTACTTTTCTATATATATACTCATTCATATATATAAAAAATATATATAAAAAAGGATATATTTAATATATAAATACGGTATATATACCCGCACATAATATTATCAAAATTAATGTGTGTATTTAAATACGCATTCTTTGAAGATGTTCATGACAATATAAATATATATTGTAATTTTATTTACATATATAAATATACAAATTTGTGAAATAAATATTATTATATAATATATCTTATCTCATATATGGAAATTTAAAATCAAATGATTATTAAATGAAATAAAAATATTATTTCATTTATATTTGTCATCTATTATTTAACAATATATTTCTATATCACATATACGACCTATCACATATACGGTTTTATGATAATTATCTCTATATATGGTAAAAGAATGAAAATTTTGATTCAAAATAAAACCTATCTCCGGACTTGCCCCATCCGACTATCATCTTTTTACATCAATGGGACAAGCAAATGGAGCTCAGGGCTTCGGTAATTTGAAACACGTTCAAAATGGGCTATTTGAATGTTTGAATTTCAGTTGGTAAAAATACTAAATTCCAAATTTTGATCTCCTGTGTTAAGAACATAATCCAACCATCAAGGATTCAATAAAAACAAAGAATTTTAAACATTTTAATGGTTATTATTATTATCAAATCATAGCGATTATATATACCAAATACCATTTCTCTGTAAACATATTCTATATATATTTACATTCAAATATATAGTATTCATTCATAAATGGATTATTTAAAAAAAAATATACTATTATATTCATTTTTTAACAATTTATTTACACTAAAAAAAATGTTAACGTCCCCAAGTAAATAATAATAAAAATATTTATGTATATCTATGATATATAAATACAATTATATATTTAATTTTTTCTCCATTTCTCTAAACGCAGAAGAAATGGAAAATCATATATTTGTTTTTTGATACCTTTGGGTACACAATTATAAAAAATAAAATCAACAAAAAAAAAAAAAAATTATTAGCCCTTTATTTATAAAAACAAAAAACAAATAAATGATTATATTATTATATAGAATATCTCTCGCATAGATTATATATATTCATATATACATTTTATATATATATATATATATATATAAGATGAATGCAGTACAGTATATGGATATAAAACACTGCTGGATCTTTAATTTTTTATTTTATTTTATTTATATTTTACTTGTACTTTTATGAATCTCTTGAGAAATTCTATACATTTCTTTCCTTCTTTCTGTTTTTCTAAATACATATATATATTTCGCAATATAAAATAATCTGCACATTTAAAGAATTTTTTATATATATATATATATGTATGGATATATGTATATCCAACAAACTTAAACAACATGTGGATACAAATTTAATATTCATAAAGTATTTTATTGCATATTCATTTTATATACCCATATAGTCAAATATGAATTTCATGATTGGATTTTGTATATTATTTTATATACCGCATTATTTAAAGCAAGGTACAAATTATTTTTTAAAATAAATATATATAGTCGATATATAAAAATAATTTATAATTAAAAATACAAAATCTTCTTGATATAAGATGATGACCATGATGATGATGATGATGATCAATAGAGTCCAAAAGTATATATATATATATATATATATAAGTAAAATTATATGTATAACTATATATTACGACAAAAAATTGTATTTCCCAATCACACATTTATATAAAAGTTTCATATAATTATAATGGAAAATTGTTGTTAGAATATATGAATATAATTAAAAAAAAAAATTTTTTTTTATTTAAGTTGAAATAACATCTTATTTTTGACATTCATATATATATAATATATAAGTATAATATTAAAATTAAAACTTATAAAGTTACATATACAGTAGAAAGAAAGCGAATGACCTAAATTTAGATTTATAATAGATTTTTTTTTTCATATTTTCATTTTTCTTAAGATTGTATTTTCTATATATATATATATATATAATAGAGAGTATATTATCAATGACTTTCGTTAACTATATATACAATATATTTTATTATATATACAGAATATCTGAAGTCAGTTTATCGTTTTATTTATTCATTGTCGCATGAAACCCCTTTTCTTTTTTATTTTTTTTTATTTTTCTTGTTCTCTTTTGTATATTTTATTATCCCTTCTAGATACACACAATATAATATTTTATTCATATATTAAATATATCCTATATATTATATATATAGATATGTTTTTCAATTCACTTGTTCATTGCGGATATATTACAGAACAAATGTGTTATACCTGTCTTTTTAAAATACCGTTCATATTATTAATATATTTTATTTACTAGGTCAAAAGAAAAACATATAATAAAAATTGTTAACATGTCACACCATTGCTATAACCTTTACTTGTTATTTATAAATTATATATATATGGGTTATATTATAGAATCTCCTATAGTATATAGATATAAAATATATATAGTATATAGACAATTTTTTTTAGTTGTCTATAGACTACATATATTATTATTATAAATATATATGTATACAAACACTTATGTTACAAGAAATAACATATATATTTTCCGTCGTATGTACCATATATGCGGTTAAGTTAAATTTTCATTGATGCGGTTTCAATTATTACTATATATAGATATACGTTTTTATTATACCTTCTAGATATACTACCACTCACTCCGCACTTCATAAAATATGGAACCTTAAATAAATATATATAGATTTTGTAGGATATTTAACCCATTTTCAAGAATTTTTCTGCCTTGTATGTCAAATATCTTGAATAATTTTATTTTGGTAAAATTTCTTCTATATATATACTTGAAATTCTATCTATATATGTAATTTTGTATGATTTTCCCTTAAAAGAATTATGATTTTTTTAAAAATGTAACAATTAGTCAATTCCGAAACGCAACCATAAAAAAGTTATTTAAAAAATATCCTTCTGTTAATCAACAAATAAACAATTCTTTTATATTCACACAAATTACAATAATAATATTACATAATAATCAATATTTAGAATATTTCTGTTATCACCCCCAAACATTGAAAAATTGAAGTAATATATTGTCGGCAGCGGCATTGGGTTATATATCATTATATTCGCATATATGTGGTAAAATCCAAACCAAATATAATGAGATTTTGAATGCTTATATAATATGAATGAATTTTATTTTATATGATTGAATGCACATATCCAATAAAAATATATATAGTTGTTTTTTTTTCATTAATTTCAATATGGAGTATATTATTCAGTATATGAAGGTGTCGTATATATATATATATATATATATATATAAATTTAACTATATATGTTGTTTGATGATTGTGCGGTTGGCGGTGTATTATTATTGTATATATACCATATAAGCAATTGTATTTATAATATTGTCTTATTTTATATATTTATATCGAACGCATATGAAAGCAATTTAATTATTTTATATTTCAGTTTTTTATATATAAAGTTATAAAATAAATATATGAATTGTGATACAGTATTTTGACATACCGCATATATTGCATAAAATTTACATTAGTTCATGTATATAAATTTGAATATATAGATGAATTTAATTTAAATACCTTTTCATCAGTCTATATATAAATATAATTTATATATCGAATTCAAATCTTGATGATTTACTATATAACCATATAGAATAATGCTGTTTGTTATATGTATGTATATACAAAATAAAAATAGGAAATTAAATGTTTTGGGGTGACAATTGAGAAAATACCATATATGCATGAATGAATTTGTTATATTAGATTTAGGTGATTATATACTTATAATATATGATATTATTGTATGTATAAAAAGGTGACGGAAACGTAATGTAATTATTCTTTTATGTATTTTCCATATACTAAATTAGTATATAATTCTAAAATTCATTCTGTTATAATGACAAAAAATTCTATATTTAAACATTATTTTGGTTCCATACCTAAGCTCGATTCTTCATAATTAATTTGAAAATAGATTTTTACACCCGGAATTTACTTAAAAAGTTAAAGGAATCTTCGATGCAATAAGTTAAAGGATATATATTTTGTATAAATAAAATTGATATTAATTGGAAATTTCAACAAAATCTCGAAGAAAAATGTATGTGTGAATGCAAATTTACAAAAGTGTAATCAAATTTACGTTAAAAATATAGTGACTGAATTCATATTTTATATATACGCGCAGGTATATTTGCTTATTATATTGTATATATACAATATATACTTAATAAGGATCATCTATATATATGTATAACTAGAGATACCCATAATAATAATATAGTAATATAATAAATAATAACTTCCTTTTCTTTAAAAATATACATATATCATATACAGATATTGTATTATTATTTTTTTTTTGGTATATAATCAACAACATGAAATATATATACACACTTAAGGATATGCATATGTAGCAAAAAAATAAAAATAGGAAAAAAACAACTACTGTATATTCATATGTATGTCATTCAATTTCCATTCGAATAGAGATCTCATTCTATATATATATATATATATATAAATATATTAATACTAAATTAGAGCTTTTCATTCATTTTGTTGTTTTTTTTTTGGTATATTTAATATGTATGACATATAGCCTCCTTCAAGCTCCAATAGCAATTTGTATATAGTACATATGGTTTATTTTTTTTTCTTCTTTATTATTAATATTGAAATATAGGTATAAGGAAATTTATATATACATAACATTTATATATTAAATAATCCTTGTGAAATACATATAGATGTACGTACACTTCATTATATTGTTTTCTGACTTTCAACAGTGAAATAAGTATATATTTTATTGATATAGATAATAATAATTTATCGATGAGAAAAAAAAATACCGATTTCTTTTGTGTATCATTTTATAGCTAAACATTACTGTATTTATATAAAGAAAATATAACTGTGCTGTTAAATACTATATATAAAGAAAATGTTTAGCATATTTATATCTATACATTGTATATACATTAACTTCAGGATCTTCCAGACATATTTATTGTTTTGAGTATTGTTCTTATATATATTCATTCAGAAATTACCAAGGGAACGCTTCATTTAATGTAAAATCAATCAGACAATTTTATTTTTAAGTTATAGTATAAGGATATATGATAAGTTTTGTAGAATTTATAAAGATTAACGAAATATTGATATATATATAAAAGTGTATGAATAGATACTGAATTTTACATATTGATTTACATATTGATTTTTTGGATTCCCTTATGTATATATGAATGAATGAATATCCTTTCATTCACTATTCATATATTTTATTATCATCCTTTTGGTGGTTTATTAGAATTTCAATGAGGGTTGAAGCATATTAAATTTGAGAATGTCTTTGTCAAACAATTTTACATACTGTAATTATTGTATAGCTAAAACGATGGCTACTCGAATTGGGTGGATACAAATATCCAATTAATTGATTGATTCTAAAAAAATTAGCACTTGTTTATACAGTATGGTCTTATAAATACTTATTGTATAGTTTAATTCTTATACAAATGGCCCGTGTTACCATTTATACTACACTATACAGAATAAAAAATACCATGAATTTTTCCTGATCAGAAATGAAACTATATTCCTTAACTAATTAACTAATGTCCTTAACGATCCTTTATAAAATGATGTAATTTATCATATCATTAATTTAACTGTCATCGCATATGTATTTCGATATCTTTTTAAATTATATATGATGATAATAATTTTATTACAAAAACAATTCAATATACCCTTAAATAGGGGTATTTTTTTTATTAATGTAATATCAACCAGCTAATTCTCTATATATATATATATGTAATATATTTTACATCTTTTACGAGTGTGTTAAAAATTAATTTCTATATAAGTATAAATTTTTATTTTATATATTTTTAATACCGAACATTTTTGGTTGGTATATCTATCTAAATAGATATATATATATAAATATAAATATCTAAATGGTTTTTAAAAGAAGATATTTCATTAATTTATATTTATACGCATATACATTCGCATATTAAAGTCTCATTAAATTTGATTGCTAACCATTAAAATATCAACGCGGTATATAAACCTCTCTATATATGTGTAATTATTTTACGCTTAACTATATATACTATGCTGTATTGGGGAGGGTTTTTCATTAATCCATTAATATATTTTTATGTATGGCTATGTATATTGAATTAATTTTATAATTTACAATATTTTATTATTTATATATATCTATATAATTTTATATATCTGTATGCGATAAAATTTGTACTAAATATATATTTATTATACATATGTAAATTTTAAAACAGTCTGAACACGTTGGATTGTTTAATTAAAAAGTGTATATTATAATATAAATATAGAATTATATCCCTTTTTCTTATATCAAGATTGTATTTTAATTTAGTTATTATAACCCAATGTATACATCTCTATATTATATATATATATATATATATATATATTTTACAATGGCGAACATAAAAAAATACCTTGTGATAATAATCGTATTGTATGGCGTATGGAGTGACTATACACAATATATAACATCTTGAAACTATTTGGCTGATTAGGATCGGGAAAGTTGACTTCATCATCTCACTTAAGTGGTTTTAAATTCCTATTGGTTTATCGAAAAATAATTTAGAATCTGTTTGGCAATTTGTCAAAATTTTCACCATCTTTACTATATATTTGCAATTCATTTCATTATCTCTCTACTTCACAAACATAAAAAAATGGATTTAATTATGTGTTAACTTATCTTTTATCTCCAATCTATATATATATATAAATAAATGAAAGTTTATGAATTTACTATATATAACTATATACATACCTCTTTATATAAAATATTATTCGTTTTTGTTTTCATATCATACAAATCTTTAAGTTCACACATTTCTATATATTTCTATATATATTCAACAAAATATCAAGTTATGTAAAAATATATATTGTGTAGACGTACTATTTGTATATGAATTTATAATTGAAGCCATATTTTGTGTTATATTCTTATAATTTAATATAATATAACACATAAAATTGAAGGTGTATATATTAAATGTATATTATTAAATACACAGAAGTAGAGAAGAAGAAATAATATTTTAGTATTCGGTAAATTTAATGTTTTTGCATATCATTTATAGAAAGATCCTTATATAAATAAATATATATGTGTATATAAGCGAAACGAACACAATGTAAATTTCAAATTTGTATAGCATATATATTCTTAATTTTAAAATATATGTATATATTATATACTATATGCATATTAATTAATTAAACAAAAATGAAAAAAAAGGAATTATAAAAAAAAAATGTTATTAGATATAATATAAATTTTATCACCAGTTAAATATCTCTTTATAAAATTTTGCCCTTTTCTTTGTTTTTAAATTTTTTGTTTTATCTATATTCATAATTTCATATATATAGCAGTGGCGGATCTGGACCTCCAAGGGTACTTGTTCACTTTAAAAACTGGTAAAGAACAAAAAAAACTACTAAACACCTTGGGGGTGGGGGGGGGGGGGACAACCACCTGGAATAATATGTAACTCTGTAATACAGAGTTAGCAATAAATCACATATTTTGGATTTATTAATTTTGCAATGGATTCAATTAAATCATTTTGAATGATTGGTGAGGTTCCACGAAACTGACCAGCATTATTTAAATGTTGCGACAGAATTGAATCATATTTGGCTAAAACATTCATCATTTCTATGAAATTTCCTCTATTCACCGAATCAGCAGTCTCATCATGCCCCCTAAAAGACAATTCTTGCATACCAAGGAAGCATGTCATATCAATTAATCTTCTCAATACCAAGCGATTTTTTGTAACATTTTCATTATGAGTAGTTACGGAATGTTTGAGTTGTGAATCCAACATTAAATCAATCCGAACATCACCAAAAGTTTTCATATCTAGTACAGCAGTTAAATGACTCATGGTTTTTTCATGATTAAAAACTGCTGCACTTAAATGATTTAAATCTGAATAACCAGGATTCAACCAAATGGTGTCACGATTTGGCAAAAAAAATAAACATGGCCAACAAAAAATTTTATTCAACTTATTGCAACCAGTTATCCATTCATGTTTTTGATAAATCGACACAGGAAATCGACGAGTGACTTCTCTGCCTTGAGTTTTGCATTGTTTCGTTAAATTTTGCAAATCCGGTTGTGGCCTTTCGAGTTTAACCAATATATTTTTTATTTCAACAGTTCGCCTTGAAAAAGGCGTTTTTAATAACTGTTCAATAATGCATCCATCATTTGAATTACATTCATAAAAATTCATATTACAATTAAATGTGAAAAAAAAACAGGAAACTATATTAAAGAATATGGAATCAAACAATTATCAAATTATAAAGTTGCGGAATTTATTTAAATGTGTATTGAAATTGAAATTGAAATTATTTAATTGAACAATGTTTGGAAAAATAATGAAGTACGCATAACAAGCATTTGCGAAAGAATGAAAAAATATCGCATATAATTTTATATAGTAAATAATATCTATTTTTTATTCATGCCATATATAGAAATGAGAAAAATAAAAAAAAAACACAAAAAAAATATTTATATATTTTCTATGATTATATACACCGCAGCAGGCAGTATATGAGTATGCGAGATTTGAATGATAAAAAATAAAGCATACAAACAACCATACAGCATATATAAGAAAAAAGAAACAAGCATTTGTATTATATTGTGCACAATTTATAGTGAACGAAAATTAAAATAGTATTTGTATTATTTGTATATTCGTATACCTCGCATTTTCGGAAAATATAAATGTATTTGCCATATACAATTAAACAACTATGTATAACAACAATATTTTTTGGTTCATTTAAAATTGTGCACACTATGGGAGTGCGATTAAAAAAATGCACAAAAGAAAGAGTATATATAGATTAAAGGTGTATGTATTTTTTCGTTTTCGTTTTTCTTTTATGCGACGTTTCTTTATATATATGATTTCTTTATATATATGATATAAAGAATATTATCTCTTATATTTTTTACTGATATAATGATATAAATAATCAGCGCTGCAAATTTTTTGGGACACTTAATATTATTTTATTCATCAAAAATTAAGAAAAATATTAAAATCTGTATTTTCTTAATTATTTATCAATATTTTTAGCAGGTGGTTCACTGAACAGAGTGAACAAAACCAAGATACGCGTATGATATATAGTATATACAATTAATTGAATTAGATATTTTGTTTTTAGAGTTAAATGTACTTCGGTGTGTGAGATCTGAAATGATGTCTTGAGAAAATATCTATTTATTATTATTTTCTATATATAATTTAATTTGTTTAATTATTATATTATATGTAGATAATAAATTTTTAATAGCATTTTAAAAGTGTTTCTTATAATTTATTAATTTATTGTTGCTTTTGTGTGGACTCTTTTATTTTAAATATATAAATATATTTATTTTTTATTTACACATTTTAAGGTTAAATAATTAAGAAAATATTTCTCCTCCTATTTATTGATGCCTTTTAACTCAATAACGTTACCATAATTTATCTAGAACTTTTATCGTAAACAATTTTAAAATGAAATATATATAATGAAAGTTTTAAACTGGACAATTTCATTTATATGATTTCCGATCGATTTGGATTAATTTTATTATGACTTCTCTTCCAATATTTATAAAAAACAAACTGGGTTTTCCTTAATATAAACATAAATTTTATATTAATTCTGTTGTTATAGATACATAGAAAATATATATGTATAGAACTATAAGAAATATAACAGGTATATGAAATTTTAATATAAATATTATACGATATTCTTCTGTGTTTTCTAAATATATGTTGTGTATATATGCTTTTGAAGTTATTGTTTAATACCTTCAAAGTTTAAAATGTGAAAATATTTTCTTTTAATATATAAAGAATATTTAATTGATAATTTAATAAGAAACAATTTTAAATTGTTTTATATTCAACACTAATAATAATAATAATAATAATACATCAAATATATATTTAGACTATACACCTTTTATAAAAATATTTGATATAATTTTATATGCGAATAATATAATTCATAAACAGATGTATATTTACAGTTAAGCATCGATGTATTTAGATCGTGTCACGACCTGGACTTATGAATAATCAAAATATACACATTAGAACTTTAATATAAATTTTGATTTTCAATTTCTTTCCTTAATATTACATATATTTTTTTCACATATGTCAAAATTATTTTTTTATGAATATAAAATACTTCTGCTGTTGCTTCCTCTTATTATTTGCATATCAACAATATTTTATACTGTATGAAAAACATTTATATTGAATTCTTTAGAATCTTTATCAATGTTATTTTATATAGTTACGTGAATTTGCAAAAATTCTATTATTTACCTGTATATAGATTACATTACACCTGTAAATGTAATATATATCATATAATTCTTATCCGTATATATACTTTTGTTTAAAGAAGTTTAAAATTGGAATTTTATTACATAAAAGTATGTTAAATATTTTCTAAATATATTGTATATATAATATTTTCTTTATCATTATAGATTAAATGTATATATATATTAGATCATAACTCGTCTAATTTGCCTGATGGGCTTTTATTATTCGTTGTATTTATTCTTTTATATATAAATGTATAATACAATATGTCTCTAATCATTTATACCATATAGCTACTGTATACGTTATCTATAGATAAGAACGTTTTTATATATATAATTATATAAATCCATTGATTATAAACATCAGGATCAGGAAAAGCTACCGCAGCCATAGAACCAATAAGTATTCTGCAAAGATTTTTTAACTTTTTTGATGTAGATGCTATATGATTGCGAGATATTAACTCCGGATATTTTGACATTTTGTTTTGCCGCAAAAAGCGATTGCACTCAGTTTTCTATATATCATAATTTATTTTCCTTAGCACATTTACTATCAAGTTCAACAATTCAATTTTGCTTAACAAAATTGATGAGAATTGATACACATCGGAAAAATTCTTATATTGTATGAGAAAAAATTATCTATATATAAGACTTTTTATATTTAGTAAATCTATTTATTAGATAAATGTATAATGAAACTATGCGTTGATTTCGGAATGAAAAAATAATGAATTTTAATGAAATTTTTGCGAGTTTTGTTTATGAGCAAGTGTCTATCAATCAATGAACGAACAGATTTTAAGTAATATGTGTTTCTGTGTAACATTTTAAAATAAAATTCGTCATAGATTACGTAAAAAAAAAGGAAAATCGTATAGGTAAAATGTAAAAATGTTTCTAACCTTATACAAATATATAAGTAAATATGTGTAAATCATGTATTTATATATATCAGCTTATACGTATATTATGAACGAATGAAAAAATATGCAAAAACTTTATTCAAACATTGCATTGTATATTGTATATATATTATAAATATAACAGGCAGGACCAAGACATTATTATACATAATCTTCCCCATCCATATATATAACTTGAAAATAAGTTCAAAATGTTTTTGTATACATATGAAGTATATATAATCAAATGACATAAAAATAGAAATAAAACAAACTATTGTACATAAATCAGTTATACTTTCCATTTTATGTCGTTAGCACACTTATAACAATAATAATATATAATATATGTAAAATAATGTCTTTATACATTTTCTTCAATTTATATATTTTATTCTACATAAAATATTATATATTCTGATCACGTAAATATATAGCTTTCCAGATATTTATGTATATATATATATAAATAAATATACATATAAAACACGGGATACATAAAGATACATTTGTCATGTAAACAAGATTTGACATAAAAAAAATACATATTATTTCTATATATGATCTTGCAATACAAAAATACAAAAAATATGTATATGTCAATATGTATAAATTTTACATGTACTATAAATACTTGAGATTATAAATTCAATTTATATTTAACAAAATGGTAATATATAAAAGTTTTATTTCTTTAACTATATATATATATATATAATATTGTATGTATAGTATATTATTTTTATAGCTACATTTTTTTTTAAATATTATATCAAATACCAAACGCTATAATAATATGAAAAAAATCGGTGAATTTTAAAACAAAATTATTTAAAGATAATCCACAATTTACAATTTAAAATAAAAATAAATAGACAATTTAATAAATGTCTTGTTAATTTTATATATATTATATTTGCGCTTGAATTCAACTATATAAATTATGTGTATAACAAAAATCCATCCAAAGATAAATAATGTTTTAAATTTATATTTTAATAAAATTATATTATTTAATTCCATTATATATATATAATATTATATATGGTTGCTCAATATACCTGCGATAATCGCATTCATCATCATCTTATTTTTATGTTGTATATAAAATAATCATTTATATAAAAAATGGTAACAATAACGTACGCGTCGTTCAATAATAATCCCTTGAAATTTATAACAAAATTGGAATTTAATCACACTTAAAAGAATCTTTTCTCTTGGATTTTTTTATGGGTATTAACAACGTGTATATAATTCACAATTTTTTTCTGAAGTAGATATACAAAAAATTGCAATTTATTTTATATTTTGTTATGTCCCGCTATGGTATAACAATATTTTTTTTAAATCAGAATAGGTTTTGTCTATATAGAAAATAATGGAGGAATCGTACATAAAATGGAATATATACAAAAATAACGATTTCCCATATATAAAAAAAACCAATTTTTGTAATCTATATTATGATGAATCTTTTATGTCTTATTAATGTTTGTTTTTATATATTTTAATAGACTATATAGACTATTTAAGGTTAAAAAAAACTAAAACAAATATACAATTAATTGGTAATATAAATAGAAGTTTCGTGTGCTGAATATTTAAAAAAATGATAATGAAAATTTTACATTACTTTTATTGCGTTCATCGCTAAATCTAAATTTTCCGAGAAAAATCACCTTTTTATCTTTTTAACCAAATAAAAAAATAAATCCTTAGCCTATATCTATCCAAATAACACTATATATATATATATATATATATATATAAAATTCAATTTCAATTTAAATTTGATTAATAAAAAATTTAACGTACCTACCTTTTATTATTATTGTTTAAAGCGTAAATAATACAATAATCCTATATAAAAGAAATTATGAAAATATATAAAAAGAAAAACACAAAAGACAAATTTTTTTTTTTTCAATTTTTATACAAATATATAATTTTATTAAATACAAAAAAAAAAAAAACAAATCGATTTATACTTCGCTTTTCTTCTTATTCTTATAATTATTTTATATGATAATTTGTTAAATGAAATTTTACAAAATGATTTAATTTGCAATAAGTAGTAAGTCTTTTTGAATATATGAAATTTTATTTAATTTAATTTAAATATAACTTAAATCGATGATGAGATTTTAATACATTTAATATTGATATATGATTAATAAAAATAATATAATGAATTTTTAGGTACACTCTGCGACTGACATACAAATTAAAAAAAGCATATAGAATTTTTTTCATATAGAATTTATTCATATATATTGTTAATTGTTTATATGCAATAAATATAGAAATTAAATTATTTGATTTCAAAATTGAAAATATCATTATTTGTATATTTTCTTAATGCTGATCGTCTCTCTAACTATTGATCATTTATATAAATTTTTAATTTGCACTGATTGTCTTTTATAAATGTAAATATATAACAAATAGCTTTTAAAAGCAATAAAGTCTTTTTGATGAAAAGAATACCTACAATTCATAATTTCTCCTAAAGCATTATATCTTAATTCATATAGCATTGAAAATGTGGAAGTTATTTGCTTTATAATATATATAGGATATTGTGCAACATCTCTGAATAGTAAATATTTATTTGTAATTTTTTGTTTATATATAAGATTTTTACATTTATTCTTTATATTCTTAACGCGATATACGTCCCGGAATATTTTAACATACAAAAAAAAAATTTTCAATATATCAATCATTTGTTGTTAATTTTAATTTAATAGCCAAACGTTTACATTTAAAAAATAATTGTGTTTCTAATAAATTGAATGACATTGCCAATAGAAATAAACCTAAAAGTAAATATACACAACAAGCAAATATTTGTAAATCTTGTCCGTTAAATGTTCTCATTGGGATTAAATCACCAAAACCACCAATTGTTGTAAATGTAACAAAACAAAAATAGGCACCATCAATTAAACTCCAATTTTCCCACAATGAAAATATAACCGTACCAATTGAAATATAACATAATAAAATTAATACAATTAATGTTATTGGTACATATGATGTTTTTAAAATCTCTTGATTTATTAAATCGTTATGATGATGATGATGATCATTTTGATTGACAATATTTTCATCTTCATCTTCATCATCATCATCCTCTTCGATAATCATTTCATTATTTATATTTACTGCAATATCTGTTGACTGTTTATTATTATTATCATTATTATTGTAATGCAAATTTTGAATTTCATCATCATTATAATACGTTGATTTACATTGATCATTACCTCTAATCAATGGTGTTCTGGATGGAGTACCATGATTATAAAATCTGAAATATTATTATTTTGAAAATTTGATAATAACAACAGAATAAAAATTGAATATCGTTTTAAATTTAAACAATTTTCTTAAATTGTATACATATCATAAGAAGATATAAAGAGCACTATTTCTTTTGACAAAAAATATTATATTTATATGGATATATATATATATAGATTAAATGTATTATTTACCTGTTTAAATATAATTTAAAAAAAAAAGGCTATAATAATAAATATATATGAATGATAATATAAAAGTGTTTTAAAAAAGGTAAATTATGTTTCCTTATTTAACACAGCAAAAAAAAAAAATTGTTATATTTTTCACTATATATATATTTTATTTTGCTCATATATTCAAGATAATTTATGGATATACATACCTAAAAAAAAAAAAAAAACAAACCCCAAAAAGACATTCTCATGTCTTGATTCATTTTTTTTCTCTATATATGATACAATAAATATATATAGAGTATAATATATTTTTTTGCACATCGTATTTATATTTATACGACATATAATATAGATATCGATTCAAATTTAAATTTATATTCAAAAGTGGTAAAATATTTTTATGTCCATATAGAAAAAGAATAAGAAAAGAAATAGAAAAAAAACCCTCAGAAAACGAAAAAAAAAATAAATACATATTTTGATTTTGTTACATATTTATTTATCTAAAAATAAATAAATATACGGTATGTATATATGGTATACGGTATGCTGATGGCCAAGGAAACATAAAAATACAATTTTATGGTACTGTGTTATGCTATATAATACATACATATATTTATATGATTGAAAAAGGGTTTTTTTTTATGTTATACAGGATGTTCTAAAAGGGTCGGTGATTCTATTTAATGAATTCAGATAAATTGAGAAGGATCATTCAACTTTCCCCGTCTTTCGATCAGAATACCCAAGGACATTAAACTGAAATTTAATTTCCTTGTGAAACAGACGACATATTTGCAGGAATTGCAAGTTTACATATAAAAACAATCAAAAACAATAATTGCAATTTAGAATTTATATATAAGAATCAACGCACCAAAACCGTTCTATGACTGGCTCTGAAACCCTTTATAGATTACTCTGTATATTGAAAAATGGAAAATTATGTGAATATCGTTTTTATATATATTTTACATATTTATATAAAAAATGAATCTTTATTTTCTGTTTTATTTGACCTTTATACAAAATATTAACTTTCTTTTTCCATTCAAATCATCACATCAATCTATTTTTTTTGTATATATGCAATTTTTTTTATATTGTTATTTTGTATTGGAAATATTAAATATATATATATATATATAGATTGATTCGAACATGGTGTTTAGTTGTTTACCCCTTTATGGTTGACTACCAAATAAAATACTAACAATATAAAAAAAAAACTTTTTCCCATAACACGATATAGATTTAAAAAACTTACATCAATATATCTATAGAACAGAATTTATAATATATTATATTATTGAAAAAAATAAAAGAAAAGAATCCCTGAAATGCCTTTATTATTATCTTCATATTTGAGTTTTAACTTATTTTTTATTGTTTTTGCTTTATAAAAAATATAAATTGTATTTATGTTGTTCCTCATGAAAAATTTTATACCTTGCTGATGTATCAAAACATGTATGCCTTTGTAACATTGTCTCTTTTTATATTCCATATATTTACAATAAAACATATGTTTTTATAATAATCATAGAATTTTCTAAAATAACAATAATAAATGTATATATAGGTATATATAGGTATTCATTTTATTGTTATATCTATATGAATGTATATAATCATGATAATGTATATAATTTTTATGCTAGGGTACATTAAATTTAATCTATGACAAAATATAAAACTCTTCATAACTTTGTTTTGTATATATAAAATATACTAACAATATAAACATTTGAGCATTTATTTATATTTGAATATATATACAACATATATAGTGATGTAATTCAATGCTTATACAATATATAAATTGTATATTTGTTAATTTGTCAAGTACATGTATACAATGTATATTTATATGATATATATAAGCATCTCATTTAGTTTCATTTTACACATACATTTTTTTTACATATAGTGTATTATATATACATAGAATGCAGATTATATATGATAAATAGAGTAAGATAATTTGTTAAAACAAAGCAAAATAAAAAAAAAATAGAAGAAGCGATATGTAAATTATTTTTAAAGAGTATATATACACACTTACCCACCACGATTATAATCATCATAATCGTCATCATCGGGGTTGGCATCGTCTTCGTCTTCGTCTTCTTCTTCTTCTTCTTCTTCATCAACAGCTTCCACAATATTTTCACTACATTTATTTGAATTTGTTGTATCCGTTAATTTGTGATGAAAATTTGTATCACATTCTGACAGTAATACATTAATTTCTTGTGGTAATGGTTTAGGTAAAAATTTACTACGGCCTATACCTATATAAATATATATAAAATAAACATTTATATAAATGTATATTTTAATGAAAATTCATTTGTGTATATATGAAAATTGCACAATGTTATATGTATATTCTGTGAAAATTGTATATATATATATGCAGAAACATTATACAATATACAATATATATATAGAAATTAATTTAATTAGGTTAATTATGATTTAGAATATTTAGATTAAAATCAGTACGTAGAATTTCATTCTTTTTATATATATAATGAATATGTAAATATATATATATATATAGATAGGGAAATGTCTACGGTTTTTGTACCTCTATATATGTATATTTCATACCTTTCATTAAAAATCATAAAAATACCACATTCAAATGGTAAAATTACATTAAAAAAATTTTAAGAATTTTTTAAAATGTACGTAAATATATATATATATACAAACTTACCACGAACGGTTGCTGTTGTTGGTGAATGTTGGTGTTGTTGTGGTTGTTGATGATGATGATAAAAGATTTGTCGTTGATTGTTGTGATGAAGATGTTGATTTTTTTGTTGTATCGCTAATCGATTTATTGGTAATTGACTGTTGTTATTATGATTAATATTATTATGAGATTGTAATTCAAATGATTTATGAGAATATGATGGTTGATGACGATGATTCATAGTTTTTGATATTTGATTATAATGAACATAATTTTGTGGCAAATACACATTTTGATTTAAATTTGTATTAACATTTGTTGTCGTTGTTGTTGATGAGCCCAATAATAATGGTCCATTATTATTATTATTATTATTGGTAGGACTGAGACAGCATTTATTAACATTTTTGTAATAATTTTTTACATTTTGTCTATTATTTGGATGTTTACGATTATTTAAATTATCTAATTGCATACAAGAAGATGTTGAATTGCATAGTAAGTGACAGGAATCTATTGATATATATTTAAATATTTTTAATATACATTATAGAGTATTGTATAGATTTTTGTTAATTAATTTGAATTATTATACCTTTTGTATTATTCACACTATCATATTTATCATAATTTTGTAATTTAGTTGATTTAGCAGTAGTTTTTGGTTTTTTACAATTATTACATTTTATTTGTATGATCTATTAATAAAAATTATTTAAATTAAAACCATTAAAATTTACAAAAATGAACGGGATGTCTAAATAAATTAATGCATAATTCAAAGGAATATTGTGTATAACAATTTTGAATGGGAATTTCCACAATTTGTATAATACATTTCGAATAAAAATAACATTCGATATGTATAATAAAATATACTCACACACGTAATATATATATACAAATAAAAGTTAATTAATATATATACCTGGTCAGCATTTGATATTCGTTGTCTATGTTGATACTCGGAATTTTGTTCATTTTTATGTATTTCAATAATTTGTGTTCTACCCGATACTCTATTATATGTACATAGTAATGTATTGGCTAAAAATCCACCAACATTTGATAGACACATTAACATTAATGGTACACCAATCACTGCATATACTATTGTAACAATTTTCCCTTCAGATGTTGATGGTGTTAAATTTCCATGACCTGTAAATATAAATAAATTAAAGCTTTTCACATAAATATTTATATACATTTTCGTATTGTATATAGTTATATTTATATAGGTTTAGGTACGTATAGATGTTTTAATAGATTCTATATCCTTATATATATATATATAAATTTATTGTGAAACCAATTTTGTATAACGAATATATAAACATTGAGATTTATATATATGAATACTATATATACAAAATCAGAATGCATATACATATTCATTATTTTTATTTTAATAAGGGATATATGGCTTGAATTGGATACTCAATACACTTATACAATTAACATATATAGCTGATAATGTAAAACAAAAGGATATATATAGGTTATGTATCAGGATTCATTAAAAGGAAAAAAAACCATTTGATCTTTTCCTATATATATATATATATAATATGTATTTATATCATTTATTTATCTAATGTGTGTGTATGTTAAATGTTGCGTAAAATTAAAAGAACTCTTTAGATCATATATATTTTATTACAAACACAAGATTGTGTGTGCGTATGTTTTTTTTTAATCAAAATTTGTTCAAGAGTCAAAACAGTTGATGTTAAATTCATCATTTATATTTGTCCAAACAAGCCCTATTTTTATTTATTAAATCAAAGTATCTGGTGAAGATCTATATAAATTTTTTAAAGTAAATATACAATTTTAAAGATGTTTTATTTGCTATATATATATACACTATTGTAATTATAATTGAAATCCTTTTTGGAGATTTTCTATATATATATCGAAATTTTTTTTTATTAGTTTATTTTTTATGATTCACCTTTCTGTTTTTTTTTTAATGAATGAACAAATGAATGAAATTTTCATCAATTTTCCAATGAAAATTGTATACATATAACCATATATATAAAATTTCATCCTTCTATATACATATATAAATGGTTATATATCAAACAAAAATTGTATTTTAGTATACGATATTTTTTTTATTTATAAAACGTGTATATATTATATATATACATAAAACCGTTTTGTTCATCACATTTAAACAAAAAAAATCAAAGTGTATTTATAAAAAAATCCGCATTCGTTAAATTAATATTTGATAAACAATATTGAATTGTATATATACAATACCATATATAGGAGCAAGAGCAAAATACGTTTATATATGAATCGTATCATATATATATTTTATTTAGACGGATATGTGTGTATTGTTTTAATTAATCATTGCGTTTTCGTGAAAAAAAAATTGAAATATGCAGATATGTAGGTGATTCGAGGTCATTATATATTTTTCCAGATTTTTTTATATATATATAGTTATAATAAACGCGAGATTTTCATTCATATACGATTAGGTTATATATATATATAAATATAAAACAAAAAAAAATACTATCTACTATATGTATGTCAATATATAAAGTTATTTCAATAAAATGCATTCGTTTACATTTCTTTTTCTATATATATTATATTTTAATTCGTAATTGAATTCAATTTTTATATAAATATTATGGACTAATGGAATTTCATTCATCAGATATCAATATATAGTCTATATTGATTTTTGATTTAAGTTTTTATTATATTATATGTAGAATAAATATATGTATTATTTTGAGTGCTATTGATCGTGTATATCGAGATATTCTGTCTATATAAATTAAACTCTATATGTATAGTATTAAAATATCCATCTATATATCAAATAGTACATAAGTTAAAATAAAATTAAAACTTTCTGTGAACATTTTTGATTGGATTTTGATTGAAAATTCTATAGTTTCATACATAATAAAAGTTTTTTTTTTGTAAACTGACCTCTATCTATTTTTCATTTATTTAATACAATCTCTATTAGTATATATATAATAATACTTTCTTCGTTATTCAAATATAAAGCATAAAAAAGGAAATTTTAACATTATATGAATATTTAATGTAATATATATAATAAAATGTGTGCTCATATAATATTGAATTGTTTTTCAACAAAATTGATAATAAAAAAAAGAGTTTTATAGATATTATATATATATATATAAAAAAAAAGTCAATAAATCTATATATATTAAAAAAAAAAAATAAAAAGAAAATCGTATTATTTTATCCATTGTCACATTTATAGAAAATTTTTTTTTTTTTACATATATCATCTATTTTATTCATCACTTACCAATTGTTGTGATAATCGCTACTGAATATAATAGCGATTCAATAAATGACCAACGTGGAAATTGTTCATTGATTGTTTCGAAAAAAAATCCTCCTTTTGTTGCCGCTTCAATTGTACCTTCAAATCGTCGTAATTGTTCATTTACTAACAGTGTCCAATTTTTTTCATATAATACATTTAATCGTTCTATATATTTTATGATAATATATATAGGATTAGCATCCATCATATGCAAAAAAATAGAAAAAATAGAAAAAAAAAGAAAGTTATAATAACACATTATATAATTTATTTAAGAGCCTATATATTTATATGTGGTACATAAATATAAGTATATATATATATACATTATTCATACATCTATCTATATATCTATATAATATAATAATAATATTATAATATTGTTATATATGTTATTTTATTTATAAATATACAGGATGATCTGAAAAGAAGGTTTAATAGCCATAAAGTGGATGGTTTTTCTTCTACGATGCGTTAAATGGCAAAATCACAAATTATTTAGCGATTTTCATTTATTTTTCTAGTAGGACTATCTTACAACTTTCGCATGAAAATCAATTGGGAAATTAGAACATAAATAAAAAAAAAACTTTTTTGAATAATTTCATCATAAGAGGTCTTCATTATGACTGGTATCTTTTTTTTTTTTTAGAACATCCTCTTCTATACACGTTTTATTTATTCTGTTTATGCTTATTCATATAAATAAAAACATATGCCTTCAACTCAAAATATTAAACATATTTATTCTTGACTGTTATATGAATATTATTTGTTTAAGTGTAGTTATATATAGAACTTTTTGTTATTTAGCAAAAAAGATATAGACTGAACATTATTATATACGATTAAATAATATGTCGAATTGCCCTCAGGCATTGATGCTATTTTTTTCTTCCATATATACCATATATTATAATATAAAATAGTATGATTTTGTTGGATTTATTTTTATTTTTATGCTACTTATAATCCTATATATACTTTCTATACATACATATATAGATAAAATGCAAAATGAGCTATATAATCTACATCAAATAACTTATTGATGACATAATGTCTTCGTAATGGTATTATTTTAAATAGGATTTTTTTCGGATATTATATCAGTCAGAATTATATGCACTTAAATATTCGCATGAAATTAATTAAATTCAATAATTTTTTTGTTCGTAACTACATGCACTATAACTCAATCTTAAATTAACTATTCTATAGAATCTCTAAATATAATCTATCAAATATACATTTTCTGATATCCGCAAATCGCAAGTTGTATTATTTGAACTTCACCATATATAATTGATATTTTACAATAATATAAACTATATATAAACAAAATTCACTTGAAAATATCAATTTAAAAAAGGAACAACATTTATATGGTGTGCAATTTCATATATTCCTATATAGTAAACTATCTGGGGTGCATTCGTGATGATAGCTATAGTTATAGTTACAGTCAACTATAGCTGTGGTCATAGTCAACCACAGCTATCTATAACTATATAAATAGTCAACTCTCTGCGATCACGAACACGTTTGCATATATTTGTTATGTTTGTATTTGTTAACTATCTATAACCGCAGTTGTGAGTGCGGTTATAGATAGTTGACTATATAGTTGACTATTTGTGTTCACGAACACAAAAAGTTGTAAAAAAAATCATAACTATTTTCTCACGAACACAATATAGTCAGCTATAGTCAGCTATAGTCAGCTATAGTCAGCTATAGTTATCATCACGAATGCACCCCTGTAGGTATAATATAATCGCACATACATGACATTATTGTTAAAAGCTTCTATTTATATATGCGTTATAAAATGTATATTTGTTATATATGTATATATATATAGATAAAATAGTACACATAAATCTTTCCTTATTTTTATTATAATACATATATATAGGAAAAGCCATATAAAATATATAGTATAGTAAAATCATATTATTTTATAATGAAACGAAACCATATATATAAATATTCACACATTGCATTATATAATATTACATATAAAAATATATATGAACAAAAAATGGAAAACTTATATATTGAGCTATCTCGTAAACTCATCAATTTTATTTAATATTAAAAAAAACTCCCATTAAGAATTAATTTATTAATTTATTGATTACCGTTTATAAAAGGGGGTTCTTTTTAATTGAAACATTTTTTACCAGTTTAACAATTGCAGGTTTATGGAAAATTACCAATCTTATATATATGTAAATATCTGCAGAGTTAAAAATTATGCAAGAAAATGGTATTATATTTCCCTAAAAACAAGTTTGATTCTATTATTTTCTTCACATTAGTATAAATATGCAATGAATATAAATAATATAAATATCTCTATGCGATATGCGGTCATATATATAGATATATAGGAATATAGGAATGAACAAAACTCTATATGATATAACTTCCGTTTGAATATTTCATATATATAATAAAGTGAAGATTTATGTATGAGAATAAAACTGATTATCCATATTTATTTATTGTATTACAAAAAATAAAAATAAAAATATTATCATAATTTGCATATATACATACGAACTCGACGACACATTCATATTTAATTTACGACTATATATATATATGAAATATCTATATAGCTATAAATGATAGAAATGATTCCCATATGTATATACAATTTTAACAAATTTATAACATAAAAAAAAATATTATATTATAGCAATTATAAATATCTATATATAACAAAACAAAAATAAATTAAGTATATTTAATTATTTACCTGTTATTATCCAAAGTTCTTTTAAACATTCTTCACGTGTTTTTTTAATTGAAATTGTATTATGAAATTCATTTGGTGCTTCAATTAATGGAAATATAATTGCTCCCATAATTGAATAAACTATAACGATTATTAATAGTCCTGGTGTTGAAAATACTATTCGTACGAAACAATTTATATAACATTTTTTATAACAATTGTCAGTATCAACTTGATCTTCATCATCTTCATCATCATCATCTTCTTCCTCATCATTACCATCGCAATCCACATAATAATTATTATTATTTTTATTATGACTATTTGTTAAACCATCAATTTCCACATCCTCCACTTGTTCAACGTCCGACATTTTAAATTATACATTTATATACGTATATGTATGTACTATATATAATTCGAATGTAATCCTTAAAAAATTGAGATTAATAGCATAATTATAATTGGATTTCAATATATATAGAATTTCTTATCCATTAAAATGCGCATTTTTGATATTATAATAATATAAGGTTAATTTTAGGTAACTCAAATGTAAATTATTATTGTTAAAAAATATGTTTATAAAATGAAATCTATTGAAAAAAAAATTCATCAACATCTAATGGCAAATTTTGTTTTGGCAAAATCAAACTGTACAATTATTGCTATTTTTAGTTATATGGTACTTGGAAATAGTTAGAAACTTTATATGATATTTTTTTCTATAAAACACCTTGTAAACAAAATACATAATAATTATTATAATATACCTGAACATAAAAAATATAATAATTTTATTAACATCAATATTATATGAATATTTAACAAGCGCTATTTAAATAATTTATAAACAAAATGCGAAATTATATTACATATAATATATACATATATATAAATGTAATTAATTTAGATTAATTTAATTTAACGATACTCGCATTCGCATAAAAACACATTCAAATTCAATTATAATTTTAATATATGTAATATGGATTTATTATATGTTTGTTTGAATTTTATGCTTTTTTATATATAAAAACAATTAGTATTTTATTTTATCATAATAAAATTCATATGATCGTAATTACATTTAAAAAAAAAAACAAAATTATCAATTCAACATCTATATATAAATGTCTCTATATCTATATATTTTATGTACCATTAAATTTCATTAATTATCAAATAAAACAAAAAAAAAATTATCATATGCGACTTTTTATGCAAATAATTATTAAAATATATTGAAAGTTTATTGATCAATAAAGGATTTTTTAAAGGATTTTCACCTTATGCGGTGGAATATCATTTAAAAACCATAAAAAAATATACCAATTTTATTGAAAAAATTTTCTCTCTCTATCCTTATACATATATGTCTATATATTTGATGTTAAATGATCCTTTAATAATACATTATTTATATATAATCATATTATTACATATATACCTTTTATAGAAAAAAAAAAAGATTTGTAAATCAAATATCCAAAATTTGTGTATTGTTTTTTCTTTGTTGTTGTTTCAAAAGTATTTCTTATTTAATAATATATATTAATATCATATTTACCAAAAGATATATTTTATTTCAAATATGCTATATATTTATACAATATTTTTATATATCAACACACATAAAAACATTTTATAAACAATTTTGATATATTTCTGTCAGAAAAATTTGATATGTATATTCGTATATATCATATATAATTCTTTATTGATATTATATTTCTTTTTCTATACCTATATTACATATCTATATATTTGAATATATATGGTATACACCCTTATATAGTTTTCCCAATATAAATAGAGGATTGTTTGTAATTTTATATATATTATTGATATATATGTAAGAGGAAAAGGCCTATATATATTTAAAGATGTTAAAATATTTATATATAAATATAAGATTAGTTCCAGCAGGTTACAAAAAAAAACTTATCATCAATCATTTGCGGAAAATAATTTTGACTTGACGCTGACGATTACCAATATATTATTCTTGTATTATAGAAGAATTTGAACGGTATATAACGAAAATCAATTTTTTTTTGTGTTATTATAAATAATTTGAATAAATGATGAATTCATATTTGATTATGTATTATATAGAATATTTATTATAAACATTTGTATATATATTTTTCTATATGTGATATATAAATATATATAATATATGAAATAGGATTTTCTTTAAGTTAAATATGCGAGATATACCACCAATTGATTTGTTATAATATTTTGTTTATTGTTATCCGGATAGGTTTTTCATCTATATAGTTTTTTATGTTTCTCACTGAAGCAATTACCAATTGTGAGTGTTCTGAATAAATATTAACAATTATTTGATAAAAATTATTAGAAAGAAAAAAAACCCTTTCTATGGATCATTATCGTTTATAGAAAAATTATTAAAATATTTGTACGATTCCCTTTTGGATTCGTCTCGAACTAATTACTCGTAAAAGCGATTCGCGAATCATATTCGAATCAAATGGTTTTGTATGGTTCTTATTATATAACATTTTTTTTATAGTAATTGTTTCCTCTTCATGTATAACAATAAACAAATATACATTTTCAAGTCAACTTCGTATTTTTCTATAATATCATTTGTTCTATACATAATATAAAAAAATATTAATAATAATTTATTAACACATTTGATCTTAATAAATAAAATATATAGATAATAATATATAATTGGCATGTTTGAATGTATCTCTATGTCTGGTAAAATAATGAAACTAATCAAGCGATATGTTATTTATCTTACCACACTGAAATGATATATATATATAATTGATATATAAAATTGAAATTGTTTATTGTATATATATGTATATAATAAGAATGTAAAATTGTGAAATTTATTGTTGCGGAAGAGACAATGTATATCTATAGCATATATAAATAGACATCAAATCTGTTTAATATATTGTTATATATAAATATATATATTGATTCAATGAACATATTATGTGAGACGTGAAAGTTATATATATTATTAAATTTTGAATGTCTTATATAGAATATATAATATAAGGAACTGTGTATATATTATATATATTTATATTTATTTTTAGTATATTAAATTGTAAACGTTTTTCCTTCATATATCCTTTTTGTACAATTTTCACATTACTTAATTAATTTCTATATTTATCTATTTATCTATATATATATTTACTCAAACACAATAGATGTTTATTATATGTACGTTCCTTATGCTAAATATATCAAGCAAATAAATATATGATGTTAAATATATATATGTGTTGTTGATTCATATAATGGATTCAAAAATATATCAAAGCTTTATTATATGAATGTACATATATATAACTAATTATAGATGTGAATTAGGTGATTATGGTCTCATAAACATTTATTTAATTTCCCTATATTAAATTTTTTTTTAAATTCCATTCCCATCCTTTCAATTTTACATTCAATTAAAAGTGGATTAAGGTCGTATTGCCGTATATATAATCTATAATGTTATCTAGTAAATCATTTGTCTTTAAATTGAGGTATTAATTTAAATTTAACTATAATACAAAATGACTAATTAAGGGGTTTTATTATATAGAATTGATTGACTCTAATCAATTAAAATTGCAATTAATTTGTTCTTATATATACATTATTAAGATAATGTTGTTCATCTACAAGTGTATATATATATATTAAATTGGATACAACCAATATATTGATTGGTAAAACATATATATTCAGAAAATTATCCATTAAATGATTTCGAGTTTATATACTTCATATAACATTTACACCAAAAAATATTCTCATTCGTAATTTATTTCAATGTATTTTACGGTATTTGTCATAAATATGTAAAATACTTCATTAATTTTAAAATTAATTTTCTTATATCATACATATATGTATATTCAAGTAGCAATAATAATCTTACATTCGTACGTACAGGTATTTTTTAGATTAAAAAATAAAAATTTCTAATTTTGAAAAAATAATAAAATATAAATATTCTGTTTTTTGACTAAATATATGTATATATAATGTAGTATATATACTTGTTAAAATATTTTAAGAACAAATAAATTATAATAATACGTGTATTAAATATATATATAATTAAATTTTTATTTTTTCATATATAGAGATTATATTCATATATAACTGATTGACTCTTGAGATATATATATATATATATATAAATGTATACAAGTTACAAGCATATAAAATACATATTTATGTGAAGTAGATAAGGTTTTAAAATTCAAAACACAGCACATATAATCATATAAAATACAGCAATGATAATGTGAAAAAATGGTATATGATAATATGATATCTGTTTTATGAATGCTGTTATATATATATATTCAAAAAAAACCATCGACATTGTACTATAATGTATATATACATATATAAGTATAATAATATTATTAAATTATACCGATTTTATCGTCTTCTTTATTTTTTCTTATATCTTATCCTTATATATCGTGTAGAATTTCGATGGGGGTATTTAAGTGCGAATGAATAGAGTTTGTAATATAAGTGCGATATAATAGTTCGAGGTACTCAAATTTATACACATATATATATATAATAATGAATATATTTAAAAATATATCTTAAAGTATTATTGTCACTTAACCTTGTCCGATATAATCTTTATATGGTTATGGTTTATCGATATTCTTATATGAAAACTTATGGTTCCTTTGCGATTTTTGCTTTTATGTATGATTTGCTTATATAATTTCTAAACTGATATAGTTCTATATCAGAAAAAATAAGTATAATTATGAATTACTTACTATATTTGAAAATATTTTACACAATTTCAATTCAAAATTCTTGATATAATTTTTATTTTTAGAAATGGTTATTTATATAACAACGGATTAAAGGCTTTTTTAAACACAATATCTGTTTTATTGTTTTATAATTGAAAAATACTCTTAAAAAATTCCCTAAATATATTTATCAATCTTCCCTCGTATATAAAATAAATGTTTATCGCACCTATTATTCCATCATTTATATACTATTATACTAAAAGATTTCCTTGACTTAATATATACTACCGTACATATATCTATAGTTGAATAAAATATATATACTTATAAATGTCATAAAGTATAGAGATAAAAACAGGTACCGTCGTCGTCGTCATCGTCGTCATACGCACTATATCAGGATTATTTTCTATAACTATATAGATATAGATGCGTATTATATTTAATATTTTTTTATATGATTTTTTTTTTCATGATTATTTATATATCTATATATGTATACAAACATTACTATAAATAAATACAAAAAAAAAAAAGAATTTTTATATTACTATTTAATATTTGCCAAAAAAAAGAAGAAAAACATCATAAAAAATGATTTAATGTTATTATACTTAAATATAATAATAATATAAATTTTTATATTATATCCTTTATTTTACCTTAACAAAAAAAATACGTAGTTCGGAATTTTATATTCTATATATACCTTCTTAAATAAATGATATATATAATTCAATTATGTGTTGCCTTTAATAGAAAAAAAAGAAAAATTTGCATATGCTTACCAAAGGTATAAAAAAAAATTGTTATTTAATGAATAAAATGCAAATATGGATATTATTATTATTATTTTATGATGTTATTTTATTTATTTTCTTTTAACAAACAAAAAAAAATATATAAATAATGGAATTAATATATAAAAACAAGTCTATTATTATAAGTAAAGTGCAGGCTCGTATCCTATATAGGATATTTTTACACTCTCTGTTCAAGTTACGGAAAAATCGGCCCTTTCTAATTAAAAAAAAACTTTTTAAACTGTAAAAATCAACCTCTAATCATTTTAAAATTTAAGGATGAAATTTTCATAAAATGATATTGATTTTAAGAGTGAACCTTAAATATAATAAACTAAATTTTTCGAATTTACAATAATATTAAAGGACAAGATACAAAACGTATGGATAAATTTACAATTTTTCACATTTTTAGATTTTTACTGTTGAGTTTGTTCTATAACCATTTTTTTTATCTGTAAGGCAACTTTTCAGAGAATTTAATTATCTATTGAATGCATCCCTGAACGTTATCCTAATTCAATGGGTTCTGAAGATATGGTATTTTAACCACAACCCTTATATGATAAAAACATATTATTAACTTTTTTAAAACGATTTCTTATACTGATTATTTTGGGCGCCCCTTCCTTTAATCGTCCTGTGCTAAGGTTAAGTCGGTTCATATGGTATAGTTACGGGTCTGACAATATGTATGTATATATGGAATGTTTAACCGCACCGCATTTAAAAATATTTTACATATATTCACATTTTATATATGTATAGTTTAATTGAAGAAAATATTTTATAATACATTTATATAGATTTTCTAAAAAGATATAGGAATTTTATTTCTTTATATCAGAAATACCTTTTGTAAATAAATATTTCTCTATATATATATGGTATGGTATATAAATAAATAATAATAAAACGACAGTTACTGTAAGAAAATATCATGTGCTAGGAACTACCATATATATAAAAAAATTATTAAAATATGAATATGAAAATGTCTATATAGTTTGTGTAATTATATATTAAATTTTCCCTTCTTTCATATATTACAATTATGAGAAAAATGAATGATAATACCTTTTATTTTCTTCATTTCTATATTATTACATGTATATAAATAATAATTATTAAATCAATATAGTTTTTATTAAAAAACAAAAAAAACTGAATATTTAACAGAAATTAAAAGAAAAAAAAACCAATTAATCTAATTATTATATATAATATAATATATTTTATATGCGGAAAATGTCTATATACATTCAATTTTTATTAAATTTTTTTTTTTTTATTTACAATAAATAATATTCAACGTGTTTTAGAATTTGTATATAGTAAAATGAAATTGTGTGTATATTGATGATGCGGGGAATATTTTAACTATGAGCATTTTAAAACATACACCTATATATATATATATAGACAATAACAAAACACTTTGTGAATATTTATGTGAAAAAGTTTAAAGTGCATTTATTGTAAAAAAAAAAAAAAATGGGAAATAATTCAATTAAATTAATAATGAAAATGTATTTTGAAGAGGTTATAAAATATATGAAGTGTCTGAATATATACATATATATACGCGCGCCCCCCATATATATATATGTATTTTTATTTTTTAAACATATGTTTGAAATGGTACTTCAGTATATATATTTTCCTTTTTATTGGTATATTTTTATATTAAATGAAATTATTAATAGTAAAAATATATATTTTCTATATTGAGTTTACTTTTTCGTAAATATAGCGTATCATATATAGGATAAAAAAAAATTTATGTTATTTTATCGAATATATATCCTGTTAGATTATACAGATTATTTACTAGTATACGAAAAAAAAAATTAAATATAACGATTATGTTATTTATAATAACATGCGTAATATAACTTAAGATGATTTTTGTAAAAACAAAACTAAATTAATTTCGCATGATTTATGGTTAATGAAATGGCGGGAAGTGAAAAACGATTGGATATATCCTTAAAGGTATACATAAAAATAAATACCTTAAACTACAAAAACAAAAATTTTTCGAAAAAACATTTCCGGTGGTATTCAATTTTCCAAATTTTAAATCAATCGAATTTGAAGCCAAACAATTTTTCTTCAATTTCCATTTATTTTTTGAATGAAAATTCCATTAATTTATGATTTTTCATATAGAAGAAAATGATAAATCGCATTTTTTAAAAGATATAGCGTGAAAATGTGACAAAACCGTGAAAGATAAAAAATTTTTCATACATAGAAGTTTCGGAAAATCCGCTATATATTTCGGAAAAATACACATTCGATTTAGATATTGATAAAAATATATAATAATGTCAAAATATATCAAATAATCTTTTCCAATATCACAGAAGATAATTTAAAATTAATTTTTTTTTTTTTTTTTGCAAACTTGCATCATTTAATAACTAATATATCATTTATTATGTAATATAGAGAATTTACTGTTTACATATACATATTACGATATTACACAATTCATCTATATATATATATAAAAATTGACATGTATAAAAACTGATAAATATAAAGTATAACTTTTATATTATATACAATTTTTATATATATAATTTTATGTTACATATATTATATATTTTCACAAACTCAAGTATATGCAATACACAAAATTACTAACAAAAAAAAACACTTTCCACCAATTTTATCATCATAAAATTGTAAATCTATATATATGCGAAAGATGTACGATCATCGCACATTCATATATATATATATAAAAGGATGAAAATATAATCAGCAATTTATTTTTAAATTGTTTTTTCAATGAGCGCATATAAACGTAAAATGTAAACTCACTTAAATGCAGCTAAAACACGAACAGAGTATTTTTTTTAAACCAAAAAAAAAATATTTATATACATATATATGTAATAAATATATAATCTCATTAAAATATATATACCTATCTATTCATATATATATATTATATAGAATTTTCTTTATTTTATATAGCAAAATTCTTTTTATATTAGGTAATAAAATATTTGCAAAAAAAAAAAAAATAACGTTTATAAATCATTACTTTCCTATATATACATACATATATAATCCTATACAAATATTGTATTACAAAAAAATGTACCTTATTATATCCAAAATGGTATATTTACACGGCTTATATTTTTATGATGGATATATAAATATAAGTAAATTCGTGAAATTTTACATAATGTCGTCATTTTGAATAATATATGTGACATAGAGAAATATATACAATTGTATATGGCATATATAGCAAATGTATAAATCTGCTTTAAATATATATATTTGATATATAAATCACAAATATATATGATATGATATATAATAACAAGGTATATTTTGTAAAACAATTTTCCATATTCCATGTATCCATGATATATGTATATCTATATATGCGAGATATACATCGAGATTTATCAAATTATTTCAAATAACAAACGGTCATATACCAAGCGAATATGTAATATGCAAATGTTATGTGGATTTTTTTGATTATTATTTATATATTTGTGATTTTAACTAAATAAACATATGTATAAGTAATTATTTTACAATAATCATATGACAAATTTTGACCTTACATTCTATTTTTTTAACTCAATTTATATATAATAGAACAAAATTAATATTTATTTTTTAACCCATAATTTGTCTTCAAAAAAAAATTAAAATATTTATGGGGTAATAATAAATAATGAATGTATTTTCATATGATATTACATATGTTTATTTATCTTTCATTTATGGTATTAATATACCGACTATACTGAGTAAATTTTGGTATAAATTGCTATAAAACATAAATCATTCAATTCGATATTATATCAAATTTATGAATTTTGGATTTGATAATAACGCATGAAATGTATATAGTATATACTTATAACGTTATCAACATTCAATAATTGATTTATAATATTATTATTATAGAATTTATTATATGATTTCATTCAATAGGAAATCAAGAATTTTTTTTCGTATAAAGTGCAGTACAAAGAATCATTTAAACCAATCTCGAATTTTGATTGTATACTTGGTTTTGAATTTATATATGGTTATTGAAAGAAAACAACAATTATATTTCGTTCTTTCAGCCGAAAATTGTCGTTAACAGAAAATACGCAAACCTCGCACTATTGTTTAATTTTGTAATTTTTGCCATTGTTTGCTGTTTTTCTGTATGAGTTCTATGTCGGTTTTATGTTGATTTTGTATATTGGATCTGTGTCGATTCTGGATGGAAAATATGTATTTCTGTTACGTAAAATTCAGATTCAAAAATAACAGCAAAAACAGAAAAATAAGTTTCATATACCTGCAGTGCATTCGGATTCGAATCGCCATACGACTTCAATTTTCAGACAGAATAGGATTATAAAGTCAAAACAAAGCTAATTCACTGGAAAAATTGCAGTTATATTATTTGAGAGAGTTTAAAAAAATGAAAATCATCAAAACGAAAAAATGCAAATGAAATTGTTTAATTTTTTTTAATGTATATGGTATTTTTTTTTCTTTTGGAAAATGTCTGATTTTACTATGTAGTATGATTATTTTTACACAATAATTTCTATATTGAATTTTAAGTCCCGTTTAGTTTCATTTAGCCTTCCACTTCCATTAATCAATCCGATATATAGACATCCCAAGAATTTCTAATTATATAGTTAAATTTAAATAATTAACAACCAATATAACCACCTATAAGTTGTAATTTGCTTCAAAAATTGAATTGTTTATAGAATTTGCTGCATAAAGATAATTTAATATTTGGAATTCAATAATGATAATAAAATAACGATAATTTATATAGATTCAATTAATCTATTATTACTATATACGTATAATTAATCACAGATTAAATGAAAAAGAAAAATGTGTCTCACGTTATGACTTGTGATCTCTATTTATGTTCAACAGAAATCAAATATTTCAGCATATTTATTTGTAAATAATAAATAAAATAAAATTCTGTGTTATTGACAAACATATATAAATTGAGGATTTTTATGAATAATAAAAAAGAAAATCCTTAAAATTAATAATTTGTTTTGATACAATAAAATAAAAAAATAAAGGTTCTTAAAAATATTTACTTTTTGATATTATTATTACTTTATTTATATCTATTTATATATTTTATCATATATTTAAATAAATACACGATTTATATAAAAAAAATATAAGTCCCGTATCATGTATATAAAATATCTATATAGGTAAATTTAAAAAAAAAATTCCGTTTTTTTTATTTATAGATATTTTCGCCTATGGCAATATAATTGTATTTTAATAAATAACAAAAATAAAAAAACCCTCATTTATTCAACTATATACCATATATACAAAAACGTTCATATATATTCCGCTTGGTACAATACCATATATATATACATACCACTATTGGTATACAAGACTCTTATATTATACATATTTATTTATATATATATGTATATAGAAAAGTTAATCAGAATTATATGTCAACTAAATAATATACCTATCGGCTATATAATAAATCATTTCAACATTTGAATATTTCATTTATTTGAATATATATATATAGACTTTTAGATGGTTATACATATTTATATATATATCAACAATTTATAAACGTTTTATAGACCAAATAAAGTATATTCATGTACATAACATATATCGATAATATATAATACAATATATAGAAAAATGCTTAGCAACATATCAATTGCTATATATATATGTGAAAAAAACTATATAACAATATATTTTATGTAGTATATATGAATTTTTTTTGTTAGAATTTTTTAACAATAATAATTTTGAGATTTTAATAGAAAATAAAAACGAAATTGATGAATATATTTTCAATAAATAAATATGGAAAAAAAATTTATATCTCATCAATATTTTTTTTAATTACTTGAATTTATACTTAAAAAAAATAATAAGAATGTTTACAAATAACCACAAAAAAAAAGTTAATTGAATAATTTTTTATTTTTATTTTAAAAAATCACTTTAAAATATATTTTTACAAACTTTGTATTTTAACTATTTTGTATATGATTAATTATTTTTATGTTTTCTATATTTATTGTTATTTTAATCGACAAAATTTTGATTAATTTATAAATAAAACACAGCACACAATACACGATATATTATTTAATCGGAATTGTCACTATCTAAATACACATTTAACCGCGAATCATAAATTTACATTAATCCATATAATTATTCCTCTTTATATAGTTTTCCATTTCTTATTTTTATTTATTTTTTTTTTAAATTAATTTACACTTATAATTTATACTTTAAATAAACCATTTTCTTTAATAAATAACTAAAATTTAAAAATAATCATTTCTATTTAAAAACTTGTAATTCAAAATCCGCATGTTTGTTAAACTATGAAATTAAAATACGAAAAATTTTATTAACACAAAATCGTTATACAATTTAATTTTTTATATTTTTATATAGAATTTGAATTACGAACCAATCCTTAACAACAGTCAATTTGCTACTGAGGACTAAAAGAAAATTTCATAATGATTATATAGCAAAAAAATAAAATAACATCTTCAATATATACACTCGTTTTTACGTGCGAAGATATATATATGATCGCATATATATGTAGTTATTAACGAAACCATTCATATCATATATTCATATTTTTTTAGCAAACAATACACATTTATATATATAGAGAGAGGATATATTATTTTAATATATATATATATAAGATGAATACGAAAATGAAATGAAAATATTTATATATATCCATTATACGGTTTTTAAAGTACAAGAAGAAAAAAAACAACAAATGGGAAAAAAGGAAAACTAAAAGGTGAAGTGTTTTTTTTGCGTTTATATATATATATTCATTCAATCTCTTGTTGGAATGATATATATAATATACATTTTCAAAAAAATATTTGTTTACATTTATTTTCTTAAGTTTTTTTCAAGGTTTTCCATATTTATTTTTCCTTTTTATAAACACTCACAGAAGAAAAAAAAATTAATTTTCACATATCGCCGCTTATATAAAAATTTTCCTGTGTACATTTTCCTGAACGCACCAAATATTGTGATGAGAGAATTTAATTTTATGTGTATGGATAAAATGAAATTTTAGATTCTCGCACGCATTTCTAGGGTTGACCATTTTTCTTCCATATATATATATATATATAGAAATAAAAAAATTATTTACAGTTGAATCTGTACACATTTTATAATGTATGATAAAAGAGGGATGATAAAAATTGAATAAGTTTATGCGGAAAGTTATATATATGTTGATTTTGTTTAGTTTTATTTTTATTAATTTTATTCGTTTATGAATATTATTTTCAAAATTATGTATCTTAAATGTATATAGGATGATTTTTTTTTTCTAATCTTAAGAAATAATTCAAGTCGAATGTGTCTTTTATTTCAATCTTTTGATTTCCTTTGTTTAAGTTCGTTTCAATGATTCTGATTTTATAATGGTGTTAATGAAAAACCCTATAAAGAAATCACTAGGCGGATTTCGCATAAAGGCATTAAAAAACTGTTTCTTTTTAATGCTTCTTAACAACCGAAATAATAAATTCTATATATATATCTTAATTAATGCTAAACTTTTATCTCTGACTGCGGATATTTTTGTCTATGAATTATTGACAAATGAATTATATTATATGAATTATAGAATCTGTTTTTTTATTTACTTTAATACTTAATTATTTTTTTATTATTTAATAAAGCATATTCAAATTAACATATTCAATTTATTTAAGTTAAAATTCATCATTTAATCTATCTTTCACACATCAAAATTCAATTAAATATATAATTAAAAATATTCTGATTTAAATTGAAAAATTATATTACTTTAAATAAATTGAATTCTAATATAGAAATATTTTCTTATTTAAAATACATTTTTTTTTTTACAAAAGCAGGTAAAAATCAAAGCAATTCTATTTATACGATTATAATATAGGAAATCAAATTCGCACATATAATATACATTTTATTTTAAACACTTATTTTTAAAAAACTATATTATGTTAAAAATATATTATAAATAACATTTTCTTCTATACAAAATTCTTATTTTATGTATAGTTTTCATATATATATCGAAATTTACAATAAAAAAACTAAAATTATCGTCACTCTATATTTCGATATATTTGATCTAAAATTAAAATCTTTATGCATTTGTATATACAAAAAAAAAATACATTGGACAATTGATAAAAATATATATTGTGTATTTTTTTTTTTTTGTTATTTGCAATAAATATAAATCGTTGATAGGATAGGTAAAAAAATCAACAACATTGTCAAGAATAATGTTAAAATGTATATTAAAAAAAAAAAACTATATAATAATAAGGAATTCAATTTAATAAAATTAAATTGTTATTTAGATATCGAAAAAGGTATTTTGCAACGAGTTTCTTATATAAATTCTTATAAGTATAAACACGATGATTATTCTTAAGTGGTAATTTTTTAACCCTATATTGAATAAATGTTCTAAACTTTCGTGGATTACAGGAAAATAAATAAAGATAAGATTATTAATTTTAGTTAATATAAGATTTTTGTATAATTTATTAAAAATAAACAGCAGAAATCATTTGAAATACAATTCAGTTTCATTATATATATATATATAAAGAGATCTGAATTTAAACATTCAAATTAATCAATTTTCATATTTTATGATATCAGCAGTATTTATTATGATTTTAAACAATCATATACAGTTTTTTTTTATCGTTGTATAATCTTCTGGTTCTTCTCAAAAAGCGATAAACACATTTTTGGGTATTTTTATTCCAGCCAAATGATGAGCTTTATTGATCAACATAGTAACTATTACTTTCAGCAAAACCAGCAAAATATCCGTTTGAAAGTTTTAAAAACAATTTAAAATCATATTTTTTGCGTGTAAAGTTAATAAAACCGAATTTTAAAATTTATGAAATTTATCTTTAGTAAATTTTAAAAATATTCATACATATATAATGATTGATAATTATTTATTAATATATATATATATATAATTTTTTTTCTTTCAAAATGCTGGATTATAGAAATTATATATATTAATTTATTTGTTTATCTCATAATAATATCGAGTGTTGTATATCGTTATGTTTTATATAAAAAAAAGAGTATTTTTTTGAATTATATAGATACTAAATAAAATACGAATAACTGCAATAAATAATATGGATGATCGCCCAGTAAGAAATTCCCATTTAATATATGTGATGGGGGAATTTCTTTATTTTATTTTATTTTTAATATAAAAAAATGTCAAAAATTAATATTATCCTGACGAATTTTTCAGTGTTATTATTGAAAATATAGAGGAAGCACTTCCTATATAATCTATATCCATCAATAACGCATAAATATTTTAAAATATGAAATTAAGTTTTATGCCATCCCACTAATATAAGCCAATATGTTTTTGGTCCTACATATATGTTTTGATTCAATAATGGTAATCTGCGTTATCAAAAAATCAGACTGGGATATAAATGGATTTATAAAAATAATAACACATTTTCTTTATATGAATATTGGAAAAACAATTTTCCATATGCGCACTTTATTTAGAGCACTTTATATACACATATATTTTCACATTATGAATATATATACAATTATTTAAAAGAAAAATTAAAATTTATTACTCGTACGCACGTAGATAAATTGAATTGAAAGGAAATCATCCCTTGCTTACGTGTTGTGACTCTGTTGCTTTTGCTCTAGTTTAGTTAAAGTATTTGTTGTGACCAGACCAGAATAATATTTGATTTGTATTGCAAAACTTTCATTTTTTTTTTGTTTTTGCTCTTGTTACAAAAATAATAGTAAAAAATATTAAAAAAAAAACAAAAATCAACAGAAAACAAAACATAATATAATAAATAAATGTAAGTTTTTATATTTGATTGTTTTCACTTTAGTTTAATTATAACCAAATATACGCAGATATGTATAATTACGCACGATAGTTGTTGCAAAAAAGATGATTTTCGAAATGGATAATTGAACATAAAAAGAAAAAAAAAATGAAGGAAAAGATTTTTCTTATCGATTTTTATTTCATATAAATTATGATTTACATTTATATATATATAGCGTTCGCATATCTCTATATGTATATATATCTCACATAAGGTGTGTGAAAAAAATAGAATACGCACTGTAAGCACTTTTTCAATAAATATAGATATACATGTATTTTTGTTTGTATATATGACAAAATTCAAATAGGTGTACAGTTTGGCCTCGTGATAATCATCAAAAATTAATCAATCGAATATAAATTGTTTTATATATTTGTGTGTTTTTGTATATATGAATAATTGAAATATATATTATTATATCGGATATATATCGAACAATTTATTTATATACAATATATAGTGCGTAATTTAGTTCAAAAAATATTTCCATATGTTTTCTTTTCAAATTATCTATATATATAGAGATAGAATATATATAAAAAAAAAGTTCAATATATTTGTTTGTGTGAATGAATATTTTTACCTATCAAAATTTTGATACACACTTAAATTATAATTTAATTCAATAATAATATATTGTATATATCATATATATATATATATTTACGAATGTTGGCCCAATTATATTTAATTCATTTTTATCGGATTTATTAATATACATTTAATTGCGATTATAAAAATTATAATAATTTGTGCGTAGCCATACTCGCATCGTATCATCATCATATCATCATCATTATCATATTCAATTCGGGTTGGATGTTTTCTCGAACAAAGAAAATCCGCTTTATACAAATTGTCAAATAATAAAAGAAAATGTATTTTATTGTTATTCCTTTTTATTATGTTATATGAAATTCAAATAACATCCTTTAAAATAAATGTTTTGTTATATACATTATAAGTTTGTCGGTATGGGTGTGTATCTCATCCCTCGCGTCAGGATGCGATGCTGCTAATAAACAAAAAAAAAAAACAATAACATTACTTTTGTGTATGTTTTTTGAAGATTAAAATTCTATTAAAAATTCATATTTACATATTTTTTTCTCTACCTTATTCTAATTATTTTAATGTATTTATGAAAATTTAATGAACATTTGCATTGTTATTTAATTATAATTTAAAAATGAATGGTATATAAATAATATATATATGGAAAATTTAAATTTAAATAAAGCGAATTTCAATATTTTTCATTTTATATTTCGGTTTTAAAATCTTCATCAGTTATATAATTGATTTTTGTAATATTTTGTAATCGAAAAATGGAATACAAAAAGGATTTCTATATCAACCCTTTTCTTTTTTTTTTTTATTATACATATTTCAGATTGATTTTATTTTTTTTAACGATAATTTATAATTTAAATAATATACTATATATGATTTTCTATAATTCAATAAGATTATCCACGCTATTTTTACTTGTCTATAAAGTAAATTTGATTTGATTTTATATTCATTTATATCTTATATCTTTTATCGAAATGAAAAACCTAAATATATAAAACAAATGCACTAAACAATCTTATGATATTAATTTCCTAATAATTTTTCTTCCACCAAAAGTTATATATTATAAATACAGTCCGTATTGATTTGAAAAAAAAAAAAAAAAAAAATGCCACAAAAAGGAGGTAAAAAAGGTAAAGGTGGTGGTGGTGGTGGAAATGCTGATGCAGGTGCAGCCGCTGGTGGTAGTGCTGCAGGAAGCGCTTCTGTAAAACCCAATGAAACGGGTAATAAGGCTGGTAATGACACTAAAGCCGATGGTATATATAAATTGTTATTAAAAAAAAAAACTAAACGCATTCTATAACGACGTCGGTCCTTATTATTTCGATTTAATATTTTTATTTTCCATTACAGCCACAAATAAGGCATCAAAAGCTGGTCAGGGTGGCAAGAAAAAAGGAAAAAAATAATTTTTATTCATTATCATTAATTTTATTATATATTTATGTATATATAATAATGATTAATGAATATATAAAATACAAACCTCTTATAAATATATAATCGTCTATCAATAAAAATACAAGAAAGATAAAACATCAAAATAAAAAACAAATCATAATTTTATCTATTAAGAAATTCATTAAATTTTTTTTTTTATGATTTAATTTTTCATTTCATTTTCATTTTTACACACATACATATAATAACAATAACAATAATAGACATCTAATTAAAAAAAAAAACACATTACACTAAAATAATTAACCACCCCCTCAACCCTCCTACACAGTTATTCGTCAGTACATATATTGTTAATTTTTAGTACAAATTAATTTTGATAATATACATTTTTTATTTTCACAAAAAAAAAAAAAAATAAATAAAAAACCACAAGAAAAAACAATTCTTTTTAACTATATTTTATTAATAATAATATACCTTTAAAAATATACATGAAAATAAAACCATATAATTTTTTACTTTAAAAAATTGAAACCAAAAAAACAAAAATTTATAAAAGAACGGTCAACAATTTAAGATTATAAACAAACACAACATAAAAATAAAAACAATTTATTATAATTTTATTTGATATTATATTTTCATAATATTCTGTTAAGGTTTTTAATTTAGATTACTAATAATTTTTTATTATTATATTATTTTGTGATAAATCAATTCAAAAACAAATAGTTAAAAAAAATAAATCAAAAAATCAATTTTCAGTATTAAATATTAAGATTATTACTAAAAAGAAAAAATTAAAAAATGATCACACAGTAGGAAATTTAGAAAAAATTGTTTTTAAATTAATTTAATTAATTAAAGTATTTGGATGTGTGGATGTCATGTCGCCGCACGCAAAACTGGTGGTCAATTGTAAAATATATATTCAATTAGTTCAAATTCAAAAAAAAAAAAAGAAAAATTAAATAAATTTTAATTTAGTTTTTAATACGGAATTTTATCACAAAACTTAACTATATATAATATTAATATGTAAAATTAAAAACAATAAAAAAAACCTTCACAAAATCTTATATTATATTATTATTATTATTATTATTTGTATACAAAACTTATATTTATTCTATGATATATTTGAAAATTTGAAATAAAAACTGTAAATCATATATTATTTAATATATAATAAATAAAATAAATGTGTTCATGTTTTCATTTTAATTGAATTGTTATAACTTTCGATTAACATAAATATATCGTATACCGTACAGTATAGTTACGAGAAATATAACACTATTAAACTGTAACCTGGATATGTTTTTTTTCTCATATGTTGGATTTTAATTAATTAATCCAGTAATCCAATAATAGAATCATCACCAAAAATCAATCACCCGTAAACGTAATTATTAAACGTTGTATTCATCACCTAATTCAGTAATATCTTTACGGTCTCAGGTGTTTAACAGATTCCAGGATAGTTACAAACAAAAAAAATTTATGGTATTTATCATAATTTTTAACAATCAGGGTTTATATCAAAATATTAACTGGGAAATGTTTATGCAATAAGAAATTGTGTTAATTTTCATGTTGTATTTATAAACTATTCTTCAGACAATCCATTCATCATTTTACATTATACACATATGCTAAATCCGAATACAAATATATTTTTTCAAAAAGATTATGTATAATTAAAAATCCCCGACTTTTTTAAGTACAAAAATTATTCGTAAATTTATTTATATAATATTTTAAATTATACAATGTAATAATAATAATAATAATAAAAAATAGTAAAGTATGTCAATTGATTGCAAATACCAATACTAAACTAAAAAAAAAAATGATTAAATTACCACCTGTTTTTTTTATTTATTTAAAGTAATTTATATATATTTTAATAATATATAAAAATATATACATAATAATAGTATTTCACGATAATACTCTATCTCTATCTACTCGATCATTTCATGTTAATATACTCTATCTTGATAGCTATTATCTTGTGTACGATTTTGTTGACTTGCATTCAATTGCGGTTGTTGATAATGTCTGGCCATTTGACCGGCTCGTCGTGGTGGTGCTAAATACTCAAACATACTTTGTGAATGATGTGATAACATTTTACTTAAATCACATGGCATCGGATCCGTCCAAAAGAAATCATGGTTTAATGCTGTGTCAGCATCAAGACGAGCATTCGGATCCAATTGTAATAGTTTATCCAATAAATCACAACCCATTTGATGGGACACATACGGTATTAAACGTTCTTTTACTTTACGTTTCAAACCCATTTGCAGATCCATTTTATTGTATAATTCTAAATTTTGTACACCCGGCCATACGTCGGGTGTAAATGAACCGCACAATTGTGATATTAACGTGATTTGTTGTTGTTCGGTGTGACCTTGCATTATCGGTGAACGTGTCCACATTTCGGCCATTATACAACCAGCACCCCACATATCCACTGGTGGTCCATAATTTCGATCGCCCAATAATAATTCCGGTGGTCTATACCATAACGTTACAACACGATTTGTATATCGATTTGGTTGTTCTTTTTTCGCAACACTAAATGCTCTTGCCAATCCAAAATCAGCCAATTTTAATATACCCATTCTTGTAATTAATACATTTGCCGCTTTCATATCACGATGTAATATCTAAAAAAAAAAAAAAAAAAACAATTTATTTCCATTTCATATCTTGTTAATTAATCCCAATACACACAAACACACAGTCTAGAAAACACTTACTTTATTACTATGTATATAATATAATCCATTTAATAATTGTTGCATAACCTTTTTAATTTCACCTAAACTAAATTTAACATTTACATTTGATAAAAGACCAGCCAAATCATGTTCACAAAAATCAAATACCAAATAAAATGTTGAACGAAATCGATTATGATCTGTTGCTACTGTACGACATATTTCGATAAGATTCACTACATTTTCATGTTTTAATAATTGTAAAATTCTTATTTCACGTAATGCTGTTATGGGAAACTGTTTTCAAACAAAATTAAAGGATTTTTAATAATAGAAAAACCATAAAAAAATTGATATTCGAGAATTTAAAAGTCAAAAATTATACTTACACCTTCTTTTTCATTATCCATTAACACCTTTTTCATAGCAACAAATTTTGTATTCGCTGGTCTTTCTCTGGCTTTAAATACTTCCCTAAATAAAAACAACGTGGAGAAGTAATTAAATTTCATTAATTGGTAAAACTTTAATCAGACCTGCGATGTTAAAATTTAGTGGGATGCATATTATTATTGACACAATAATAGATAGGACATGTAAAATTACAGGGTTTATTATTTATACAATCACATAACTTCTTATTAACCACAATTGCCTCAATACGCTTTAAACACTTTGTATGTTTTTTTTTTTTGTTAAAAATTGAAATTCTATGAGGTTCGGTTATCATCCACGGACGCGACACATTAATAAGAAAACGAAGTCGATTGCTTGAAAAAAAAAAAACAAAAACAACACAAATTACTCTCTTACCCAAATGTTCCTTGTCCGATTTTGGCAATCTTTTCATATTTTGACGATTCATCACAGTATTTAAAATCGTAAGATTCTATTAGTTTTTGTTTTTCCATTAAATTTTGTAAAAGTGTGGATATTTTTCGAGTTTCCAATTGTTGTGAAAGATTATCACTTTCCCCAGCAGCACCACGATTAGTGCTGCTATTCGTGTTTATATTGCTTGTTTGCGACATTGAAGTGGTTTTTATTTAATTTTTTTTTTTAATTATTAAATTATTTAATTACAAAAAAAAAAAAAAGGTATTAAAAAAATTTTTATTTATTTTATCGAAAACAACACACAACACAACGAAAACAAATGTATGAATTATGATGTCACCATGTCGAAATAATAAATGCATATGAATTATGATGCAATTTGTGTCATGCTTGCAATGAATATTTTGGCATTTTTATGTTTTGACGTTTATTATTTATCATTTTAATACTACGACATCTACGAATGATAAAATCGTTTATATAAAATTATATGTTATCTTTTTAATTTATTAGCCAAACCTTTCCAACCATTTTCGGTACAGTTTTTATCTCAACAAAAAATTAAAGAATTTCAATTGTTTGAATAGTATTTTTTTTGAATATCCAAACAGTTGGCTCTGTGGTGCAGTGGTATAATAGCACCTATGCCTGAAGAAATCTGAAAAATTTCTATGGTCGTGAGTTCGAATCCACGGGTGGTTGTTGGATTTGTTTCACACACAGAAGACAACTATAATTCAAAACAACTAACTAAATAAGTATATTTGCAAGTTGCCGGTTTTGGTTAATTATCTATAATTATAATTATTATATAGCATAATAATCCATTTTGATAAAAATAATACACTAGATTTAAATTTTTAACAATATTATTATTGATTAACTGTTTTGTTTGTTTTTGTTTTGTCTTGTTTCACAAACGCATAAAAAAAACATATATAAAAAATTCATTTTGAATATTTAACAATTAAAAAATTTTCATATTTTCTTTAGAGCTAAATTATGCATTTCTTTTTATATTTTCTGTAAAGCACTTCAATTTGTTAATTAAAAAAAAAATAATTTTTACAATTTCTAATACTTTCAATTGATTTTTCCTTTTTTTTTTTACTCTTATTCTATAAATCTTTATATAATTTCTGGGGTTTTTTTTTTTTTTTTTTTTGTATTTATACAATATATAAAAATATATTAAAATTTTGGTATATATATTCATATAAAAAATATAAATTGATAAATAAATATAATATTACTTAATTAATTAGCATATATATGTATATATAATATAAAATATTTTGATTTTTAGCTATTTCATTTTATTTTATTTCGGAGACCAGTTTGTGATTATATTTTTTAATATTAAATATTATTAAATATTTATAACACCATTTTTTTGTTTTTGTTTTTGTTGTTTAATAAAAAAAAATTATAAATTTTTATTAAGCTTATTACCGTTTTTAACATCATCTAAAATTGTTTTTATATTTTCGTTACACTTATCACAATGTAAACGGTTATTTCTAGAAGAAAACGTAATTAATTAATTAAATGTTAAATTAAATAGATTAATTAATATTAATTATTATGAAAAAGGAAAAAGATAACAAACCTTAATTTGCTTTTTAACATATCCATTTCATTTATTTGTCGTACATATTTATTTTGCAAATTTTTTATCATATCATTTTGATTTTTTAATTGTAATTTTAAATGAGTTATTGTTTCTTCTTGAGCTTCAAAAATTGCCTATAAAAAATGGACAAATTAATATTCAATATTCACAAATGCCCAATTCGAATGTGATGCATTTAATATATATGGATATGAACACAAAACACTTACTCTACATTCTTCCATACTCTCGGAATACGCTGGTGGTTCATCTAAACAAAAAAATTCACGTACTATTCGTGAACTACTCAGTACAACATTTGCCATTATGGTATTGATATACATTTGCAAACCATGGGCTCGATCGTCCAAAAACATTGAACTAAAATTATTACCAAATAATTTCTTACCGGGTAATATTAAATTCGATGTATTTGGAAATGTTGATTTTAATTTTTGATTTAAACGTACGAAATCTGTGTAACGTCTCAGCACCAACCAACAATCATTTGAAAATAGATTTTCAACACGTAATTTATAAACAGTAAAACGTGCTCGTTCTTCCATCACCTCATAACCAATAATTGGTATACGAACATTATTGAAATTGGCAAATTCATGGAGTATTGAACTGTTATTATTATTAATATGATTAGTAGGTATTGTACTTGTAGTACTGCTATCAGAAAGATTATTATCAATTGATTCGCTCATCATACTATGATTTTCACTATTATTCGTTGAACAATCACTAATTATTATTGAAGCACTTGTATTTTGTTTATTTGTGAATTGTCTTTGGCTATTATTGTTATTATTATTATTATTGTTGTTGTTGTTCTGTTCTGATGATGTTTCATTGTTGATTGTATTATGAACCGAAATTGTTTTTAAACATATTTCTGATTTCGCATTACTTAAATTTATTAGTAATGGTTCTTGATTATTATCGATGTTGTTGTTGTTGTTGTTGTTGGTATTGTTTAGTGAATCATTCATCCTAATTTTATTAAAATCTGGTTCGGAATAATTATGATTTTTATTGTGTATTTTGTGTAATTGTAATTGAGAATTTGGATAAGATGTTAACGATGACAATGATGATAAATTTGGATAAGACTTTGAACGTTTATTTAAATAATAATCATTTGTTGATAACTGTTGTTTTGATTTATTATATATAGATTTTTTATATGGTTTCTGTTGTTGTTGTTGTAATTGCTGTAATTCTTTCTTTTTTAATGCACGTACTGACATTATATTATAATTATTTATTTTAATGTTTTTTGTTTAAATGTATATATTGAATTTGTTGTTATAAATTAAATGTTATTTAAAAGTTAATTATATTTATTAAAATAAAAATAGAGAAATTTTGTAGTAGCACTCACTAAAAAATGAAATTTTATATATTAAAATTGATCTCCCCACAAAGTTGAATACAAATTAATGATTAGGCGATTAGTGACCGAATAAATTTATTTTATATAAATTATTTATTTTATTTTTTTAATGTAAATATTTAATTTTTGTAAAAATCAAAAATAAATTATATTAAATACGAAAAATAACAAGAAAATAAATAAACACACAAACAATAAAAGTAGTGACATATCTTTCGGAGAGTATAATCGCAAAATAATTCGTTTTACTGCCATCTATAGTCGGCCTATAAAAAAAAATCCACTCACTGAATTGTTTTTGTGACGTTTGTGACATTTGTGGAAAAAAAATTAACCAAAAAAAAAAAAAAAATAAAGTGAAAAAACAAAAAAAAAATTATTTTTATTTTATTATTATTTAATATATATTTAATTTTTATTAATTTTTAATGTAAATAATTGTTTAAACCGAAAAATAATGTTAAAATTTATAAAACCACAATTTGTATTGAATACGACAAATACAATTATCCGTAATTATGCATCGAAAAAAGAATTTTGTAAACAAATGAATTGGACCCGACCAGTTAAAATACCATGCTTTTATCCGGAAAAAAGTGGTGATCTAAAACCATTTCCAACCATTGATCCCAATGAATATGTATTAGAATATCGTAATTCAAAAGAATTAGAAACGTATGTGTATTAGATATTTTTATATTCTGAATAAAATTATATTTATTTTTTCTTTTTTTTTGGTTATTGATCCCGTTTGTTGTTTGGTTTATGAATTACACAGTGCTGATGATTTAGTTAAAGATCTATTTCGTTTACGATTACATAATCAAAGTAAAACATTAGAATTTGTTGAACGATCAATGATGGATACCGTTAAAAGGCATGTTTTAGATTATGGATCAATGGAATCAACATGTAAGCCACCACAAAAAAGTTATTTCAATTTTAAGTATTATAATCGTAATTTTGTAATTATATATGTATTTCTTATAATGTATAGTGGCTAGTATGACAGCAAAAATACGTAATTTACAACCGTATGTTTTGGAATATCCCAGAAATAAGCGAGTTAAAGTATATCTAAAGGAATTGATTGACAAACGTAAACGTTATTTACGTTATTTACGACGTTGGGATTATAAACGTTTCGAATGGATATTAGAAAAATTACAATTAGTTTATAAACCATATCCGACAAAATTCCATTTAATTGAGCGGAAAGCATCGATACGTAAATTAGCCCATATCCATTGTGATAATGTACAAATGGAACGTTTGGAAGCGTATCGTCGGATACTGGAATCGCAACAATTGGATTTTTTACAGAAAAAAATTGAAAATCTAAAATTTATACGTAATGAACAAATGGAATGTCAATTACCGATTACCATAACCGAAGAACAAATTAATGATACAATTAAAAAATATACTGAATTAAAAGAAATACGAAAACCTACAGAAGTGACTAAAGGACGAAAACAAAGAGGTATAATTATGAATAATTAAAAGAATTAATATTTTCTTTAGTAACATTTGTATATTTAATATTAATAATAATATTTTGATTTATATAAGATTTATTTTATTGTGTGAATTGTTTTTTTTTTATTTTGAAATTTACTTTGATGTGCTCTTTGGGATCCATTTTAGATCTATCTTTAAGTCTTTAGAATAGAATCCCACTGTTTTATGTCTTATTTTTCAAGTATTCACGATCCATTTCACAGTCACAAATCAATATTAAAGGGAAATAGGAACTAATAATAAATAACCCAATATAAAATTTTTCTTATTTTTCATTTATATAATAAATTTTTCATATATAAAAATATTCTAATATGTTTCTTATAAATAATATAACTGAATTTGTTTTTTTTTTGTTTATGTAATTTTTACAATCATAATGCCTAATGTTATATAATTAAAATAAATTTATTTTTTCAGTGTGCGTGTGTGTGAATTAGGATTACACTAAAAATAAATCCAGACTTATTCATATTTATTTATTCAAACTCTTATGGGAGAGTATAATTTAACTTATCCTGTGGGGGAGATTCAATTAATAATATTCGTTTTTCCCCAATATTTGTCAGTAGTAAAAAAAAATATACGTTGCCCGACCTTAAATTAATATTTATCCTATATTTTAATAATCTTTGTATAAATATACTAAAATCACTCATGATCTTATCTATTTGATCATATCATATACTAAATTATATTATTCCCATATCATATTCTTTTTTTTTTATTTTAAATAATCATTTCTAAATAAAATAATGAACAAAGGAAATAATATTCAGTGGACGTAAACAAAAATTAGGAGTATTTGTTAAAATTAAACTTGTGCTTGTCCTAACAGACGATGAATTCCCAAAATTTCGTAAATACAAATTTCAGTTCATTCACTAAAGACTTGTTGTTGCCGGTGGTCGTGCGTATGCTTTCGGTATAAAACCATATTTTCTTGTTTTCGGTGCATAACACCATAACCAGCCATCCACCGTTTGATTATTCAAATCTGCATATATCCAATCACCACGCCTTACCGACAGATCATCCGGTGCTTGTGCCTTTTCATTCATAAAAAATTGAATTAAATTTAATTTATGAATTTGTTTGTTTTTAGTAGAGAAATTGAGAATTATCAATTACCTTATAGTCATATAACATAACAAGTTCTGTTCCATGATAAGGATCGGAACCGCCGAGTATTTGTTGAGTGCTAATCGATGTAATATTTAAATTATTCATCATAATGTTATTGTTATTATTATTATTATTATTAATATTATTATTATTTGTAATATTATTATGAGTATTATTGTTATTATTATTATTTAAAGTATTAGTAGTTGTAGTCGTTGTTGTTATACAATTTTGTGGTTTTGGATGTCCTTGTATAATATTATCAGCTGGATATACAAAACCAGATGGTATAAATCCTTCTTGACCATCACTGCGTACAATCCAAAACCATTCGGGATCTTCACGATTAAGTACTGAAATGTACAAGTATACATAATAATAAAGAGAGATAACAAAATTAAAGTAAACAAAAAAAAAAAAAATATTTAATACAAACCTGTTACAAATTCACCACGTTCAACGGAAACATCATTTTCATCTCGGGCTATAAATGTATATAAAACAATATAACGACCACTTGGATCTTTAGCAAATGGTAAATAATCGGGTTCCGAACTTAAACTGGCCTGCGAATGTTTTAATGAATTGTCTATGCCGAATAAACCAACTGAACCATTAATTATTGTATCATCTAAAATTGTATCAACGGAAATATCAGGTAATAAAACACATTCTGTTAAATCCGTTGATGTTGTTGAATGTATGATTCCCGTATTTCCGATATTATTACCATTACCAGTATTAATATTCGTATTACTACCATTAACCGTACCAGCTCCGCTGCCACCAACAACGGTACCAGCCACACCACCACCACCACTTATGGCTACACCAGCTGGAATATTACCATTACTACTATTACTACCCAATGATTGATCTCGAGGTAGTTTCTTTTTTATAGCCAATTCGGCTAATTGTGTATTGAATGGTGCACAATATGAATGCGGTATAAAACCTTCTTGTCGTGAATCTTGTCCAATTACATACACCCAATCATTTTCTCTATATAAAATATTAACAATTTGACCACGTTTTACTTCTAATTCATCATCAACGCATGGTGTAAAATCATGTAGAACAACCATTTTTGAGTCGGGGCTGAGGCCATGCTCCTTTTCAATGCCCACCCGTACCAGTGTTTCGATGCTTGCCGATCCTGTAATACGTCCCATACCATGATTTAATCCTAAGCCACTACCCGGCCGCGATACATCTTTATCAATATCATTACTCGTATCTATACGGATTATATATTTTGTTTAATAATAACAAATTGAAAATCAACATAGATTATTAAATAATTATCACATAATTAAATAAAATATATGAATAATGTTGGATGATGATGGACAGGTTGTGGGAATTAAAAAAAAAAACAAAATAATAAGTAATTACAAAAAATATGGTCAGTGACCTTTTTTTTTTTTTAATTCTATTTAATTTATTCACATTTTTTTTTTTAACTTACTTTTCTTCTTTTTTCCTCTTCGTATACGAACAGGACATAAAAATGCCATAATTATTAATAAATTAAATTACTGATACAAGAAAAATAAAAATAAACTTTTGTAATTAATTTTCTATAATTTTAAAATACATTTTTTTTTATTATACAAATATTTTTCATTATATTTTTTTTTTTTTGTATTTATTTTTATTTTTTATTTAAAATTCCTTGTGGACACACACACATCCAAATCCAAATCAAAATGTGATACAACCACTTGTTGTTTGGTTGATTTTATATTGAATTTTGGAGGCGGACAGTGGAGTGAAGGAGTCAGAAAAGGTGGACAAAATAAAAGAAAAAAAAATCAGTTGCAATTATTTTACAGCGGTGAATTTATGTCAAAATATAAATTTTTTTAAACCGCCATCTCATTTTGTAAATTATAAATTGTTTGGGTTAAAATATTGGATTTATAAAATGGTTTTCAAACAGTGTATTTTCGTAGAACCTTCTTCATTAGGATTTTGTTGAAAATACACAGCCAGATAAAGTTGAATCACATTAATATAAGAATTATCTATAATTTTATTTTTAAATGAATCGATTTTTTTATTGAACTGCATGAATGAATATTGGATAAAAAAAAGTTTATATAAATTTAAGTTTTTGTTTTTTTTTTAAATTCTTAATTATATTAATTTAAATTTGATAATTATTAAGTTAACAAAACCATATGAGAATGATTGTGGAATAAAAAATAAAAATCTAATCACTATCTTCTTCGGTTTCTTCTGCCGTTTCTTCAGTATCTTCAACTTCTTCCTCTTCGTCATCTTCCTCATTATCGGTATCTTTTTTCTTTTCAGTTTTTTTATTTGATTTACTGTCACCCGCTGATGATGTATCATCTTTTTTTCGTTTCTTTTTCGATTTTTCTTTATCCGAATCACTTGAACTGTCATCCGAAATATATTCTTTACTTTTAAAACCGGCACCAGCCATTGTTGTGGTGGTAATTGGTTTTTTAATTTCTTTCTTACGTTTGGTTGAATCGGCTGCTGAACCACGTGCACCGCCAGCTCCATCATCATCACCACCATCATCGGCTCCATCATCATCACCATCAACGGGAGGTTTATAATTTTGCATTTCTAAATTATACCGTTCCTTATCTTTAGCAGCTTTGCCCTCCCATTCCTATTAATGAAGACACACACACAAAATTTTAAATTTGTTTAAAAAAAAATATTTATCTCTATCGGATCGGATACCTGATAGGTCACTTACCGATTTATCTTTTAATTCTTTCCATAATTCACCCCCTTTTTTAGCAACATCAACTATTGATATACCTGGATTTTCTTTTTTAATTGTTTCACGCATTGCATTTAACCAAATCATAAATGCTGTTGTTGGACGTTTTGGTCTTCCATCATCTTTATTTTTCTTGGATTTCTTTGATTTTGATGACGAACCCTATTTATAATAATAAATTATATATTTTTAGTGGGGACGCGCATTATTTTTTGTTTATTATGCAAAAAAATTAACTTACCCGCGATGCTCTTTCACTACGTTTTTCTCTACGTTCACGTTTCTTTTCTTTTTCCTTTTTCTTGGCGGCACGTTTTTCTTTTGTTTCGGCATCATCATCTTCATCATCTTCTGACTCACTTGATTCAGCATTACTGTCAAATTCTTCGGCAACATCATCTTCATCCTGTTCACCCGGATTAAAATCTTCATCGGTCGATTCATCTGAATCATCGTCACCATCATCTGAATCACGTTCTTTAGCTTCGGCCTTAACACGTTCCAAATATGCATCCGGTTCATTTTCATTATCTGAATCACCGAAATCATCTTTATAACTGGCTTTATCCTGTAATATAATATAATATAATTTTTAATTTTTTCATGTCCATGATGAGATTTTAAAATGATAGCAAAACGAAGAGAAAAACAATTAATTACATTCTTTCCAGTATTTTTAACATGAATTTTTTTCGAACTTATAAAATCAAATAATTTATTATATTCTTCTTTTTCGATGCTACTGAATGTATGCACAGTACTAGATTTCAATTCGATTTCAAAATCAAAACTTCTCGTTGAACCCCCGCTACGTGCAAAATTTACCGATTGAATCTCTTCAAAACGTATATGAATCGGTGGTTTATGCACGTAAATAAAACCTCGTTCTAATGGATATAAATAACCAGCGGCCGTTTTAAATGAACAGCCAATTGCAGGTGTTGATGAATGACTGTAATATGGGAAATCGTAATCTGGTTATTGGTAATTATGTATTTCGATTAAAATTTCACTTACCCAACAAAACTTCCAGGTCCGGTTAACTTACGATTCAATAATACTTTCATTATTTTACCAAGCACTTCATAAACAGGACCCGATAATTCTTTTGTTAATTTATTTTCATATTTATCGCGTAGCTCTTCTTTTGAAAATGGCAATTCAATGCTGGTCTCTTCTTCCATACCGAATAATAAAACCAAATATTGATAACGTGTTTGGCCTTGTTTTATCGGTGGATCCAACGATAGAACGAAAAACATTTGACGATTATCCTTATGCGGTAATAAAAATAGACGTAATACCGTTGACATTGGAATTTTATAATCAAATGTTTTACCATGAAGTTGGAAAAATGTTTGAAATATTTTTATATCATAACGACCACTGGATGGATTATTAATGGAAAGATAAAATAAAAATTCAATAAATACAAATCAAAGCAATAACATTTCATATGTAATTCAATTATTTTAAAATTCGATACATACCGTGGTGTTAAACAATGTATTTCCTTGAAAATAGCAATAGCATCACCAGAAACCGATATAACCGATGCTTGTTTCATAACATTTTGATAGAATTCATCAACGGGATCACTTTCAATTGCTTCACTTGTTGGTATATGATATCGCATTTCCATTAGACTAACTGGTGCATCATCATTTTGATGAAATTCTAATGTTACTTCATTTTTACCGGTAGTACATTGCGATACATGATTTAATGGAATTTCAAAGCTAGTTTTCTTTTCACAATCAAAACTTAATACAGCACCGGTAAAATTAACCGTACCCCAATTCCATCCACGTAATGACAATTCCTTTTCGAGCATATCTTTTTTGAAATTCTTCTTGAAAAATGATGCAATTTTTTCTTCTTCACCCGATTTTAAGCCAATAAAACGATGTAATTGTCCATTTTTCATAAATATTCGTAATCCAAATGAACCAACAAAACGTTGAAAATTCACCAATTCCATATCATTACCCTGAATTTGTTCAACTTTTCCAGTTTTACTATTCTTAAATATAATATTCTGATCGGTCAACTTTAAGCGTCCGGAATTCTAATCAATTTCAATTACACACACATAAATTAAATTTATATATTTCAAATGGAAAATCACACATAATAGACATGATATGGTAATTTTTGAATTGCATGATTGTACTTACCAAACTTCCTTTAACTTCAGCTAAAATATCGGAATATTCTAACACTTCCATGATTTCTTTTATAATTTTCTGTTATTTTTTTTTAATTAATAATGTATTTTATTTTTTTGAATAATATTTAATTGATAGTAAATTAATTTCAAAATATTATAAAATATTTTTCCTCAGCAGAAGCACATCAGCATCACAAAACAAAACAAAAAAAATGATTATTTATTTTCAATATTTTCATCGTTATTTTAAGGTTATGAAACGTTATAAATATCCACATAAAAAAATTGTGAAAAATATCCACACAAAAAAATAGCGGTAACGATTGTCATTGTATGCGATTGTATGCGTTAATTATTATTTGGTTTCGAATTTTCTAAATGAATGCGTTTCGGTCAGTTCAAATGTAATTGAAAATATCATTTATATTTAATTAAAATTAATATATTTCTTAAATCATTCTTTTATAATATTATTGTTTTCTATTTAATTATAATTGAGATAATTGGATAATTTGACGACATTAAAAATATTGTCGCGTTCATACATGAAAATGGCAACAATTGAACAATGACGAAAATTCTGAATTCAATTAAAACCTTTTGAGTGATTTTATGAATTGTAAGGTGTGTGCGTGTCTCCGCTTGAACATCCGTATATATATATATGCATTAAAAAAATGTTTGAAAAAGTAGTGATATTATAGTAGTAGTTTGGTATGAATAAAAAATAAGTGATTTTGCGTTAGTATTGTAATTGATGCGATGCCATAAACTTTTGTTATCTGGCTAATATGCGGTTAATAATATTTTTTTATAATTGATTTAAAAGTGAATAAAATTATTATAAAAATAATAATAAATAAATAATATTATAAAACGATAATAGAAATCATTAAATATAGTTCTTTTTTATTTTTATTTGTTTTTCGTTGTTCATTAATAAATATTGCAAAGTGTTTTGTTTTTTTTTTATGTTTACATCAACAAAATATCCTGAAAAAAATGTTTTATAACAATAATAATAATAATAAAAATTGGTAAGTAAAAAATAATTTTTTATTGCATGCAAATAAAACAGCATTTATAAAATTCTAAAAATAAATTTTTGATTGCCCCTCCCAAAAAATGTACAATTCAAAAAAAAAAAGCCTTAACAAATATTATTCCATTAAAAAGAAAAATTAATTTTCTTACGGGATAATGTTGTGGGAAAATTTGTGTTTTTTTTTTGTAAATTTACCAATTAATTTACATTAAAATTATTGTTAGTATCAATTTAATACTTTTTTTTTTGAATTATTTGTTATCGGTGCGGTGGTATTGTTTGTATATCAATAGAACCCCATCATCGCCTTATAAATAAAATCAAAAACACAATTTTCTATAATTAGATTCATAAAGAAATGGAAAAAAAAGAAAACAACAACAACAACAATAACAATATATATAATATCAGCAGCGGCAATGGAAAATTTTTTAAGAATTTTATTTAGGTCATTGATTATATATTATAAAAGCTATTCATAAAATAATAATAATAATAATAATAATAATAATAATAGATTTTGGTGGATAGATACATCAATATCATAAATTGTTTGTGCCTTTAATTTGGACATTTATATGTTACGTTTTGTTGCTATTGATATAGTTATTGAGTTTGTTTGCATTTAATTATCACGGAAAAAATTCGATAACAAATTCTTATTATTGGTTTTATTAATTCTATTTTTGTGTGTTTATTTTCCACTTACACTTTAATCACACTTCATATATGTTTTTTACAGGTTTTTTTTTCATAATATTTAAGTCATTATAATAATAATATTTCTATTATTTAAAGAGGTATATAGAAATAAGAATATATATTTTAATAAGTCATATTTAAATCCATTTTGAATATATTTAATAAAAGATACGTTTGTCCAACGATATGTAATCATAATAAAATACACCATATATGATTTCCCCATCATAGGTAAACAAATATATATTTTTTTATTTGTGAAAGTTGTTGTTATTTATTTGTAAAAAAAAATAAAATAAAATAATTATATCATGTGTTTTATTATATTTATTTATATATATAGTGTAATAAACGCATTATATGATTATATTTATAAGTCATTGAACTGCATCTTCAATTGCCGATGATGTTTTAATTATATACAAAATAAATAAATCGCCGTTTTCTTGAACATTTTTTTTTGCATTCCCTCCATACGTTTTAAATTCATTTAACAAAACAATTGCATTTTATATCATCGCCAGCATTTGAAGTTATCATTCAGTTGGTAATGTTTAGCTGTCAGCGTTATGTATAATATATTCCTTTGAAACTTTGTATTTGAGGATTGATGTTGCATAATAATACTATGGATGGATCGATGGATGGGATTTATGACTTATCAATGATTTTATAATTTATAATTAACCCTCATATTTGTTTCCTCGATTACATTAATAAGTATAGAAATTATAGAAAACCATAGAGTTCATTAATATTATATGTATAGTGGCGTGTCCACCTATTTTTTAAATCTAATTTTTAATATTGTACATTAATTTATAGTAATATTTTGTATGGGCGACGACGACGATGACGATGACGATCAATTGAATTTTTTTTAATACCTACGCAAACTTTTAAATAACCATATAATTCTTTCATTAAAGTTTCATTCAATATGATGATATTATAAATATTTAAGAAATCAAAATCTCCTATCATAAGATATTTATTTATTTTCTTCTTCTAGATCGCCTTGTATAGATACTAGTATATATTTTATGAACAAATTAAATATTCTAATAATAAATATCATATATAATTTTTCCTTTGTATATATATATGATAAAAACTATATATAGATATATTAAATAATAATATCAATTTATTTAATTTTTACTCATCATAATAATAATATAGTTATATGAAAAAATAACTAAATTGAAATAAAATTCTCTTCTAGTATAGGGTTAATAAAAAAAAATCAAATTTTAATATTGGAAGTTGGAAAAAAACTAAGCTTAAATAAATAGTTTTTAAAATAAAAAATATATATTGAATAAAATTTTGACCTGACGAGTTGACAAAACATTTTTAACATCAGAACGAAACAAAAAACCAAAAGATTTATATTCCATTCCAAGACTGTCCAATATTCTAGTTATTTTTAATTTTAATGGATTTCTTAATGGTTTCTTACTTTACTTTACTGACAATCCCAATGTATATTATTAATTAATTTCTATTCAAAATTAACTCTTTATACATTTTTATATATTTGTAATATACCCTATCCAAATTTTAATTTTACTATATTATGCGATTACATCTCTTATTTTATTATATATTGACGTACATACACAAATGTTAATTAAATACTTAATTCAAATTAAATATATAAATTACGATGATAGTACGTACACATGCGTTGTTACATTTAAAATATAGAGTTTGTATATTTTTATTTATAAATAAGAAAGATTTTATTGCCCGAGTGCGTGTATTTTTTAATTATATATATATGTTATCTATAGAAAAAACTTTTAAGTATAAATATATATAACGCTTAATTTAAATCGAAAATAATCATAATTAATTTATTCAATTTAAAATAAATAATATATGTATATAGAACAGACAAGATATAAGGCAAAAAAATAAAGTATTAAACCATAAATAAGAATTGAGTTTTGTTTAGATTTATTCGAAATAAATTCAAAATATATCATGATAATAAAAAAAACTTTTCATTTATATATTTCCTAATTTATATACAAATTTAAAAAAAAAAATAATAAATTATTTAACTATTCATTCTATTTATATATTTTTGTTGTCATATCATTTGATTTGTATATGCATATTATATTTAATGGTTTTGCCAAAACGTTTTTTTGATTGAATTCCATTTCAATCATTTAGTAATAATATGTTGATTGTATAACTCAAGGATTTGCAATTGAAATAAATTTTACCATATTCTATATATGTATATAATTACTATATTTTGATTTTTTATATTCAAACCGTGGTCCGATCATCTCATCTCAGTGGAAATCATCTCATCTGTTCCATTATAGAGTTTTGTATCAATCCATATATTAAATTGATAATTTTTTTAAATAAAATTTTTCAAATATTTAAAAACTTATTACGGAATGTGTCCCAATCCCAAACATTTTTTATATATTAATTTAATTTATTGAATTATTTATCAAAATCGAAAGTGATTTATTAAATCCAGTTTAATAGTTAACAAAAAAAATATAAACATCCTCGTATATATATAATTTATTAATTAATAATTTCAAAATAAAAACAAATTAAAAATATGTGATGATACATTTTTGTTTTTTTTTTTAAATACACATTAATTATATTGCCGCACGTGTTTATATTTAACAGAAAAAAACTCGATGAATCTATATTTGCAACCACTAGATTTGCGTCATCCTAAAGATACATCTGAAAATATCACATATTCTGTGGGTCTATTTATATATACATATATTTGTAAATATATAGTAATAATAGCGAGATAATGAGAAATCTGTGCCAAAAAAAACAAAAAAATGCAATGCAAAAAATGTAGTGCGGTTTAGTGGTTTCGTAAATTTACAAATAATACAACGAAAAAAAAAGAATAAAAACCAAATAATGATTCTGATGACTAACACACATTTTTAATTAAAATTTAAAATTTAGCGCTATTATCAATATTTTAAACCATATGTACACAAACATAGAAATGTGTAAATTCAGGAAAAAACAAATTGTATTATAATGATGATTCCTTATTGATATATAAAACATTCTTAAATGATTTTCTTAACCATAAAAACTTTTTTGAAATAAAACAATTATAATTATAATTTTTGACTCATTGCAAACAAATTTTATTATAAAATAAATGAACATGTTGTTTAAATTATTTGTTATTACATATTTAAAAAAAAAAAAAGAAGAAATATGAATTCTATAATGTCCAAAATAAATCACATTAAACATAATATAAATGATGTGATTTCTTAATATATACTCTCACATAATAAACTGGGTATCCCGCATAATTTATTCACATTTGTATTAATTAATAAGTTAATTTTTATCCATTTTTTCAGTCAAAAGAATTTTTGAGAAATATATCGTTTATATTTTGTAATTTTTCCATACATCATCTCAGGGCATTCATCGCGACATGCTTCATTATATCGGTTTATGTATGTGGTATTGATCTATGGAATTCTCTGCTAAACTTCGTCGTCGTCGTCGGCTAAACTTGCTATGAACATTAAGGTTTTTGTGACAATGTGTGGTTATTTTTAAAATCTTCTATTTTCTATTGATCTCTTCTGGTTTTCGTTTGCCTTCTTTTCTGCCTTTCTTTTCCATCTGAAATAACTACCTAAATCCAAAAATCTAAACATCCGGTGTTTCACTTTTTCACATTTTTTCTTTTATAACTTTTCCTCTTGCCCAGGATTGCCCACGATGGATACCCAGTTTTCTACAAGAAAATACTATAAAAAAAAAGTTATTAAAAATAGATTTATGACTTACAAAAAATATATATATATAAAGTCCATTTTGTATGAAATGAATAAGATAAAATCACATCAACGTAATTTATGACTGACTGTGAGTTATTTATATATATCTATATATATTAAATAAGTAAATATATTAAAAATATATATTTTTGCATATAAATAATTTATTTTTTTTTTGTTAATTAGTTTTAATATATATTTTTATTATTTTGTTTTGTAAAAATAAGAAGAAACAAATAAGAAAAGTGTTTAAATAAGCAATTTTTTCTTTTTTGAAATTGTATTTACAATTTTATTTATTGATTTATTTAGAATTAGTATTACAAACAATTTCCTAAAGCATTTAAAGTAAATAAATGATGTATTATTTCAAATCTTTATAATCTTTGCCTCTATTGCATATATTCATTTATTTCTATATTTAGAATTCACACATAAGTTTTATTATTATAAATTCTCAGTATAAGATTTATAAAATTGTTATCAATAGCAATTTCATATAATATGTTTTTGTTGACAATTTTCCTGTTTACAATATAAAGAAAAAAAAAACGCCTATTGTTTTGAATCGTCCTCCCATCACCGCAATTCAAACTTTATCTGCTTTTCTTATTATATATTTTTATAATTATATTATATACGAATTTTTATATGGATGGATGGATGGAGTATGGATGGATGGAAGGAGTATGCATGAGATGTCTCGAAATAAATATCTATAAAAAAAAAAATAAAAAAATCTGCAAATTATATTGTATTTGTTTATTTGAAAAAAAAAAACCAAACAAAAACATTTTTTGTTATATGGTAAAAATTTTATTTTTTTTTTTTAAATTATAAAAAGTAAACAAATAATAAATTTTATCAACACACAAAATATATTATATTTATTTATAAATAACACACACAAAAAAAATACATTTAATATTTGTTATGTGCTTAGTTATAGAATTTTTATGTCATACAATTGCATGTGGGGGCGCGTGTGGACGGATGTCAACAATTTTAATGATTATTATACTCTTTTTTTTTTTTATTTTTAATATATCATACATTTAAAAAATACAATGTATTTTGTAAAATCAAAACAAACCATAAATGATGATTAGATTTTCTTCATTTTGTTTGCACGTTTTGTAATCAAATTATGTGGGTTGTTGATCGATTTCTTCTCATTAAGACATGACATCATACAATATGCTGATTAAACAATTTTATTAGGTCTTTATTCATTGATATTTCCTTTCAAAAGTATATATCATTTATTTGTATATGCGGTAATGAATAGCATGAAACTTTTGTACCTTTTGTTTATGTTTCGTATATATTCATCACAACAAGCCGCCTGTTGGATGAATCTCTGATATTTTTATGTCTGTAAATTTATTTAAAAATGTCTATTAATTTATATACAATATACATATATGATAAATATTAACCCAATTAAATATAAACAAAAATTGTTTATCTCAATACAAATTTTTTTTTCTTAAAACATTTGATAACTTTTATTATCATTTAAAAAAAAATTTATTTTTTTTTCATATATAAAATTTTATCTCAATATGTGGTATGGTATATTTCTTTCTTTCGACTTTATACCACATTATTATTATTATTTTTAGAATGTTATTTTAGTAATTTAAATTTTCAACAATCTTTTATTTTTTATTTATTTTGTTTTTTTTTTTGTTATAAATATTCCTTTCTTTTGATAAACATATGAAAAAAAAAAGAAAAGATGAAATACAAACAAAACGATATAGAAAAGAAAAATATGTAAATTATGTCGTGTTTTTGTTTGAATTTTCAATTCTATATAATTCGTTTATAGAATTAAAACAAATATGCAAAAGAATAACATATTATATATATATGAAAAATATTCATCCACTTGAATATAAAATTTTATGTTATTTAGCAAAAATGATGAGAATATTACGTAATATACCTGGAATTTATTGTATATATATGTTTTTTTTTATAAATATTGTGTTTAATTGTTATATTTTTACTTTGTTATACTTTTTATTGTATTATACAGTTTCAGAGTCTGTTTTCTACATACATATACTAAGTTTATGATAATTATATTGATTGAAATTTACATATGTCTGAAATATCCAAAGTCTGTTAAAAAAAATTGAATTTTTTAATATAACACATCTGAAAAATTCAATATATTTTGGTTGGTGAATCTTCTCTAAACCTTATAGTTATAGAATCTTTTTCACAATTAAATATTAAATGAGGTATAAAACTATAAGGGATAAACATAACAAAATAATCTACTTTAATATAGAATTTCAATTCAATTGAAACCCCTTTTAATATTGTCATAATAATTGAACAACAACAACAACAATTATATACATAAATTCCAATGATTAATAATTTGGTTAAAACCAATTCAATAAACTCTTTACCACCCATTCATGTCGATACAAAATCTATAATATTTTAGTTTAATATTTAAACAGTATATATATTATAAATTATTTGTTATCTTATTATATTTATATAATGTAAACATTTTTATATATATAAAAACTATTTATTTTTATTTATTTATTTATACATTATGGAAAAAGATAAGGTAATATATACAGCCATATATATATATTTAAATTCATTTTTTATTAAGTAATTTATTATTGTATATATTTTTGTTATCATTAAATAATTTATTATAATTGGATGACAAAAATTTCATAGACATTATGGCATTTAATATATGTATTTATATACTGCATACTGTTTTGTGTTTTATTTACTGATTTTGAATTTTCCATTATACGGATTATAATATAGAAATGGATTAGAACCCACATTTCATTTAAAAGAGTCTATCTATCATTTGATATTTGATTTTTTTTGTATGAAGAATAAAATAAAAATATTCATCATGTATGATTGGGTCTGATTCATTCATCATGTCTGATTGGGTATTTTGAAAATAGTGCTGATAAAGAAAAAATAATGCCACAACTGTATTATACCAGAATTTGGTCGTATCAATAATACATTTAAATGTTATTCTGTAAACAGTTTTATGACTATATTTGGTATGCATGAAATTTAATTGAAAAATGTAAAAAAAAATTAATTTCAAAATGACTTGTGAATATTAAAAATGTCCTAAATAAAATGTCTATACACAGTGCGACAATTAATATTCCGAACTGGTCCTAGGTTTAATACATTAAAAACACGATTTTTGAAATTTTTTTCTTATTTATTCAAAATATTCTCCTCCTGATTCAATACAACTGTTACATCGATTTAATAATGATTCAAATGTGTGTTCCAGCTCATTTTGTGGTATTGCCTCTAGTGTGTGTGTAGATGCTGTTTGAATGGTTTCAATATCCTCAAAAAAACATCCTTTCAATTTGATTTTAAGTTTTGGGAACAAGGAGAAGTCACATGGTGCTAAATCCGGTGAATACTGTGGATGATTTAACACACAGCCTTGATTTCGAGCCAAAAACTGACGAACAATAAGTGAAGTGTGACTTGGTGCATTATCGCCTAACAAACACCAACTATCTGATTCACGATATTCAGGTCGAATACCACCATTCCTGCCCATCAAACGCTTCAAAACTTCGTTGCAATATGCAACACTGACTGTTTAACCAGTTGGAACAAATTCTTTATGGATAATTCCCTTGCTATCGAAAAATGTTACGTGCATTGTCTTGATTTTCGATGGAACTTTTCTTGTTTTTTTTAGCCTGTGTTTTAGCCATCCACGAAACGTTTATACCACTCAAAAACTTGTGTTCTACCCATTCAATTATCGCCATTAACTTGCTGCATCGATTTGAACGTTTCTGTTGCAGATTTACCAAGCTTTGCGTTGAATTTAATGACTGCTTTTTGTTCCATGTTAAAATTTCTACTTCAACTAAAATATTGTTTCACAAGAAATGTCATAACTTTTTTATTTGTCAACCAAATGCAATGAAATTTTTACAGACGATAGAGAAAACATCAAGCTTCAACATCAAGTTCCATCACAAAACATCAAGTTCCATCACATAGATCGTCCCACTGGTTATTGAGATATGGTTTGAGTCCGGATTATTAATTGTCGCACTGTGTATGTGCGGTTAACCGATAATCATTTATTAATATTTTATTTTTATAATCAATAATATTATCGTATATATATTTATATATAAAAAAACGTGCTTATATTTTCAACATTCACTTATTTATGTTTATTTATATTATATGAAAATGATTCAATTCACTTTGAATTAATTATTAAATAAACTTCAAAAAAAAAAATCTAAATATATAATATACAAATAATAACAAATTATAAAAAAAAAAAATGAATTCAATAATGTTATTAAATTCATATATATATATATATATATATATATATATATATTAAACGTGGTTACAAAAATAAACAAACTTAATTACTTAATAAAAAATAATAATAAAATTAGTATTTTTATGCTAAATTATTCAAATTTTTATTAATGCTTAAGATAATTATGTATATATACATACAATATGATAATAACAATAATAATAATAACAATATTAGTAATTGACTTTGAATATTTGTATATATATATGAAGAAAAAAAAGTTTTGTTTTTTGTTTCGTTCATGTTATATATTTAGATTTAGAAAAAATTATAATATAATATATATACAATATCCAACCAATGTATATAGAGAAAATGCATTACACTGACCTATTAAACGTGAAAAATATCAATCCAACGATATGAACTTCTGCTTTCTATATATACTTATACATACATTTATTCTCTACAGTCTACATAACAATACAATAAATTTTTATTTTTTTAGATATATATTTGGTATATCAACATAATATTTTTACATGCCATATAGATAAATAGATATATGGATATAAAAAAAAACCACAATTTGTATATGTGTGTGCGGTGTTCATAAGTGGAAAATTACAAGAAAATTCGAGGGTGAAGTTTTCCTTTTCATTATATAATATATATACATGTATATTTTATACATATAGTTTACATTTTACAAGGCCATTTCTCACATCTATATCTCACATTCTTGATTTTATGTAACATTTTCTATTTTCTCTGTTTTTCTATAAAAAAAATTTAATATATAAATACTTTTCCTTTGGAATTGGATCTTGTATATATCTGTTGTTGGTCCCATATATATAATGTATATCATAGTTTAATATATATATATATGTTCAATACAATTTTCCTTATTGCGGAAAATTCTCACCAAAGAAAAACATACAATATATGGTAAAATAAAATAAATAAACGATGACTAAATATTTTACTTTATTTATATATATGTTAAAAGCGTATATAAATTTTCATCTGGAAAATTTTTCTATTATTTTTACATACATAGGATGTTTTATTTTTCTAATATTATTTATTTATTCAATTACTACGCAGTGCTATATATATATATTTTCTACGTTTATTTATTTATATATAAATATATATAGATAGAATTAATTAACTCGTACATGTTTGATGTATAAACCACAATATAAAAAATAATCTTGATTTTATTAAAAAGGAAATTTTTTTTTTGTTTTTTTTTTTTCGAGTATATAACTCGAAAAATGTGTTTATTTATATGATAAAACAAAATATGTTTCTTCAAATTATGATAACCAACCCTTATTTTTTATAGTTTTAGGGTCGTAATAAAACAAACTCATTCATAATCGCATTGTGTATAAGTATTTATTTACAAAAAGGATCAAATTTGCATATAAACAATTGATTGAGCACGTTTTGTTTATTTTTTATTATTAAACAATAAATGAAAACACTTTTTAAAATATATATACATATTAATGAATATGTACATTTAAATAGAAAAATTTCCATTCATTTCATATATCGAAAATATATTATTCAAAACAAACAAACGAAAAATAAAGAAAAAAGGTGTAGGTGTGATGTTATATTGATATAATTAATGGTATATATGTGTACGATATATAGGTAAATGTTAATGATTATATATATATATTTAGGTTTTGTTATACATTTTCTTTATTGCCACAACTGAATACATAACATTTATATTAGTATATCTAAGTACCATTTTAGAAAATTGTTTTTTTTAGGGGTGATTTCTATATTAAACTCTTTTCATTCAGAATGTGGTGATTTAGCTTAAACTTAAAAAGTTTCATATTACAATAAACTCTTTAGAAATGTATATAAAGAATTTTTAAAACGTTTAACGCATTCTTTCATTGGTTTCTGAAATCATCAGTCGCTTTTCGCGAAATGGACACAGGTTTTTTTACAAATGTTTCTTTGATCTACATCCATAATGTTTTGCGGACCGCTGAAAAGAGATTCCAACGCGGTAACTGAATAAACGGAAAAAATCCATTTTGCGTGAGGTTTCCATTTCAGTACATATCAGTGTATAATTTATAAATTAAATTATACCACAAATATGGTTAATATACCTATTATAGAAAATTATGTAATATACTATTTGTTACAAAATCACTAAACTTTACTATTCTGATTTTTACATGTAATTGATGTTTTATAAATATATTTTTGAGTAAAAAAGGTATAGATACACATTTTTTATTCCATATTTGTTCAAAAATATGTTTAAAAATCCATGTATAGATGAAGCTAATTTTATAAAAATAAATAAATAAACATGCACTTTCTCTATATGTATATATCAAAGTATATATTTTATTCAAAGTCCGTCTAGTCTGTCTATAATGTTTATTATATATTCATTTATATATTTTTAATTCATTGGGTCAATGTGTTTTGGACATTTTACATTCAATATAATTGATAAATTATTATAATTGACCAATTTAGAAATTCAAATTGCTCAAACAATTTCCATAAAAACCATTAAAATATAAGTCCAAAATTACTTTATCAAAAGCAGCTATGGATGAAGAATTTTATTTCTAAAATATCTAATGCAGATTATTGCGTAATAATGTTTTTTTTTTTATATATATAATCTATATATATTTTATTTAACCAAGAGTTGCATAAAAATGATGGTTCATTGGTTGGTTATTTCACAAAAAAAAACACTTGGTGGAACCGATATACCATATATACAAATTTTTTCAAATATACATCATTATAATTCTAAAAAAGGCGCAAGTCTTTTGCTATATCGATTATTATTATTATAATTTATTTTAAAGAAAATTATTTTTTATATATAAATAAAATACCTATAAAAATATATATATATAAAAAAAAAAAAAGAAGAATATTTATAATAAACTAACACACAAAAAAAGCTGCATCAAATTGTAGATGATACATCAATCGGAAAAGTGTGTATATATATAACTCGGAAAATTTTCAAATATAATATACAAATACATTCAACTCATCAGTATTTGAATGGAAAATAAAACTTTTACAATGCTATAAAAGAGTACTTATGGTATATATATTTTCTATACAAAATATGTTTTCGAGCTATTTTCATATATTTTATATGGTTTTATTATTTTCTGAAATATCAACAAAACTCATTTCTTTCAAATATATATATATATATATATAATTGGGAATGCTTTTGGAGTACAATATGATGATGAGGATGAGTAGCGGAAAATGTTTAGAAAAAAAATAAATAAAATAAAATTGAAATAAAAGTATATTATGGGAAAAACAAATTGAATTCCGTAGTAGAGTTTGTTATATTACAAAAAAATACGAGTAATATATAGGATGTTCTTGAATCACCTTTCAAGAGGATCAGAGAAAAATGAAACAAAATAATGTATTATTATTATAATTAAATGTTTATTTTATAAATATGCATTGTTGGTATTTATTCATAAACACAGTCAGTCATAATGTTATATATTATGCGATATATATCGTTTGATTGAAGGGTTGGCAAAAATAATGTGAATTAATTATTGAAATTAATTCATTTATTAATACAGAGTTAACTCTTGCTTATTCAACGATTTTTCAAGGTCTGAAAAAATAGAGAAAATCGTTGAATAGGAGCTTTTTTATATTTGATTTTCTCTGGATTATTTCTTATTCTTAAAACCAAGGAGTCAATTAATTATTCTTAACTAATTTGGGATTATTTTATCAAATAAATTTGATTTATTTACCTGAAATTTGATACGATAAGATAAAAATTACTTGCAATGAATATAAATAAATATGTATTTAAATAGGATATTGGACAGTCGGATTCTTGTAATGGAATATCACTCTTTTGGTTTTGTTTCGTTCTGATGTTATTAAAAAGTCGATCCTTCAAGATTATATCGCAAAAATCGATCATTCTTGGGAAAATAAATATTGAACCTTTGAATCCAACAGTGTCCTTAAATAAATATATATATATATTATTTAAGGGTTATTTTTATTTTAACAGCACCCTATATATGGAGAGTATATTTATTCATGAAGAAATACCTAGGTGGTACATATACATTTTGATTATTCTTTATATATATAGGCTACATTAAATTGTTTGTATACAATTTTTCATATATATAATATATTTGTTTAAGGTTCTTTGCCTTTTCTCACTTGTATTATATACAGTATTAAAATAATAATGATATAGTAGTACACTGTATACAACTGCACACGGTGTGAATATCAATATATCCTCCCTCACTTCTATTTAGATATAATATAAAAAAAAAAAATTATAATAGTATACATCGTTCGTTTGGCAATTCATATCATATATATATATATATATATACCAACAAAAGTCAAATATATAGAAATAATTTACAATAAAAAATAACAAACAATTGTGTGTTTATAATCAATAGTATAATAATTTATTAGTTTTGTAATGTGGTATGTTATTTATGTTACATTATAAATGCATGAACATAAAAATAAATAAATAAATATTCCATAAGGAGAGTGAAATAACAATAATAAAATATATTAAAAAAAAAAGAGTTTTGTTTGCTAAAAAATTATAAAAAGTCAGCAACATTTTAAAAAAAAATAATTATAAATCCAACATAAAATATATTCAGTATAGTCTCTATATATCAGAGGATTGTTATTGTGTATAGTATTATTTATATACAAAGTTTATCGTTCTTAAAATACAAGTGTAAGTACAAAATATAATTGCATGTATACATATATATATATATATTTCAAAAGATATATTTTTTTTTCATTCATATAAAATTTTTCTCACGAAAGTTATATTTCTTATATTTGAATTTTTTATAAACATATATTTGATGCGATATACGACAACCATATACTTTTCTATATAGAAATGGAAAATTTTGATGAGTGATGCAATATTTTAGTATATAGCTATTTATATATAGAACAAAATGCAATTTAGTTTCATTTTCCTTATTTATTACCAACCAACTATATAAAGATACATGATATTATACAATATAATATAGTTATTTTTTTTTTATATTTAACATTAGATTATTATATATATGTATATAGATATAATTAGAGGAACATTTTATATAGTTTTTAAGATTTTTATTGTTTCGCGAATCTTATATTTCTATATATATATATATATATATATATATGGTTTATAATAATGAAGTTTTGCAGTGATTATTGATTTTTCAAAAGAAAAACTTCGAATATTTTATTTATATATATATAAAAATATAAAAAAAATTTGTTTAAAAGTACCTATGTTGATTGTATACAAGACTGTTTAATAAATATATTCCAATTTATTATCATTATATGCATCGCATATATAGTAGAGGTAAGGAATGCAATTTAACTTTATATATATGCATATAGATATAAAAATTATTTTAAAAAGAAAATATCTAGTTATATGAAAGTCGCCATATTTTATTTATTTTTTTTATGCAATTTTATGTAACTGAATTGTGATTCTCTTTTATATATTGTACTACCTTGAAACTTACCTATTCTAATTGCAAAATTTTCTATTAAAAAAAAAATATCAGCAAAATTGACCATTTGTTTTAGCGTCGGATAAGAACCGTTTTTACTGTGATGTTATGGTTTCATAGTTTGGTATTTTGTATCGGTAATTATAGAACTAATCTCTAATACAAAAAATGTGTTAAATCTACGTGAAATTCCTATCCGAACAGAAGGACAGAAACAAAGTGTTCATGTCTGCAAAATAAGATTTAAATTGATGATCCCCAAATTTTGTCATAATCATGGATTTCGGTGTTTTATCAACTATATAAACGGCTACAGAATCGCTCCTTCATTTCTATAAATCAAAATTCTAATTAATATGAGACCAGTTTTTAAATAAAATTATTATAAAATCCACAACAGAATGAATCATTCATTTTGTCGTTGAAAGAAATGTTTTTTTTATTATCTTTTTTTTTTTATTTTTTATTATTTGTTTTGATTGAAAAAATATGTTTATATTAAAGTTGATTCTTTATTTAATAAATTCTTATTGTATATGCATTTAATATATTTGTAATTTTATTAAAAAAACATATATTCTCTATAATAAAAACCATATGTGTTTTATTTTAATATAGTTTAAATTTAATGCATATATATTGCACATTTATTAATGATGATTTATAATCCATCTTTCATTTATTTAAAATTAAATTCTTTATGGTTGTTTTCATTTTTTTTATTTTTTTTTTGGTTTAATAACCCTGACCTCATTAGAACGGCGTTTATATTTTTCGGTATTTATGAAAATGTTTTCAATAAAAATAACATATAGTTATAAAGAGTATTGATAGAAAGAAAAAGAAAAATAATAAACTATATAATACAACAAAAATCAAATTTGTTATTTTTTGCGATAAATATATTTTTGTATATAAACATTTTTTTTTTTTATTTTATTTTACCATCATTCGTTTATTATTACGTTTTTTTTATTACAATAAGTATATAGACACGGTGTTTTAAAAAGTATAACCGGCGATAAAAGTGATTCTTTGAAGATGTTTATACGTTTATTTATAAGCGATCTGTAATTTAACGAGATAAAACCTAAGGAAATTTTATCTCTCTAAGGTATAATTTTCTCAGAAATATTGCCCCGTCTCTTTGCAATGAATTTTGAATATATAAACGCTGAAATATAGTATATAGAAATTCCTATAACTTATATTAATCATAATAGAAATCACTATTTATGTCAGTGAGACCTTTTACAGTATACATTGTATATATTTGCATATCGATTGTATTTTATATTATATTTTAATAATGTTATTTTACATAATTTGATTGATTTTTTTATTATGTTATATTTTTACGCGGTATTTTTTATTTTACCCTTATTTTCTTATGAATAGAATTTTTGATATAAAGAGAAATGGTGCTTTATAGAAATATAAAAGTTTTTTGAATATAAATATTGTATTCAAATATTTAGGAAATTATATATTGAAGAGAAGTTTTTGTTAGATTATAAATTGATTGTGAAAATTGTTTATTTTTTATGAAATATAGAAAAAATTGTAATACAGTCATCAAAAATCTTTGTTGGAAATTTGTATTAATTTTTTTTCCTTTGAATGTCGTGGATTTGAATTCTATATATATTGAAGACATTAAATCTTTTTTCTTCTGCTATTTTCTGAATTTTACGTACAGTTACACGCTTTTCTCATGAGGTTAACCGTACGACCATAACCAATCCAAGTCTTTATGTAAGCACGCAATTATTTTTTTTTTAAATATTGTTTTTTAATAGATAAGATAATAAACGTAAATATTATTGAATATACATTTTTCAATTGTTTGTTGATTGTTTTCAGTTTTGTAATCTAATTTTTTTCGATTATGTTTTGTTTTGTATTGTTTTGCTTTTTTTTTGCACGATTTTTCTTTTAATTGAAATATATTTACATGTAGGTATGCACTTCAAATAAAGCGAATCGATAAACCATTTTGTAAAAAAAAAAAGAAGAAAAATAAGAACGATTGAACAAAGATTGATTTTATTTTTATGATAAATTACTTATAGGTTTTTTTTTGTTTACAAAGTGATTTTTTTTTATATTTTTTAAAAAATAAACAAAAATCAATATATAATATTTTATTTTTTATAATATGTCAATTGTAATATCGACAATAATTGATGTATGTAGTATGTATATAAATTTATACATAAATACATTATATATATATAGTTGAGGGTTGCTGTACAATTCAACGTAACTATTTCGTTTGGTTCTATTGTTTCATGTATATATTGGAATGATTTTATATGGATTTCGCAAATGAAATGTCTTTGGAGGTTCGGGGAAAAATTTTTTAAATGCTTGTAATAGTTAAATCCATGGAGATTAAAACCCCGTAAAATATTTTCAATCACATCTACGAATCTTTTTTATTCTGTATATGTATTTTTGTAATTTGAATTCCAATCTCAAGTTTTCATGTTTGAGCGATATAAAAAAAATTTATAATCAAAATACATTGTTTATTTTGTAATCTGGTTGTTATACTATAAATTTAATATCCGCAATATTTTAAAATGTATAAACAAATATAAATATAATTTGAAAAACAATAATATCTTCAAGTATTTATAAAATTACATTATATATTTCTTAACTATATATATTAAGCGCAGTTAATGATCTCAAATGACTTTTAATCAATATTTCATCGTTATGATCATAGTATATATATATATATATATATATATCATATAAATAAAATCAACAAATAAATTACACGTCTGTGTATAATTGTATATAGATTATATAATAATAATATTCATAATATACATGTACAATTGATTGTTTAATCGCGTATTTTAAACCAAATATAACACGTTTTCTTATAATAAAATAATAAATAATAAAATACAAATGATAAATATAAAAAATCAATCATAATGTATAAATAATAATCACACGAATATGTTTCGTTTATCAACAATCGACTATATTATTTATATATAAAATAATATCATTTATTATTTATTGCGACGATTCACAATTCAAAAACAAATGTTAAAAAATATGGTTGGGTATGCGATTTATAATTATTTTTTATTTTGATAAGCATTTAAAAAATATTTTATTTGATAAATTTCTTTTCAAGAATGAATTCTGTGTTTTTTTCAGCATTTTTTTTTTTTGTGATTTCATTTCACTAAATAAATTGTAATATATACAAGGTATTATTGTAAGATTGCATCAATTGAAGGCAATCAAATCGAAAAATTTATAAATTATGCCAATAAAATTAATATATATTTATCTTATTATCGTAGATTTTTCATCCGTAATATTTTCAAGAATATTTTTACCAATGTTGTTTGATCAGCATATTTGTGTATAATTATTTATTGTTATTATGTTATTATGGGTTATTATGGGTGGTAAAAATTCTATATATATTTTTGTATATATATCTTATATAATTTCAATGTATTTATAAAACTTTTCATTCTTGCAATTGTAACCATTTTTTTTTTTGCTATGATTGTTATTTAGATTGACAATAAAAATATAATCACTTTCATTTATATGTACATCTCTGAACTATATTTAATTAATTAATTTTCTTATTGTACAAAAGACATTTATTTGTTTGATGATAAATGAAATTAGAAATAATAATAATAATTTAAAAAAAAAAATCTCTTTGATTTTATTTTATTATTCACATTTAATCTTTTTATCACATTATAATAATTATATAATGATACATAATTTATATATAGTTGAATATATATATATATATACAATTTATATATAATCCATATATATATATTTATAAATATTTAAATTAGATTAGTATTTATGTGCGGGTACAACACATTGTTTTTGTATATTTTTTTATTGTAACATTATTTAACTACGTACATATTATAATGTATCTATTTTCATATGAATATATTTACAAAAAAAAAAAAAAGAAAAGAAATAAGAAAATTATATATACTTAATGTTTTTTTGTGTGGTTTCATTAAATCGTAAAATATAATAAATATATATTGTATTGTGATAAATATAATTGGGAAAACATACAATATACAGATAATGATAATATACAAAGACAAAAACTTATTTTATTTTTGTAAAATATATACAATGTGTTTTGGTTCACTTAATATCACAAAATCGGATTTATTGGAAAATATTATACTATATGTTTTGTTTATATAACTTTTGCTATTGCTATTTCTTTATTTGTGGAAATTATACCCGAAAAAAAAGGATTTCCACACTACTAAAAAAAATGTAAAGATATTTAGAATTTAGAATTATCGTAAATCTTATTTTCTTTGTTAAATTAAAGCTATTTCAGTTACTTCGCCAAGTGAAAATGATTCTTGTGATAAAACATCTCGTTCAACAATCGCTCTTAAATATCTTTCCTTTAATGCACCATACATTTTTTTATGGTGATCGAAAACTATATTTCAAGAATCTTTCGTGTACATTTTTGTATATAGTCTAGTGATGTCAAAAATCTTTTATTATCATTATTATTATTTTTTTTTTGTGAAAATTGATATAAAAATGTAATTAAAAATTTCTCATAATTAAAAAAGAATATATAAAAATCAAAATACATATTCGAATTTAGATTTTATTATATTATATAGGATTTATGTTTGTTAAACGATAATCTGTTATTTATATAATATATAGAGACGTGCAGAGATCTAACGTACAGAATCTTATATATAATTTTTCAAACACAATATTATTAATATGAGATGTATTTGATATATAATTTTTCCGATTTATAGTTATCTATATATATATATATAAAATATATGGGCGTATAGAAATGATATTAAATAACATTAGTCTGGTATTTATATGCATATATATATATGTTATATATACATTATTTTCATTTACATGTGATTTTTTCAGTGTGAAAGTTAATCTCTATTCTGTTGAAAATTTGTTTGACCTCAATATAATGTGTGTTTTTATTTTGCGTATACTCTTTAAAAAATATTTTAAAAAACTAATTTTCACGAAAATATTTTTGCTAATATAATATAATTTTTTTTTTTATTAAAGTATTGTATATAAATAAATTATATTGCATTATGTGACAAAATAAACAATTTACAGTTTTTTAATTAAATTATATAGTATTGTATATAAAATAAAATTTGTTTATTTTTTTTTTTTTAATAAATATAATTGTAAATTTCAATAATTGATACTTTAATATATATATAAATAAATTGTCATATCACCTGATTTAATTAGAACTCTCTAAACTGAGATATAAATTGTTTTTATATTTTAGTGAATTTATGATTTTTGTTTAAATATACATTTATAATTGAATTAACAAATCCTTGTGAATATTTCACGTTGTGTCTCTATTTAATGAATAAATCGAAAAAGTACATTAAAAATATTTATTTTCAAAATTTATATACATATATACTTAAAAAGCATTTTATTATTAGCATGTAAAATTATATATAGTATATAATTACGTTAATGATGTATATAAAAAGTACACTTTTTTACCATTAATGTGTCAATGACGTATATAATAAAGCCCAAACCAAAATGATACTAAAATGTATGTATCTAAATATATATTGTATATAGATATAATCGTATATCATCCGCATATATATAAAGACAGACATAATAATTTATATACGGTATATATGGATTGAAATTCTTTATTCAGATTTTAATTTTTTTTGTTTAAACTATTCATGCATAATTTTTTCAGACATCAAAAGAAAAATTTAAATTAGTTAAAATAACTATATATAATCAAACTAAATTTTATGAGATTATATTATATAGCTATATTTTTTGATGATAGAGATTTAAAGAAAATCATATATACTATAAATCATGTATTAGCATTTGCATATATCGGATTTTAAAATTAAGTACATATAAATGTTTGTTTATTTGAAGAAAATGAATATGGGAGTAAAGAAAATAAATGATTTAATAATTTATTATTCTGTATGTCTTATATTATTATCGGTGATATAAGAAAACCAAACATATATTTTTCTTCGAGCTATATTATTATTATAAAAATTTTATTATATATAGGATTTACTTTTGATAAACTGGATTGTGAAAGTGTTTTATAAATGATTTTTTTTTTTTTATGTATATATGATCTTAAAACTAAAGCTATATTTATATGTATATAGGATTAGATTATCAGTAATCAAATTTTCTGCTGCAGACTTGTGAGTCTGACCCTATATAAAATATAAAATTATTTTCTATAAAGAAAATGTAGATTATAAAAAAAATTTCATATTGCATGTCGGTTTTTTTATTTTTTGTACACTATCTATTTGTTCGTGTCTCGAAGAAAATATTGACAATATTGGTAATGATTTAATTATACAATATAAAGCATTTCCATCGTTCACCCTGAATATAATCATCCAAAACATATATAGAATGTATAAAAATATAATGAAAATATCCAAGTGTGAAAAGCGTGTTCTATATATCATATTATAATTAAATATTCATATATATATATATAGGTATTTGATATATTATACATTATATAATTCTCCATTATATAAATCATCATCAATAAATATTAATTAAATATTGGATAAAAAAAATAACACGCAGCACCACACAGCGCCTTTTATTTATTTCTAAATAAATATTTTATTAACATTTCTTTATTTTTATTATTTTTATTATTATTAATATTAATATTGTCCAGTAAAATCATTTATATATTATATACATTTATTGATTTATTTGATTATGGTTTATAAAAACAAAAATATATAAATATATATTTTCCACACTATATATAAAAATATTTAACTCCATTCCACATAAGCAAATATATTTTGCGTCGCATTTATTTTGGAAAATATAAATCGATATTATATTTATATTATTATTATTATTATTATTATATGTGTATATACATCACAGAGTTATTTACACATTATATTGTGTATTTTTGCTCAAAATTATTTCATATTTTTACATAAAATTTTTCAATCTATCATCATCATGAAAATCATCAATTTGTTTAGATTATAAAATATTCTATATATGTTTTATTTCATTTTTATTAACCATATATAAGAAGACTATATATTTATTGATTTTTTTTTTTAATTATGCAAAATTAAAATAAAAATTTTAACACGTTTTTGCAATTTATTATGTATATATATATAAACGAAAGTGATGTTGATGGAAATTTTTCAATTAATTATATATATGGTTTTTTTTTTGCTTTTCAATTTAAATTTACATAGAATTACAACGCAATAATTAATAATCTCGCATCATCAAACATCATTAGAAATAATAAACAAATATAAATTTTTGCTATATCCATTTTGGAATAAAATCACCATATAATTTGTTTATATATGAATGGATATATAGGATAAAGGTAAGGAAAATTATTTATATATTTATCTTGGAAAATATATTTTTTTATATCTAATATAGTGCGCAACGGCAACATCAAGAACCAATTTTCCGAGAGAAAATTTAAAGATTTTTATTATTTGTTTTCCTGCAAAAAAAAAAAAATAAAATAAAATCCCATACAATATTTTTTCTTCTTTTTTAAATCGTCATCATTCATTCATTCATTCATTTTTCATATAAAAATATTTAATTTTCCAAATTTTTTTTTTATTTCTATTACGAAAAACTTAGGAAAACAAATTAAAATACACAACAACATCATCGTGAAATAAAATAAATTTCATTTTTCTGGGCGTCGAATTTTTTTTTTTCATTATTTTGTGTCTTATTGGAAAATAACTGTTTGTGTGATATACACACAAATAACTGTAAATCCAAAATACACGCAATTTAAGCGAGAACAATAGCCAACAACAACAATAACAACAATAAGAATAAAAATAAAATAAAAAAAAAAAAGAAAAATTAAATAAAAAATAAAAGAAAATTCAATTAATACGTCACATTTTATTTGTTTTTTTTTTCGTGTTGGAATTTATTTATTATTACTATATACATATTATAATTATATAGTCAAATTAAGACGTTGAATGAATTAATTTTGAGTGGATTAAAGTTGTTAAATTGTTCGTGATTGAAATTTAAAAAAAAAAACATTAATTATAATTAAGTTTTTTTCAATTTGAAAAAAAGGAAAATAAATAATAAAAAAGTGAACGAAAAACCGTATAGTGAAAATTCTTATATATAAAATTTGTGCAAAAATAAAATACCATCAGAAGAATTTTTTATTTTCTTTTTCCAATTATCAATATATATATATACATTTATATATATATATTTCGTATAGTTATTTTACACGCATATATTAACAACAAAAGATATGTGTTTATATACAATTTTTTTTATATATTCATTTTTTGAAAGAAAACATTTATATACGGATTAATTATTAATAATAAAAACAAAAAATAAATAAAAAAAATATATTATTGAATAAACAAAAGTGTGTATCGTAGTATAATATTGTAAATGAGTATTAGTTAGTGATATATTTGCGGCGGTTTTGTGACGGTATATATATACTATTTTACTTCCACAAAAATATAATCCAAAAAACAAACTTATATTTTATATATATACATTTGAATCGGTAAAATCCATCGAATATATACACAAAAGTTAATAAGTTAAAGCGGTTTAGTTTTTCTTCTGTGTATTTATTACATTAATGTTGGTGGCGTAACATTTTCGGTATAACGTAAAACAGCAGTTCACATGCTAAATTATCGCTTAGTATCAACACATTTTCTTAAACAACCATAGTTTGACTTTTAATAACAAAATGTGTAGAGATCGTGATATGTTATTTAATATTATTATTATTATTCGATAAGCAGAGCATAATATATATATATAAATAAATAAATAAATAAATAAAAAATATAATCTATATAATTAAATGTATACCTATTAAAATATTTATTATTATTAATTAATTTGAAATTTAAAATATATATTATATATACAGAGGGAAAAAAATCAAAAAAAAAAAAAAATTTATTATATTGTTTTTTTTATTTTTAATTTCTAATTTTTTTTTATTTTTTTTTATTTTATTCTAATTATACTTACTATACAAAAAATCGTTAAATGTTATTTTAAAAAAAAATTTTATATTTATTTAAAATTTTGTGAGATATAAATGAAAAACAATTTCCAAAAAAAAATTTTGGTTTGTTTTATTTATACATATAATAAATAATATATTATCAATCAATAACAACATCCAACACAACCAACAAGCAACAATGTAAATGAAAATTAACCAAAAATTAATTATTATTATCTTCAAATTTAATGTAAAATTGTATCATCATAATCGCATTATCTTCACATTATTAAATAAATTGTATACTTTGCGTATATGTAAAAAAAAAATTAAAAAATTATATAATTTTAAAAAGTGAAAATAATTTTCTATAGTGTAATTTTTAAGTTTTTTTTTAATTTTTTTTATTTTATTTTGCAAATAATTCTGTGGTTTTAAAATTGTAAAAATAAATAAATTAATAATTTTGTGTTGGAAAAGAATTTTTTAAGCAAACAACAACATACATCTAAATATTAATAAAAAAAATTATTTGTTCATCAATCGATCATTTTGATAGTTTATAGTATAAGGATATCGAAATAATAATTATTATTGGGTCCCCAGTATATAGTGGGACTATCATTTTTCTGGTCTAAAGGAAATTAACAATATTGCAAAAATACAAGTCTTTGCGAGAAACGTTTGGAAGTCAGTGAAGGCTTGCGTGGTAAGTTTCATATTTAATGTTTTTTTTTTTGGTTTTTATAGTATTTAATTATTTTTTACTTTGATAAAAACTTTGAATGATTCTATTTATATGTTGATTTATAAAAATTATATTATTTTTTTAAATTGAATGTGTGTTGAATTTAAAACAAATTGTTTGATAATCAATAGATCTCCTGCTGTTATTTATCTAATTTTAATGAAAAATTGCAATATCTATATGGTCATAATACATAATATTTATATCGGTTTATATTATCATAGTTTTATTAAAAATCTTGTCTTTTTTTCCCACATTTCTCATCAATAAAACGACATTAATTGGCATGAAAATGTATACTTACAAATGTATTCTAAACATTTTTTTTTAAAACTAAAATTCAAGGATGCATTTGATTATATATTAGCTAAAATAAAAAAAAGGAAAATATATCCATAAAAAATTCTAGATATATATGTGGGAACGCCAATGCATTGCATATACAAATATATGTGTCAGTTATATTTACAATAGTAAATGTAAATCTAATTAATTAAATATCATAACTATAATTACAATTAAATATTGATGAGAGTGAAGCGAACCGCGATCAAGCAAAGTTGTAAAGTTATTGAATTATTTGTTTTGAAATTAACCATTGAAATTTATACAAGTTAAGTTTTTTTTGAATTAAAAAATAAATTGAACTATAAAATATTTAGTTTTTTTATAATTTGAAACTCGGGATTTATCAACCAATCCCACAAATGGGGGCTCAACCAAAGAAAATGAAAGTAAGTTCCGGAATGAAAAACAAAAATTAAAGTGAAAAGTAAAATTAAGTGAAAAGTAAAAGCAAGAAAAGTGAACAATTTAAACAAAAAGAAAAGAACAGCAAAGACAAAGTTAAGTTAGAAAAGTGAAAAAAAGGAGTAGTAACGGAAAAAAAAAAAAAGAAAAGTGAACATTATAATGAAAAGTTAAGCGTAAAGAAAAAGTGAAGTGTAAAAATAATTAACAATTAAATAAAGATTAGGTAGAAACAATAGAAAAGTTATATATAGAAAATAATAAAAATCGAAAAACTATATTATAAGAATAAGAATAATAGTCAAAAAGTTAAGTTACGTGGTGAAAAAAAAAAAAAAAAAAAAAAAAATCATTATTTTTCTAGAATTTTGGTAAAAGAACAAGAATATTGTTAATACATAAAAACTATATATAAAAATCTATTATATATATTGTATATCGGATCAAGTGAAGGGCATATGTTTTGAATGGAATTAACATATGTTAAATTGGTATTGTAATGTAATTCCATTGTATGCATTCAATATAGTATAATAGAAAATTATTATATACATTGTATGAATAAAACATTTTTAATAAAATTTTTTTTTCATTATATCGCATTCTTTTGATTTTTTTTTATTTATCATATGATAAGCAAATATAAATTTATATTAAATAATAAAAAATAAATTAATATTATATAAATAATATAAATTATATTAAATTTAAAGACGAATAAGTTTTATAACACTAATTAATGAATTCTAATATCAACACATTAACAACTCGCGAATTACAAAGTATATTAAAAGAAAAAAGGTTACCGATCTATTATAAAACCAAAAAGGATCTAATATCACGGTTAAAAATATCAATGTTTAAACACACAGAAGATAGTTTAGATACGGCGTCAAGTAATAGCTCACAATTAGGCAACGATTCGAAAATGTTACAAGATCAAAGGAAACAACAACAACCACAACAACAACAACAACAACAACAACAACAACAACAACAACAACAACCACAACAACAACAGCCAAATGCATCCTTATCTTTTCGGGATGTCGAAGATTCTTTTGAATCATTTAACGGTGAAACTGCATGCAATGTAAATGAATGGCTCGAAAATTTTGAGGAGAACGCAAATATTTTCGGATGGAGCGATATACAAAAGTATATATATTTAAGAAGATTATTAAAGGGAGCAGCAAAACTGGCTGTGGAGTCAACAATTGGGGTAAATAATTATAACGATTTAAGAGTCATATTAGTTAATGAATTTTATACCGAAAAATCTAGCATCGAAATACATAAAATACTAAGCGCAAAAAAGAAACAATCAAGCGAATCATATTTAGAATACGTGTATTCAATGCGGAAAATAGCAAACATAGCGAACATGGATGAAAGTTCAGTTGTCTCCTACATAATTGCTGGCATCCAAGATACCAGTACAAACAAAATGATGTTGTACGAATCGAAGACAATCGAAGAACTTAAAAAGAGGTTAACAACATATCAAAAATTTAAGGACAATGTAACCAAAGAATATAAATATACACCGACGAATACAAGTCAACCCCGTCAATTTCAGCAATATTCCGCTAATACCTCCAATAGCAGACCTACAAATTTGCGATGTAGTAACTGCGGTGCATTAAGTCACACTTCAACTAACTGCCAGTATAAAGATCGAGGTACGAGATGCTTCAGGTGCAATGGATTTGGACACCTAGCAAGAGAGTGTCACAATAACCAATCTCACAATAACCCACAATCCCATACAAATAGACACCCAAGAATTAACCATATTAGTACCATTGACATGCATATTGATGTAACATGCTGTGAAAAGAAAATATCCGCTCTTCTAGATACGGGTAGTGATATTTCCCTTATGAACGAGCGAATTTATAGCCAACTTACTCATCCACCAACATGTAATGGACCAAGTATAACGCTATATGGCTTGGGTAAAATACCAAAACGAACGATAGGATCATTCGAAGCACTGGTAAATATAAGCAATACAGAATTTATTATTAATTGTCATTTAATTCCAGATGCATTGCTAACTGAGGATATGATTATCGGCAAGAATATCTTGAAGGATGCAAACGTTAATATATGCCAGGGTAAAATAAAAATAAGTAAATACCGTGAACCAGTCAAAGCTATGGAGAATGATATAAGAGAATTCGATGTTATGGGTTTAATTCAGCACGATCCATTTGAAAGCCTACAACATATACGAAATGATAAAGTAAGAAATGAGTTAATACAAATTATAGATAATTATCACCCAATGAGACCAGCAAAATCATGCATAGATATGGAAATATTATTAATGGATGAAGTACCCGTTCATCAAACGCCAAGAAGATTAGCAAGCATAGAAAAGAAATTTGTAAACGACCAAGTGGAAGAATGGTTAAAAGAAGGAGTAATCGAAACAAGTAAGTCAGACTACGCCAGTCCAGTAGTAGTTACGTCGAAAAAAGATGGTAGTCGACGCCTTTGCGTAGATTATCGTAAATTAAATACAAAAATAATCAAAGATCGATACCCATTACCTTTAATGGAAGATATATTAGAAAATTTACATAGCGAAACCGTATTCACCACCTTGGATCTCAAAAATGGATTTTTTCATGTGGACATTTGTCCAAACAGTCGCAAGTATACATCGTTTGTAACGCCAAATGGGCAATATCAATTTAACAAAGCACCTTTCGGACTCTGTAACTCACCAGCGGTCTTTCAACGATTTATAAATACCATATTTCACGATTTAATATTAAAGGGTATAGTATCAATTTATGTAGATGATATAATTATTGCAGCGAAAACTGAAGAAGAAAATTTGGAGAAGTTAAAGTTAGTTTTGAACTTAGCAGAAAGGAACGGTTTAATTATCAAATGGGAGAAATGTAATATTTTGCGTAAAAACATCGAATTCCTGGGTCATATTATAGAAGGCAGTTGCATTAGACCATCAATTGAAAAAACAAAAGCAGTAAAAAATTTTCCTTTACCAATAAATTTAAAGAAGCTCCAAAGCTTCTTGGGCTTAACGGGTTTCTTTAGGAAATTTATAGAGAATTATGCGGTTATAGCAAAACCCTTAACAAATCTGACAAAACATAATGTCCGATTCAAGTTTGGCGATGAAGAAGTTAAGGCATTTAACACATTAAAGCATATTTTATGTCAAGATCCGGTATTAAAATTGTTTAACCCCAATTACGAAACAGAACTATACACAGACGCTAGTATATGCGGATATGGCGCATGTTTAATGCAAAGACAAGACGATAACAAGATACATCCAGTGTTCTACTTAAGTCATAAAACCACAGCGGCAGAAAAGAATTACACTAGCTACGAGTTAGAGGTTTTGGCTATTATACGGGCTTTAAAAAAATTCAGGGTATATTTATTAGGCATGAAATTCAAAATATACACAGATTGCCAAGCATTCCAACTAACAATGCAAAAACGAGATTTATGTACCAGAATTGCAAGATGGGCATTATTGATGAGCGAGTTTGATTGCACAATATCTCATCGACCAGCGGGCGCCATGAAACACGTTGATGCTTTAAGCAGAAACATTTTGACGTTGGAAACAGGTATGTTGAATAGAGTAAGGGCATTACAACGAGAAGACTCGGAATGTACGGCGATCAGGGAACTATTAAAAGCAGGTAATTACAAAGACTACATTGTAAGCAATGATTTACTATACAGATTGGACAAAGGTAATTATTTATTACTGGTCCCTAAGGCATTACGAAATGAAATTATACGCCAAATACACGAAAAAGGTCATTTAAACGCAACCAAAGTAATGATGATTGTTAAGAAAAGTTACGATATGTCCGGATTAGAAAAGCATGTAGAAAATGTAATAAAAAATTGTTTACCTTGTATTTTGGGCAATAGAAAAACAGGTAAACAAGAAGGGTATCTTAACCCCATAGAAAAGTCAGATACTCCGTTACACACGTACCACATGGATCACATTGGTCCGTTACCATCAACTGCTAAATCTTATAAATATTTATTCGTAGTAGTCGACGCGTTTACTAAATTTACATGGATCTATCCGGTTAAAACGACTACTACTGACGAAACGATAAGTAAACTAATACGTCAACAAGAAATTTTCGGTAATCCGCAAAGAATTATAGCTGATAAAGGTCCAGCCTTTACATCAAATGAATTCAGACAGTTTTGTGATGATCAAAGAATCACCCTAACCCATATTACTACCGGTGTACCCCGTGGAAACGGACAAGTCGAAAGAATCAACGCAATAATAATAAACGCATTAATTCGACTTTCCATTAACAATCCACTACAATGGTATAAACACGTCCCCAAAGTACAACGTTTTATTAATTCAACAAATTCCAGAAGCACGAACAAAACTCCATTTGAGATATTGATAGGAGTACAAATGCGTAATAAAGAGGATGACCACCTAGCTAAATTAATAGAAGAAGAAATTTTGACAGAATTCCACAATAACCGCAAAGATATTCGGCAAGAGGCTAAACTACATATTGAAAAAATGCAGCAAGAAAACGTTAAGCAGTTTAATAAAAAGAGAAAGTCAACACATCAATATAACCTTCATGATCTAGTGGCTATCAAAAGAACACAATTTGGAGCAGGGTTAAAGATCTATCCACGATATTTAGGTCCATTTGAGATCATAAAAATAAAAAGAAATGATCGGTATGATGTCAGAAAAGTGGGTAACCATGAAGGGCCTAACCAAACCTCGACGGCCGCAGAATTCATGAAAGAGTGGATCACAATGGAAGAGGAGGATGATTCCACATATTATGACAGCGCATCCGGGTCGGATTCGTAATTGTCGGATGGCCGATTGTGGGAACGCCAATGCATTGCATATACAAATATATGTGTCAGTTATATTTACAATAGTAAATGTAAATCTAATTAATTAAATATCATAACTATAATTACAATTAAATATTGATGAGAGTGAAGCGAACCGCGATCAAGCAAAGTTGTAAAGTTATTGAATTATTTGTTTTGAAATTAACCATTGAAATTTATACAAGTTAAGTTTTTTTTGAATTAAAAAATAAATTGAACTATAAAATATTTAGTTTTTTTATAATTTGAAACTCGGGATTTATCAACCAATCCCACATATATAGAAATTAAAATTTTTTCTTATTTTAAATTCAATGAATTTTTTTTGACTTTTTAAATTCTACATTCAAAAGGTGTGCGATCATAAAAACTCTATATACATATAATAAAAAAAAAATTATCGCATAACAAATTCATTTAAATTTTTTTTTTAAAACGCAAAAGTTTAAAAATAAAACTTGATAAAATTGTCGTCACACCTAAATTTCCATATATATATATAAGATTTTACAAATATTAATTATATAACGCATTTTATATATTTATATTTAATTATTTTTCCATTGCATATGTTATTTTATTATTATTATTATTATTAGTATATATACAGGTTTGCATACCATATAAAATCTTATAAAAGTCTATATATGTAAGAAGAATTGAATATATAAATTTTGCAACAATAAAAAACAATAAACCACTAAGCTTAGCGAATTTTTGTTTTTAAATATATTTAATATATTCAATTTATAATAAAAAAAAATAAATATATTAACTACATTATCATCATCATCTCTGTGACGAACTTGCATTTCTTGTATATTTATAAAATTAACTCTATAACTAATTATAATTATATATTCATTATAACAAAAAAAAAAAAAAACCAACCAAAACACAAACAATAAAATACAATAAAAATGCAAAATTAAAATTAATTTGCATATACTCGAAAAAAAAAATAATGTTTATTTCTTATAATATGATAATATGCAAATAAAATTAATAATTAAATTTTCTGTTTTTTTGTTTTTTATATATTTTCGTATATAAATTAAATGATTTTTGTGTTATATTTACAAATAAAATATTGTAGTCTTTTTGCATATAGAATATATACAAAAAGACGTGCCTCTTGAAGGTCAAAAACGAAATTCAATTCGAATGGTTTTACTTTATATATGGTTGATGGTTGATGGTTTTAAAAAAAAAAAATTAATAAAAAATCGATTAACAAATATATAAAAAACATAAAATACTTTATTGTCAGTGTCAATCGCTAAATACAATTTATTTTTTTATAGAGAGAGATCGTAAAAATAAATTTATATTTATAAAATAAAATAGTTATTTGAATTTAAATTAAGAAATACAAATGAATTTTAATCAATTAGGAAAAAAAAATTCAATTAGGGTTTAACAATCCATTTAATTTATTTCAGTAAATTAAATGAATATTATTTTATATCATTGAAATTATTGATAATTTATATGGATTGTATTCATTGTGTTTTCCCCCTGACTCATTACGAAAGAATTCTTTTATTAAACCGGTGGTCAATTTGGAGAAAAAAAAAATCCCCACATAATATCCATAGTGCTTTTCCAGACCACACACTTTTTTCAATAATTGCTTTTTTCAATTTTAATTCCTGTTGTCATTAAATTAAAATTGTGTGTGCATGGAAAAACTTTCCAATATTTGAAAACATATTGTAAAGATAAAAAAATTCCAATCATTATTTAGTTTTATTTTTAAAATTATATTCATAATTGAATGTATTTTACTAATTATATTTAAGTGTATATTCTTAAAATTTCAAATAAAATCTATTTTTATTAATCCTAATGATATTGAAATATATTCGTAATTAAAAAAAATCCCATTTACTTTAACTTATTAATCTATATACTTAACCAAAATGAATTTATACTAAAAGTAAATTTTCCTTATATTATTTTTTTCGTAAATAATAGCAATATTAATAATAATAATAATAATCATTCATTACAAAAATATAAAACGCTGCTGATATTTTCAATTTTGTTCATGTTATTTATACAAATTAATTTGAAACACTTAAAAATTATATACCGCATATTTTATGGATATTATATTTATATTATAAGAAATATTTAAGACAACAAAAAAAAAAAATTGGTCTTGAATGAAAAATTTATTAAAATTTCTTTCTATATATAATAATAGATTGATTTTTTCACCGCACCGCATTTTGTATATATATACTTGAAATTTTGATTTTTTGTATATGATATAGAAACATTTAGAAATATATATATAACAAATGTTTTGTATACAAAATCTCTCGTGATGATTTTAAAAATAGAATAAATTGGATGAATATTTTTATTTTATAATTTAATATTTCTTTTTCTTTTTTTTTTTTTTGGCACCGTATATTTTTTAGAAATTTTTCTTGTTGTTTATATGAAATACAAAAAAAAATATTTGCTATAACTAAAGTAATGCTTTTCATGACATGCCGACGGCAGACGACGGCAAATGTCAAATTGAAAATACATGCATTTCAATGGCGGTGCTATTTATGAATATTGGACGGCGGACTGACGGCGGACTTTGATATTTTTTCTTCTATTGCCGACGGCTGACCGTCGTCCAAACTTGATTTTTCATTTTATTTACATTTTATTTAATTTTTATGATTTAATTTCATAATAATAAAATAGCCAGTTAATTTACAAACTAATAAAAAATGGAATTATTTAGCAGCAATTATTAAATTTCGGTTTTTTTATCCAGGCAAAATGAATTTCAGAAAAAGCACATTTTTTTTATATATCACATATATCATAATTTGATATATAAAATATTTTCATAGAAATCCAGGCTTAACTAAAAAATGCGTGTTTTTCTCTCTCCGCTTATATATGTATATAGGATATATTTGTAAAATAAAAATCTTTCTTTTACGATAATGATCAAATTGTGTTTGAAATAATATATGTATATACATATATATTTATAGTGTATTGTATATAGTCAGTTGTCATATGTGAATGTTTACTATACGATGTAATATAAAGTTATACACTTTCATATAGCCATATCATCATTGATTTGTTGAGAATATTAACCATTTTTTTAATTTTATTTCTTACATATATTTTTTAATTTTGTTTATTATTTTTTTTTTTTTAGAAAATTTTATTTTATTTATTTATGTGTATAATTTAATTTTCAAAAATAGAAAATAAAAAAAAATAAAAATCGAGTTTCATCCGGTTTTCCAATTATAATTATAATTGATATAATATTTTTAATGGAATTTCTATATACATATACTAAAAAAAAAAAAAAAAAAATGGGTGCTCAAAAAATGGTACTAACATCACATTAGAATTTGAGAACTGATGGTGATGATTTCATGGATGAATTCAAAAATTCCAAAAATCGTACCTTGGAATGTCAGACGTAAAAAATGGGATAGAGTAATTTAAATAACCTTTAAACTTAATATGTATAGTAAATTCATGAAATTTAAATGACTTAAGAACTGAATTCTATAATTTTAAAGAAATTTATAAATGGAATAAGAAAACGAATTTTTTCTACTATTATTTTTATACCCGGAAAATTCAATTTTTATTCTAAAAAATTGGATAAAAACACAACAAAACCCAAAAGATTATTTTATATATTGAAAATTAGAACTGATAGAATCGATTAATCGAGCATTGATCACCTCATATTCAATAATGCATATATTCTATACTATATAGGATGAAAACATTTGCCTACACATCCTATTAGATTAGATTACTGTTTCGTTTTTGTTTTTTTTTTATTTTCAAATTGAAAAATAAATAATACAATTAATTATAATTATTTGATTTTATTGTATATAAATGTAATGAATATAAATTTCGATTTTTTTTATGTATATATAAAGAAAATAATGTACATTTGTAATATAATTGAAATATATAGACACGATATACAGTAATGTTTAAAAAATATAATATTATTTTTCCGATTCATATGTGGATATCCTGTTTTTCTCATGTACATCTTCTATATGTACATCTTATACGTGTTGTTTGTATATATGCATAAAATATATAAAATATTTGTAAATTTTCCAATAATTCTTTAAGAAAATGTTTTAAATAAATAAAAATATCTTATGACAAAATGTTCTTATATATTATCGCTGATCATTAATCTGGTATTATTGACGTAATATTTGTCAGTATGAGACTATGACTGTGGTAATAATGTTGATACGGAAAAAATGTGTGAATTTTAAAAAGATAATTTGATATAAACAAAGGTATATCCAATTGATATCTCCATAGCTAATTTTATGTTCTACAAAAATCAAATAACTTGATGAAAATGCCATAATATCATCGTTATAGATTTTCCGTATAAAATAAACCACCAAAAATATTATTGCCTATTTAGAAAGGTCAATTAAAAATTACTATATATGAGTTTCTTGCTCTTATTTTTGTACTAGTTTTATAAAAATTTTCCGAGCATTTTTTTTCAAAATTTCTAATATATATATATATATATAGTAATAATCAAACACACATATAGTTTTCTATATATACAAGACCGCATATAAAAAAAATTTGTATAACAATTGACTATATATACGACCATACGACTCATTATATTATCTTATTATTATCTGACTATATTAAGCATACATATATACATACATACATGTAAATTGTGTGTTTTTTTTTTGTTTTTAATTTGTAATATTATATTGTACTTCTACTTATATATATGGAGAAATAATAATAATTTAATTTACCTCAAATTACCAGATTTTTTCAGTTTTAACTTGCATAAAATGAAATATATACCTTTTTTAATAAAATATTTCATCATTTGTTGTATATATCATATCAAATACAAAAAAAAGTAGAATATATATTCAGATATTATATTATATGATATAATTTTATTTATTATTATTGTTATTTTTTTTTTTTTTTTGCAAAACATGTAAATATATGTATTTGCATTTATATAAGAAATATAAAATTTTTTCATTGTATTTATTTTGGATTATTTTATTTTTAAATTAATATTTACGAAGCATCCACGTCTTTGACAAAATAATACTTTTCTTTGCGTTAATCCCATCATAATATATATATATATGTTTGTGTACTTCTATATGTACTTGCGGACATATTTTTTTGCAATATACGTTATTTAAAGTAAATTTTTAAATATGAACAAGGTAAAATTTATTTGTTTCTGTGATATTACAAATTTAAAGACATTATTTTGATTATGTAAATGAAAATATACGCACTTATTATTGTGGCTGGAACATAGAAATGCTAAGGGATCAATGGAATAGTGATTTCGGAATAAATAATAACTATCGCTTAAAAAATAGGCAATCGGGTTAAATTGATGGGCATTACATTTTTACTCTATAGTATAGTTGAACATTTAGCTAAAAACCATAAAATTTACCATTATATTACGATGATTTCGCTTGAACAAAAAACCTTTTCACATCAATTAGTACCTCAAATGTCTACATATTACTGGAATACACCAAATATTACCTTTACGTTTGTTCATTATCTATCCGTTTTGAATATATATATAGTTAATTATTAATAATACTTACTAATTAATATATCAATATATATATATAGAGGGAGAAATATATCTGTATATATACAATATTTTTTATTTTTGTATATAATTGGGAATGTAATTAATGTTTTTTTATTTATTTACATTTTCGTAGAATATAATACCATATATATATATATATATATATATATATATATAGAATTTATATATACACTCTATATATGGTTTTTATTATACGGGTAATATAAGCACAAAATAATTACACGTAAATGAAAATTACACTTTAATTGTTTTTTTTTTTTGTTTTTTTATGAAATTAATTCTTAATATTCTGATCAGATATTCATGCTGTTGTGGATATAATTAAGTGTATGTAAATGCATATTTAGTTTAATTTAAATAATTATATACTTATTTATAAATATCTACATATACATACAGCGATAGTGAAATTATTTGTTATCACGAATGCGAACAATTAAATTGATGTTGCTTTTGGAATTATCTGTTGTAGTTTTTGCACTTTGCAGTAAAAATAGTAGGATTTTTCTTGCATTTTTTGGGCATCTGTCTGTCTATTTTTCAGAATTTCGAATTTTCCTGATAACGAATATCACTACAACGTTTTAAATTCTTAACAATATCATCTTTTTTTTTCTTCAAAAAATCATTTTGATTTATTCCAAATGGGATATAAATTCTATTTTTACGTATTTCCCATAAATCATTCCTATATAGGGTAATAAGGAAATTCTTTTCCATCATCCGATTTAAAAACAATATATACACAAGGATTTTTAATATTTTTAATATATAAAACATAAATAAAAATACATCTACAAAATGCGTGTATTTTTCTATATAGTTGAATGGCATGTAAAAAAAAAAAAATTTATAAATAAATACGTCAACGTACAAAAACGGCTGTTCATTACAAGAAATATGTATATTTATTTTTGTATATATAGTAATTTCTATACTATACGTACATACATATATTTAATCATTCTAAGGGCAAGGTTATTTAAAGGTAAATAAGAGTATTTTTTGTTTTATTTTTGTTTATTTATATCTAAAAGCTTGTTGGTGTATACATTCAAAACTATATCCAAATAATCAATATAAGATTAATTAAAATAATAAAATCTGATGCGGATGAGATCAACCAAATGTGTCGTATTTAGAAAAGAATAAAAAAAAATAACTAAATTCATTTTTGAATATTTCGAATGATGACAATAATTTAAAATATTTAATTAATATATAATTTGGTATTTATTTATGATTTATTTTTTTTTTTTTGCGATGTAATTTCCCAAATTACTAATAAATTTATTTGTCATTTAATTTTAGTTTTTTGTATAATAATTTTTAAAAAAAAACATTATAATTAATGTATATTTCCCGACACACACACACTAACAAAACATTCATATAAATATTACTATAATTCTTGAATATTATTATATTTGATTGCGATTTTCATTTTTTTATTTTTTTGGCAATTTTACTATATGCATTTTTCTGACATAATATAATTAATTTTAAAACATTTAGAAATTGTTATTTTTTTCATATATATTCTTTTTTTTTTCATACAAATTGTATATAATAATAATAATAATAATAATAAAAATTATTATATTATTTATTTACAGAATATTGACTCAGAATTTCTATATATAAAAATACAAAACAGAACAGATTTTCTTTTAGTATACAAAAATTGTGCGGTTAACAAAAATTGTGTATTTTTTATTTTATTTGGATTTTTACTACCGAATAATGAAAATTCCATTTGTTAAATGTTTTGTAAGAATTAAAGTTGAATTGATATTGCTATAGCAAATGTATAGTCGCAAAATCTTAATCGTTATTTCTGTCTATCTTGAATGCAAAAATTCGATTTTTTTTTAGAGTCCTTTGCAGATTTCTTTCCGAACGACTTTAATATTTTGCGCTTTTTAAATCGTATAAACCGACGGTATTATAAAACTATAATAAATTTCACAAATAATGAAAGGAAAAAAAATGTCATAAAATAAAATGCCAATGTATTATAGAGCATAAATATTTGAATAAAATGCAATCTATATCTATCTATAATAATATAATAATAAAAAACAATTGTTTTTATATATCAAGTACATCTATCAATAATTTACAATTTCTATATGTTATAAAAATAAATAAATATTATTAAAATATTTACAAAAATAATATACCTAATTTTATTTCATTATTTGTATATATCGTCTTTCATGTTTGTAATTCATTTATTAAATAATATAAATTGATTTTTATTATTATATGATGTCTGTTATAAAATAATTCAGGTTTCTATTCTTGATGTATATACACAATTTCATATATAATTCTATTCTTATTTATGATCTATTTTTAAAACAATATTTTAAAACATATTTCATAAGTCATGTTTTTGATATGAAATTATTATTTACAAAATGTTTCAATGAAATAATGCAATTACTTGTGTATATATAAATATTTTTTTATTATATACACTTTGTTACAAAACTATAAACCCAACAAAAAAAAAGTGGCATTTAATAAGAAATTTTCTTTCATATATGAAAGTTTTACATTTAAAATTAAAACATTTTTCATCTGCCCATGAATATGATGGAAACGTATTACATATTTTTTACTGAATATTATTAAATATTTACTAAATAAAATAATAAAATTTAAGTGTAATTTAAAATATATTTTACGATATATTTAATAATGTTTCAATATGAAATATAACCTTTATTTTAATCTATATTTAATGATATCATTACCTATAAAAGATTAATTATTTTAATCTCTCACTCAAATGCGAGCTATTATTGTAAAGATAATAGAAATCTATTTAATAAATTTCTTTTATATTTCTTATTTTATCTGACTCTTCAGTTTTTCAATTGCAATATGTTTATGTGTATTTAAAAATAAAATCATATCATCACATCAACAAAATTTAACACATTACATATTAATTTAATTTAAAAATTGTACATTGTTTTACAATACATTAATAATATTTATTATTATTATTATGTTTTTATTCACATTTATTTATTTATAATATACATACGCTGTTATATCTTCTTATTATTATTATTTATTAATCTATTATAAGATTAATAAACACATATAAAGATACTCGTACTATTATGCAAAAAGATAATTAAAATGACGAAAATATATAATAAAAAAAAAAAATAAATAAAATATGAAATAAAATTTTGCCATAAAGTTAATTATCTTTGAAATATTTTTAAATGCTTTTAGTATGAATTTGTATTTTCACACAATAATATGGTATGTAATATTAATATACCATTAATATACCATATATACCTTTTATTTTTTTATATATAGAAAATATAATTCAATGTGTTATTATTATTATTGTTAAAATATTTAATTCAATTATTTTCAAGATTCTATATATGTTTTAATTATAATAATTTAAAAAAAAAACTATATACATTTATATGTTGCTGTTTAAAAATAATTTTGTGAATGCAATTAATTTGAAAATAAATAATCAAATTAAAAGAAATTTATTAATTTTTAAAGGTGTTTTGATGATAATATTATTTCATTTAAAAATGATTATTATCAAAATGATAGAGGTGAATTATTATTATTTTATATTTAATTGTTTTTATAATTATAATAATATTAAATATTTTAATTGAGGTGTGATAAACTGTGAAGGTTATTTGTAAACGTTTTATGCATATATACCTGTTTTGTTATTGCCTTTATTATTAGCGATATTTAGTGATAATTAACGTTGTGATTTAATTTTATTAATTTATTAAAAAAAAAAAATACAGTTTGAGTTCAGAAAAACATTTTCAAAAATATATAGTGTTTTTTTTTTTGTAATACAAATTTTCATTTTTTCAAAATCATATACAGTTTAATAACTAAAATAAATTAAAAATTAAACAATTTTATTTTAAAATATATTGATTTAATTTATAAATAAATATTGTTAAATTTTAATGTTTAATTTTAGATAAAATCTAAATCTAAATTGATATATTCGCTTTGGGTGTAAAGTTATTTATAACAATTACGTTTTCCTTTTAAAAAAAATAAAAGAATCAATTACAATAGGGTGGTTTCCCCCAAAATCAAACCAAATTATTATAATGAACTTCATAAAAGTTAATTAAATATAATGTGAACAAATGAATAGAAAACCTAATTTTATCCACATTGTTATTTATTTATAATCGGAAAAGTTTTTTGGTATTGTTTTATAGAACAATAAATGATAAAATAAAATACTCTATATATACCTCCTTAATATTTGTTATTATTATTTAAATATATACGTTGACCTCTTAAAAAATGTATTTGCGTAATATTTGAATGGAATGGGTGGTTGTGATTTATAAGATTATAATAATAGAAATATATTTATAAAAGAATTTATTTTAGTTTCTATATATTCAACATGATGATTAATGGATTTGTTTTTATTTTTATAGTGCGGTATGCGACATCCATCATCAGTAAAAAAAGACGACGATTTAAGTCGTCTTACAACGTCTTCGTCATCATCGGCCACTTCATCTTCTTCTTCTTCTTCTTCTTCATCTTCAACTTCAAGGGATCGTTGTGTGGATTATCCAATTGATTCCCCACAAATAACACCCGAATATGGTAATTCAACGTATTTACCAAGTGTTATTGATTCATCTGAGTGGCATTCGGCATCATCAAGAAAACGTAAAGAACGTCAAGATAGTACCTCGTCGTTGACAAATGAACGAAAATTTGTTCGTTCGAATAGCGAAGAGTATATACCGAATTTAGAAAGTGAAGTAATTCGTCGAGTATCATCACATGAAGAATTTAAAAATACCATAACTGATACAAATAATAATAATAATGATAATATTAATAATAACAACAATAATGTTAATGGTAATGGTAATGATAATAATGTTGTGGTGATTACTCATAATAGTAAAAATTCGGGTATATTAAAGGAAACATCAACAAACAATGAGGTACAGGAAATATTACGGGAAGCCCATAAACGCATTGAAATAAGTCCGGCACGTTCACGAACGTTTGATTATTCTCATCGATATCGATTATCACCGCATCGTGATTTAAATCATCATAGATATTCAAATGGAACGAATGCCATTGCTGGTACTTGTAAATATGGCAATAGTAATAATACTGATGATACAGATGGTGAACATGAACGTCGTCGCAATAGTGAACGGTTTTGTAAGGCAAGAGCAACAACATCGGGACGGAAAATTTCTTCGAAAAAATTCAATAAATATATCACAAAATCTCGTGAAAAAGACGATATTGCTTATAAATATGATATTAATAATTTACAATTGGAACGCCGTGGATTCATTTCTAACAAAAATAATATTAAACAACATCAACTAAATGGTACAACTCAAATAACAACAGCTGCCGCTGCTGCATCTCCAACCAACATTATTGATAATGATAGCCAACAAACCGAAAAAGAAAATAGTTATGATAAAGTAATAAATTCCAAAACAAATTTTCATAATAATTACAATAATAATATTCAACAATCACAAAATCATAATAATAATAATAATAATAATAATAATCATCATCAACAACAAAAACAGAATAATCAACAAGAAATTAATAATGATATTACATGTAATATTAATATTAATGCTAATCAATCGTCAAATAATATTAACAAATCAATAACAAAAGCGGAAACACTGCCATGGGATAGACAATTTCATGATGTTGATACACCGGTTGTGTGTCAACGTTTCGCTGACAATACATTTAATCATGTTAATAATTCACGTACAACAATGAATCATCATCATCACCATCATCTTACATATCTGGACGGAATATCATCATCAGCATCATCCACGGCAACAAATGAATTAAAATCCCAAATGAAAAATTGTACAAACATTGAAAATTTAAAAACACGTGAAATAATGCAAAATATACCACCGTCAGCCATTTATCGAGCATCACCCGACGAACGCTTAAAACAAATTAATAAACGTATGATTGCGTGTAAAAAACGTTTGACAAATTTTGAAGATTCATTTCAACGTGAAAATGGTTATAAACCATCACATTTGGAAAAGCTTAATGATCGTTACATGAAGAATACAATGTCTGAAATTCATAAATTACGTAAAGAAAAACAATTATTGAAAAATGATCCGATGGCGGCAATGGCTATGAAAGTAACTCAAAATGGTGGTAATAAAATTGTAAAAATGACAGAAACAATAGATGAAATTGAACTTGTGAGTATAATACTATTTTTAATTATGTTTATATTGATTTTCATTAATTATTAGATATATAATAAAGACTTTATTTTAATACTATTTTAGCGACTACAAGATAAACGAGACGAAGACAAACGATCTATTGTACTGGATGATCTGACACCTGATCAATTAGTACAAGAAAAAACTGATATACAAAAAGGTTTATTATATTTTGAATCATTATATGGTCGTCCAAATGCCCCAGAAGAACGTAATATAGCACGAGCGCTTTATGATCGTTATCGTAGTATTAAACGTTTGGTTAATCGAAGTGCATCAACACAATGCACCGTAGTTGGTGTACCACCTGAATTACCAACAATTTTAGAACATGAAGCTATGATTTTTACAGTACCAACAACAACAGCATCGGATTTAAATTCACCAACAGATTCATCGATAATTCTATCACCCGAAGAGAATATTTCCACTTCAGAAACATGTATTACAAGTGGTGGCCAACAATCTACCGCCTCACTGGTGCAGGTAACAAATAATGAAAATATCGGTGCTTCTTCATCGTTCCCAGTTGCCAATACAACTACCCCAATAGATAATGATATAAATTCGAATTTAAATGAAAATATACATACATTATCATTTGAAGAATTATCAATTGAATTGAAAAATGCTCGGGAAGCTAAGAAAAATTTAGGACGTACTATTAAAGAATTTGAACAAGTTTTTGAAGAACATAACGGTCGTAAAATGTTAAAATCTGATCGTACTATTATTGAAAATACATATGCACTTTATAAACAGAAAAAAGCAAAATTAAGATTATTAGATGCATTGGTTAAAAAGCATATGGCTAAATAAATAATAAAAACGAAAGTAACATTAGAATTGAATTGTTTTCAATATGAAATTTAGAATCATCACCATCACGTTCGGTGTATAATAATAATATTATAATAATAATAGGTTTTGGACATTGAAATGGCTGCTATAAACACTTGGGATCTTTTTTTTTCAATTATAGATTTGTTATTGCGGTTAAATGTGTTGTTTTTTTTTTCGTTCACATGAAATTGATAATTAGTATTTTCTTCGTTCTAGCAGAAAAATTATGGTTGAGCAGATATTTGAAGATATCACACATTTTATATAATAGTTTACGTTTTCTTAGACCAAAGATTAGTATTGTTACTTTACATATACTTACAAAAATAATCGTAATTGATTCAGAAAATGGATAGTGATGAGAATGGATAGTGAATAACCATCAAAACAAAATGGTTGTGTATAAATTTGTATTCCTCTGTGGAATATATGTTTGGTTATTCTTTCCTAATCAAAGTAATGCAAATAAACGTATTCACTGGATTAAGCGTTGTAAATCGCTATATAGTCTACATGAATAGAATATTCTTAAAGTCAATTTAATCGAAAGTCAATAAATTTGATTGAAAAAATAAACACTGAAAAGTCGGATTTACCAATCCCAAAGTAATATAATGAAAAAGAAAATTATATATGAGTAGCCTTTCAAAACTTTTTACATTTTACACCGAAATGCATCTAATCAATGTTGTTTTTTTTTGACAAAAATTTAATATGGTTTTCAAATGATTGTTATATGGTCGATTTCTTTTAACGATGATAAGATAAGTAATTGTTTTTTTTTTCTCGTTAGACATTTTCATTATTTTTCTTGAATTTGTTGGTAGTTTTTTTTAAATGATAAATCCAAATTTAAAATAATTTACGAAATAATGAAACATAAGATTTAACAATAACAATAATACATACTTTATATACATGAAAATATAATTGTTTTTATACAAATTTGTCTTTAGCTTTCAGAACAACATTTATATATTATTAATAATATTTAAAAAAAAAAACTAATTAATTATTAAATGTCAATACTTAATTTTTTGTATAATTAAATTGAAATACAAAAATTCTGTAAAAATAATAAATAATTATATAAGAAAAATATTGACTAAAATAAGAAATGTATGTATAAAGTAAATATTTTATTATAATTGAATGTGTTACTTAAGACATTTTCGCGTAAAGAGCAAACAAACAAAAATAATAAGAAAGATAAGAAAAGCAAGTAGTAGTTAAATAGTAAACCTAATCCATAAATGAATACTTATTTTGACGAAAAATTATTTGTTGTTTTTTTTTTATATACTATTGAATTTGTCAATATTTTTTAAATTAAGAAAAAAACTGACCAAAAACTTTATAGAACAAAAAAAAATTATTGATTTTCACTTAATTTTTTAAGACTATCTAAATCTAAATTATTAAGACCCGGTATTTTATTTTTGTAGCTCGTTTAAGGGCCAATTTAAAGCCAATATCTATCTATATATATATTGACTATAAAATTAATTTCAAAAAATGTATAAGGTAAAAACAATATATTATAAAAAGTATCAAGTTTTCGATTTGAATTTTAATTATTTGTTTTTTCAATTTTTATATACATTTTTTTTTTTTTTAAATTCATTTAAGTATTTATATAAATTATTAATAGCAATAACGGCATTTAAATTTTATCATACACAAAATATTTGTAATATTATAAATAAAAAATGTAAAACGTTCATTTACAATAAAAAAACATAATAAAAAAATCATCAAGTACAAGAATTATATTAAAAAATAAAGAAAAACCATATAAAAACATAAAATAAATACCATAAAAATACAAAAAAAAAAATATTAAAAAATTTGAAAATCATTAATAAAAAAATATTTAATGTCAAAAAAAATAAATAAGAATATTTAACTGTGAGCCAAAAAATAAAAAAAATATAAAAGAAAATGAAAATTTTTAATCTAAAAGAAAATAAAATAATATTTATTTTTTTCTTTTTTGTAGACTAATCTGTGATAATTTCATTAATTTTTTTTTTCTCTTATTATTTTGAAAAATGTTGTTTGTTTTTTTTTTTTTTTACAATAAATAAATTAATAAAATGAAAAATATAAGAAAAGAAAAAAAAAATGAAATACAAAAAATTAAACCAAAATTTTTATATACACTGATAAAAACCCCATTTATATTTTGGCATGTAAAATATTACTAATTATATTGTTTTTTTAATTTTTTGCCCATCATTTTGCTATTATTTTTTACATGCCCATTTTGTGTGTTTGTTGATTTCCTTTGCTATATATATATATTATTTACATTCAATATTAAATTTTCATTTTATTTAATTTTTTTTAAATATATAAAATGAAAAAAATATTTTTTTGTATTGAAATAAAATTAAAAATTTTATAAATGTATAATAATTTGGCATATAATAAATATAAATTTAATAAATAAACAATTAATTAAATAAAATATTCAAATAAATAAAATATTTAAATGAAATTTGATTAAAAATATTGATTTTATTGATTAAAAAATGATAATAAACAACAAAAAAGCATACACAATTAAATGTTGTATTGTGAATGTAAAAAATTAAAAAAAAAAAAATTAAATTTAAGAAATATGTTTAATAATCTCTCATAATAATATATTATACATACATATATATACATAAAAGAATTATAAAAGAAAATAATATCTGATTAAAATAAATCTATATTTACTTTTTTAATTATAACTTATAAAAATAATATATAAATGAAATATAATTTAAAATCAAAAATTTATTGTCTTAAAATGATTTTTTTTTTAAAAATGTGATCTATATTATTGCAAGAAAATTCGAACAAAAAACTTAACATCATCAATGGATTAATTTCAATCATCATCTGAAACATCAAAAACAAAAATAGAATGAGGGCGTCGTGTAAAGGAACATTAAAATGAATCCTTGAAATTTCGGTAATGAACATTATCACAACTGAACGAACATTATCACAACTGAATTATAAGCAATCAAAATCGGTCTAAAATTAATCCAAACAAACTGGTGATGAATATTTTAATTTCGGAATTATTGAAACAAGAATGAATAACAAAATCGTACTGACACAAAAATAGCGTATGTCTAAATATTTTTGGATTGATACAAATAGGAAGATTATTTTTTTAGCGTTAAACCATTAATACATATAACATAATTCATTAATTTTATCATCATTTTCATCATTTATCCCTTACAAAACTGGTAAAACGTAATAACGTAACATTACGGCATCTTGTTTATTTCAAATTACATCCTGTACGTAAAAATCTTATAAAAGAGTGAAATGCGAATCATCACTTGTTTAATCAACATTTAAGGTAAGTGCAAGTAAGTTTTATTTCATATTTATTAAGTACTTTTGGTGCTTAAAATGCTTACATATTTATGAATTATTAATTATTTAAAAAAATATTCTATATGATATCCTATTTTTCGGAATGTTTCCAAGTGAATTGCAAAATCGACGATTAATTTAAAAACCTAAAATTAATATAAAATTATTTTTGCTTTTATCTTTTATCTTTTACTTTTATCTATAATATTTTCAAAATCAAAGAAAATGAATTTGTATAAAGGGCGAAAATTCCAAAAATAGACAAATAATATGAAAAATTGAACGTAACCCAAGATTTTCTTCTTTTTTTTTTTATATAAAATTGACAAATAAAAAATTTCCCCTATTGTATATATACATTTTCTTTTTCATTTTCACTAGGGGATACAATATTTAATATACATAACATACAATACAATTTGATCCTTGTGGCGGCTATATAGTGCGTCGAATCATATTATATATACATATAGTCAGTGTCTATATATACAAAAAATAGTCTATATATACATATGAATATGCATTTTCCATAAAATTTTAATGAGTTCATCGGTTATGAATATACAGAGGTATCTTGTTTGCTGCTGCCTATATATCCTTGTAGTTGTTTAGGGCGGTTCCGCACGCAGACCAGTTTTTCTCGTTAACGTGCAGCAAAAAAATTTGCAAAGAAAAGATTAGAAAAATTAGAAAAAAAAAAAGGAAATTAAAAACAATTTCTATATAGAAAAAAAAAACAGAAAAGAAAATTTAACAAATTGTGTTAATTTAATATTAATTGTGCTACAACAAAATACAAAAAATAACAACTTCACACATCGAAAAAACTAATAATTTATTTTAAATTGGAAATGATTTTGTAAATTATCTATTAAACTCGTCGCGTGCAAAAAAAAATATTGTTCATCTAATTAATCGTGTGTGTGTGTGTGTATAGAAATCCAAGTAATTAATTAATAAATAAAAAAATTAAATTTTTCTGTGTATGATGAAAAAAAAAATAAAAATGTCCTATGGAAAATTAGATGGAAAAAAAATATAAAGTAGTGAAAATTTGATATTAAATGTTTTTTTTTTTTTTTTGATTTTCTAATATAGTGTATATATATAAAGAAAAACGAGAAAAATTTGTCTTTGCAGATTACAGATTTGTGTGTGTTTGTGTGTGTGTGTGTTTTTTTTTTTATTTTTGAATGCTTTGTTGTTTTTCTTTATAAATATTTTTAATTTTTCATTTAATATAATAATAATAATAATAATAATAATAGGCAATTTTTTTTTCTCTTCTTCTTTTAATCAAAAATTTATTAATAGATTTTTATATAATATATAAATGATTGTTATGTGATCAAAAAAAAAAAAAAAACGTGAAAAAAAATCAGATGATTATAAAGTTATTTTTGTTATTCAAAACAAAACAGTGATAAACAAATTTTTTATTTTTTTTTTTTGATATTTTTATAAGAAAACTATTATATTGATGCTGCCTTTATTGTGTAAAAATATTTTAGGTGGGTCTTAAAAACGAAAAAGATAAATTTATCCTCAACGTAAACAACAATAAAAAAGTAGCAAAATTATAAAACAAAAAGTGTTTTTTTTTTTGTTAATGTAAACTGAGAGTGAATACAAAAAAGGGATCAAAAAATTAATTTATTGAAAAATCTATATAATATAATAATGTTGTAATTTAAAAAAAAAAAAAGCATGTGTTTTTGTTTTGTTGTGTTCTTTTATTATATACATGTGTAACATATTCAAATATTCGATGCAAATCTATATATAGAGGAAAAATAGGGGAAAATTACAGAAACAACAAACAAACAAACAAACAACAAACAAATATCAAAATGCATTTATGGTAAATATTTTTTTATTAATATATAGATTATAATATATTTTTCTTTTTAGCACACAATTTATTATTATATATATATACATATTTTAATTTACACCTGTAATATATGTATATATACTTTATTATACAACAAGATTTTTCCGTATATTATAATATATATTTTTTATAAAAAGAAATTGATTTTTCCGATGTTATATTATTCTGAATTACTTTAAAAATAATGTATATAGTTTTTTACTATAGAAAATTAAAAAAATAATTCTATATGAAAAGAAATTCATATACAACATACATATAAGTATAATTTACTTGCACATTTGTAAAAGGGTAGTTAAGCGAATATATTTTATATATATATATATATATATATATATATATATATATATAGTAAAATTCTTATACGTGTAAAAAGAAAAACCTTATATATATATATGAATATAATTTTCCGATTATATGGTAGTTATATATATATAAATAATATTTTACTATTGTAATGAATTTTATTATTCGCATGTTAAAAATAAGTGTTTTTATATATTTTTTTTTACTTATACAACATCATTAAAAAAACATGCTCTCGATATATACTTGGATTTAAATATATATATACTATATCACTATATATGGGATGGGTGCGGGTGGTTTGATTGCGATTTGGTATGAATTTTTGTGTTTGTGTGTGTTTTTTATTATTCATATTCACATCATAAATGCAAGTTTGTTTTTTTTTTTTTTTAGATTTTATGAAAGGTTTTCTAATTGAAAATCAATAAATATATTGCTAAATATATATAGTATTATTATTATTATTCCTTTTATATCCTTGCAAGTATTTTCTTGTTTTTTTTTTGTATATGATAATTCATTTTTTATTATGGTTATAATACACAATCATTTCATAATTCTTTATAACATTTTTTTATTATGGTTTATCAGATATTAAAGGAATTTAATAAAATATTTAAAAATATAGATTCTATTATATATAGGTTACCATTTTTTCTTAAATAAAATATACAACCAAAAAGAATGTGTTTGAAAAAATAAAAATAAATATAATATTATAAAGAAATGTTTTTGGAGCATCTGATATGAGAAAATTTAGATTTAATTATCTAAATAGGACGTTAAACATTTCACTTATTTGTGAATCAAATTAAAATATAACCATAAGTTTTGTTCTGTATTTGCAGTATATATAAATGAATTTTTAATTGTATTAAGCGAAAAGTTATTTATAGTTTTTTACTTTGAAGACAAAACTCTTTATGATTGATTACTCGTATTTACTATATAATCTATAAAATTCGTTATCCTTTTTGAAGATCAGATTTTAGAAAATAATATAGTTTAGAATTTCATCAATGTGTTTCAACAGCCTATAACATTTGAAATATGTTGGATTATATTTTTCCAATTAACAAAAAATAAGCCTTTAAATAAATTCTTCCATGTTCCACCAACGGGACTTGAGAAATATTATCCGATTGAAAATAATAACAGATAATAGAAAGTGTGTGTCCTATATGTATGAAGAAAATTTGTTCCGTTGTATGGATAAATGAAATTGAATCATATTAATGTTTGTATATGTATAATAAGGAATAATTTACCAATTAAAAATACAGTAAACTAACATTAGATTAAAATAAATATTATTATATTTCTATATAATCAATCTGTTCTCTTAAACTATTTTCCATATATCGCATATTGACATATGTCATCAACCGCATTTAATAAATTCAGAAAATATACTATCTTTTATTTACCATTCAAAATATTGCTTTTAATTTTGATCTAAAAACTCAACATTAAAGTAAAAGTTTTTTTTAGTATGTATGTATATATTCTATAAAAAGGATTATATTTTTATGACATTTATATATATATATATATAATGATATTATTACCCGCATATATATATATATATAAATAATTCCAATTATATATATATAAAATTAAAGCTATATATAACCATATAATATACTTTAATAATTAAAAATACAAATTTTCATTAAAAAGAAATGTGTATTTGTGTGTGTATTTTAAGATTGATAAAATAAAACTATATTTAGATTTTGTCTTATGTATCTCTATATTTATTATTTATATATAGCTTTTTATATATAAATATATTTTATAAATAATTTGAACAAATTTTCAACTTTATATGTTTCACGAGACAACGATTAAAATTCTTATAAGTATTTTCTAATTAAAATTAAACTTTTTATGGTATATATATATATTTGATAAAATTCAAAATTTAAAAATTTCAAGTATATATTTTATACACATATTCACTAATTACAACAAATCTTTGATGTATATGAATTGTAATTTTACCTTATCGATGTCATAATTTTCTGTATAACATATAATAATCTGTGATTATATACATATTAATATCTAACTAACCATATATAGAAATATATAGATATAGTTAGCAATAAATGTTATATATTCACATATAAAAACTTTTAAAAAGATTATTCACCTTATATGGCAAAAGATGTTTTAATATATATAAAGACAGATTTATATACATATAGATGTTTGTGTACCAAAAAAAGAAAACAACAACTATGGACATTTTTTTGCCATTCAAATATTGATTATGTTCATTTCATAACAAAAATATATTATGCGAGACATTTAACTTTGTTAAATTGTTCTGAAACATATATTCTATACTTCTATATTACATTATTTGATGACCTTACCTTATTTACAATTTATTTTTATAATTTATCTCTATATTCCATCATGTTTTTATCAATATATCAATCATTCAAACATAAATTATTCAAACAAACATATCAAACATAAAAAACATAAATTATAATTTTGATTGTCAAATTTTCTTGTTAAATTTAATTGAGTGCCTGCATTTTGAAAAAAAATTTGATAATTTAAGATTATTTGATATATAATTTAGATATTAAAAAAATTGATGAATGAAATATAATTTAAAGAATATGCGAATAAAACCATAGTAAAAAAAATCTTTGAAGATATGAAATATAAACTATCATTTTTCTACATTTTTCATAAAACTTTTTCACATTATTTTTTTGCTTGAATTCTTGAAAATTCACCTCCTAATCATTTTGAAAATTTTACCCGGATATTTATTAATTTATATTTTAGATGATCAATTTTACTTATTAGACGATGAATTAAAAATTGTAAACTTTCCAAGATTTTCACGATATTTTCTGTATTTTTTATATAGATGAAAAAAAAAAATATGATAACGATTTCTTGAAAATGTGCGTTAGTCAACAAATTTTGTAGCGTTCCTTTGGGGGCCATTGATTCAGAACTGAGAATATTGTCTGAAATTTTAATAATGTCAGTGAAATTCAAAATGAAAATTAAATATATATATAAATAAAATTATGTGAAAGGATTAAAGCCTTCAAAATATACATCAAATAGTAACGAAATAAACGTTTCGTTGTCTAATGTTAAAGCAATATATAAATATTTTTAGTTAACCGTATATGTATAGATTTTCAATTAAAATCCTTATCAAAATAAATTGCCTTTATTGAAGATGCAATTGATACTGTCCAGGACCGTATGTCCTACATTTCTATATATTAAAAATGTATACATTATTTGTGTATCTTTAAAATTTTTGGTGATTTTACCGATTTAATCTTTTCTTTATATATTTTCGTAAAAAAAAAGAAAAGGATATCGATGTTGATATGGTTTAATTTGACAACGTTTTAAGAATTTTTTCTCTTCTATTTTTTCTTACACTTTTATAACAAAATTCCATTTAATATTGATGCGTTAAGTTGTTTTTATTTATCGTATATAAACCATTATATAGAAAAGAAAATTTCACTCATTTTTTCCATATAAAATTGATACAATATAATTTATTATGTTCTTATGTAGCATATATAATAAACTATCAAAATTTTCTAATATATATATGGTATATATATTGCATATATATTCACCTCCTATATTATATAAAATCTATTTACTTTTTACTAAAGCATGCGCGCATATTATTATATTTTGTACATAAAAAATACATATACATAAAATGGTATTTATACATAGTATATATATTAAAAAAAAAAGGATATATAAGTATTAATGTATATAAAATAATAACGTATATGATAGTTTGTGTATTTATATTGTATATAATTTTATATAAAATGTATATATGCATTAATATAGAAAAGTGGAAAATCGACCAAAAATAAAGATAAAAAAAAAACCAAAAAAAGGGAAAAGTTGTATATAAAATACATATATTTTTTTTCTTTCCCATTTCTTTTTTTGGTATTTTCCATATTGTTTTATTGTCTGGATAACGCATATATACATAATTTACATTAATATATAAAATGTTTAAAGTGAAAACATATATATAAATATCGCATATACAATTTAATATTTTTTAACTTTTCTAAATATGATTTGAAAAAGTAATTTTCATGAGAGATATCTTTTCAAACAATTATTATTTTTTTCATTTTTTTCCATTTTTCTATATATTCATAAACTTTATGATAATGGATAAATTTTTATATATTTAGAGAAGCTATACTTTTGCAAAAATATATGTTTTTAACAATATACGTTTGTTTGTTTTTTTTTTCTTCTTTCGTATAGAAATACACGGTACGTTATTTATAAATGTTAATGGACTTTATTTAGAAAAGAATAAAATGCATTTTTCACGTGTTATATATATGTACAATCGTATAATTTACTATATACCGTACATGTATATATATATATTTTATTTTTTTTTTCTTCATGAATATCCCCATATATAATTTTATATATACATGGTATATATAGTATAATATAATAATGTATGCCAACCGAAAATTCTTGTTTTGCGTCATTTTATGTTTGCTCCAGTTTTATACGACGAGTAATATTTATATACTATACAATATAGGTATAAAGTATATATATAAAGTATAAAGCTTTAATTCAGTATAATATATATATTATATTCTTTTTACATAAAATAAAATATTTAGTTAAAGCATCATCATCATCATTATCATCATCATCATCATCACTATATATTAGAATTTTATCTGTATAATAATGCTGCGAGAGATGGTGTGTGTATATATAGTAAAATATATAATATTCTATATAGAATTTATATATGTATATTATATGTGCGGTAATACTATATATATATATATATATATATATATTATATGGTGGTTTTTGATATTGTTGGTAGATCCTTTTGTTAATATTTATTTTATCATCAACATTATTTGTATATATACATAAATATTATTATATATTTAGATAATATATGATGTATATATTATTATATCAGAGTGCAGTATCATACTAAAATATTCAAATATATATATACATCATCCCAAAATGAATGAGCCGATAAATAAATGACGGTGACGTCATATTTGTGACGTTCCCTTATTTTTCTGATAACTTATGATTAAGTATATATATACCCTCTATGTCTATATATAGTTATGTATAAATCTATATATATAATATATTTAATGAATACTGGTGAATTGTGTGTACAAATATTATAACAACAATGTATTCGATTGTACAATATATATATATATATACTTTGCATATATTTATCCATATATAATAATATCATTAATAAAATTGATACAGGATAAGGATACGCATGCAGTGTATGTTATTTAAGAATTTTATATCGGTATATATATATATATGTATATATGTGGGAATTTTCCATTTTTACTTGAAAAATTTTCTTAATTTTTTTTCATTACATATTCATCTGTATAATTGTGTATTGTTTGGTTTTTTATTTATTTAAAAGTGTTTTGTGGTGTACATATGAGAACTAACACATCCGAAACTTTTACGAATAAATATAAGAATAAAAATTATAAAATTTATTTAATATATAAAAATATGAAATATGTAGGACATGTAAAAAAAAAAAAAATAAACGATTTAATATATCATATCCAGCATGATATAATATTTATATTTATATGAATGGAATGGATATACATATTTTTTTTTTATATATGTATATATAGAGGATAATGGTAAAAAATAAATTAATATAATTGAGGTCATGCAAACACGTCCAGACGGGATTGTGTTTTTATATTATCATATATACATACAAATAGTATATATATGATGTTGAGAGTCGAGATATGACGTAATATCCATATATAGATAAAAATAGAAAAACTTTGTTAAACTTTGGATAATTACATTTATATATATATATATGTTAAATATATAAATATAATAAATAAAAAAAAATACATATATTCTCCCGTAACTATATATAAAGAATATATATATATATATATATATATATATATATGTTATATAGAATAAATGGGACAAAAATTATGGGAAAAAAGTCTATGGATATATTTGTTCTGAAAAAAATAATATAAATGTAATTTGTGATTTTAGTGATTTTACTTTACTGCTTATATTCAACGTTTTTCAAGAAATTCATGGATAATTAAAAAAAGGCCAAATCGGTTTATCTATAATACACGATTCCTATCTAACGAAAGACAATTTGCATGTGTAATTTTTTTATTAAAAATCGTCCAGGCATAATTTTAATTCATCCTAATTGCATTACAAACAGAAAACATTTGATTAAAATCTATTATCTAAAAAATCTAATTCTAAAATCTATTATTATACAAAAGTTTAATAGTGCATTAAAAAAAGTTGAATTACCGAATGCGGTCATCATCGTATATGCTATATTTTATCTGCAAAAAATATCAATTATAAGAATATTCAAACCCAGATATTCTATACAAACACAAAACATTATTTAATTTTATATATATATAAATATAAACCCGATAAACCGCGATATATATTGTAAATATAGAATAAAAATAAAAATAGAATTTGATTTTATGATATCAATTTATAATTATAATATATACTATATATATATAGCTATATATATATATATATATTTATGTATACTATCAATTACACTTCATTAATAAATAACTCATCATATATATTCTGAAAAAGGAAATCAATTTTTTTTTTTCATAAATATATTGTATAATATACAAATCATATAATGAAATTATATTGGACATTTTATATAATTTTTTTTTCTATATATACGTTCGTAACGTAACGTTTTTGCTGTTCTATATATATAGACATAATTCATTATAAATTCTTTATATATCTGTTATTATATATATATTGATATTTATTGATTTTTTTATTTAATTTCTTTTTTGCGATATTCATCATATATGCACAGATGTATATAAAATTATTACATTGAATTTAAATTGTAATTGATAATAATGTTACAATTAATCTATAAAATGTTATTATTATATCAAAATTAATTTAAATATACAAATACAATATGATTATTATATAGATATATATATCTTTAGCTATAATCTAAAAATTTATTTACTTAAAATTTTCTTGTAAATTTTTCACATCCATTTGAAGATTTTTATATTGATTTTCTAACATTAAACGTGCCGGTGACGATGATGATGATGATGATGTTGATGTTGATGATCCCTTATTTTCAAAACGATGTATTTCATTTAATTTTTCCTATACATAGATAGATTATTTATTTAAAAATTTTTAGATCAAATCAAATTAAAACTTATTTTATAACAAAGAACTTATATTGTATATATAAAAAAAAAATTATACTTAAAAATATATAATTATATTAATTTCAGATTTATTGATTGTTTATATATAAAAAAAATGAAAAAAAAAAAAAAAAGATAAATAAATTAACTTTTAAAATATTCTTGTTGATTTCTATCTATTTTATCATGATCATGTTTAAGAGGGGTCATGTTTTTTTTATTTTTAAAAATTTTAAAACTAATAAAATAAGTTATATAACATATATATTGGGGTAAATTGTATTTGAAATTAATATTTTAATATTTAATGTATTTATGCTATAACATATTTTAATTATATGATTGTAAAATGTTATGCTGTATCTAGAGTTTTACAATTCTATCATCAACAATGAAAATTTGGTTGTCATGTTTTTTTTTTTTAATTATTTGTCATTTAATGGCAAAAAAAGTCAGTATTTTCTATATATAAAAATAAAACCATTAATAATTTAATTAAAAATGTTATAAAATTTATTCACATTCGATTGATCATAGATACAACAACTTTTAATAGATACTTTTTCATTAAAAATTTAATATAATTAGCTGCTATTAATGATGATATTTAATAAATATAACAAAAAATTGAAGAAAATTCTATAAACGTTGTATAAAGTAAATTACCTCTAAATATGTTAAATCCGATTGTAGTATTAATATATCATTTTTACATTTCATTACATTTTCAATGATCCAATTTTCACATTCATATTTTCTTTTATAATATATATATATATATATATGATGAGGTATATATATGTTAAAACGACAACAACAACATATATTCATATATGTTTTGTAAATTGTTCAATATAACACAACGGGAAATCATTCATAAACGCGCGGAAAAACAGCATATCATATATATATATAAATGTATAGTATAGATATATATATGCATATGTATATAAATAAATATTCATAGAAGAAAAATAATTTTTAAGAACGACAATAGCAAAAAAAATTGTTATTATGAAAAATTTTTATATATAAGAACCAATTTTATACATTTCTTATATATATGAACATTTTCTACAATAATTTTTTTTTTTTTATTTTTTATACATACCTTTCCTGCATTTTCTCTTTATTTTCCATTGTATTATTATTATTATTATTATTATTATCATTATCATCATTATTTACTACTGTAATATTTTCCGGTAAATTACCAGTATATAATTTTTTCAAATCATTTAAAGATGTCTTTTTTTCTTTTTCACCCGTTAAATGTAAATTGCTTAAATTATCTGTTTGACTAAATTTTGTAACATATTTCTTTGAAATGATGTTTTCATTATTATTATTATTGTTATTGTTCTATTATATGGAATAAATGGTAAAAATTAAAAAATAACAAATTATTTCAAATGATATTTGTGTTTGGTTTGGCCGACGACGACAAAAAGGATATAAGGATATAAAGGAGTGGTTTTGAATAATAAAAAAAAAAAATATGTAAATTCATATATTTATAATGTATAATAAATATTAATTATAAAGAAAAAAAATGAGTTGTTTTTTTATTCTTTTTATATTTATTTAAATTAATTGAAATATTTATATACATTATGAACTATGTGTTCGTGTTATTCAATTTATTTACTTGTTCAATGATATTTTAAAAATTTATTTTAACTATATAAAAGGAGGATTAACCTCGCATGATTAATTTTTAAATTTTTTAAAGAACATATAACATGAAAGTAGAGTGAGGTTTTGTTGCCGTTTCGTACCGTCGTGTTTGATTTTGGGGACTAAAAGACTTGAATATCTTATTCATATATAACTTTACTCTTAAACGTTATATGCAAAAACAAATAAAAACGAATAAAAGTTATGTAGAAAAATGTGTGTTTTATACGCAAACGAACGGAACCAAATTATTTTTTATTTTCGTCCTAATATTGAATCAGACTAATAAAAGAAATTTAATATTGAAATTATAAAAAAAAAACCATGGTTTTATACTATATAAATTTAAAATAATTGGTTTTGCAGATAAACACAAGGAAAAACCATATCGTATATGCAAGATTTTTTATGTTTTGCAAGAAATTACTAATTTGAATAATAGTTGCATTTTTTTTTGTAAATTCTATTATTCTGTTATAGAAAATAAAAAATTATACATGAATTTGAATACATTCCTATATAAATTATGTTTATGTATTCGGTTTATTGGTTTAACAACAATCCAAAAAAAGTTAAAATTTTAAATAATATCTAATTAAAACATTCATATTTTATTTTATTTTATAGTTTTGTATAGAAAATAGTATTAGAAAATAGAAATAAAATTTAATATAAAATTTGGAAAAACTATAATATCATCCATTATTTTTAATTACATATATATATAGTTCTATATACGGTGGCGATATATTTTCAAACAAAATTTATACCATATATATAATATGACAACAATATTTTCTGATAAATAATGAAATTTAATTACAATGAAATTAATCCTTTTCCATATACTAACTGAACGTATATATAACTATATTATATACTTTTATGTACACTCGTGTTCAAATAATTAAACGTATACTATTTTTTGTATACTGATTGCTGTGAAGTGACAAAATTCACATTTAAATTTGTTTCGTCAACAATCAATTATTAAATCTCTTATGAATATTGCAAAAAAGGTTACAGAAATAATGAAAAATGTATTTATTTAAAATGAAATTGAATTTTGATAATATTCTGTGTTATAATTTGTTGATCACCAGTGTATATTAATTTTTTACATTTATATTCATTTTATTTATCATATATACAGTAGATATATATAAAATAATATAAATTTGCCTAGTAGATTTATTAAATATTTTAATAAATAAACATATATACGAATATATATAAATAAATAGTACAACACAAAATAAACATATATATATGTATGTATTATCGTTAAAAAAAACAATATAGTTTTAATGTGTTTTGTGTAAATGACATTAATATGTTTTTATTTTTGTGTATAGTAAATTAATAGGGGTTGTTTTGTTATATGTTTTAAAAATATATACATATAAAGGATATATGATTACGGTATAGCAAAACCGTTTTTATTGTATATTAACCATCATACCAAATATAATAATACAGAATTATTTATAATTTAATTATTTTTAAACGTTTTTTTTTTGTGAATAAAAATAGAAAAACTTAATCAGACATTCACTATATATATATATATATATATTATAGTATATTAATACAATAAAATAATGCCAAATTTCATTATACTTGTTGATTTAAAGTAAAAACTCAGATATTTTATGGAATCGATTGTATGGATCGGATATTTTATGGAATCGATTTTATGTAAAATTGTCATTCAATTTTGTTAATCATGAATAATATAGCGTTCCATTATTAATATAATACATTAAAATATATAGAAACATACCCCAAATTCCATAAAACCCGAAAAATCCTCATCATTACTTTGATGAAACCTTGCTATTGTTTTTTTAATTTCCGTAATTATTGTATTATATTTTTTCTCATCTATATAAAGAAATTTTAAAATTTAAATAATATATTATAAAATTACATTTTATATAACATCCCCCATAATGGTATATGATATAAAATATTAATATATATATTATTTCGATATGGATCACCGTATGTATATAAGATAAATTTAGAAATTTACTAGGTAATTTTGATTTAAGTTCGTATATTAAAAATTTTAATGTTCTTATTGGATCATATAAATGTAAACTAATTTTTTGTTTTGATGAAATGGTGGATGACGTTGATGTTGATGATGATGATGATGCTGATGATATTGAATTGTGTTGTGATAGAACATCATTCCAAGTTTCTAATTTTTTTGTTTTTATTTTATTATCGGATTTATTTGTTGGTGGTATACTAATGGGTTTATTAATTTTTGATTTTGTTATCGACGATACAATATTATTATTAGTTTGCTTATCAATATTATTGTTTTCTTGTTGTGTATTCGATGCTTGTTGTGTATTCGATGTCGCAAATATCGATGTTTTTTTTCCCATTATCATTTGATCTTTATGTTTTGTATTAACCGATGGTGTTACTACCGATCGTTTCATTTTCACAAAATATTATAAAAAATATAGTTATAAATTAAATATAAAATATAATTATAAATCGGTTTTATTATCCGTTTTGTTGACACAATAAATGAATATTTACTAAAATAATAATAGATTTTCAATACATTACAAAGTTATCTTTAATTTAAAAAAAAAAAAAAAACAAAAAATTTGTTTTAATTATATTTTTGTAGTGCGCGAATTTTTACATTCGACTTTTTGTCTTTATACATTAATGATTTCACTATAACGAAATTAAGAATGATTTTATTATTTTTTTTTAATAATATTATATTTAAAATTAAAAAAAGTAAAATATATAACGTCACATTTAATCAAAAAAATCAATGAATTATTATATATTTAGTGAAATCCTAATATAATGAAGTTAATAAAAAAAAGTATTAAATTTAAATACATATGACGGCAGATTTCAGGATATATTATAGTAGATTTGAGTACATACATTTTAAATTTAATATTAATTGAATTCAAATTAGAAAAAATAATTACATATATAAATAATTTGTATTTTATATATAAATAATAAAATATTTAATGCCGTATAATTTTAATGGTTTTTAAATTTTTTTTTTCAAAATCTCTATATGATTATTATTATTTATATGTATATATTTTTATATTTTTTAATAATATAATGTGTAAAATATCTAATTTATAACATTTTTATAATATCAAAAATTAAAAATTTAAAAGCTTTTTTCCCCATTAGATGAATGAATGGATGTATGTACAAAAGACAATTAGGGTATATACCATTATAAAACTTTGAATATTATAAAAAAAAAAAAATAAACTTAACCTCATATGAGTTTACATTATATATGTACAGGGTATTCTAAATGGTAATATTCATAGTGTTAGTGGTGATTCTATTATATGTATATTAAATATTTTTTTTTTCATTTAGTCATGTCCAATTCACAGATATGACCTGTGAAAATGGAAATTGTTTTTTCAACAAAATTGCTCCTTTTTTTGAAATAATGTATACTAAACTAGCACTTATATATAGAAAGGGTTTTATTATAGAATTAATGATTGTGTTTGAGTATAATCGGGGGTAGTGGACTGAATTGTGCCTATACAAGAAATAAACATTAAAATATAAATAATATATATATCAGTCTGTAGAATTGTAGATATATTTATTCAAATAACATTCATCGCAGGTAAATAGTAGGATCATATATATGAATATGCGATGATGGTATACATTTTCATTGCATTGTATATACAAATTCAATATGCAGATAACCTATATATATTTAAAAAATTTTATTATTTTTTTTTGTAATCATATAAGAAGAGTACCTATCCTATGCATGCATATTACATTTTAAAATAGGTACTCTTTTCAAATCATTAAAAATTTATATTGAATTTTTGAGGTATACCTTAAAATATATGTATATTTTTTGTATTATATATACATATATAGAGAATATTTAAGTACCATATATATATCGGTTTATCTATAACGATGAATATTTATCATTTTATATAATAATATATGAATACATAGGGAATTATATCAAATGCGAGCTGATATCGAGTATGTATACAAAAAGTATAAAAAAATAGATCCATTATTTCATTGAAATTAATTTTTAAGTATAATCGGGTAGATGAATGGAATTGTATACTTAAACCAAAAAAAAAAAAATAGACACACAAACATCTGTAATAGAAACCATCCTTTATGAAATGGAAAACATAAACTATATATTTACATCCCTTATACATCCTGTCTGATTTATATATAGAAAATCGTACTGAGGTTTTTCTTTTTAATATATAGATAAAAAAATATAATGATAATATAGTAAAAGTATAGTAAAAAAACGATTCTAAATTAAATAAATGTAAATTTCTATATAATTATTGTTTTTTTTTTTATTAATTAAAAATTTTGTAATTAATTTCGATTAAATTTATTATTATAATTTTAATATATATAGAGAAAGTTTAACTCCTTATCGTGAATATATATTCCAGTAGTTTTATATGGTGTTTCTTTTATTTTTGCGATATAAATTTTAAGTTTTTTTTTGTTAAAGAAAGTTTATTGCATAAAATCAATAAAATATTCAACCTACACAGTAAATTATTATATTATTAACGAAATTATATACGGAATAAAGATTTAATTTTTACAAATGCCGCAAAAAAAAAAAAACACACATCGCTTAATTGCATTTATATTTTACAAAATAAATAATATAAATATAAGGTGTGATGAATATACCATATAAATATATATACAAATTTACCAATCCATTTAATTTGGTCACTTAATCTTAAACTATAAAATATGTGGTTATAAAAACTACTTAATTTTTCTTTTCAATATTTTAATTTCACTATATTAAAATCGTAAAGTATATTTTAAAATATAAACATCATATTTTGATGATATTGAACTTGAAAATAGTTTTTATTATATATAAATATGCAATATATAAGAATAAAATTAATTAAAATATTGATTAGAATTCATTAAACGTAGATGTTATTTAACAAAAGGTAATTAAATTAAATTAAATTTAATATACAATGGAATTTTACATTTTACAAATTTCGTTTTATTTATTATAAGAAATCCATGATTAATTGAATATCATTTAAGACATTTTTCATTTTTAAATAAATTTTTGGGATTTAATAGTCGAAATATTACAATGGTAATGAAAACACGGCAACCGGGGATGCCATTTCATATACAACAATAATATATTAATAATAATAAAATAGTTGTAATTAAAGTAATTGCGGTTTATAAGATTCGCTTTGAACTTGCAGATATTTTAGAATTATCTCCAATTATTATATAGATATTTGACGTAATATCTTTTAATTGGACGTATTTTCCGCAATGATATTTAAATTGGTTTTAATTATAAGATTTTTTTTCTGCTTTATTTTTTTTATTTTGAATTAACACATTTTTGCTCTAAACAATCAGAAAGTTTTAAAATATAATTTATTTTCTGAACAATATTTTATACATTTATAAATATGTGAATGTGTTTATATTTTATTATTTTTATAAAGTTAACAGGTTTTTTTTTATCATTTATTTACTATATACATCTACAATCCAATATTGTCTGATGAATATATACCATATAATAATGTATTAATAATTGTTTATGCATATACATCTTAATATATAATTATTATTATTATTATTGTGTGTATTATCAATTTAAAAAATAAAAAATACTGTGCTATTGAGTAGTATTCAACGGCATGCATATGAATAAAGTTGTTTCTTATATATTGTAAATTGTTTTGGTTTTGTACAAAATTCAGATTTCTATATAAATAAATAAATTAAAAACGGTTTGGTTTGGTTTGGTTTTTTGTGTTTATAAAAATTATTTAAATTGAATAATTATTAAGTGGAACATATATTATTTATAATATATAATGAAATTGAAAGTTTCATTTAAATATTGTATTGTCGATAGTTTATAATAATTTAATTGTTTTCTTCATTAATCATTTGGAAAAAAATATTATATCGTTTAGTTTTTGATATCCACGTTTTCCAATTTTATGCATCGTATATATGATGAAAACACAAAACGCAACGTAATAAAGGTAAACAAATATATATATTGTAATAAATTTAATATTACTGATGTTGTATATATGATGATAAAATTATATATTACTGTATATTATTGTTTTGTTATATGTGACTATTAATTTATACAGTGAATTTATAAAATTCTATTAAAATCTATCTATCTATTTATGTATATATATATATTATTTATGACCGCCGTGTATATATGTCATGGAATTACAGAAACGAAATAGATAAATATATAGGATAGGTTGCATGCATATATGTATTGTATTGTTTATAATAATCCACATATACTTGTAATGTGATATTTTAAAAACATTAGCACTCTTGCATGTTTGTTTAATAACATAAATACATATTAACTATCTTTTAATAAATAATCGAGATTTTATCATTAAATAAAAAAAATTGCAGTCCTTGACTGAATATTAAATAAATATTTTATATAAACAAAAAAAACATTTCACCCAATACGAAATCGATTCTTTTTAACTTAAAAATTGTTGTAATAATGGAATCAAATACATAATTTCATATTCAAATAAATATAATAACTGTGAATAAGTTAAACAAAATTATATAAAGAAAATATTATTAAATACAACAGTATTATATTATATGGTAAATATAGAATTTCAGAAGAAAATTATAATGAAAAATTCAATAATTCGGTAAAAATCATTGAACCGATAATTGAAAGTTTTAGTATATATAATATAATATAGAAGTGTCTTTATATTTAAAAAAAAAAACAAATATATAAGAATGTCTTTCTGCTTAAATTACATATGTATATAGATTTTTGTTAGGCAAGGTGAAATTGCTTGCAAAAAAACTCGTTTTTATATATTGTATATATTATTTCTTAAAAATAAAATAAAATAAAATTCAATTGAATAATATATAACCTAAAAAATACACATAATAAAAAACAAAAAAATTAATAAAATTGCATATTTTTATTTTAATATGCATGAATAAAGATTAAAAAAAAATTTATCACAAAAATATAAACATTTTATATATACTGGGTGATAAAAAATTGTATCGCGTTAGAGGTACGATGATGATTTTGAGCCGAAATTGTTGTCTATTTGTTGTCCAGAGATAAATTCGTTTGTTTTTCTTTGACATACCTACCAAATGCATTAGTGAAAGATTTCGATTTTGAACTATCAATAAAGCTATTATACAATCTATTGGTAAGATTGCCCGTGTAAATTACTTCACATATTTTATGCCACAATATATAATTTAATTCGAATCATATTTTTGTGTTTTTTTTTTATTTATTTCTGGGTTTTTTTTTTTTTTAATTTATATGTTTTATTTGGGATTTCTTATATTAATCTCTATAACAATATATAGCAATAAAAACAAAAGTGTTGAAAATTTCATTTCATTCTGATAATATGGTTTCTTATCAAATAAATTTTTTTTTAAATATAAATTATTAATATATGTGTTTTACATTGTCATCTTGAAAATGATTCATATGCAATTATAAATATATATATATAGGCCATTAAATACAGATATTATATTATATAGTACACAAAATATATCTCATTGTTTATTGTCTTATGTATATATCTTCGATTGTGCTTAGTAAATCAAAAAACTGCTAATGATATTTTTTTATCAACATTTTTTTATAATTGATTATTATACAATTAAGTATTTTTTGTTATCAAACTTGTTCAAACAGCTGAATTTTCAAACATTAAACACTATAAAAATATATCATGTATTTTTCTTCATACAATTTTTACCTGTATGTCGGGGATGTTGATTACTATATGACTATTATTATTATTATTATTATGACAATTATTTGTATATTAATTCCAAAGGTATATTAACAATAAATTGTTTGCAGATAATTTTTAAAATTTTTTTGTTGTGTTCTATAGGGAATAAAAATTTTGTTTAAATAGAAAAAAATATTATACCTATAATAATTAACTGCAAGCTTATACATTGCATAGTATATTGTGTTAACAACCTTTACTATATCTATATAAATCAAATAAAATATACAACAAAACGATATCTATTTCAAATAAATTTTATGTTCCCATAATATATAGTCGACTGCATATATAATCTCTATATATATATATAAATATAGCAATTTATATATGTTAAAATTTAGATCAATCAGCATTTTATCATTATTTAATAATAAATTTTCATAATATTAACAATATAATTTTATATAATGGAAAAACGTACCATAAATACATATATAGGGGGTTGAAACTATGGCTCTGTGATGTAATTAATCAACATAAAAAAATAATACAGCATAATTTATATACGTATATATGAATTGAGACTATTATACGATAAACATTTTTTAAATTATTAGTTGTATTTATATATTAAATAGATTATTATTATTATTATTAACAACCATTATTATTATTACATGATCTTTTGTATATCTTATTGTATAATAATAATAATAAAATTGTTATATGTTTATCATAAAAAAATAATCGTATTCTTTGTATGCGCGGTTTCAAATTTACACTTTTTATATATTACATTACAATGTAATATTGTTGTATATATTTTTCTAAATGTAAAAATGTAATGATAAAATTAAAGTCTATTTTATATTTTTAACATTTTGTTTAATGACATTATAATAATAATAATAATAATAATAAAATAAAATAATTTTTCAAGTTATATCAGAAACATTGTTAAATTTGATAAGCGATATACAGATTGTATTCTATAATATATGTCATTCATTCGTTTGATGTACCGAGAAAACTATCATTTCTAAGTTGGAAGATATTTCGGTTCTTAAATTAAAATTTCTATAATATTTAATTATGATTGTTTATAAAAATATAATCGGATTGTCTTTTACATTACCTCATTTTTTTTATAGATATTTTCTGGAAATTTTTTGCGGTTTTCCTTCGCGATTGGCAAATCATATTTCATTCTAAGATATAATAAGCACATTAATCCTTAAACATTTTAATAATATTTATGGAATATTCACAAGACGATGTTGAACATCCTGTATAAAAGAAAAAGATAAAATTTGTTATCATCAACTTGGTATATATGTATCATGTATTTTTTATTTAGACTTAATATGGATGGAAAAAATATAATAGACTATTTATAATTTTTATGCCAAGACATTTTTCTTTGGTATATACTTTTATGAGATATATTTTTGTTACGATTATTTTGTTATATATATATATATATAAATGGAATGTACCGCAGTATCAGAGTGTTTCTTTAAATACGTTTTGATTCTATGTATATACATTTTAAATTTATCGTTGTTGAGTTATATGGTTATATATACATTTTTTGGTTTGTTCTTTTATATATATATATATATATATGTTAGAAACGATTTAAGAATAATATGATAATATATATACATTTAAAGATATATAGCTTTAAAAGAAACTTATTATTATAAATGTTTTAGTCAACGTTTATGACAACATAACATATTTTTTTATATATCGTATATTTAACCCTCTGATATTTTTCAATTCACTTATTTATTTCTATATATAACATAATATAACATATATATTAAGAATTATTTTTTTTTCTTTTGGAAAACTTCATATATAAATTTTGTATTGCAAAATTCAAATAATATAATATAATAATCTAGTCTATATAAATTATATTTTTATTGAAGGCGCATTTTTGATATAAAAATAAGTTTATTAATATTTATACATATATATTTTTGGATATAATAGTATAATTTTTTCTATTAAATGATAATAATTTTGCGATGAGTCTGCTATAAATTTTTTATATAGTATTTATTATAAGACCGTTTTAATAGAAAGAATGAATGAATGAATGAATATGTGGTTTGAAAATTAATACTATAATTTCAATACAGTGATATAAAATTATAAAAAAAAAAACTTAACAGTTCAATTCCTACATTTAGAAGAAATTTGGCTGTTTTTTTTTAATTTAATAATATATTTTTGCATAATGCAAATTCAAATGTTGCATAAAATACAAATAATTAATGCAAAAATAAAATATACTAATATTATGTTTTTTTTTTGTTTAATTTGTTTTCAGATAATATTGATGTTATATAAATAAACAAGAGCCGCTACTAATAGAGGAGATAATTTTTTTTATCATACACAACATTCATTTTTTTTTGTACAATATAATTAATTAAGCAGTTATCCAGTTAGTGTTTAGTATAATGATCTACGATAATTAATTTTCTTATTATCTTTATACATACGATCGTTGTATTTTTTTTTATAAATACATATATAAATTTTGAAGTGTTTTTAAATCAATTGAAAATCTAAGTATACCATATAGAAACATTTATTTTAGTTTCGATTTGTTTTTTTTCACCGGTAAACGAATGATAACTATTTATCTAATTGTTTAAGTTCGAAATGGCTGACATTTGTATAAAGGTAAGTTTATTTGTTTTTAATTATTTTTCGTTATACGAATATTGTTGAAACTATACAATTTTAATTATATTTATATTGATAAGCATTAATCTATTTAGTAATTTTTATACAATTGGATTTTTATTTCAATTGAATTTTTGCCAGAAAATTTTATTTATCTTAAATTAATCAATTTTTTCGTTTTACAATTAATCGTTAGACACATATTTTGTTGAAATAATTTTTCATTTTTGAATGATTTAAAGGAAAATTCATCGTTCATCATAATTATACGCGTATATATTAAACCCTTTGATCGCAGATATTCTATAATGAATTTATATATACATATATATAGAGATATATATGTTTTTACTTTTATATTGGATTATTGAATTAAAATTTCATCTCAACGATGGACTGTTGTATATATATATCCACAACTCATACGACACAAATATGTATATAGAAGATAGATTGAGACATTAAAAAGTATATTTGTTTTTTTATAATATTGTTTGCCATGCAGACATGCAGATATTTGTGATTTGCAAAAAAAAAGGAGCAAATTGTATTATGTTTTCATTTTTAGCCATCGGCTTCTTTTATATATATACAATTATATACATATACTGGTTTAATGTATGTATAAATTATAATACTATATACCTTTTTGTCCTCGTATATATAACAAAAAAATAGGTGAAAGAAAATGTCTATATGTATTCAAATCTATATATTTGAATAGCATATATAGGTAATGCATTATGGTTTTCTCGCACATGAGAATTGTAATACAATAAAATTCTTAAAATATAAACTGTATATATACATATATATTATAGTTTTAATGTTGTTTTTTGTTGGTATAAATACCTCAATTGGAAAGTTTCCAGATTTTAAAAATGACACCACAGAAGAATTCAATATATCGCCTCTATATTCTATATGCAGTTGAATAAATATAATTTTCTAATTTTATTGTATATGAAATTCCGAGAAAATTCAAAAAAATTAATAAAATCAAATAAATAATATTAAAAATCCAACAAACGACAACCAAAAGAAAAATCATCGCTCGCATCACATCTTATAAAATGTATCGATAAAAATTTTATTCTAAAAATAATAAATAAATTGAATGAAAATTGATTGGAAAAATATCGATCGATTGTTTTGTCCATATTTGCATATCAAAAAATAAATAAATAAATATTATTTAGTGTAATCTTATCAAACAAAATTCGCGCTATTCTAAATCTGCTGATATAGTTTACTTAAAATACCTTATATTTGTTATATGCTTATGTATTATATAGAATATCATAAAGGAAAAAAAACAATTTTTTAAATATTTTTGTATTCGATTTAAAAAAAATTTAACAAAAAAAGAAACTGAATGTATAACGCAAAAAACACCAATCTAAAAACTCCGCAAAATAATATATACCTACTCTATATGTGTTGTTTTTATATAGCAATCGTATATTTGTGTATATATTCACCATCAACACCAATATATAAATATAGTATATTTTGAAAATCTTGTTAAATATTCATCAAATCGTTTTTCCTAAAGGCATATATTCCTGTTCTAGATATATATCTATAAATATATATATATATATATATATAATATGTATCTGAGTGAGTGTTTAACACTAAAAATTATGGAAATGTTATTAAAGGATATTGAAACAAAAATAAATATATCTATATATGGATATGTATACGAATATTTGTCGTATATTTCAACAAATTTTATTCATCATGAATGAAACAATTTCTATTTCTTTTTTTTTTGTTTTGGAATCACAAATGTCATACGAGTTCATATATTATGTATAGTATATAAGGTTTTGAATGTACAAAAAGAAAAAAATTATATAAAATAACAAATATTTTCATATATGAGATACGTATGGATACAGGATTAATAAAAGGGTATACCATTATTATACGGTAGCTAAATATCACTAAATATATATATATATATATATATATATAGTATATATGATGATACATTTACTGCGGTCATATAAATATATCTATATTATTATTATTATTGGTAAACCGTATATATAATAAAATGTGCACGTTTTTAGAGAGTTTATGAAAATTTATATAAATGCGGATTAGTTTTCATATTATATAAATATTCTCGGACATGAATAATTATGTGTGGTAATTTTATAGTGTTTAATATGAATATGAACCTATATTTTTAATCCAAATATTATCACATATAAATATGTTAAATTTAATATGATGATGGAGTTAATTATGAATTATATAAGTATTAATATAATAATTTATATTATATTACTCGCATTGGTATCTGACTTTTATTAACTTCGGGAATATCTAGACATTTCAATATCATATCAAAAGATAAATTAGATAAATTAGAAAGCTGAAGGAAATCATCAACTATATATACATGATAAATTATTGATTTATACTTTATACCTGCCTGAACAATATATTATTAAATTCCATTTTATTCAATTTTTTTTATATATATACATTTTTCATTATATACTTTTGATAATATAACAATAATACTGTCAGAAATACATAATTAATATTTTCGTTTTTCCATATATTGTGTGTATATAATGTTATATATTATATATTGTACATCACATCGCATCAATCATAAATGTATATACATATTATGATAATTTATTTTAAATTAAATTCATGACAAGTATGGTTATATATACATAATAATATATATATATACATAAATGACGGCGTCATATATACCTGTAACACGAATTTGTATTTATAATATATTTAATTGTTGCATTTTTATTAATGAAAAATAAAATAAAAGAAGAAGAAGTACAATGTCGTGTTGTGTTTTTCTTTAATATAACCAATCAGCAAACATATATTTAAATGAATGATTATTTTACAGGATGTTATAAAAGATAACCCATAGATATATGGGCGAGATGATTTCTAAGATGAAATTATACTCTGTGACTTTGTTTTTTTTTATTTCGACAACTATATATAAAAATCTTAGTTTAAATGGATTTATCTAACGTTGATCATTCGATAGTTTTTCAATAAAAATAGTAAAATTCATTTATTTAGATGAAATACTGTTAAACTATACCCATCTCTATTCCGATCAATTTGTTTAGAAATTATATAAAATCTTATTATTAAATCCCAATAATAAAAATTGTTTGTTTTAAAATTGTATGCATATTAAATAAAACAATAAAATTTTTATTATTTTTCAAAAATTGATAAAAAGCCGGCCGCTCGCGTGTTATGGCGGCTAACGGTGATCTTTCGATGATCTCTCCTCCGTCATCGGTTTCAAACGGCCAGGAGCCATCACAATTACCACCGTATCCACCACCATTAAGATCCGGTCAAGCATTACAACCGTTATCAGTATTTCCAGGTTTAAAATAAATATATAAATTGCTTGTATATTTATATAGCGAATGTTTAAATTATAAAATTTTTTATTATTTCCTCGATTTGTATATTTTATTGTGTGTTTGCTTGTGCCATTATAATAGTATATATATACAGAGAATATATTATATCTATATACTGTATTATTTGCTGCTAAATATATACATGTATAATTATCTATATTTCTATATATAAATAATTATCCTTTATTATTATATATCTAACTAAAATTATTTATATTTTCCATATTTATTTTCATGTCATGTGTTAGTTTATTTTATATAGAATACAAAATTTTTAATTTTTTTAATTATATGAATTATTTTAAAGTGATTTTGAAAATCAATACGAAGCAGATAAAATATATTATTGGAATATTAAATTACAAAAATTCTTATATGTGTTGTATATATATGTTTTATAATGTTATTATTATTATTTTTGATTGTGTATATATGATAGATAATTTTAAAATGCACTTTTGTAAGTATTTTTATTTTATTTTTTTAGTGTTAATGTTTTATTTTGCATAGTAAGTACTTTAAAGTATTAGTATATTGGCATTTTCATAAAATTTATTTATTTCTATTAGTATATTGTATAGTACAACCCGTACAGAAAAAAAAATATATTATAAAAAAAAACTGATCTGGAATCTATATAGCTTATAATAATATAGTATTTGCGATAAACAATAAATAAATGATCTTGAAATGTGGGAGCTAACAAATTTATTATAATGAAATTTTTTTTAGTTAATTTCCTTCTTCTTGAAAACAATTTGAAAACAATCATTCAAATTAAATTATATTTTGTTTTAAATTTCAAATTAAAAATATGTTTGTTCTTATTTGATGATCATTTAACAAGATTCCATATTTCCATATGACACAATTTAAAAAATTTAAATAAATAGATTTTGTTCTTATACATTTTATTTTAATTTTATATGCTAAATTGCTATATGAATTTGCATTTATACTATTATTTTTATTTAAATTTTTTAAATAACTATATAAAAATTGTATTAATGAATTTATTTTGATTTTTAAAAAAATGTTATGTAATGTAGTAAACACACTGAATTCGGAGCCGACATACGATTATGTGTTTGGTAAACCTTTGGATACAAAAACTATTTCATCTACAATTAGGCTCACTTCACCACCACCAATTCATTTACGTAATGAAGGTATGTATATTATGTGTTATTCATATGCGAATATAGAAATTTTTTAATTATATAGTCTAAAAATGATATATAAAATATAATATTCATATTTATACTTGTATCTATCTCATATATAGTAGCTGTTTATCACCGAACAAGTTTAGATGGTGATGGACGAACATTACGTCGTTCGCTTGGCCATGCACCACGTAGATCTCGTCCCATAGCAAACCATCAGAATACTAGTTCTGGATCAAATGCATCGTCGAGTAGAGGTCCCGGAGAATTTCACGATGAAGCTACACTACGACAATTACTACTTGAGTATGTTATTCGTTATTTTTGTTTTTTTTAATTTCATTTCTATTTTAACAATTTTGGTTTGGTTTGGTTTTTTGTTTAATAATTTGTTGTTTTATATGTGCATAAGTGTTTTTTTTTTCTTTTTGTGATAATCATTAGAATTAGTATTTTTTTTTTGATTATATAATATTTTGTTATAACGCAGAATTTTTTTACTTACCTTAATTAATTAATTCCATATATTATATATAGAAATCATATTAATTTTTTATATATATGTCATCTTAATATTTTTACCTTTGGATGAGATATATATTTTTTTTGTAATTAAAGTTATAATTTATAATTCACAAATTCATCGGTGCAGCGAATTTAATATATCTATTTTTGACGTTTGTTTATCTGTTGTATATATATAATTTTTCACTTCTTTTCGCATGCATCGCATCTTATTTCTATATATACTATATATTTGATTTTGCATCATATATTTGTCATCTTGCATTAAATGCATCTCATATAAAATAAATTAAATAGTTCACAAATTGATAAAATAATAAGAAAAAATCTAATACCATCCTTATCATATATACATATATAAATTATATCAGCTTATTTATTAATTGGATATAAAACATTTATTCATATAGATTATATAATTATTAAACACATAAAAAAATCATTATGATTTATTTTAATTATACATAAAATCAAATGAATTCATATGATGGTATAAAAAAAAATATTAATAAAAATCATTTTTCTTTTCATATCAAATATTTGATTTAAAAATAAATAAATAAAACCTGTATATAAATATAGAAATAAGCGGATCGAATTATAAAAATATTACTAATTTCTGGTGGATAAAATTATAACAGAGTTAACGCAGTTAAGTAAGTTAATTTTTAATAATGTATTCGGGTAAAATCTAAATTATGAAAGTATTTTTCTTTTCGAAAATGAACTTCATCAATGATTGTTTGTTGTAACATTAAAAACGTAATTGCAACAAAGTATTTAAAAAGATTTTCATAAAATTAAAGATAAAGATTTAAATATAAATTTTTTAAATAAAATATATTTTTAATAATAATGAATAATAAAATTATTTAAGCTGATATAATTTATATTATATATATAATTGCATTAAAAATTAAATAGATCAATATTATAGTTAAATATATTTAGTGAATTAAATTAAATTCACAAACTCACACACACACAGAACACACATAAATCAATATACAAAACATCTATATATGCATATACGGAAGAAACGATATATAAATATACAAACAAATATTTTCCAAATTTCCAAAATTATATGCGCGGGTTTGAAATCGTTTGATACAAAATTAAATAATATAATAAATGAACAAAAAATGGTTTATTATATATGGAAGAAAACGAATTTTTAAATATAAAATAAATCAATAACAATACAAAATGATATTTTGGCGATAATATTAAATGATGCGACCCCCTATGTCTAATTAACTTTATGTAATTTTTATAAATAAATTTATTAATTATATATATACTTATCAATATTATTTTATCTATATATTAAAATAGATTAAATTTTATATCTTTCATTCAAAATATATATAAATATACATATATATATATAATTAATAATATATAATTCAGAATTGTCTTAATTTATTTAGGGTTTATATGTCGGTTAATTTTGTTATGTTTTACATTTTAAGTAAATTGTTTTGAATTTTTATAATTTCTTTTGGTTATACTATGATGATGATATATTAGACCGTATGCCATATCGATATCGATAATTATCAAATCAATCAATTACTCAGATTAACCTCATAATCTAGAATTGATGGTGATCAATTAATATATAGCCATATACATTGACGGGAAACCTCGAGAATTATAATAAGTAAAAAAAACTAATCCTTATAAAGTTGATTTATTTTCAAATTTAACTCATTTAGCAAACAACATAAAATTTGTAATTGTTTCGAAAATTTCCCATATTGAATTCCTACAAATTTTAGATTATTTTTATTATGATCCAATGATGATGATACAGAAAAATTTCCCTTAAAATAACCGATCATACTATACAAATATTTTATTAATTATATATATATATGTTATATATCTATATATAAATATGAATGCAACAAATTATATTTATTTTACTTTTTATATTTAAATATATATTATTAATTATTCTTATTATTATTATTATTATTATTGCGTGCGTATTTAATCAATGTGTGTGGCCTTAATAAAATAAATAAATAAATATAACGTATTATATATATATATACATAAAATACGTTTTTGATTTTGCATATATATTTATAATATACATTCAACAATACAAAATATATATATATACTGGATAAACCACAAAATAGATTATATATTTACTATATATAAATATAAATATATATATATTTGATATATATAAAGAACACATTTTATAATACGAACTCCTTTCTTTTTTTTTTGTTTTTTTATTTTATTTTCTTTCTATTATAGATTTACATAAATTGGTCAGTTAGTGCAGTGTGAGATAGAAAATACTCTATAATTTATATACATTGAAAATAAATGTATATATAAATGTAAATATATATTATTTATAAATATATATATATAATAATTTAATAATAATCAAAAAATACTTTATTTATATATGAGAAATAAATCACATATAATATAAAATAAAATTATTAACTATATAAAACAAAATAATAATAATAAAATTATTAATTTTAATGAAATAAATTATCGTTAGTGTTTTGTGGAAAAAAAAAATACGATAAATTACGGCAGAAAACGCAATTTTTTCAAATCGCAACTGAATTGACGCATATACAAAAGTGTATAAATATGTAATATTAAACATTTTATAAAGTATCAAATATTAATCGAATACGCATAAAAAATATATATATACAGAAATTTAAAAAGTTATTATCAGATAATCAACCCTTAGCGCCGCGCGTATAATCTATATATATATATATATATATATAAAAAAAATTAATTTTAAAAAAATTAAACACACAACGAATTTATATTTCAAAAAAAAAAATAAAAATTTAATACCATCATTTTTTTTTTCATCAAATCATTCAATATATTTAAAAAAAACCAAGATATTTTATTTTAATAATAATCAATCAGATTTCATCTTCAAAATGATGGGCACTATGCCTCCAAGGTATAATATTTATATAATATATATACTTTCTAACTGCATATATTCACCTACAAATAAAAAAAAAAAAAAATTCGCATCTAATATTCATATATGTATATATAAAAAAAAAATAATATATGATTTATTATTATTGTTATTATCAGTATTATATTTTATTTTTATTATCAAAAATACTCTACATTCATTTTCGTTTTCATTTGTAAAAAAATAAATGCGTTTGTTCTTTGTTATGATTTCAAAAAAAATATATTAAAATTTATTTTATGACATAAATAAAATATATTTTTTTTTTTGTTTTTGTTTATAAATCTAGACCGATGCTATTTTGTTTCATGTTATTTAGTTTACAAAATTAAAAAAAACATTATGTTTTAGCTCCACTTTTTATTGTTTTGTTTTGTTTACTTTTTTTTTTTAGAAAATTCAAAATAAAAAAAAATCTCTCGAATGTTGTATTTTATAAACTGTAATTTATTAATGAATTACATATATCCTTTTTCATATAATCTAACTATTTGTTTTTGTTTTTGTGTGGTGCGGTTATATACAAGAAATAAAAAAATTAAAAATATTTAAAAACAATATATTTCTCTGTATAATTAAAATATAGCTTGAATTTTTTTTTTTTTGTTTTAATTATAATAACTTGCGAGAATATTCACAGCATTTTATATTACATCATTTTTATAACATGAAATAAATGCAGAGAATTTTCAAATGTATATATCTTTTTTTTTTTATATATTATAAATGTATTACATATATATATGGTGAGGATAACGTGTAAACGTTTTGTATAGTTAAAAAATTAATAAATAAATATTTAAATTTATTTAGCGATATACAACAACACAAACTTAATTTATCGATTTCTTTTTAATATTGATATATAGATTTTTTATTTTGTAATAATTATTCGATTTCATAAGTTTTAAGATATTGATATTAAAAGATTATAATGATGATGATGATGATGAATGGTGATGATGAAAATGTTAAAAGAAAATTTTTAAATTAATCAATTTCCAGTAAAATCATATTTCTAAAGAATTTTCCATATATGCGATTGAAAAGAATCCGAAATGTTTTTTTTTTTCATATGTTTAATTGTCGATAACTTGCAAAGCATTTTTTATTAAAATTATCAAATATTGAATTGTGTTAAATTTAAATATATTAGGTTGTCTAAAAAGTATTGTTAATTTTTTTTTACAAAATTCAAACGATTTTTTTATATATTTCAAATGAACTTTATTAAACCAAATATGCGCCGTTTTGATCGATGACCCTTTGCCATTTTTCTGGTAAAGACATTATCCCATCACTGTAGAACTTCTGTGTTTTCTGGGCAAAAAACTGATCCAAGTGCATTTTGCAGTCCTCTGCGGAATTTAATTTTAAACCATTAAGGGAGTTCTGCAGAGACCGGAACAAATGATAATCTGAAGGTGCGAGGTCCGGGCGATATTGTTGGATGCACTAAAACTTCCCAGCCAAACTCTCTCAGTTTCTGTCGAGTCATCAAAGATGTGTGTGGTCTGGCGTTGTCATGATGGAACACAACACCCTTTCGATTGATTAATTCTGGACGTTTTTTTTTAATCTCGTGCTTCAATCTTGTTAATTGTTGACAATAGAGATCGGAATCAATGGTTTGACCGGGTGCTAGTAATTCATAATGAACGATTCCTTTCCAATCCCACCAAACAGACAGAATTACCTTTCTTGGTGTTAATCCAGGTTTTGCTACTGTTTTACGAGCTTCACCCTTCTTGGACCACGATCTTTTACGTACATTATTATCGTATGTGATCCATTTTTCATCACCTGTAATCATTCGCTTTAAAAATGACTCGATTTCGTTCCTTTTAAACAGCGTTTCGCAAATGGAAATTCGGTTCATTAAATTGCTTTGTGTTAATTCATGTGGTACCCAAACATCGAGATTTTTCTTGTATCCAGCCTTTGTCAAATGGTTTAAAACTTTTTGGTGATGGATGTTTAGTTCTTTAGTGATATCATAACTGCTTACGTGTCGATTTTCTTCAATTTTTGATATGATTTCATCAACTTTTTCAGTGATTGGTCGACCAGAACGAGGTGCATCTTTGACATCAAAATTACCGGAACGAAATCGAGCAAACCATCTATAGGCTGTTATTTTTGATAAAGTTCCTTCACCGTAAACTGCACAAATTTGTTCATGTGCCTGCGTTGCATTTTTACCTTTTTCATAATAAAATTGTAAAATGTATCGAATTTTTTCACTAATTTCAAAACAATACTTTTTCGACAACCTAATATATAGAATATTTTAATGGCCTGTGCTGTAATTTATTGTCAATCTGATAGAAATGTGACTTATTTTAACAGGAATAACAAAAAAAAATATTCTTATATATGCTTGAAAATTATCAATTCTATTATTCATTAAAATGCGCCTTTTCAAATTGCCGTTTTTCTTTTTTTGTTTCTAAAAATGTTGAACAGAAATCAAAAACAATCTAATTATATGTTCTTAACATCCGTCACCATCACATTCATCATATATTATATTCGATGATTTATTTAACCAAAATAAATAATACAATACAATTTTAATCAATATAAAAAATGGAAATAATTTTTTTTTAATGTTATTATATTAAATATTATTTATATGCCAGGTAAAATATAGAATTAATATATTAATATTTGATGAATTTTCCTTTTTACATTTTTGACATACAAATTAAAATTTTCACTTTATTATATACTTTTCTAATTCGCAGCTGATCGATCTCCATTTTTGTGCTGCTAAAAAATTACGTTTTGACTACGACATATATTTTATTATTATTATATATAAATAACTAAAAAAAAAAAAAAAAAACTATATTATAAATAGTAGATATTTAATATAATATTAATTATAATTTGTGATCGTGATATATTGCTATAGAATTGGAAGAGTAATATGACTACTACATTATGTTATAGGTGCATATTTTTACCATTTTAAGTTTCATTAAAATTTATTTAATTTTCAGTAATGTATTTTTTATATATCTATATATAGTTATCTATTTTTATATTTTATTTGAGCGATGTTTTGTCTTTTAAATTTAATCAATTTGATTTTGTGTTGACTTATTTTTATTTTATAATTTTAAATAAATATTACTTGCATTTTTATATATCGCAAATATATACGAACATATAAGATAATTAAAATTAATATCTAAATTAAATGTGTATATAGAAAAGAACAATTAATGTCGGATCAATTGGTGATTTTTCTCAAAAAATTTTTTATTCTGTTGTTTTTTATTCAATTTATTTATTTAGTGCGAAACGCAGAAATAGATAGATATAAGAAATTATTTGCTAAACAAAATGTTCTAATTCATATACTCATATTTACAGCTTATATTGAAATAAGAAATTCTCAGGCAAAAGAAATCGATGAATTTCGTTTGTGTTGTGCGTATATATATATAGTTAAATTAAATATTTATTTATTTCTTTAAAAACTATTTAAAAAAAAAAACAGATGTCCGCTGTTGTTGGTTGGTTGGTTCATTATATTGTAGATACATTTAATTTTGGCTAACATAACTTAAAATTAACATTTTCTTAATAAAATTATAATAAAAAAAAAAATACATGCAAAAGACAAATCATATAATAAGATTATGAATTGAAGAAAAATCAAATGAAATTGAAAAATTGCATGTGTTTAAAGACTAAAAATAAAATTAAAAATAATTCATAAAAAAAATAACAAACACCTAAAAAAAAAAATAATTAATTAAAATATATAAAAACTAACTATTTTTTTTTTTGTGTTTGTTATTTATGTTATTGCTAGTAATGTGTATATATGAAAATGTGCCCTATAATTTTGAAACAATGCTTTTAATTATTTTTGTTTTGAAAATCGGTTATGTTAATAATAAAAAAACAATTAAAAAAAATTGTTCTTTTGTTAATTGATTGTTCTATGGAAAATTTTGAAATCAATTCTATATTAATCAATTTTTTTGGCCACATTTTTATACTCATTACTATTATATATATCAAATATGTAAGATAAGCTATAATTTAAATAACGTTTAATTTATATAGAATATTTATAATATAATGATCGATAAAAAAAAATATTGGTAATAAATAGTCAAAATTCTCTATATTCCAGATTGTTTACGATTTAAAAAAAAATTATTATAATATTAATTTACGGGATTCGGTGTGTTATCTTTCATTAAATTTATTTCAACTTCGTTGCATTATATTTCAAAATAAATACTATTAATATATTATATTATTAATTGAAAATCAATCATTATATTATTTATTGTATAAATATAATTATATTCATATTTAATATTCAATGTTGTTTGCGATTTATATGGGAGATTTTTGAATTTTAATATATGAAATATTTTTTTGTTTGTTCTTGTTTAATAATTTAGTTTGCAAAAGCAAGTCAGTGTTATGAGTATGAATTTATCGGCAAAATTGGATGAACTCCAAAGGGGTGATAGACACATGGAAACCACCGTGGCATTATGCGAAATTAGAACGCAATTACAGGAATTAACAAAATCGGTAGAAAGTTGTCAAAGTGAAGTTTCAGAGGTATTTTCAATTTCAAATTTTTTTAAATATAAATTTAAAATTTACGAAATCGCATATTATGTTTAAGTATAGAAAATATCTTAATTTTTATCGGAATTAGTTATTGAGTTATTCCACATTTCATGACGGTTTTTTGATTGATTATGATTTTTTAATGAAATGGTTTTTGTGCGAAATTATCTCGAAAATAAAATACATATATTTTTCTTATTTTTATTATACTTAAAATATAAAAAAAAGGATATTCAAAATTGGTTTTCCAGTTCAAGTAAAAACGAAATCAAACTTTGGTGTTTATTCAATATACTAAAAATATTGCAAAAAAATTTTAAAGCTTTCCCTATTTTCGAGAGATAATTTTTTATATTTTCCAATAAATGGCACACAAATGGTTCAACTATATTTATATATATTTACGATATTAAACCGATATGTCAATATTATTATATTTTCGGTATATATATCAGATAATATTTTTATTACCAAGTGAATGTGTGCGGTAATAAAAATATCAATAATTTAAGTTATGAAGCTAAAATAAAAAAGGACACGAAATAAAAATGACAATTTACCTTTGGTTTTTATTACATATATAAATACTTAAATTTGTTATGGATGCAGGTGAAACGTGATATGGTAGCAATAAAACATGAATTGGATACAGTTCAACAAGTAAAAGAAGAAATTGAAGAATTAAGAGAATACGTTGATCGAATAGAAGAGACACATCATAAAAGAAAGTTACATCTTTTGAAGCAAGTTAGTACAAATAATGAATTGTATATTTTTTATTTAATAATCGAATAATTTTTTTTTAATTGTTTTTTATTTTTAAATATATTATTTATTTATTTATTTTATTACACATAAAACATTATTTTATTCTTATTATTATTTTATTTAATTTTTATTAAATGTTTGTATTATTTATAAGTTTAGTATAGACAGTAATTTTGTAATTTAATTTTTTTATTAAATTTTATTTTTTTATTATTATATAAATTGTTTTTTATTTTATTTATTTTTTTTTTAAATATTTTACTATAACAGCTGAGACTTTATGGTAAAAAAAAATATAAATTTCTTTTTTAGAAATGTTGTATAATGCATATATGGAAATAGAAAAAAAATTCTTTTATTAGAGATTATGGATACATATAAAAAAGACATTGAAGTTCTATATGTATTTATTTTGAAAAATTGAATTTTAAACTAAATCAATTTCTTTTTTTACTATATATACATCATTGTATCAATTCTTACGTACTAAAATTAACGTGGTTAAATATAAATTTATCCACGGTGAAATACCTACGAAGAAAAATATTGAAGATATTTGGTATTCAGAGCACAATTTAAAATAATCTATTACTATAATAGCGCTTTTGTTTACTTTTTTTTATAAGGAAAAAAAAACAATCATTTATATTTGGCTACACAGAATAAAAATAAAACGAACACAAAAAATTTTTTTTTCTTTTTCTTTCCACATATAAATATCGACTGTCTTTTTTTAATGTGTTCGGTATTTTCGCTAAATTTAGTTTCGTTTTATTGAGCAACTGGAAAATTGTAATAGTCTGTACTGTATAAAATAAATCAAATGAAAATATCGTGCATTGATATAGATATAGAATAATAATATCTCCATAGAAACCTAAGCGTGGATAATTTACTTCGCATCGAAAAGGTGATGTTAATTTATTCATTATCGTAGATAATTTATGGGCTCTGAATACGAAAAGCGTGGTTAAACGAAATATCTCCGTAGATATTTAACCACGCTGAGGCCTGAATAAACCCACATATATAATATTAGAAATATATATGTCCTTTAAATGCCTTTGCAACCACAATTTTTACAAAATGCAACTTCATTTCTGATTTTGATTAATATATATAGATATGAATCAGATACGATCGATCAATAGAATTCACACCTTTTTGTTAATGAAATTGTTCAAAATCTTTATTTCAATTTTATGGAACTCTTTAATTTTGTATTGGAAATGATTTAAATTAAGTCTTCAAATTATGATAAGCTTTAATTACTTGTATATATGCATTATTTTATATTTTTTCTACACAAAATAGTATTTTTTTTTTTTTAATTTTATTTGAATAATTTAACTATAGTATTTTTTATTTATAATATTATACTTATAAAAATACTTAAAAATATGTATAAATATAACATGTATAAAAATATACAATTTTACAACTTTTATATATATGTATAAAAAAAAAGGTATGTAATTTAATCAAACACTTGAATTAACTAATTTTATTTTATTTTTTTTTTATTTCTTATATATTACTACAATTTATTTATCGTTTTATAATTATATCGTATATATATACAATACACAAATTAGTGGAGACGGCAACATGTGAGTGCCGATATATACATATATTTATGTTGAATAAATATTATATTTCTATATATATATAATCGTTAAATATATGTAAAGTTTTATTGAAATGCAAACATTCAAAGTGCAATAATCCTTCATTCATCATTTTATATATTAGCTATATATATTAAATTATATAAAATTAATCCTTTATTATACCATAATTATTGGATAACATAAACATATATATCATGGAATTGCCATCGCCGCCGCCGCCACCGCCACATCATCGTTTATTGAATAAATTTACATGAACATATTTGAAAGAGTATTTATATTTCTATAGAAAATCATTTGCATATAACAATATTATGTCAAAAATTCCATTTTAATTGGCATGGGAAAATATATGTGTTAAATGACACTTGGCGATCAAAAAAAAAAACATTTTGTTAAAATTAAAAATATTGTTGATTTAATAAAATCATTAGCAAATAAGAAGTATATAAAATGTATATAAAATTTAAAATTACCATATTAATTGATATAGTTTAAGGAATTTTTGACTTTATCTTCATCGAAATTCCAATACGTATATAAGAATTCATAATTTGATATAAAAGTTTATTGATTATAGTACATATATTTTTAGACAATCATGATACATATATAGATACGCATCACCATTAAATATATGAAAGAAATATAACAATTATCACTATAACATAAATTCTAAATTATGCATATATTATTATTAGCCAACCATTAAATTGTTCCATCAATTCAAATACAATATAGATTCGATGAATACCATACCATATTTCTGTGTTATAATATGTTTTATAAATTGTTTTATATATATAAATAAAACAAATGAGATCCTTAATAAAAATGCAATATTTTATTTATTTAACCTTATGTTGTATATTATAATAGTGCACCACAATAAATTTGTTTGCGTTTGTTTAATGAGCGTAAAATATGCATTTTGCAGTTTTTCAAATATCATATAATAAATTTTCACATATATATATATATATAAAATATAGGTAATGTATTTAAATAGAGATATCATTTATTAAAAAAACATTTCTTATATAAATAGATACATATTTATTTATTTTCTTTTGGTTGAAGCGCAATCAATATATTATTGTATTTAAAACATCATTTAATGTAATCTATTTTTCCTCTTTTAATTTTCCATTTTTTTTTCAGGGTTTAACATTCTTTTTGTGCTATGCAATATTTGCGGCAGTTCTTGGCATGTTACAATTTGGTTATAATACTGGTGTTATAAATGCACCAATAGAAAATATACAAAATTTTATGAAAGATGTTTATAAGGATCGTTACGATGAAGATGTTAAAGAGGAATTAATAAAACAATTATGGTCGGTGGCTGTTTCAATATTTGCTATTGGTGGTATGTTGGGTGGATTCAGTGGTGGTTGGATGGCAAATCGATTTGGAAGGTAAATTTTTTCTCCTATATTCTGGGATCTAGATTTTTAAAATGTTTTTTTCTTTATTTAATTGTTCTGATTGTTGTGAATTTTCAGGAAAGGAGGTTTATTACTTAATAATATATTGGGTATTGCAGGTGCTTTATTAATGGGTTTCACAAAGGTATTTCATTCATATGAAATATTATTTCTTGGACGATTTATTATAGGTTTAAATTGTGGTAGGTTTTTTAGTACACAAACGTAACGAATAAATATATGGGTTTTTGAATTTATTAATTCATTAATATTTCATATATGGAAATATATAGGTTTAAATACATCTCTTGTACCAATGTATATATCAGAAATAGCACCACTGAATTTACGCGGTGGCCTCGGTACAGTTAATCAATTGGCTGTGACTATAGGTTTATTATTGTCTCAGGTATTGGGTATTGAACAGATTTTGGGTACAAATGATGGATGGCCCGTTCTATTGGGAATAGCCATTGTACCGGCTATTTTACAATTAATATTATTACCAATATGTCCGGAATCACCAAGATATTTACTGATAACGAAACAATGGGAGGAAGAAGCACGACGGGCGTTACGTCGATTACGTGCCTCACCGAATGTCGAAGAGGACATTGAAGAAATGCGTGCCGAAGAACGGGCACAACAATCTGAAAGTCATATGACTACAATGGAATTAATTTGTTCGAAAACGTTACGAGCACCATTAATCATTGGAATTGTAATGCAATTAAGTCAACAATTAAGTGGAATTAATGCAGTATTTTATTATTCAACTTTATTATTTAAGAGTGCCGGTTTAACATTAGAATCGGCCAAATTCGCAACAATTGGTATTGGTGCAATAATGGTAAATTTTTATAGCCAACAATTTTATGATTTAAATCGCATATTTATATTTTTGATTAAAATTTATAATCATAATAGGTAATTATGACGTTAGTGTCAATACCATTAATGGATCGTACTGGACGACGTACTTTACACTTATACGGTTTAGGCGGAATGTTTATATTCTCAATATTTATAACAATATCATTTTTGATAAAGGCAAGTACATTTTTAATGTTATTTATTCTGTTTAATTGTGCAGTTAAAATAAAAAAGATGGGGATTATTATATCTTTAATGATTTAAAAAAAAACAACATAATAATCGTTTTTTTTTCTCTACATTTATTTATATTGATAAATTTTTCATAACCATTATTATATATATATGTTTGTTTCCAATATTTATTATTTTATTTATTATTAATTTTTCATTTTTATCAAATAAAATGTGTTCTTTTATATATTTCTGGTTGATATTTTATTATTCAAATATCATAAAATATTTAAAATATCAAATATTTTCTATTCATTTAATAATTCGTTATTGAAATCACGTTTCCAAAAAATGTTCCTAATAATGATAATGATTTTGAATTCATTTTATCACATCGTCTTGTTTATTTTATTGAACATCAAATTTCAAAAATAATAGTAATTCAATAATTATTTTATTAATTTTGACGATTGAATACAGACCTTTATTCAATTCAACTTGTCATGGAAAAAATGTTTCGTATTAATTATTTATTACAACTATTACTATCTATACATAAAAGAACACATTAATTCACCTGTACCTTTATTTAAATTTATTTTAATGTATAAAAAAAGTGTTTATTATTAATATAATATGAGGAATAAAATTCTGCAATATTATATAAATATATGGGGTATAATATATATATCAACTATAATAATAAGAGGATTTGTATAACATCTCTAAACATTTATAATATATTCAATTATTACTGAATGTTTTGCAATATATATATATAAAGATTTGGATGGCTTATATTAATAAGAATATTACATTTTTTTATGAGTTGTAGCATTAAGTAGTTTTTGATAATGTACAAACTCAATGATTGTAGTTATATTTTATTTATTAGATTGAAATTTTTGGTTTGAGATTACATTTTTTGTTCTTAAGTTCCTAAAAATGTATATTAATCAAAATCTATATGCAATTTCTAATTTTTAATCAATTCGTCGGATATTTTAAATATGAAATTCATTTTCATATGGGTTTAATGGAATTAATTCAATAATTTTGAATGTCTATACTTTTTAATTATAACAAGAATTAATTATATTATAAGTTTTGTAGTTAATTTGGTTTTATGCTTAATTGTTATTCTATAATTTTTTTTAAGCTTATATGTTGTTTGCTGTTATTTTTATTAAATGCATACCTACCTGCACCTAATAGAAATAAAAAATTTGTCACTTTACTATCAAAACAAGTAGTTTAAGTGTCCGACAACAACTTGTCCTCGGTTGTTGCTTTTTTTAATATTTGTCATAAAAAATCATAAATGAAGAGACAAAAAAACCTTTTCAACGCAATCCCTAAATATTTCAGTGGATTAATTGTAATTGTAAATATATATTCAATTATTAATTAAAGTGCAAATTCAATTAAAATGCACGATAATATCGAGTTTTTATTTCAATTTTGACTCCGAAAAATATTGATAAATTTTTAAAGCAATAAATGTGTTATTGAAACATTTGATTCGCAGTATATCTTCTTTAAAATAATTCTTTCTATTTTATCTCTTATTTCTTATTTCTGAATGGCCAATGAATTTGATTTTTAATCATGGTATAAAGACTATAGGTATGCTTGACAGCTGATATACAACTTTGTATGACGTCATTTTGACGTTTTTCAATGAGTAATAAACCATAATAAACATAAGCACAATGAAACAAAAAACCCAAAGTGACGTCAGAAAAGGGAAAAATGGCGAACATCAACAAATATCGAGCATACCTATAGTCTTTGTACCATGATTTTTAATAAAAACAAATGTTAATAATATATATTTTATTATTGCCTGCCATAGATGTTTGTCTAAATATTTGTTTTTATTTTCCATTTTAATTATAGTAATTTATTAGATTAATATTTAATAAGTATATCATTTATAAATAAATGATTTATTTTTATTATTATAATTTTTATTTATTTTTTTTTTAAATAAATCATTTATTTATAAATGATTGTCTGTTCCCCTGTTTTTTTTTACATTTTTAATTCTCTAATTTTAAGGCTTTTTTCCCCTCCGACACAAATCCACAAGCAAAAATTAAAAATTAATTAATATATAATAAAAATAAAAAAAAATATGTTGATATTAAATAATACAAAAAAAAAAATAAAATAATTGAATAATTGAAAATATAATATATATATAGAATTATTATTACTTATTTATATACTTTGAAAATTATTTTATTTTATTATAATTTTTTATTTATTTCCATCGTCGTATATTTTATTTTAATTATATAAATATAATTACAAAATTATATTAATTTATATTGTTAAGAAATAAATGATAAAAAAAAAAGGAAAAACATGAAATGAAATACTTCAAAAGCAGGAAAATGTATAAAGAAATATACACTCTATATATATATATAAATATATATAATATTGACTGTTTTTCTTTAATTGATTTTTATTATTTTTATTATTAAATAATTTTTTGTTTTTTTTTTTTAATCTCAATTTTCTAAATCGAAATCAAATATTAACATATATTTTGCAATATATAATAAAGCACAAACAGTTATTTCACTAAAACACATCACAAATATACTCACACACAAAATACACAAACATAAATGAAAGGATACTTTGAATAACATTTTATGAATGAAAAGAAAAACTACAAGATGACATATTTTCTAATCCTTTTTTTTATGATTTTCAATAAGTCCACCAAAAAAAAAAAAGCTTCGCAAAATTAACACACACACACACACACACACATACAAATAATATAAACAATTTTATTGTTTTCACCAGCGCAAATGTACAACATTTTGATTAATTTTTTTATTTAAACACCTAAACCAAATTAAAATATTTCATTATTAAATAACGGACCATCATTTTCAATTATATATATTTAATATATAATTTTTAATAAATTAATATATGCTTTTGGGTTGAGGATTAATTATTGTATATTATATGAATAAGTTTATGTTTATTTTATTATTATTTAATTTTAGTTTTTTTATGTGTTTGTTTGTTTTTTTTTTTTTTTTTTTGGTTATGATTGAAAGAGAAAAATTAAAATTAATTTATTCCATTGAACATGTAATTGTAATATTTTATACAATTAATTTTGTTCACGCCAAAGATATGCGTCTTCTCTTATTCATTATATTATTTATTTATTAAAAAAAAAAATTAAAAAAGGTTTTAAATATGGTAATAATAGTTCTTTTAAAATAGAATTATCATTACATAAATCGGTCCTATAAAAAGTAAAAACAAATGGTAAAAAATCGATTACTTTGAATTAAAAATATTTGGCAATTAATTTGAAATTAAAAAAAAAAAATAATTGATACATATATATTTAAAGAAAAAAAAAATACCATAAATTGAAAATGTTTGTGTGAAATGTATCAGAAATTTGATAAAAAAGCCACAAAATTCGAGAATCGGTTATTACCATTTGGCTTAGGAGTTTTTTGGTTATGTGCAGGAAATGATCGACTGGATGTCATACCTATCGGTGATATCAACATTGGCATTTGTTGTATTCTTTGCCGTTGGACCCGGTTCAATACCATGGATGATAACAGCCGAATTGTTTTCACAAGGACCACGACCAAGTGCTATGGCTATTGCTGTACTAGTTAATTGGATGGCTAATTTTGCAGTCGGAATTGGTTTTCCAAGTTTAGTGGTAAGTGTTTATTGTACAAGAAATTCATTCTTGGATGGCATAAAAATTATAATGTGTATTTTATTCATTGTTTTTTTTTTTTTTTTGTACAGGATGCATTGGAGAATTATACATTTTTACCATTTAGTGTATTCTTAGCTATATTTTGGATATTTACGTATAAAAAGGTTCCTGAAACCAAAAATAAAACATTTGAAGAAATACTAGCACTATTTAGACATGGTAATGGAAGGTAAGTAATCATTTTGATTTTTTTAATATTATTTTTTTTTTTACTAATCTATTTAATATAATATTGAATTTAATTTCATTCTAAATAAATTATGCATTTTTAAACAAATCATTAAAGACATTTATATTTTTTAACGTTATTAAATTATAAGTTTACTAAAATACCATTTAAATAATTAATTAATTGATAATTAAATAAATATTTTAATAAGAATTATGATATGATTATAATTTAATAACGTTTTTCTGATATATATATAAATGTATTTATAAAATTGTGATTGCGATAATGAAGAAATAATTATTGGTAAAACTCTATTAGGAATTCTTTACCATTACATGATATAACATACAATTTTGTGCTATATATATGTTATATAAAAGATATAGAATAAAAAAAATAAAATTGAAATCACTAAATTATACTTTTGAAGTCAATGTAATTGTTTTCTGTAATTTCATAACTTAATCATTTATAAAAAAAAATGAATGCGCTTAAAACGACTGCCGCCCTATCATTAAAATAATTTTTAAAACCGAATCCTTATCGTTCCCATTCGTTAATTTTTCTACCGCGCCTTATCCATTGATTATCTGTTTAATAATATATTTTCCAAAATTTTCTTTCTCAACGTATCCTGTAAATTAATAAATCGTTATATAAATTTCCCATTTTTAAATATCTTTTTGTTCAGCAAATAATTTGTGTAATTATTGTTTTTATTCAATTTTTTCTTCATTTCTTTATATATTTTTTCGGTTATTTAACTTAACTTTCTTTTTTAATATTTCTCTTTTTTTTTTTTTTTTTTTTTTTATTAATCAAAAAAACAATAAAACTAAAATTAATAATAATTAGAGGAAATCTTCGTGATAGTAGACTTTATGGGTAAGTTAAATATGTTTGCATGTTAAATGTGTGTCTTCTTCATTCAAAAGTAAATTTAAAAAAAAAAATGAAAATGAATGATTCTGGAAACTTAATTAAAATCATACTTATATTTTTCAATTATTTAATTAATAGAGAATTTTCATTAAAAAATAACCCAATGAAAAAATCTCTATTTATTATTTAATAGTTAAAAATGTAAAAAATATTTTTCTTTTATACCTTTTTTTTAAATTTATAATTAAAAAAAAAACAATTGAAAGAAAGTAAGCATGAAAATGGTAAAAAAAAAAAAAAATAAATGGAAAATTTTTATTTTCTATATATTTGAATTTTATATTTATCTATATTTTTTAGAATAAATAAAATTAATTATCTAATTTTTTTTATTTTTGAATTGTATTATTAATTTTCGTAATGGCTCTCATTTTTCTATATATTATTATTATATATATTAAATATATAAATAAATATAGTCTCATCTTTTATAAATAAATAAATAAATATATATAATAAATAGTAAGTTTTGTTATCGCGCGCTATTCGATAAATTTGAATGCTGATTTTTTTTTTATATATGTAATTGCGATAAATTTGCTGTATCTAAGAATTTCTGATAAGTTTTTTGTTTTTAATTTTTTTTTTATTTTTATTAAAGCAAATTCATTACATTAAATTGTATAATTCGCAGCAGCTAGAAATCTCTCCATTTATTTAATTTCATTAAAAAAAAAACCGATTGTTTTCACTTATCGCATAAAAACAGGAACATTTTTGCACGTTTACATTCATATTTTTTTATTATTTTTTGATCATCAATAAAAAATTAACAACTTTTTATCATTTCAATCAGTTTCAATTATATTTTTATTTTTTAAACATTTGAATAACTTAAATGATTTTATTTGTTTTAGTAATAAAAATGAGGATAATGAAGATGATATTCATGCACTTGAATCACATTCAAATAATCAAAAAATGGACAACAAATCCAATTAAATAAAATTAAAAAAACTATATGAATAATATTTATATATATTTAATTAATAATATTTATAATTTTATCGAATACACACTTCTTTTTTTTTTATATAGTTTTATTTTATAGATTATGATTGTTAAAAATTTTATGATTGTTAAAATTTTTACTAATTTTTGTAATTAATTTTTTTTTTATTAATCACATCTTTATTATTTTTAGCTAATTTATTATTGTAAAAATTTGTTTTGTTCTATTATAATTATCATAAATTATTTATAAGTCACTTGCGGTTGCACTTATTTTTCTTAAATCTCGCTCAATTAAATATATACATTCAATTATTCCTGTACTTAATATTATTATTTCGAAATTTATTAATGTAATTGTTTTCCATCGAAGTTTGGAAATCAAGCACTGTAACATAATCAAAAGAAAGGAAAAGAAACCATTCCATTCATCGATGAACTTTTCTATTACATTTTCATTTTAACAAATGAAATTTTCTACTTGATTCTTTAATAAAATTTGACTTTCAGTCTTGTTAGTTTTTATTATATATATAATTGAGTTTTTATTAATTAATTAATGATTTCAAAGGAAGCCAGACAGATGAAAAAATATTTAAAATAAAATTGATTATCCATTTTCACGTGGACAATTATAAATAAAATCATTATTGGATTCCTTAGAAATAATAGAAAATCCTTTCTGTTTTTTTTTTACTTCTTGATATAAAACGATTTCTAATTTCTTCAATCTAATTTTTGTATGATTTACATTTTTTTAGTATAACTATTTAATTATTATAAATATAGACAGAAAATACCCATAAAAATACTTAAGGCGAGGAACCAAACGATATTTTCCAAATTTTAGTATATACTGTAAATAAAATAGCAAAAAAAAAAAATAATTATTAATTTATTTTAACATTAATATTAAAAATTAGATATATAGTAGTTTTTATATGTTTATTTTATAATTTAATATATTTTTTTTTTAGAATTGTATTGTTTTGTTTTGTTTTGTAAAATAAAATGTTATTTTTTAATTTATTATTATTATTTATTATTATTATTTATTATTTTAATTTTTTAATTTTATGAAATCATTAATGATTTATGTTATTTGCACAACCCACATTATTTGTCCTTTTTACAAATTGATCAAAAAAAAACCCTGTATCTAAAATCAAATAGATAAATGAACATCCTATAAATGGTTCTTAAAAACTGGATTCAAAAACCATACGACCCGCCCATACGTGATTAAATGTTTTTACTATATTTAAATTTTTTAATTAATTATACTCACAAAAAATGATACACTGACACACAATGCAATTTAATGTTAAAACAAATTTCACAAAAAAAAAAAATTGTGTAAATTATTTTATATATGTCTTGATAAAATTAAAAAAAAACACCAATATCACAAAATTAAAAAAAAATAACTAAAAATATAATATATGTTTTCGCAAGTACAATTAAATAATTAATTTTTATTTTTAAAGTATAAAGCGCATAAAATAAAGCACAGTAAATAAAAAAAAAATTAAAACTTAAAGTAAAAAAAAAAAAGAAAAAAGAATTAAATAGATTTTTAAGAATTTAAAATTAGAACGTTGAAACTTATAACCATATTTCATTATGCATAATCGTAGAGTATACGAATTTCAGGAGTATGCTCAACTGCGTCAATAGTTTGGAGCCTCAAAGTATGAATTCAGGTATCGAGCATGCCGCGTTGATGATCTCAGAGGAAAAAACCCAACATGACTCACGTAAGAATATCTATATATATATAACTAACAAATATATAACTAAATAAAGTTTTACAAAAATAATAAACTAAAAATTAAAAAAAAAATGTTTTGTATATTCAAAAATTAATTCATTCGTTAATTTTTTTATACTTTTATTTTTCTATATTTTAAATATCAATTTCTACTTTTTTTTTTTTAAATAAATCTATTTATTATTATTATTTTTTTGAATAAATTTGTTTGAATAAAATATATAAAACTTTATAAAATGTAGAAATTGGCAATATATTTATAAATAAATGTGCGATTTTTATGTGGTATATGCGAATGCAATAATTGAGCAACAAATGAATATATATATACGTATAAAAAATAAAAATGTATGATTTATTTTTTATTTTAGATAATTAATTAATTTTAATCAAATTTGGCATGAATTATTTTTTGAATGTATGTATATTTTAATGAATATAAAATAAATCCATTCGTTTACATGATTGGTGTTTAATTTTCAATGGTATTTTTCAAATACTGTACTGTTTTTCCAAAACGGTAATAAAATGGTGATGGTGAGTTTTAACCTTAAGATTGTCAAATGTATCTGCAATTCGCATCAATAAGTATATAATCTATATAATAAGAAGTGGCTTTTAAATAATATATCAATCATGTATTCGTGTAATTTATGATATATATATATATTTGTGATGTGTTTATTTTTAATTGGTATTGTTTATTTTTTCTATTTAAGTTTTCTAATTTCTTTTTTTTTTCTTTAGGTATATGATATATTTATTCCACTTTGATTTATTTTCTATTTTATTTTATACTTTTTATTTATGTTTTTTTCCCCCAATGAAATTTAATAATAATAATTAACTCAGTTACTATATAAAAATTCAGTGAAAATCAAATATCCAGATCATATGATTTTATATAGATCAATATATTTATATATTTGAAATATGTATTTGCTATACGTATTTCATAAGGTTAAGTATTTGCCCGATAGAATTTTTGCATTCACTCTGGATTAAATAATAAATTCATAAAATTTATATTTGGGAAATTAGTTTAAGAATTAATAATTATAATCGTTTGTGAAAGTGAAGGTTTATCTATTAGAGAAAACTCACTATCCCTCTGGTCATACCAATGCAAAATGTATCAAAATAGGGCTTGAAAAGATCTAAATAACTTTACTATAAAAATAGAAGAGTGATAGAAGATTATCAGAGGTTATCGTTGAGGTTATTAGATGTATATAGTAATCCAAGTAGATTGCAAAAAATCAACACTAAAAAAAAAAATGTAATTATAACTTATAAATCAATGAAATTCCATGAAATTTGGGGGTTAAAAATTCACAGTAATTTTCAATTTTGTTTAACTTTAATTCAGATATATTAGATCTGATTAGATGATTATAAACGATGAATATAGTTTTGTAATTCTGTATAAAGAGTTTTTACACAAAAGGATTTTATTTATGGAATTCCGCATAACGACGGAAGATGTCCATTTATTAAAAAGGTTCTGAGAAAAAAGTTAATATCAAATTAAATCATACATCGTTCTATTCAAAAATTAAAAACCATTTATATTTGCAGAACAATTTAACACTTAACAATCGCATAATAAAATTAAAATAAATACTCTTATAAATTGTCCACACAATAAACATTTTTGTATTATAATAAAACAAACAAAAAAAACGCAATGTAAATTATAAAACTATCAAATATAACGATAATACTATACATTAATTGTTTATGTTGCGACAGTATATAATTTATAATTTCATACAAGAAGAACAAAACAATTTGAAATTCCACTTGATATTAATTTTTAATTATTTATATCAAATTCATTTATGTTTTATGCATTTGAATGCATTTTACATATTATATATAAATATATATCCACACACACATATATATATATATACCAATGTTATATTAGTATTTGGAACAACAATGTTTCCACCGGATGGTGAAATGGGACCATATCCATTGAATGATGGTGAAATGGGTCCATATCCCCTGACGACTGACGGTGAAATGGGACCATACCCGTTAACGGATCATTCAAATTTACCGGCCGATGGGGAAATGGGACCATACCCGTTAACAGATCATTCAAATCTATTAAGTCAAATGACGAGTGTTGGTAATATATCATCGTATCGTAATTATGGAACAAATTATAATAGTAATAATAATAATAATAATAGTAATAATAGCAATTATAACGATCCAAATAATTATTCAACTAAAACTAATCGAAAAAATCATCAGGAAAAACGTAAAAATAAAGAATATGGATCAAAAACACCGGTGCCAATTCGACGTTCGGCCATTGACAATAATAATAGAGATAGTTTTCGTAGACATTCAGCACACGGAAGAATACATACTGCAGCTGCAGGTACATTAATATAGTATATATGATGGAAATAATATATATATTATATATAATTCAATTAAACTCCGCAATATAATACACTTATAATATAAATGTTATAATTATGTGGTGTTAAACACAAAATGATATACACTTTAATAATAAATATGTATATGAATATACATATATTTATATAAATATCTGTACTCGTATATTTATAAAATATACTAATATTTATTATAGAAACACGCATATTATAATTTTTAATATATTTTTTTGTTTTCCAAAACCACCAAAAACACAGATTCAAAAAATACACCCTTTTGTATTATAATATATATGTTGCAAAGAAACATTTTTATGAAATGTGAATTCACCGTTTCTTTTTTTGTAAATCAATTTAAAAGAAACAATGTTAAAAATTTAAAACAAAATTCATACACAAAACACAATTATTTATTTTTTTAATTAATTTTATTTTTGAATTATTATATTTAAATGAACCTGAAAAAGAAAAAAACAGGAGCACAATTCCAAAACCAAAAAAAAAATGAAGCAATTCCCAAAATAATCACATTAATTATAATATAATTTAAACCCTAAACATTCACAAACATTTTTTACAATGACAATAAATAATTACAATTATGATACTTTTTAAAGGAACCTATAAACAAATCCTATATACGGTCCTAATATCATTTATTAATCAATATGATATATAACTTTTATAAACATATAAAAAATAAAAAATATTTATAATAGTGTATTTAATACTTTTTAGATAATTTTTGATAATCCCCTATTATTACACACCTGCAGATAATATATATATATATATATATATGCCAGATATATGTAAATAATAAAGGAACATTATATATTATCATTATACTAAAATATATATATAGGCATATAAACTCACAATGAAATGTGTGAATTTATTTAGAATTAATAATTTAACTGCCATATATATATATATGATTTTATATAAAAAATATACATTTATGATTAAAAAGTTTTAATTAAACAGGTAAAGTCATTTACATTTATATGGAAATAAAGAAGAATATTATATATACTAAACGAAATATATAATTCGATTGTTAAAAAAGCTTTAATATACAAATAGGAAAATTATTTAGTTAAAAAAAAACTTTACAATTTGACAATGTTCCAGGATATTTTTTTTTTATGATAATGATTTTTCATAATCATTTTTATTAAATTCATAAACATTTCGTATATCGTATTATTTTTTTAAATAAAAGAACTCGATAATTTTTCAATAAAAAAATTATTCTATTAAAATCATTTTCAGTATGATTTTTTTTAATATATTATAAAAAACAGAATTTTTTTTTTAATTGTTTATATTATCATGGTTTTTTGTTTTAATTTTGCACGATTTATAAATTAGACTATAAAGTTTCGAATAGTATATCTCTGCTTAATAACTATTTTTGCTTTGCTTTATTATTATTGATTAGTGATTTGTAAAGTAACATTAAATAATAAAAGGATATTGATTTAATTTTGAGTTAAAAGTGTGTTTTCATTATAATATTATATTTACGAATTTAGATTAAATTAATAAAAAAATAATATAATGAATTATTTATTCAACATACTTATACTTGATTTTTTTTACTATAATAGCTTAATATTTATTAATAATTAAATATTTTGCATGCACAAGTATTTTTATTGCCATTATATACTGTATTTAGAATAACGTTTTTTTAATGTGATATTTAAATTTAAAACAAAAATTCGTACATAATGTGAATATGAGATTAAATATAGATTATTTTTTAAAATAATCATTTTAAAATCACATCCATCCACATTTAAATATATATATATATATACATTATATTACATATATATTTCAGCTGCTTCAGAGCGTTGTTCAGAAGACGTGAGAAATGTACAGCAGGGGCGGAACGCTGTCTCTGTGCCCCATCACCTTCGTCAGCAAGCACCTGCTTGCCAGAACAACGGGCCTTGACTGATGAACGACATCTGCCATCCTAACCTTACTTATAGTAACAATTGTAAAAGTACAGACGAGATGCCCATCAATGAAATTCAAATGAAATCCTCACCATTGCCACCACTACGACAACAATCAACCAAAGAATCACTGTCACCGCAATCATCACTATTGCAATCACCATCACCATCACCATCACCATCACCATCACCACAACCACCACCTATTCCACCCCACTTATATGAATGCTCCAATTTTACAAATGATTATAATAATTACAATAATCAAAATGAATATTGTTGTTGCTGCAGCAGCAGCAGTAACTATATAAATGTTAACAATAGTAATGAATTATTATTAACAAATAACGATCAGCAGGGAATTGTAAATGATCAACAATCACCGCAGGATCCACAATTAGAAAAATTTAATTTAAATGAATTACAAACGGAACGTAATACTAATATTAATAAAAATAATTTATCAATTGAAAATTTAGAAAATTTTACTGTACAATGTTATAGTGCACATTGCACAACAAAATCAATAATAATAGATAATAACAATAATGATAATAATAATACTAGTAATAATAATAATATTAATTATAATAACAATAATAGTGATAATAATATTTATAATAATAATAATAATAGTTCTTTGAAGACACCACCAATAAATACATTGTGTTCATTTCATGATATGATGCTGGTCACATCATCATTAAGAACATGTAGTTATCATAATAGTAATAATAATAATAATAATAAAAAAGGGAAAACCAATAAAATGAAATTATGTAAAACATCATCGATATCTTCGTCATCTTCGACAAAAAGTAATCATCATTGGAATACAACCGATACCAACAATAATAATCATCATCATCAATGTAAAAATACAAAATATCCAACATCAACAATTTGTTATATACCATTGTCTGAAGCAAATACAAATGCATATTATTTTAGTGATTTTGAACATTATCAACCGTCAAGTAGTGCATCAGCATCACCATCGAAATTTACCGGGAATAACCGATGTATACCACCAGAAACACCAGTTTCAATGAGTTCATCAATAGATGATTTATTAGCTGAACATATACCGGCACCACCGGGATCATCAGCAGACAATCCAATTGATACCGAAACAACACTGATCACAAAAATCAATAAACAAACTGTTTGTAATTGCAAGCATTTAGGTACATGCATTAAATGTTATAATCGAGAAACGACAAGCTATACAGAAGAGGATAGTGATTTACCTGATTACATTTATTCGTCAACGCCAATCTCATGGAATTTTCTATCGGATAACGATAGTCGATGTTCAAATGATAATGATTATTTGCGTATGTTAAAACAATTTAAATTAACAAACAATGGGAATAGTAATAATAATCACAATAATCGATCTACAAATTTTAATAGAAATAGTAGATGTAGACGTAGAATTTATATAAGTAATAGACATAAACGAATTCATAAGAAAATTAAAGAGCAAGATGATATGTTATTAATCGATGATGATAATGATAAAGATAATTTAAAAATAAAATCCGGTACGATAATCGATTGCGATTATGATCATCGCCAGCGAATATCAAGTACTGATTATGACGCAGATGATGATGATTATCATCATTCAGTAGCAGTCGTCCGGAGAATGAATTGGGGATCTTCAGATGATGATGATGATGATGATGATCTAGATCATGGCGGCGAAGAAACGAACGCAATTATATTCCATCAAGAAAGTGAACTTGTGGAAAATTGCTGTGATAATAATTATTTAAATTGTAATCTATTGCTAGAACCAAATAATTCTAATAATTTTAATTCTATTAATAACTCTTATATTAATAATAATTATAATAATATTAATTATAATAATACGAATTATAATATAAATTGTGTTAGTGATAATTGTAGTAATATTAGTAATAATTGTAATAATATTAATAACAATATTAACAATAACAATAATAATAATAATATAAATAATAATAATGAAAATTTATTAAATAAAAAATATAAAAGAAAATTTAATCAAAAATTTGATAATGCTAAAGATATGCTAATAATAAATAATACATTAACATTAAATTCTCAACAAGAACAACAACAATTTGATTTATCCACATTGGATTTACGACAATATGAAAAATCAACAAATGTTAATCAAATAAATATGAATAATAATTTAACATCACGATATTTTCAACAACCATTACCATTAAATTCACAAAAACTTTTAAATAATCCAATTGGATTTTCATATTTACCAACCACCAGCACAACAACAACAACAACATCAACAACACATTCGGGATCAACCTCAAGAACATCAATGAACAGATTAACCTTAAGAAATCCAAATGAATTGTTTAATATATCATTATCATCACCGTCTTCATTAACACAAACACCAAGGTGGTTATTAAAATCATATAATGGTATAAATTTAACAACATTAAATCAATTTCAACCATATTCAAATCATTATCAACAACAACAATTAATGGTAAATCAATCGTTATCACAACAAAATCATTTGACGAATAGTATTGATTTTGATCCATCATCATCATCATCATCATCAGGACAGAATCCATCGATAATAAATAATAATAATCGATTTTTATTAAACACTTTAAATAATAACAATGTTAATAATAATAACAATAATAATACTAATCGTTATACTAATACAAACATTGATGATACTAATAATACAAACATTGATGATGATAATAATCTTTTTAATTATTATGATATTGATAATATTGAAATAATATCAAATGATAATTCATCAAGAATTAATAATTTATTGAATGTTGCACGTAAACGTACTAGAAAATTTGTTGATTCTTTCAAATTTAACCGAAATAATTATAATTAATTTTCCATTTAACGTTTTTTTATAAGGTTATTTATTGTTTTTGGTCAAGTTGAAGTCAAGCACGAAATGGATTTTTGAGATTTACAAAGAAAATCTCTTCACATTTAACATTTGATGGAACTTTTTTTATGGTGTGTTAGAACACTGCCATAAATTTAATATTAAATACAATTATTTCATTCAAAATTCATTCAACGTAATAAAAAAAAAATGATAATCAAATGAAATTTAAAATTCATTGGCCAAATTTACCAAAAAAGTGATCCAAATATTAAGGAAAATGTAATTTGAATTAAAAATTTTTATAATCTTATTTTCACACATATTTCTGAAGAACAATCAATAAGTTTTGAGGTTTTTAACTTAACTTTTATTTCCTAGAATATCCTCTCAATTTAGAAATTTAACCTTAATTGAGTTTATTTTTTCTTATAAACTATATATCTCGTATTATGAAAAAATTACTATGAAGTTCAGTAATTAATATTAAAAGAGATTTTCGATTTAAAAATATATCTATATATGTATAATATATAGATAGGTAAACCGCCCTGCCCGAAGTATATTCGTTTAGGCAATTCGTAAATTTATTATGTCTAACTAAATGTTAAATTAATTTAAATTATTAAAAATGTTGGAAAATCATTTGTAAATAAATCAAAGAAATAAATAAATAAATAAAAACAAAATATTTAGCATTATCGCAAAATAGAGGAATTGTGAAAATTACCACATATTGTAAATAATTTTTTAATTTATCTAAATATACAATTATTTAAGATAAATTAATCTATATATATATATATATATATATATATATATATATATATTAATACGTTTAAAAATAAATTAAATTAATTTTAAATTTAACTTTAAATATAATAAACAAATTCTAAATTAATTTATAACTAAATATATATTTGAATATAACGATTAAAAAACAATTAACATAATATTAAATATTAAATAATATTAAATAATTTTTCAAATTCTATATATCAGAATTTGTATATATTAAATTAAATTTATTAATACTCATTTGTTTTTTTTTTTTTATTTTTGAATTATTTTTGTATAATATAATTTTATAATCTCGTTTTGTACAATTTTGTAAATATAACTATATAATAAATAAATAAAATCAATATATAAATATAGATATAAATCAATGAAAAGAAAAAATTCGCACAATATATATATACATATAATTAATAAACAAAAACGGTTTTTTTATAACTAAACACAATACTAAAAAAATTACAAAAAAAAACATTAATTTATTTAAAATTTGCATAAATAAAACTATATAATTATCATTTTCTCCTTTTATTTATAAAAAAAAAAACAAAATAAATAAATTCACCGACACCAAAAAGAAACATCATTCGACGAACTTATAAATTATAATATTTCGATTTATATTTTTTTTTGTGACCCCATTTGGTGTATAGAGTTTATAAAAAAACATCCGAAACTAAATTTTGATAACATTTTTCAAGATCGAAGACAAAGTCTTATGGGAACTATCCAATCCCATATATATGAAAGAATTCGATTATTTGACTTTAACTGCAAATAATTCTTTATATATTTTTCTTAATCCTAATGCTGGATTGGAGTCGCGTACGGCTAATTATTGCCATCCGAAATACGCAGTAAAACTAATAGTTAAATCTTAATAAAATATATAGAATATTACATAAAAAAAAAGTCACTTTTTATCACGTACCGAAAGTGTGCTTATATATAATACAAATATTATAATGTAAAAAAAAAACACAAATAAATAAAATTAATTAAAAATGAAATCATATTGCAAATATTGTAAATAAAATAAAATATATAGAATTAAAAAAAAATGTTTATTCCCTAAAAAATTTTTAATATAATACACTAAAATATACATGAGGATAATTCTTATATATTGAACTTAAAGGAATATTTCCCTTTAATTAAGGTCCATCGCATGAGAATGTATGTCAAATAGATTTAATAATCCATTAAAATCGTTTCATTAATAATGTTTATATAACATTTTATTTAATAATGATATTTTTTAAGTCATTATTTATATTTAATTCATATATATACATCAACAAATTCATTGAATTATCGCTTTAGTATAGCACACACAGGTTCGAAGGTCAATATATATATTGATATTGAGTTGAAATCGTATCAGTTAATTATATTTATGTAATTTCCATACTAAATATTAAAAAATAAGAATGATATTTTTTTTTTTTGTATTATTTTGATATAAAAAATTGTTTTTTCAGTTCAATTATATTTCTGAATTCGCGAATGTTCATAATATCAGATCGACAAAATATATCGTTCTGCGTAATTATTTATAGATTTAGATCAGCATAACATTAACTATATAATTATGATTACTTATTTGATACCGATTTTATTTGATAGTATTATTATAAAGATACCACGAATTGTTGTTCGATATGAATTATCCTACTGTAAATAAAACTATAATATAATATAATATATATTAAAAAAAAATAATATAGTATATATAAGATATATTGCACTGCCAAAATATAATTATAATATTAAATAATCTATATAATAATTATATTTAAAAAAAAAAAAAAAAAACAAAACACATTAAATTTAAAAATAATAACATAAAATATATGCGATCTCTCTATGCGACTGTACTTTGAAAATCAATAAACGATATAAATTTCTATATAAATGCGAACAAAAAGTGATAATTTTGTTATTCTTTTAAAAAAAATTAAAATATATAGACATATTATTTTATCTATTTATAATTTACTAAACAAAAAAAATAAATTATTTAAATGTTTTTTTATTTTGTTAAATTTGTCAAATTAAAAATATGTATATGTCCGATGATGATAACAAGGCCATTTTCAATTCAAATTAAAACCTGCACACAGAATATAAAGAAATATCATTACAATATTTGGAATTTGTGAACTTTAAATTCTGTTCCTTTGAAGTTATTTAGAATACTTACTTCTTACTTCTGCGCGTCTACAACCTACAATTGGTTTTGGCGTCCATTAACAGCCTCCTCCAACCGGACCTATTTACCGCCAACGTCCGCCAGCCGGAAACGCCGAGGGCCCGAAGGTCCACTTCTACTTCATCTTTCCACCTACCCCGCGGTCTTCCTTATTTAGAATATTATGATATATTCCGAATCTATTTTACAAACAATAAAAAATATTTTGTCAACATTCTGTCACTATATATAGTATTTCTATACATCATTTCCGCATATTTACGCGCGATCAATTATAATACATTAGAATTATACATATATAATTAAACACATTTGTGAATTTGTTTAAATTATAATTGCTTAAATACAACAATATTTCTAATTTAATCTATTTAAATATTATTATTATATTTTATTTTATAATAAAGTATATATGGCTCAATTAAATTCTCTTTAAATTCATCATCAGCATCATATATCATTAAGATTAACCCACAATATTTTTTTTATTGTGTTATCTAAAAAAATCTATATATAATATATTTATGTATATATATATATATCCATTTCAATTGAATAATTTATATATATGTTATTATATGATAAAATTTTTATGGTTTTATTTTTTTTTTATTTTAATTTTAATAAAGAGATTTTTTAATTTTTTTAAATCTCTTATAAACCAGCGGATGTTACTTAAAATATATGTTATTTACCTATTATTAAAATATATATTAAATAATTTTTGAATATAAATGAATTGTGTTCAAACACACACACACGATATATTTGCGCGATATTCATTTAAATTATTACAAAAATCCATTTAAATATTTAAGTTAAATAAAAATTATAATGTAATGTTATAAAAAAAAAAATAAATAAAATAAATATTATATTATAATGAAATAAAATAAAAATGACAAAAAGGGAAACAAAACAAAACAAAACAAAAAATAATTTATAATGTTAAAAATAAAATGATATTATTTTATTTGTATATATTATATAATAAAATATAAGTTATAATCAATCAAATCAATTTATTTTATTGTTTTTATTTTTATGATTATTTTACGAAAATCATAATAATAATTAATATATATTTTCGTTTAATTTTAATAGTATAAAAATTGCACATATATTAAAAAAAAAAAAACAAAAATAAAAAATCCATATATACATTTTACAAATTTCTTATTTGCTATAATTATTTATAAATATTTATTTTATACAAATTATAATATAAAAAATTAATACAATACATTTTTTTTTGATAAATTAATTAACTATTTATATTCACCTTTTATTTTTATAACTTTTAATTATCACATAACAATTTTACACAATATAATTTTCAATTGAATATTAAAAAATTTTGATTTTCTTAATCGATTTTATTTTATTTTTTTACCCAAAACGTATATTAGTAAATGCTGAAATTTGTAAAATGTATAGATATTATATTCTAAATGTAAATATATAATTAATTAATATATAAATAATAAAAATAATAATAATAATAATTTTCTATAAAATATTATTAAATATTATAAAAAAACGATATAAATAATAATTACGATATATAGGAAAATAAATAGAATTTATTATTAAATTAACGAAAAAAAATGTTTTTTATATTAAAATTATATGTTGATTTTTGTTTTTTATTTTTACATTTATAAAACTCTTATAAAACAATTTTATTTTAATTAAACAAGAAAAAAAAACTACCAAAAATTAAATAAATTTGCTCATTTGTTTTTTTTTTTAATTTCTATAGAAAAAATGTTTTAATTTTATAAATGTAAATCAAAATAAAAAATTTTTTATATAGCGAATATGAATTCAATATAATTAATTAATTATTAAGAGAGTTGATGATGAAAAATTATATATATATTGATAAATATATACTTTTAATATGGAATGTGCTCAAATATATATAATATATATATTTTAATTAATTTTTTTTTATTTAAATTAATTTTTGTTTTCTTTTAATATTTTGTATTGGTATTATTTAATGTACTATGTATTATTATTTATTATATAATTCTTTATATATCGTTTTTTGTATTGTATAATGAATAAAAAAAAAATTATATTTTAAATTTAAGAATACAATATTTTTTATTAATTAGATATTTTATAGGTTTTAATTATATATATGAATTTATATATAAATTTATTATTATAATATATTATCAACCAAAAAAAAAATGTTTAGTAAAGTTTTATCAATTGGTTTTTTTTTTATTTATTTAAAATAATATTAATTTTGATAATTTTTAACGAAAATATAAAAAAAAAAACAAATAATTTCTGAAATAAACACAGAATTTATTATTATTATATATATATAAATATACAACAATTATATATATATATTTATTTATATACAAATAAATAAAAAAAATACACAACAAAAATGAATAGCAAATTGTATAACACAATAATTATATATATATATATATATATAGATATAAATTATAAAATATAAATATATATAAATAAAATATATATTAATTAAATTAACAAAAATATTATTATTGGTATATTAATAATAAATAATTAAATTCAAAAAAATATAAAAATTCGGGTTTGATTACATTTTTTTTTTATCGATTCGCATTCAGGATTGATAGCAAAACAAAAAATCCCATCTCAGAATCGTTCAGGTTCAAATATAAATGCAATATTATATAATAGAAATTAGATAATTTTTATTACATATTTCGGATGATATTTCACTGCAATTACCCTTGTGATAAGCTGCTTCTAGTATATTGCGCGCGGGACAATTTGATCTAAAATCGATGATTTTTGTTCAGCAGATTATATATTAAAACTTTATCCGTGGTGAATCAGTAAGAACTGATTGAATTGCAAAAAAAAAACATCAATGACGAATATATATATATGTTTAATATATTTTGAGGTATATTATATTTTGTATTAATATCATTAAAAACCAAAAAAAAAAAAAAACGACAAAATTTTATATTAATTTATTTTTATTAATCAAAAATGTATATGTATATATTATTATTTATTATTTATTTAGATATAAAAACAACCCAATTTTTTGTCATTTTGTCAGTTTACACAAAAAAAAATTAAAAAATTAAAATAATATATTGTAGATGAGGCAAACAATTAATTCAAAATATTATTAATTTTTAAAATCTATTTTTTTCATGCAATCAAACAACATCGCTTAAATATTGGACAGGAACCAACGGGTGAATCACGAAAGTTGCAACTAAAACCAAATTCACAAACTGTTCCAGGTATTGGTATACTTCCTGATTCTGATTGACATAAATCACCTAAATTTTAAAAACCAATAAAATTTATAAGTTTATATATATCACTTTAAAAAAAAAATAACTAAAAATTATTAATTGTTTTTTTTTTTTGTTTATTAAAAAAACCAAATTACCAGATACAATGGAAACAAAAGCAATTGTTAAAATAAGAATTGCCAAAAATGTATTTAATTTTGGATGCATTTTGGATCGATGTCTATATATTATTTTTTGTTTAAATAAATATGATTCTAATTTCTACGCACGCAAAAACAACTGAACGAATGAACTAACTTCAACCTACTGAATTTTAAATGTTAAGATTAATTTTTGAATTTTTTACAATTATTTTAATATTATATATAACATATTGTAATATATATATAACTATATATCAACATCAAACACACTTAAAAAAATATTAACAAAATCATCAAAAGTTACATAAACAAAATTATATTTATATATATGACTATATCATAATATATACATATAAATTATAGTATAACTTAAAATTTGTTGGGTCAAAATTATGTCTGTTATATTACTATATATATTGTAATAATAATCAGTAATTTTTGAGATAATTTTTTAATTCAATTTTTGTTTATTTATTATTCAAATTATTATTATATGTTGTGTGTTTAAATTTATGTTATTTTATTTTACATTTAAACTATATATAAATTTTTTTATATCTCGTAAACAATTCAATATAAATTTTGTATATTTGATTATTATTATTATTACGATAGCCATGTGTGTAATATATATATATATATAATATGGAACCCCATGATTGTAAAGAATTTTTTGGACTACGTTCAATAATCAACTTTTAAGTTTAAATTATTCTATATTATATTAATACTCTATATTAAGACCCAGAAATATGTTTTTCTATAAATCCTCATACATTTTCAAATTATTCAAATTATTGATATGTTTATTTTGTTCACCCTTTATTATATTTAATCGCAGTATATATATATATATTGCTTTGTTTGTTTTTTTTTGTTCTTCTCATATTTTTTAATACGATTATTATATAGCTTATATAAATAGAATTATATGATAATATTTGTGTTTGATTAACAGACAAACATATAAATAAATAAATACGGTTCATCACTAAAAATAAAATATTTATATTATCATATCTGAATTGTGATTTAATATAATATATAATTATACTTATGAAAATAAAATAAAAAAACTCATATATAACAAATAATATTTCAATTTTCAATGAATAATTTAATTTACAAATATTTTGATTAAAATTTATTTGATATTTTAATATAAATTTTTAGAAAATTGATCATAACAAAATGTATAATATATAGTCGCGTTATATTATTTAATTTATATTTGGTTGAATACAATCCATTCAATACCATGCCTTAAATATATAATATCGCACTAGTATTTCATTTTTTAATTTATAAGATTTTCCAGACAATTTTTTATAACCCAAAAACTCGTAATTATAAAGCCTAATTCATTCGCCATTCATAATGAAAAAAAAAAAAAATTTTCAATTTTTTTCACAAAAACGTGAAAAACGGAAAATTTTCAATTTTTTAAAGATACGATCCTGAGCTCAAAGTACATAATAAAGATAGTAAAACTATGAAACTTTTGTTCTACCACTTTTGTATACCACCAGGATTACGATCAGGAGGCGAAATTAAAAATTTTCGAATTTTGCATGTAGAGTCAACTTTGGGACATCACTGTAAGGAAACGGGTTGAGCTATTACAGCGGTTTCAATGGTAAAAGACGTATTATACACTCTAGTTTTATCCCTGAAAATTTTGGAATGATCGGCTTATGGAATCCCATCGGAAGTAACCTCTAAAAATGTTCAAAAATCATCAATTTTCGATGTTAAAGGAAAATTTACAATTTTCATCAGAAAATTATGATACTATTTTTTATTGAAAGCCTAATCTTTAACCTTTCCAAAAATGTATTGATTTAAAAAATGAATCAACTCCTTCATATTTAAATCAATCAGGGAATAATGGTCTGCATGGGATTTTCCAAATTTCTTTACCGTTTCCTGGCCAAACCAGTTGAGATATATTAATGGAACTTGTGACATTCGATAGATAATGCAAATAGCTATTAATCCATAGGGTAACGGTAAAAATCTATTAAAAAATAACGAAGCTATTACGGTTTGAAAATGCAAAAAAATTGATTTTCCAAGCCAGATCCTGGGGTTTCCCGGACCACCAACTGGGGTCATACTTATGGAAGTGTTATAGTATCTCATGCTTAACAATCGATAATATTTTGGAAGCGATACGATGATGTTGATAAAAAAAATACAAGAGTTAACTCTTGTAAATTTCAGATTCAATTTTAGCAAAAAAAAAAAAGCAAAAATTAATTTTTTTATTTTATTTTTGATATTGAAATTTTATTATTTGATGAAAAATGTTTTTATATTGCCAAAAGTAGGAATTGAACCGCCGACCACTTGTTGATTGATGTGCACATATAACAAAATGCCAAATAAATCATAGAACGAAATGGCTCATATTTTTTATCAGTATACAAGTCAAAATTGTCGTATTACCAAATATTGGAAAAAAAAAAGAAAATTTTTAATTTTCACAAAATATATTATTGATAAATCTGTGAAAATGAAATAGTCCATCAACTGAGAACTGAACCAAATACCATATGGTTGGATGCATCTGCAAATAACAAAACTCCAAACACACACAATTTTTTTTTGGTTGATTTTTTGATAACATTGTGAGTGAGAAATGAATGATAAACAATTTGAGTAGTTTTATTTTATTTATTTAAAAAAGGCCTGAATGCATACAACATTTTTATTTTAATTTTTAAGGGGTTTTGTAAATAAATAAAATACGATTGATTTATTCTATTTTTAAATAAATAAAATTTATTTTTATTGAAAATATTTTATTTTTTTTACATTTTTTTTTTATTTTATATTAATGAATTATTATTATGGTATTTTTGCATTCCATTTTTTGTTCATCTTATAACAACATTGTCAATGCGTAAAATTATGAAGACCCTATAAAAGCAATTCAATTCCAATGACACCAAATCCTAAACAACCTACCCGAAATGTAATGTAAAAGAAACCCAATCTCGTCATATCTCCCAGGACAACCAAAATCGATTTTATAAAACATATATCAATCAATATATATTTTGTATTGTTTGCCTATAATAACCAATTATTCCTACAGTAAATTAATTTTAAATTATATGTTATTATTATTATTATAAATATATTCAAAATCAATCAATTGAAATATGGACAAACATAATACATTAAAGAATCTGGTAAATGAAAATCTGGTGATTGTACCACCAGCTCCGCCACGATATACAATTGGTGATTATCAATTTGATCAAAGACAAAAAAATCGTGTATCTGATGATCAACAAATGACAGCCGATCGTATATTAAAGTAAGAATTTTGTTTACCTTCAAATATTTAATTAGTTAATTGATGTTCACCTATTAATTGCAAAAATGTCAAATTATTTTCAAATAGTGAAAGTACTCGATTAATTAATGAAACACGTTCTAAAACGGAACAATGCAAAGAGACAAGTGATTTTCGTATAAAAGAACGTTTATTAGATGTTGAATTTGTAATTGGTGAAATTTTAAAGGAAAAGAAAAAAGCATTATTGGAAGAGGATGCATTAAAAATGTATCGTCAACGTTTACTTGGTGCTATAAAATTTCTCAAAGAAATGTGCAAAAATATTTGTCAAAAATGTATTATTTTACGTGAAAATCGTTTAAAAATCGATATGGTAAACGATGAAGTTGATCGGGAATTGAAACATGAAATTAAAGTTATTGAAAATTGTCAATTATTATTTGAACGTACATTAGACGAAACTAATGAACAAATACGTCGTTTACGTTCCAGTATCTATCAATTGGATCGTGATCTTTCACAAAAAGAAAAATCTCATCGAATTGATGAAACAAATATTCAATTACGGCATAATCAAATGGGAATGTCCATTTATGAAGGTCGCCAGTCATTTGATCCATAGTAATAAATGTATTTAAATATGTTATAAATTAGTTTTTTTAATCGATTTTTTTTTTTTTGCTTTTGTTAGTAATTCAACGGTACAAGAATGGCAACAAATGACAATGGAAAACATACAAAAAGTATCAAAAGAATTAAATGCATCCAAACCGTTACGTTCGTATGTTGACATATTATTGAAACAAGGTATTGAAGATTGTACAAAACAAGTGGATCGTACAAATGAATCATTTACAAAACGTATCAATGAAACGCGTTATGCTAAAACTGTTTTGGAAAATATCCATTGTCAAACAGCCGAAAAAGTCAATAATATTACAATGAATATTACAGAATTGGATAGGGAACTGTCGGCTAAAGAAGGTTATTTAGCATTGGTACAAATGCGTTTGGGTAATCGTGCCCAACGTCCTGGTCTCGAACTGTGCAATGATAATGCTCAACAAACATTATTGAACGAATTGTGTACATTACGTGAAACTACAATTAATCTTAATCGAATGTTAATGGAAGTAAGTTAATAATTAATATATGTTTTTATACTTAAAAAATAAATTAATTCTATTCAATTTATCTAGTCAAAATCAACGTTAAGATATTTATTACATACACAAATGGTTCAAGAGGAAGATATTAATATCAAAACAAATAGTTTAAAAATTGATGAAGTTGATTGTATGACCATTAGACACAGTCTTAATTTTACAACATTTTAAATATTAAATTTAGTAAATTAAATGGTTTTCAAAATTTTTTATATATAACATTAATTCATCACTCATTTAAATTATTAATTGTTTTATTTTTTTAACAATATCAATAATATATGAAATTTAATTCTTTGATTTACGATTATTTTATTTCATATAATTAATTTTATTTTTCATTTTTGATTATTTTTCTACAATTATTTAATTATATTTTTATAAAAATATCTTTTTTTTTTCTTTTTGTTTAGAAATTTTTAAAATACATAATTTTAATTTCATTTTAAATTCATTTTATTTAAATTTAATTCGATAAATAATTATTTTTTTTTTAAATGAAAGAATAAAAAACAATTATTATTATTATTATGTTTATGTGTTATGTATGCATTTTAATCAAAAAACATAAATACTTAAATTACAATTTTATCTTCGTTTTCAAATGGGATAAATTGTGTTTTTGTGTTTTTCGCAAATCGATATATCGTATTAGAAAATTAAATTCAAATGATTAATTCAAATTTTGTTAAATTTCTTTCGTTTTATTTCTCTTGTTTTTATTTTTTTTTTTCATTTATTTATCTATTTCTCATTCCAATTTGAAATGAATCATTTCATTTTTTTTTTTAGTAAATCATTTTAAAGCAAAAAAAAATAACAATAAATTTTACAATAGACATTGGAGTTGTGATTGATGGATGGATGGATGGATGAATGGATAGGTGAATGAAGAGGATCTGTGAATCATCGGGAGGATTGATAATCAAATTTCTAAATTTCTATTAGCTTTGATAATTATTATGTTTTATTTTAAAACGTTCTCACAATTGATAAATTGGTTTTGCATTAGAGTTAACACACACATCTTTGTGCAATTGATATTGTAATTGTGCATCTGGTGATAAACGTAAATTTTCCTTTAGTTTACGACCAATTTCCATTATGGCATTTTGATTATTACCATCGGCTGTCCAAACAGCTAATAACACAAAAAATTAGAAATTTATTTACGATTATTATTAATTTTTTTTATTTAAAATCTATCTGTAGACACGTGTTATAAAGAATTAACATACGTGTTGTTTATAAGTATTTTTTTACTTACCCACTCTATCGCCTTTATTACGTGCGTTAACAACAGCACCACATACTTCATTTGAATGTTCAAATGCTTCACCAATTAACGATAGAATCTATATATAGAGAATAAACACCATTCATTAAAAATATCAATTTATTATTGGGTTTTTTTTTTTGTTTTTAAATAAATAAACAAATAAAATGACTTACCACATCTAACCATAAAGTATCTAATTCGTAGGGAGCTCGTTTGTGACCACGATTTCTAATCATTACTACCCAACGACCACCACGTTTATTAGCCTCATCTTCCCACATTGGTCGTATATTTTTTTTAAATATTGAATAATCACTGCCTGAGCGAATTTCCGATGCTAATTTTATGTGATTGTACAAACTCCAAAAATCTTCAACCGTATTAAAAGAAGTAATTTCATTTTGCATATCTTCCCATGATTTTAAATGGTCCATTTCCAAATACCATAAGGTCCATTCATTTTGTAATGGATGTTTGATTAGAACTTCTGGTGCCATATCAGTATTAACCTTTGCAATATCTTTAGTATTTGTTGACGTTTGTTGTTGTTGTTGATCTTTTTCTTTTTGATGGGAATCAGCAGGTTTTGTATTCCTTTGATTTCTAGATTTTGAATCAGATTTCTGTGTGTGGCACGCAAAAGCAAACAAAAAAAAAATTAAAAGAAAAAATTAATATATGTTTAAAAAATTCAATTGTTTTTAATCCTTACATGGTTTATAAATAACTGGAGATCATTTTATTTATTTAATTAATTCTTTCTTTTAATATTATTATTATTGATAAATTGGGAAGGACAACACAATCAATTATTACATTAAATACAATTTTTTTTTTGTTTGAAAATAAAATTTATACAATAAATAATATTATAAATGAATAAATATTATTTATTATTTTTTCAAATAAGACATAAGTTTTGCGTTTCAATAAAATGCGGAAAATAAAATCAATGAAAATGAAAATTTATTATGTGTGTTATTGTTAAATATTTTTCATTGTTTCAAGAATTCGTTAGCTACGATTGAAAATTAATAAATAACTCAGTTTAATGATATATTTAAGAAAGTGAAAAAAGTGAAAGTATTTATAAATATATTTTCCATTTCCTGGATAATCTTAATTGGACCCTAAAACTTTAGCAATTGTTTGTTGGCACAGACGATCAGTCGCACCACAACAGATTCCAAAATAAGCACCAAGAACCGGATAACGGGTATGCGAGAATGCAATCGATTGCAGCTGTACATATACGATTATGCATCTCATTTTTTTTAGGTTAGTCTATTTTTAATTAAAGAACAAAATTTATATTCTTAACATTCCGTTATTTTCCAGAATATAACAAATTAAATATAAGAACATTCTTGCGTTTATAATCATTTATATGTGTTCCCATTAATCTTCCCTTTACTGCTCCAATCTCTAAAGTGCATAGGAATGCAATAATAAATATTACGTGCATTATTAGTACTATTTTATATGAAGGACGGTGACATAGCGGTTGTTATAAATTACATTTATAAACTTAATTCATTACACGAATTGGGAAACAATTTTAATGTACAACAACAAAACTAAAGGTTTCATTGAATTTATACTTTTTTTTTATGAAAACATGAAAACATTTACAATTTTCCAAATATGGAAATTAAATATTATTTTACAATTATTTTTTTCTCATTCTGTGTTTTTTTTTTTTAGTTCATTGAATAAAAAAAAAATATGTGAAAAATGGCGATTAATTTTTTTTTTTTTTTGCCACAGCATCTAAAAAAAAATAGTAAAATCCAAAAATATAAATACCTCCATTTCTCCTGTAATGCCACCGGCCATAACACGCAATCCAATAATAGTTTTTAATTAGAATTTTCTATTTATTATCACTTATTTATTTTTATAATTAATTAATCAAATATTAATTTCACTTTTTTTTTTATATTATTTAAAAATGATTAATAAAATACAAAAAAAAAAAGAAGAATCCACGAGGTTTACCAACACCGCAAGCAAACCCCAAATAAAAAGAAAGAAGAAAAGAATAGAATTAAAAAAAAAAGTTTGGAGCCTGCTCGTTCATTTCTTGCAGAATGAATTGATGTCAAATTTATTATCAAAATGATTTGATTGCTGGATAAAACCTTTCAATTACATTTAATGATATGAAACATCTATCGATAATGTAAATTTGGAATTTAAATTCAAATGTTTTTTTTTTTATTGTAAGAATATCACTTGGAATATAATATTTAAGAATTTTCTCATTATAAAAACCCAAAGAATCAGTTTTAATCTAAGGTATTATTATTAAAAAAAAAACATCAATAAATAAGTTAATATTTAAAATAACGTTTCATATTTATAAAAACACACTCCGACAATATACCAAAAAAATATAAATCGATTTACAATTCAATTGGTGGCCAAATTTTAATAATTTCATTTGTATCCATTTTATCTACAAATTCACAGAATTCAGCTAATAGATCTAAAAGATAAAAAAAAGAGGGTAATATTTAAAATTTCATATCTCTGAATTATTATTGTTAAATTAAGGTACTTACAATTCGGTTCAGTTTTCCAAATTTCAATAATTTTCTCTTTACTATTTATTTGTCGTTTATTTATTGCATTTACAAACATTAAAATGTGCGATACATTGCGGGCCCAACTTTTAACAACATTCTTCGGATCGGAACGATAATATTTTTTATAATCCAATAACTTTGGAAACATTAAGCCATCCAAAAAGTACATTGTAAAATATCTGTGTGATAACAATAAATAAAATTGTATTATTATTATTATTACAACTTATAATAATATTTGTTTAATGTATAATTAATACCTGCTTGTTAATTCACTTGATTGCATTTCAATTTCCGTTAATGGTAACTCCCAACCGGAACGTCCGTATGTTGCTTCAGCATAACAATACAATTTACCATCAACATAATTATATTTTGGTGCTGGTTCTTCTTTGATCTGTCGAATGTTACACAATTTTTGGGCATATATTAAAAGCCATTCAGGTTCAATTGCGGTAATACCACGCATAAACATTTTACGTGCATCACCACTTTGTATTTCGTAAATTTCCTGATAAATAACCCATTCGGGTAATGGTTTTTGTTTTCTCAATACACACGATGAATGCATAAAAATTGGTTCTTCGATGTCGGCACATTGATAAGCATATTTTAATTTAATACGATCGTCTACATTCACAGCCAAATCGTTTACATCCATTTTACGTGCCACTTGATCCATCATTCCCGATAACAAAATTTGACGTAATAATTTCGATTGTAAATCACTTGGTGGTTTCATGTTCGGATCAACGCACAAATCGATATTCGGTATATTTAAATTGATTTCATTTGTTAATTGACAACGTAATTTACGGATTTCGGTGATTGCCTTTAAACGTAATCCATTTTCTGTACAAAATTCTTGTAGTAAATTTTTTGTATTTGCATATTCGGCAGCACCAACGGCTCGTAACAATACGGCTGGATCACCTAAACAAAATGAATTATGACCCGGTTTACTAGCCCATTTCTCCCGTAATTGTAACCATTTTCTATTTGGATTTATTTTCTTCCCATCTTTATCATTTGCCTTGTCATCCTGATCATCATCATCAGCCGAATGTAATTTTGCTTCTATTAATACTTCAGGAACTGATAGTGCAGCTACCATACACAAAGTATATGGTAAAAGATTACTTTGATGACTTAATGCTAACATTTTACCATATTTTGGTGAAACTGGAAATGCTGAAATTGCATGACCCAATGCTGTTACCTTTGTTACAATCGAACTGAAGGTTTTCGGAGTTATTTTCTCTGATGATGTTGAAGGTGTTGGTGGTTGTTGTACTTTCATGATTTCATAATTTTCCAAAGCACCTAATAGGTTTAATTTACGTTCAGCCATTTCCAATTGGATACGATCGGGTGGCGATGGAAATGGAAAATTTATAACTTTATCAATACCCATACATTTCATTTGTAACATTAAATCTTCAACGGGTTTTTTCTGAATATCGGGTTGAGCAAAATCTTGAAATTCATCATTATAAACGGCACTCGAATACAAACGATAACAATGACCGGCTGATGTACGGCCAGCACGTCCTGCACGTTGATTTGCCGATGCTTTACTACAATACGTGACCTCATACGAAGTTACACCGGTTACCTTATCATACAGACGTGTTTTTTGTCTTCCACAATCTACAACATATTTGACATTTGGTATTGTAATTGATGTTTCAGCAATATTTGTACTGACAACACATAACCGGGTACCATCGGGTGGTGCTTGAAAAACACGTGATTGTTTTTCCGATGATAATATTGAATATAATGGAAGTACCCATAATGGTTGTCTTGTCTTTAAAGCATCAACATTTAACGTATCATCCATATCTGAATCTAAATCACTATCATCATCATCCGCATTATCACCATCATCATCGCCTTCTTTTATGTGGGTTTCATCAAATAAATCGGATTCTATAATATAAAAGGAAATATTTAAAACCTAAAACAATGCATTGAATAATAATTTTTACCTGCATCATCCATTGGCAGCTTATAATCATCTAAATTTATAACTGGTAATGCTTTGATTACATTAGAATTTACATTTCGTCTAGAATGTTTTATTGCTTTTATTAAATCAAAATCATCATCATCATCATCATCATTGTCGTTATCATTTTCATTTTCAGTTGTTTTAGTTTTACTGCCACCGATTTTCCCTTTTGTTTTATCATTGAATTGATTCCCTTTTTTCTCCATATGATGTTTATACGGAAATGCTTTACGTAATTTCCGCACAACATAATTCACTTCTTGTTGACCCGTTAAAAATATCAATATTCCACCATCCGGCAATTTACAATGAATTTTCAATATTTTATTGTATGCCTCTTTAACATAATCGTCATTTGTACGTTTGTTAAAGTGTATAGTGACGGGAAATTGTCGAGTTTCGACGGTTAACACCGGCGGAGCATTCCGGAATAGCTTACGGTTATCTGTAAAATCAGATATTCGTAATGTTGCCGACATTATGATTAATTTTAGGGGATCACCACGTTTATTCCGTAACGGTACAATTCTTGATAGTAATCCAATTAGAATATCTGTATAAATACTACGTTCATGGGCTTCATCCAAAATAATCACCGAATATTTTGTTAATACAAAATCGGATTCGATTTCTTTCAGCAGTACACCATCGGTCATAAATTTTATTTTTGTATTTGCGGTTGCATTTCCTTCGAATCGAATTAAATACGATACAATGCCGGTACTTAAATTCATTTCGGTTGCAACACGTTTTGACATTGATATGGCGGCCACCCGTCGTGGTTCCGTCACACCAATCATTTTCTTTGCCGCATAACCAGCTTCATATAAAAATTGTGGTACTTGTGTAGTTTTACCACTGCCCGTTTCACCGGCAACTATTATAATTTGATTTTCATTGATCACTTCCATTATTGTTTGTTCTTCACACAAAATGGGTAATTTTAAACGAGCCGCTTGTATCTCTGCATTACGTTCCACATGAATGTAAACACTTGGTTTTTTTATTATTGGTTTAATTTCACTTTTTGTAATTTCCTCATTTTTCAATGGTTTCTTATCTTCTATTATTTCCGCTGGTATTTCTGGTGTCTGTTCGTTTAGTTTTTCATCATTACATAATTTATCATCTGTATCTGCTTCTTTAGTGACATTTGTTTCAGATTCATCAGCATCACTATCATCATCTTCAGTACTATCTTCTGAAGAACTTATTGGGTCAACACCAATATGATTTAAATTACGTACTTTTTTATTGTTTTCATCATCAGAATCATCTGGATCTATATAACTGCAAAAAAATAAAATTCATTTATTAACAGTTTCATCAATTTAATATTAATAATAATAATGATACATACCCTTTTAATAGAGCGATACGTTTCTTTTTGGCACCACCAGCAATACTACTTTTACATTTGTTAGCGCTTTGTGATGCGGTAGTTTGTAATTTTCTATGTACATTTCCGGGTCTAATTTTTTTCAATTTCTTTTTAATACCCTTTGTTTGAACGGTTATAATCGATGTATATTGATCGAGTTCCTCGCTAGGCAATTGAACACTTATTAATTTATCCAATAGACCTTTTCTCTATAATACACCAAATTATTTATTTATAAAAACAACTTTTATCATTCAATAAAAACTAACAAAACTAAACAAACAAAACACATACCCTTTTAATAGAGCAATACTAATAAAAACTAAACAAACAAACAAAACACTTACATTTTCTTTTTTCTTTTTTTTATCAACAATTTTTTCTAATGCTTTACGTTTTTTCTTCGATAGAATACGGGTTATTGTAACATTTTCCTTTTTTATCTTTGTACTACGCTTTTTTGATGGTAACACCAATGGATTTGATTTATCATATCCACCATATTCATTATTTATATCAATTGTTGCATCTAATTTAATCTAGAAATTGATTAAAATTAAATATATATATAATGCAATTCCTCCCCCCAAAATTATTCGGCAAAATTATAATTTTATCAATCGGAATATTTAATATAAAATATTTAATTTACCTTTTTTGTTTCGGATTCATCAATTATTGTATCAACAATTTGTCGACCTTTAACATTAAATTTATTTTTACCCATATTATTTTTGATTAATTTTAACACTTTTTTATTCTTTTTTAATTAAATTAATTTAATTTAACCATTTAATATATAATTAAAAATAATATTATTTAAATAAACATCACTTGGAACTAATTCACGTGTGTTTTGTTTTGATTATTTTTTTTTAATATTGCAATATTTATTTATATTATTTTAATAGGTTATGTTTTTCAATCATGTTGTTGTTGTAATATTTGAGACATTTCAAAATGGAATTCATTGTTTATCTCAAAATATGTTTAGATACTTTTCAGGTTATTTGAGATACTTTATTATTGTCGATAAAACTTTTAGACTTTTACTTAGAAGGTACTTTTAGAGGAAAAAGAAAATTATGGGGGAAATACATGAAAAATAGATACATTTTCTCATTAATTTAATTGGAATTTTAGTGATCGACTTTTCATTTCGTTTTTCCTTTTATCCTTAAATCAGGCACTGTTTTGTTCAAATTTTTCGGAATATACAAATTGAATATAAAAGGATAAAGGAAAATAAATGGTAAATGATAAATGATAAATGGTAAATGATGAAAAACGCATTAGGGAACGATTTTTAAGATCTTCCTAATCTGCATTAATATATTAAATTATCATAGACATTTTTTATTTCAATATGTTATCGTTATACAAATAATAATTATAAACACACTTGGGGGGCTTCATTAAGAAAAAATAATAAATAAACAAACGCCAAAAAAAATAATTAAATATATATATTTATTTGTAGTTTTAATATATTTTAAGTAAGTAAAATTTTTAATAATTTTTAGGCACTTGTTGTTGTTCTTGTTGTTGTTGTTGATGTTGTTCGCTTGTTGATGTTGTAATTTTTTTTTACAGGATTTATAATATTATATAATATTATTTTTCAACTATATAATTTAAATTACTTTTATATTTTAATAAAATTATATTATTTTTGCAGATTTTAATATATATATAATTGAATATAAAGAAAGAGAAATAATATATATCGTTTTTGTTAAATAAATAAAATTCTAAATTAAAAAAAAAAAAATTGTCAATAAATTTGTTCCATATATAATAATATAAACATAATCGCATTTTAAAAGCAAATAAGTATTTTAAATTGTATAAATTTGTTCATTTTATTTTAATGTATTTTAATTATTAATTGATTTTATTTAATTTAAAAAAAAAACATTTTTTCTTTCTGTCAAAATAAAATAATATCTTTATGGCAATGTTTTTTTTTTTTTGTCATATTTTTATATAATATTTGATTTAATTTTTATTTTTTTTAAGAGAATATAAAAGAAAAATAATATAATAATAAAAAAAAAAAACAAAAACAAAAGCAGCAATTAAAACAAACACTCAACAAAAATACATACTTCACGTTTTTTTTTAACTTAAAAATATTAATTTATATATTGTTTTATTTTTTTTTTATACAAAGCGTTTTTTTTTTACTAATATTTTTTTATTAAGTTTTATATATTTTTTTTTTTTATTAAATATATTATTTTATACTTTTACTTATACATAATAAAATATATTTATTTATTAATTTATTTTAATGACAAAAATGATTATTAATATATTTATTATTTTATATATCCATTACCGCGCATATATATAATATAATAATTTAAATTATGAATATTGTACAATTAATATTGATAATAATAATAATAATAATAATAATAATTAGATATATAAAGAAAAATTAAAACCAGCACTTTCTATTAAAAAACAAAAAATCTATTATCTTTTGAAATAAAATGGTTATTATTATTATTATTATTAGCAGAAAATATATTTATAGAAAAATTAAAATCAAAAGAATATGAAAATGATTTTACTCTATTATTATTAATTTATTAAATATAATATCGATTTTTTTAAATATTTATTATAATATTTTAATATACGCAACGAAATAAAATTAAAAATAAACAAAACAATTAAGAGTTTTAATTAAATATATATGTTTTTTTTTTTTTCAAATAAAAATTTATTAATTTAAAAATTTTGCACAGTTTACAAACATTCCATTTTTTTAAAATGATTTACCACTTTTTTTTATTTTTTTTATATTATATTCTATATAAATATATTCATTATTTTTATCTAAAAATCTTTTTCTTTTGTTTTTGGGAATAATTATAATAAAAAAAACATTAATTTTATTTATGCAAACATATAAATTTATGTTATATATAGAGACTATATAAAAGAAGAAACATTTTTTTTTGTTTCTTTTTAATAAAATTAATTCTAAATTTTAATAGATATATAAATATATATAATTTCTTATTTTTTTTTTTTTATTTTTGTGACAAATTATTTATGTGTGATTTTTTGTTTGTTTTATTTTGTGTAAATAAGCAGAGAGATATAATATAATAAATTAATTATTTTTATTTTAATAATAATATAATAAAATGGATATTTATAAATATATAGAGAAAAAAAAATAATATAATAATATTTTGATCGTTGTTTAAAATACATATTTGATTTAATTTTTTTTTTTGTATATTATTTAAAATAATTGTTTTTAATAATTGTTGTTTTTTTTTTATAAATCGATTTTATTTGTTTTTTTATATATCGATTGAATTATCGATTGATCTGCGACTATATAAATTATATTTAATTTTTAGATAAGTTTTTGCTTAGCGCATTCTGGACATATAATATCAGTTGCATCGGTGATGAAACCGCGTCCTACCAATGATGTATTACAACTGGCGCAAATAAAGCAATCGTTATGCCAATGACGATCTTCAAATGATATGAATCGTGTACCACCAATACCTAAATGCACAAAATGATAAAAAAAAAAAACGTTTAACAAAATATATAAATATAGATACATTTTGGATATTAATATGTAAATATTTTGATTATGCGATATCTTACCAGTAATTGGTTTCGTGCAAGATGTACATCTTTTGGCAAATAATTCACCAAAACATTCGGCACAATATGGCTTATCATCACGACTGGTAAAACGTTGTCCAGCCAATGATGTCGAACAATTGGTACATGTAAAACATTCACGATGCCATGGTTCGTTTTTATATGTGACACCACCAGAGGTAATTATCTATATTTTAATATATATAATTTATTATCATTAAAATTATTAAATATATAAAGTAAAATAATGAAAATTCGAAATCGATGATTGAAATCCATCCCAATAGAAAATTAGCATATATATTTTAGCGATATTTATCGGACAATTAGTTTTTGTTCACACTCATCATCGCATTTACAGACAACAGATAATTAATTGTTTATTTATTTGAAAATAAATAAATTTTTTTGTATGCTTATCGACCGTGAAATCTACAATCATATTTAGTTTTTCAATAAATAAAATCAGGAAAAAAAACACACAAAATCTATATAAGAAACCACAAAGTATTATACGATACGATGATCAGGTCGATCAACGAACGTGTGGGTGTGATTATTAGCAATATACTGTAGAAAGACAAACAAATAGTTAAAAAAAATATATTTTTAATAAATTTTGTTGAATTATACACATTTTATTTTTTTTTAATTCGTAGGTTGAAGCACGATCGCAATATTGTTTTTATTTATTATATATATAAAATTTATCAATTTTTATATATGAATTTTTAAGTAATACAGAAAAAAAAATGTGTTCATCAGATAGATTTGATTTTACCAATTTGTTATAAAAAGAAAATCTATTAAGTAAATTATATGCTATTACAAATGTTTTTAAAAAATCAATTTGTAATATAAAAAAAAATTTGATGTTTTTCTTTTAATTCTTTGTAGTCAATAAATTTTTAATATATGTATATTCCAAAAAAAATAACATTTCTTTTACCTGATTACATTTAATGCATCTTGTTGCATATTTCTCTTCATAACATCCAGCACAATAAATTTCTTGTTCCCTTGGAATAAATGATTTTGTTCCAATTGGTGTTTTGCATACACAACAAGAAAAACATTTTTCATGCCATTGTCTAGTTTTATATTCCATTTTCTTGGTACCTGCAAATATTTCAATTAAATAATAAATTAAATTAAATATCATTTTATAATTTATGAAAAATATATGAAATATAGTAAAAGTAATATAAAGATTTCATATAATATATAGACGCACGAAATTGGTTTTGTTGATATATATTAGAAAAAAAAGTAATGTTCTATTTTGTAAAATATATAGGCTAAAACAATATCATGAACCAAAAAAAAAAAAAAAATAGAAAAGAATAAAATTTACAAATAACATGCAATATTTATAGATTTTTTTTATGGCTATTGTTTTATATATGTTTAAGTAAATAATAATAAAATAATAACCCTTTTTTTTTAGTTTTTTGGAATCGATTGTTTTTTATTGATCATTGAAAATAATATTTAATATATATTTTTTCCATGTTTGATACCAAAAATTATTAATTTTATCAGTATCATTATTTAGGATTATGGATAAATGGTTCTGTTGATCTGTGAATCGATTTCATAAAGGTATACTAAATTATCAGTTGATGTAATCATTCAAATTATATATTTATTACTATACATAAATAAATGATTGATTTTTTGCCGAAAGAACATTTTAACATTATCTCATATAGTTTTTTTCCAGCAACTAAACCCAAAAAAAACCTTCCATTCACAATACTTTCAAATTACATTTTTTTTTATATTTTTATGTCACATCTAAAAATCGAAAGCATATTTAATTCATGAACATTCAAAAAAAAAATCTATATAAAAATAATTTTTCAATATATTTCATATTTCAACATTACTCATGATATTTCAATATACAATTTCTTAATATAAAATAAAAAATTCAACAACCAAAAAAAAAGCACAAAGCACAGCAATAAATGACGCATTTCTAACATTGATTTATCTTCTTAAACAACACTTTTTTTATAAAATTGCAAAGACTCAACAAATAACTCTAATCATTTCAATATGAAAAAAAATGAACATGAAATGATCAAAAATATAATTATTTATTTAAATCAATTATTATAAGGTATTAATAATCACATCATTATTATTATACCATTTATTTTTTTTTTTGGTGTGTATCTGAAGATAAACAAATATGTTAATTTATTAAAAGATTATCTATAAAAAAAAATACAATACAACACACTTAATCAAAAAAAATAATGTGAAGATATAAAAAAAAAACATATCATCTTTAAAATGACCAGTCTATTTATTTGCTTTCACTATATATGTTTTTGTATATATATATATAAATTGATATTTAAAAACATTCAATTCAGATATTTTTTTTTATCTATCGTTTAATTTCTGTTTAATCTTTTTTTTTTAACAAATCACACATTTTCAGTTTCTTCATTCATTCATATAAATAAATGACATCAGATTTTTTTGCAGATTCATAAAAACATATACAAAAAAAAAAAAACAACGCAAAAATGATTAATATTTAAATAAACCAAAATTTATTTAAATATAATTTTTTCTTATATAATTTAATATTTTTTAATAATAATATTCAGAAAAATATAATATATAGAATTAATTTTTTACTTTTCATCAATTGTTTAATTATTTCATACAATAAGGAAATATTATTTATTATACAAAATGTTTGAATAATTGTTTTTATAGTTTTCTTTTTTTTTAAATAAAATGCGTTCTTATGTGTATATATAGAAATTTATTTTGAATAGTTTAATTTATATATATGTAAGTATAATTATAAAGAATTAGATTTACTTATTCAAACATTATATATTATTTGTGTTATTATTATTATTCAATTCTTATTGGCGATTTATTATATACATTTATAAAATAAATATGCAATGTATACAATAATAATCCTTGTTTATTTGTATTTATTTATATTAAAAGCAGTATATTTTTTTTTCTCTCAATGACATTGCGTTGGATGTGTATATTTCTGTTGTATTTATTTATAAAATGTTTTTATATATGAAATAATAAAACTAATCAATATTAATATATAGCTATATATTAATCAAAAACAAAAAATATCATTATAAAACATAGAATTTTGGAATTTTTGCAAGTAAAACCCGCCAAAAACTCACTCTCATCAAATGAGTTTTTCATTTTGAGGAAACTCGATCGCATATTTATTGATATTGAATCTATTCAGTAATTGAAATTATCTAAATATTATTACATTAATAAAAGAAATCATACAGAAATTTCCTTAAGAATATTATATTAAAAAATTTCCTTGAGGAAATTAAACAGAATTTCTTTGGGAAAATTAAACAGAATTTCCTTGGGAAAATTAAATAGAATTTCCTTAAGAAAATTAATTAGAATTTCCTTAAGAAAATTAAACAGAATTTCCTTAATAAAATGAAACGGAATTTCCTTGGGAAAATTTTACAGAATTTCCTTAAGAAAATTAAACGGAATTTCTTTAAGAAAATTAAACGGAATTTCCTTAAGAAAATTAATTAGAATTTCCTTAAGAAAATTAATTAGAATTTCCTTAAGAAAATTAATTAGAATTTCCTTAAGAAAATTAATTAGAATTTCCTTAAGAAAATTAATTAGAATTTCCTTAAGAAAATTAATTAGAATTTCCTTAAGAAAATTAATTAGAATTTCCTAAAGAAAATGAAACAGAATTTCTTTGGGAAAATTAAACAGAATTTCTTTAAGAAAATTAAACGGAATTTCCTTGGGAAAATTTTACAGAAATTCCTTAAGAAAATTAAACAGAATTTCTTTGGGAAAATTTTACAGAATTTTCTTTATAAACTGTCAAAGAATTTGCATAGAAAATCGCCCAAAATTGCCGAATAAATGGTACTATAGACTACGGCTCCCGCCAAACCGTCTAATTTTGGATTTTAACTTCATAGACTTTATGTCATTTTTTAAATATATTTTTTTAGCTTAACATTTAATATATAACTATAATTGTATTATTGTGTACTTTTGTATTTGTATTATGTATTTCGCTTTGGAGTAAAAATGTAAATGTACAATGTTTTTTTTTTATGTTATAGTCTGTATAAATATCGAACGAAGAAAATCGAAATTACAACAAATTGTGTAGGTAGAGTTTATTTATATGACGATGACGAAGATACGATGAAGATGTTCTTCTTAAAAATATATTGTATCACTGTATGGTGAATAAAGATGAATAAAATAATGTACATATGTACGAAATAATTGTATGTTTAAAAATTCTATAACCGCAGATCATCAAAAAAATTATTATATATTTTCAATTTATTTAATTTTACACCGAACATATTTTAGTATTTGTTTAGTTGATGCATAAAAGCATATACAATTTGTTACTATATAGACTTACTTATTATTATAAATGTAAGTTTTTTTGAGATATTTACGCATATTTTGTAATAAAGTGGAATTATTCCACAAATATTGTAGATGATATAAGATTTTGTTGGACTATTTTTTGGAAACCTTTAAAATAAATTTCTAATTGTACAGTTTTTGAATTGTTTAACAACCTCGAAAATATGATTTAAAAAACAATACATGATATAGATAGAATTTAAATAAATTTAAAAAACAATACATGATAAAGATAGAGTATTTTCTAAAATACTCTGAATATATATGCTATAGAGAATGACTTTACGAAAGGAATTTTCAAAAATACATATAGCTATATATTTTACAATAAATGTTTTTCTTTTAATGTGTACTTATATAACACATTTCATATTCATATTATACACATATGTTAGAATATATATATAATATAAAAATAAAAATAAAATTAATATTATAGGTGGGCGATAATTAAAAAAAATATCATCAAAACAGAACAGAACAGAACTAAATCGCACAAAATAAAAAAAAAACCTAAACACTTCTATTGTAAATTCTTTTGAAAAATAAAATAGAATCTAATAAAATAAAATGTTATTATAACCATCATATTCAATATGATGATTTTTAATCATCTTCAAAAATAAAAATAAAATAAAAAAATGGTGAGTAAATAAAAAAAATAATAACATATATTAATGATACTCTAAATATATTGCTATGTAGCAAAAAATAAATAAATATGATTTCATTTGGTTTGTATTTTATATATCGGAATCAAAACGGAAATTGTTTTAGAGTTTATTACATATGTGTATAAATATTTTTTAATATATTGGTCAAATAAAATTAATATATGAAGGCGTTTATCATTTATTTTATATATAGTTATTTTCGTAATTATTAATAATAAAGAAATATAAATATATCAACAAACAATAAAAATTATATTATAATATTTTAACAATAGATTTCTATATACCAAAAATAGTATTTTAATTATTTAAAATAGTTTTTTTGTTTTAATTATGTACATTTATTTTATATAATATATATTGCGGAATTAATAAAATATTACAGACATAAAATATACATAAAATAGTTTTAAGGATATTTTACATATTATTTCATCTTGGAAATTGATTCTCTAAAGCTATTATAATTATATTTTCGATTTTGTAGTATAAATGAATTTTGTATAAATGAAAAGAATAAAAATTATTTATTTAAACTAAAAAAATAATTTTAAAATACGATACAAATTTTAAAATAAAGTTGAATAACTTATTAAAATTTATATACACAATTCAGGTCAACTAAATATGATATGATTGCGATGATGATCATATATTGCATCAGATGAATGATCTTATAACATATTGATACAAATACTATATCGAAAATCGAATAAGTAAACAATAAGTATATGAATTTGTGAAGTTACGTGCCGGTATATTTTTTACTGGGACCATATCAAAATTAATATTCAAAATATACCATCAAATGACATCACTTTTCCACACATATATTAAAGTATTAATATTTATTCATTTAAATAATCCCATTAAACTTCCATATACTAATAACCGTATACATACATATACGAATGAAAAAGTGTGCTTATTATAATATTTATTTTATTTATTAGATTTATTAAGTACATATAGAGAAATATAATTTTTATAAAATAAATATTTTTCATAAATTTATCAAGATCTATAATATTATAAAATATTATATTACAAAAAAATAATTTTATATACCTGGCGTTGCATCACGAGAATTACCCAATCTACAATCAATGCCTAATGCACAACGAAATCGACTATTTTCTTCTTTGGCCGATGACCCCGGTAAAAACATACTTAAAATGGCAACATCTTCATTATTATCTTTAGCTTTTTTAATGCGTTCAGCACCAACCGTTTTTGTTGTTAAATGAAGACGTGATTTCATTTCAGATGATAAAATATCTGCAGCCATTTTATTATTTATTTTATTTTCTTTTAATTAATCTGTTTTTTTACGAATTTTTTCACTTGTTTTTTGTTTTTTTATATTATTTTAACTAATAATTGCTAGATTTAATTGAATAAACACCCGCAAATAATTGCAAACAAAAAAGTTTTAATTATTATAAATATTCAAATAATAAAATCAACACACGCACACACTTTTATTTTTATTTAATTAATTTTTTTTTTGTACACAATTCTTATATGTTTTGTTCTTTTTTTTTTTTTTTATTTATTTTTTAAGAGATCTTATATAATAGTTTAAATGTTAAGTTGTTATATAAGGGGAATAAAAAAAAATTAATAATCAATATTTACTTAAATATTTTTCAACGTTGGAATTTTTTCTTATATTGGCAAAACTTAAATAATAAAAAAATTACTACTGAACTTTTTTTTTTAATTAAATATTAAAAATATTCATTCATTTATTTATTATTTATATTGTTCTTACACACACACACACACACACACACATTGAGATTGGTGGTGTGGTGTGGATTAATAATAAATAAAATATTTAAAAAAAAAAAAAAAAACGATCATTCATCAAATCAAATATACATTAAAATTTATGATATTTATATTAAGATTTCAGATTGTTTATTCAGATTATGAATGTCCGTACGATACGCGGAAGACAATATTATAAATTGTGATAAAATATTTGTATGTATATTAAAATAAACCTCAATTGAATGGAAAAGAAATTAAAAAAAAAACTCCCCCATCATTTTTATTATCTAAAATATAAGATCTTTTTGTTTTTTAATCACAAAAAAGGATATAAATTTGCCAACTACAGATAACATATTTGATTTAACAGAAAAAAAAACATTCTTTATTTTTAATATATCCTATATATGTATTTATTAAAAGAATTGAAAACAATTTTAGAATTATATAATATAAAAAATTTCCGCACAGAAAAAAAATACCTGTATAGAATGAATATATTAATATATTTAGAAAGATTTAAAAAATAAAAATAAAAATACGTATATCACAACGCATTCCTGCTAATATTCATCATATTTAATTTAATTTACATAAAATATAAAATGTTTGTACAGAAATGATATCATAAATATTGACTATTTATATTTAAATATATATTAATATAATTATTATTTGATGGTAAAAAATATCAACTTCATATATTTATTTTTAAAATTATTTTATAGAAGATTTATAGAAATTTAGAAATTATCTGTTGCTATACATATATATCGAATATATGCGATGCAGAAATAGGGTTGTGTGAATGTGGAAAGTTTTGCGCCCACAACTACTAAATATAATGTTCGATTTAACCATATATAATTAAATTCGCAGTTTAATTCAATAAACCGCAGAATGAGAATTCTATAAGATAATAAAATTAAGATGTTAAAGCTAATTTGGGTGTTGATTACACAATTAAAATCATCATCGCGATTTATTTTCCATATATAGGAAAATGAAAATATTAAAACTGTTATACTGTTGATATTTTTTTTTATATAGCGTATTCTGATTTAGATCAAATTAAGACATTAAATTATCTTTATATAGAAGATGATGATTCATTTTTCTTATTTTACATTTTATTATATAGATTTACAAAGTAGATACAAATAACTTGAAAAAAAAAATTTGTATACAGGTAGATAAGATCTTGGTGTAAATTTTCATGTAATGAGTTGTCTTTTTAAAAATATGAAATTTAAAACACTATGTTTGAAAACTGGTGATGAAAATTTCAATAAAAATTGTCCAGATCAATTGGAAAACCCATATAATTTATATGTGAAATAAAAAATAGAAATATTTTTCATTTGTATAATATCAACAAAAAAACTATTAGTTTAAAAGTAAAAATTCTTTAGAAATTATAATCTTATCCAAAACAAACAAAACAATAACCTTTTGTAATTTTCTTATCATATTTTTAAATTATAATACAAAAAAAAAATTCTATTGTATAAAGAGAGTTTTTTGTCATATGATTTTGGCATATATTTAATGCTAAAATAATCCCATTTTGGAAAATATTCAATAATAACAAATATAATCGAAAGTGTGGTTTTTTTTAAATCATATCTATCGCATGAAATAAAACAAATGCCAAATGCTTGCTTCTTCTATATACCATACTATAAAAATAAATAAATCCAATCCATATATTTACATTTCATTATCTTTTATCTTTAAATTTTATTTTGTTTATATATTTTTTATTTTTTTATTTTCATTTTTGCATGATATATATATATGAAAACAACATTCATTTGTTATATGATGATGGTTTCAAAAAAAAAAAAAAAAAACAAATAAAATGTATTATTTATATACATGATTTGTTAAATGGTTAAAAATTTTTTCATAAATAGGATGGTATTAGTATTCATTATTTATTATATATGCAGTATTTGTATATAGATAAATAGTGAGTTTTTTTTTGTACAATACTTTCTTTTCATATTCATATCACGAAAATATTTTTGTATATTGAACTTATGAACTTTTATTTTATTTGTTGTATAGTCTCTGTTATTTAAATATATAGATAAATCTTTAAAAAAATGCTTTTTTTTAAATATATACATTTTATAGTTTAAATTAAACTCTCTTTGCTGATAATAAAATAAATAACAAAAACAGACAGTAATGAATTGTAATTGAACATTTTTCTTGAAAAAATTGATTAAACTATAATATTATCTAAATATAGTTTGTAAAATTTAAGGAATTGTTTCAGACTATACGCATAGAAATAACAAGGATAATGAACCAACCATTTATTACAATTGATTGAATCAATGGTAGATTCATGTTATTTGTGATATTCTTGTTCAATGTTGCAATTATTTTTCTATTTATTAAAATATTTTGCAATATCTATATGAATATTTTTTTTTATACATCTATCATATATAATAAATATAAAACCTACAAATAAAAAATTGATTTATCAATCAAGAAATCGTTTTATTTTTTTTTTTTTTGAATAACATTATTAATTACAGAAAGCAAAATAAATAAATCATAATAAAAATTCTCTAAAGACTGCAACTATAAATATTAATATATTGAAGAAAAAAAAAACTCACACACAATATAATGTCGTAGGTTTTTGCAAAATTATAATTAAAATAATAATATTAAAAAAAAAAAACAAGGTAATGATTTTGAAAATATAAAACCTTGATATATAAGAAGTTAACTTTTGTAATATATATACGTATAAGAAAAAAAAAACATCTGTTTAAATGAAGAACAAAAAAAAAAGCTTTCTCATAAAATATATGTATATATTTAGTTTTTAATACACCAAAAAAATAATTTAAAACATTAAATAAATATAAAATTGGTGTTTACAAAGAAAATTGCGATTTTGTTGTGTTAACCAAGTTCAAAATGCATTATGTATGCATAATAACAACAAGGATAACAGCGTAACAGGTAATATAAGTACAAAAAAATTATATATAGGATACAAAAAAAAATGTAAAAAAAAAACACCTTTAAATTAACCAAATATATATTAATAATTTTACATATTGTAAATATGATAATGAAATTAAAATGTATTTTGTAATGTTTAGTATGTTCAGTAAAAAATATATCAATAAAATAAATCATTTACATAAAAGGTATAAAAGTTTTTTTTTATCATCGATATAAATACAAGAAACATAATTAAAAAATTCATTTAATTGTGTTATTTTTTTATATGTACAAATTATATTTTAAATCAATTTCTTATCAAGTAATTATTATATTATATAAATGTATTATTGTATACACGATAAAGAAAAAAAAAATTGCAATTATATGGATAAATGGATATTTTTTTTTTTAAATAAATAATATTTTAAATGAATATATAATCAATTATATTTTTCCTGAATATACATATAAATATTGTTAATATGAAAAAAAATATTTAATTAACTAAATGATATTTTGTAATATTCGCGGCATATACACAACAAATAAATAAATAATTTATAATAATTAACACTGATTTGAAAAATTTCCATTTTGAATATATATTGTTAGTTTATGATGACATATATCACAATAATAAAAAAAATGAAGAAATTTTATTATTATATATAGCATATGGTATCTATTAATTATCACAATTTATAATATTTTAAATGAATGCGTTCATTAAAAAAACAAAACATATAAAAAAAAAACAATTGGTTTCTTCTTCTTCTTATTCTTCTTCTCTTCTTTGTATCAAAGAATATTTTCTTATTTTTATCTTTGTATATTTTTACACAACACTAATTTTTTTCAATAAATACTAATAAGTATTTATATTTCTCTATAAAACATATTATAAACAATCAATTCACAAAAATAAAACAAATTCAAATTCGATATATTTAATATATCAACAAAAAATACAAAAACCAACATAAATATTAATTACATTTTTCATAAATTGTTTCAGTTTTCCACCGAGTATATATTTTTATCGTAAAGACAAAAAAATTGATATAAAATAATAAAAATTTTTACAAAAAAAAAACTTATACACACTACGACGCGGTAACACAGTCAATTCATAACTGAAAAATTATTGACTGAATCTATTCAATTTACAATATATAAAAACGTTTTTTTTTTTTGCTTATACAATAAATGGATTGCAAATGAATGAAAAATAATAATAATAAATATATATACAAATACATATCATATTATATATTATATTGTATATATATAAGACAAATCGTTGCTTTTTCATTTATTTTATATAATTATTATAATATATATATATATAATAAAAATAAAAAAAAAATTATAATAATATTTTTTCATTTAAAAAGTCAGTTGTATATATATATAAATTATAAAAGGGTTATCAAATAAATGATGTGTGTATCTTGAAAATGGATGTATTGCATGCAAATCATTGCAATTATTTTTATGGTATCAAAGACTCAATTTTGGAACACCAATTTTTTGTTACATATTTATGTTCATGTAATTTACCAATCAGTCATCGCATGAACTCAATTATTAAACGAAAATCCTTTGCATCAATTTGCAAAATAAAAAAACAATCAATCGTATTACGGTATTTTATTCGATATTTCGTTCCGATTTAATTTTATAAAATTTTAAACCTTTATATAGTGTTTATTTGATAACCCTCCAAATATGAAAATAATAATTTAATATCAGTAAAAAAAAATAGTATAATAAATAAAATATAAATATAATGGATAAACAAAAATGGAAAAAAAAGTAAAATATTAAATGCATATATATATAAGAGTTATATAGTATTTATTTTTTGTTTTGTGTTGGTGGATGGATAAGATATCATGGCATAGATTTATGTTATATATTTTTATTGAATAAATATATATTTTCTTTCTCTTAATATAATTTTGTATTTAGTTAAAATATTAAAAAAAAAATAGTTATACAAATTGGATATTGAAATATATAGTATATATAGAGTTAAAAACAACAAACAACGTTCAAAAAAACAACAAATAAATAAATTAATTTCTGAAATATATAGTATATATGAATAAGTAAACGAAATTTAATTGATGACCATATATAAAAAAATGTGTAATGTCGTGTTTAAATATGTAAATTAAGTATAAATGCAATTAGAATTTTTTTTTGTTTGTATATAGTCATATAATGATAAAAGTAATTATATTATTTTACATGTACGTCGTCTTTTTTGAAGTGTATATTTGAAAATCATCGAAATAAATCACTTTTGGAAATTTGTATTTTCTTAAATTAAATTGTTTTTAAAGATCTTAACTTTTATGCAATTGAAACCAATAATTGAATAAGGTTAATTTTTTAATAACCTTGCATAAAATGATATTTTTTTGACAAAAATAAACTATAGAAATATTAGAGATTTATTATATAGTATCCATATATTGTGTAGTTAAAACAATATATTAAAAATGACTTGGTTTTAGAATGTTCTATAGAAAAAACATATTTAGAATTTAGAAATAAGGAACTTCAGCTATATAAAAAAGGAATATTATATATTTAAATAAAAACAATTATATCAGTATATAGAATTATTTTCGCATTATATAATTTAGAATAATTACTCTAGTTATATAATTTTCAGTATGAAAATTAAAATAAAATAAAATTGCCTTTTTTGTTTGTTTTTCCATTTTACCTATATATTTTTCTAATATAATGTGGGAAGTTGTTTTTACTATACATAAACAATTATTTATATATACTTTATTTTAAATATCAATACGCAAATTAAATAAATTTATCGTTAAACATTTAATGCATATATACAATTTTTCGAATTTGTTTTTTATAAATATAATTGCAATAGTTTTATAGTTTAGAATTTTGTTCCAAATATAAAGTAATAATATTTAAAATAAATAAACTTTACAAAATTGTTATTAAATTTAAAACAACTGAGCAATTTATTAAATAAGTAAGAATATTATAATTGAATATATGCTTTTTTATACAATAAAATAAAATGGATATTGAATATTATAAAATTCTTTTAATTCAATTCATCGAATCTTTGATCAAAATATCTCGGTGAAATTCTTAAAAAGTTATAGGTCAAATTCGAAATAATTTTTTTTGTTTCTAGTATATATAAAATAATAAGATAAAATTACAAGATGATAGAACAAAAACAAATGTTATTAAGAATAAATCAACTAAAATAACTTATAAATCAAAAAAATATTAACTTCAATTGTGAAATTAAATCACAAAAATATTGCATGTACTCAAAATCCGTTAGAGTTTTTTTTTTTATAAATTTTAAATGTATATACATAATAAAAAAATCATGATCGAAGAAAATAACAAATAATTAACATTTCTCTTTCATCAATCAGTATAATACATACAAAACCAACTTAACAAAAAAGAAAAAAAAAGACCAAAAAACAATCAAATAAAATTTGTATTATTGATTTTTGACAGGTGACATGTTTATTTTATGTAAATAAATAATAAATATAAAAAAAAAAAGATTAAAATATTAATTTAAAAAATATATACACACACTTTATTTTGATTTCAAGTTATAGAGTATAAATAATTTAAATATTCAAATTGTTTGAATGAATCTTTGTGAGATGGTACATAAAAAAAAAAGATAATTTTTTCTGTATTTTGTAAACGAATGATAATTTTTTACATTTTATTAATTAATATTTATTCAATACACGTATTTAGATAATAGATGTAAAAAATGATTTTTGAAATTAAACGACAACCAAGAAAAAAAAAATGAATATAAAAATTATATTATAATAAGATGAGTTAAACATTGAATTTTAATATATACTGACCGCGATATGTGAGTTTTAAAGAATAATTTAAATATAGTTATATTATTCCAGATAATCTATATATAACATTTGTCATTCATAAAATAAAGGTCAAAATCCTCAAAATATGTTTGATCTGTTTTTATACTCGTGTACATTTTTTTTTCAGTTATTTTTATCTTCAATACTTATGGTAATTTTAGAAGCAAAAACATTAACCATATTATAATGCCTTTTAATATTTTAATTTGTATATTTAGATCCATAATAATCTGAATGAGATTATAGTATATCTATTTAAAAAGCTTATATATCAATATAACATGAAATTTTATTTTGGTAATTTTTGTTTTATTTATTTATTTACCAAAAATGAAATGATACTTTTTCTATTATAGAGAGATTTAAGTGATTTATGCAGATATATAGAGATTTAAGTGAAAGCATTCTATTTATTTTTTTTTTTAATTTATAATCTTCTTGTATATATAAATAACATATTTTAGTTATTATACATCGTTTACATTTCATATATAAATATATAATTTTAAAAAAAAAAACTAATCTTTTTGGTGATAAATCACTTCTAATAATATTTAAATATAGTAAGCAAACCACTCCTGTTTTTTTTTTCGATGGTTTTTTTTTTAATATTTTGTTATATTCAATTTTAATTTTTATCTTTACAGAGTTTGAAAAACACCTTAAAAACATAATTAATATATGTTGTTAATTTTTTATGTAATTCAAGGGGTATTTTTTATCAATTGAATACTATTGAATATAGATTTTATTTATTATAAAATATAATGAAAAGAAATACAATTAAAATTTAGCTATTTATATTTTTATTCATCAACCGGAACTCTATTTATAGTTTAAGTCAGAGATAATTTTTATTTGATATGCCCACTACAAAAAATTAATACCAAAAATATAAATGGTATTAATAATCCGCATAAAAAAGATATTATCAATTTATCATTGATGAGATAATTATTCATTTAAATTTATTTCATATTAAGATATTTTATTGAAATATTTATATAATAATAGTGTATTGTTTACAAATTCGATATAGTTATGTTTTTTTTTTCTTTTTTGGCTCATTTTGTCTTTCCACCTACAATACCCTCAATATTATATTGATTATAAAAATTTATAATATAATAAGTACATATTTCATTATAGTTTAATTTTGTGATGTATAGAAAAAATCAAAAAAGAATAAATAATAAAATATATCAATTATTCATACAATATATATATATATATATATATAATTACATGTGAATTTTTGTTTTGTTTATAGAGACAGCCAGAGAGATTTATGTAAGATCAATTAAAATGATAATAAATTAGTGTTTATTTTTTTTTTTAAATACATTTATAATTCCATACAAATTAAAAATGTATTCGTTTAAATAAGCGAATGTATATAATTTTATTTATACTTATAATACCCCACATAACCAATTTTGGTGAAAAGATGAAGGTCTTTATGGTATTTTTTTTTTTTAATATTTATAAAAATGTTCAATAAAATTAAACAATTACATCACTATATTTTATATTAATATACTAAAGCGATAATGATTTGTTTTTTGTATTATTGATCGGTCTTTATACGGGAATCGCATGAATTTTAAATAAAAAAAAAAATAAAATTAAAAACATTAAATATATAACAATATCGTAAAAGAAGAATATTAACTATATATATAATTATATATACAATTTTATTTATGTAAGGTAAGTAAGTGATCAACATTTGATATTGAATTAAATTTAAAAAAAAAAAACAACAACATAAAACTACTTGTCGTTATTGTATTATAACTATTATTATTAAATTAACAATTAATTAATTAATTTTATTGTTTTCAATTACTATATTTAATTCGTGATGTGTTATAAAGAAATAATGGAATTTTTAATATAAGAAAATAAAAACAAATAGATCGAATGATTTTCGCTGTAATAATTCTTTTTCGATATTAAACAAAATGTATGGCAGTTTTTCAAAAAATATATCTCTATGGAATTGAATTGATTTTTCAAAAATCTTTATAATAAATAAGAAAATAATAAATCAATGATTTTTACAGATTTATATCAATTCTCATCAAAATGTATATATATTTTATAATATTTCATATTAATTTTCTTTTATACGATTGAAAATAGAAAAAAAACACGCACAAAATAAATATTCTAAAAAATATTATAATATATAATATCCCAAAGCCTAAATATATTTTAAAAAATTTTAATATTTTAATATATTTGTCTGTCATTAATTTTCCATATAAATAATTTAATTTATGGCAATTAACTCGAGAAAAAACACCTACTAAATTATATATATATTAATATTAATATTAATAAAATATAATCTTTATAATAATCTTGTATAATTGATTGTATAAATAATTTTATTATAATTAATTATTAATTAATAGACATATATATATATAGAGAAAATACACAAACAGAGTGTGTGAAATTGTTAATTATTGATATTGATATATGCGTATAATATTTTTTATATATACATTAATTTATAAATAAGGAGCAGACACGCGATAATCAAAATCAAAATAATTAATAATTTTCCAATAAATTTATTAATATTTGTTTTTTTCGTTCAATTTATTTTATTAATATATAGTAATTTTCATAATATTTTTCTAATTTTTTTTTATTATTATTACGATTAAATGAAATTAAATAATTGCAAATAAATAAACAATGTAATTCAAATACTTTATATATCCTTGAAATAATTTATTTATCAAGCGTATAATTTAATTTCGATAAATGATTAAAATTTATTTTATATATAAATATTTATTATCAATTATATAATTCAAAAAGGCAGTTGTAAAATTTAAGAAAAAAAATGGAAATTTTCATTTATGCAAATAAGATATTTAATTTATCTGTTTGTTTATTTTTAAATCTATATATACTATTTTAGATATTTTTTTCTATAAATTGTTCTATATACAAAAAATTCACGCAGAAATTTTATTTAATAAACATAGTGTTTTAAAAAAATTTAATGTATATAAAAAAAATTTTATAATATAAATACTATATAAATTGATAAAATGATTCGTATTTAATTAATCAAAATAAAAAAAATATAAACAACTGTGACGTTTCGGAATAAATTGAATAAAAACAAAAAAACATTTTGTATAATAAAAACAAAAATATAATAAAAAAAAAAAAACAAATATATTTCTAATAGACACGTAATTATATTGTACTGTGTAATGAAAAAATAATACACGCAAATGTTTATTTATAGATAAATTACTAATGCCTATAAATGCTAATAAAAAAACATTTTTTTTTGTTTGTTACCATACTTCTTATATCTGTGTGATCTTGAACCTTAATTTGTTACTTTCAATATCTTTTATAAAAGATATACATTTCTAATGCCTTATTATATTATATACGCAGATGGATTTTTTTTCTACTGTATATCTATGGCTTTAATGAATGAATAAATGCATGGTTATTTTTTCTTCTATTATACAGTACAGAAACCATAACTAATTAAATGGTGATTAGGTCAGCAGCTTGAATTTTTTTGTTTTTTTTTTTTTGGTGTATATCAAAAACTGATATAACATGCGATGATATCATTGAATGAATGTTTTATACATGGGATGGAACTTTATGATGTATTATTTTACTAAATGTGTAATTAACAATTAAATTTTGGTTCATTTTATACAGAATATATGTACCGTTTTTTATTTGATTTAGTGAATGCTTACAAGAATTCGAATATTTTTACTGGAGAAATCTGGATAAATCCATTCAATTTTCCTGCATTTTTTAATAACACTTTTAAATAATATTTTTATAAATTATATTACGTGTAGTGAAAGTATATTATAAGTGAAAAATGCCAAATTTAAACACGATGATTTCTTAATTAAATAAATAAAAATTTCATCATATTCGAAAACATTTGATATTATTTTTTAATTTTAAAAATATATTATCATAAATTAATCACAAACACTTTTAATTGTATAATTTTATATATATATATATATATGGAAACAGTTTTTTTTGATACAACTGACATTTTAAACATTAATCTTAAAATATCTATAAATCAATATAATTTGTGGGTTGAAAAAATTGAAGGAATTCTTCATACGCGGTACAATTTTTATATATAATAATTGGTATTATTGCTTTATATAATTTTGGTGAAAAATACAATCCTTTTTTGAATAATTTTGTACTTTCAAAATGTCAGGTTATTTTTGCACTTTTTTCTATATGGTAAAATCCATAATTTAGGTGAATGTTTATAATAACAATTTGTTATTTTTGGTGAAATGATAAAGGAAAATAAATTACACAAAAAAGAAACTATAATTTCTGAAACTTTTCATATAACTAATATCAAAAATCAAATTATATACGAGTCTATATCAATTTATAATAAATTTAAATATATAGCTATAATTGCTATAATACATCAATTTGTTGTGTTTTTTTTTTGTTTTGATTATTTAATTTTGCGTAATTTAAAAAAAAAATGATGTCATCGCGAATAACATTTTAAAAATTAAAGTTTATATATTATAAATTATTATATATTATTATATATATACCATATTATTATATATTATATATTATATATTATTATATATATACTAGTAAAGAAAGATATTTTAAAAATTAGAAAATTAAATGCATGGCGAAAAAAAATGTTCCTTCAAAACACCACTTAATTGTTTTTATTTTTATTTTTAAATAGAAGTATATAAGAAAAACATTCAAATACTTTCTTACAGCACCTCAGTTTTTGTTTTATTATATACAAAAAAAATACACACATTTTAAGATAATTTTAATGAGCACTTTTCTAATCATCGAGCACATGTCATCGCCGCTAACACAGACAATTAATTTTAAAATGTTAATGTTGCGAAATAACAAATTTGACCTATCTAATAATAATATATACAATGTAAATAATGCAATATTTATTAAGATATTAGAAAAACGTATAAGAGAGTATTGATATTTAGATCATAATTATAAAGAAATTTAAAATAATGTTCCATATTTTCATCATATTTAATTTCTTTAGGTTGGTTGACAAATCTCAAGCAATAAATAACAAATTAAAAAAAAAAATTATTCTATAATTGTTTATGAAAAATAAATTTTATATCACAGAATTTTTTGTGATCTCTTTTTACTTCTTTCGCATATATGGTATATGCATTACTCATGCATGGTTGAAATTGTATATTTGAATTCATTATATACGATACGATACTATTTTGATGCATTAAATGCAACATTTAATTTTATAAACATAATATATAAGTATATTATCATAACAATAAATGAAATGTATCTCATCTTGTAAATAGAAAAATATTATTTTTATATATATATATAATACATTGTTATGGCCATTGTGCTTATAATCCGTTTATATTACAATACTCTCAGTAATATGATATATTTCCCTAATATACACATTCATTATAATTTATTATTATATTATTATATTTTATATATACTATATGACAATTTCTATATAAATATATTCATATTCATTTTATTTATTCATCATCTAACCTAATTTTAACCTACTAATATACATTTTCATATATATATATATACATATATGCAAATAACTTGTTATATATAGAGATAAAAACAGTTTATCAGAAAAGTGATTTTTTCATACATTTTTGCAAGGGCCTGAAATCCATTAATGTATTCAAATGAGATCAATTTATTCAATAAACGAAATAATAAATTAACCGAATTAGTTTACATATATACTTATTTATGCGAGTATATATATTTGAATTTATGCAAAATCTGGTTAAAATATCAACTCACTGAACAGAGACTTTATTGAGATGTATCTCAAAATCTTTTTCTACATCCCATAAACAACAGAATATCCAATTATTTTTGTGAAATACTATCTATAATAATGTTTCTATTACATTATACATATATATACTATATAATAACATGATATATCCATCTGTATAAAAGATTTTAAGATACTTTGTGGTTTGTTGCATATTATCATTATTATTATACGTTAGAAGAAGCATTAGAAAATATATGTATAACAGTATGTTTCTTGTTGTTATATTGTTTCATTCCTATATGCATATATAAAACATAATATTTTATTTTTTTTGTAGCCACAATGTTCTATATATGTAGAACAAGAAAACAATCGGTAGAATAAGTAAATAAATGATTAATTCAAATTCAAAAAATTTTTATAATAGAAGTAATAAATTTTTAAAAAAATCTATGTTACTAAATCTAAATAGATGATTTATTTTTAATTACAAAAGATTATGAAAAGATTATTTTAAGCTTACTAAAAGAATCAGAACTTTCATTAAATAAACTGAATTATTATATAAATATCGTCTCCAAATGATATCTTTGAATTTAATTTTTTTTTATCTTATATTTAGATAAAAAGATAAAAAAAAATGTATTTATATAAATGTAATTTTATTTATTAAAAAAATAAAAAAAAAAAGCATTGTATATTTTTAATTCAATGCAATAAATTGTATATATAAATGAATTAAATAAATATTACATTTTATATGATTAAAAAATTGTCGCATGAATAATCTGTTTGTTTGAATACAAGTATATAAAATTGTAAATTTGATTGATAATAAAGGTAAAGTGATTTATGGATAAAAATAGTGTACAAACAACATGTATTATAATTACTCTTTATATATAGAAAATATGATAACGTAAAGTTTATATAAGGAAATAATTCTTAGTGCATGCAATGAGAAATTAAAGTAAACAAAAAAATTGTTGATGACACCTATAATTTAACCAATAAATATTTATTTAATTATATGTATCATCCCATCACACATTCAATATATATAAATTTAACTAATTTTTTTAAACCGTTAAAATATCTATATAAATAAACTAACACACCACATTTAACCTTAAAATTATTTACGTGGTTAATATAATATATAATTTTTTTTAAACACATTTGACGATAGATTATAAAACACCTGAAAATTGTTATATAAATTAAGTATATTTATAGTAAACTTCTTAAATGAATTGAACAACAACAAAAAAAAAACAGAGATATTCTTTTGACCATGAAAAATCAACAGTTTAATTTTGATTTCTTTCATATCGATAATATATCACATAATTTTTTTCTATATAGTATTTTTATAAATGTTTTATACAAAATCGGAAAAAAAAACTACAAAAGAGTATTTTGATTTTTTACATATACATATACAACTGTTTCATAACACAATTATAATTTTCAGCAAAATATAAAAACAAATCACAAGCATAATTCTAATTCTAATATATAATAAAATTCAATTTCTATATATGTATTTTAAACAAATTATTCAATTATACAGGTATTATTATTAATTAATATTTGCAATGATGTGTATTATTTATACGAACGAAAAAAAAAAACGATAAAATTGAATGTCACAAATTGATTTTGAAATTTAATGATTTATTTTATTATACGCACACATAGAAATAATAATAATAATAACGAATTGTATGCGGTTTTGTAAATTATTTAGAAATTATATTAATAATTACATAAAAAAATATCACGAAGCATTTTAAAATCGATTATCAAAGATTTAAAATTAATAATCTCCATATAGAAATGTAGGTATGAAAATAACAATCTGTTATAATACCAAGCGTTATTTGTTTAAGAAGATCATACCTTTAGAATGTGATGTAACTCAAATAATTTTTATAACCCAATTAAAGATTTAATCAAATAAAATCAATAGATAATTATGAGAATGATTGTCTTAAATTATGGATATTATCACTGCATGATTAAATATAAAAATTGATAATGACATTCATTTTCGCATAAATAATAAAATATAAATAATAAAAATACCTTATCTTGTATATAAAAGTAGCTATAATATTTTAAATAAACAATACCGTGATTATTCACATAAAATTATTCATTATTATATATATACTTATACGAATATTGATTACCTTGCTTAATCCATATTTTATATATTCGCGCAGTTGGACTTGATAAAATTCAATATAATATACGGTGTCATAGAAAGCACCGTATATGGACAATATGATGTTGTGTTTTTATTAATTTTTTTTTTTTGCATTAAAATATTCGAATTAAAGTTCATTGAAAATTATTAAAAACCAGACACGCAGGTTTAAAAGTCAGGTGGTATATAACGTAATAGTCATAAAAATAATCGAATTTTTGTATACAAAATATTTTTATATAATAAAAAGTATATTCTTTTTATTATGGACATTCAAAAACAAAATTATTTATTTATATAGTACACAAACTTGCATCGTGGAATATTTTCGAACTGCCAACAATTTTTACGAATATATACAATAAGGTATTATAATTGAATTCATTTAACTATTTATGGTTAAAAAAAAAAACTTTTGAATGTGTATATATTTTTGACCATATCAATAAACATATTTTTATGCATTCTCAAATATTTTTCTACAATATCTACAATAAAATATGGATAAAAATACACGACGTCTACAAAAACGTATATAATGCAAAATAAAACAAAAAATAATATGGTATATTTAAATAAAAAAAAAAATTGCAACGAATCTATTTTCTATAAATACACATTCAATTTATAAAATATCATTTTACTAAAATGTGAATTATATTTATATGCGAGTACATACCTCCTATATATATTATTATATAGTTATATATATATATGTATATAATGTGTATATATGATTAATTAATTTGAATTCCGCATATATTGGGAAAGTGCAATAAAAATTTCAGAATAAAAAAATATGTATAATGTGTAATATATGATAATAAATATTATTATAATATTAATAGGATAATAACATTACAAAAAAAATAAATAAATTCGGTGCAAATTGAATGCAAAAACTTTCATATATAACAAATATAATATAATAAAAATATTAAAAAAAAATATAAAGTTACTTACCAGCACGGAATATTTCACCGCAACCATCACAACGTGATGCAAATTGTGAATCATAACAATTTCCACAATAGATTTTATCGGCTTTCGAACCAAATTGTTTGTCTACCAATGAGACACGACATTTATTACACAGGAAACAGGCTTCATGCCAATGCTTTTCTTTATACGATAGATCCTACCATACAAAAAAAGAAAATCAAAATATAAATTAATATTTCATTATATATTTGGAGGAGAGTATTTATTACTATTATTATTATTATTATTATTACCTTCGAATCGATTCCAATAATTTTATTACATTCTTCACATGTATTTGCAAATACATTTTCATAGCATTTAATGCAATACGGATGATCATCACGTAAAACATATCGTTGACCAGTTAGACTTTCATCACATTGCCAACAACAGAAGTGACCGGAATGCCAATCCTTGGACATTGCCTTGGTGTATTCGCCACTGAAAATTAACTGTAATGATAACAATAATAATACAGGATTAATTTAGATACGTTTATCAATCAAAAATTAAATTGTACACTTTTATTTTATTGTGTAATATAAAATTTAAAATATTAAAATCAATTTAATTTCAAATTTTTAATTAAGGTAATTTATTTTAAATAGAATTTCCTAATACTAAAAATCTATAAATGGAAAATATAACACATAAAAAAATTCAAAAAAGTGTTAAAATTATTATATATAGAATTTATGTTTTCCTCAATTATCAAAAATCATAGTTAAATCTACATATTTAAATTTTTCAAAACTATTATTAGAATATCTTTTATAAATTTGTGTGTGTGTGTGTATTTTTCTTTCTTTTTTTTGTATATTTTCTTTTAACAATAAAATAATATTATTTTATTAATTTTTTACATTACCGCATTTTAATCACGAGAAAAGTCCGTTGTGTATATAATAATAATAATAATAATAATATTATTTTTTAAATATCGAAAAATCAACACAATATGGTAAATTTCTAATTAAATTATTTGAAAATAAAAATAAATATATAATCTCGTTTAAATGTTTTCCATTTCATAAATAAATAAACGTATGTATTATTTTTTTGGTTCTCTCGTGAATTTCATAAAATGTGAATTTTCTCTATTTGAATACAATACTTTATTCTTATTAAAGCGTTATATTACGTTAATTAATAGCTATTATAATTATTATATAATAATAGAACATCCGATTAGAGTTTTACATCCGATTACAATTCAATTTATTTTCAAACAATTTTCAATAAATATTAAAAAAAAAAGAAGATATTGTAGTAAATATATTTTAATATTTTAAATGATAATCGATGGCCATTTTCTTGAACAATATTTTAGGGAAGATCTTTATTTAAAAATAAAATCGTCAGTTCATCAATTTACGGATTGTTTATGCTGAAATTGAAGTATAATTCAATAATAATTAATGGTCATAAAAAGTAATTGATTTGGCAAAAAAATAATAAAAAATAAAATTTCGTATTCAATATTATATTATTATTGAACATGGAAAACTCCTCTTTTTGTAAAGAAAACAAAAGGTGAATTTGTTTTCTAAACCAAAATGATATAATTATAGATTTTAGATTTTACAATCATGGAAAATTCGGAAAATTCTCCATAACAATCATCAACAGATAAATATTATTTTAGATAAATTATCATTAAGAATTGCGTTTATAATTCAGATTAAACAATAAAATATTTGTTAGTTACTGAACAAAACATTTACATATAAAAAAATTCACATGACTCTTAATTTTATTTGATTGATTCACTGAAACTTTCTATAAAATTAAAAGAACGGTTATTGAATAAAATAAAATCACACTATAAATTACGTAACCAAAAATCTTCGAATCAAATATTTCAATTCTATATATTATGTTAGTGAGTATAAATAAATTAATAAAAGAAATGTTTAAATGGTTTAATATTAAAAATGTATAATAAAATAATTTCTTATAACTATAATAAGATTTTTATTGTTATGTAATAATAATAATCATAATTATAATAATTGTAATTAATAAAGAAAAAATAAATGATTTGTACCTTAATGTTAAAAAAGGGGTATGTGTCATGAATTCATAAAATGTTGTAGATTTTGTATAATTTGTATATATCGCATATTATTTTTGTATATTGTATATATAATAAATAACGTAACGCATATTTTGGTGAATAAAAATAAAAAATAAATAAAATAAAAATTATAAGATATTAATAAATATTTGAAACTCATCAGTAAAAAATGTTTTTGCACAATTTACAATAATAAAAATAAAACGGAAAAACAAACATATTAAAAAATTTTCATCACCATCATACAACAATTTTTTTATTATTTTCTATATGATATGAAAAATCTTTAATAATATTTAAAAAAGAACCGAAAACAATAAAATTTAGAAAAATTCAAATTTTAAATAACAATTTTCATTTATTTTTTATTTTATTTAATTTTTTTTTATATAGATATTTCCATTTTTTAGAATCACAATTTTTTTTTTTTTTTTGAATTTGGTTTTGGTAGATATAAAAATGTATAATTTGTTGGTTGGCACGATCTTTGTGGCGACAATCGAGAATTGAGGTTGTTAACAAAAAATATCAAATATGAATGATGATCGTATATTTATTGGCAATTATGAAACGTATTTTATTTTTTACTTTGTACAATATAAATCTGTATGGTTGGTATTGTTGAAAATTTCATAATGTGCTGCAGGTGTTAAAGTGAAGATTTTGTGGATTTTGTACAATGTTGTAAGTACAAATAATAATGATGGCAAAAATTGTATTGTTATGTTGGTTTTTCATATAGTTCCATATATGTTCCAGGTGTTCATATTTGATAACAAAAACGACAACAAATTGTGAGAATATTCATCAGACACATACCCCTTATCATCGTTAGTTGTTTGTTCAATTTCTGTAATTGTAATTTCAGAACCTTGATCAGATGATTCACGCCTTTTTGTCGTTTTCTTAACTTTACGGGTTTTTTTCACCTCACTAACGCTATGCATAACTTCAACATCAGCCATTTTTTATTTATATATATATTTATTTTATTTTTTTATTTTGAATTAACTTTAATATTTTGAATTTTTTCCCAAAAAAAAAAAATTAACTAAATTTCAATATACAATTCTTTTTCAAATAATTAAAATAAACCAAATAATTTAACTATTATAATAAAAAAACCGAAATGCACAATTTAGAAAAAGATTTTTTTTTGTTTTAATACAATAAAAAACACTTAAATCCAATTAATATTTTTTTATACGTTAATTTTAAAACGTTTATATATAGAAAATTTATATTTTCACTGTATATTTATGTATATATATATATATAAAAAAAAATAATAACAAATTTAAAAAACGACGACCCGACAGTTATTAAGTTAAAAATTAAACTATACTGGTCAGTTTTGTAATATTAGCGAAATCCCAAAAAAAAATTAACTAAAATATTCCAGGATTTTCTTTAGGTAGGGAGAGATAATTTATAATATATTTAAATGAAATTTTCCTAAATTAAAATAGTGCGTGCGTGTGTGTCTGTTTGTGTGTAATGAAAAAGAGAACTTATCATTAGGTTTTTCATTTTTTTTTTATTAAAAATACTATTTATATATTAAACTCCAATACATATTATTAATATAAATATAATATTTTCAGAAATTATAGAAAAAATAAACGCGAGATTTTTCAATTTTTCAAAATGTATAAATATATTTAATTTTCTTTGGTGTGGTATTTTCAGATTTTTTTGCAGAATATAAAAACAATCATGAAATAAATATATTGATGATGACGACGACGGCGACGACGATGAGATGATCTCAAGTTTATGATTTGGCATATATAAAAATCTTCACGTTAAATATATACAATTATAATATATATTTATATCATTGCCATAAACTGTTGAATTTTCCTCTCCTCGATTGTTTTTTTTTTTTTTCGAGGAAAATATATAGTGATTTTCTTTTCGTATTTTTAATATATGAATAGTTAAAAGATCAGAAAACACTCACAGATGTGTGTGTATATAGAAACATTTTCTACTTTGTGTTTTATTTTTCCGATATTTCTCGATTTTTTGATATTTTCAACAACATCATGCACCTCATCTTTCTACTTTACATTTAAAATCTTCACATATATATATATATATATATATATCGATATGTTTTTTTTTGTGTGTTTTTAGTGCACACGTCACCTTTAGCTAAACAAAGTTTTTTAGTTGAATTTGATTAAGATGATACTAGGTCATTTTTTCGGTTTTACATATGTTAGAAATCTATGTTAAACATCATATCAAATAAATAAAATAAAAAAAAAAAAAGATTTCAATTGAATAGATAAAAGAACATGAAAATTAAAATTTCTATTATTCAAGAAACATTTTTCTTTTATTACTTTATACAATTTGTTTATATACGCAAAACCTTTGAAAAATACTTTATTTTATATATATGTAAATCGATGAATTTGATGGATGTTTGAAGGAAATGAAACATTTAAAATTCATTTAATTTGAGATGAATATCAAGATTTTATATACAAAAAATATATGAAATTGTTTTTAATATATATTATGTTATATATAAATTAATTAATTTCAACTGACGCCTGCATTAGAAATACTATTTTATTTATTTATAGAATTGTAATTATAATGAAAAATAATCGAAATGCATTCAGGAAAATTTTTTAAATTATATGTTCAGATACATTTTACGATTATCAACCTTTTTGTTAACATATTTGAAAATCTAAAATCGTTATAGAAAAGTACTATCATAAAATATCTATCGAAAAATTTGATCAATTTAACATCAAAATTGATAATCTTAATTTAAACTATCATTTATTATTCTCGTATAATGGAATATACAGGCAAATTTTTTTTATTGTTTATACATCCATACATTGATTTGTGTATAATATAAATTGAATGCGGGAATATATTTTTAGGCACAAACATTTTTTATTTTTTATTTAGTTTCGTATATATACTATATGTTCATTATATAATTTTAAAAAATTTATAAAATTTTAATAAATTTTGTATATATTGTAATTGTTTAATCCATCGGTCCGTTGAAAGTGTAGGTGGTAGAAGAGTATATATATATTATATATATATATAGAACATAGAAAATCAATAAACGAGTGTAATGTGATCCTGACATTCACATATGTATATGGTATATATATAAAATGTTAATAATTATACATTGTAGATAATTATTTATTAACAATTTTTCATTTAACAGCACATATAAACTATCTAATATATACATTTGAACATATATTTCAATATATTAAATTTTGTATATTTATTCACTCACAATACCGCGGCGGCGGCACGTTCTATTATTTATATATATATTATACACACTCGTATGTATAAAAAAGAAAATTTATTCAGATAAATGTACACATTATATAATATAAACATTATTTTTTTTATATAATGTTAACAATGGTTAAATTTGAAAACGTTTTGAAAATTCATTTATAATTATATATATATATAGAAAAAACACATATGATATTGTTAAAAGAAGGCATGTGGGTTTTATCAAAAAAAAAAAAAAATGAATAGATTAATTTCATTCAGTGCTATTATATAAATTATATTTCTAAAAAAAAAATGACATTCCTAAATTTAATGTGAATGAAAATGTGAAAATTTTTAAAACAATTTCTATAATAATATTTATTTCTTTAATTAGGTAAATTTTCCGTATATATACAAAAATGAATGTGCAATGAAATATAATGAAGATGAAAATTTTTTTATTCAATCTATGTCACATGCAATGCAAGTTTTTCCTGAGATATGCATGCGTTTATAACTGCAATTTGTTTTTTGTTTTTGAAAACTAAAAAAACAACCACCTGAGCTAAATACAAATTTAGATATACTAGGTCGTCTATATAAAATATTTAGAAAAATTAAAATATGATGTAGGTGAACTAGCTATAAGATATTATTTTTTAATTTGATAAATATGCGTTTTGTGCGAAATTACACAATAATCAATTTTCAGAAATTCTTAATATATAACTTACAGAAAATAATTAATTTTTCTTTTTAAACTTTATATTTGTATTTTAAAAATGGTTTTTTTTTTTATAAAATATATACATTTACTATACTTGAATATTTCATTTAAACTGCGTGCAATAAATGCGTTTTTTTTAATTCTGTTAATTGTGCTATTTTATATATTATTTATATACAATATATATTTAAAATACAAGATATTTAGATAAATATTAAAGTATATATGCATTTATTTTAAATTTATACATATATAAAATGCGATCAAAAATAACAAAAATAAAAATGCATAAATTTAATGATGCATACCAAGATGAGATGCGACTATTATAAATTTTTTTTTAAAATCATATATACTTTTATATATGCATATACTCATATAGATGCAGCAAAAATGAAAATATGATAATATAAAAAAAAATTAACTAATAAAAACATATTTATAACTTCTTATAAATACACATTAATGTGATCACATATTTATTTTGAAAATATGTGGTGAAAAAATTAAGGTACATTTTTACATATACATTTTTTGGTCTATAAGTAATTTTACAATAAGAATTAACTGGGAAATATAAATTTTATTAAATAAAGTGATAAAAAATTAATTATTTTATTGTTTTTTTTTATAGAACAGTAAAAAATTATTTTTATTTTACAATTAATTCTATATGTAGATTATATTTTTTTTAACAGACAATCTTATAATTTGTAAAACGATTAATTTTAGTAAAACATTTTATATTAATCTTCAAATTAATTTACATTACTTCAGGTAATGACAGACAAATCTGGCGCCCGCGGTCACATACATTTAAAAAATTGGCAATGGCATCTTAACTTGAAGAAATTTGGCGAATATATTGTTATTTTCCGAAAATTAAATAGAGCATTCTTTTAGAAAATCATGCATAATAGTTCCTTTAGAAAATTATAATTTTCCTTTAGAAAACCATACATTGTTTACTATAAAGAACTTCCGGATAAATTTACGGATGGCTATAAAATTTGGTACAATAAAATAGGATCTGATTCTTATATCGTTTGATCTATACAGGATTTATTATTTTTCAAAAAATTTTAACCAAAAATCCCCGATTTTACAAATATCAAAATGAAAGAATTTAAACAAATTATTGTTTATATAAATATTATATACATATATAAGTGTTTGTGTATAATAATTTTGTTGAAGATTAAAATAAATATATAATTTATCTGAAATAAAAAAAAAATATCTTATGCACCATTTAATATTTACAAAAAGTCTGATGAGATTTATTTAATATATGTTCTAATTTCATTACAATTTTAAAACACATATTTTTTTTCAAATCATATATATTATATATATTTAAAATTGCATCTTCTAAAAACGTGGTGTTTCAAAAGGAGTTATTATGCATTTTGCAATTTTCCAACAAAATAAGTAAATCCTTTAAAAATAAACATTCGTATTGTTTACAGAAATAATTTTTATTTTCGTAAATGTTTCCTACATTTTCTAATAAATGTTTACAAATGCATTTTCACTAGTTTTTCCTCAAGGAGAAATATACATACACACACACACAAACAAAAAGGGATAACGAATTAATCTACTTTTGTGCTATCACTATATTATACAGTATCGTCATTGATACCGTCAATCCAGAACAACGTTAAAGAATTTTTAAACATAATAATTATTTCATCGGATATACATCCATATAGACATTTTATTTATATGGATGTATATCAAAAATGTATTATTATCGGCTCCCACATCATTTTATTGCAAAAAAAAAGAAGTATTGTATTATATTTAAAAGAAAATTCTTTACATTCTTTTCAAACAGATATTTTTTTTCTATTTTCTTTATAATATAACATAAATATTTCATCACTATATACGATGAACATTGTTTGGTTATCATTTTATTATATATGTTGAATGTTATAGGAAAATAATTGAAATTGAAATGTATATTTATTGATCGAGTAGAATATAATAAATAAATCAATGCAATGAAGATATCTTTCATTTGGGATGATTTATCCATTTAAAATTTCATATTATTATAGATTCCTATAATATTATTACGACGTGAAAAAATGTGATAGCCATCAAAATTAACATCACACAATTGAATTACCCGAAATAATTCTGTATATACAATAATATATGGAATAAAAAAAAACAACGATTTAATGTAATTTGAAAATGTGTACAACAATGCTTTAAAGAATCTATAACCTAAACTAATCATACAAAAAAAAACTTTACATTTGTGTCCTAAAGGATTATTATTTTATATTTCCAATTATCAATATTTCTTGCAGTGAATGTAATTAGTAAAAGATATCGCATTTTATATTATATTTTTTTATTGAAACTTTAGAACAATGTTTTGGAAAATCGATTATAGGATATAGGTACATATAAATATTTATTCTGATAATCGTCAATTATATTTCTATACACATTTATATATTTCTTCTATTTTTATTTTAAAATATATACCGACAATTTCAATACAGATTTTTTAATTTTCAATGTGTTTTATCGAACAATATTTCTACTAAAAATAGAATGATGTAATATTGTATATTTTTTTTTTTATAGAAGAAAAATAAAACAAGTGCCGGGCGCACTATACTCATCACTTTTTTAACATTTTATCAATTTTTATTTATATATAAAAAGAAATGTATAGAAATGAATATGAATATACCAAAAAAAATTGAATTTATTATTAAATATTGCAATTTAAAAACAACCTTAAAATGTGAATTGAATTTTTAAGTTTGCCAGTTTTGCGTTAAAAGTCGAAGTGAATACAGAAAAATCCATATAATATATATTGATTATCAATACATTCGATTCGGTTTATGAAATGGAATATTTTATTACTATATGAAAAACCAAATAAAGAAATGTTTATAAAAAACTTAAATTTTTATAGATTTTAGCGATATTTATTTTTTATAATTTTCATACAAATGCAATGAATTATGACATGAGTCAATAAGAGCAAAAACGTTTTAAGAAATGGAATATTCGCTGTTAAAATTTTTACAAACTATGAATATTTTGAATAAGAAAAAAACGAAATTAAAATAGGATTGTTTTTTATATTTTTGTATTTTTTCATTCTTAAATATACAAAATCGAATTAGATTTATATGTAAAAGAATAATTAGCCAAATTTAAAATCATCTTCTTGTTTATATAAATATAGATTTAATTTATTGATACAGATATATTTTGTTAATAATATTACAGTTCGTACATTCAAAAAATATGCTAATTACTATACGTGTGCGATAAAGGTATAAATATATATTTTGTAAAATAAACTTTAATAAATTCAATTTTATATATATTCGTACATAAAATAAAATGCTGAAATATTTGCAGTAATGTTTCGGTGATAAATTATGAAAAGAATAAAAAAAAATCTATAGGTATTTGTTTATTAAAATATAACATAAAAAATAATCGTAGATATTTTAACGAAATGAACATCTGTTGTTGTTAAAAATATTTTCTTTAACAAAAATAATGTTCAGAATATAATCACGATAGATTTTCTTTCATTAGCAAAATATTTGCTTTCTAATATAAAATCATATTATTGATTGAATTTTAATGGGGGAAAATGAAAATTAAATAAAATAAGAAATTGGAATTAAAACCCGAAAATCCACCTCAATCAAGGCTATCATTTTTCTTTCGTTTTTAAAAACAAAATTTAAATAAAAAATAGATGCAAAATACATCATAATTTCGCAAATCGTATAATATTTGTTTTATTTTAGATTCAATTCTACTTTTCAATTGAATATTTGTTTATTTAACACCTGTTCTGTTCATTAATATTTCATTAACTCTTATTATATATTTTATACATAATAATTTTCTTTAATATAAAATATAATTAGATAATAATTAATTAAATCCGATATTTATTCATCAAAAATAAAAATAAACCAGAGACATTCATTCATTATTCACATTCAACCATTCAACGATAATTATAATGAATTGAAAAAAAAACAAAAAAATATTTTTTTCTAATTATAATTCAAATTAAATGTATGACCTATAAAAATAGGTTAAGGTTATATATTTAAAAAAAAGTAAAAAAAAAAGAAGAACTTTAGCATCACAAAACTTTTTTGTGTTCATCTTCAGTAAACACACGTCAGTTAGATAGATATAAATAAAATAATTTTAAACAAATATACAAAAAAAAAATAGAATGATGCGTTTTTCACATCGTAAATACAATACGCACACGACGCTTTTTTAAAACATTTATTATTATTATTTGTATGTTGTCTATCAAGTCAAATCAAATGTTATATCGTTATACATATTCAATATATATTTATCTGCTATTTTTTTTATGCAAATATTATATATATACAATGTGTTATAGAGATCAAAATTATCTCTATTATTATATATGTTGTTATACCATATGTAAAATTGTAAGAAAAGAAATTTTCTATAAATCATTCAAATATTATATATATAGATATGAATATGCGGCGATACAAAGATAAAACTCTATATGTAAACTATATGCTGGTGATGTCAATGATTTGGTGTAAAGAAAATCGAAAGCGTCAAAAATCTTATAGTCAAAAATGTGTTTTTTTTTTTAAATGTTTTTCCAATATTTATTTAATAATGTTATGTATTTTTATTTTAATTTTTTTCATATATATATATATATATATACTATAATAGAAAATATAGACTTTTTTTATATAGATATATGCAGATTAGTTCTTGGTGTTTGTGTGAAATTCAGTTGCAGAAATTCACGCGTTTCATCCTTGTTATTGTTGGCCTGTATAGTGAAATTTTTTTTTTTTGCGGTTTACTTAAATATTTATTAGAAATGATTGATGATTGATCTAATTCACACAGAAAACGTAAAAAAAATGTTCGATTTTATATATAAAGATAGATAGATATATATAGAATATTTAGAATCAATACAGAATATACATATATATTTTAGATGTACTACTATACAAAATCTGATATTCGATATATTATTAGCAATGTTTATAATATATATATATGTTGACGTATTTGTATTTTAGAAAGAAAAACAAAAAACGTTGCGATTACAGCCTCCATTCTCTGATTTTATATTAAAACCATGTGTTTTGAATGAACTAAATATATAATGTATAATTCTTATATATGGATATAGTTAGATGTATATTAATTGAAGATAATTCAATTTCTAAATATATTGAATTTTAAGAAAAAAATTGTATAAAATGATGAAGAAAAAAACCATCTAATTCATTTTGATATAATTATAATATATAAATGATGTATGTATATGTATCGATTGATATCCTTCGCATCAAATCAAAAAGCGCTTCAGTTTTTGATATAATGAATTCAAATCAATTTTATATGAAAATTTATATTATAAATTATAATGCATTAAAAAAATAACAATAATTAAATTAAAATATTATTTTTATAAATCATAACATCATTTTGAGATTTTTTTTGTTTTGTATATGGTATATTAAATCTATTAATAATCGAATAAAATGCGTCATTATTGTAGAGAGGATTGTATTTTTTTTTCAAATTTAATTTACATTAAATACATTTTTTTTTTCATTTTCATATTTAAAACCAACATATTCAATTATATCTATATTTATATAAAACATTGAGCATCATATCCGCAGATATATTTTATGTTTTACGTAAAAGATATTTTTATTCTTTATATAATAATCACAGTTCATGAAGTATTTATTTAGATTACTCTAAGGAGTAAACTAAAATAATGAAAATATTCCTATAATAAAAAAAAATGTTCACAAAGTTACACCAGTATATGTATACTAACTAAGCCCAGGGAGTGTGTATAATTTTAGCAATATATATATAATGTATGGGAAATATAACAATCGTATAGTGTATTTGGAAAAAGGATTTAACTATTTTGGAATATAATTTTATGGTTCTTTTTTAATAAAAACAAAAAAATAAAGTGGGTTTTTTGTGAATCAAAAGAGTGCAAATAAAACAAAATAAAATAATAGAAATAACAAAAATGCAAAAATATATATTTTTTTTAAATCAATCTTTATTCAAATTTTGTACATTAAATGAAAAATAAAACTTATATTTTTATTTATTTTTTCTTTATAAAAGATAGAATGAAAATAATTTTTTATAATAAATATATAGAAATTAAAATGTATTTGTAAAAATGAAACTGAAATAACTATAAATAAATTAATTTAATAAATATATAGAAAGCCTTAGGTTAGCCATAGAGTTTGCAAGTTAACCAGCGAAAAAATTAAATGAATAATGTTTAAAATTATTTTATGAAAATGTTAAGATTTTCTTATATGACTATGAATTTCCTTTAAAGCGATCCTTGACAAAATTCCATTACAATTAGCATTGAAATGGTTTTAATGATTTAATGCAGTTGTTATTCTGAAATTGATTAAATGAATTGAAAACATATGAATATCTCCATAGTCCCAATTGATCTAATTACACAATTTTCTAATAGCCAAACAAGGAAACCGGTCATTTTTCTGTATTAAACATTTAAAAGGAAAATGTCTAATGAGGCGAAATTCATCATTTTAAAATATTTGTAAAAAATTATAAATATTAAAAATAAATTCAATTTCACTGACAAGTATTATATCTAATAATATAAAGAAGAAAAAAAAAGATTCAATCGTCTTCGAAAGAAAAATATCTATACACATAAAATGAAATAAATCGGTCGTTTATATAATTTTGTATTTAAAGATAAAATATATAGGACAAGCATATGATAAATTTCATTTGAAATTCTTGTGAAAATATTATTTTCTATATTGAAAAATGAAACAAGATTAAAATTTATAATCAAAAATATTTACAAATTTATTTATGAAACCATGGACCTAAACTACCTTCTTGAATTAAATCATCATAATTTTCTGATACTGAATTTTTTAATTGTTTTGATTTTCTCCGTTTATTACGACGATTTGATTTTTTTGTGGAACCACCTTTTTCATCATCCGCTACTTGTTGTGGTGTTACACTACCACTTTTATTATCGTCTACTGTATGTTCATCTTTCCGTATACCAGATGATGTTGATGGAATATCATCTACAATTTTAATATTCTTGGGCGGTAATGATCGTTTATCTTCGACGATAGTATTGTCAGACGGTTTGAGTATTGTTTTATTTACAATTTCTTCTTCATTTATTATTTCAAAGTTATCTTTTTCATTTAGATGATATTCTGTATCATTATCATTTTTTATCAATACATCCATTGATGGTTCATCAACACTTAAACTTTGTAAATTACCTGTTCGTTTACTTTTTTTTAATTTTAATTTTTTCGTTAGTTCTTCGTCTGTTGATAATTTATCGGTGTTTTCAACATTTTCATTATTTTCATTATTATCATTTTCATTATTAGTGTTGTCAATTTTATTATGATTTTCATTATTTTCGTTATTAGTTTGAATATTTTCGATTAGTTTCGTCGTTTCAATTACAAAATTTTTAAAATCTGTATTTATATCAGAAGTATCAGCGGCCTTTGATGATGCCAAATCAATACCGCTGTCTTTTACATGTTGATCGATTAAGGTAATCTCATTTTCGTTTGTTAATTTATTAATTTCCACTTCAATAGTCTTTGTAGACGAAACATCTAATTCAGCAATTTTAATGGAATCATTCGTACAATCTATATCGTGTTCTTCGACAATACCTTCATTTTCAGTATGTTTATTATCCTCATCGTCATTATTGTCCTCTTTTACTTCGACTATATCCACGTTTTCCGAACAATTTTTACTTAATTCATTTTCATGAACTTCATTGTCATTGTCGACCGTTTCAGTTTCAATTTTTTCAATATCCAAATTATTTTCATGGTCATCATCATTAAATTGCCAAATTGTATGTTCATCATTTAACATTTTCTCTTCGGATATATCACAGTTATGTATATTATCATCTGATTTTGAATAGTTCCCAGCCGACGTAAAATAATGTTCATCTTCACCTTTCCAATAGTATCGTCGTAAAAACTCCTCTTTATCAATGTCAGCCCGTAACATTTTATATGGTGAACGATCACGACCATTACGGGCACTGCCTTGGGTCAGAAACTTCAAACGTTCCAAATGTTCATAATAATCAAGCATTTCACTGATACGTCGACCATGATGATATTCATCACTATCGATTTCTTCACTAATTGTAAATTTTATTCGATCATATGCATCTGACGATTCCGAATCTGAACGTCTTCGTTGGGGAAAATATAAATGACGATTTTTTCTATATTCATTAAGAATCCAATCATCACGACCACGAATGTATTCCAATTGTTCAGCTGTTTCACTGAATCGTCTACAATGATGATATTCATCACTATCAATTTCATCGTTTATATTGAATTTTATCGATGGTGACAGCGATAACGGAGCTGCAGTATCTTTCCAATAATCATTTTGTCGACCGGATGATACGGAACGATGATAGTCAGCTATTTGTATAGTGCGGCGTTGTTCTACACTTGTCACTTGGCTCGTTGATCGTTGGTATGATTTATGATACAATGATGTTGATGATGATGGACGTGATGGTAGAGGTGGTGGTGATGGGGTGTTTGCTGATCTAAATGATTTCCAATTTCTTTGATACGATGCGGAAGATGTTGATGAAGATGCTAATGATTCTTTTTCAATAAATAATAAATTGACATTTGTATGTGGTGGTGGTGGTGGTGGTGTTGGTGAATTGGATTTGAATCCTAAATTTTTAGGGTGATCGCCTGTATCCGTTTCGTTGTTATATTCATTTAAATCAACATCATGTAAATTATCCCATGACGATGATGATAATGATGATGTTGATCTAACTTGTGCAGTAAGTGATTTTCTTTCATATTGTGATTTTGGTGGTAAATGATCAAGTGGCGATACACTTCGTTTTGGCCTAATCCGAGTTTCATGTGAACCGGTTGGATCTCTTCGTGATACAAATTCTGTGTCACCATCGAGGATAAAATTCTCTGATGAATATTTATATGGTGAAATACGTTTTGATGTTGAAAGAAATTTACGTGAAAATGGATTAAATGAACTATTGATACGATCAATTTCAGATTGTTTTTCATGCAAATCCATTAAACGTTTTTGTTCTTCTGTCAAATTTGTGACATCTAAACGATTTTCTGATTCCTTTTCACGTTCTATATTTAAAAATTTTGTAGACTCACTTTGATTTTCAAAATGTTTGCCATCATCTGAATAATTATCATCATGGTCATCATCATCCGCAGAAATATTATCTTCTTTCATAATATTTATATAGGCATTATCTAATAATAATTCTTGTTCGTTTTCATTCACATTTGTATCTGAATTCTTTTCATCATAATTGAAACTTGTATGGCGTATTCGTTGTGGTGTATCTAAATATTCTTTAAATTGTAAACGATCCGTTTCATCACATTCAATGGGTTCTATTTGGAGTTTTTCAATGGTTGTCAATAGTTCATGTTGAATTTGTTCATCGTTCTGTTGTTCATGTTGATGTTGATTTTGTTGAATTAGAATATCATTATCAATAAATGGTCCATCATCAATTTGAAATAGGATTTCATTTGAATTGGATTTGTTTAATGTTAATGATTGATATGATTGATTGTTATCAATATTATTATTATTATTATTAATATTAAAATGATCACTTGCAAAAGCATCAGAAGCATTAATATCAGATGATGTAGCGTCAGCATTCGATAATGTTAAACTCTCGTTTAAAGCAAATGTACTTACATTTTCACCTTTTGTATTTGCATTTGTATCAGTATCTGTTATTAAATTTTCAGTCGATGTATTATTATTTTCATCAACCTGTATAAAATCAATATTAGTTATTATAATTAGAAAATCGTTATAGAAAATTGATACATTTTTTTTATATGATGATTCACTTATAAACATTTTGAAATGCATTTATTATTAATTGAACCAAATGAATCAAATTAGTAAAACGAAAATGTACACTCGGAACATAAACACTAAATTATACTCACATCTTTTTCATTAGATAATTGTTTTTTCAATACATTAATTACTAAACTATGTTGTTCATCAGTTGCTTCTTCGAATGAGGAAGTTTTAGGTAATTCTTTTGTAATCGGACTACTATTACTATTATCACCACAATGGTCCGATTCTACATCAACATTCAGAGATTCATTCAAAACGGATACAACTTTTTTTACACATGGTGCCTCTTCCACAGCAATATTTTCATTTTCACGAGAATTTTCTTCATTTTCTTCAAAAATGGATGTGGTACGTTCACGTTTCCACAATTCTGTGTCACGAAAGTGTTGATTTGGTTTTACATCACCCCATGGTTGAGTTAAATTTTTATCATTATCATCAAAATCATACTCATCGTCGTCCTCCTCCTCATCATCCGATTCAACACTTTTATTTAATAGTCTCTGATCATTTGGATCAAGCGTATTTTTATGTTTATGATGATGTGGTCTATGATGAACATGATGTTGTTGTGTCTGTACATCATAATCATCATCGGTGGTACTATAATCATTTGTCAAATTTTTTTTCCGTAAACCCATAACAGGACTATGTTTATGACGTCGTGAATGCTTACGTACTTTTATTAAATTCGGTTCGCTTGAATATTGTATTGGATGATAATCACCACTTTTTCGCATCGCTTCAAGTTCTTCTTCCTCTAACGACGTAAACATTTTCAATTCTTCTTCGCGTGACGAACGTCTGAGCATAGCATCGGTTTCGGTATCGGTAACCGCCGGTGATATTGAATCGCTAGAACGACGTTTTTTAAATGCACGACGTCGTCCAGTACCATCATCGCGTACCAATGGACGAAATTTCACACCAGTATTAACGGAACGTGAATCTAATGTTTCTGTTGATTGATTTTGTTGATAAATATCATTATTTGATATATCATGTGGTGGCGATACTCGTGGTGATGATTCGGCGTCTCTAGTATTTGGAGACAATCGATTTCGATCACCTTCATCATATTCATTAAAATGATAATCGGTTGTTGAAAATGATGATTGTTGACTAAGTGGTTCGTATGATGAGGATTCTTCAGAAATTTTCGGATACAAATTTCGTTCGTTTTGTGGTTCAAGTGCTTGTTGTTCCGTCGAATTTACTGGATCGTTGTTAATATTGCTCTTTTCAATGTTTAATTCGATATTTTCGTTTGCCAATGATTCTGAATTTTTTAAAAATTCATTTCGTTTATCATTCCATTTATTCTGTAATTGTGATTGTTCATCGGCGTTTTCCACCGAAATTCGATAACCATTTTCATACAATATACCATCTTTCATTGTATTTACATTATTATCTGCATCTATTAATGTTTCTCTTTCTTGTGCCTCGCGTAATGATTCTTTAATACCATCTTGAATTAATTGCATATTTAAATCATTTGAATTTCTTCTTGAAAATATTTCGGGTTTGTTCGTTTCGCAGTCATTTTCACATAGTTGATCATGTAAACACACTTGATGAACGATAGTTCGCACAATATACATTATTTCAACGGCACCCACATAACTTAACAAAACAGACAGTAATAAACCCATATTTTCAAATTATTTGTTTTCAATCACGCAATGAAATTTTCACAGATTAAATAAGAAAACAAATAATAAAAATCACTATAATCGCGTTTTATACAAACAATTCAATATGCTTTTTTTTCATGTGTTACGCAATTATTTTTTCTTTTCTTTTTAATTGAAAATTTTTCTATGCATTTTCCAAATCACTTCATATTCATTTGTTTCTCGATATATAGGATGTGGGTTCAATTATTACACTTTATTTATTTTTTAAATATTTATCAAGAATCGCACTAAACCATTTCAGAATTGGAAGAAAAACTAATAAACTATTGGCAATAATTAAATTTAACACTGAACAATCTCGAAAAAATAAACTATTTATCTATACAGAAAATACGTTTCTCATCGTATAAAGATCGTACATTTCGATGTAATATATATATATACAGTGGCGATTGATAGACGACGATAGTAAACGTTTTAATGATTAAAATCGATTGAATTAATTGTGTTGAAATTTTTTTAGATAACCCAATTAATTGTGATTGAAAATCAATTAAAAATAAATAATAACAAAATAAATATAAAAAACAAAACCGATATAAAAATATACAAAACGCGAAATGCAAACTAAATTTTATTAAATATACTATTGTATACTATATATCATTGATATTGTTTTATATATATACATATATATATAAATTATAAACAACCACCTTTATTTTTCGTTGAACAAAAAAAAAATCGTTTATATATTTATAGAAAATTGTATATATAATGCACTTTTTGGCTTCAATTTTTTTTTTTATTTGAATTTCTTATAAATATTGTAATTTGTAAAAATAATACAAACAACCATGGATTTAAATATTGTATTATACAAAAAAAAACCGTATAGTATATATATTAAATTAGATGCCAGCTATAAATTAATAAATTATAGGGTCTTCGATAAACTGAATTGTTATTTTTATATACAGTATGATATCTATATAATAATTCCATTTTTTAAATAACGAATCGATAAGTTATATTAAAAGTGACTTTATTTTTAAAATGACAAGTCAAAGGAATAAAAGAAAACGTTCATCTATATAATGAACGAATATACTTCTCATAAAATGTTCAAGTATAATATCATCCTGTATATCCTGTATATGTTTTATATACCAAATAGTAAAGTGATCACATTATTATTTCTATTATTATTATTATATTATCATGATCATTTTCTAAATTCTATAAAAACATATGATTCAAATTAAATCATCAATGCACGCGTATATATGACATTTTCTGTAATATATATAAGAGTTTTAAAAAGCTAATTAAATATACATAGTGTCTATAAATAATTGCATATGACCTTAGATAAACAAAAAATAAAATAAAAATAAGTACATGTCCATTTCATTTGTTTTTCATTCATTAATGCTTTATTGCAAAATTACACACATAACAAACAGGATTGCAAATACATATAACCAAAAATATATATCAGACTTTTATCATAAAAACCATTTATAGGATAACATTTTTGCAATGATTGTGGACAATAAGTGTTTTAGTGTTTTTATTTTTCAATGCATTTGAATGTGCTCGATCAGATTAATGGAATTTTCTATAATAAACATCAATCAAATAGCTCTCGAAATGAAATTACATTAAAATATTAGGATCTAATATCAATTTATTAATCTCTCAAATAACTTCATCAATGGACTAGTAAATCTGTTTGGTAATAGAGGAATCGGATATCAAATTTTTGTTTTCTTAAAAGCTATACTAATCTAATTGGATTGACCATTGCCCAACGGGAATTCTCATTTATATACTGATATATACATAACATATATATAATATATATAAAGAATAAATCAAATTGTTTATGTGATGTGTAAAAATAATTAAAATAAATGTATACAAAATTTTATATAATAATATGTGCGGCGATTTGTTTACATTTTTTAACACATCGCATAGTATATTAGATAATTTTGTAATAAAAATTTTGTAAAAGAACAATGGAAAATAAATTATTTTTTATTTTAGATATATTAATAACAATAGAATTTAGAATTTTAACACCCCCGCACGCATACACAATTCATTTAGACAAATTTTATCTTCAATCAATAAAATTTAACAGAAAAAAAAATCTACATCAAAAAATCAAATTTTTTCAATCTAAATGAAAGAATTGAAATATTCCATCTATACATAAAACTATAAAAAATTATTTAACTACATAAAATATTGTTTAAATAATTAATCTTTTAGCTATTTGATGAACATGCGATGATGTTGTTTGGATATGATGTTGCGAATTTTGTATATATATTATATATATACAGAGACTCATATGCTTTATTCATATAAACATATATAAAATTGTATAATTTATATTCAAATAGATGAATGTTTAAATTAAATATTAACCCAAAAGATATTACGGAAACTAAATGTCCGACGTTCAGTTGTCAGAGCCGTAAGAGACTTATTATGTGTCTTGACGACATATCGTTCCCAAGGCAAAAGGACCCGTGTAAGTGTTCAATATCTGATATAAATCTAGTGATGGTGTATTGAATTCATAAACTATTATTATTTACGCAATTCTACAATATGTAAACTAAACAAAATCAATATCAGAAAAAAATTTGCATTGTAACAATCAATATCTATTCTTTATAGAGATATATAAATAATATATTATCGTATGCATTAAGCAAAATATACAAAATGAATTGTCTATGTAAGAAAAATGAACATTTACCATAAATCATATAGCAAAAACCTACACAGAAAAAATACACACACATTTTTTTTTTTTAAACAGAACATGAAAAATAGAAAAGTTTATCAATTTCTTTTGATTGTTTTTGAGAATTCAAAGCAAAAAAAGAAAAGATTCACGGTTGTAATGTTATTTTTTATTTCTCGTATTTGTTATATGTAGTCAAAAAAAAAAAAGAAGATACAAACAAAACAATTCTTATAAATCTTTCCACACGACACAAAATTCAAATCTACAAAATACGACATATATTCGTGAGTCACATATTTTTAATTAATTTATTTATTTTATTTTTAAGTTTTTTCTAACAAATATTTTATGTTTATTTGTTTAAAAAAAAATACATTGATTTTTTGTATACGTTTTTTTTACCTTTTGAATTTAAGAAAAAAAATAAAAACAATAATAATAAATAAAAAAAAATGCATATAGAAAAGTGTGTAAAATGTAGAGTAGCGAGTAGGTGGTTAGTTATAGATATATATTTATTTATGTCACTTGCTAATAATTCTGTAATATTGCATTTGAAAATAAATAATTGTATTGTCGTCTATGACGATGATGATGGTTTTAAAATTATTGTATTTTTTTGGTAATGGGCAAGATCAATTAAAAGAATGTTTTAAGTTAAAAAGGTTCTGAATAGACTTTTAAGATACAATTAAAAATGAATTATAGATTATTGAAAAAATTTATCAATATAACTAGAATATTTTCAATCCATCAAGCAAAGGAAAACAAATTTTCAAAATAAATTAAGATTATTTCGGTATATAATAGTGTTAATAGTCAAGATTGGTTAAGCGATCGGTACAATATTTATATATACGTATATTATGCATATGATAATATTTAAAAATATAACACATAAAAACGCACCACACACATATAATATATATAATATTCAGAAAACAGAAAATATATTTTTGGCATTAAAATTTATGAATCATTATTATTTTGTATTTTTTATTTTTTTGGTTTTTTATATGTTGTTTTATATCTTGGCATAGCTAAAGTTTATTATTTTAATTGCCAAATTATTTAACAAATCATGTATAAAATATATATAATAGGTTATTATATAAATATACAATAGTGTACAAAATCATTTAGAAAAGAAAAGCTGTCTTCTTATTTATATATAAAGTTTACCCCGCCTTTCTCAAAATAATGCAATATATTTTTGTCTATTTTCCATTATGATAGATATAAACAAATTATATATGTTATATGTGAATATGCACCAGAACGCACGTATTCTTGCATACACGAATTTTCATATTTTCAATGTGTTTTTCATTAGTTTTTTTTTTATTAAATAATACAACGTAAACAATGAAAAAAATATATATTCCTATTTGTAAATTTGAAAATGATTTCATCCAACATATTGAATATTAAGTATTGGGTGGTATTTTACGTATAAAACCGAGTATAACACAACGTTTTGTGTAGGTCGTTTATGTATTAATCCGCAGGTAATATATATTGAGACCAGATATAAATATCAAAATATATTTGAAATAACAAAAATACACGATATTATGGAAATTTATTTTGGTCCTATCAATTGTAGATGAACTCATGACACATTTTTGTTTCAATATGAATTCAAATTCGATCGTCCGTTTAATATTTCTTCAAATATTTAAAAGAAAATTATTATTTCGATAACAAAACGGAAGAAAATCAATGTATTTAAATTTTTTTAAAAATTAACAATATTCAAATATTTATTATATCAATTTTATTCAATAAATTTATATTTTTAAATCAAAATTAAAACCACATTTTCATATTCTCTTTTTCTTGTTGCGTTCTATTTTTTATTATTTATATAAAATCTCATATATATACATTTATAATATATTTACGCAAAGTATCATGAAAATGTGAAAATTGTGTCGTGTGCAGAAATGATGATTGTTGTATATATAATATACCATATTATATTGTATTGTATATATACACTTTTCACAAACAATGACGTATTGAAAATTATATATATACTATTATAAATAAATCTATAGATTTTTAAATAATTTAAAAATTAAAAAAAATTAAAAATTAAGGTTTAAATCTTTGCTGAAAAACTGGCCAACAAATCTTGAATGTTTATATACATTCTAAATAAATCACACACAAACACATTTAAAATTGATATTTTAAAATCATTGATATCTCGAACTCATCATCATCAAATAGATTCATATATACATATATGAATATTCAAATGATTTTGTTACATCGAGATGTATCTATTTTTAAAATAAATGAAAAAAGCAGCTGTTTACATTTTCGGTTGTTACATTTTCATATTAATATACATTTACACATTTGAACATATATAATAAATATAATGTAATTAGTCGGCGGTTTAATGTGGTTATTTATATCTATCTAATGTATATACATGAATTAAAATACTATATGTTTATTTTATATAATTAAAGTAATATGCTTTTAAACACACAATGCACTTTTTACACGCAGAGGATGTTCTAATAAAATTATGGACCAGTCAGTCATGGAGTGGATTCTAAGTCGAAATTACTGTTTGACATTTTTTTAATTTATTCTTAAGAAATTCAGCGTAGTATTACACGAAAAATATAAATCAAATTAATTTTTTAATTGAATTGAAAGATAAAAAGTTATAAAATACTTTTAGAATTCATCATAGAAACAATCAATATATGGTCGATAGCCTTTTAGAACACCATGTATATTGATGATGATCATTAAAATAACAATGCAATGGTGCAATGATGTTACGATGCATGCGGTGATGATAAAATTAGTATAAAATCAAAATAAATATTTACTTTTTTTTTTGTTAAAATCGTGTATGTATTTTTAGATTAACAGAATGTGAAATTTTTTTTTTCATTTTCAATTTGTATATATATTATTGGGATTTATTTTTATATTTAATTATTGTTCAAAGACAATTTGAAACATAAATACTTTTATACGATTTTGTGTTTTTATTTTTAATTTATAAACAAATTACCGCATAAATACAATACAATTATTTTGTACCATCAATGGTTGTGATGGGTTGGTGAGAGTTTTTGGATATAAATTAACTATATACGTTTATTTTTAAAACAGGAAACAATGCGTTCATATAATATAATATTATAATAAAGATAATTTGTAGTATTATATTTAGAAATAGATAATGCATTATTAAACAAAGGGTCAATAAACTCTTTTCCAATACTATTGCCACTAACTAACTAAAATCAATATAATTACTATATTTGAAAGTCTATATGCTTATTAAATAAGGGAAATATAAAGTTTTTAACTATGGCTTTTGAACTATAATTGAAATGCATGAAGTTACGGTATAGGAAATTTGCGAAAAATTTTCTTTTACAAATTTGAATTAATTTTTTCTTTTACAAATTTAAATTTTATATGTAAATAATAGAATAATAAAAACACAAAAAAATATTTCCATATTATATATATATAGGAACTTGAACATTTACATATAAATATTCATGTCTTTAGTTAATTAATCAACTTCTTGAAAACATCTTCAAATACCTTTATAATACGATTATATATATAGTGAAATTAGATATAATTCGTATATATAATGTTTAGTTTTCAAGTATATACAATAAATTTGTGACTTTAAGTGAACGAACACGCTATATGGTAATTTAATTTCATTAATACGATTATGTTATTATCTTATTATGTTATGTTGATACATTTTGATAAGGCAGTTACTATATAAACAAATAAATAAACAAAACAAATGTGACTTTTTATACACAATAAAAATTATACTCACTATATAGAATCAAAAAGAAGAACGTATTTAAGGAAATGTATGATATATATATTAATTTCAATTAGGTTTTCAAACAAAAACAAAAAATACCAAATAGATTTACCTTAATATTATTAAATAAAGAAATTTAAATCGGGGATGGGAATATATTTTAATTATAAAAACATATAATATATGCAAATGAAATTAATTAAAATAATGGAATTAAGTATAGCATTTCATTTACTTTTAACTATGAACAAATAACTACTGGACTATATAAAACTATAAAATAATAAATTCATCGTTTACCAAATAATCAATGATAATTCGCTTCAGTGCTTCAGTACAAATAAGAAATTTTCACTTTTCTAATTTCACAGAACAATTTAAATGTATCATCATTTTTTTTAAATTAATTATAATACATTATAACGTGAGGTATTAAATTAATATTTATTTCAATCAAACACACATTTTTAATCAACAACAAAAAGTTTAAAAATATTACAGGTAAACGTAATAACTGCGATAATATTTATTTTATGTTGTTCCACAAAACCAAAAAAAAAACTTATACACTTTAAAATCAATGGATATCGAACAGTCTCTATCAACAACACCTATAATATTTTTAACGAATTCGTTTCTTTGCTTTCCGAATTGTATAAAAAATAATCGTATTAGTTTTACGAGTAATAAAAAACTATATACATAATTTATTAAAAAATACAAACAATCAATTTTAATAATGCACTGAATTTAATGCATGATTACATTTTATTATACCATCGATTGTACAGATTATTTTATATATATGAAACAAAAAAAATAACAAACATTGAAAAATTCCAAATATATATATATAAAAAAAATCAAAACACAAACAAAAGATCACAACACACAATCATATATAGTAGTTAAGTTAAATATTTTTATTTGCAAAATAAAAAAAAATTTCGTTTGTCCTTACCTCAAGAAAATCACACAAGGAAATGAAAAATTCTGTATAGTATTTTACGAATGAAAAAATATATCGCATATATATATTTTGTTATATATCCATATATACACATATAGAAGCAAAAGAAAATCAAGAATCAAAACAAAAGTAAAGAAAAAATATAGTCAGTTTTATATATACAAAAAAAAATTATATAAAAAAGGAAAAACTATCTAAAATACACTCTCTATTTTCATTTTATATGTATATATATACATTTTTTATTTTCATTTATGGAAGAACAAAAAATAAAATAATAAACCATAAAAAGAAGAAAATTTAAATATGTTCGTTGTTTGTGAATTGAAAATGTATTCACAATCAACCAAAAGATATATACAACATATATAACATAAATGATATAACATATGTGTGTTTGGATTGTGCGGATGGATATATGAATGTATATATGATATGATTTCGCTTTGTTGATTTAATGATTTTGTATATACGAAAGTATGATCTTTTGTTACTCTTTTGTTACTCATATGCCTAGCAATGCCGGCAAATGTTTTTGTTTTTCAATTTGACTTAAATTTTTTTATATATCATAAAAAGCATAAATAAAAAAATTGCAGTATTTGTATAAAGAAATGGATTTTCTTTATTGGAAAAGTCATATACAAATGGTAGAAAATTTAAAAAAAAATTAATTTGAGATGTAATTGATAAAAGTAATATTAAGGTTATGGGAGAATGCATCTGATCTGTGTGAGGCAACAATTAAAAACATATTGAAATTGGTTCGCAACGATGAATTAAAAATGTTTTTATAAATAAAAACTATCATTGAATCAATTCCATTTACAAATACTGTTTTTTTGAATATATATACATATAATATAATGATATCTCAATAAGATCGCTATATGCATATAAAAAAATTCCAATAATAAAAGATTAAACGTGATGGGTATGTGTGTGTCTTCTTGTTTTTATATAGACTATATATAAAGTAATTCCCATCCATATAGCTCATACACTATAAATATTATTATTCATATATTGTAAAAATAAAAATATGGATTTTTTTTTGTATTATAAATTGATGCACAATATCTGTGTGAGATTTATATGTTGTTTGGGTTATGAGGAGGCATACATATATGAATATACATACATTCATGTATATATTCATTCAAATAAAGAAAATAAATAAAAAAAATGAAAATGTTCTTAGAATATTATGTACATTATTTTGTATAGAAATAGAATATTTATATATTAATGAAAAATAAGCGAAAGAAAATAATGAATAAATACAAATATCAACTACATTATATATTATATTTTGCTTTTTTCTTTTATATATATATTATCCTTATGTATTTGAAATTTTATGTATACGGGAAAAGCAAGAAAAACCCATCTATTTTATTTATATATATGCATATTCTTAAACGTTAAACGATATTTTACTTTATTGCTTGTATTATATTATATATATATATATATATAGAATCATTTTTTTCACAATTTTTTTTTATCAGGAATATTATAATAAATGTCAATGTTATAATGTACACTTTCTCTATTATATGTTAAATGTTCTATTCAATGTAATAGCATGTATAATTGTGTAGTGTAATTTCGTAGTATTTAATATACACTATTCATAAATACAGCATTAATGCATAAAGTGTTATTAATTTTTGGAATTATACAATTCTTGCTATTGCCAAAAAACTATCAAAATATCATCAAATTGTCAAATAAGAATAAAAAGAAATTTAGTTGAAACAAAAATTAATTGAAAAATTATTCATTTCTGCGAATTATTTTCACAATAAAAAAATATTTTATTACAATTGTTTTATGGACTCATAAATAAACATCTTATGGATAAAGTACTAAGATACTATACCCATAAAAATTCAAAATTTATCATATCCTAAATCTGAATAAAATATCATTCATAAAATCTTATTTTCAAATTATCTTATTTCTTTATCTCGATTAATTTTGAATAACATTTCATTTATCAAACAAAAAATACAATTTTTAAAATTGAATTTCTTAAGATGTTTCTTTTGTTTTCATATTTTATTTTTTAATTTTATTAAAAGGTTCGCAAAACTTTTACTGTTTATATGCATAAATATATAAAGAATCAAAAAATAAAACATATGTTCTATTAATATTATAGAATAAATCACAATTCAAAATAAAAGAAAACTATATATGTATAAGATAACCCCCCAATAACAAATTACATAAAAAAGGAGATAAATGACAAAAACCTCTTAACAATTTTCTTTATATATGATGTTCATCATTGAAACTATGTATTATGGTATTATATATTTATATACACATCAAAATGTTATATTATTATATATTATATATATGTTGCCATCACATAAATATTATAAAATAATGTTACATTCTTATATGTATATACTTCAAGAATATACTTTATATATAAACATATATAGAATAATATATTAATATAAAATGTAGGTTAGTTTATGAGGCGGTCAATTCTAAATTGTTATAAAAAGGATATGATAAGATATAATATACCACCCTCGCATATACTTTTTAATATATATAAATATATATATATATTCATATTAAAATAATTTAACATATATATTTGTATATTAATAGAAATCTTTTACAATAATATATAGGTATAAGTATGTATATAAGACAATAAACATGAATTCAATAAAATTTCTATTTAAAATTAGAATATATATATTATATAATGATGCTATTAAACTATCTTTTTCCCTTTTTTTTATGTTATTATCCATTTATATCTATGTATATAGTAAATGAAATCCTATTTTACAAAGTGAATTATAATATAGCAAATATTTTTATATTTGGATATGAAATAATGATATAATAATAACAATATGAAAGAATGATAAAAATCCATGTATAAAAATGCATTAACATTTCTATATACTATAAATATATTTAAGGTTAATATAATATATATATATTTGTTGAAATACCAAATACTTTATTATCTTTATGGTAAAACCAACAGTAATACCTGTATAACGATTTGGTTTATATAGCAATATTCTTTATCTATTCACCTACTTTATATATATATACAAAATAGGCAGGCATATAATAATCATAATAATGTATAATGTCTTATATGATAGAAGATACCTATATAAAATTTAACCTTCATATAGTTTTGCAAACGTTATAAAAATGCTAAAAGGTTGTTTTTATTTATTATATAAATATAAATAGAAGAAGATACATTATAACATTAATATATACTATACAGGTTATGTTATATAAAAGGATATAACAAATAGATAAGAGGCTAATATAAGGAATAAAAATCGAATTATAAATATGTTTGAATAATATAAATGGATATAAACTTTAAGACATTTGCTGTTATTAAATTATTTTTGATTATTTATATTTTAAAGTCAAAACTTAAAAAAAAATATAGATAAAATGCCAAAATGGGAATAGTTTTAAATATTATATTGAATAAAAGGTGAATTTTAAATGTTTTCTAAATCATAAATAGTCATAAATAGATTTTGATTTATAATGTATATAATTTGTAAAACAAACAATGATTTATTATTTAAAAATGAAAAATATATACATTTATTTTTCATTTGATTTTTTAACCCTCTAATATTTTGAAAGTTAAAATTAGAACACATTTTGAATATCATTAACTCACTACAGGTATTTATTTATGTAATTCGCACCTTTATGGTAGATACAATTTAAAAGTTTAAGTATATAGAAATTTCAATTGAAATTGTGTTCTCTAAGCATATATCAATTATTTGTCTTTTATTTTTGATGATAATCTGTAATTTTGATTGCGATTATTTTGGTATATTTTTCAATTATAACACTCATTTTTAATAATAGATTATTCATAAATTATGAGCTAATAAATTATATATCGTTTTAATATTATCGTTTAATGAATTAATATTTTATAACATAGATAAGCACATTGAATTATACTGATATGGATTCGATTGCAATCCACACTTTTTTTTTGTTTAATCTAATTACAAAAAAAAAACTGATAAAATGTTCATTATGGAGCGAGTTATTAATCATTTTATATATTCAATTATTACAACATATTATTTTAGTTCAACAACGATAATAAGTCTTCCATTTCAATATTAAATTTATAATATAAAATAATTTGTAGTATATTTAAAACAAAATTGTTCAAAAATAAATAAAAATTTACCTCATCACAAGCATCACATCTTGGTTTTAACATTTCAGCATAGTGACGTTCACAATAGATTTTATCCTCATGTACACAATACGTTAAATCTACTAATAGTTCTTCACAAGCAGAACAATTAAAACATCTTGGATGCCATAACATCTGTTATTGTTAAATCAAAAATAAAACCCACCGCATAAATATTAATCTAATCTTTAAAGACATTACAATAAAATCAAAATATACACATACTTGATCTCTAAACTTAGGAGCAATCACAGCCAAATCACCTTGAGAAATTCGTTCATCACATGAAATACATTTTGTTGTATTAGGAGCATCTTTAACATAGCCTGAAAATAGATAAATTGTTTAGCACTCCAAATCTCAATATTAAATAGTTAATTTTTCTTACCAATATCAAGTGCAATTTCATTACGTGCTGCAACAAAATCTTCATAAGATGCACGATTTTGTGGTTCAATATGTTTACAATATGTTAATGCTAAATCTTGTTTTGGCAATTGATATGCAATTTGTCTTTCTCTATGCCGTTGTCCATTCGAACCTATTTTTGGAACTTTATCTTCTGGCAATGAATCAAAATATCGTTGAATCTATGTTTGCATAATATAAAGAGGAACAATTTTTCAATTAAATTATATTTTAAATGATGTTACAATTAAATTGATTTTACCTTAGCCGATGTTAAAATACCCGGTGGAACCCATGTATAACCAACTTGTCTGGCATCAATCTTCGATGTATGGGATTCTGATTTAAAACCAAGACGTTCCCTTACCGATGTTATTTGTTCTTGATAAATTGCATGCGCTTCTCTTGGACACTTGCACGATTGACATGTTTTTCTATATAAGACAACAACAAAAATATAAATAATTAGATAATTTTTAAATGTCTATATTTTATATTTCTTTTTAAAACGTAAATAAATAGAAATGCAACAATTAAAATCAACAGTTTTTAATATCAAAATCAAATGAAAAACAATTTTCCAAATTATTACAAAAAGAAAATATATTTGAAATAATTCATAAACTACAATAAATCTCTACTACAAGTTTATCTGAAAATGTATATCGCCAACATTTATATTGATGTTCATTGATGAAAGTTTGTGTCTTTGCTAAAAGATAAAAAATTCATCGTTCATTCATTTTTATCTTTTTTATTTTGCTAATAATTGAAAATTTAGGAAAATACTGTAAAAATATATGAGCATTTTCCTTTTAGTTTCTTTTTTAAATGGCATTTAGTAAAGGAGTTTTTATATGCATTTATCAACAAATTATAAACTTCTATATATCCTTATTATTTTATTATGTATTATTAAATCTTTTTATGTTTTTAAATTTGTAATATAATTTTAATAATTTTGACCTTTGCAATAAATTAAATTATATTTTTCTATTTTTAAAATAATAAATCCATACATGATTTCCTCCATTACACACCTCGTTGGCCTATTACCCTTTATTTTTATTCCTGTGTTTTTTTTTTCATCATCAGTATTTATGCCCATATCTATATATACTTATAATATACAAATAATAAGGGTATATATATGAATATGTATATAAATAAATTACATAAACCATTTTGATTTCACCAGGAGATTAGAGGAAATTAAATTTTTTTTTTTGGCTATATTTGCGTATATATTATTATATTTTGTTAATATGTACAAAGATATAACAACCAACACAAAGCAAAATGATACCATTTTTAGCCGTTTTGTTGGACTTATTGAATATACAAAAGGATTTTTATTTTTCGTCAACAGTTTTATGGGATTTTATGACAATAGGAGCAAATAATCTTTCATATATATACAATGTATATATATATTTATGAATATGCTTAATTTATATATATTATAATGTATATGTATCAAATATTATTAACAAACAACGGATGTCGAACATTTCAGAACCAAACTAATAATATAAAAATATATGCTTTTATTAGTATAAATATTTTTGTTGAAAGATTCCCGAGCATTCAACGACAAGTTTAACAGTAATTTTTCGATCTTTTTAATCAATCTCAATAATAAACATTTGAATGAATATGTTTGATAAAGTTACCTATCCTGAATATATCTAATAAATTTTTTGATATAGATCAAAATTTATTTAAGTAAATTGACATCATTCATAAAAATGGATATTCATAAGAAAACGTCTGTTTATTGACATATGATTTTTCCAATAAAATGTTGATAGATAGAATATCGTAAATGATTTTATTATATTACCTTATATATAAATATGTATTTCCTAATATGTATATAGTTAATATACTATTTATATATCAAATACATTTTGTAAAAGGTAATAAGGTCATATAAATTGTGATGATAACATTGATGGGTAAATGCTTTTTTTTTATGTTTGATATATAATTTATTTAAACATAGAATAAAAATAGTATAATGATAAAACGGAAGAAATCGTTGATAACGAAAGTCTTAACGTATTTCCTTATTACGTTTTATATTTTTTGCTGAAAGGGTAAATATTTTCTTGAACCAATTCGATATTATATTATAGTATACATAAGCTCTATATAGAATCATTTGAAATTTTGTAATAAATAAAAAAATTAATACTTTAAATACGTAATTATACTGAATTTTTACCGAATAATTCGATACAATACAAAATATATTTAAATTAAAAATAAAGATTATAAATTTTATGACGTAAATACAAAATTCGGATGTTTTCCACAGTCAAGTTCATCATTTCATCTATATAATTATGTACATGTAAGTATTTATAAAAAAAATATTATTTTACTTAATTACATATAGATTTTGAGTGACATATGAAGTAAATATTAATTAATTTTTTACTTTAATGAAAATAAATCTTAGTATATACATTTTAACATTAATCAAAGCAGAACAACAACAAGATCGCATATGATAAAATAAAAATTAGTTTATACATATTTGATGTAAACGCATATATATATATATATATATAGAATGTTTTATATATAAATTCATCCGTATAGATTTACATCAAATCTTACATCATAAAATATTAATGGTATATATATCATATAGTAAGTAAATTTGTAAAGTATAAAAATTAAATCGTCTTTAATCTTTTCTATCCTGCTGTTATTTTTTAATTTTGTTTTTTTTTTTCAATTTAAAATAAGATGAAGAATAATAATAATAAAAAAAACTAATGGCTATAACGACGACATATATATCGTAAATTCGCTTCTTATTTTAAACGTTTAGTTCATATAACGAACAAAATAAATTTGATGACCATAAAAATAGAATTATATTATATAAATAATTAAATGAAATCCTATTAAATTACGAAAAGCTCTATAAATTTTCACGGTTGTATAAAATTTACTATATTAAATAAGGTTCAAACATATTCTTCCCATAGATATACAAACATGTTTGCAAAAATTCATTTGATATACGAAAAAAAATCGATTTCAAATAATTGAATATATCTATGATTATAAAATGTGTCTGGTTTAATCAATTTTCGCTTTTAGTTTACAAATAAGCAGTGTGAATATTGAAGTAATCAAAGAATTTCATGAAAAACAATCAATACCTTGATATTTAAATTGTAAACATATGGCTTTTTTATTAAAAAAATATTCCTATTATAAATTATTTAATTAAACCTATAATTAATATATAACATCTATTCAATCGGAAAACACTATTAGAGATAATAAATCGTTTTTTGAAAAAGAAAACAAAAAAAACGTACACACACATTAAATGTAATAAAATAATATCGGTTTGTATATTACAAAAAAAAATATACAAACAAACAAACAATTTTATTAATAAAAGCAGGATTATAACAGCCGCATATTTATTATATGTAAAGATACATATTGTTTTCAAACTCTGCCAAACAGAAAGATTTCCAATTTTCATTTCTGATTTTCTTATTTTCCACTACAAAAAAATAAAAAAATCATCATCACCACGCATTCAAACATGCAAAAATAATAAAAATAGATCGATAATTTCAATATGTACGGAATAAAAAAAAAACTAAATTGAAATAAAATAAAAAAAAACAGTTTATTTCTTTCAAAATCATTTCATTTCATCTAATGAAAATAAATCATATTTAGTTTAAAATGAAAAAAAAAACATATACCAACAACACAAAATCCAAACATAATAAATAAATGGTACAGATGCGATATAGTTTTCTGTTTTTTTTTTTCACTAATCGGCTTATTAAATTTGCTTCTTTTTTTTTTATTAAAACTAATATTTAATGCGAATGTTTGTTTTTATTAATAAAACAATTTAAACACAAAAATATCCATAATAATAAATAGAATAATTAATAAAAAAATTAAAATGTAAAACAAAACAAACCTAACAATTAAATCATATAATTCTTGTTGATCAAACACCTTACAATATGCTTGTAATACCTTTAAACAAGCATATTTCATACCTGTCCATGGTATCACCGAACTATTTATTAGCTCTTCACCCCAAATCGGACAATTGATATGTCGTTGTAAGTCTAACATATTGTTTATTTTTTTTTTGTTATTTTATTTTTTACTATTTATTTTCTTATTTTTTATATCACATCAAATTATCAATATTATTATTAAATATTTAATTCAATTTTTTTTTATTTACAATTAATAAACAAATATAAATATATGATTAAATTTTCATTTTTTTGTTTTTCTTTTTCATTGTTTGTTTTTTTTCTCTTTTGTCGTTCGTTTAATCTTTCTTAAATATATCATAATTAAATATAAAATTTAAACTATTCTATTTTCAAAACAAAATATTATTCTTTTTTTATTATTTATACACAATTTATTTTTTAACAGTCGTTTTGTCATATATTTCAAAGAAAAAAAAATGTTTTTATTATTATTTATTTTTGATTGATTGACATACACCAATCGAATGTCATAATTTATGTATATATGTTTTTTTTAGGAAATATATACAATATTATTATATGATCCATAAGTTATGTTTTTAAAGTTATAAAGAAATTTCTGATTTCTATATAGAGAGATTAATAAGATAATATTGTTAATATATAATTTATACAATTTTGTTTTTGAATAATAAAAAAAAAACACATCTAAAAATAATGGTGACGTTGGCTACAATGGAAAAATATAGCAAAAATTCACATGAAATCAAAAAAGAAAGAATATTTGGGATGCTGAGTATTTTATAAATTTTGCTAAATATATCAAATTGTTTTTATCAATTTTCTTCTAGAAAATTAGATATATTATGTTACATTAATACCAACTAGAATATTATAGGAAATGCATATATAGGAACACAAGAAAAACTTTATAATTAATAAATAGTGAATGCGGTTGTGGAATATTAGAACAGATCCAGTGAATATATACTGCAGATAAAGAACATATTAATCTATGTATATAGTGGACATTCCCTTATAAATGTTCAATTAAGATTTCCATAATTTTAGTTAATTTTTATTATGAAAATTAATTCTAAAAGATTTATAATAAGTGCTTTTTTCTTTGTAGCATTAAAATGCATATTTTTTACAATATAAATTAATCTTATATAAATGACCTAATGGTAAAGGAATGCATTCTGCGTATATATACTCGTCGTAATATATCTATTTTTTATTGTGAATCGTTAAATAAAATGATGCTCGCATATTGAAGACTATTTTATTTTTATATTATATACAAAACAAACATTCGAAGATATATATTTGAATATACTGATCCAATTAATTTTAACAACAATTTACATATGCAGATAATAATAATATATATATATATATATATAGTAATTGTTATGAAAATGTTGATATTATAGAATAAATATGTATTTCTATATATGTAATATATACAGGTTTACAATTGATAAGACCATATATTACTATAATTTATAATATATATAAAAGGTATGTATTTATAGAGATTGAAACTATACTTTACATTCTCCATTTATAAATTTATTTAAATGTACCATTTTCCGTTCAATTAAAAAGCAAACTAACATTTTTCAATCCAATTTCAATTCTTTCCAATACAATTTCAGTACATTTTAATTCAATTTCAACATTTTTAAATTCAATAATCAAGCCTATGCAATATCATTAAACTTTAATCAAGTATGATTAAAAAAATGTATCGAACTAGTATTGAAACATGATGAAATTTTATTTAAAAAAAAAAGGTTTAAAATTAAACGGAAAATGTTACACATATGCAGGAATATTTATATATATTTAAATGATAATTATTTTATTATATACATAAACTAACTCTATATAAAAATGTACATACAATTTATTTAAACGGCAATAAGTTGCGATATATATATAGATATAGAATAAATTAACATATTTTTATACATCACTGTTGTATATATTATATATAAATACACGTATAATTATATACATTTAAGTCTCTTTTATCTCTATATATATTTAAAATATGGATGTAGGTATTGTATATTGAATATTGATAATAGAAAAGTATTTTTCTAATAACTCAAACCTAAATATTATTGAATACAGTATAATATAATTATTGACATTGCAATGCAATATATATATTTTACGTATTCATTTACAATACATGAAAGTTAATTTATCATTAACAATAAAAAAAATCGCATCAGAAAACGATAAAATTTAACTCTAACTTATATAATCTTAAAACCCTATATAACCTTTAATGTTAACCCTATATATTATCTTCCCTTCCGATGATGTTTCCAATAAAGTTTGTTAGAAAATGCATCGTACATCACGTATTAATATATTTATAGACATAACATTATGTGTATATATAATTAAAAATAAATTCAATAAAATCATTAAAAGAAAATTAAATATATACGTGGAAAATTTTTACGTATTATACTCGCACATAGACGTATAAGAATTTAATCGAAAAAAAAAACATAATACAAATAACTTGTTTAATTAATATGATGATGATGATTATTATATTATTACCATTATTATTATTATTTTAATATTCGTGAAAGCATTTCACAAACAAAATATGCAAATTTCCATATAAATTTACAATTATTTTATAATTCCTATATGTATATAATTTTTTATACTATAATTATATAAAAATGTATAATGTATGCGGTAAATTCAATCAATATTTAGATAAAATTAACAACACTTTCAATTATTCAATATATACATTTATAAAGTAAATAAGCAATTTTATTATTATTATATTTGCATAGTCTAACAGCAAATTTGTGTATTTAATTAAAATGTTTTATATATAGATAAATATATTTACAAAATGTTTTATAAATAAAAACAGATTGGAAGTGCGACAAACTTTAATTTCTGAGGATTAATGAATAAGGAAATACAATTAATTTTGGAACGTCCCAAAAAGGCATTCGTCTATATTTTAATTTTTAACAAGAAACACTTTTTCGGATATATACAAAAATACTGTTCACAAATATATATATTAAATTAATCGAAGTTCTAGCAGTAAAAGTGGAAAAGTAAATATATTTGAAAATTCTCATATTCCATTAATGTATAATTGTATAACATCATATATGTTTTATGCTTCATAACCTTTATATATGATATAGAAATAGTTACAAATTTTATATTAAATTTCACATTAAAACCATGTGTAATTGTAAATAAGTAACTGCGACAATGAATATAAATTTGTATCTTGTCGCATCTTAATGTATATAGATAAAATTTCATTGAGTACATCACATATATATATATATTTGAAAATTAGTAAGTATAAATCTCATATAAAGTTATATATAGAGGTATATATATATTTATAATCGCATAAAATACTCAAGTTTATAATATATGCAAGCGTTTATGTAATGCATTATTATCACTCGTATATATAAATGACTATACTTATATTATATTCCTGTTCATTTAAAGTAATTTAAATATATATGAATATATGAACACAGAAAATTTCAATTCGTTTTTATGATGGTATAAATAAATGGTATATATTTTATATATATAACTTTTGCATCCCAGTAAATATCCAGAAGCGTTTGTCATTTAATGAATGGCATGATGAGTTTATTAACATACAAAACAATACACCAAAGATTTGAGTTTATTAATAAAAAATAAAACCCAAATATTTGAGTTCATTTTCATCTATCGAATTGATATCGATAATTTCACGTGATTTTTCTTGATAAATTTGATAAATGATAAATTGATAAATTTTAATAATATTAAACCATAATTTCAATGGAATATTATCGAACAATAATATTTTTTTATATGATTTGGTTAAGTGTTATATGGGATCAAGCATATGGAAATTACATTAAGCTCTGCTAATATTCATCGCAATTTTTAAAGACCGACAAAGAAATTATTATAATACTGCAAAATAAAACATAACATAAGAGGTGTAGAAATATATTAAAGAAAATCATCATAAATGATATATAAACCATACCTACTGACCACATATAAACCACACTTCATCAATATTTATATACAATAATAATAATAATAATATATATAACGACTTTTCATTGTAAATCTACAAAATATAATATTTATTTATTTTCTTTGTATATATAAAAATCATCCAATTATTTTTATTCTTATTTGCTTCTTTTTCTTTTATTTTATTATTTATTATATAATATATAAAACAGAATTGTCTTCTTCTTTTGCGTAAATAAATAAATATAAGAATGCGATATATAAAGATTTTTTGCAAGTTATGTTTCCATATAAATATGGAAAACTTTTGAATTATTTATAAAAAGTCCATTGCATTGTATTAATTTTATTATAAAAATAAAACCATTTCCTATAAAATCCTTTGATTTTGACAAAAATTTATTGCTGTTAATAATGATGTTTTTTAAATCGATGTTGTATAGGTATCGATTTTCAAAGAAATTCGTTTCAAAATCTGTATTAGCATTTGCAGTGGATTTGCAATAATGAAACAATACCAGATACAATAAAATATCTCCAAATTCATCAATCAATGTAGGAAAAAAATCATAATATTGCGGTCCAATTTTTTTGTAAATAGAGTATAAACAAATTACAATACGACCAAAATAACTTTTTAATTTTGATTAAAATTTTACTAACCGTAAAATTTACAAATAACGATATCGTAAAAAAATTAATATACATATATATGATAAAATAATACATCAAAAAGAAACATAAAAATTTTGTCATTAAAATTTAATTGTTTTAATTAAATCGTTTCGTTTTCTTATATACCTACTTTATATAATATACCATATAGTCTGTAGTAATATTAAAAATGAATTGTAATTTGTTATAATGAAAAAAATATAAACAAAATTTCTTTATAGCCTAAATGGCTGGTAAAAACAATGTTCAATATAGTATAATACCATTGTAATATTACAAAATAATTTAGATTTTTTTTAATTATATATAATCGGATAAACAAGTATGTATATATATTTTATATGCGATATTTTAAATTTTGTATAAAAATATTCTATATAAATCATTAACCATGTATATATAAATTGATTTTAACTATTTTTTTTTTATTTCGTTATTGTTTTCAATTAAATCAATTTTGATGAATTTGTTGTATATGATGATGGTGTGATTGAATAAAATAAACATAAATATATATGGTACATATAGCTTTGTGTTTGTTATAGATACATAATACAAAAAAACCAATAAATATGTTCTTAAACCAAACAACATCAACTATCTGTGTCAACAAAAATGTATATAATCAAGATATCGTATGGGGTTAGTTTTTGTTTTTTTTTTTTTGTGACTACAAGTAAAATTTGTAATGATTGTGTGCAATGTGCAAATTCATTTATTGTATGTCATATAGATAGACAATTAACTATTTCAATTTCATTGCTGATTGGTGTTATATATGGTATATAATCAGAAAACTCGCAATATAATATAAGAAATATATGTTCAAATACAAATAACCACACTATATACAAAATCTAATTGGATTATTTAATTAATTTAACCTATTATATAGTATATATAGAATTTATCACAAAATGATTCGAAAGCCAAATGTTTATATGTTATAACAATAATAGTAAAAGTACGAGATGCTTTGCGATTAATTCTTTTACAAAATAAAACAACTTTATATACATATATATAGAGAACAATCAAATTCATTCAATTTTTTATATATTTCTCTATATATGTATATATAAAAACAAATGATTAATTTATTTAAAATAAACGTTTTGATAAAAATTATTTATATACGATATATTATTTTACATCATATATTATTAAGAAATTGTTTATCAAATAAGTTAGTTTTTTTATTATACAATTCTGTTTTTTTTTTTTTTAATATGTTGCTTATATATGCGTGCAGTTTTTTTCGCATTGACGACTCTATTCCATAAAATATATATGCTACTGGATTTTTAATGTTATAATAATAAATTTATTATCTTCAAATGCGTGGGTTTTTTTTTTCGAAAACGATAATAATAAAAAAAAATGTTATGTTTGCGGTTTCTATTATTTATATACGGTACGGATATATGAATATATACATAAATAATATACATTGAGTCTGTGATTATTATATTTAATGTTCAATTGGCAATATTGGCAAAGGCATGCATAAATATATAAATCGAGTCCAATATATAAGGAATATTTTTTTTATATTATTGTAATAAAATATGTATTATATAATAATATGTACAATTTCACAAAAAAAATGAATATCATAGGTGTGTCTTTATAAATATAAACCCTATATAGTATTAAAAAAAATCAACTTTAAATAAAACGTATTAATTAAAATAGAAAAAACAAATTTTAATGATGCATCATATAGAGAGTATTAAAAATATTTAATACAAACTTATTTAATACATAATTAAGGTGTTTTACTTTGACAATGTATCATATTTTTTTAAACAAATTGAACAGTTTTTTAAATTAAGTGATTTCAATTATTTATCTTATCGTGTATTATAGATTGTTTTGCAATGGTATGGCAATGGCAATATCCCATTTACAGATTATAGACTACAGTGAAATTCCTTTACCAATACACATAATTTGGAATTCAATCATTAAATATTGTTTGTTTACTTTAGCTTAAAATAATTCATATATATAGCTATTAGTAGACATCATTATATACATATATATATTAAAGATTGTCGTTTATGTTCAAATTTTATAAGCTATAACATACATTTAAATTTATCATGAATGAATGCAATCAAATACTCTACCTACAGATTTGGAAGTCAGCCATCAACAAATAATTAATTTTTTATTACTTTTGAATATTATTTTTTTATATGCATAGCAAATTACGATTGGTTTTCTATCTGAATATATGTTACAATAACGATTTGATGATGTATCACCATTAATTTAAATATAAACAATCCAAAATTCGGTTGTATATAATTAAAGAGTTTGTATTCAAATTTCATATATCACAAATAGGGAAAAATACTTTAAATTATAAATATCATTATATAAATAGTGTGTATTGATTTCAATGATTACGTTTATGAATATACGGTCGTAAATCCATTGATAAATATTACAAGTATCACGAGACGAAAATAATAGAACAAAAAATCATCAAAAAATGTCAAACAACTGACTACAACACTATTTAACTGAATATAATAATATATTGCCATTTTATATTTTAAGTGTATTGCCAATTTGAATATAAAATATAAATTAATCTTTAATATATATAAATAAAAAAATATTGAATTGGAAATGAATCAAAATACTAAATTGGTTGCGGTTTACAAATGGAATGTTTTCTATTCATTAGCAAAAATGATGGTTTTTATGTCTTTCAATTTAAGATACATTTCAAAAGCGATGAATATTTCCATAAATTTAAGGTACAATTTTTCAAAGTCTAATTAATCAAATCGTTTACAATAAAACTTGATTAAGAATTTAGCTGATAATTCAAGGGATTAAAATAATCTATCAGTTTTTGTTCTATATATATATATTTTCAATAACCCGAGCTAATTTACTAAAACTCACATGTATATACTTTTTAATATACATTTATGTATAATATACGAGACGAGTATAATAAGTAAACTATTATGTATTTGTCAAAGGAAAGTTTTAAACATAGATTTTTAATAGTCATCTCTATATATATATTTATATATAAATACAAATTATATGGTTATTATTAGTATGTATCTTTTATGTGTCATCTTAATATAGAAAATAAACAACATATTAATATACTATTTATATTTTGTATAACTAGTATAGAGATGGGTATATAGCGATTATGATATTAAAATATGTGCATAAATTAACATTTAAAATATATATTATCACTTTAATAATTAGAGAATGTACATATAAATATCTATAAATATAACAAATGGGTTACACTGCACCGAAAGTATATACGATTATTTTAGAGTATTTATTTAGATTTATTTTGTTTTAAATCAAATTGCATAAATATACATTATTATATGAATTTTTAGAAAATAGAAAATCTACGTATGAATGTGATGATGAATTCTATATATTTTTTTTTAAATACAAAATATAGTTTTTTTTTTAAGTTGATGTACCCTCACATTATACTATATATCGTTATATATTATATTTATATACTAGATAAACTAACAAATTATCTTAATGTGTTTGTTTGTATAATATTTAAAAAATATTATGAAAAATAAAAAAAAAAAAAGACACAAGAAAAATAAAAAGGAAAAGTTATTTACTAAAAATAAATAGATCAATTAAAAATTAACAAATATTGAATAATGAGTTAGTATAAACAATAAATATAGAGTAGTTCAAAGAGATATATAGAAAAAAAAATGTGAATTAGTGTGTTATTTATAATAATATATGCATTAAATAAATTGAAAACGACGACGACGACGACGACGACCAAAAAGATTTTGAAAGAAAAATAGTCTGTCTGGATAAAATCTATATAGTGTTTCTATCTATATAGTAATTTATTTCTCTGACAATATCGAAAATATTAATTTTTTTTTTCAATTCATTATTTAGTGCGGAATGTTAAATATAAAAGCTTTTATAAAATGATAAAAAAAAAACAATGATGACAACCGTTCGTTCCTTCATAATATTTGATAATTTTAAGATTAATTTTTTGTGTGTGTGTTTTTTTTTTTGATTATTTAAACACGGAATTGTATACAAAATCTACTATATAGACAAACCATGATCTTTAATCTTTTTACATAAATATGTAGAAAGAAAAAAAAAACAATACGATTGAATAAATATACGCATATGATATTATTTGGTTTTTTGTGTATATAGAGAAAAAAAATACAACATATGATAATTATATATATATGAATAAAAAATATTTTTTGGCATAAATATTGATGCTTGTTATGTGTGTGGTTTTGATTTGATTAATATAATAACATTTGATGTATTTAGAAAGTGAATATATAATGTTTTTTTTTGTGTTAATTTAATGACTATACCGCACATTATTTTATAGAGTTATATTTTATACATAATTATTGTTATAATTTAATATACATAATACAATAAATATATAGCATCAATTTTTATATACGATGGTGATCTGAAAATTTCAAGAATTCAGTAGTCAAGATAACTATATTGGAATATGGAAAAAACGTGATCAATGATAATTGAAATATAGTATTTACAAAAAGAGGAGACATTTGTGTACCCTAAAGTATTTTGAATGAATAAAATGAAAAGTTCAAAAATATTAATTATTGTAAATTATTGAATTTATATAAATATTCTGACCGGACGTTATTTTATGTATCTGAATTAAATATTAAAGCAAACAAAATAAAAATCTCTGATTGTTCTTAAAAAATAATCATATATTATGATGTCGAATTGAAAATTAAAATCTATTATTAATTTTAGAAACTTTCATTGAGTATATATTAAAATTCGTTTGCATTAATATAAACATTTTATCTTCTACTGCGGCACAATGAAATCAAAAAAAAAATGAAATAAAAGTATAAAATTTTGATTTTATTAGTGAAAATTATTTTATTTATATACTATATATATAAATTATCTGCGTATTAATTAATAAAATTAAAAAAAAAATTAATTATATATTATTTATATCAGATACAAAAAAAATGTATAATATATAAGAATTTAAATTGTTTAGATGCTGCGGCTGTATATTTTCATATATATATTTTATTTGTATATTAGGCAAATATAAATTTAATGGCTTTTAACCATATTAAAAAAAAAACCAAACAAAAAAAAATAATATATACAATTTTATGTTTGTTTATATTTATACAATTACATATACAATATATATATAGATCTGTTAAGAAATTTAATTCATCATTTATTATAATATATATATATATATTGTTCAGTTCAAAATAAAATATAATAAAATAAAAAAATTAATTAAAAATATAATTGATTTCACCACATTTCTGTACAAAAACAAAATACTATAATTTTTTGTATGGGCCAAAAAGCTATAAAAAAAATATGCTAAATCTGAAAATGTCTGTAATTAATTCTTAGCTATATCGTTAAAATGGCAAGACAATGAATTTAGTTTTAGCTTTCCATATTGAATCTGCTGACCGCTCTGTGGTGTAGATAAAAAAAAATCGGATAAAATATTAAAGTTATGAGTTAGAATTCTATAAGACATGAAATATTTTTTCGATTTTGGAATGTATTCACTTTCCAATTCATTGATTGTTTGGTGAAATTAATGAAGAAAATTCTGACATTATCAATTTGCTAATCAAATTTAATAAATAATTGTATTCCATACTGTATGGAATAGTAGTATCGCATTTATACGTTTATTTTCGTATACAAACACATTTAATTGTAGATTGTTTATATAATTATAAAAATGTTTTGTATATTAGAATAACGTATGGGGATTTTTTTTTATTTTATGCTGTTTTTTTTTGTGGTTTGTTTGTTTGAGGAAATTCTATAAAAATATATTCGTGGTTTATAATTAAACGACAAATTAATTCTATTATATTGTTTTATATTTTTATGACGTATTGTTTTTTTATAGTATATTATATAAATACATAGAAATAAGCCGGATAAATGGAAGGAACGTTTTAATGTTATAAAAAAATACAAATGGATAGCATTTCAGAAATGTTAAATATTCTATATTTAATACACACTAACAATATATAGCTTTGCTATCGAAATACATATGAAAAAAATAGATATAATTCACTTAACACTAGGTAAAACAATTATAATCATTAAACCATATAAAAGATATAAAAAATTTGAAATTATGAACAAAGTAAAACGTAATCTAAAGAATATTTAAGGGGGTTTTTAAAGGTAAATTATATTGAAAAAAAAATGTTCAACAAATATCAAATGTTGATGAGGAATCCTACTTAATGGTTAATCTATGCTTCGTTAATCTCTCAAAAAAGTGAGAAATTTTTCAAATATTGAACGTATATTTGAAATTAATTTACACCTAACATTCTATTAGAATATATTTATCATTATATATATATGATTAGTAATTTAAAATAAATAGTAAAAATCATACCATCGCTAAATGATTTTAAACTAATTCATAAGAGTAACAACCTACGCACGTAATCAGTTTAAATGCAGTAGATAAATATTATTATTAAATTATTTAATATACATTTACGTAAATTCTAAAGAAAATTATTGCTTAAAAAATTTCTTTTTAAATAATTTTCCCATATCATATTTTATTTACGATATATGATGAAAAATTTATTCATCGAAGCCAGATTATGTATATATACATTCCAAACAACCAAAATTGAACGCATGTATGCATGCAAAAGAAATATATATGAAAAAATTTATTTATTTGCAATATTATATAATGATAATAACAATAATAAATATATCATTTAACTCAATATAGAATATCGTTCAAAATCTTTTTTTTATATATGTGCGTATAGCAACAAACCGGCAAGGTCAATATCATCAATTAATAATAATTAGATATTCTGATACTTTCCGATATATTCATTATTATTAAAATATTTATGTTTTCATACATATACTCGTTGAAACAACCACATTTTAAAATATCTACACTTATGCATATATATAAATTAGATTAACTCTGTACTGATATATTCTATTTAAATTTCAACTATACATTCTTTCAATAATAATAATGGTATTTTATTTTATTTAATATCAATAACCATCATCAGCTGATGTTAATTCATTCATTCGTATATACTTCTGTATATATAATATATATAGTACATAAAAAAATATGTGAATATACACGTCGTATATTTATTATATATACGGATATTTTAAATGAAATTTATTATATGGTTGCTAAATGATTTTAAGTTAATAAATTATATATTTACTAATTAAATATCATATAAATATTTAATGCAACAATTGCTATATGTATATCATACATATAAAAGATCGCTGCAGAGAAAAATAAAAAAGACGGAAATATTTTTCTCATATATACAAAATCAATTTCAAATTATCCAATATTCGATTAAAAGGACATAATAAAGTCAATAAAATGTATTTATAATTTTATTCTGTGTCATATATTTTGTGACAAAAAAAAATGCATACATATTTATATAATAACCTTTATGGAATAATAATTTTTATCGAATTGATATATAATATATAGAAATAAAATGATAGAACATTTATAATATATATGGAGTGTATGTCATCTGCTGAATATATAACATGTTTAATATGCATCATATATATAAAAGTGTATAATAGAATAAAAAAAAAAATAAAAATCAAATCAGATACGTGTAAACATCTGCGAACTTTAAAATTTACATATATAAAGAAAACAGAGAAAAAAAATTTAAATTCTATACTATAAAAAAAATATTAAATTGAAGTTGAGTTTACAAAAAATAAAAAAAAAATTGTAATAATTTTTAAAAAATAAATAAATTGTGGTATAACAAATCAAAAAAATAAATGAATGAATGAAAAACATTTTAATATTTTGTATACATCGCCATCATCATTATCGTCATCGTTTCTATATAAAGATCCTCTATTGGGGATTTGTTTTTTTTTGTTTTAAATTACATTTACTACATATAACAATTACATTTTGTATTCATAAAATTAATTTTTTTTATTTTTAATTTAGTATTTTTTATTTTTGTTTTAGTTTGTATTTTAATATTTTGTGGACAAACGCACATAATTTATTTATACCATAAATAATATAGTATATACGTTAAACAAAATAAAATAATGTATATTAAAAAGAATTTCGAATATATAATTTTTTTATTTATTATTTTCTTCAAAATAATAACAATAATAATTAGAATGAATAAATAAATAAAAAATTTTATAAATTATGAGCCATAAAAATTCAATTCAAAATCCCTTGACAAACAGTATCGCGTATAGTTGAGTTTTATGTTGATATATAAGCAACCTCCACCGATTATTGCTAATAAACCTATAAAATTGATTTTGAAATGGAGTTTTGTAATTCGCATATATATACACAGTGAAAAATGTCCAAGCCAGAACTTTACAATTGCCTTACAAAATCTTCTATAAATCGCTTATAATCACAATAATTTTGTTATATACTTCAATATGATTGGTTATTCTTCAATATGATAAATTTCGGTTTATCGCACAGAAATAAAGTGATTTATATATTTCCAATTGTCCATTTAATATTTTTAAATCTATATAATTATTATTACACATTGACAAATAGAGAAAATTTTCAATGAATTGCATTCTAAATGCTTGGATATGGATACGTGAATTATAACAGTACGTATTGAAATTGCTTATGATGGATATTTTTTTATTTGTTTTGTTAATTATTGGTAATCTATCGTCATCAAAAAATTGTATATATTGCACGAATGATTTATTAACAGAGTAGTATTTCATTCTAGATATTTTAAAACCAATAATAATGAATATATGGATAAAAGTGTTCTTTCTATTTGTCATCTTTATATACTATATATGTGTTTTAAAAACAACAATAATGCAAATATACAGACTCTCAATGTGCTTCATTCAGCATCATTTTAAATAGTTTAAAATCTGGTTGTGTGTGACAAATAATAAAAATAACTATAGTCATTATAATAGTAATACTAATAATAATAATAATAACAATAAATGTCCATATTCATTTCAACACAATCAATTAGCATATAATTAGTATTATAGATAAACATTTATAAATATATATGCATTTGAAAAAATATATATCACCATTTATATTTATAAAAGTCGCTTACAAAGAGAATGTGACAACTTTTAAAGTAGGTATATTATAGAATTTGTTTATATACATTTTTATGTGGATATAGTTTTAATTTTAATTATAATTAATTTTAATTATATATTTATTTTTTTTTTATTTATAAAACTATACAATTCATTTAATAGTAAATCGTACTGATGATCTCAGTATATGGTTTAAAAATAACATATATATATATAGAGCAAAAAATAATTGAAATAATTCACGTTATCTTATCATTTATATAAAGTATTAAAAAAAACACAATAAAGGTATATATAATGTATGATAAATAAAGCATGTGTGATTGTATTTAATATAAATATAATATCATCATCACCATATATATAATTAAATTATTAATATGAAAATAAAAAATAGGTGTGAGCAAAAATTTTTATTTTAATTTCACATATATATATAGTTGTAGGAAAAATCATCTGCTGCACGAATATAATTGCATTGTTTATAATACCTCTAATATATATGAAAGAAACATTGCATATGTGAGTTATAAATATTTGTATAATATATAGGAATTAAAAAATAAAACACATTTGGATTATCAATCAAAACATTTTTCATGGAAATATATTCTTGTCTTATGACAGAAGATACGTTTATTTTATAAATTGTATATTAAAACAACACAGAAATATCCATCGCTATATAATTAACACATAATATTATTTGTTTATGAATTTTTCCCGGTTTTATGATCTTTTTTTTTAATTTTTTTTATTTTCTCAAATGACTTATGTGGGAAAACAAAATTATAACATACATTATATTATATATTATAATGTTTACACATTATACAAAAAATAAAAAAAAAAATGTTTTTTCAGTGAATTATAATTTTAATTATCATTTTTATATCGCACTTAATGTGTGTTTTTTTTTTAAATATATATTCTTATTTATTATAATTTCTTTTCTTTTTTTTTTACTCTATATAATTTAATTATATTTTCTTCACTAATTTACTATTTTTGTTAAATCATTTTCATTTGAATTTTCAAATAAAGAAATTAAAAAAAAAAATAAATATTTTTTTATTTAAACTAAAACAACACACGTTTTTTTTAATCTATAATAAAAACACGCACATGTAGTTACTTTCGCAATCGAATCACAACTGATTTTTTTTTATATATGTTATTTGTTATTTTACTATATGGTTTTTTTTTTATTTTTTGTTGTTAGTAAATTTATTTTATACATATGAGTTTCATTTTTCCTTTAGCTTATTATATGTATATAGTTAGTTAGTTGTTTGTGTTGTTGACGTTCATGTTTGATACAATTTTATATGGAAATATGGGAAAATGTATAATATCATAATATAGAAAAGTACAATGTATATTTATAGTGAGGAATTTTGTTTTGATATATTTTTGCTGTATATAAATTAATAAATATATTTATCGTCACCATATATATCATATAGAGATAATATTTATTATATTAATAGTATATTATGGAAAAGCATTTATAGAGGTTTATATTGTAACAAATTATAAAATCATATGTCGAGATTTGTCAAATAAACAAAGCTATTTTTAAAGGAAAGGAAGAATATAATGTAATTAATGTGAATCAGTGAATGATAAATTAAATAATACATGAATGATGTTGACATTTATTATATATGCTTGAATAAATGTTATTGCATTCTTCTACTTCTATATATTCATACCTTTAACTTTTATTGTACAAATGGAAAATGTGAGGTAAAGGAATTCTTATAAATATTTCTTTAAACGTACCTAAAAAAACACTTCGATATTGATATGATTTAAATTAAAGAAAATTTGAATTTTAATCTGATATATAAATACAAACTTGAATCTATATACAATGAATTTAACCTATTTAATATTATATTTGACACTTTTCAACCACAATTTTCTTTTATATGTATACAAAACACAAATCATTCACCACAAAAAAATGATTAATCTTTAATGTTTCAAATAAGTGCGAACGGAAAATTCACAATGTATATGATCTGAAAAATATTTACTTCGATAAAATATCAAACGATGCAAAAAATTAATCAAATTTAACAAATTGAAAAATGTTCATCAACAATTTATATATTTGTTTTTGTTGTAAGATGTAGTATAGTTAGAAGAAGAATAAATCGAATAAAATTAAAAAAAATTTATATTTTTATTACATCAAATTGATCAATTCAAATGCAGAAAATATATAATATATATATAATTTATTGTTCATTCACTGTTGAATTGTTTTCAATTAAATTAACTAAATTAAATTAGCAATAATATAAAATATAATGTTGTAAAGAGATCAAGTGGGAAATTTTAATATGAAACATTTATTATGATTATTTTATACAGAATGGTTAAATGCATGTATACCATAGTTACAAATAAATTTTATTAAATTTTATTTTTCTCTTCAAGTGTTTAAGATTATTCCAATAAATTTAAATGTATGCAAGTAATTTAAATTATAAATTTATTGATTAAAGCATTTGATCTTGGTTAAATAATTTAAAATCGACAATAAATATTAAGGATATGGTTAAATGTTTTCAACCTATATATTTTTACGTATGATTATCGCATTTTCGCTGTGGGATCTAAAAGTCTATATACATCTATAGAAAAATTATTTTGAATATTGTATGTAATAAATAAGGAAATAAATAAAATTTTATAAATATATTATAATATAGAAGTATTTATGTATAAAAATGAATGAATTATCCAAATTTATTTTTCAACAAAACAAAATCGCTTAATTAACATTGTATTTAATTTTCACAAATATATACACTAAACAATTTTTACATCCCATGCACAGGTGATGTTAACAGATTTATGTTTAATATACAAACACACCGATTTAGATATAAAAATAATATTATAAATACACAGATGAAGTCACATTATTTGTATATATGTACCGGACGAAGAGATGTATATATATTTATTCAATTGGCGCAAAACAAATACAAATTCATATACATAAAAGTGCAACACGTTTTAATGCAATTTTTCTTTTACAAAAAAAAAATGTATTTAAATATAAAGAATATATTACAAAAAAAAACTATATTCATAGTTTATATATTCAAATAGAGAAATGAAAAAAGAAACTTTGTGTTATTTAGAAGGAAAATAATTTTAATTCTTTCATATATAAAATCTATCATCATTTCTATTATAATAAATAATAAAATTAAGAAAAAAAAACAAATTTACGTCGACGTAACTATACAGATATTATAAATACAATATAAATTCATATTGTTAAGACGTTAAGATCTATACAGAGAGTATATTTTCAGTCTATTATATAGCATATAAATAAAATTAACTATTTATATATATGTTGTTTATATATAGGAAAAATGTGTTAAAATATTTTAAATAATCCTCTAATAATAATTATAATAAGAAATGTCGAATGATTTATTATGAAATTCATATTCATATATACACAATTATCTAAAGCACATAACAAGTCGGTATATATTTAAATATAAATGCATCTCTAAACGGTACGATACGGAACGGTGCGCTTGAATATTGTATATATTATTTTAATTATATACAATATATATGCTTTATCAAATGAATTATAATTTAATGTGTCATATAATTTATAAATGGATTAAGTATATATCTGCAATTAGTAATGAATTGTTAAAACAAAAAAAATTAAATATATCTTTCAATTATTTTAATATTAATATCTTTTACGGCAAAAGGATATATTTATTCATTCATTTATAATTTGAAAATAGTTTAGGTGGTTTATATATAAGATTAGAGTTTTCACAAAGATAAAAACAAACAAACTACGCGAATTATATTGAAAAATAATCGATTTCCAAAAGAGAAAATAATTTTACCAATAAAATGACCATAAAATAAAATTATTTACACCTATGAACTCGATTTAAATGTTCATTTTAAACCGAAAATATACTTAAATTTAAATGAATACATATACATTTATATTAACTATAGTAAATTTTATGGACTATACCTTCTGATATACAAAAAGTGTATATACTTTCATTGTTTTTTTCATATATTTATACATTTAAATGTTTAGCCACTTTTACAATGTTTTTTTTTAAGTATATGTATATATTTACGTTAATCATATGCGGCTGATGAGATGAGTATAATATTATAATGGTTTTTTTTATATTTAATGATTATATATGCAAGTTCGGTGTATTATATTTATAAGTATATAGTTAAAATTTGTATAAGTGATAAAAGAACACAATGTTTTTGTTATAATGGTTAAATTATATAGTCTGTTAATTAGTCTGAAAATTAAGTGTGAAAATTATAAAGAATATAAAAATTACATGCATATTTTTTGAAAGTTAATAAATCTGATATAAGAAAAAATGAAAATTATTCTGAATTATCCTTAAAGACATTCGTTACTTTGGTGTTTCCGTTCGTACCTATATATAGTGTTTTTGTTAAAAAAATTACCGGTTTATATATAGTTAATCCTTGGTCATATACAGAACAATGTGATTATACTTTAAAAAAAACTCTAATAGTCTGATATATTTGTGGGGCATAACCTCATTAATCTTTATAATATATAAATTTAACAATCAATAAAATAATAAATTTAATAATAATTCTATAATTTTTTATTTTTTTTCGAACTGAAGATAGACTAAACATATTCGAATTATTTTTAAAGTAAATATTCTTTTAACCATATTTATTTTTGGTTAAATTCAAAAAACAAAAATTGATAAATCGATTAATGCACTCACTATAAATAAATGTATATTAATGCATGTATATATAAATAGAAATAATTGAAATGATTTTTATACAATATTGAAGAAAAAAAAACATTTTCATTAAAAAAAAACGTTTTCTTTATATAGAATTCCAAATGAATTAATAAAATAAAATAGGTGTATTAATACAATAATTTTTAATATAATGAACCACTTTTTGGTCATATATAAGAATTGGATAATTTCCATTAAAATCATTATATGTATATAAATATATATAAATTGAATAAGAAACATTTTCGTGTGGTTTTTTCATTACACACACCTTTATTTAAATATTAATGAATTTTTAAAAATGTCATAAAAATGAAAATATAATAATTAAAATGAAATATACACCTTTTTAAATTAAATATTTTAATTATATAGTATTTTAATTTATACATTTTTGTATAATGATGTTCTGAAAATATATTTTTTCTTTTTATAAATATTCCTGTACATACATACAACACATTTCATTTGTTTTGTAACATTGAAAATTTTTCAGCTGAACATTTGAAAATTACGTGGAAATTACTTATATATATATATATGTGTTTATTTCCATTAAATTATATAAAATACAAATTTATTTACCAACAGTTTAGTAAATGTGTATAAAAGTATAAAATATATTCAAACATTACATATATATATATATGATTTACGAATATCGCAAAACACAATTTTATTTATAAATAATTGTATAAATATAGTATATAGGCATATGTGCGTATGTGGCTATTCTATTCTGATGTGTGTAAATCACAAACATGGATGTAAGCGGTTGGTTATAGAGTGTATGTATATATATATAAATTCTATATGGTTAACCATTTATGATTATAATTAATGGGGTCAATCCTTTTGTCATCCATCCAATTAGTTTAGCTTTATTCATGTGTGTCAGGTAAATGAATGAAGATAATTAAAACAATATATATGAACATATATATCTAGGAATAAGTATAAAAATATAATGTGCGTAAATAGAAATATTATATACATATACTAGCATCATCATCTATATGATATATGATATGTTAAAGAACATTCACTAGCTATAATTGACATTCTTATAATGGAAGGTTATTAGCATATGAAAAATTTCAAAATATAAAATATATACGCAGTCTTTAAGGAAATTTTCTATACTTCGTGAGTCAATTCGTTTAATATCAAAGGATAGTTAATGTATAAGTTGGACGGGACACCCGATATGTAAATAAATATATATATATTTTACAAAGAGATGGTGTATATATTTATAGATACATATATATATCAGTTTATTTGTACACAAGGTACATAATATAATAAATTTAATCATGTGTGTCACATGCAAAGAAAATTATTTATCTATTCAATGAATCATAATGTTAAATATCTGCGATATATAATATGTATTAAGAGACTGGAGCTGCGTACACTATAAATTTTATATATAATTCTATTTTTTAAACTTAATATAAAAGTGATTTATTTTTAACAAGTATAAGATAAGTTTTATATCAATAATCAGATTAGTTCAAGTGAATGAAATATTTTATTTATTAAATTACATATATAAATTTATATTGTATATGCATAATCAATATATATATAGTATTTAAATCAGAGATTATAAGTTAAGCGATTGATTATCTTTTGTATATTGTATATATATATATATAGTGAAAATACAGAATTCGAAAAAGAAGTGTATGACCAAAAACGATGACAATTGGAAGGACATTATTGACCGTCCGTAATTACATATTCAAATTCATTCATTCCTCATAGAATGAATTCCAAATATGAAAAAAAAGTATCTAAATATATATAAAATAACTTGTATATAATTACAAAATTAATAATGTTCTAAAAATATAAATTAAAAAAAAAACCTATCTATCTCATTAATTTTCATAAAATATAAAAATATTTTCTGATTTTTTTTTAATAGCTGATCTTCATTCAACAGAATTATGTACTTCGGAGAAAATCTGTATATATATAATAAATTATATAATTAAAATATTTGGTCAATATTTATTATTTTAAAAATGTAAATATAGTATACGTCTTCCTATATTTATACATATACCATATATCAGCAGTATATATAATGTTATATGTATATTAAAAATAAACATAAGCCAATCAAAATAAATTAAATCATGCAAAAATTACTGAATAAATATATATATATATATATATTGAATAATTTTCAATATATACACACACAATCTATACGGAATTGTATTATAATAATAATATTGATAATATAAACGAAAAACATTAAATATTTATAGAAAAAAAAAAAAAATTTCCAAAAAAATATGTGAAATCTATTTTTTAATATTATACATGAGAAAAATCAACAACAATGAAATACAAAATTGATGATGATTATATTGACGTAAAGAAAATTAATTTTATATACATTTTTTTTTAAATATGCAAATTTTCCTCATATAAGCATCCTATAAATTGTAAAAAGAATTTTTTGTAGGAAGAGCTAAAAAAATTTTCATTTACTTATATAGCAAAAGAATTATATAATTAGTTTTGGAACGGGGTTTCTATCAATTTTTGACAATTTTCTTTATAAAATAATATGTTTACTTTAAATTCAATAATTTATTATATAGGAAATTCGTTAAATTTACTTTATTCTGTAAGATTTGTACAGAGGATGCACAACTTATATTCAAGATGATTTAACAATCATTTAAATTGTGTATTGGTATTGTTTATTATTAAGCATATATTGATTATTAAAAATTAAACTATTTAAATGTATTTCGCTATATAAAATTAATTGAATGCTCATCCTCCTATGTATAATTCAATAATCGAAAAAATTGATTTTGTTACTTAAAAAATATCTACTATTTTAGATTTATTATATCTATATAATTATAGATTAAATTAAAAATTTATTATAAATACATTAATTTAAAGTAATATTTTTTATATACAATATTTGCTATGGGCGTAGTCTGTTTTTAATTATATATACTTGTATTTCATTAATGAAAATTGAAATTTATTAAATAGATAAAAAAAAACTATTGAGAATTTTTTTTTGAAAAAAAAAACAAAAAAACCTTGAGATAATCGAAATGTAAATGATAATTGTTTTTTTTTCTGGGTGAATCTTTCGAGATTTAAAACCATTAGTAATCTTACACATAATGAATAAATATTAAAAATCACAATTTTATTTAGTTAATGGTTTTTATATCAATTGTGATATACATTTTGTAATCCATTTTCGGAATAAAGGTTTATTTGAATTTCAAATACCTCTATATATCTCTATACATAAAAATAGAAATTATTACTATTATAGGAGTATGTTTATTTCATCAGAAATAATTTATTTTCAAAATCATTTTATTTGACATAAAAATGTTATTTAACATTTTTTAAATATTTTGACCACATTCATAAAACAGCAGATATATAAAAAAACAGTAAAGAGTTATTTATTTAATCGTATAATTATTTATTTGTTTTCATTTCAACTATATTATAAAATTACACTTTTATAAAAAAGTTTTGTTTAACGAAAAATAAAATTGATTCAAAAACTGATTTTATTGGTAAGTTTCAATATACAAATTGCAAAAGATGATTAAGAATACGAGGATTAATAATCGAATGGTCAGACAATTAAAATACTATCACATTATTTGATTTATTTCAATTAACATCTTTCGTGAAAGTTAATTTATTTTTACTGAAATATAATAGAAATTACAAAACTTTTTAATAAAAGTGTAATGTATTTACAATAAGATGCAATTTGTTTTTTTTTTTTGAGTTACAATAATATATATTTCTTTTTTAAATGAAAAGAAACTTGTTTACCTTAAGATTTCCTTAAATGAAAATTAAAATCATATATATATATTTTACTTTTTCACTTATATATAAACGTTTATATACTATATATACTATTTTTACTTTATACGTCGGTTGATATACTTGACGTTATATTATTATAGATTGATTCGATTATGTATTTTTTTTAATTTATAAAAATGTACAAAGAAAAAAGTACGTTAGAAATTAGTTTGTAACAATAATTATAAATTAATTATTTTTAACCTAAATCATATATTTTTTTTTTTATAAATTAATTCACATTTGTTTATTTTATTTTTGTATATTTTATATTATAGAGAAAATAAATTAAATATATATATATTATAAAATTTAAATGTTGTATATATAGTAAAAATAAAAAATCTGTATATATTCTATAAGAATGTGTTTTTGTATACATACAATATTTAAATTAAATTAATTTTATTTGCATATATAAACGTGTATTATTTATATTTAAGTGAAAACAATTTTCCCACAATAAATTTTTATAATATCATATAGAAATATATCGAATTTTGTATATATACACAAAAACGAATATGAAAGCCATATGATTATTATTATTATGAAAGTATATATAAATAAATATTATGAAAATTCAAATTTTCTCTTACTTTCCATTTTCATCATAACAATTTTCATCTTCACTTTGAATATCATACTGTTGCTGTTGGTTTTTTTCTGTTATTTCATCATTGTCAAGTGAAATCCATTTCAAATTATTTTTCTCGCATGATGTGGGAGAGTTTTTCCGTGGTTTAGTTTGATGATTATTGTTTCGTTGATGATGATTTTTCCGTCGTCGTATAGCCAAATGACGTTCTCTTGATGGAAATTTTGGTGTTTTTCGTACAACAACCGGTTCAACTTCTATTGTATGTACGCCATCTGTGGTTATAATAAATGGTATTATTTCCCTACATTTACGACATGTACGACGATAACAACTCAATGGTTTTGTATCTGGATCATCTTCATCATCACTGTTTATCACAAGTATTTCTTTTAAACCATTTATCAAACGCATTTTCGTTTTTTGTTAATTATTTATTTATATATAAATTCACTTCAATTAAATTATATTTTTGTTTTATATAATGAGCTCTAAAAACAAATGTTGATTGTTTGTATGGTATATATTTGAATAGACACAATAACTAAAATATATGTTGTATTTCAATTTGTAGGAAAAACCAATTCATTGCATTATACACAATATTATAAAGATACAATTCATTTAACACAATTATTTTTTATTTCATAAAGACACATCATCATCATTTAAATTATAATTAATTAAAAATTAATTAACCATTTAATTAACATAAATAAATATATAAACTTCATTGATTACAGAACATATTATATACATTATTATTTATTTTAATTTCAATTGAATTAATTAAACTATTCTATATATAGTGCAACTGAAGAACATCACAATTTTTTTTAAATTATTCATTCTGAGGAATACACGTATAATTGTATACTTATAATTGTGTATAATTATATGCAAACTTGTCTAAACAATGCATACGACAAATAATACGATATAATTACAATCATAAAATTTACAATTTACTTCTAAATATTTAATTTCTCAATATAACGAGAAGCATTAAAATGTCATATGAAAAACTGTCTATATATTTTTTTGTTTATTATACTGATAGCATAAAAATAAATATATTTAACTGCTAATATAATATATAATATAGTAAAAACCAAATATACAATTATTTTTTATCTATACCAAAAATTAAACATATATGGGAAATAAATTCTAAATGAATTTTACATTTAAAAATTTATGTATTTTTTAATATAATTATTTATTTTATTTATCATGATATACATTTAAATGTTACAGTGAATTCAATTCGATATGTTTGAAGGATTTGTTTGTTTTTTTTTTACATCTCAATCTGAATAAATACGATATGCGAATTGACTAGATATATATTAAAATTGTTTATGGAATACACAACTATAAAGTGTGTGGGTTAATTAACAAATGAAATTAGAAAAGGATTTTACGATATGAATTTAATTCGTTTGCCACTATGTAAAATATTCTATTTTGTAGCAATTGCGTGGATTGGGAAACACAATACAATAAATTCTCTGAAATCAATTCATTCATTTAGAGATTGTACTGTACTGTTTTTAAATTTTATTATATACAATTATAATATACTGGTAATATAGTCTTCTTATCTATCAATGAATATATTTTTGTTTAAACACAAAAAACCTAAATATTTTGAAATGTGAATCAACATAATTGATAAGAAAATATAGATTATTCATTCAAATATATTTAAAATAAAATGCATAAACATAATTTAATTTAAAGGTTAAATAAATATAAATATTAAAATATTCAAATTGTTACCTATTTTTATTATATGACTTATTAAAGTGAAAGCGATTTTTGAATTTACCAAAATTTTAGTTAAAATTTACCATACAAAAACGAGGATTGGCAAGAATACTTTAAAGAACTCTAAAAAAAGTATTGAATTTGTGAAAAAAAGATAATTTAACGTTATTTAATGTAAATTTAAATCAAATGTATGTCTAGATAAATTTATTAAAATCTATTACAATGTGAATAAATGCCTATATAGTTTAATTAAACCGTGAATTTTCAAGTATTTATATTTATAAACTCCATCAAGCGAGATTTAAATCTATAATCAATTTAATTAATAAAATATATACAAGTTAATATTATTATCATTATGTAAATAAAAACAAGAATATACAAATACAAAATGAATTGAAAACAACCGCATAGTTTAATTGAAAAAAATAAAATTCTTACATGCAATATTTTATTGCGTACATTATTATGACATTTATTATTTATTGTGATATATATGAAATAAGAATTTAAAACAAGTTAAATAAATCTAATAATATCAAATGAATACAAACAAAAAAAATGATGTAACCTCAACTGAATATGCACACGATCAAAAAGTTGAGAGAGATTTTCTTATGGGATATTGTAAAAATATAATAATAAAAATACCTATTTTTTTTTTTTTGGAAAATATCTGAAAATCATTCGAAATATTATAAAATCGTACATTTTCTCACTTGGTAATTGGTATTGAATTTAAAATATATTTATTGTCATCCATCATCGGCACTCACAAGATTTTGTATATATGTTTTTGTGAGTCAATTTAAGAAATTAACATATTTTTTAGGTGTTATAATATATATAAAATATATAAGAAAAGAATTATAATAAAAAATTGAAGACACAAACACAACAAGTAAATCATCGTATACTTTTTTTCTTCATTAAAATAATTCTAGAAAATATTAGTTTTATGACATCATGATAATATCTATAGTAATTTTCAGAATATATACAATATAAAAGCAATTAAAATTACATTTTATGTGATTTGATTTTCTATTCTATATATTTCTTCTTTTGGTAATCACAATACTAATACATATCTAATTGTTTTGGATTATCTTTATATGAGTATTTAACCGCACATTTTATATCTTTAACTACAAACAAATCAAATATTCTAAATAAATATAAATTAATTTGACGATCATTTATAATTAATATTTAATGGTAAAATCGCAGTTAAAATATATTATGTTTTATTATTGTTATGAGCTCTTTCCATATTTCAGGGTCATCAAATATAAATACTTATTTACAAAAGCTATAGTATCTAATATATATACAGAGGTGGTGGTAAATGAAAAAAAAAATCATATAGAACAGGTAATATGTACATCGTGTATATATAATCCAATTATCTCGTCATGATAATATATTTATAAAAACATATCTATCATTTATACATATACGTGTAATTTGATTGTATAAACAAATATATTTATTATTATTTATATGTGGTATAAATAATCGTATATAAGTATATATAGTGTTTGCTTTGCTTTGACTATATATCGTTCGCCATATAAACAAAAGTTCAATATCAAAATTATATTATTATGTTGAAATTTTTTTTTTATATATATGTATGAATATGTACACTAAAAGTACATAAAGACAATTAAAAATTGTAAAGTTTTACAATAATGAATCATAACAGAAGATTTTATTGTTTGAAAACAATCACATTCATGTTTTATTATCACAATTTGCACAATGATTAATTTACTGCACATTCAATAATAATAATAATAATAGTACCTTTTTGATTAATTTTTTTATATTTAAATTTTTATATTTTATTCGTTTTATAGTCACACTGCGAACATTTCATACACATTTATTTGTAATATAAAAAATAAATATAAAATATTCTTCGATAAATTTATATTTATTATAAAATTAAATGTTAAACTTGCACAAAAAAACACAAGCATTTACACAAAAAGAAACTAATGAAATTTGTATAACTTTGTAGATATCAAAATTCAATTTTAATCAATGATTTAAAATCAAATTTGATTATACAATTCCATATCAATTATTTCAAAAATAAATAAATAAATAATATTTTTTATCATATCACTGTGTGATCCACTCACTATATATGGATGGTATTTATATGGTATTAATAATTTTTTTATTTTATAATATTTTTTTAAGTAACATTTTAAAATTTCAACGTCGTACGTACGTACGTACCATACAATAATAAATGAGATTATAATAAATAAATGAAAAACTGTGTGTATTTGAATATACAGAAGAAGAAAAAAAATGATTTTATTTTCATATGCTAAAGTGGTTGAAGTCATCATTGTATGTATAAAAAAAAATAAATAATATTTATTGTGTGTAAATTACAATATGTCGTCTTCGTCGTAGTTGTCGTCATTGTTATTTTATTTTTATATATAAAATATTACATTATTATAATAATTATTATTATTATTAATAAAAATATTGTATTGTTTTGATTTTTTTTTTTTAATTTCAAGTTTTGATTTTATTCGGATTCAGCTGACTGGAATTTTAAATAGATTATATAAATCAGATTTCATTTATTTATTTTTTATTAATATAAGGGGCCATCAAATAAGAACTATCTTTGATTTGAAATAAACACCATATAGATATATTATAGGATTGAAATAATCGTAATTCTGTTGTTTTTTTTTAATTGTTATGTTTTGGCTACAATGATTGGAATTTTTGATACATTTTAAAATTATAACATTAATCATAATTGAATTAGAGTGGCTAAAGTGGATTAAAGTTAAAATTTACAAATACACAGAATTAAGATTATCTCTATTTAGTTTGTATATGCCTTTCAATATTGCGATTATATAAATTTGTATATCTTGATACAATAAACTTCGATTATTATATATTTGGTGTTGATTTTCTCGAGGTTTTTGTTTTGTTTCGTGAATGTTTATCCATACAATTATTATTTAATTTATTTATTTTTTTTTCTTTTCTTCTTCTTTTATTTAAATATTACGAATGTATAAATATTAAGTATATATGCCGAATATGCGGTAGAAAGATTATATAATATATACAAAAAACTTAATAAATAAACAATCAAAAATATATACATGTTCAAATCACAATTTGAAAATTATTATTTGGTATATGATATTCGATATTCGATATATAGTCTCGTTAAAGTAATTGAGTTAAGAATTATAATAATTATATGCTTGTTGAGTATTTCTCTATATTTAATTAAAAAAAATATTTGGTTATATTTGTTTAATATTTATCGATATATTATCTATTTAATCTTTTAGGTTTGAAGTGAAACCAAATTTTAATTAATAAAAGAACCACTTGAAAAATAAATTGTTGACAAATTTAAATCAGACCCGAACGCCTTCACATTTCATTACAGAAAACACAATTATTATATATCACTATAACAGTAAACTATATATTAATATTTTGATTTGTATACCACAAATAATATCGATAATATACCTAATTCAATATTCAATTGTATATAGACAATGGGTTACAAAAAAGTTATTTGTCAACGTAACGCAAATCCACTAATTAAATTTTACTTATTTCACTATAAAAACCATTATATCTTATTATTATATGTATACTCTTTTATATACGCGTTCATGAGAAACTCTGTAAATGTTAATATTATGCGGTAATAGTAAAAATTTTTAGTTATTATTATTATAAAAGACAAGTGCTGGAAAGGAAATATAATTGAAATGTCAATATAATGATATCATCGCACATAATATTTATTTATTTATATGTATAATGTATTTTTTTAATGTTTTTTTTCTTATAAATAAACAATAAAAAGAAAGATAGTTATATATGAATGTGTAAATTTATGCAAAATTTGTTTATTTTCTATAATAATATATATATTATTATACCACATCATTTTATATTTCATATATAGAAGAAAAGATTCATCATGATCTTATATATATGACTTTTAAATATAATATATTAAATTATTAATATCCAAAAATAATACAGTACATTGAGAATAGGGGCGCCTATAATACAATGATTTCTCCCAAAATATAATATTTTAATAGCATCTTTAAGGTTTTCTAAATTAAATGGTTTTATATATACATAAATATAGAATATGAAATATGAATATAGATATGAACAGTTAAATGCTATATTCATAATATCGTTAATTTTAAATATATAGGAAAATTTTCTTGTGTATTATTTAATTTCTATATATATTCTAAAAGTCATTCATTATACAACACATACAAAAATAAAAAAAAAACATATTTATAATATAAATCACAACAATTAATTGTAAGTATAAATTATATTAGATATATAGATAAATTGATGTAATCTTAACAATAACACTTTCGCTTTCTTTTATTTAAGCTATATGAATGGACTATATATTTATATTATATATATATATGTAAGTAACATACAAAAAAAACCCCTATTTAACTTGTCGACCCAATTATTCATTTACACTTTATCACACGTTTTCATTTATTTCATTTATTCCATTTATCATATATACGAATGATACACGACAAAACACACAGAAATACCGATTCCTATTTATATATATAATTATTAACAACAACACATCAGAGTATTCCGTACAATATACAATAATAAATATATAAATATAATATACATTTTCGTATAAGATTTTCCGGTTTGATTTACAGATATACTATATATACATATATAACATCATATCATCTGCAAATTGTTCATTTTAATTTATCTTCTAATTTTCTTACATTTATGTATACTATATATATAATATACAGATATACTATTCTCTATTTTCCATTACGTTTTCAGACTAAATGTTTGTTGTATATAATTGTAAATATTCTGTTACATACATGTGTTTTACTTACAAATATTATATATAATATATATAATATATATATATATATATATATACATATATATAAAACTCTTTATGAATGAACACGAATTTTCCTTTATTGTTAGTTACGTTTCTAAGAAATGTACATATACTTCTATATATATATTATTTATATATAAATTAAATGATCACGTATATGTTGTACTATTATATGTATATAGCAGCATTAAAATTTAAAGAACTTGTTATAGAAAGAATACTCTGTTTTATTATGGAATCAGTATATGTATGTTCAAATATATATATATATATATATATATATATATATATAAATTTTTTTTTCCTTTGAAAATAAAATACATATACTTAAATGTTTAATTAAAAAAAAAATTGAAAAAAATATAAAATTACACTCAATTGAACACAAGAAAATTGTGAATGAACAGATAATTATTTATCAAATACATGTGTTTTTTTTTTTTTTTTTTTTGATCTGTTCGCAGTAAATAGAGCTTCATTATTTTTATAGAGTATTTAATGATTTTTTTTTACATCTGTCTCTAAAATATATTTAATTATTATACGATGTTTATCGTTAAATCTATTACTATATAATTCTTTTTTTTTTTTTTAAATTCTTAATTCATATTAAATTATTTATAGTATCGTAATAATAAAATATAATTACTAATTCACGTGTGTGTATAATCCCATCGACAACAAAATCTAAATTGTATATATACTAATAAAAAAAATTGTAAAAATTACATGTCAACGAGTAAATGTTCAAGAATATTTATTAATTTCCACAAAATTTTCACAATTTAATAAAATATACAGAATATAAATTTATAAATTGTATAATTTTCGGGAAATCATTTATATGATTATTTTAATTATAACAAAAATATAATTTGTGTTTTTAACACACGTTCGTTATATGAATATGAATATATTTATGCGATGACATACATTAATTATTTATATTTTTAATTTTTCATTTTTTTGTTTTATTTTTTTCGTCAATATGGTTCAGATAAGCACATTCATATATTAATATTATAAATATGAATGAATCAATGCGATGTACCGCATAGATAATTTATATAATATACAAATACAATAAATGAATAAAATAATATAGTCAATTAAATACATTATTTTTGTTCATTCATTTGCAGATGTATTATTTTTAACATATTATATAATAAAAATCCATATGGTGGAAACCAAAATGTTTATCTATATATTAATAATATATAGTAAAATATCAATATATAAATGTAATGTATTTTATAAAAATAGAATTTCAAAATAGAAATACTTTACGATTTTAACTTAATAAAAATTATTTATAGATTGTTAAAATACAATTCAATCAATTCTAAATAATTTGTTTTAAATGTTAACGTAGAAATTTCTAAAGGATTTGCTATAGCGAAAATCATATTTTATACCATTGATATTTACGAATTATGAAACCGATAACTCTAAACGAGTTTATTTTCCATATATTCGCAGATATAATGGTTTTAGATCCATTTAACTATTATAACTATATAAATATTTAAATGCATTAAATATACAAATTATTGTATTGTGGAAATACAAGATAAATTGTAATATGTAAAATATACAACATCTTTATCCTCCCCAATTTATATATATAGACAAATTTTATTTGTTTAGTTGTCATCAATGAAATTTATATTCACCTGTATTAATAATACATAAAACGTTATGGATATGGTTATATGTATATAAATACAATACAACAAAATGAATATATAGAATCGAAATATATAAACTCAATATATCTATCTATCTATATATAGTATATATTTCACAGGATTTATTATAATAGACATAATTACATATGAGTATTTGGGAATTTCAGAAATAATTTATATATTTTGAGAACATATCAAACACACATGTATATTTTCATTCTATATGCATATAAGGATATATAGATTATAGATATTATTATATATAAATATTCGTATCATATGGCAACATACATTGGGAAAAACAGTGATATAACAAAATACATTTTGTATATATATAATACATATATACTTAAACATATGTTGAGGAGTATTCATTCAGAATAATATATTAGTAATTTAGTCTTATGCCTCTATACAAATATATAAAATTAATTGCATACAAGCAGTAAAATGGTATAAAACGGATGTAATTATTATCTATATAAATATCTAAATTCATGTATTTTATCTGTATATTGTATATATACAACATATATACAGAATTATATTACTTTTTATGTTGCATATATATAAGGTAAATTTAAAATTAATTAATTCTGTTTAATTTAAGTTGAATAAATTTTGCATATATAATATACACATACATAATTAAATTATATAGATATATATGAAAAGTTATTTCAATTTATTATTAAAATCTCAATAGAATATATTATAAATATATATATACATCGTTAAGTGTAAGAAATTTTATATATATATGAAATATAAAAGAAATTATATATAAATAAATAAATTATTATAATGAGAAATATTAAAAATGAAAATATTTACCATTAAAATCACGCGTATATACACACATTATAATTTTCTAGCATATATAACATTATCCAATTATAATTGAAATGAAAACTTACCTGCGAAATTAAATGAAAAAAAATAAATCATTATTTATATACTATATAATAATTAATAGATATATACGATTTTATATATGTGATATTGTGGAATTTGTGCTAAAATTTTCTCTCAAGATTTTCATAGAAATTCTAGTAGTCTCATTAAAATCAATAATGAAGAAAACAAATATTAAACTTATATATAAAGAAAGCACATATAAATATATATACTGCTGTATATCCTCTTTAAAATTACTTGTTATTTGATACGTATTAAACTGATTATGTTACATTATATATGATTATAGAATGCACAGTCAGAGGTAATTTTATATATATAAATAGGTAACGTTACTTTCCTAAATAAGTATATATCCCTCATTGCTTTTTGGACATATGATAGCTAAATATAACCAACAAAATCCAAAACGAAATAAGTGATGTGATAAGACAGTATATATATATATGATTTAGATATGAAATATACAAACTAAAATAACATACGAAATGTCCATAGATATATTCATTCACATATGTAAAATATGTTATTGTATCTAGATATAGTTTTTCTATATATATAACATAAGTTTGATATTTGGTTTGATATATGTATCAACAAAAGCCTCAACAAAAGCCTCTAAAATATTCTATATATATATATATATATATATATATATATATATATATATAACTAAACGTATAAAATATTCTTTATATACATAAACGAATGTCATTTACTGATTATTATATTATATAATATAATACACCGGTAATTTATTATATATATTATATATGTTCAGATAAAAGATAAAGAAAAAATAACAAAAATTGTAGGATCGGTCAAATGACATCCATTCTTTTCTTATATAAATATACATAAACCAAATACATACTGTATGGATTAGTTAAAATCGATACACCAACCTGGTATATATATGCATTCAATTTTCATTGAATAAAAAAAAAAGAATCTATTTTTGTAAATATGTGGCTATAATTTATTTTGGTTTTTTTGTTTTGTTTTGGAATAGGTGCGATATCACATAAAATAAATTAAAATTATCCATATGATTTATATTTAAATTATCATTAACTATATATACTATGAATTACCTTAAAAAAATATACCCCGTAATAAAAAGCATATCATGCTTTTAGAATATAATACAAAATACAAATGGAATAAAACACTAGACGTATATAAATTACCATATTATAACATTATCTATTACAGGTATAAGTTTAAAAACTATAGCATTTTTTCATGAATAAAAAACGCAATCCTTTTATATATTTTATAATTGTTTTCATATTCAATAATAAATAATAAGATAAAAATAAATTATGTGCGATTTATATATGTTGTAATTGAATTATAATAAAATTATTCAATTATATTTTAAATAATTTAATTTTATTTATTACAATTCTAAAAAAAATCAACTTATTGTATGAATAAAAAATATACAGAAATGTGCGCTATCTGCATTTGAATAGTGAATTTGTTTTTTATATTTTCCATGTAAAAATACATACGAGACACCACGTAACTTAAACAAAAAAAACATTTATAATGATTCAAATTCAATATTGAATATATGTATTTGCATATGTATTTATGCATATCAATATATAGGGAATGATATGATATAGTATATATATTTATAATTTTCATACACTTAATATATCACATTTATATTGATCATTCAGTTAATTAATAGACAGTAAAAATAACTTGTTGTTCTTTATTTAACTATCTAACTATCTTTAACTATAATTTAAAAAGATTACTATTTGATATTTAAACAATTTATTATATTTAGAAAATCTGTAACTTTATAGAACATCAAGGTTTTTAAGGTATTTATCATTACACTAAAAAGAATGATAGGAATATTCTATCATTATGTAAAAGCCTCCTCTATTCACACATATATAGCAGAACTTTTAAATACAAAAAACATTCATCCAGTAAATTTATATTCGCTTTGATCATTCCAATTTTCAATTATTTATATTCATTTGTAATTATATATAACAAAAAAAGCAAATATAACATTCATATATAGTTCTTGTTTTCCTTTCAAGTTAATAATAGCAAAAAAGTGAATAATTTATTCATATAAATACATTTTTTTATGTAATGTATATTTAAAAATAAAAAAAAATTTATAATTGTATATATGAAAATGTATACAAAAAAATATTATCTAATTTATACATGGAAGAAGTGTACAATTGTTATGTTAAACAAATATTATAATAAATGTACCTTTTAATTATATGTATAAAGAACGTTCGTTCGTTCGTTCGTATTATATACTAAATATATATAAAATTCATTTAAAAACACGAAATATATAAGTGAATACGACAAAAGCAATTATAAATATCTATATGGTATACAAACACATCCTTAAATAATTTTAATTTAATATGTAGATATGATAAGAAAAGTATACATTTTGCAATGAATTCAATGTGCGTATATAAAACACTCATCAGCGCGCAACAAGGAAAATAATTTATCAAAAATTTTCATATAATATGATGCAAAAGAAAACGTGTAAATATTAAATACATATATACCCTTTTGGCATATATACAATTATTTATAAAGAAAAAAACCTAATCATTTTAATGTTAAAAAGATATATGTATAAGAAGTTATATATTCATAAACGCATATACACATTTTAAAGATAATTTAATTATAATTTTTTATGAAATACTTACAGCATAAGTATATCTATACCAAATTTGCTCATTTCATATTTGTCATAAACGCTTTTTCTATCATAAGTTACAATTTTTTTTAACATACTTTATCAAAATATATTTTGAATTATCTCATCTTGAGAATGTAAATAGCTGGATATTGTTTATATCATCAATTTGAAGTCTGCGATTGGTGAATGAAAATGAATGACCAAAATTTTGTAAATTCAGAAATTTTTTAAACATGTAAATCTTTTAGTGCATTCATGTATATACAATACATATATATAGATTATTTTTTCTTATAAATATACTTAACATAGTAAAATACATGTATAAAAAATAGTAGTTGGAAAATTTCATATCAGTATTCGGGACGATAAACTGTAAAACAAAAAAAAAGAAGAGGATTTAGTCACGTAAAATATTTATAGACAGATAGATCATTTGTATAATAAGTCGAATATATATGTATATAGATATACGTAATGTACATTGCGTTTGTATACAAATTCGTATTAAAGATGATTGATGTGTATTGCTTGTATATACATATTCTTTTGATATACAAATAAGATTCACAAAGATATAAACAAATAATAAAACATCAATGAATAAAACAAAAGATTAAAAGGAGATATCAACAAGAAAATTAGTTTTTTATTATTATTATTTTAAATATAAAGATGATAAATAGATAGATTGTAGATATACATTGACTATATACGCAAAATTTTATAAAGGATCATAAAATATGACTGCGAATATTACAAATTCTTCAAGTTATCTTTTCGTTGGTTCATTTGTTTTTTTTTTTTTTGCAAATTTTCCAACTTTAACATAAAATTTATCAGAATTTTAAATATTAATTTATACACAAATTTAGTGATAAAAATCAATGCAATTTCTATTATTAAAAATTGTAGTGTCGCACAATTATATACTAGAAGCAGATTAAAATTGTTTTACCCATAATTGTGTAATTGATCCTCCTTAAATTAATGAATGAAGTATATTCTTTTTTTTTTATATAAATAAAATTAAAAAATAAAAACCCAAATGTACATATTAGAATTTAAATTCCTTTGAGAAAATGGATTATCCACTATATAGGTATTATATATGAAGAGAAAATCGTATTTGTTCGCACATGAGAAAGATAAAAACATAAACAAATATATATATATATATATAGTAATAAAATAATAAAAAAGCAGCGATAGCACAAAGATTGATTAAATATTTATGGTAATTGAAAATTTCATGAATTGAATAAAATAATTTTACACCATTTCATATACATAAATGTGTTTTATGTATATATAAGAAACGAAATGAATTATAAATGCAGCTTCACACGCATATAAAAAACATATTTTCTTTTATTTCTGTGAGCGGTGTATTATATGGTCTTATATATCTTACATATATATTTATTGATATAAAAATAAATGAAAACCAAATGAATAATTAATTAAGTTTAATTTTAAAATAAAATTATATTCCATTTTTTGTCTAACAAAAAAAAAAATGTTATATTTCAATTTATTTTTTTTTAAGGATATTAAAAAGAATTTAAAGACTTTACGTTGTTGACCTCAATTGTATAATTATGAAAACGTAAATTTTTTTTAAAGGAATTATATTGTATTTATATGATGAAAATGTTTAGAAAAACTTTTATATATACATATATATGCCAATAGCAATATTCAATATAAAAATGTTCTGAATTATATCCATTTCATGTATTTTGTTTATAAAACTTTTATTTGTATAGTGTGAATTCTATCAGAAAATACTATTTGGATCAATTTATATATATATGCATATTAAAATTCATTCTAAAATTTTAGAATCTATTTTCGACTATTTATATATGATAAATTATAACATATATAAATCATATAAGAAATAATTTGAAAATATATTTATTATTATGGCATTGTTAATATTTTGAACTTTATCTATAATCTTTTTAGAAGAAGAATAAGACAGAATACAATAAAAAGATATATAACTAATATATAAATTGATATAATATTTCTTCACATAGAATATATAGTTATATGTAATATAGACAGATGGATATCATTTATTATTATATTGGTTATATCATTTTTCTTGAAATTTGATATTATTGATAACATCTAAAATAAAATTAAAAAGGTATGGCTAATCAAATACTATATAGCAGCCGCATATCCTTTGCAATTCATTATATTTGCAATCGATTTTCATTTCATTTTTAATATAATATTTCCAAATCTTATAATAATTATACTTTCTTTTTTTTTATATTGAATGTTATAAAACGGTTCTCATTAATGTTTCACTATTGTTTTTTCTTAAATTATCAATTATATTCAGATAAATATGAAAATTGAATGAAAATAATAGATTATAGATTAAATATTATAGTTTATTAAAAAAATATTCAAAATAAGAACAGCATATATAGAAATTTTGAACAAAAAACGCTTAAACATATATAAATAACCCGGTTTGGCCAAGTATGAAATGATAAAACACATAAATAATGTGTAATATATTTCTATGTAATTATAAAACTTTCAAATTTCGATAACATTAAAAAAAGAAAAAGAAAATCTCTTAAATATTAAATAATTTTTACAATTCCATTAAATCACAATCAATTCTTTGTGTTATTTATATATATATCATGTTTATAGATCAATGTATATTAATAATATAAAAAATTGTGTATAACATAAATAATCGATTATAAATATTTATAGATGTACAAAGAAAAACTGTATGAATATAATTATTATTATTTATAAAAAGAAATAATAAAAAAAATTCTATTCGAAATTTTTACCCATATATTGTTTTAATTATGTGAAAAACATCATATGAAAGACCCAAAACAAAACAACAATACGAATAATTCTATATGGATGTGGTATGAAAAAAATATCAATACCATACATAAATATAATGATATAATACTTTATATAAATCACAAAAAAATTGAATTTCAATAAAGAAATCGATTTTTATATATACAAATGTGATTTCCCAGATATCGTATATTTCTTTTTTTTTTGGTATCCTATTTGAAAGTTTATATTTATTGTAAATGCAGATTATATGCACTAATTTTTTAAATTCAAAAATTTGATTTGTCGTTTTTTTTTAAAGACAATATAAAGGTTTCATAATAATAATAATAATAATAATAATAATATCATATATCATAATTAGTGAATTGATGTTTCATGATATATAGGTACATTTAAAAATGAATAAAAAATGTATATGCCTATGATCTTTTACGTGAGGGAGATTAAGATAAATGGTTTATTACAAAAGAAAAACAAACAAATTTGATTATTAATTTTCATTTCATTTGATGCTTGTTGTATTATAAAATGCGATGCGACAGTCTAAAAAAATTCCAATTTAAAGTTATTTGTTATCGCAGGATATCCAAGTTTATTCAATGAAAATCGGCTCAGTTACACTGTATATATATGAAATTTTAATATCTCTATGTAATTATAACATTTTGATAAATGTTTATTCGATTATTATTTAGGTTAAAACAAATCATTCAATACAGAAAAAATACGCCATCAATGATAAAAACTAACTATAGGCAATTTCATTTCATATATGCATATAGTAAAATTATATACAAAAAAATATTGATTTTAAGACCTAATTTTATATACATAATAATTGCATAAAAACACGCAATATTTATTAGTATGCGTACATAACAAATCAATTATTTTAACATTTAATGAACATGTAACAAAACATATAAATGCAAATTTAAAATAAATATGAATGAATTTATAGGAAAATAAATTAACTTTTATTAGAAATTTCTTATATTATAATATTGTAATATCATCCTTTTTTATTTATTAGACGCATAAATTGTTAATGAAATGACTTTTAATGCTTTTTAAATTTTCAAGACTAATGACTAAAAACACAAAACGTAAAACTAGTTTTCAATAAAATTCATAAAAACTTTAATTTTCGGCGGATTTTGTATTAGTTTGTGTACTAAAACCGTTGTATTAATAGCTCAAAATTAATAGTTCTTTATCCTTGTCTATACCTGTTACTGAATCTAACATTTGATCTTGTTTGAGAGTTCACATGTTTACATCTGCATTCAACACTACCTACAATGGACAAGACAAGTAGGATGCCATTATAGTAATAATGAAAGTGTTTAAAATTTTTTTGTATTTATAACTTTTCATCCCTTTACATAAATATTTCAATAAAATTGTATGTACATATACAAAAGACAAAGTTAATATTTTGTTATACTAAAGGGTAAATATTAACCACATAATATATCATTTTATATCCTTTAAAATTAAATTTCCTTTCCTTTATGTTATTACATATATATATATATATATAGATGGTAAAATTTTGATTTAACATTATAAGATTTCTTATTACTATATATTAAGATATTCTTTGGCTTATATATATATTAAAAATAAAACCTATCTAAATATGAACATCATTAAAAAATAGAAAATTTTAAACTTACCGCCATGAATGTGGTTCAAAACCAAAACATAAATCCTTGCAATTATCGCATCCCGTTCCATTTACAATTTCTCTTATCAATACACCCTATGTAAACAAATACAAAATAAAAATGATAAATTACAATTTAATATTTTTTATATGTGTACGACTAAAAAAATTGTTATTGCAAAAAAAAATTTGACACGTCAAAATATTAATGAAAATAAAATTAATTTTTTTTTTGAATTAGTATCAAATGATAAGATATCAGAAATATTTTTTTTCTTTTATGCTTTTGCACTCTTTTATACGTTTGCAGTGAAAATTATACAGAAATTTAGAATTAATTTAGATTTACGAAAATGACATGCCGCTTAAAACAAAACAAAAGACTTATATATAGAAATTAAATATACATTTTGTTTAACAAATATACTTATGATATTTTGAAAACAATTTTTTAACCAAAAATATTGTGAAATTTTAAATAAATTAGTATTCATTTCGTATCAGTTCGCAACATAAAAAAAATTAAATGATTTTTTCATTGATAATTTTAACAATAAAACACATTTATACACATGTTAATAATATTCATCGTTATATATATATGGTATACTTGAACTCATATAATTTCTTTGAACATATAAAAATTTTTACAAAATGAATAAAGCAATTATTATATTAAAAACAAAAATAAAATTTAATTGAAGGCATTCCAAAGAGTTGTTGGAAATTTGTATGTACGTGATTATAAAGTCTCTGTCAAATAATACATTTTGATTATTTGTGGTTTTATGGTAAATTCCCCAGTTTTTTTTATTTACATAAAAATGTTACGTTTACGCGATCGATTGTATACTATAATAATTTTATCGTTTTAATTTATTGTATTTTTTTTATATATCGAAATAGATCCTTTATTATTATTATTATTATTTTTTTTTTATTGACTCTATACATAAAATATATTTCGCTAAATTACGCATTGATATTTATTTTATTTTTATATATGTATATATAAATGCAGAACATTATTATTTTTACGTATATGCACGGTCGGTATATATATTAAATATTTATCAAATATATATACGTTTAATGATAAATATATATTGGAAAAATAATGTTTTCCTTTTCTCATTTTTCAATTTTATATATGTACATACATTATTATGCTATTACGAAAATATATAATATGGACTTTTTTTTTTATGATTTAGAGTAACAACATTAATGCGGAAAAATTTATATATCTATAAAACATTGAATTTGTTGGGAAATTTTATAATGAAAAAAAATTGTGTTTTATCTTTTTGCCAATAATAAATGCATTTTTGTTTTGATTTTGCTACAAAATTGTTTTTGTTTTATCACAAAACATTTTTGGTAATAAGAATGATTTAATTGTATAAAATAGACTATATAATACACGGGAAGATCTTGTAAAAGTTCATTTTCCATATAATAAATATAGTCAAAATGATTATCTAATTTCATATATCCTTTTGTCATTCTTTTTTGATGGATATGATTCTTATAGAACATTGATAGAACTGGAATTGACAAAATTAATTAATCCAAGATTTTTGATAATAAATTTAATTCTATATTGAAATTGATTTTATTATCAAAGGCCAAAACAAAACAGAATTTTATAAATGCAAAAATATAATTGTTTTGAAGAGATATTTTCATTTTGTATTCATACACCATACTATATAAAACTAAAAAATATATTTATACAATTTTTTTTTTGTGCAAAATATTTGAAATTGAAATATGAATCTAAATATTGGATTTTCAATATATATACGAATCCGAGTGTATGTTTAACTTTCAATATTTGAAATAAAATATGCAGGTATATATGGTTTAAAAAATATTTCATATACACAAACATGATATATATTTAACATAAAAAATGTATAAACTATATAAGTATATCTCGATATATAGTGAATATACACAATATATTAATGAACTGAATATGATGAAAATGAAAGAAAATATTCATTTCAAAGCTTTGAAATAAAATACTGCAGCCAATTGCATATATATGTTTTGTTTGTGAAAATATACAAATAAAATGCATTGTGCTATTATATATATCAGATAAATATACAAACAGCGGGAGCTCTATATATGTACACTAAAAGCTCTAAAATATTATGAATTTCAGTATGTATATATATGTATATAAAATGCATAATTATATAAATATTGGACCATTTCCAAAAATGTTTATTACAACACACTAAATTGTATATAATATAGTATAGTGTAATAATATAACGTATATAATTTAATATATTTAATACTTTATTGTATATATTATAATATATAGATTATAAAACAATACAGATTATTATTTGTGGTATATACACGATGGGAATACCACAATATTTAGTTGAAAACATAAAATTTTTATACAAAGCCATCATCATAGAATATATATGTACATATATAGATAAACAAATTTATAAACATATAGTGCATAATATGAATAATAAATATTTACATATATAATAAAATATACATTTATGATTTAGTTAAATAAATAACTCGTAAATGTATAAAATAAAAAAAAACATAAATATAGTTGTTGTACATATATCTCGATTATTTTAAAGTTCCATATACATAGATATATATACGATATGTTACGCACTTCTATTCGTATATGAATAAATTTTACATATATTTATGTATTTAGGGACCTTTTTATATTTATAAATATTTACATGAAAACATTTTGTAGACTATATCCAACCATATACACCATATATAACTAATAAATTCTAATAAGAAAGATACAATTTTATATTATTGTCACAGGTATTTCAACTAACCCATTTAAAATAACATCCAAAATGGTAAATATTGTATAAATTTTTGAAATATTCTATTTTATATAAATCCCGAATAATTTTATGCATAGTTTATCATGTGGTTGTTTCAAATGTATATATAGAATTTGATAATCATATATATAAATATATATATAGACGGTGATGACGATAATGTCGATGTTGTTCGTAATAATTAGAGTATATATAGTATGAAATTTAGTATACGTATATAAATACAATTTTTAATTTATATATACACCAAATGAATGACACGAATAATATAATTAAATATTTATTTTTTCATATATGTTTATTTAATGTTTAAAATAGTTAAATTTTATATGCATAGGTACTTAAATATACATAAGCTATTTTTGCAAATATATAAACATATTTATATAAGTTAATTAATTTTACATATTTAAAATGTTCCATATTAATATACATATAACATTTGTATGGTGATATTTTTGGTCGTATTTATATTGATAGCGTTGAAATGAGAGAAATAATTTCTTTTTTAACTTTGACTGATGTAAGATAACATAAATTACATTACTAGACAACGGGTATAATACTTTTGATAGATATATTTTACAAATGGTTAATTTGGTACACGCGAAATTTTTCTTTAAATAAGACAATGGAGCTTTTTTTGCTTATTAAATATCGCTGAACATTTTTTTGCTTTTTAATAAAACTATTCTGAAATCACCCCACGAACACGATGAAATTTCTATATAATATATTATAGAATAATGAAACATACTCTTTAAAACCATGAATTTTAAAAAATCCATAAAGAATTTTATGAGATCGAAAAACTCCTTCCAAATTAATCAAATGATTCAATAAAAAAAATAATATAAAAAGAAAATTTTCTTAATACAATATAAAAATCATTAATTATATTTTGTATAAAAGTATAGATGAGAGTTACCGCACAAAAATATATATTCAATTCGAATAATATATTACTAATTATAGAATGTATCTAAAAAAAAAATTGCACAAACCAATATTTACTTTCCGCCCGCACAATATCTATAATAATAATTATTTGAAATTTACATATACTCAAAAAAAAAAATCTACTAATAAGGAAATTATTTAAATTATATTTTATTTTTTTCTTGTCTTGTTGAATTGAATAATAAAAAAAAGCCACTGAATGGTATTATATTAAACACAAAAAAAAAATCAATTTTATAGTTATTGCTAATTTTTCATAATAATACCATATGCATAAAACTTTCATATAATAAAGAAATATTGACTATACAGCGAAAATATATGAAATTTATGCATTTTAATACATTTTTTTGCAATATTATATAAATATCAACAAGTATCAAGTATACAAAATTTGAATAAATAAATATATAAGCGTCATTTCTAAGAACAATATATACAATAATAGTTTTATATTGTACATGTGATGTGGGTGGAAGAAATCTACTAATAAAAAAAATGTGTGCGTATATATATATATATATATAAAGTCGCAAGTATAAACACGAGAAACGAATTAAAAAAATAAAGTGTCACCTACAAGTCATAAAAAATTAATTATATATTCTTTTATGATTATTATTATTATGTATATAGTCGCAAGTTTATAGTAAATATATATATAAATATAGATTCGAGATCACATATATATGAATGCACTGGCAATAGTATGAGTATATTTACAATTACAATTTATGTTATTATATGAATTTAATAAACAAAATATTATATTTATTGATTTATAAACATCGATCCATAAGAATTGTATAATAAATGTCACATTACAAACACAATTAGTTTAGATATCATATATAAACATATAAATAAAATCAAACTAATATAGAGAGTATATGTTCACATATATAAAATATTAATCTATAAGATTTTATTAAATTGTGGTTTTAATTTAGATGACCATATAGAAAGAAATATATATATACAGGTATTATTATTTATTATAATTAATAGTGCGGTATATATAAATATATTAATATAAAGTTTTTATTTATATCTATATAGAAATATATATGTATAATCCGCCTACGGTCTAGTGAACACAATTTAATCATGTTTAAATGAGTTTCAAATGAATAAAACATTTTAAACAGACAATTACGCATAGGTGAATATGTGTATATAAAATATAGAAATATATACTATATAGAACATTTATGACTGCCTTTTTACATAAATATAATTTAAATTATAACATAAAAAGGTGCTTAAATGTTTTTATCATATAAATACAATTTCTCACCTGTCTGTACACATGCATTATTTTAATTAATATAATAACTGAATACATATTTAAATATCACCTTTTTTTTAAGAAAAAAAAGAAGCAAAAATACTATATTTGATACCGCATGATCTGTGTTTTTTTAATTCTGGTTTATGCTAACCATACTGTACTGTATAATGCAAATACAAATTAATAAATGAATGCTTTAATCCAGGATCGGAAAATTCGTTTTCACTTAGAATCCATCCAATCTGCCAACTGCAATTTCTGCGTTATTATAAGCAAACATATACCAAAAGCAATGTGAGATATCCTCAGTCAATATCTGGGAAAGCGCAAATATTTATTTTTTGATCTTATTGCGGATGAGAAGAAGTTAAACGAATTTAGAATAGGAAATTAAACCATATGTTAGAGACAACTCTTTTTTCTTCCATTTACCTGCATTAACAAACAAAAATTAATATTTTATTATAAAAGCCAAAATTATTATTAATTTTAAAAATTATTTTATTATATTTTATTTTTTATTAACACAATATTACAAAATAGTTTTAAGTATATATATATATGTTTTAAATATAATATATCATATATATATAAATTATCTCCTCAAAATATGATTAGGCCAAAGTTAATATTTTAATTAGGCCATTACAAATTGTTTATTAAATTATTGTTATCGTTGGTTTTTTTTAGCGCTTGATAATTCAATAAACCAATTGCATTTGTTTTTTTTTTTTGTATAATTTAAATTTTATTAACAATATGCTAATATATAATAATCGCATTGTATATATTAAAAACTTCCCAATAATATTTCTATGCATAAAAAAAAAAATGTTATATGATTAAAATATTTTTTATTAGGTAATTTTAATTAAATTGAAAATTATATTATTATTTTTTTTTTATATTAAATATGAACTCTATTAAATATCCAATCGGTATTCTGTCTTACCCTCCATGTACTTTCTTTCGGTTTTCGTACATCTTTTAATTTTACTGGACGATATTGTTGTGATTGCTGTTGATATGATTGTTGTTGTGTTTGCGGTGATACCGATCGAATTTTATATTCCATATTTAATTTTCTTTCAGCCAATGAAGGTGAACCTGTATAATAATATTTATTATCATTGTTGTTGATAAATTCATTTTTAGGAGTTAATTCTCTTTCATATTGTCTATCATTTTGTTTATTATTATTATTATTTGTAAATGGCAATGGGGAATTAGATCTCTGTTGACGATGATGAGAATTAATTGTATTAATTTTCGTTGATTGTATTTCTTGTGGTGAATGACCAAAATAATATTTATTCTTAAAACTATTTTCAATCATCTCTGGTTTTCGTTTCAATAATTGTTGTTGGGGTGGCTGTTGTTGATATTCCTGATGTTGTTGATGATAGACATTAAATTGATTATTATTTTTATGATATTGTTCATTTTCACTGTTTTCATTATCTTCTGGTAAATAACTTTTATTTGTTTTATATACAGATGATGATTTAGGGGAATTTTCAAAATCATTTCGTTGTGATCGTACATTATATGGATTTTGTTGTTGACGCAATTTTAATTCTTCGGAATAATTTTTACGTCTTTGTAAAATATTTTCAGCCATATCATTTAATACACTATATGGTGCTGTAACGCCAACAGGCACCACTTTACGATTACGATCAATTGCACCAACACGACGATCATCGTTCAATTCAATGTCATTCGGTTCAATGTGATTTTTGGATGGTGAATTATATTGTCGTCCACCATTACCACCACTAGATATATGAACAGCAATTGGTTCATTCATTTCATTACTATTACGTTCAATACGAAATGTTTCTTTACGACGTACAGACGTTGGAGTTTTATTTAAATATTTTGCGGGTCTTTCTTCAACTCTAAATGTTTCTTTACGGATTACACGGCGACCATCTGGCCGACCGACAGAATTATTTCCATCACTATCTTCATCATTAAAGTTTTGTTCGTGTTTATATTTTCTCATTGGTGATTCACTACGTTTATTGTAGTTTTCATTTGGATATTCGAGAACGTTTGATTTATTTCGTTGGTGTTCACCGCGGTCATTATCATCACGACTACGACGACCGCTACCAATTGATCCATTTTGTTGTTCATTTACATCGATAAACCATAAGGGTAAATGTTCTTTACCTTCTTCCGGTTTTGCTTTTTCCAAAAATGTATTTCGAAATGAACGTCGTACACTATTTAACGTAATCGTTTTAAATTTATCATTATTTTCTGTATCCGATTTTGATGGACTCTTTTTTTGTTTAGATTTTTTTTGTTTTGATTTATCTGATGTACCAAAAAAATATGCACTCTTAGGTGGTGCACTTTCACGTTGGTATTGTGGTGGTGATGGTGATGCTATCGCTGATTTTCCGCCATTTGGATTCGTATATGAAGGAGTTCGTTGTAATGACATTGGTGACGGTGATACATTTGTTATTGGTGATTCAATTTTTTTGTAATTCGATGGTTTACGATAGGTATTACCATCAAAATTAAAAGTATTAGTTGGTGGTGTTCGTGGTGACGGTGTTGGATACTCATCGGATGGTGGAAAATTTGGTGTACGACAACTTTCACTTGACGATTTCGATGACCGGGATGATTTTGATGGACGTTTCACATAAAATGTTTCAAAAACATCGGTTTTTACACTTGATCCTATATGTATAAAAAGGAACATTAAATAGATATACATATTCAAAGTTTATTATTTAATTAAAAACATTTCATTTCGTCTTCATTAAATGCATATATAGATATTAACAATTTTTCAATGATGGGAATAATTAACTTTCATTAAATCATATACTTTATATAGTTAATTTTAAAGCGAAATCAAAAATGGAAGTTAATTACAATTCTTATTTTAATTAAATTTTTTTTAATATATGATCATAAAAATTGTAATTTATGAAAATCAATTATTAGTTAAATAATAATTTATAAAAATTCTGTAAAATTGATGATACAAATTTAATAGTGTATATGCAAATTTTAAAAACTTGTTTGAATTTAATGGGGTTTTTTTTTAAATATTTAAAACACAATAAAATTTATTTCATTTTGTTGGGCAAATAATATGTGTGTGAGAAAATATGCAATATATAATAAATATTGAAAATTGTTTTTATTTTTTATTTATTTATTTCGAAATAAAATATCGCATAAAATAAACATTTTGTTCGGTAGATCTCGCAATACTTTATATTTATATGGGAATTTAAGCAAAATCACTTTTAGAAACTCATAACTGATACAGACATTTTGAACATTTCACTGTTTAATGATTATACGAGAAACGTTGAGAAAAATTGAAGATAAATGCAAAAGATTTTAATGAAAAATATTTCTCTTACCATTATTTTTCGTATTCCGGTCATAATTTACACCGTATAAACCTGGACGTAATTCAATATCATATGGATCTTCATCATGCTCGCTTTTTAACGTAAATGTATTACTTCGTGATAATACGGGTCGTGATCGTTTATCAATTGCAAATGCATTTGTGATTTTATTTTTAACACTTGGATTTAAATAAACACGAAATGAATGTCCAACCTTTAAATTATTTGATTGTTTTGTTGGGTCACCGGTAATACTGTTGCTATTCGAATTATTATTATCATTATAATTATTATATTTATGATCATTTCGGTGGTCGTTGTTGTTGTTATTGTTGTTGCTATTGTTATTATTATTTTTATTTTTTTTTGTATTAAAATTTCTACTACATTCTTTATCCGTACAACAAACTTCTGGTCTATTCTGGTCACCGTCATCAATGTTCGTAAAATGTTTATAATTATTATTATTATTATTGTTTCCGGTGATAATATTTTTTGATTTTTGTGTACGAAATCGGCTTAATAATGGCATAATTTATATATATATATTTATATTTGTTTCTTCGTGTTTATTTTTCTTTATGTTTTTATACTTCTTTTATATTATTTCTATTATATTTTTTTATATACGTTTTATCTTTTATTTATGTTTGTTATATATTCCATGTATTTATTTGTTTTATATTTGGTTTTCTCTCAGGATATTTTCTTTTTTTCACGTATTGTATATAAATTACACTTTGATTAAATATACAAAATAAAACAGAAATTTTCCTCTGTATATATTAATATATAACTAGTAATTTTCTTTTTAACAAATTTTTCACTACACGAAAACAAAAGTATATGATATTTGTAAATGTTATTTTTTAAATTCTTTTTATTGACAAGAAGAAAAAACACTTTCAACATACAAAATTGTCATTTAACGTATATGAAAATGAATTATTTTTTTCGATATAAAAAGTTGATGACATACAAAAACAAGTATATATTATGCGAGTATATTAGTTGAAGAAAAAGAAAACCAAAAAAAAAAATTATTCACATAATTGCTTTTTACAAATTTTTATTTTTGTTTTAATTTATACACAATGTTTTTCTTTAATTACTACTATTTTAATTAACGTAAAACACAAAGTATCACAATAAAAAAGTGGTATATATAAATAGTCTTTTAGCGTATAGGGTATAATTTATGGTTTTTTAGCGTATTAATTTTTCTAAATAAACACAAAAAACACTTGAATTCGTTCTTCCTTATCCGTACAATATATAAGCTGCAGTTACATAAGTTAATTATTCCTTCTTTTTTTGCAATTTCAATCAAAATACAAGCTGAGATTCCCCTTGTAATAATTTAATTAAAATGCATATATAAAATGTTTGCAACATTTATTTTTATAACTTGTTGCACAAAAATTCACCGGAATTTTTCAAGTTTATTAAATTTTAAGAAGAACGAAATAAAAACCGCAGATAAAAATACGAAAAAGCACAATAAGCTGTGAACAGAAACAACAAACAACAGACAACAACAGAAAAAATGATTTAGTGAAGAAGTGTTTAAGGCTTTTTTTTTTCTTCATAATATTATTTTTTACATATATATGTATTACATATGGTTTTTTTAGTAAACTTGTTATTTCTCTTTGAGCTTATAAGACGAAAATAATTTAAATATATAATGTTGTGTTGTATATCGTGTATACATATAACAAATACAATTTAAATTAAATAAAATATCCATATAAAATAATATAATACATTTATTTGTTTGCGTGCTGCAAAATTTGTCTTTTATTTATTTATTTATTTTTTTTTTCGAGTTTTGTTTTTCCAAAAACAGAGATAAACTGCGAAGGTGTAAGTTGTTGTGCCATTGTTGTTATTTTATTTTTTACTTTTAATTTATACAACAAGATTCAATAAATAAAAAATCATATATGCCATTGGTAGTGGGAAATATAATGTGCTCTTTTTTTAAAAAAATTAAAATAAAAATAAAAATAAATATATTTTAATTGAATTTTGAGCATCGAATATATAAATAATATTGTATTAAATATAGAAAAAAATTGTATACAGGGTGTTTTCTATGAGAAATTTTAAAGTTAAATTGCAACTTCTTTGTTTTATTTAGTGTATGTTTAACAGCGGTACCGGATTAGAAATTTGGATACACAAATACGAAGAACATTTTTTATAGTTCAATCTAACATGAATCCTTTGAAGATAGAAAGTAGGTAATTAAAAAATCGTCAAAGAAAAGCAATTCATTTTATTTACTTAGAAACCATTTCAGATTCAAAAAGATAATTTTTTGATTTTCCTTATAAAGGACTAGAACTGCAAGAGATCCTTTAATGCAATGAGATTTCGTTTCAAAAACATATAAATATAAATAGACATAACATTACTTTGATCACCATGTTCATAAAAGAATTGGTTATTAATCATATGCACATACTTATTGTACATAAAACAAATTAAAATTACATTGTATTTTTATACATATATATATAATTTTATTTTTATCAATGTTATAGCTTTTGTATTTATTTTTTTTTACTTTTGTAACTCACCTGTAACTAAACTGATCAAAATAAAATATTTTTATTCATGTTTTGTTTTTTATAGTTTTCAATGAAATTTTGCAAAAGAAGTTAAGAGTTGAATTTTAAATTAATCATTATATTATAACTATTCAATTTTGATGTTATTATAATAATGTATGATATGGTGTGGACTGAGGTATATAAATTGATATTGTATTTTATTATTATTATTATATATGCGATGACTTTCAATTTTTTTTTATAAATAATTTAAAAATAAATGAATTCAATAAATGTTTTTTGTTGCATATCTTGGTTTTTCAAAAAAATAAACAACGAAGACATAATATTAAAGCAATGATATGTCAATAAAAACAAATAAATATATATATTGATGATTATAATGGTCATCTATTAATATAGCGTAAAACCTACACGTATACGATATACTATGCAATTGTATATAAAAAGAAATATACCTGTGTGTTTTTTAAATGCATACATTTTTTATAGTTTCTGTTTTTTTATACAATCATCATCGTATATATAACGTCGTTGACTGACCTACAATTCGATAACAAATTTTATGAATTGTTTTGCTATTTTATATATTCAGAATGTGTTTATTAATTATTATAAATTATAATGATGTGATAAAAAAAAAGTGATTTTTTTTATTATAAACACAAGATATTATATATGCGATGCATATAATAAATTAATTGTTTATGATAATTTTTCTGAGAATGATATTGTATTATACATTGCGTGTTTAATCGTTAAAGATATACATTGCTTTTGTATATATGCACATACATTTAGACATTACATTTTTAATTTTATTGAAATGCTAATTAAAACTCTTACAATTGTGGTGTAAATTAAAAGGGGTTTCCCCTTATCAGATATACAATGACTAAAAAAATATGCTTATTTTCATATTTCCGTATATTAAATAATTAAATTTTCACTATAACTTTTTGCGATTTTATTTATACTTTTATAGTATTTCCTAATAGAGTTTTTCTATTACAATGTATTAATTTGATTATGCGAATTTGGAAAATTCATGAAAAATTTCTATATTTATATCTAAACATAACAGTAATGATTTCATAAATAACACTAATTTAGCAAAATACTGCAATAATCATATCTACTAATTGATAGTTTTTTTGTTATATTTTTCATCAACAAAAAAATGGATCTTACACAAAAAAAAAATGAACATAACCAGTATGATGTCATCGTATGTTATCAAGCATTTAAATTTTTTATATTACTTTTTTAGCTTTTTTTCTTACAAACATTGTATATGTATATCTACATTTTTATGTATGATTTAACCGCGAGAATTCATTTATATATACGCATATGAATATAAAAAAGATGAACTGGTTTAATAAAATGTTTTAAAAAATATTATAAGATGCAAAAACAATAAGAGTTCTTAAATTTCCTTATAGTTAATTTCCAAGGTTTTTTTTTATTATTGTATATTTAAAAGCACAAGACAAGACTTTTAGCATCTTTTAGTATAAGCGAATGTCAAGTTAAAATACAACGAATAAATATCCATGAAAAATTCCTTTAACTTTCTTTTTTATTATATATAAATCACGAATGAAATATCAAAAAAAAATTATACCTTAAACATTTTAAACATGTTTACCAAACAATTAACTCATACATGCATATAATTAGAGAATATTTTAAAAATAATTATAAAATTTTTTTTTAATTTAAAATATGTATACAAACACCCACCATCCCACATAAAAAATATTTCTGAAACTAAAATTCTATTAATATTATAGAGGTATATACATTGGAGATCGAGATTTATTACCATATATTATGTGTATAATTGAAAAACGACCTTTAATTTTAATATTATTTTAGGTATTTGTTATTAGATGAACGCAGTCAAAAATTTATATTCTAATTGAAAACAAAATTCAATTATATTATGTGTACATAAATAACAAATGTATATTATATTCGTGATGACAAATTGAATTTATATATGTATAAAGTGTTGAACAATTAATACCTTTTCAAATAACCAAATAGACACAAAAAAAATCACGAGATTTTATTTTTATTAACATAAAAAATTATATTAAGAAAATATATATGACATATATATTTCAGAGAATTAAATCTAAATTAAATTAATTCTTATTCCCCCCAAAAAAAAAAAAATATCAAAATAAATATACACAAATTTACAAAATAAGTTACACACACACGTTCATTACAAGTTCATCAATTTTTCAAGTGGGTATATATATTAAAAAAAAAATTAAGGTAACTAAATATATACATAATTATATTAATATACTTAATCACCTCCACCTAGTTAATATATTATTAATTATTAAATTATTATATAAATAATTATATGAGTAATGTCGTATATAATATAATAAAAGCAAAAATTGTGCATAGAACAGCATGAGAATATTATAATATAGATTTGATATACAAATTGTATTAATTTTAAAAGAATAATAAGTAAATAGTGATACCAACCAAGTTAATCACTTTTATACGTACAAACGACGATATTTTTTGTAAACATTTAAATAATCTTCTTTGTACTCTAAATGTAAAATTCTATATAATTTAAATTTCATTTAGTTCAATAAACGCATTCCAAAAATTATCAGCTTTAAGATTAAAAACAGAATTTATTATATAGAATTCATGTATAAAATACATCATTCATTAATCATAAAATTCCCTTTCTTATATATTAAACCATCATTCGCATATATGCAAATTTATATATACTTAATGTATTTTTGATACAGCTATTAATATTACAAAATTCATATTCCCTAAATATATATATACATATATCTAAGAATACAATAAAGCCACTTATCTTATAATCTGAAAAAATGAATAAAATTGTTGATACTATTCAAATTCATATATGTAAGTATAATATATAGGAAGAAGTAAAAAATAAAAATAAATATATTTGACCTATTTTTACCGCTCAATCGTCAAAATCTAATTGCGTATAAATAACATGTATTGTATTTTTATTTTTATTTTTTTTGAATGTATACATCGAATATACAATTATTTATATATACAGGATTGATATACGTTTAAGGTTTAATAATAGCCGTCGTATTGCTGAAATTTTTATAGGACAAACACATAAAAATAAATGCATTCATGGAAGAACAAAATAAAAAAAAAACCGAATAAATAAATATAATATGTAACAAAAAAAATATATAAAATAAAATATATGTAACAAAAACTGGAAGTAATGTGAGGTATATATACTTATAATATATATATACCACATCATCTTATATGGTATATATTTAAAAATATATATGTTTTTTTTTTATATATATATAATCTTTTTTTTCCATAAATGTATGGATATTGTATGGGGGAATGGAATATATGTATAAAACACGATTAAGGTAAAATAAAAATGTCAATGTGTATTTGGTATGATGGTGAATATAATTATTATATATATTTATTATATGAACTGAACTGATTTGAAATGTCGTCAAATTTATTATTTCAAAATTTATATATGTTTTGTTTTTATATTTATAAAATTTTGGGTGCTAAAACAAAAACTTGACATCAATCGAATTTTTTTGTATTCCTTTTACTGTGAAAAAAATCAGTTTTTTTTTTTGTTACATAAATCCGTTTATACAATTTATTTAATTTTAACGATATATACATAAAAATCATAAAAATAAAAAACGTAAAATATGGTTGGGTATTTGTTAACCTTTTTATTATATTTTTAATATATTTCCATTTGAACATTTGAGGATACCATTGTGATGACGAAGGTAAACTATTATATATGCGTATTCTGAATTCAAACTAACAGATAAATAAATTCAAACGTGTGTTAATTCATTAAAAATAAATTTGAAATCCTTTTTTTATTTTTATATACCTTTTTTAATTCTATATGGGTAAAAACGAATAAATCATCAAGATTATAATTATTTTTGAATGAATAATTTGAAATCATAATTATAGTGTTTATTTCTATATGTCCATAATCCTTAAACAAAATGTTCTTTATATATAAAAACAATTTATTATCTATATGGAAAATAACCATTAAATCAAACAAATTGAATGAAACGCATTAAAAATATTCAAATATTATATAATGCAGATTTATAATACTTATTATTATAAATTGTAATATTTTATCAATTTTTTTTTCATAACGTATATACAAAACAAAAAATTGTAAATCTTTTAATGGAAAATAATCAAAGCTTTTATTGAATATATATGTAAAATAAAATGCTCCGATATTAGTATATATGTAAATGTAAACACAACAAAATGTGTATATATGCAACAATATATAAACAATAAATATTGATTCATAATATGTTTACATAAATATGGATGGATGGTATATGGTATACATCAGGAAGGAACACATATAATTACTGTCGCGTTACTGTCAGATTAATCCATTCCTTGCGTTTGTTCATTATAACAGCGGGATATTATATACCTTTTTTATGTACACATTTATCTATTAGAAAATATATTCTGTTTGTTGATTATTCAATATGTATATATGTGGATTTTTGCAGAACATTTAAATATACACATTTTATATAAAAACAATGTATATCCATACATATAATAAACTATAATAACTTATACATTATTTGGTAGATGAAAGGATGTATATAAAATAATTATAAGCATATTAAATATTATATACAATATAAAAAGTTCTAAATGGAAGTCTGTTTCTATATTCGACAAAAAAAAAAATTTGTAAATCTTTTAATTAAAAAAAAATAATGATAAAAAGATAATTGAAATTTGATGGGTATATGTAAAATGGTTTTTATATGATGTTTAATAGAAATTAATAATAGAATCATAATGTAAAACGCATGATACAATGTAGACTTTATTTATATTACTGATAAGTATAGACTGACTATAATAAATATTCATGTATGTATTCACTGCTCCCTAAATGATTATATTAATTATTTATACTTAAGAGAAAATGTTAATTAACCTTAAGTGAAAATAACAATAATACTTAAGATTATAAATAGGATGATATAATAACATCAAGATGAGGATTAATACACATATACATAAAGGTTCAACATTTATTTTTTGTATATGGTAAAATAATCTATTCTTATTTATATTCCAACATTTTTATATTTTTAAACTAATTTAAGGGAGAAAAAAATCATCTGTGTCGGTATATATAACTAAAAAAATGAATTCATTCATTTTCCAAAATAAATTCCGTATATCACATTCTATAAACAAAATCTACAGGAATTTTTAAAGGAAATTTTGTATACTTTTCTAAATTTCCTATGATAACGATTTTCTAACCAAAGCCTATTTTCAATTAAGTTCATCCAATATCAACGCAAAATGATTAGAACACATATAAGAAGAATCCCAAATGTGAGAGCGAACGGTTTTTCTAAGCCATTTCGATCTTGGTTAGGACCATTATAGAAAAATGAAAATAAATATTATTATATATATATATATATATATATATCATATTTTATTACCTTTAAAATCAACACCTTTTTAGCCACCAAATTAATATATATTATTAATTTTACATTTAAAGAGTGAAATTATATACACAAAAATGTTTAAATATACCTTTTTTTTTTAAAAAAAATTATGCATGTTAAATAAATGATTATAGACTTGTGCCAACCATCATATACCATATAATTCAAATTAAATGATGAAAAAATAAAAAACAAACAATAAAATGATTAATTCAAAATGTATATTCTCATTTGGGTTACCTCTATTAATTTTGGTTATTATAAAATATATTCGCATGTAATATGCGATATATAAAAGAACCAAAAACATACTTTTATATACATTATATTTCGTATATAACTATATATATATCATATACCGCAAAATTTATATATAGTATTTTATATATATGAAAAATGATGAATAGAACCAACAAGTTTTTATAAAATATATACAACATCCATATATCCATAAATTTCACAGAATAATTCTATATTATATATATATGTGTATATCCACTTAAAGTTAAACTTAATCTGATTTCAAATAAGGATATATATATTTATAATAATAGCATTAATGGTCACTTCCTAGAGGTAATTTAATGTATTATACACTCGAAGGGATACACGGTATATTTTATATAAAATAATTTACTGTATAGTACAGTAGCATATAACATTTTAAAGCATATACAGGAATTTATAGAATTTATTCTATAAAGTGAACAATAATCTTTACCATATATATTTATATATTTACGGCAATACGCAACTACATATATATATTTATTTAAAGAGGTAAATGAAGGTGAGTAATAAACATGGAAATTGTTAAAATTAAAATACAAAATGATTATCAGGGTATGTTATTCAAAAAAAAATAACTTTCTGAATATATTGTTACAAAAGCTAAAAGTTACTTAAATTCGTAAAGTATAGTAAAGTATTTAACCTTTATATATAAGGACATTTTAACTATATATATAATGCGAATATATGGCGAATAATAGGACATTGTTTTAATAAACAATTTAAAATATCAAATATGTATCCCGGTTGGATACTTAATTATGTCATAAAAAAAATGAGTTATATGCTCAACACAACAGTTGCCTAAATATATAAACCATACATCGGGTACATGTAATTTATATAAATATATACTCATGTGATAATGTAAACTTCCATCTGCATATATTACATCATTAGTTAGGAAAATATATTCATACCATTACAAATTACACGTATATATTATTTATTATTATAGATTTACCTATGGTAACATAAAACAAAACAACATATAAATAAACTATTCATAAACAAGATATACACAAAGCATATTATAACATATATGTATATAATATAACCACAGTGTTAAATTTATTTATATACATTATATTATATATACATGTCCATTCATTTTCAAATATATACAAACAACATACATATATTTTCCGTATATTATTCGGAAAATGTATGTATAAAATTACCATGTCAGATGTAATATAATTTACAGCAAATATTCCGAAGTGCATATTATACAAAGTATATATAAATTAAAAACATTATCAATTATATTTTGTATACCATATTATAACTATTGATATATTGTATATAAGTAATTCCTAACGGCTATATAACAATTTGGTTTTGTAAATGAATATATACATTTGTATGTAAAATTTGAAATAATTTTCAAAAACATTAAAATATTTACATTATTTGGTTACTGCCTAATATCTCCACAGGATATTTAATATATATATGTAATTTTGAAAATGTCAATATATATATATATAGAAATTATAATTCATCTGTACTTGTATATAGAGTATATTTATATGATTTGTTTTTCCAATATATATAAATGATAATCTTAATTGAATTTAAATTTTATTGTTTTATCGATTTTTTATGGTGAATTTTTTTTTCAAAAATTAATTCATTTACATACCAATCCAACATATAGTTTATATACAAGCATATAAATTGTGGTTTTTTGTGAGAAAAACCAGATATACTAAATAAATATTCAATATTTCTATATACAATAAATTATCCGATGATATTGTATATGAAATGAATAAATCAGATTCAAATATAAGAAAAGAGTGAATTACCTATAAAATTATATTATTACTTTTATTTTAAAAGAAATTAACTTAAATTTACGAATTGACAAAATAAAAAGTTGATTTATTATCTATCGAAAAGCCTATGGTTTTTATTTTATATTTAACCGATTCAAGTGATTTTTTTTTAAAGAATTTTCCTTTTATATTAACAACAAATACAAATGTATTCTGTGTTGCGGTATAAAATAAAATATTCTCTATATTTTATAATGATTATCATGCAGATATACAAATCGTTGCCAAAAAAATGTCCTCTGTCTATTGTATGTAAAAAAAAGATATATAAAATGCAAAAAAAAAATGAAGAAGATATAATAAACAAAAATATCCTGTATAAAATTATGGATTTATTTTATATATGTTTTATATATTATAAGTCAAATTTATGTCGTAAAAAATAAAGAATTGCGTGTAGAGCATTTAAATTATATGTATTGTATATTATGAAATGTAAATGGAAAATATGCGAATGGACATCAAGTATAATTTACAAAATATTTTGTCATGTGTTATATATCAAATAAAAATATTCAAAATTGTGTTTTATAACATAAATTTGTAATCTCAAGTGTGATCCAAAATGAAAATGCCGCATAAATTTAATTTACCATATATAGTAAAACAAACTGCAAAGCGTTGAAATTATTCATGATGTTTTGCATTCAATTAATTTATTCAATATAAATAAATTACTCAATGTTTGTAGGTGAAATATTCTAAAACGCATTTAATAAATAATATATTTTAGTGATTTTAAATCGAATATTTAGAAAATGTGCGTTTTTATTCTAAACAAAACATATATTAATATATACAAATGAATAATTACTGAATATTATTTTGTTACACATATGTTAAAAAAAAAATAGAAAATATGTTTTATATTTCAGCATTTCAATATTGTTATTATTCATATATATATTTGTATCAATTCTTACGTACTAAAATTAACGTGGTTAAATATAAATTTAACCACGGTGAAATACCTACGAAGAAAAATATTGAAGATATTTGGTATTCAGAGCACAATTTATTAATAATCTGTTACTATAGTAGCGCTTTTGTTTACTTTTTTTTATAAGGAAAAAAAACAATCATTTATATTTGGCTACACAGAACAAAAATAAAACGAACACAAAAATTTTTTTTTTTCTTTTTCTTTCCACATATAAATATCGACTGTCTTTTTTTAATGTGTTCGGTATTTTCGCTAAATTTAGTTTCGTTTTATTGAGCAACTGGAAAATTGTAATAGATATCTCCATAGATACCTAAGCGTGGATAATTTACTTCGCATCGAAAAGGTGATGTTAATTTATTCATTATCGTAGATAATTTATGGGCTCTGAATACGAAAAGCGTGGTTAAACGAAATATCTCCGTAGATATTTAACCACGCTGAGGCCTGAATAAACCCAATTATATAATGTAAATGAATGCGAAATATTTTCATGTATATGTATATCATTTTTTTTGTCATCTTTTATTTATCATAAATTCTTATATTTCTACACATATGTGAATGTTTTTTATTTTTTTCTTTAAAGCAATACACTTCTATAGATCTGTATAAGGAATAACTTAAATCCACATGTATATATGATACGTGTATTTGCACAGATAAAGATACGATGATGTATACTGATATATGTATTTAGTTATATATTCATTTCCGCGTATATCCTTGATATCTTTCAAGTGTATATACATTCGACAGTGTGATACAAAATAAATGGTAAAATTTTCATTTTTATTTAAGTTTTATGAAAAAGAATTTCATAAAAGGAGTTCCATATATACACTCTGAATGCGAAGAAATTATGAAATTAGACTTATCAATATTGCAATATCAATTTACCTCATATATGATGAAAGGTTTTTTTATTATTTAACTTTATTATTTTTATTAAATATTCTCAACTTTTTCAAATTACTTTCAACGCATAAAATGTTGTCATTTTATATATACATATATTTTGGTGAAACACTTTCACATTCGATTAATAATATTTTCGTTGGTATATGCATAGAACAGCACATTTCTCTATATATGTAACATTTAAATGAAAATATTTTACCATTTTCCATTTTATTTTCAATATTTTTAAATCGAACATTTTCAATTCACTGTTTAAAAAATCATTCAAGTTCCATTAAAAAATGGTTGAAAATTTATTGAAAAATATGGAAATTGAAGTGAAAATCTGGAAAATGAATTAAAAAATGCTGTGATGGTATTAAAAAATATGAAAATTATATTGAAAATTGTTGAAATTGAATTGAAAAATGATATACAATAAATAATATACATATAATAATAAAACATATCCATATGTAAGAAAAAAATGTATATTGAAATATATTTATATAACAAACACAGGTATTTTTATATCCATATTTCCGTATACGAAAAAAAAATATTTATATGTTAACAATATTGAAAAATAAAATATATAAAGAGTATTTTTTTTATCTATTAAAAATATCTATACAGAATATATTTAAATATGAATTTGTATATATTGTTCAATAAATATCTGAAAGATAACGTACAAAAATCCATATCTATATATAACATTTGTATATATATATCCATGGGTCCATATATTTATGCGAAGAAGTTATTTTAAATGTAAAATATTATCGGAATGTGATTGTTAAAAAATTGTTTACAATAAATAATATTTCTTACACTTTTGAGTATGGGATATTTATATTTTATATATATATTTTTTTTTGTAATAACAAGTATAGAGTAGAGTTGTAACATGTTTAAGGTAAAAAAAATGTGTAAGGTGATATCAGTGAATCAGCTAAAAAGTTAAAAATTTAGTTAAAAATTATTAATTCAATAAGATTCATATTGATGTTTATTAAATGTTGAATTATTTTGAACAAACTTTTAACTATTCATCTTTTCTATTAACTATTTCGCTATATGTTTAATTTTTTACAAACATAAAACGCATTTCTCTACATTAATTAATAATATGAATTCTATATAGAATCCAGAATAACCCAAATTAATATATCAACATTATTTATTAAATAAATTTCTATATGTTTATAATCAATTCATTTACTGTTACTATAACAAAAAATAAATTTATGAAAAAAAGAAATTTTCACGTTTTCATCGATGCAAAGTAAATGTTAATGCTATAAATATATATATATATATATTATGATGAGATGTGTTTAAATTAAAAAAAAAAATATGAAAAATTGATTTATGCTAAAATTAATAACGCACAATTTGTTAGAAAAAAAAATAAAAACCATTTAAAAAAATTTAGAGCAAATATGTTTAATAACAAATCATGTTATGGCTAATATAAAACAGAGTTAAAAAAAATTAAATTTATTAAGAAAGTATATAACATATATATTTTATATACTTTTTTTTTTGTTTGCTTAATGTCAATAAATTAACTCAAAAAAAAAAATTAATATAGACATGCACAAATTCACATCCATATTGAAATAATAGATATATATATATATATATAGTGAAAGAAAAATTCAGTTTATCTTCTATATAAATCATTTTGTTTCTCATAAAGCGAATATATTTATACTTTGTATATATAATAAGTATATGGTAAAAGCAAACATTTACTACTTTTCGGTTTTATTATATTTTAATATTCCAAAATGTATATTTTCAAATATATATGAAACATATTTTATAAGATCATAATATATTTATATATGGTCTTCTTATGTAAATAATATATTAAAATATTAATGACTTCTAATATTTATATTATCAACATATTCACATATAATAATAAATGAATGTTTATTATATAGCAGCTACTATACTATATAAAGTAACGATTTTAATATAAAACAAAAAAACAATAAAAACCAAACATTTAAGCGATACATTTTTAAAGCATATAATAATATATATTTTTATAACAATATATAAATAAAAACAATAAAAAGAAAATTATTAACAAATAAATATTCAATAATTTTATTATTATTTTTTTTGTTTTATAGATAAATTGTATTTTATATTAAATAAATATTATATAATAACTCATCATATTTATATTTATTATTAATTTAACACATTTGTTTTTTATTTTATTTATTTAACATTTAATTCGGGGATATATTTATTTATTTTTTCGGATTATCATTATATAAATTGAATATTCGTTTAATGTATAAAATGGAAATTCGTTTTATTAAATGAATATGAGATATAAGTATACTGTTATGAAAAATAAAAAACAAATTAAATCTTAAAATTAATTGTAATTTAAGAATTAATTAAATTAATTAATTGTAATTTAAGCGTTTATAAAGATGAAAAAAACTTTTGTTGAAAGAAATAGAGAATGAAAAAACGTATAATATCGAAATAGAAAAAAGCCAAATGCATTTTCCTCAATTTTTTCAGCTTTAATGAATTAATTACAATATAGATCAATTTCACTGAAGGAAAAATGTTTATGAGGGATTTTTTAAGGATTTTCTATTTCATTGGCAAAATAAAACTTATTGTTTTACAACCATTTTGACTACCATGAAAATAAACCAAAAAAAAACGTATCTTAAGTTGATTGGAAAATTTTATAGAAAATTCGAATATATTTAGCTTCTAATCTGTTTTCATATACTCTATAAATTTATATATTCATAATGAAATATTAAAACATTTTTGTTATCCATATAGCTGGTTAACGACTTATTTATCTAAAAAAAAATAAGAAGAAATTAAATTGTAAACAATACAAAATTATATACGAATATAATTTGAAAGTTTTCAACTAACATTCAAATATACAAATAACAACAGATTAAAAACATATGGATATCACGATCAACGCGATCACCATAATATCATTTCACAAGCTATATACATTTTCATTTAATTTACAATCATTTAGTTTAAAATTTGTTCAGTGCAGATACTTATAAATATACTATATGAATATGTATATATAAAATCTATTTATCCGTTTTAAAATAGACTGGAAAATTTTTTTTCAATTGCATATTTAAAATATATATAACAATAAAGTCAAAATATGTGTGTTATCAATACGATAAATTTAATTTTACTGCATGTTTATATTTACATTATCATTATATAATATGGTATAGAAATGTATATGTTTATTTGAAATCAATATACATTTATATAAATCTATACATGTTTATTTTATTCGTATATCGATGATAACATTTATTATTGGATTCTGTATGTTTGAATGCAATACACAGAATTTTAAATTAAGATAAAATAAATATTGATTTGTTGGTTGGAAATTGGTATACTATACAGTCTGTATATGATTACTAAAATAATACTTTACGGATGTTAGAATTAATAATTTTTAAAATAGCCAAGAATAAAGTAAAATGTCTAAAATCTAAAACAAATACACATTTAGAGAGCTCACCCACTTTATCTTGAAATTCTGAATTTATTTCAGTTGTCAGAAAAAAAAATTAAATTTTTTAATAATAAAGGAATTTTTTTTTTTGTAAGAATATAATAAAATTACAAATAGTTTCTAAATAAAAGGCGATACAGAAATATGTTTTTGTCGATTAAGATACATTATAATAACATGTATATTATATATGCATATATTTTTATTAAGGTGTGGCAAATTATATGTATATATATAAATAGAATTTTTAGAATATCAATAGAAATTAAAATTCATTCATTCGTATATTATAATTTATATTTATTTGCAAATTTTTTTTAAACAAATGTTTGGATAAATTGAAGAAAAACCAGTTGAAGTTTTTTTTTTAAATTTTAATATAGATTTAACAGTGACAATCGAACATTTTATTTTATTTTTAAAAGATTATATAGAAATTTATTATATTGAATAGAATTTGAAAAATTAATATCTTTTGATATATACAGTTTTATATATAATATGTATAATTTTGCACAAATAGTATAATATGTATGGATTATCGCATCATCAAGAATGTGTATCTTAATTAGAAAATTGTATATTATAATATATACATATAATAAATTAATTTTATAGGTAACGAACGCGTGTATATATGGTCAATAAACTATAGATTGTCAAAATTATGTTTGCATAGAAACCGGACATTACCATATTTATGAAACACAATATATTATTTATTGTACACCTGAACAATTCAATTTAAATTACAAAATTATAATGAATTTAAATATATTTTATTAGATTATTGGGATTTTAATTTGTTTGTTAATCTCTTTCTTTATTTAATTATTAAAATGTTATTATTTATGGAAGGCAAACCACAATAATTAAATTAGATAAATGGAAAATCTAAATAAATAAAATCCCACCATTCAAGAATTTAAAAACGTTACCTAGACGAAAGGATGATTATTCACCTAAAAATCATAATAATATTCCGCATTACATCATGAAAGTAACTAAAATATAATAAATATTATACTTTAAAGTTGAGGTTTTACAATTGAATGTGCATAAAAACACTTGACTTTGTATTGGCAAACAACAAAAGAAATTCAAACAAAACATTGCATATATAGAAATACAAAGATATGAAAATTATAAGGAAGAATTTCGTTTCATTTCAGATAAATCCACAGTTGTAATTCCTTATAGTTATTGTGTAAATTCTATACAAATATGAAGATAATATATTTATATAGATAATAAAGATCAATATAGATAGTTGATGATATTCATATTTTAACTCATTCTACCTGTCGATACAATAAAACATTATTAAAATTGCTTTTACTATATATATAAATAGACAGATATATTATTATATATATGTATAAAGTTTTTATTGTATATACAATCGATTTTCTATTCATATATAGTATGTGAAAAATCGAAATGAATAGAATTCAACAAGTTTTAAAGGTAAATATAGATAGATATTTACAATAGAAGTAATATATAAATAATGATTTTGATATTGAACAAATAGTACAACTCTACATAATTTTGTGTAAATGTACTTTCATTGAGCAAATATATCTACATTTCATCAATTAAAATAATCATAACACACTTTTAATTGTAATTATTTAAAATTTACGAATGTATCTTACATTATGAAGTATTTTGAATATAGACTATAAAGTTTCAAATTATATATTCAAATCCTATTGATTGTCAAAAGAATGTTCGATTTTTTATATATTATCCGACTTTTGGGATAATAATGGAATTTTTAATATGAAATTATTTCAAAAATTCTATTTACCTTGTTGTTTATTAAATCTAAATGTGATAAATATGAATTTTTTTAAATTTTTTGCAGTGTTAACAATCATATTTCATTTGGTTCATATATTTTCAAATTGTTATTTTAAATACTTTATTTATACAATGTATTTATGCAAAATATTTGCACATACATTTTTGATAGGAAATTGAAATCTGTTTTATGTTTTATCATCCTATATTTTATTTGTTATCTTTTAAATTCATATGAATATATATATACATTATGTATTTTTTTTTAAATTAAACATATACGAGATGCCTATTGATTGATTTATATATATATTAATTAATATGCGGTTGTTTTCTATATTATATACATACGTAAATAAATAAATATACAAACTCCTGGTGTTTCATTTATATACGAAAGTAAAAACCACAAATGTTTTTGAAATAAATTTGTTTTGTATATATCAACGGATAGAATAAACTAACAGTTGCATTAATAAAAACCGCATATAGAAAAAGAAATAAACAAAAAAAAATGTTTTCAGTTTTTTTGAAAAATAAATATTATTTTTATATTTTGATTGATTTTTGTTTGTTTTTGTGGTTTGAGAGAACATTTTTTTTTAAAAAAAAAACGGTAATTCTACATAAATCTATCATATTTTTTTTAAATGTTAGTGGCATATTGCAATTTAGATTAGTTCATCTCTTGGTTCTATATATTAAAACTGATATTATAATAATAAAAAAGCTTTTGACAAAAAAATTGGTCTAATGATATAGAAAATTAAACAATGGAAATTTGTACAGAAAACAATTAAAAAATAGACTATGTGCATTTCAATTAGTATATATATTCAATTTATATTCCGAAAGGGCATCTTTACAAATCAACATATGAATCGTTATAAATTTTAAATTAATTTCATAATAAAAGAATCAAATGCTTCCTCAGCCACATGTAAATGTATGTACATAATAATGTAAACATGTATTTTATCGATATATTTAATCAATTAACACAAAATGAAAATGAAAAGAAAATAATTAAAAAAAAATATTTTGGAATTTATATTACGGGCATAAATAAATAAATGTGTTTTATCAAAGGGATTTATTTTTTATCGTAAATTCATTTTAAATATATACAAACTGGAATATATAGTAATGAAAATGCATACGTTTGTGTAAAAAATAAAATGTAATAAAATAAAATATTAACATTTTAAGAAAAGATAAACAACATTTTCGTTTTTATCAACAAATATATGTATATTAAATAATTGAAAATAAACATACATTATAAATAATTATTATTGCATTTTTATAACAAATAATGTTTTAAATATACATTTTGTATAGATTTTTAAATCGTAAACCCAAATTTTCCAGAAAAAATTAAAGTTTTCTTTATATGATGAAACAATTGGAAAATTCTGTATAATTAATAAACGATTTAATAAAAAAATTTTTAAAATAAAAATTTAATTTATAAAAAAAAACCATATACATACATTTTAATTACATCTATCAAATAATGCACATTGAATACATTCGACAAACAATGAATGAAATAGCGGTGTACATAAAGAATGAAATTATACTATTATTTTTTCATATAGAGAACAATATACAAAGATTGTTTATATATATCAATATATTGATTGTTTTATATATGTTTATGCACACATAAGCGATATATTGGTATATATAAACATAAAAAGGTATACCGCACCTACACAAATCATTTATTTTATTTTCTTTTTTTTTTAACAATATTATACTATTTTATTGTCACTTCCTTAAATGTCTATAAATCATTTAATCTTATATCCATATGTGCATATAAAATGTACATTAATGATTAGGTTCATATATAACCAGACAATTCTATATATATATGAAAATCAATATGTATAAAAATGTACAATATTGCTAACAATATAAATAATGCAAGACACACAGTATTGTCAATATAAAGATCGCAATTGAGAGCTTAATACAATGAGATGTTCTTATACATGATGCTATATATGGAGTATAGGTAATTGATTGACTTGAAGATTTACTTTATATGAATATATGCATACCATTTACAATAAACAACACAAATTATTTATACCATCAAAACCGAAGATGGTCCTTGAAGTAAATATTTTCTTTACTGATATTTATATAGATTTATGGTTATTTATATAACTATACAAATATTGATGATTTAGAATTGTATTGAATATTGCATAAACAATAACTTGAAATTGTGTCAAAAGGTCTAAAACAATCAGAATTATTAAAATCTAATTATAAATGATCATACAATCAACGATTAACAGTTTAACACTGAATTAAGTATTTATACACTTAATCTTAAAGCAAAAAAAAAAAATAAATAGAAATCGCTCAAACTCATTCAGAGAAAAAGAATAACCTTTTTTTTTAATATATACATTTATTCTATAAAACTATATGGTAAAATTAAAGTATGTATTGTATAGAATTTCATATATAGAAATTGTTAAATTTATAAATTAAAATTCAGTACATTACTTCGTCATAAAAAAAATGATATTTAAATGAGAGCGATACCATATTATTATAAATATTAGTATTTAGAACAGTTACAAAAATATAAATCATTTCAAAAATGATCAACCTCCTTATTTTTTGTTTTGAGACAAAAATGAAATGAGCTTAGATCAACATCATGGAAGACGGAAGAGATTTTATTTACTAGAATATATCCAGAATAACTTGAGATATTTTAACCGTAGCTCATGTATAAATGGAAATAAAATCCTTGAGATGTTGAAGGTAAAATTTCCAATATTTCAACTGTATTTGCGTATATTCATATAACATTAAAAACAATTTATACGAATAAATAGCGTTTCAACAATAAAATTCCCCCGAAAAGCAAAAAAAAAAAAATAACCAAAAAACAAAAGAAATAGAAAATAATGGAAATTAGTATGTCATCAAATGCCAAGGATTTTTTATTATATTATTATTATAATTTTTTATCTATATTTTTGTTGAGGGTGTGTGATGTGTGTCGTGCGTGTGGCCGACTATGGATATATCTATATATATAAATGAAGAATTCATAAAAATATTCGATTTTTTTATAGTCCTAAAAGCATTCCGTCATATAATAATTTTTTTTTTATTATTTAAATTAATGTTACTTTAATAAATTAGATAAAAATATATAAATATCATACAACAATCAAATTCTAATTAATCATTAAATTTAATTAATTTTATGTATATATTTTTAATAAAAAAAAAAGTATTATATTTATTAATTTTTTTGTGATAAATAAAATATTCTATTACGTCTGTAAATTTTTTTTACTCGTCTTCTACTAAAACTGCATTAAATACTACCAGTTGATATTTAAAAATTTTTGAGATAATATAAAAAAAAAATGGATTTTTACAGGATGTGTTAATTGATTGAATAATGAATCTTTTTAATACTGAAATTCAGCTATTAAATTAATGGCATAGTATTGGAAAAGTAGTAAAATTAGGGAAAACTATTTAAGAAAAAATTGATTGATTAGAATTTTAAACATTTTAAGAAATAATCAATAGATAGACAATTCTTAAATATCATTTTATTATATTATACTGCCTTGGGAAAAAATTTCAAACGATCATAATAAGACAGACGCAATGAATGGTATTTTGAATATTTCTTTTATTTATTTAATTATTTATTCGGTCATGGTGTATTTATGATTGTTATATATGATAATATATTAACAAACAAAAAACTATATGGGAAAAACCATATAACGTTTTATATTTATTAAAATCTTTTTTTTTATTATTATTTCTTTTTGGAAATAATCAATTAAAATTCAACTTATTTTTAATTTCTTAACATGTCATTTTATTGATGTCCACCCACAATAGAAATTACTTCTTTTTTTTTCGTTCGTTTTGGATAAGCTCTTATGACGATCATAATTCTTTATGATCATAATTAAGTGTGTTTAAAAAGAAAAAAAACACACACACAATAAAATTTAATGCATAGATTTAAAAAAATTTATTTAATAATTTTTTATTAGTAAACAGACAGGAAAAAAACCTGATCAGTTTGCAAAAAAAAATGTATTGAATATAATAAAAATAAAAATTTATTAAATTTCATATTTTTAGTTTGCGAATTTAATAAACTTTATTAATTGTATATATTTTATTTTGCCAATTATATCAATTGTATAAATAACGGAGTTTTAGTTAAAGTGTTAAAGAAAATCACAGAAATTATTTTTACATCATTTTTGATATGCAAATCGCATATAAAACCCATATAACCATTAAATGTAATGTGTGAATCAGTTTAATTGAAGGGGTTGTCCGTTAATTGCTTTTGTACAAGGCATTAAATCACAAGAAGGTGGTACAGACAGAATACTGCTTTTATATTCACTTTAATATACACATATATGTTAATGTATATATATAGTAAAATGAAAACCATCAGGGAATTTACAAAATAACATATTATATAATGGATATGTATATTTTTAGTTTTAGATTATACAAAGTATAATATTATAATCTTTTCTTTTACCTTAATGTCTTTATAAATACTATAATATACAAAAAAGTTATATATATATATATATAAATATATAGTATAATAGATTTATAATTAAAGAAGTATATACTAAATTAATACTGCATGTGTAATATAACGTATAAAATATGGTAAATCAAATTCAAATGGAAACTCTTATTAGAATTTCCCTTAATATACAAAACATTTTTTAAATGGCGATTTTGTATGCAAGTTTATGCAAGTCCTAATTGAAATTGTTTAATTTTTATAATAATAATCTGGATGTATCAATTTGAACAAAAACAATTTCAACGAATTCGATATTTAGGAAAAATTTACTATTTAGGTGAATTTTCCTTTAAAAGAAATCTACAATTATTTAAAAAACAAAAAAGGCAGATTAAAAGCAAAACAGCAAATATAATCAATAAAAATTATCGATATATATATAATAATAATAATATAAGCGTGTTAAAGTAATAAAAAATATATATGTATCAAAAATGCATACGTAGATATAATAATAAAAAAATATATATATATAACTATGAACCTATCCACCGGCTCGTTATATTGTGATAACTTGATAAATATTCTATTTTATTAAAAATATATATATGTATATAAAAAAAATAAATATTGTAATCTTCAACTAAAGAGTTTTGAATAAATTTAAATGAAGGAGTTTACGACCTACCATAAATATATATGCATATATATCATATATATATATAATATTGCATCATAGACATACCCACGAACGAATGTACTCGTTTATATACCATATATAAATATTTTATTTGATATATTTATAACATTTTACTACTTTGCATATATGCTAGAAAATAACATAATGGTAAAATATGCACAAGCTATAAACTTGATGATATATATTTGAACATATATACTTTTTTATATACATATAGAGCTATAGATAGACGTATCGTATATATACCATACTTTTATTTATATGTTATATTATATTATAGAAAAAAAAATATATATTATACTGATTGGGTATTCACCATTAGAAGTGTTACACAATTTGAATGAATTGAGATCAGAAAAGGGGTCATATTGAAGTGAATAGTATTTTATAAATACCATCAAAATTGAACTAAAAAACTACAGAGATGAAGTTATGCTTCACAGCTAGTAAAAATGTTGAGCATTAAGTTTACGGTTAATAATTAATTCACCCTTTGATCAACAATTTTCAAATACAAAATTGAAAAATGACATTAATTATTTAGCCTACGAAATTTTAAGATTTGACAATCAAAGTAAAAAAAAATATAAGTTAAATAAAAGCTACAAAATTGAAGGAAAAAAGTTTCCAAAACAAATACAAAGGGAATATTTCTATTAATGTTTCTTAAAAACGATATAATGTATGTAGTGGCGTAGCCTGGTAATGTCCTAGTTGTCATATGACAACTTGATTTTTGCCAAAAAATCCTATAAAAATTCAACATTTAAAAAAAAAATGTGTCCTGAAAATTTGCGAAAAGTTTTTTTAACTTCACGTACTATTCGAAATAGAATTGATTTTAAATGTACCTAGTTTTGTTAAAAATAAATGTTGACAACATTCTTCTAAACACATCATATAAAAAATCAAATAGGCCATGTAGTTATAAATTTACTACAATTTCATTTAGAACACCAACACACTTAATCAGTAGGTTGTTATAATAAAATACTAACAACTTCCATTCCATTCATATCTCTTATTTACCTATTATCCTATTAGGCTATTATATATAAATTCAACTATATGCATATGTATTTGAATTTAAGTTGTGAAAGCTTTGTTGTAACAACTCAATGGTTAAATTTGTTCTAAATAAAATTGTAGTTAAGTTTAAAATATGTGGCCTTTTTGATTTATATATATGGTGTGTTTATGAGAATGTTGTCAATATTTTTTTTTAGCAACCTTCCATACGCATGGTAAACTAACATTTTCATATATCGCACATGCTGTATTGTAGAGACAATACAAAAACAAATGAGGTAAACTATGAGAAATTAGTAGTGTGTGTAAAAGAAGAAAATATATAATAAAATAATTCTCATTTAAAATTAACAAAGTATTTTTGTAGTACGAGCTTTTATTTTTATTTCTTCATGTTGCTAATTTAGTTTTTGAACAACTTGGAGATTTCATATTGCATTTTAATGATATTTAGCGCAAATTAAAAATAATAATTTATTTGTGAATTGAATCTAGTTGAGCTAAATTGAAATTCCAAAAGAAATTTAGTTGACTTTTTGAAAAAATTATTATAGATTATTTAAGTTTAACGAATTATTGTTGTTTTGAAAAATTTTGACAACCATAATTTTTGGCTACGCGGCGCCACTAAATGTATGTATGTATGGTACAATATATAAATATATTTATAGACTAAAACCTACACGGCTTTATTTTATTTCATATACATGATGATCTAAGGTGATCTTCATATACATGGTGATCTAAGGTACCAGACATCGATAGTCAGAATTTCGATTCTATATGATGAATTCAATTCGAAATTACTCTATAATTTTTTTTTATTTAGTTCTCTAAAATCGAGATATTACCTGAATAAAATTGTGGAGGATGTCTTGCCAGAAAAAGTATAATAACATTTATGGCTTTATTGATGCAGGGACACCTTTTCGAAACATCCTGTATCAATTCACATATGTATATACAGTACACATCAGTATCACAACATTGATTTTAAACAAGTTTGTATGTACCTCATAATAAGTATATATAAATATGCATATATTGTCTGTATATATTTTTACCTGTTTGATATAGGTCTAGTTCAACGCGATATATAGCATTTTGTAATGGATATGATATATATAACATATATATATAGGTATATAAAACACTTTTCTATGATACATTCAATTCAAATTTATATATTTTGAGGGAGTGTTTTTATATCGTTGGTTTTTATATATAAATATATATATATTTATATTAGATGTCGCAAGGGAAATTATAATATTCTATTTCTTTACATAATGTTATATTTATTTATATATATTTATATAGATATGTTGTGCATATACACATTAATTCTTACCTTTTTTTTGTTCTTCTATTTTTTTAATAAAATATATATAATATATATAATATATAAAAAAAAAATGTATATGTTAAATAGTTATTTATATACGGTATATGTTATTTAATAAATATATATACTAAGTCACTTTACATATAATCATATAATACATACATTTCACTTCTATATTTAATATATACAAAAAAAAGCTGCCAAGGTGTATGTCGACATAAACGTATATATACATTCATTTTGAATTATTTATACATATAATTTATATATATGCGCGTATATGGACTTACCTGAAAAGAAACAAAAATTTATAAGTAAAAATTGAAATTAATAAATAAATTAATATTAAAAATGTACTTATATATATTTAATTAAATGAGCAACAAAAAAAACATGTTTGTATTTTAATAAAATTATAACTAAATGCTCTTATTTTTAGAGACAAGAAAATAAATAAAAACAAATTCATTTAACATATATATATATATATAATATATAGACTCCATTATACACTTAATCTTCATAATAATAATAACCCATAGGATATATATACAAAATGAAAAAATAAAATGTAAAAATTAAATGTTAATTTCATATATCTATATGTATATAGAACGTTTTTAATGTTATATAGCAGGTTTTAAAACCATTTAAACAAAAAAACAAAAAGCATAAAAAAATGTTAACACTATTCATAAAATAAAAATTATAATTTTGTATTTTTATTCTATATAATGAATTTTATGAATATTTTAAGATTCTACACTCACATTATTTGAATTTATAATTACTTTATTACATAAGTGATATATGCGTATCTACAGTCTATATAGAATAGAATTATGTGTATAGATAAAATGGTGTATTATATTCACAGAAAAATATTTACCAAATTAATTTATGGTAATCCATATTCATATATATATATCACAATTTATCAGCTTAACGAACGAATAAATATATGCGAAATAAGTGCTGTGTATCATTTTACTAAATATCCTCTTTATTCCTTATTTTATTTTTTTTTAATATGTATATGATAATCTAATGGTTTCTTTTTTGTTGTAAAATAAAAAAAGTTTATAATACTTAAGATTTTCAATTTTTCTATATAACATATACTATATAATATATTATGATGGAATATATGAATGAACTTTGTTAAGTTCTTTTACATGTGATTATACATATATTAAATGGGAGCAATATTGTGTTCATAAAGATATTTTCAATTAAATTGTTATATTATACATTATATAATTTTGTATATTAAAAACTAAACTTTTTTTCTGATTTTGTGTATTGTGTGTGGTGTGTCGTGATATTTCTTTTTCCTTTCTTTGCCTTATCAAAAACAAAAAAAAAACTGTATGTAAAATTCAAAGAAACAAAAAAAAAAGATGTTTTAAAAACATTTTTCTGAAAAAAAAACACATATTCACATATTGAAAGTTTTTATAATATTATATATTATATACTTTTTATAATACTATGTATGTATTATATATTTCTATGATATATACACGAGTGAAGATAATTATTAAACCATTTATAATTTAATATCCTGTTGTGCTTTCTTGTTATAATCATTCTTTTTATTTTTTGCTTTGAACTTTTTCACTATATACTATTCATATATTTCATATTTGTACACAAAAAAACTATGTATATATAGTTTATAAAAAAAAAAGCATATATGAAATTCATGCTGTTTGCATATATATTTTATTTATTTTTTTTTTCTTTTCTATTATATTAAAAAGCGTTTCGATTTGGATATAATCAATATAACAAACACATATATATGATCATATGATGTATATATATATAGTTATGCGGATATACAGAAAATGTGCATTGTTTGTTGCTGATGTTTTTGAAGTTGTTATCGCCTTTGTTGTTATTTATTAATATTTAAATAGAGCATTATCCTATATATATGATGCAAAACATTTATTGTGTTCAAAATGGCAAAAAAAAACGGAACAAAAAATGACAAAAAATAATATATTATATATAAAATATTTATTTTTTTTTTAATTTAATTTTGATATTTTTTAATCCATATATAATATATTTAACATGTCCATTTCATTTATATATACGCTTATCTATATATATTTAATATGGTTATATATGAATTATTTTAAATAATATAACACCAAAAGTTTTTTTTTCCATACTGATAAATATTTAAAATGAACTATGATGATAAATATTGTTTAAAAATTGGTTGTTGTATCTACGATAAATAGATATTTTATATATTAATGTTATTTTCAGCAAAATGATAAAATTTTCCAAAAAAAAAGTCAATTATTGAAAAATTATTTATATACATAATAAAAAAAAAATTTATATAAATAATTGTATTTTAAAAGTTATTAAATGACAAAATATTTTTAAAGCAATACATTTTAAAAAAATAAAATTTCTTTTATACGGAACAATTAAATATACTAAATGAGATTGATATCAATAAAAATTGTATTTTAATTTATTGTATTTTAAATTACAAATATGATAAAAATGTGTTAAACATATTTTTTATTGAAAATGCAATTGGACGAAATGCATTTGGTTGTCGATAAATAAAAATTGTATATTTAATGTTGATAATTCATTATAAATTTTGAAAAATATTTAATTTAAAATAAACTTTTGTTTAATTTCTTTTTTCAAAAAGCAAAATAAAAAGGTCATATCCGATTATTGGCTTACTTAATTTTTGTGCATTCATTAAAAAAAAAAATAAATAAATAAAGCACATAATTGATTATTTAAATGTGGTTTCTGTAACAAACTACAATATATATAATAAATCTTTATATTTAAAATAAATAATGAATCACATTATTTTTCTGTTCATTTTGTTGTTTCAACTTTCAATTATTTATTTGCATATATACAAAATATAGGTATATAGGAATAGCAGCACAGACAACTGACAAAGTTTATGCATACGAATAACTCATAATGTATTCCATAAATATTATTCTTAAAACAATGCAAAAATATATACAAGAGTAAAATTGCAACTATATATTATATAGTATAACTTATATATATATGTATATGAAATAAGACAGTCAGAGCCAATATGAAATAAGAAATAATACAAGTAAATAAGTTTTGCATATATAAAAAATAAAAAAAAAATATATGCAATTAAATCTTTTTAAATAAAATTAAATGCTTTTATTATGCGATCGATTGAATGTGAAATAATTTATGGAAGAAATACTTATAAAAACGTTATTATTTAAATTTAACCGATAGATTCACCAATTATTTATAGTTTTTGAAAAACTGAGTTTTCATTCCAATGAATCGATTTTTAGATCCACCTCATCATTTAATTAATTTTATGTTATTCGTTTAAAATTCAATATACTATATATACAATAAATAATCGCACAAAAATAGAACAAAGATAAGATAAAAATGTAAATATATAAGGAAGATTTTATTTTGTAAAATAAAAAAAAAATACACGTACACATCAATGATTTGAAAAGATGAATTAAAAAAGAAATTGTTTATAATAATAAATAAAAAATTATTTACATTTTAAAAATAAATAAATATGGAAAAGACAAAACAGAAAATATTTTATGTATATATAATTGAATATATTGCGTATATATATATATTTAAATATTAAATGTCTCGGTTATATCATTTATATTGTTATTATTAAGACTATATATATACGTTACGTTCGTTACTCTTTTTTTATACATCTATATATGCAATTCTTATAATTTTTTTTTCTTCTTGTATTCAAGATTTAATAAATAAACATTACTATACTACACTCTAAATATATATATATATATGTAATTCTGTAATTTCAATTCTGAAGATGTCCATGAATAGATATTTTTATATATACAAATATATATGTATATATATAAATAAGTACATTTATTCTGCAAGAAGAAATTAATGTCCGTTTTGTATTGTATATATTAAATGGTTTATTTATCGATTGTTATACTTATTGTATAATATTTTATATTATAAATATACAAAATACAATAAATATACAAAAAAATATATAGTATATGTATTAGAGGGTGTGTTATTTTTATTTAATTTTGGACAACTTTTGGATTTGGAAATTATCATTTCGATTAAATCTTTATTAAATGGTATTTCCTAATGGTAACTATTTTCATCAACGTAAATGCAATAATTTTCCATATACATTTTCTGAAATGTATCTATTCCTGTATATCCCAATTTTTAAATATTATTAATATTATGTAAAACACCCTGTTCAAAGAATAAAAGTATATATATATATTATTTTTTCGAGTACTTGTCTTTATGTTATATACAATATATATATATAATAAAAATATATACCAAAAAAAAAAACATATAATGTTTATTAAAATGTATATTGGTCTTAAGTGGATAAAAAAAAACCACAAACCAGACGATTTATTTATATTGTACTTATTACCCAATAAACTATTTATTTATTTATTTTTCTTTTTTACGTATATAAAATATATATAAATACTTCAATATATATAAAAAAAATTTTTTTATCTATTTTATCGTGAAAACGAATCTTGTATTATATATATTTATTTGCCTATATATTGTACAGCGTTTTGGTATATATTTTGTTGAAAGGAAAGCCAACATTACATTAAAAGTTTCGAATATAATAGAGATGAATTATAATAAGTACTATTATGTTCATATTATAATATGTATGTATATATATACAATTTAAATAATTGCATATATTGTTGTGGAAATTGCATATAATAAATTGCATTTAGAATAAATGTATTTGTGTTTTCTTTTTACAATGCCATTTAAATCTCTTAACATTTTTTTTAAGAATTGAATTATTTTCCTTTTTTTTTTTTTTGTTGAATATATTTTTTATATACGATAATAACCACAAACATTTTACGTGAACTATATAAAAGAGATAAATATAGTTAATTAGTTTTTTTTATGAATGTTATATTAAATTTTATTTTGAAAAAGGAATGAGGGAAGTTTTTTAGATTTTCTTATATTCACGCATTGGTTATAAACAAAATTCTTATTTTGATATATTTTAATATGGCATATTAAATATGCTAAAAAGAATTATTTTATTTATTTTCATTTGCTTGTATATAAAACTTATGAATATATTATAAATTCTGTCTTACTTTTCTATTATTATTACTGGCACGCAAACCTAACATAAAAATATAACATTAAAAATTGAACCCATTTTCAAATTAGTATATATTCATTTATCAATTTTTAATTATCAATCACATTTTTTTTTTGTTATGTCACATTTTATTCTTTGTTTATTTTGATTACATATTATTTAGTTATAGTATGTATAAATAAGGTGTAATTGTATATTTTGGTGTTACCTTTCTATTATACACTATATATGTATATTTAAATTCAATACTATTTATTTATTTATAGAATATTATCGTAAAAATCTTTTATATAAAATAACATCTATCAAATTCAATTAATTTTATATGTTTTTTTATGCAAAATATATATATAAATTGAAATGGTAACAACCATTCGATATACATGAATAAATTTTACACCCTCTTTATGTTTTTTGATATAAAATACAATATTCATTATATAGGTACTATATCAGATCATTATAAAGTATATAGCTATACATGGAAAAACTTATTAGATATTTCAATTTGTCAGTAAATCTTGTTATTGTTACATTTATACAAATATACGATATGGATATTGATTTAACGCACCTTTTCTATTATGCATTTCATTTCAAAAAATGGACTCTTTAGTGGGTGATTTTCAAATGTATACATTTGTTTTAAATGTACACATAAAAAAAAAGGATATAAAACTGGGAAATGTTAATAATGATTTTATGATGACTGAAATAATCTTTTATACAATAAAATTTGAAATTTGATAAATATGAAAAAAAAAACGAAAATATATTATATCTATAGCACATAAAAAAATGAATTGAACTTTTTTTTATATATACTATATATAATAGAAATGAGTAAATAATAGAGGAAAAAAAATTATATTATACAAAATCATTCAGATCTATCTAGTTGATTTATTTTTTATATATATATATAGATAAATATATACATTAAATTTACATTTAAAATTAATGCTGATTTGTACATGCATTAACTTTTATTGATAAAGAAATAAAATGGTATATAGATAATAAGAAAAAAATTGTTAAATACTTGAAGAGAAAATGGTATATTATAAGTATGTAAGAAGATGTTTTAAAAACATAGTGAGATGAAAAATTATAAAAAAAAATAAAATCAATAAATGTATATTAACATTTTAAAAAATAAATCCAATCATTGGCCTTAGGATGTCGCATTTTATAGATGAAATATCTTCTTAAATATATAGTACATTATTTTTTATATTTTCATATATATATGAATTTTCAACCTGAAAGTTTTATTTCAATTTAAAACAGTTTTTTTGTTGTTATATAAAATCACCTCATTATCCGATAATATTTTCATGTTTAAGTGATTTGAATAAAATTTAAATACGATTAAAATTGATTACTTCAAGTATTTTCCGTATTTACACATATAAAAACTATACCTCAACATAAATATAGATAAATATCGATTTGATAAGTATATAAAAAGACGTTTTATATAAGGTGAATAAAATACAATGCACCTTGAAATCATTATAAATTACAATTAAATAAATAAATAAATAAATGTATATATGCAATATATAAAATATTTGCAATTACTAAACAAATTTTTTTTGTACACCAAGAGACCACATAAGAATTACATATATATGATTTGTGGTAAAAAATATTATATACCACCGTATAGTATTAAATATTAATAATGCACATCACCGCATGTATAGTGAGAAAATATCTATATCGATATATTTGTTTTTTTTAAGTAAATAAATACTTTAATTTAAAATCATGTTTTTTTTTTCAAATATCATTTTTTTTTACATAAATCTGCAATGTAATGTTTCTTAATAGAACATATAATGTATTTTCTATTCGACATATATTATTATAAAACATTTATTTATTTATTAAATGGTGTGATATAATATTTATTTACAACCACACAATCAATGTATAATATTATAAGAAAAACAAATAAAAAAAAACCACAACACTTAAGATTAATATAAAATCAACGATATTTTATTTAAATATATATACCATTTAGATGGTATAGTAAGAAAGTAAATTTTCAACGTCAATTAATATTAGTATATATTATATGTTTATAATAATAATACAATTTTACACTTAAAGAAGACAAATAAAAATAAAAAAATATAGTTATTTATAAGTATATATTATAAATAGGAATGTAAATATGAAATGGAATTCATCCTCATGTGGTTATGAATATAAAAAAAAATGAATGTAAAATAATAATTTATAATATAAAAAATTAATACCACGAATTTGATTGAACACCAGAACAATTGCAAAGTTCAAATATAGGTTTTTGAGGTTCTTCTCCTTTATTAAAATGTTCATTTATTAAAATATTAACATTTCATTCAATTTAAAAAAAAAAAGAAAGAAAGTATATAAGCTAAAAATTCTTCAAAAAATTCCTTTCCCTGATCTATACATGTACATGACTATGAATATGCTTTCAATCTTTTATAACACAGATATAATTGATATTTTAACCCATTTATCAAAAAAATATGTTTTTATACATTTATTTTGAGTGTTCGCATAAAAAAAGCGTATATAAGAACAGACGATGTATGAGCGATGATGATAGATTGAATGCATAAATGCGTGCAATTTTGTTTGTATACATATCTGTTATAATAAAATGAATAACGAGAAACACATATGAATATGTATGTACAATTGTACATATACAAACAATATTAATTGATAAGCATTTGACTTTTATTTTTATATACATTTATTAATAATATATTTGGTTATAATCATCACAACGACTATATTTATTTTTATATAACATATATATACTTATAGCAAATGATTTGATAACATCAAATGTATATTTATAATATATATGTATGTATAGTTAATTGAATTATTGTGTATAGATTATAATTTAATCGTTAAACAAATGCGTTTATTATACAATATATAAATATTATAGTTTTGGATCAGAAAAGGTTAAAACGATTGTAGGTTAATCGTCATAATATTTTTCCAAATGTATATATTTTAACAGAAAAATAACCAAATATAAATTTACAAACTTTTATTTTTTCTAAATATATAATACAAATTTAACTGTTGAGCAGCTCCTTAATTTCCTCTAATCTGAATAGGACGACAAGATTTCAATTTAATGAGATACCAAACAATCGAAATGATGCATAATAAGGTCAACTATACTATAAAATATAGATAAAAATATATATATATATATAAACTATAAAACAAAGAATTAAATCTAAATCTTTTTTTGTTTCCTTGTCAATTTCAATTTCAATGTATACAACCGAACATTTATTTATACCCTATATAAATTGATTTGAAATAAAAGTATTATCCATCTGTGTATATATTCTAAATAAAATTTAAGTTTAGTAACCTGAATAAATATACTATAATATTTAACAATAATAAAAAAAAGAAAAAGGTGTATTAAATTAAAACAAATTATCTAAAAATAGAATAGAAAACTTAAAGTTTATAAATATATATATATTATATAGATCAATAAAGTATATATATACTGCATTCATTTCATACCATATTTTATACCATACTGTATCTATAATAGTATATATAGAAAACATCTTTATATAGTGTTTTTTCTTCATTTTATTTTTTCTTATTCTTACTATACCAAGTCAAGTCAAAAACATTTTTGAAAAATGTATATATTTTATTTTTATCCTATATATACATCTTTTTAATGTATATATATATACGTTTATAGATACAAACATATTTATTGGAATAAGGTTTATGCAGATAAATTGTGTATATATTTATATTTAAAGTTAGAGTTGTCTAAAATATGGTACAAAATTAGGTGCCACATCATTTTGTATTTGGTTTAAAGTTCAACAATCGAATAAAGCAAAACGGAACAATAATGTGCAATGATTTAAATCATAATTATATTATATATAATTATTATATTATATTATATACATATATTATATTATATACAGAAAAAGTTTAACTTTAATTTTGTAAAAAATATTCCGCAGATCTTAAGTAAACAGTAATCCTAGTACAGTCATGTTTTAATTAAATTTTTACCGAAATAAACGAAATACAAAAACGCGATCATAAACTCAAGAAATTATTTTTTATAGAAATCTTTGTTTCTAAATCTTTCTTTCTAAATGTGTCGATTTTCAAGATCCGTTTCAAGAGTTACAGTTTTGGTCATATACACATATCCATTCTATATATTTACACATATTCTGATGTTATTAACAACCAATATTGAATGTGTAACAATTTCAACAAGTATACAAAAGTAAGAAAATATTGATATTGATTAATTTTAACAATATATATATATATATATATAAATTTGTTGTATACCTATTGGATCACCTTAAAACTGGTTATAAAAATATATGAATTGTAAATCTTTATATTTTACATACACGAGTATGGGTAGAATATATAAATATATTCCTTGAGATGTCGAACAAACTTATTGAATTCGATATATATATATATAGGTATAATATTATTAATATATGAATATTTAGAGATCGCGATACAATTTTTAAACACTTTAATAATATACAATGCGGATTGGAATAAGTTTTCGCTGTATTTTTGGTGAAAATAAATGGTGTTTTTTTTAATAATTACTATACAGAGAATAAGTTGATTGCTTGGCAGTTGAGATTATCGTATTCTATCAACTTTTCTTAGTAAACCACGTACAAATCAAGAATATATAGCTATAATTTGACTATTGTCACATGAAAAACGTCTATAAAAACACCATTCGTCGTCGGGAAACAACGAAAACTTATTGGAGTTCCCTATAATACTATATTATATTAAAAATAAAATATTTAAATTTCAAATAATCGATATATGAAAAAAAAAAACAAATTTACATCATTGAAAAAATTATAAATTATAGATCGATTTATTTATATATATACTTTTATTACAATTAATTTTAGGTTTAAACAAAAAAAAAAAGGATTGTAAAATCAATATTACAACTAACTATATATGTATATTTAATACGTGCGTGTCTTATACAATTTAAATTCGAAAAATGAAAAAAAAAACTAATATACGTAATCAACTCTATATATATTTTATATTATTCATAAAAATAAAACAGATGGTTTAAGAAAATTTTATTAAAAAATTATATTATCATAATTTAACTTAAGCCAGTTTAAGCTTATATATAGCATGTATATTTTAACAGAAATTTAACTGTGTTTACATACAAATCATATATAATATAATGTTTTATATAAGTTTAATATATAATTTTGTTGTTATACATTTTCTTTTAATATGCGTATTTTGATTAATTGTATATTATAAAAATAAACTATATGTTTTTATTAAATTTTAATTTTAACAAGAAAATGTAGGTGGTTTTAATTTTTGCTTGAATTATATATAGAAAAATATTATGTATGATTTATATGATTTTTTTCGTTTGAAAATGATGATATCAATAAATTAAAAAGAAATTGGCGATATATCCGCATAATCTATTTGGGGGATTATTACGACAAGAAATCGCGTTGAAATTTAAACATTTTCAAATAATCATCTTTATAATACAAATTTCATTGGAAAATTGAAATAATTTGGTTAGTTGACTGGTAAAATTACCTTATAGATTTTGTTATTTATATTAAATTATAATGTATAATTTTATATAGAAATTTTTTCACACAGTTGTTGATTGAAAACATTTCAAAATGTATATAGAATTTATGTTTATGCGATATAATTTATTTAATGCACATGTAAATCAGATAAAATAAAAATTTAAAAAAAGATATATGCAACAGCAGGAAAATGAATGTAAACTTCCTGTCGTAAATTTAATTTAGAAAATGCTTTTTATTTTATAATGCTTTTTTTTAATAATCTTGAACACTTACTCATTCAATATACAGCGGATTTTTTTTTTTTTTTAATAAATGATTTGATTATATTTTTGACAAAATGTATAATGTATTTATTAAAAAGCAAACAAACAAACAAACAACGAAAAATTTTTGAAGTTAACCATAAAGTTTGTTTTGTATATATTTTATTTTATTTAATATACATGCCAAAATATTTATATCAATTATAAATTTAAGTATATTACATAGAATTAAATAAATTATTATCAACAAACATATATTTTATAATATAAATAAATTTATAAATATATTTTGAATAGCATAACATAATATATTGATTATAATGAATACATTATTGAATACAGTAGAAACGCTGTATAGAACAACAGCAATACATCTCTTTTGAAATTGTAATCAATTTAAATCCTCTATGAAACATTGATTGTACATCAGAAATTCCCTTAAAAAAGTATAATCAACAAAAGATTTAATTGACAGTTTCGATAAATAAATATATCAACATCCAATTTGGAATGGTCCAATTCGAATTGCATTGATATATAGCATATTTTATATATTATACAAAAATTATAGATTTATCTGTATCAAAACTATGTGCGTTAATATATCAAATAAAATCTTTTACTTTACTGGAAAACTCTGCATGCAAACAAATTAATTTAAATTAAATAAAATGTATTACCAAAAATGTTTTATTATCTCTATATATTAAACATTAAAACATGGCCTATGCATATATATATAAATAATAAATATAGATATGTATTGAGTTTGTATGTATATATATATACAATTTAAATAACATATATAATTTAATTAAACTACAAATAATTATATTATATAATATACACATTTATATACCATATATAAATATAGTTATTTCGATGTATATGTTATATGTGATAATTACACAGATAAATCCATTTAGTCAATAGATTTTAATTTAATATCAGTTTAGTATTATATATTATATATTTAATGTATATATATAAAATCATTACCAATTTAGTGCAGGATTTATTTCACTCTATATAGAGTTAGTTAGTTATTTGTGTATAACTTTTGGTTAAATCAATATATATATAAATATATAGGAAGGAACATAAATATACAAAATTCGACATTATAATCCATATTATATTTTGATTTAAATTAATTCGAAATATATTAAATATATTATATATGGGTAATTTTGTATAATTAAACATTTCTGACAAATTGATGTTATTCGATTTTGACAAAATTTATAATTAATTAAAAATTACTCGATTATATTTTAGACAGACAGATCAAAGCAATATAGCAAAAGGATTGTTTATAGATTCGTATATGAGAATCGATAAATCAATACAGTAATTAATTAATTCTGAAATTATATGATAAAAATTCAATATCAATTTAAAAAAAACATTTTAGTGAAATTTTACAGCTTTTTAACAAATAAAATTATTTTTTACTTGACCATTAAAATATTATTCTTTAATTCAAATGCAAATTAAAATTTTTTCTTCAATGCGAACCATTTTTATTTTTCTTTATTTATATTTTTAATTTAATTTTATTATTATATTATTCCATTTATATTTATACAAATATACATACATTATTGAATTCACATCAATGACCGCATAATGTATATAGATAGATAAGTATATATATATAATGATGATATATGGATATAGATATACCCGATGAGATGAGATATTCATCACTGCGGGAAATTTTCAATTATAAAACTATATTACGACGTGCAAGCAAATATAGTCTCTATGTATGCATATACAACATTTTTAAACTATAAAAATTTTCAATAAATATATGTATATACAATCTTCCATATATAGTTGAATAAGTATAGATAGAGATATGAGATGAATACATATACACACACATATAAATGGATTAGAATAAAGATGACTTGAAATGTTACAATTCAATGATGATGTTGATATTATATTTATATATTACGGAAGAGTTCAATAATCTATTTGTTTTGTATCATACATGTAGATATACAAATCTATCTGTTCAACTTTATTGCTTAACTTAAATATATATATATACACGTATATAAAATGATTCAGTTCAGATATTTTTATACTATAGTATATGAATGTTCTATATACCTCTATGGTACTGTATTACGTATATATATTCACGTACATATATGACACTTAAGTAATTCACAAATATTAGCAATGCAAATTAATTATAGTGACGACAACATAATTTTTTATATATAGGTAAAGGTATTTTTGCTATATAGAATTATTCAAATACATGCTGACCTTGCATATATAGTATATAAATATTTTGCTTCAAATACGCGTATATTAAAAAACCATTAAAACTTTGCATATTCATTTGTAATATCACGGCATAAGAATATATATATTTAAAATAAAAAAAACAACTTTTTTTTTACCTACATATATTTAAATGAATGTAGATTTTAATAAATTATATATAAATGCGAATACCAGTTTCAAAAAAAAAAAAAAAAACAAAACCACACATGCATAAATATAAAGAATATAAGATTCGTGGTCCATAACTTTAATTGGATTAGAAAAATATACAAATTGATATTAATAATATGGGAAATAGGATAAATGATTGGAACTAAAGATTTTGTATGTTGAAAAACATGGATTAAAATTTAGTAAGAATGCATTATTAATAATAATTTATCTTAATTCGTTGGTAAAATTATTCATTCACTTTACAGTTTGGATGAGACAGATTAAAATTAAATTTAATTTCCATATAATTTAATATGTTTGTTTATTGTGTTACATGTTTGCCATTGTCAATTAAGAAATGAGTCATATATATTTTCTATACAATAAAAAATAACTATTAATAACATTAATTTATTGCATTTAAATTGGAATATGATCAACATTTACTTTTTTTGAATTGCTTTTTATTGTCTTTGCAATAAAATATATTTTATTATTCAAAGCCAAAAAGAAAAAAAAAAAAGAAATCTTAAATATGAGCGGAATATTGAGAAGCTCATTTTTCAAACAGGTATAGACATTACGTAGTGGGATGACGTAGTGGTCGAGGTTCATTCTAGATTGGTTGAAAATTGATTTTCGGTAAAATTTTATTTTAACACAATGACATTTATAAAAAATAGACAAAATTCAATATGGATAATTTTCTGAAGAAAACTGAAATGATTTCAGAAGATCTTGAATAAATACACACAAATAAATATTGAAAGATGGTTGGGATCAACATCCTGATATTATATTATAATACTGTTAGTGTTACCATAAATAAAATAAATAATGAAAAATGTGCTTAATATAAAAATTAAAAAGCAAATTTCTATAAATATACCATAATGTAAAATTTGAAAAGTAGTTTTATTTTTTTTGCATTGGTTTATTTATTTATTTATTAATAATAAAAAATTGTGAAATTTTGTTATTATTATTTGAATATTATTGCAATTTCTCATATATATTGAATTAAATAAATATATTTGAAAATTATAATGTAGCGGCGGCACGGACACATTCCATATGTCATTTATTTAATCGAATTTAATCTAATTTAATTTTTTTTTTTTGCATTTATTTAAAATTTATGATTCATTTTATTATATATTCTCGTATATATGAAATACGTTTGTTACAATTATAAGTGTTATATTCTATAGCATTATAAAATGTATTATACAAATAATAATAAAAAAAAAAGTAATAATTGAACTATACTTAATGATATTGAATTTAAAAGTATGTACCTATAATTAATTTATTAGAAACTGAAACAATTTCAAAACTTTATACAATATTTTTTGTAATAAACGTATAGAAAAGATAAAGTAAATAGAAATAAAACAGATAAAATCAATTATCGTATGATTTAAAAAAGTTATGGAAAATTATTTATTAAATTAAAAAAAAAAAAACATTGTTTTCTGTTAAACAACTATTACACTATATAATTGTAATTAAACCAAAAGATATAGATCAAATGAAATGTGACAGGAATCACGAGATTGATTTATATTAATTAATTTTTTTCCTTTATTATAATTTGCCGAATGGAGATAAAATGATAAAATCTATGTTGCTTTAGGAAGAATATTAATAAAAATCTTTCTTTGACCACATAAAATATAATTTGTCATTTAATTTACTTTATCTCAACCTCGTCGTCTCTATAAACCACATTAAATTCTGAAATGTTCATAAATAATATTAATGATATAATAACCTTTATAATTCATTAAATACATTAACAAAAATTTATATAAAGAGTTGATATACACAAAGATAAACTTTAATACGAAAAATAAAACATTTATATACAATAATTGTTTGATTGATTTTTTTTTTTGTTGTTATAATTATATATAGCTAAATAATAAAAAAAAAGAAGTATAACAACGACGAACTCAAAATAATGCATATCAGATATTATATAAATACAAATATATAATATAGAAAGAATATATAAATTTATATGTAGGTAATAAAGTGTTTATTTATATATATATATAGTCTATAATAATGAATAACCTAAATTGAATTGAATAAAAATGGAATATCATGATAATAAATAATTAATTATTGATAAAATTCTTTTTATATACATTTTTAGTATATGTGCTTTTTGTTTAGATATTAGAAAAATATAAATACACATATCATTGCTGTAATCTAAATTGTGTGCATGTGTTTTAATTTCGATATGAACGTTATTGTGGTGGTATTCCAAAATTTTTAATTTAACCAAATAATGAGTTCGTAGATGTATTGAATTGTATATAGATAAAATCAATAATTAACTTTTTTATGAATGATTTAATTAAATGGAAAAAAAAAATTCCCCAAAACTAGAATATTTTCATACAATTTTTAGAATTATTTGTTAATTTATAGGTATTTCATCGCACACTTTTATATTTAATTATTCTGATTATATATTATTGATTTTTATCATATAATTAATAAAATAAATAGTCATTGTGGATCAATAATATCGAGTATATAAATAAATCGTTTTACATTTACAAAACAAAAAACAATTACTTAAATTGATCATAAAAAAATTCTACTCACATTCGATATAATTAACGTTTTGAATATATAATTAAATTACACATACCTGAAAGTAAAAGAAAAAAATTTATATTAATTAAAATTGTTGAATAGAAAATTTTGTATTAAATTATATTATAAAAAGAATAGTTATTTGATTGCAAATAATAAGGTGTGATTATGATTATATTTATGATTATCTCAAGAAAGGGGGACTTTTATTACCTGACAGGTTTAACGAAAATAAATTTACGAAGAAACCTGAAGAAAAAACCTAAAACCACTTTTTATTCAACACAAATTTTAATAAAAATGAAAAAAAGTACAAACACACACTTTAATAATAACTAATAATAGTAAATTTACATTTAAAATACTAATCAAATGTTAGTGAGTTTTATTTCTTATTTTTTAACTTAAAAATAAAATCCAGTATTTATTTATAAGAAAAACAATTTTAATATGATATTTAAACGAATTTAATTATATTAAATTAATAAAAATAACTAAACTAAAATTAAATTTGATAATATAATAAACGACTAATAATTTAGCAGACGAAATTGACGGTAAATACAGAAAGAAATGTTATGCCAAAAACTAGATATAAATTCAATAGTATTGTATACATACATATTATTATTAAATACGACCGGTAAATTTATTTTAATAAATATTACGCGTAATTGTATTTCTATACATTATATGTTGATAACCTCATGTGTTTTCGGTTATTTTTCGAATCTGAATTTTAACACAGAGTTGTATATTCCGCTTGCGGTTGGTCGTACGGCTAATTACCGACACCGTAAAAGCCACAAATTAAGTAACTAATAACAGAAGGCTGTTGTTGGACGCTAAAACCAGATTGTTGGTTGTATAGCGAAAAATTTATTTATTTATTTATTAACCTCATATACAAAATATAAAGAACAATTTAATTCAAATAAAACCAGTACAATTTATTTGCAGTGCAGTAAAAATTATTGAGAATTATTTCAAATCCAAAAAATTAATTTTGAAATTCAGTTAATTAAATATACAAATGAAACACTATAAATGGAGTTTTTCCTTATTTTTGTTTGTTGTATTAATTAATCATTCCAATATCTTCGGAATATAAACAGTGAGTTTTTTCTACTTTTTCTACTTTTGTTATAAAGAACCTGATGTGGGAAAATGTGCATATCTGTACGACAACCAAATATTAAATTATCTTATAAAAAAAAACTGTAAATTCATGAATGAAATTGGTATTTCTTTTTATCAATATCAATATACATAAAAGATACAAGAAAAATGTTTTTTCAATTTATTCATTTCGTCGGATTAATATTTAAAAGAAAAACAAATGGTAAAAAAAATTATTAGAAAGAATGTTATTGAAGTTTAATTTCTATGCACAACCCCCTTATCTCTTTACTTCTTAAAGAAAATGCTTAATTTCAAAAATGCAATCCCCTTATGAATGGACACACTGCGCTTAGCTTAAAAATGTCAAATTTATAATTTGAAATATACAAATTGAATGTTTACGCCTACACATCAATATCAATTATAAATGACAAAAATTATATAATTTATTAATTAATATAACAAAATATTTATTTTCAACAAAATTTACAATAAACACTCACATGATTTATTGCAAATATATCAAAAAAAATAAAAATATTTCTTCCTTGTTAAATAATGAAAAAAAAAACAAATAGTAATAAAACACAAATAGATTAAATTCTAATTAAATATTGATGTGGTATGATAACATAAATAATAAACTTTTTTTTTTAAATATACATAAATTTAAGTAGAGTACTCTATAGATAACTTATCAGTTATCCTACTTATAATTTTTTTTGTTTTAATACTTAAAAATAATTTTATTTAATGTTATTGAAAAAATTTCCATTTTTTTATTTAATCACATTTGATAAACGCCATGAATAAAAACGAAATGTATATGCAGTATAACATTTTGTTTGTTGTATTCCAATAATATTGAACACATTTTTTCATGATTAAATTTTCCTAATAATAATGATTTATATTCATGAGTAAAATATTTAGAAAAGATGATAATTTGTTAATTTTCTGTTTCTGCAAAGACACGCATATATAGATATAATTGTTATGGTAAACATTTCGCAAATAAATATAATTATTAATTTTAACACCTTTGAAAAATAAAAGTCAATAAATTTAAAAATTTTTAAAATTTTTTTTAAGTTTTACTCTTGAAATATATAAATAATTGTAAAGTTTTTTGTATATGGATTAGTTTTGTGTAATTTGAAGAACTTAAATACAATTTTTCTGTATACAATTTCAAAGGAAGTAAATACTTTTTTTTTATAAATTATTTCATCCGATATTTTATGATGGGGGGGTTTAGAATTTGGAAACATAATTATACTATATGGGAAGCCATAAATTACTTGTAATTTGGTATGTCGCATATTTTTTTTATTTTTTGTACAAAGATATACAATTTGGTGCATTATATATTGATTATATAAATAAATAAGGATATATGCGATTCGTAAAATTTAAAATATAACAAAGGATTTATGAAAGGAAGTCATAATATATACATTTTAAATAATTCCAATTATTTGTCATCACATTGGAGAATGAACCATTGGGCAATGACATTGATGTAATATATGGAGACAACAGAAATTTTATATTGTATGATACAAAAATTATGTTCAATTATAAAAATATTGTTGAAGGAATATTTTAGTTAATTTATATAGAAAATTTTGTTTGAAAAATATTTAGGTAAAAAACAAATGAATGAAATATAAACTTGTCATTGCAATCCCCATTCATATATGTAGAGAGAGTATGTATAAAAAAAAATTATTTCAGTATAAATGGAAATCATCAGTATATGGTATATATAAATCTGTAATAATTTATGAAATTCAATTCTAAATGTAAAAAAAAAAAATTTAAACCAAAAAAATAAAGTGTACGCTGTACGTGTATATAATAAATTTTACATAACCATTTTTCCTTCAAATTTCAACATTTTACAATTCAATTAAAACATTTTTCATTACAATTTTAACCTATTTTAATCAAAATTGATTCAAATTTAAATATAAAATTGCATAAGCTTGTGAATAGAAAAATTTTGAAATTAAATTAAATATTATTAAAATTGAGCTAAAAAAAATGTTTTAATTGGATTGAAAAATGAAAAAATATTAAAAGATAAATTGCAATTTGAAGGAAAATATAGTTGTATATAAAATTCTATAATATTACGAATATATTTTTTATATAAATAAAAATGTGTAATCTTATATTATTATAGTACGTAACACAGAGTAAATTTTAAATATATTATTATATCAAATATATTATATAAATATAAATATATTATTATTATAATATCAAATATGTATGAAATGAAAAGAATTATTGTATTACAATGTATTTATTTACATATACACATTATGTATTAATAACATTAAATGTCAAGTATAAAATAAAATAATTATTAATGTATTAAATTTAACAAAAAAAAAATAAAAATGCAGTCCGCACATATTCATTCTATATATAGAAATTCTTTTAAAATATAATTCGCATACAGTTTTATAAATGTTCCATATAATTTTTGTTTTTAGCATTTAACAATTTTCTGTAAAATAAAATTTTTTACGATATGACAAATTTCTGTGTTATTACTAACCAATCATATTTTATATATAATTTTATTTCCCATTGATTATATTATTATATAATTTCTATATTAATTTCACGCATTTAGAGAAATTAGCAAAGGTAATTTTTTTTTTTTGTGATAAGTCAGTAAATTATTTTGTTGATTAAAGAAAATTTAAAATATCGCAAATGTTTTGTGATTAATATATATACTGAAATGGTGGCGCGACATCATATAATGCGACAAAGTTAATATAGGAAGTTTAAATATTCATTCCGTAGTATTTCATTTTTGTTATATACCATCAACATTTTATACATTAACTGATAACACACGAAAATATATAAATAAAAAAGAGATATTTCATATCATAAAAAAAATTATCACCAACAACAACAGTCATATAAACACAAACAATCAACTAACCAAAAAAAAAATAAAAAAAAAATTAAATAAATATTGTGATAACGATTCATCTTTTTTTTATATATTTTTGGTTCTTCGTCATTGTTATTATTAATTTTTTTATCATCATATAACGAATTTTTTTTATTTTATCTTTATTTTTTTTTTTTCCGAAAAAAACACAACATATTTTTTTTTAAAATACATATTTATTAAATAATTTTTTGTTGATTGTTGGAATTTTTATTTATTTTCATTTTTTAACTGTATAAATATATTTTTTTTCTGTTCAGTTTAATAACTGTGTGATTATTGCGGCTGCTGCTGTTGCAAATACAATTATTATATAGAAATGTTTTTTTGTCTTTCTTTATTATTATTATTATTATTAGTCTTGTTATGATGCATAAATTGTTAATTTCATTTTGTGTCTTTTCCTATGTTCTTTTTTTTTCATCTAAAACATGTAATAACAATTTAATTTGTTGTTCTTTAAGAAAAAAAAAATTGTATTATTTTTTTTTTTTAATTTAAAAACTTGCTCTTATAATCTATGGAAAAATACATACAAATATATATATGGTATATAATAAGAAATCAAATCAGTATTATTTTTATATGAGATCATCAGCCGCAAATAATATACTCATTTTTTGTTCTTTCAATTTTACATATTATACTTGAATATGTATATTTTTGTATATATTCATCATATATATTATACATACCATCTTATGGAAAGTATATTATAGAGAAGGAAAGATAAAAAAAAAAAAACTAACATTGGATGACTTTTTTTTTTTATTTAAAAAAATTACGTGTAAACGTGGGGATTTGTTGTGAATAGTATATTAAGAAAATGAATGGCAAAGAAGGTATAACAGAAGAAATAAAAAATTAAAAAAAAAACACGAAAATGATCAAGAACATTTTATTGGATACGCAACGCAGAGATGAAATTAGGTTTTGTATTTATTTTTTTATTTATTTTTATTTGTATAATGCATTTTGTTTTCATTTTTTATGTATTTTATCTGCAGATGTTTGTTTATTTATGTTAATGTGGTTAGTTTAAATTACTGATATACATATTTGGAATTATAGAATAAATTAATTCAAGAATATATAATAGATAATAAAAAAAATCGGTTAATTAATTTTAAAAATAGTTTCATTTTAATGAATCACATTTTTATACACAGATGATACAATATTTTCTTGTTTTCACAATTTGTTATAACTTCAAAATCTAACTAACAGTTGGGCACAATTAATTTTGAAATAAATTATAATGATTTTATTATATAGGATTATTATCTCTGACTTCATAATGGATTGCAAATTAACAAGTTCTTTTTTAAGTTGAACCTATTTGAGTCTGAAGAACCTTTTATACCTTAAGGCCATGTTCATCAAACTGAACAAAAAAAAAAAGTGAATTCATCTTATAGGAAAGTTAACGCGGGTAAGGTATAGTTGCACATTCAAGTAACAAAAAAAGTATGTGTTTTTATAATGAAATAGTTGTTAATGGAAAGAATTATTACAAATTATAATTGTGAAAACCTATTGAAAATGACATAGCAAATATACATATATAATCACTTTATACATACTCTATATAAATATGAAAAACAATCACTTGAACATTTTTTACAATATTTTAAATGGTGTTTATTTATTTGTAAATTATTATATATTTTTTCGCATTATTATATTTCAATTTGTTTGTTTATGTATTGATGCATTTAATTCGCTTTTTTAGGCAAATTAAAAAAAAAACTGGTCTTCTCAATGACATAAAGTTTATATCTATGTTATATACTTTGATCATTTTTAAAGAAAACTTTTACATTTTTTGTTTGTTGATTATCCTCTTGAAATGTAATTTTCAAGATCCAGACAATTGAATGCCACATATAGTAAATAATTCTGATATTAGTTATGCGATTTTGATATACAAAAAAAAATAATTGAAATGAATGAGTGAATTCAAAGAAGATTGAATCCAATTAATCCACTTTAAATATATAGGGTCAGTTATCGATAATAGGAATATCAATTATAAAGTAATAAAATCAAATTATAGTTTATAATTAATCATTACTCGAAACTTCATTATCATCGAATAACCATTTCATTGATTTATTTCATATTAAAATTTATCAATTTTTTGTTTTTGAGGGGGTCATCTTAACAATAATTTAAAAATCAATCACGATAATATTTTATTCATAAAAAATATATATGCGATTGTTTGAAAAACGATTAGTTTAATGAATTTTTATTATAATAAATTATTTATTATATTTTAATAATATATATATATATATATAAAAAAATTATTTAAGTATACAAAAAATTAGTAATAATTTTTTTTTTATGTATATTTTAAGTTTATTCTTCAGAAGATATGTCACAATTAAACTTGAATAGTATATATATACTTACTTATATGTATAGAGATTATGTGATAAAATTTATTAAGTGGTTTTTCTTTATATATTTATATGATATGACTTCATCATCAATAAATCAAATTATTTGTCTTCATATATCAAATATATAGAAAAATGTATTTTTTTGTTTGTCTAATGAACCTTTATGGAACCCGATTTTCATGTATACAAATCAATTCTTTGTTGTTAATTTATTGATTTCGTTGTATTATATGCAGATACATTTCTTTATGGTTAAAAGTATATATAAATGTAATTTTAAGTTATATGGATTTGAGGATTTTTTGCCTATAAAAAAGTTTAAGTTTTGGCGTAATCGCATATATCTTTTTTTTTATAAAAATTTTATAAGAACAAATTTAGCTGTCTTATCACAAATCAAAATATTATTCACTCATTTTTTATTTCAATTACTATAATATTTACCTTTTTCTATTTAACATTAATAATTTAATTTATTAAAATGTATTTTTAAACGCAGGTATTTTTGTTTATGGGTTTAGATCTCGCTGTATAAAAATAAAAATATATACACTTTAATATTAAGTGTAATTTAATCAAAACCAAAATCTAGAGATCCATCTTACTACCAATATTTATATATTAAAGGAAATGATGCGTGCTTTGAATACAGTTTTTATTTCTCGATTTATTTGTTTATCTTTATATAAAAACATCAAATGTATATTTCAAATATAAAGATATTTTCAAATGCATATGCAGTAGATTACCGCAATTTCTTTATATATTTATCAAACACACAATTTTCAGTTCAAATTCAACATTTTTCTATTCAATTGCAACATGTTTTTGATTCAATTTCAACATTTTTTAATACAATTAAAATATTTTGTTTAAATTCATTTCATTTTCATTTCATTTTTATTTAATTTCAATTTCAGAAATTTTGTTTTGTTAAAATGCATTCTAATTGAATTGAAAATGGTTGATTTTTAGAATGGAAAAATTGTACGGAAAATGGTACGCAATCAAAATAAAAGAAAATACATCAAATAAATGTATAAACAAAAAAATATAAGAAAAATACCATACAAATTTATTGAGGTATGCGTTTAGTTTTTTTTGGGTATTCTATTTTGACCGGTAAATATTTAAGATGTTTTTTTTTTTATAAATCTAATTTTACTAATGAATCATTTGTCCATGTTCTTAAAACAAATTATTTATATATAATAAAGATAAATATATATATATTGGAAATGGGTTTATTTTATAAGTATCATTTATTTTCATTGAGATCAAAAAAAGAAAAAAGGTTATAAGATTTGATTAATAAAGAATATAAAATGGATTATGATTCAAGGGGATTTTTTTTAAGTATATATTTTATTAAAATTAATTGGTCATTTGTTTACGTCAATAATACAAATTGCATATTTAAAACAATTAATTGTTCATGCCACATTAATATCGCCGCAATCATCATTTCTTTTTCATCAAAAATCATTAAAATTAAATTTAAATGTAAATTAAGAATAAATTTTCAAATTATTAATATTTTATTTTTTATTATATTATAATGAATTATACTATTTTTACTTGGAAAACTCATTTTAATAAAATTTTCCAACATAGAGTCATCGCACTAACGGCAAGCTATGACAAACTAAAGAACATTTTAGAAAATCTAATGACATTCTAAATTCATTTTCATATTTTGAACAAATAAAAAAATGTTATAACAATGTTTTTTAAGCTTTGGTATAATTATTCAAAAATAGATTACGTTAAATTTTACCATTATTTTGCAAATTATTATATTTGAAAATCAATTATGATTATTACGTAGATGGTATAGACGGGGGCGATTGATATATGAATTCTAAAAACAAAAAAAAAAGTGATTGAAAATTGTAAAGTATTATATATACATATAGAAAAAGGGTATATAAAATCAATTACATACAATATAGTAATAGAAATATTTTTTTTTATTATTTAAAAATCACGAACAATTGTGTATTAGATATATACATACATATAGGGCTGTCGTCGATGCGATGATGGTCTATTATTGAACGAATATATTGAAAATCCTCATATATATATAAACAATGAAAATTATCCATATATATATATATGGAAAATCATATCAAATATGAATGTGTGTTAAAATTAAAAGACCCTTTTTTTTTATTAATATTATTCTGTTCGTCATCACATCTCTTTATCAGCATAAATAGAACAAAAAAAATTAAAAAATACAACACACTTTTTTTTTCTTTTATTTTTTCATTATATATAGTAAATCCGATATTTTGTTATTGTATAACATGTTTCTTTTGCCTTCTTTAATAAAAAAAAAATAATAATATATTTTGTTGTTGTTGGTAGTTGGTTTTTATTATTATTATTATGTGTATATAACCACGACATTTCATTTAGATGACGTAATTATTAAAAGATCGCGTCTGGTGTAATTGCACTTGAAACACATGGCCTCATCAATATTTTATTATTATTTTTTTTTTTTAATAATAATGTGTATAGTTTTTTATATAAGCGATGATGATAAAGAGATTTTTCTGTATAAAAATTAGTTGAATAAGCTTATTTAACATAAAAATTATATATATATATATATAGAGAAGTAATGAATATAAAATATAATAAAATAGATAAAAGATTAATAAAACTGGCAATGTTTTGTTTTTTATTTTTTTTTTACATATATAAAGATAATTGGTTTAATCAAATATCATACATTTTTTTCACCTTTATAATATATAATATATAAAAATATAGTAAAATACCTCATCAGAAAATTGATCCTTAGGCATACGAGTTGGTAATATATCGAACTCATCATCATTTGATTCGATTCGTTGTGTTTGTATCGTTGACATCATTACAGACATATTGAATGGTAGTTTTTTTTTTTTTATTTTCCCGTGTGTTAATTTCAAGTTGAAATCAAAAATGTTTTAAATAAATTGAATTATTTTGTTGAAGAAAATATATATGTATATAAAACACAAAATAAAAAACCACCAAATACTGGAATGTTGTTTTGGTTTTTTTTTTTAGTTTTCTTTGTATATTCGTAAATTTTAATATTCACAATTTAATATGCAGCATCTGTTGTTGTTGATGAATATATTTATTATAAATTCAATAGCTTTTTTTTCTTTTAATGGAATATAATTAATTCAATACACCTTTATTTTTTTTATTTTTTTGTTATTTCAGTTATATATTCATAAAAAAAACTAATACAATTAATTATCACACCTTTATTATTATTTATTTTTAATTTTTAATAAAACAAAGTATAAAATAATAGAACAACTTTTTATCGTTTTTTTTTTTTAAATATGCGAGAACACCAAATTTAGTAACCAGATTTTATGTTTTATATAATATTAAAAAAAAATCAAAATTAATAATAAAAATCAAAACACTATATGATGGATGAGAGGGTATTTTTAATAGTTTTGTATTTTTTTTGTTACTAAATAAATACCTCTGAAAACACTTTGAAATTATTATTTACGTTTATTTTTTTTTATTTTTTTTCTTCTATTATTTAACCAAATGTTTTATTTTTTTATATTCACTAGAGTATATATCTGGTAGACGATATCCAAAAACAGAAAATGTATATTTAAATATTTACTATTGTTATTATTATAATTTTGATTGTTGTTTATTAATTTGGATTTATTATTATTATTAATATTATATTAAGAATTAACTTTTCTAGTCTTGTCGTTTTGCGATAATCGTAAACCAAAAATTAATTCTTTTAATAAGAAATATTAATATATAGCTATTGTGAATATAAATTTTTTTTGAATTTTATTATATATGCGGTGTTTGTATGTGTTCAGCAAAAGAGTTATTTGTATACAAAACACAGAATTGAATTAATTATATAATTCCATATGATGATGGTTATAATTTACACAAAATTTAATGAATTCATCAAAAAAAAAAAAGTTCTTGCATTTAAATTTAATATTATTATGCCACAAATGCAAATGAATCAACAAAATAAAAAACAACGACAAACAAACAAACACAAAATTTAGTATTCGAAACCAAAAAAACAAATAATAATAATAATAAAAAAAAATCAAACTCCCTTTATCTCAATAACAACACCGGTTAAGTTACACGGATAAACTAAATCAAAATAAAAAAAAAACAAATAAAAAAAACAAAACAAAAAACAAGCACCAAAATAAAAACTTGAACGAAAAATAACACGCGGAACATTTATTTATTTTTCAATATATACATTTGTTGTACATATACTTTTTTGTTGTATTCTTCATTCATTGAATACATATGTATATATATATATATATTTGTACTATCATCAAAAATATATATTGGGTATATATAAAACAATATATCGATATAAATATACACTTTCTTATATTTTTACATGTATAAAATCATATATTAAATGAATGGAAATCAACTATTTTGTATACGAGAAAGAGTGTATTTATTTGGTGTAGTAGAGTTTTTTTATATACGAGAAAAATTCTATATATATTCTACTTTATCTGTAAATGAAAATTTTCTATATATACAAATAATGATGGTGACTGGTGAACTGATGATGATGTTGTTGATGATATCTGTTATATATATGCATACAATTTCCATGTGAAATAGAAAATTTATTTTGGAAAAATTACAGTATATTAGGAAAATTTTTTTTTTCATATAGTTTTATCAAAGTTACAAAGATATGAAATTGATTAATATATAGAAATTGCAGGTGCATTGATTTAAAGACATTATCTGTTGAAGTTAAAAGTGTTGAAATTTCATTGAAAAATCTTGAAATTAAATGAAAAATTGTATATAATCTTTTGTATTATACTGTTCATCAACTTGTCTCTATATAAATATACATATATTTAAACATTCACATTCACATTGCCATACTATATAATATATAATCATTTTGCTTTTTGAAACTCGTTTATATAAATTTCATATCAAATTCTATCTCAGTCTATCGAATTTATACCGTATATGTAATATTCCTACAATCACTATATTATGTATATATAAGGCCTCTTTCATACCTTTTCACAGTACTCGTATATCAATAATCAACGTATATCAACTATAAAAGTATATATATATGCATTCTCCTGTTATATACCAAATCGTCTGCAAGCATAGCATCATCGAAATATATACCTTATGCGATGGTATTATAGATTATTACAGGTATATATTGTAGCAGGTCTGCCGTTTCACATCGTGACCGAGTATATCATTCGGTGATGACAAATTTGGTAATAATAAGTATACATAAATCGATTGGTAATTGAATATTTGGTCAATGTTAAGGCTTCGTTGGTAGATGTTTAACATTGTTCAAAATTCTTAATTTACTAACATATTATTCTGAATTATGCGACATTAGAATAATACAGATCACTAATTAGAAATGCAATGATCGTAGTGAAAACGACAGCCCTGGTATAATATTTATAATTTAACAGCACGACACATATTCAGATTCAACAACATCATCTTAACATTTGCTGCTTTTTGTTTTTTGGTAAATACGAATTATCTCTATTTATACGATATCAACGTAAATAAGATGAAGAATAAATTTTCTGTTATGATTTGCAATAAAAAATAATATTGTATACATATATATTTTTCAAAAATAGGTATACAAAAATGACGATGACGATGATAATGGATATTTATTTATATATACCATATAATAATAATAATAGTTTATGTATGATCGTGACAATGAAGATGAACTTGGATTATCTTCTTCATAAATAGGTGTATTAATGTATGAATGAATGAATGTAATAATTTATCAAAAAATTAATAATAAACTTTTCGTTTATATTTACAGTTTGTGATTTTTTTGATAAATTGAACAATTAAATAAAAATTTATTTTACTTTTTTTCAACGAATAAATTTCAAAATAGAAATTTGTATATCTTATATTTGGAAATTTGAATATATAACAATCAAAATTCATTAAACTTTATCCTAGTTTAATCGATTGAAGTGCATTAATTCTTTTTTAATGTTATTATAAGATTATATAGAGATTTATTTGAACATGTTACAAATGAAATTTTATAATTCAAATCAATTATTACATCTTAAATATATAGTTTACATCTTTTTCTTTTACTATAATATTCGTATACGTATTTCGTTTCAAAATCGTTCATCAAAATATACCTGAATTTACTAGATATATATCATCTTATTCATATTTTATATATTTCATCATTTATATTTGAATGTATTTCATAAAATTATAAAATAAAAACCACGATGAATTTGCAAATATAATATCGAAATTACTGGTAGGTATATTGCTGATACATTAAAATAAAATAAAAATTCATAGTATTAAATCTTGTATTTATTTTTTTTTTTGGATAAATGTATCATTTATTAATATATAAAATATAATTACGCTTCGTCATAGATTTTTTTTATCAGGTATGTATACTAGTGTGGTATAAATTTCAGTTAGTTAGTCACAAGTGTATTTGATTTACGCAATTCAGTAGTCAATTATTGATAAAAATAAAAAATTCTCTACCACATATGCTATATTAATAATGAATTCTTATATATAGGTATGTTAATGATGTGAGATGTGATATGCCGTCGTCGTACTTTATTTAATAAGAAACCATCATATATTAAAAAAGTGCATGACATCATGCATATCTTAATTGTATTTTCCATCACTATAAAGAATAAAATTTTGTAACTTTTTTTCTTAATGATTAAAGATTTTTTATATACGTTCATTTTTATCCGGTATAATATACATATATAAATAATGAAGTTTGGAAGGAAAATCATTTAATTCATTATTAAATAAACGGTTTAACGGTTGAATAAGAAATAGATTAAATTGGTTGATGAAGAGATGATCATAAAAATTAATTTAAAATCAGAAAACAGATAAAGTTAATATAAACATATGGAAATGAATATAATTTTGAATGTTTTTCATATTCAAAACAAAACTATACATTTATAGATAATCATTAAATTGCAAAAAAAAAATGCATGCCAATTGGGTAGGTATGACAATATTTTTAACGATATTATCATTCTATTGACCTCAATCTTCTACTTTGTATTTGAATTGCTATATGGAATTACTATATATGATAATTTATTTCCCATACAATTTCGCAGATACTAAAAACCATAAATATATAGTATTATATCGATAGAAGATCGTGTTGATGAACAATCACGTATTAAGATATTGATATAAAAAATCTGTATATATAGAATAAAATGAAGGAAATATTTAACATTATAGCAATTGTACAAAATATTTATCATTACATTTCAGTACAAAATTTTACTTAAACAACGATTTAATTTGATTAATTTTTAACCCTAACTATAATTTAAGTTTTCCTTAAACTTTCAATCTAAATAAGAAGTTAATGTCATAATATTTAGAGATTGTCTAAAGTGATATGTGGGATAATATTTCAAATGGAATAATTTCATAGAGATTTTATAATTCTTTTATGTAAAATCGTATTTAAATGAAATACTATTTTCTGAATTTATTTACCTTATTATAGTCGAGTTAATATGCATTTAAATTCATATATATTGATAATTTTACAACTTTATATATTGTAAATCATGTAAAAGAGATTTATTTATTTTTTTATTTTTTTGCATATGTGGGTAAATAAAGAAAGTATAAAAATGTAATGCATATCCATTTTAATTAAAGAAAAATATCCATCCATTGAATATTTATGTTGATGTGTCAGCAGGTCAAATAGGTTATAGGTATTTTTATTTATTTATGTATAATTTATTAAATGAATGTTAAAATATCTCTTTAGCATATATCTTATTATTGGTGAGAAATAATAAAACTATATATAACGAATGTAGTAAACTGAAAACCATTAAGATTTGTGTATATTTTGATGACATAGAAATAATAATGATGTGTGGCATGGATTTTTATGTATAAAAAGTTAAAAATGCATATCAACTTGATGGGATTTTTTCTAAATAATAATATCAAAATAAGAAAATTATAATTGCAAATTTGATTCATTTCAACCGTAATTAAACTAGACATTTTACATCTTAATTTCTTTCAACTATATATACTTGTATATATTTGTATAAAACTTCAAAAATTTATCTCAATCTCCTATTTCAAATTAATTTTCTACCGTAAACAAAACATTCTACTAAAATATATATTTATTTTACATATATTCAAAAAATAAATATTATATACAATTAATATAGATGAAAAATATGATTTTTTTTTTAAATATAATGAATGCACATTTAAAGCATAATAAATAAGAACATTATAATTATAATTTATCATTAAAGTTTAACAATGAGGTAGTTTTTATTATTATTATTATTTTATGTTTTTGAATAAAATGAACAACAATTCATTTTTGTTTTTAGTTTGTTAAAATGTTAATTTTATACTATAATTAATCACTTTAAATGTGTTTTTTTTTCTTCTTTCTTTCTTATTTCAAATTCATCATATAACAAAACAGTCAAAAGAATAATTTTCGTACATATTTTTAAACATCATATAAAGATGTATGAAAAGTGTTTTTTTTTTGGTGTGTGTATATATAATAGATATTAAAAGTTATAAATGAGTGTCGATATGAGTTAAAAAGCCTTTAATTTAAGCATAGAAAATGTTGGTATTTATATATTGTAGAAAAGTTGTTCTATTCATTATGTATGGTATCAAAAATTAAATGAATTGTCATGGCATAATTATTTCAAATAATATATATTGCAGTATAGAAGCTAGAACTTCGGTAATTTTGTTGCTAAAATTTTTTTTTTTATTTGCTCCAAAAAAACAATCATTCTGAATTAAATTAAAATGTATTTGTTGTTTAGGTCAAGCTAATACATTGTTTTGCTAATTACATTTAAATTTAATTTATTTGGTTAATATACATTTTTAGCAGTTCATTGTCAATTTATAATAAAATTCTCTATTATAAAAGAAAAATTAATCTTTTCTCTTTTACTGTATGCAGCATCTCAACAATAATAATATATTTAAAAAATCATATGCAATCATATATTGAAATTTTACAAATAAATTGGGTTTCTTTTTTGATATGATAATTTGCAATTTGCAAACATATAATACTTTCTAAAATCATTTATTATTTATGGTTTTATTTTGCTTAATAATAAAACAAATAGTTCGTTTTTTTTCGTTCATAAAATACAATATAATTTTTACTATTATAATTTAAATTATAGTATTTAAAAAAAAAGTATTATCAAAATTGTGAATCAACACATCAATAGACGATTAATAATAAAATATACATATATGGAAAAAAGAATAAACAAAAGAAAAATTAATAAAAACCTATTTATATAAGAAAAATTATATGGCCTTTTTGTCTATAGTCAATTGTCGAAAAATAAATTGATGTTTTTATTTTTGCTAATTGTCTAGCAAAATCATCTCGGAAATTGTTTTAATTAATAATAATATTTAAATACATGAAAAAACATAATATAAATATTTAAAAAAATTCTTCTACTACAAAGATAGAATATTGAAGTGTAGCTTTATTTATATATGTTAAAACCTATTTTAATAAAACAAAATTTAGTGTAATTGAACGATGAAATCAAGGTAATCTTGTTAAATAATATAATTAATATCATATGTGAAAAATAAAACAAATAAATCTACTTTTTTTATTCTCTCTTAATTACATTTTTGCAAAAAAAAATATATACAAGAAATATTCATAATCTTTTATGGCGGCGCCTACAAAATATATACACAACACTATTTAACATATATGTTTGTTATTTATTATATTTAAAATCAAGATATGATACGTTTCAGATATGTTTTAAATTGGAATCTTGATTTAATTAAATACAATTTACGCAAACGATTATGAAAATATGATAATAAAAATAATAAATATGCACTAACCTGTAAATATATTATCAATTATAAATCGATCGGTTATCGGCAGCCGGCACTTGAACAGAAATTATTCTTTCAATTCTTTGTAATCTGAAATGTATAATGAAAATATTTAAATATAGTATATACAATTTAAAAAACATATAATTTCAAATTGGAAAATAAAACCTAATAAATTAATTATTAGAAAATTATCTTAAGAATAATAATCGTGGGAAAATACCAAACAAAAATAAAAAACGAATGAATGAATAAATGAATGAATGGTTTAAAACTTCGGTATAATTGGAGATGCTTAAAAGCGGAAAACCATGACAAGAAAATGGAAAATCAGATAAAAATGAATTAAAAGATAAAAAAGAAAAAAACCAAACCATACAATTTTTTAAATTGGAATTTTTTTTATTAATTTATTACTTTTCTTAATAATTTTTAAATCTTTTAATATATATTTAATTTCCCTTATTATTTAATAAATTTTCTTATTTATATATATAATGATTTACTGTTTTAATTGATTAATTAATGAATGTTTTCAAAATACTTATTTTTTTATAGTTTAAATAAAGGATTTTCCTTATTTTTTTTATTTTGTTATGTATATTAATTTATTATTTAATTTTACATTTAATGTTTCTGATTATAATTATATAGATTGATTAAATTAATTTAAAATTATAGAAAATGCATTAATAATATAAATATATATTTTAATTTTCTTCAAAATATTTTTCATCGTCACTATCTTCAGCAACTTTATTTTCTTTATCCATTTTAACAATTTGACTTTCTTCCGTTTCGTCCTTTTCCAAATAGTCACTCCATGTCGACAATCGTTCTTTTGCTTCGGCTTCGGTTTCATCAATTCTAAATATGGTGGTTTTTAAAAATATATTTGGTTTATTAATTATGAATTATCGATTATTAAAAGTTTTCATTTACTTATATTTTGTTTTTCCATCCCATAATTCAGCCAACAATCGTCGATCCCCAAAAAATCTTCTATGCATCATTTGAACAACAACATCAGCTTCTTCCGGATCGGACATATTCACTTGTGCCACACCATCTGGATGTCTCTAAAAAATTATTTCATAGATGATAAGAAAAAAAAAAATAGTAGCATTTTAAAAATTTGTTTTTCATATCAAATATATTATATTAAAAAAATAATGCTATAATTCTTACATCATAAATAACAACTTTCCGGACAGTTCCACATTTACCGCATTCATCACGTAAATTATTTTGAAAATCAATGATACGATCAACTTCCCGTTCAAATAATTCAGGATCAAATAGATTTTTTATTATAACAGTACGTTCATGTTTTGAACGTTCCCCACGCATTTTCTCCGGACGCCAATCAAATAATCTATAATCATCAAATTTAAATTGAAAACATTTATTAATAAACGAAAATATAAAACTAATTCTCCATTTTCCACACCATGTCCATTTATTATATATAGACGAAAAAGACTACTCAATTGACATAATTCTAATGAAAAGGATTTAATTTTCTACATCTTTTAAATATTTGGAAATGATTCAATTTGAAAATAATTTGATTCAATTAATTCTATATATCTTTTATTAAAACATATAATTTATAGTAATTTTAATGCGCAGACAATGACAATTATGTATTAGGATAACTGAGATATCCTTATGCGTTTCTAAAATGTCTTGGTATTAAATGAAAATGATTTCCACGTAACTAAATATAAATATTGAAATCCGAATTTACTTATTGTATACCTCGTGTATAATAAATTTACAAATTCATATTGTAGAAATCAACCAGAAAATGGATATTAATATAAAAATAAAAGCCAAATGAATGATTGTTTTCATTCGCATTGAAACGCAGAATAGCAAGAAATATTTAGGTATATAAATATATTTAGATAATATATTTTTTTAATTTTCCATAAAACCACCCACATATACATACTTTTCTTGAATTTTCTTCAATTTTTCAGCATCTTTTTTCTTCTTTTTTGGTTTTAATGCTGGATTATATTCACCACGCATTTGAAATGTAGCGCGTTGTACAGAAATCGTATTTCCTCGTACATCACTTTCATTTAAAATATTGATTGCCAAATCAACGGATTCAACCTATTTGAAGAAAAAACAAAATCAATAAATATTAGATGATAATAAAAATTTATAAAATTCCTTAATGTTAATGCTATATTATTTATTAACTATGTGATTCAAACACTTTCCTTTTTAATTTTACCTTTATAGAAAAGAAAATACTATATTATAAAGCATTACTATTATATATTGTTAATTACTTACTTACTGGATTAAAAAAGCAATTGAATGTTCAAACATATAGTGCTTTTGTGGATTATCATACCAAAAAAACCAAACAACAAAAAAAAATGTGTAATTTTTAATTTGATATATTTTTTTTAACTATTGATCATCCATCACACAAATGAATGATGATTAATGATCTAACCATAATATATGTTAATAAAAAAATAAACACACACGCAAACAAATTAATTATTCTATATATAAATGTTTAATAAATACTATCTGATTATAATGCGTAATGCGATGATAAGCAATAATTAAGAATAATTTTTCGTGTAAACTTAAAAAAAAAATCGAAATAATTTAAATATAACCCATGCTTTTTAAATATAAATTTAAATAATAATTTTTTTATAAGCATATCAAAAGCAAACACAATTTTTTATTTAATATTATTAGTGGTATTTTTATTTAAATATAGTTGAGGAAAATTAGATTAGATGAAAATTAATAAATTTGTTTCTATATTTATTTTGTAAAGAGAATGACTAATCATTAAATATAGTATAAATTATATTATATCTAATATTTTACTATTATTATTACTATTAGGTGTAAGATTATGTTATTTATTATGATTTTATTATTAAATTATTTGCTTATTTGCATATTAAAGTTTAGTTGTCATTTATTTTTATATTACATTTATATGCGGTAAGCAATATGGAAATTTATTTTAATGCATATACATTTTGTATTATACGTTTAAATGAAAATGTATTTTTATTTTTAAAAAACACGCCAGATTTTTTTTTAATGAACATTTATTTGTTTTATTTAAATAAATTAACGATCATCGCATCGACATCATCATTATAATCTATATCTATGACGATATTAACTATTTAAAGAATTTGTATATATATAAAATGAAATGAATTTTCATAAAAAAAAAATACTTTTCTGTTGTATAATTTTCATTTTCATTTATATATGATGTTATTTATTCGATTATATTCTTGTTTGTTATAAATTCTGCTTTTAATAGAAAAAAAGTTTACAAATTCTTTTAATAAACAAATTTGTATATGAGTGTATTTGAGTGAGGTGGTGGTTCGATGGAGGTGTCTGTTTTGTATAGTATTTGCGAATAAATGAGTAAACAAAATTATTTATAAAATATCGTAGTTACGATTTTGTTATGTGTGTGATATGAAAATGCAAATTTATTAGATGTATTATTTATTATATATACAATAAACATGTGATGAAAGAAAATTCTAAGAAGGGTGAAATTATCATACATTGAGATAATAAATTATTTTAATTTATACATGTAATTATAATTATATCTATATTTATAGAGACATATATAATATGATGATGAGTAATAATTGTGTGTATTATGATGTATAGATTTATATATAGTTAAGTTATATAGTTAGTTAGGTTTAACTTTTGCGATGTCTATAAAATGATAAAATATATAAATATTGTGTTTTTTATTCTGTTGATAAGTCAAATGATGAATACGGTATTTTGGAAAATTGTTTGCGTTGAATTGTGTTTGGTTTTCAATCGATAGGAAAAGTTTTAGATTTTTTGTATTTTGTTAGGCAATATATTATACATTTTAAAGTTATATATTGAACAAATTTTGCTATAAATGATGTATAATTTTATAAATTGAATTCTTTATAATTTTTTTTAGGAAAATTCTTTATAACTTTCTAAAGGAAAAAAAATTTAATTAAAAATCCATTTTAATTTCTTTGTCACTTGAATTTTACTGATTGATTATACTAAATTTAATGTAAAATATATCCTGTCTATTTTGTTATTTTATTTATAAACAGGATATGCTAAATTCCATGTTAATTATATAAGGAAAATATATTATTTGGTTTTTATTCATCCATTAGACAAAACAAAAATATCTAGCCCAACAAAGAAATACGAGAAAAATTCCATCCTATCTTTCATATAAAAAATTTTATTTTAATATAAACATACGACAAATATTATTTATATATGGATGTATATATACAAATAAATGTTTTATAACAGATGCATTACCATCATATAGCTATATATAATTTATTTGCATGTCAAACTCATTTAATATCTTATCTTTATTTTGTTTTTTTTTTTTTTAATTTTCACATTTATTTATATATGTTAAAAACATTAAATTAAAATTAATTGAATTTATTTTATATATAATATATATAAATAAATGGATGGTTTTATATTTGGAAAATTTTTGTGATTGTTTTGTGTGATAATTTGATATAATTTTTAATAAAAATAATTTAAAAATATAAATTTTTTATATCTTTATATATAGAGAAGAATTTTTTTGTTAAATAATTTGACTTCTTCTATAGTAATTTTATGCGACATATATGCCATTCATAATTAATAATAATAATTATAATAATAAGAGAAAATTTAAGGATATGTATATAATAATATCTCGGTTCTATATGAAAATGTATTTTAAGCAAATTCCAATTATATTATTTTGATTATGAACAGATTTTTACATCTAATGACAATATTTTGACGAAAAATTTTAGATGTATAGAAATAGATATAAAAGTATATAGAAAACAATGGTTTATCTATATTTTAATCCAAATTAAATTGTAATATTTTTACCATTTAAAGAAAATTAAATATTTTTCCACTGCGTACCTGAACTTTCCGCAAGAATATTTTATAAATATGTATATATTTTAAATTAATAATTCTATACACATTCAAAAAAAGTTTGTTTTGGAGTTTTGCATATTTATACATACAAAATATACATTGTTTGACAAAATATAAAAAATTTATTTATAAATATAATATGACATTGACATTGTCATACAGAAAAATTTTGAAAAATATTTATTTATATATTCATATTTGCAATGAACAAACAATATTTCTTTTTACAATATTATTGTATAGTAATATAAATAAATTCTTTATGGGTTACATATTTTTTTTATGTTGAATATTATAATATATATGAGGAGGGGGTGTTTGGTTGGTTGTGGATGACATTTTAAACTAATTATAGTAATTACAAAATTATTTATTTTTTGTTATATATGCACCATATACAAATATGCAAATATTCGTTTGTTTACATATATCTCAAACAAACCAAAAAAAAAACAACTTGATTTAACACATTTTAAATATTTTGGTTATTTTTGTTTATATATGCATTGGATGGATTTGCATCGAACAGCGAAATGATGACAGAATATTTTGTAAAATATTTTTTTTTTTTAAATATGATGAATTTTGTTTATACATTTTTTTTACATATATAATACATGACAGCATAAATGAATATAATAATCGTGTAATAAATTCATGCTGTGTGTTTCTTTTAAAAATTTATATATCCATGTAATTCTATTTTTATGCGATTTTTAAATAGATTTACAAATATATAAAAATGAAATTAACTTTGATTTAAATCATCGCAATTCTACATTACCTTGTTTGTATGTTTGATATGTCTGGAAGAGCGCTCGGTTTAAATTTTGAAGGATCTTCAAGAACCAATCAATAATTTCTATTCCTTTTTATTATCATTATTAAGAATATTCAAATAGGTTTTCGAAATGCGGATTTCAATGAAATTATTACACAAAACAATTAAAAAAAAAACACTTTTAAATAAAGCAACTATCATGATAGAAATCCATATACTAATGACCATGTTTCAATATATTATAATAGAAAACGGTAAATAATATCTCTCGGTATGATCATGATATATACAATACAATGAAATGTAAAAAAAAAATATATGATCCGATTTTAGGTTTGATGATTTGCGTACAGAAATATTATGAAACGGTATCAATACAATAGAAACCATACATACATAATAAAACAAATAGAACAATATAATAGAAATAGCGGATTTATTGAATGTATTTTATATATGAGTGTTGATGCAAAAGTAATTTTATTAATTTGTCAATGATAAAATTATCTCATTTCAATGATAAATAGAATTATATATGATAAAAAATTAACTTTCATTCATCCGCATAACATTTTTCCATTTAGCAAATGTTTTGAAATATCAAATTATATGTGAACAAACATCAAGTGCATAAATCTTAAGATCAAAGTATGGTCGAGTTGGTTGCGAAGCCGCCGATTTTCAAACAAAATCTCACATGTAAAAAAAATACATGTGAGATTTACTTTTATTAGGGGGACATGCTTGTTCGAATTTGGTCAGTCGACGATGAGACATACCATATTCTGTGCAACGATGTTCCCCGAAGGTTTATATATATACGGGCCGCGCTGGAGTTTCTGCCAGCTGTGGTTAGTGTATATATATTCCCGGGTATCCCGTACGGGGGTACCCGCTCTACATCCAAAAATAACTGTAAATTATTTCTATCGTTGAAACTTACATTTATAAGATAAAAAGGAAAAAATATATAAAGAAAAAATTGATTTTCCTACTTTTATTTTTATCTTATGTAAATTTCAACGATAGAATGATTTTCTGTAGGAACTTCGGTTCTAATCCTGATGCATAAATAATACATGCAATCCGTTGTCATTCCAGAAAATGTATGTCATTCTTCAAAATTTCTCAAATTGCTTTTAATGAATACATCTATTTATAAAATGTTTACGATAAATTATGCAAAATTGTTATCATTTCTATATTCAATTCTGATCAACAGAAAAAAACTAGCTCGTAAAGATCAATTAACATCGCACCATATACACAATTACACATACTGTTTTAACACTGATCAATTAATTTCATTCAATTTTTATAATACACATGTTGATATTGTCTTGAGATTTAATTTGATATAATTTTATGATATGAATTTATTTTTTTTAAAATAAAGATCGCATCATTCGTTCGATTTAAGAATGTATATAGTATATATATAATAATAAAATAGAAGAAATATTAAATAAATTATATGTACATATTTAAAATATGCACACACAAAATATATTGGTTATATTTAAAATTAACAAAATTATATATACTTTAATATATTTAGTTGAAATTAATAAAAATCTATATACAGTATTTATAAATACAATTTACGATAATATCATAAATGATTCAGACTTTTTCTTATACTGTGAAAAAAATCTTTCTATTATACAGAATTTATTTGGGGAGAAGACGATTTCAACTATTTTACGAGTTAATTGCAATAGTTTTTTAATTGAAAAAGTGAACGACGGTCAAACACATTCAATAAAAAAAAATGTGTGTTTAACACACAAGTATTATAAATAATTAAATTACAAAAAAGAAAAACGATAAACCAGAAAAGTGAAACAGCTGTTCTGAATAGCATTCGCGAATTTCTTTAAAACAATTTGTATATATACAAAAAAATGTATTTGTTTCATGTTTTTTTTTTTTGTATTTCGTCTAAATTGTAGTTTATCTCTGATGATTTATATCAAAGAGAATGAAAAGATTTGAAATCAAAGATGAAAAGAATTAAAATTAATCTATAAATAATAAATGCGATAACGTGTTTTTATTAACACATTCGAATTGTCCAAATATTAATTTCAATAACTTAATCATTCATGATGGAATTTAATAATAAAATCGCTGTTAATTTTTAATTTAGTTTAATTTAGTAGAATTTATGATGGTTGAATTTTCAAAATCAATTGATAATAATTTTCAAAAAAATACTTAAGATTGATATAGGTTTCTTCCTTTTCTATTGCCTTGTCTTACTATTGATATATAGACTTAAATTTGATTACTCAATATTTAATTTGACTAGGAAAATAAAAACCAGAATGCAATTTTAAAAATAAATGTATTTTTATTAAATTATTCATAAATTTAATACTATATAATTAAATATGTTTCTGATATGCTATTTCTAAATAATTGTATCAGAATTTAATTTAGTATACATTTGTGTGAACATAAATAAAATATATAATAAAGTGATTTAATACATTTTGTATTTTATTTAACGTTTTTGGCAACGAAGATAATAATCAGCATTGCTGATGTACCACACACACAAAATGGTTTAGGCGTAAAATAACATAATAATAATAATAATAAAACGTTTACGTTCATATAAAATGCAAATGTAAATATTTGAAAGATATTAATCATTTTAGTGTTATATTGAACTAAAATGTGAGCAATTTTATTTTATAAAAAACTAACAGATGATCAAAAATTTATAAAATTATCCTGATACTTTTGCTTAATATATCTGTTTAGAAAACCGATGAATCGATTTACCAAATTTTTAAAAGCAAATTTTCCTAAAAATTAATTTGTTGGTGATTCAAATTAAACAGTAAATTAAATTGTTAAATTTTCTAACAAACTTTATATTGATCGACTGGGAATTCTTAATTTTGTTTCATTTCATAATAATATCGACCATGAGGTAAAATAATTTCGCACTCTATCGTGTATACGCGCAAACATAAATGATAAATGAATTATAATAATGTTTCTCTATATTCAATATTTTATTTTTGTATATTTTTCATTTATCATACAATAATATATAATATATCATATATGCGAATGATGCGAATCAATAAATTATTATTTTAAATATATATACACACATTCATAAGCGTGTATGTTTTACATAGAATGTATTATATAATTATATTGATGAATTGTTGCTAATTTGAAAATATTTGAAATTAGCAAAAAAAAAATGAAAAAATGAAAAATTGGTTGAATTTTTTGATTTTTTTTTTTTAATTTCAAAGGGATTTGTTTTATACTTTTTTCTTAACTAATCGATGATGACGATGATATGATATTCATATTAGAATCTTTCATTAATGTTCTTTTAGATCATTACAATGAATGATTTACATATATAGCGGTTCAAATATATATATGTAGATTTTAAAATAAAATGTATCTATTATAGAATTGAAATTGAAATTGATTATTATAGGTGAATGCCAATCGAAAAGTTTTTTACAGGTTCCAAAAAAGGATTGATATATTGTTCCATTAGACGAAGAACAATGACAACAAGTAAGCAAATCGATGAGGAGCAAACAGCATTTACTATGAATCCAACCAACATTCTTATATATTATTTAAATATTGAACAAAAATATACTTAAAAGATTAATTGAAACATATTTTATTTTTTATTTTTATCAAATATATAATATATACAAATATAACAAAATATAACTAAAATCAAAAATCCTTCACCCACAATATGTCGTCGAATGTATGTATGTATAGACAAACAATTTATTTACCTAATTTATTTAAAAAAACAATTTATTTTATTTACATAAATAACTATAATACAAAATCTCAATATTTGCTACTAGTTTTTAACTTTTAACTCAATTGTGTGTATATTGTGTTGTATATATTACATAAGAAACACATAAATTAAACACTCTTCATTCATATATAGTATAGTATAGTATAGTATAGTATAAATGTAAGTATAATACTTGAAAGAAATATACAAATTCATCATCAATGTTTTTTATTTTCTAAAAAAAAAAAAAAATTTCTTAATGCGATTCATATATTTTTTTTCTTCTTCAAATATTTATTTAATTTAATATTCAATATATGATAGTTTATATACGACAAGATTTGAATGCGTGTTTATACAAAGCGATATAATTATATTGAATATATCAAATGAAATACACAAAAGAATAAATGAAATGAAAACGAGACAAATAATGATGATATTTTATTTTTTTTAATTCATTTCTAATTCCTATAAGAGTAATTTTTATCACTTTTTTTTTATTCTATTTTTCATCAATTTTATATAACAAAATATACAGAAGCAATCTTTAAAAAATATTTATAAAATCATCAGATGTGGAAAATTTTTTGGGAAACTATATGATAATATATTCCTTAATGAATCGGAATAGATCTGCAACATTCGTTTTCATCTCTGCAGAATACATTTAGAATAGGATATTGTTTATACAAATGATTTACCATATAGTACCTATATATAGAATTACTATTATTAGTATGGTTGACAATATATATGATAATTTAATCAATATTATTTGTGTTGTGTATTAACAACAATGTCAACTTAAAGTAGGTGGTAATTTAAAATGAAAAAAAAATATACATGTATGATTAATTATCTTTATTTCATGAATATTATTATATGACAGTATAAGACCGCATACGCATATATAAAGGTTTAATCCGGCAAAATTTTATTTTATTAATTTTTGTAAAATAGAAATAATCATCATCTATATTTATTGTATATATATTCATTATAAATATTGTCATCTATAAATACTTGAAAATTTTGAGAAGTGAAAAAAAACCCCATAGTTATTATACGTTTTGTTATCTGATTATATACTATACCATAGTATCGAAAGCGTTATTCATTTTATTACGGGATAAAGCAAAACCAAATGGAGAAGATATATTTTTGTAATTTTTCAAAGCGTTTGTTCGTTTGATTCAATGGATAAACCCCATTGAATCAAAATTTGGGTATTTCACTACACCAAAATCTATTATTTTCCCGTATAATAACCCCCATTGTAGAAAACTCTTTATTCAAAATATTCTATTAAAAATATTCAGTTTAATTACTAATTGAATGATCCTGTACGTAGGTACATACACCGGGTATCGCGTATTTAGTTATATAATAAATATATTGCGTGACATTGACTTTTATTTTAAATACGTTTCATATACACATAATGTAAAGAAAATTAAGTCCAAGTAAAAGTAAAATGCAAAAAAAAAAATAAATGAATAAAAGTAAATATTATGTATTTTAATAAAAAATAAAACAAATATCATTAGCGCTACAGGGAAAATTAAAGAAAATTTTCTTTTATATTACTTTTTATACGTATTGTGTATTTTAGGTCACCAAAAAAATGTTTAAATATTTACAGAAAAATCGTATAAAATATAAAAACCAATTGAAAATCGATATGTATATGTATACCTTTTTTACATTAGTTTTTAGGTAAAGTTCTAAAAAACTTGTAATATTATCAGGTATTCAGAAAAATTGCAGTAAGTTCAATTTTGACTCTTGTCTTGTTAAATTGAAAAATAATCGAGTTTCTATAACCGAAGATTTGGAAAACTTTGGGAAAACAATGTTTAATGACTTCAAAATTTAGACAGGACTTTGGTTTTTTGTAAACTATTGTTAAATGAACACAATAACATTTATACACTATTTTATACACAATATGCACAAAAAAGACCTCACAATGAGATAATATACAATAAAAGTTATATATAGAATTACCGCATATCATTATTATTTAATATATATATCAAAAATCTTTAATTTTCATCTATATAATCTGCATATTGTATATTGATAGAAAAAAAAATTTATTTATCCGATATACTGCAATTCTTAAAGAATATATCAATATATTATTTAAACGATGATGCAATCAAATTAATTTTGCATAGAAATTATGAAATATAATATATTGTAATATTTAATCAATTTAAAATATCAGTATATGCTTATCGATTTGAACCTTGAAAAAAAAAACCTATTGATTATTTTATGCATTTTAATTTCATATTCGAGATATTTGATATTTTTAATATACGAAATAATTGGATAGATCTGGGAAGATTAGAGTATATCCTATATATATATATAAATAAATACATTAAAGTATATTTTATTTATTTACGTGTACTTTATTGGCAACAATATCCAATTTGTATAATTAACAATGATTTCATTTTTTTTTGTATTTGCATTCATTAATGTATATTATACTCGCTATAGTATATTATTTTTAATATTTGTTTTAAAAGTATGATTTTATTTATTTATTTATAGTTATATATGCATTTTATAATACCACCACAATAATACCTAGAAATAAGGTGATGAAAAATTATTCTATAAATAAAAATTGTTATAATTCTTTGCGTTTAAGTTTTTGTATATATATAGAATATGATATATTATTAATACATGTGAAATATGAATATAAAAAAATTTAGTTGCTGTGTATTGTGTATATAAATTAAAACTAAAAAGTTTGTTTAATTTTACAAATAAATATGTATATTATATATATACATTTTTCAATATAATAAAGTAATTATTTTATTTTGCATTTCCAATAATACATAAAATGAAAACATATCATAGGTATTTTTGAAATAGAAATATGTATAATATGTTTGAATATCTATATATACCATATAAATATATAAGTAAGTACATATTCATATGCATAAATATCTTAAAGTTTACAGAGATAATTTGTATATATGTGGATAATGTAATGTAATGTAACTATATAATTTTCATGGTCATATCAACTGATATACGCGTGTTTTACATGTAATATGCAGTGTGTATATACACATATAATTGATGATAAAAAAAAATAATATAAAATAAATGATGTCATTTACTTTTCTATTTACTATTTACTATGAGATCTATCTTATATATATTTATATAATAATATTTTATTAACACACATAAAAGAATACAATATGTATGATAATAAATTGTTTATATATACTTATTCGTATAAATAATGTATATATTATAATATAATATAGTTTTCATAAATCGATGACATAATTTTTTGACGACCGACGTAAGTCAATAAAAAAATATACTTGTATATTATAATTTATTTTTAAATATTGTGTTTTAGTGTTAATATACAGTATTTTATTTAAAAAAAAACGCATTCAAATATTTGTTGGGTAGGTATATAAAACAGCATGTAACAAAAATGCATCTATGCATTTATGAGTATGTATAGATAAATTTGATAAATATATTATGATTAAATACATTTTGAAGAAGAGGGTATTCAATTTATGGTTATACTTTAAAACGCAATTAAACTAAAGTAATTTTAAATTTGTAATGTACATAAAAATTCGTTCGACCTTTGAAAGGGATGGGAATTTATATTTTTCTCCAATTTAATCTATAGAATATAATTCTGATTTAACTTTCTTGGTCAATAATTTTGATAAATAATGTTAGATGGATGCAAAAATCCTACAATATGACGAATTTGAATAAATCGAATATAGACATTTTATATAAAAATATATTTAAATGAACTATTGTATTTATATTTACACTCGTGTTATAAAGTTTAATGATTTAATGATACAATTTTCATACTTTTTGTTTCACATAAATATAGATTGTATACGTAAATTATTATGTTAAAAAAATGAATTGCCTTTTTAAAACTAAATTTACCATTACATCGTTTAATTAAAAAAGTGAAGAGATAATTTTATAAAATGAATCTTTTTTTTTTGCATTTTTTGTTAACAAAAGAAATTGCTTTTACAACATCATAAATTAAAACATCACGTATATTACATAAAATAATTTTTATTTAAATATAACATTTATAATTGCATATCTGAATTGAATCTGAAACGATTATATATATATAGAGATAATTTTACCGAAACAAGTTAAACTACTCATAAAATATATATCATAATAAATATACATATATGAAAAGTGCATAGCGCATATAAACATCTTTATAAAATATATTTTTATTAATTCAATTATATATATGTAAAAAAAAGTACGTAAATACAGTGAAAAAAAGTGGGTCGATATACAATCAACATGAAAGTGCACTTTTCTGTTACACCTTTATATAATAATATTCAACATTCAAAAGACAAAAATATTTTTTTTTCTATATACAATTCCACAAATAAACAACAGAATTTAATTTATATTAACATTCATATGCGAGATATATGCGATGATGTATACAGCATAAATAATATTGATAATACTTGAAATAATATACAAAAAAAATTCATTCAAAATAAAAAAATACTCGTTTTTTTTAATATATTCTGATATTTATTTTTGGGCTTATTATATATTTGATTTAAAGTTATATTAAATATATAGAATTTTGAAGTACAACACAATTTGAATACCGCATATCTATTTATATATAGATTTTTAAGACAATAAAAATGTTTATTATTGAATAAAACTTGAAAAATTCATTATATCGTTAATACACCAAACAAACATAGAGTATAAATAAACAAAAATATATATTTATAATTGATTGAATTTGGCATCACACCGAATCATGATTTTATATTAATTAACTAATCTTAATTTTTTTTTTCCTCTCAAATATATTATTCATTCATAAAAAATAAAAAAAAATTAGTAAATATCATTCACTTTATATATTTATTCCATTATTTATTCGTTTTTTTTTTATCGTTTTCAAAACAAATTTACAATAATGTTTTGCCTTCAAACATGTGTAACTACAGAAAACATAAAAAAAATTTGCTACCGTAAACACAAATCATCAATACCCGCACAAATATTATATGATAGATTTCATAGATCATCAATCATTTTCATCCGTTTTGCAGATGAACAAAGTCAACAATTCAAATTGAAAATCAATAATAATAATAATAATAAAAGTAAAAAAAGAATAAAAAAAACCATTTAAATAAATCCCACTTGTCTCATTAAATAAATTAGTTAAAAATAATAATATAAATTGTTCACGCGAGTTCAATTTAATAAATTTGCTTTGGCAAAAAATGAAAATTAAAAATAAAGTCCAATAATTTATGAATAAATATACTCAAGAGTATTATGAATTATTATATATGATGTATATTTAGAATTATATATATAGTGGTTGTTATAGATAAAAGAACGCCGCATTTTAAGCATATTTACTTTATTTGCTCAAATATACTGTATAATATAATATTAATAAATTAATAGTAGTTTAATTTATTTATATAATTACATTACATTTGTATAAGATTATTATACTTATATTATATCGGGTTAATAACGTAATTATAATCGGGTTAATAACGTAATTATTAAATCAGAGTAAAACTGAAATATTTATATACAAATTTAATAATTATTTTAATTAATGCTAAATCTATATATATATATTTAATATATATGGTATTTATATGAGTGTTGCGGTCATTTACTATATCTTATCCAGAATATGTATAATTACTTTTCTATTTGAATTTGCATGTATATATGAATATTTATTTACTTATTCGAACAACCGACTATAAAACTTATAAAAGAGATGATATATATTCTTGATTTTATGTATCTTTGCAATTACATTTTCATCGTATTTCAATCGTATGCAAATGCGTTTGATGTAGATAGCTTCAGGCAAAACATTATTGTGAGGTAATTAACTTAAAGAAAGTGATTATTATTTAAATAAAGTGCATGATAAAATATTCAGTTATTCTTTTTCATAAATCAACCAACAGCTATATGATTAACAATCAGAGGAATATTTCCTCCTATGAGATTTGACAAATTGAATTGTTATTTTTTTAATCTTTTGCCATTCATATAATGAGAATTACCAACTTAAACCATATATATTATTACATCTTATTTCTTATCATCGCATAATTATTATAAACATATTTTAGTAACCATTTTACAACAGAGCGATCTAAACGCTTCAAGCCAAAGGAACCCGTTGTGATATAACTTCTAGATATCATAAGTATATTCGCCCGATAAGAAAAATTAATCCAACTGATTTAGAACACCCTGCATATCCTGCATCTTAAAGATCTATAAGAATATATTTTTTTTAAATATAATTTTGCGGTATAATTACAAAACATAGATACATGATTGTATTTATGTTAAATATGTACAAGATATATAAATAAAACAAATGTATGGTCGGTCGGTCATACGGTTAAATAAATATTTATATTTATTTCCTGAAATGATATTTTTAAAAACACACGATGTTTGTTGGTAAAATTCTCGAAGAAATGATCATGAAATTAACATTATATTCATACAAATGTTTAAAGTTTTGTTAACCGGAAAAGATTCTTCAAAGTGTTTTTTATTTCATTCATTTGCGATTAATGGTTAAAGAACATTAACAATAAAATAAAGATTTTTAATGGTACAAATTTGAAATTCTATTACTGCAAAAATTCAACAATTATTTGATCATACTTTGTAAATATAAAAATATATATATATTCAAAATAATATATATATTAAGATAAATATTGTGGGAATATACATATAAATAATATAGATAATTTATAAAACATTGGCCGCATTTGTTGGTTTTTTTATATTATATAGAATTATTTTTGTTTAATAATATTTTAACATAACATCTATAAATATGTTTGGTTTTTTACGTATTTTTTTTTTTTGCAAAAACATTATTATAGAGTCTATAAATACGCATATACATATCATGATATCTATCTATATATAGATGGATAGATATTTATTCAATTATTTATTTAGATGGTTGATTTGATATGTGGGTCATTGAAGTTATTAAAATTAAATTATCAGTAAAATATATATAAAATAATGCATATATAATAATTTAAACAGTTTTTTTTCTTTATAAACATAGGCGGATATTGGGATTATGTATTATAATTTTTTTTAAATATAACTCTGAAATGAACATATTTAATAAAAGAAAATAAAATTCTTTTCAATGTTTAAGGATACATTTAGATAAAATTGAATAAATTATTGGATGGAATTGAAATGGTTTTATTTTTGTAATTTATATTTCAATGGAAATTTATGGTAGCAAAAAAAAATGTTTGACAAAAAATTTATTTTTACCCAATGTGATGGTGAAAACCTAATATATAAATACGCACTTTTGAATACAAAACCTATCATACCACATATTATCAGTGCATAACAAATTATATTATAAATTTTCATGTAATTTTGAAGAACAAAAAAAAATGATAAATGATTATCTGAATAATGTTTGTCTATATTCTAAATAAGATTTACTTTTTTAATCAAATTGTATATTAAAAAAGATATATTTTTATAGACATAGAGAGTAAATATAAATATGTCATAATAATCAATCTTCTATATATACGATGTATACAAGTTAGCAAAAATAACAAAATTTACCTTATATAATTTCTACAGTTTTGACCATGGAAAACGTGGCAATGTATGTAATTCAGATATTCCAAAATTTCCTCAAATTATTGAACATAAAAGACAAACTTTTTTAATAAGTCCTTTCTATTAAACTCATTGTCATTTTTCATGTTTCTGGTACAGGTAAATGGTACACAGATCAATTGATCAATACTGTCATCATTTATTATACATTAGATTAATATATTTGAAAAACGAAAATTGCAAATATATACGAAAAGAAATGTGATATTTCAAAAATGTGAAAATAAATTGTCAAATAGAAAAATATTGTCAAACAGAGAGAATTGTGACTAAATTAAAGAAAATTGTGTTGAAAACATTTTATTCATGATATATTTATATACAAATATCTTCTTTTGTTTTTTATTTTTCTTTTTTACTTTATATCTTGATTGCACACTCAAAATTCATATATGGAATATTATTATTATTCTTAAATATAGTATATATAAACAAGATAATAATCTCGAAAAAATAATATTATTTTATATATGGTATATATATTGCGCAAACAAAAGGAATGTATAGAAAATAAAGGAAATCTATTTTAACAATGACAATGAGGATATATAGATAAAATTGAATGAGTTTATTAGCATTGTGACATCTTGACATGCATATACAATATCTATCTATCTATCTATATATAGTGAATTGCAGAATTGTGAATTTATATATCAAATGCATGTTATATGTCATGCATTTTATATATTTTTACTTTTCAATTTAAATGCAAAATGTATATACATTTTTATGTATATTATTACTGATCTACATATATTTTATTGTTTTATTTTTTGTTTTTTAGATGTTTTGTTTTTGTATATAAAAATCTTGTGTTTTGGAAATAATAAAAGAAAATTTATTATATACAATTGGGAAAAGTATATTCTTATATATATAATATTTACCATATATGTTAAATACACATATTCTTTCATATAATTGTTAAAATAATGGCACAGATTCAGATTCATGCGGTAATATAGCGTAATATCATATTTTGAAATTTTGTCCTTATAAATTCTCACAGATTTCTTTCTTAATTTAAATTCATATTAATTTTTTTTATAATTTACATATTTAATGTTATTATTTGTGTGTGTCTGTATGTTAATTACTATATTAATTATGTATAATTTTTAATTAATTTATTTGATGGTTATATATATATATATAATTCTTAAATAAGTAATTATAATAAATCAGCTTACTTATAAAAAAAATAAAAACGTATATTTACTAAAGATGTAGTGGACAGAGATAAATTTAAATATATTATCAACAATTTATATATATATATATATGGACAATATTTCCAAGTTGTTGGTTCTATTAAACAAAAAACAAAAAATATACTTAAAAAAATACGATATATACGCTTTAGAATAAATTTTTGAATAATTATATCAATTAAATATGAATTTGTTTTCATTTAAAATAATCTTCAGCACATAATTAATTAATTATTTTATTTTTGGTTTTTTTTAAGTTGATCAACAAATTTAATGAGTGTGTGTGCGGTCTTTATATTTTGTTAATTTGCATTTGGCATTGATATGCTTATTGATATACAGAGTTGATAAGAAGATTCTTTATCTTAATTTGTTTTTGTATATAGATAAATGTATATTTGATGGTTAAATATTTAAATTTCTATATAGTTGATATTTTGTATCACATTTTTTCACACGCCAATTTTTTCTCCAACATATAACAGATTAAAGAAAAATGTCTGTATATTTGAAATATATGTAGACGTATTTAGAATTTTAGATAATATATGGTAGAAGGATTTATATAGAAGAGCAGCCGTTATAGAACAAACCTACACATTACAAAATTGTTTTATTTTTATTATTTTTTTGATAAACAAATGTGTTACCAAAGTTTTCATCGATTGAAAGAAAGAATAACATTTCTTTTTTTATTTTAATAAACCTGTCAAATTTTGATATCGTTTTCAATTATATATCATTTTTTTCCAAGATACACTTTTTAACTTTCGATTCTAAACAAAATGAAAATTATTTTAGTTAAATGATTCAATAATAATCAAGTAATTTATAGTTAAGGTATCTAGACCATTTGTAGAAATACAAATCATAATGACCTTAAAAATAAATATCTTGAGAAAGATTTTACTTTCCATGTAAAATCTCGATTCACAACAGAACGAAATCTGCCTTCTTTTGAATGAATTCTTTGAAACAAAAGAACAACCAAAAATGTAATTTAATAAGTGTATATTACTACCAAATATTATTTATTAACACTAGATTGCCCAAGGCAGTCATTTTGACTGCGTTTGATTTTCAATTAGAAAAACAATTATGTATATATAGTGATAGAATTTCTTAGAAATTTGTGACTTTTTGTACAACATATAAATGCTTTTATTAATAATTGTAATTACCTCCACCTCCTTAATTTCCGGTATATACATAATCGTTTTTCTAATTGAAATTCAAAAGCAGTCAAAATGACTGCTTGGGCAATCTAGTGTTAAAATACATTTTTGATTGAGAAAATACAATGGATATATTCTATATATATATATATTATAATACCCATAATATATACGCAAATCAAAAATAGAAGAGTAAAAATTGGATGTGTTTGCAGATGATTTTCTTCTTTTTTTTTTTGAATATATTTATTTAGATCAAAAATATTCTTTTATGTTTTTCAACTGATAATTGTATAAACTATATTATATAGTTTTGTTTAACTTCTTTGAATTTATATATAATCCATAAAAAAATGTTTGATGTTATAAATATTGAAAATTTAATTAAAAAAAACTTGCATTATTAAATAATTGTTATTTTTTTTTTATTTTAAAAAAAAAGGAAGATTTTATTTATTGAATGTTTAAATGAAAATGCCAATGTTCATTTAAGGTCAATGGATATAATAACATTGAATTTCTATATACTATTTGTAATTTGAGATATGCAAAAATAATGACCTCAACATTTTTTTTTTTCAGAATTTTGTGTTGGAGGTTTCATCAACTACATGCACTACACAAGTAATATAATAATAAAATTTATTGATATATTTATAACCCACTTAGGGACTTCTTGGACGGATAACATGGATTGGAATCATTTTTCCTCCAAAAGATTTTGATAACCGCCATGTAATTTATAAATATTATTGTATTGAAAACAACAGAATTTTCCTATTCTGTTACATTTATATACGAAATTCTAAGAAAACGATTAATGGTATATTCTTATGTATGATGACATCTTATTATAATAATAACAAAATTAAGTAAAATGTACATTTAAACATTTGAAATAAGAATTTATACATTCTTCTTACCACATAAATCCATAAGTAAAATAATATATTTATTTACAAATATAAACATATGTGAGAAATTCATATTCCAATTTTTACATTTAAAGTTTAAACATATATTTATGTACAATCCGCGTAATCCATACATGATATACTACAGCTACATATATATATATTTCAAATATGTTGCCGACCACATCATAAAATTACAATAAACATTTTACAAATCCAATCCAATCCAATCCAAAAACAAAAAAAAAATCTATTTTCGAAAATCACGGCGAAATTTATATTACATTTACTTTATATAATTATTTTATCTACACATTCATAAATTCATTACAAATATTTGTACAATATTTTATGTTCATTTTCAACAATATGTTTTAAATGGCATGGCATGGCGTCAGTTTATGTAGCAAAAAAAAAAATTAATACAATCATCATACATAAATAAAAAAAAAACAATTTTTTTAACCAAATTTTTTCTTCTTCTTTTTATTACTTTTGTAATATTTTTAGTTTTTTTTTATTTAATATACAATATATAGATTTTTTATTATACGCATCAACAAATAGATTAAGAATCTTTAAAAAAAAAAACATTTTTTTAATGCTCTTTACGTTGATGGATGAAAATTAGATCATTGCTCATTGCAAATTTGCACATCTTTTCAATTGATTATATAAAATTTGTTATTATTATTATTATGGAAATTAATGTAAAAATGACAAATATATAAAATCAATTTGTTGTGGGGAGTATAAAAATTTCGATATATAAAAATTCAATTATTATAAATGAATTTTCATAAAACATTTCAAGGACAATATGAAATGGTTCTTGAACAAATCTTTTAATAATATTTTGTATATATAACCTAATTCATTTAATATCTATGTCTATAGCAAATCCATTCAATCATCAATGTTCAGTCAACATTAAAACAAAAAAAGAAGAAACATTTATATCACGCGTATATATCGTATATATTATATTGATTTTGTCTTCACACCACAACACATTTTGATATATATATAGTAATTGATATATAGACGAAATTCTATAAATAAATTCACTTTTCATATACATTTATAAAGGAAAATCAATATATGAAAACAACAATGAAATGAATAACATTTTTCCTTTTGTCATAAATTTTGTTTAAGTCAAGAAATAATGTAATATTATTTTTATTTTATTTTTTTGATATATAAATTTCAAATGACATTTTTGTACATGTGGTATTTTAGGCATATTGGATTATATCGTTATATAGTTTTATATATATATATATATATATATATATATATATATATTGCGAATGTTCTATATATATAAACATTTGAAAGCACTGAAACTCTATATGCGAATACTAAACATGTCGCATCACCACTATACTTGTAAATTAGAAGTTGAAATATATATATAAAAATGTATTAAAAGTTTATGGTGAAAGAAATCATTAATTTGACCATTAAATTTATAATGACATTTAAAGATTCGTATACAATGACCCTTATATATACAAGCTTAGATGACAAAATAAAATATTCTATTTATAAAAATGGTATTAAATACAATAATGATAAAAAAAAACTGTGATATAAAAATAGAAATTATAATAAACTTTTTTATTTCATTTGAAGAAATCTCCAGATAATCCAGCTACTATATTATCAGATTATTAAAATTATATTTATATAAATTGATTTCAACATAAACTCATATGATGAAAATAAATTTGAATAAATTATATCCCAATGCGTTATATATACCTTCTTATTCTTATATATATAATACAATAAATATGTATGATGATGATAAATAATTTTATTTAAATAAAAAAAAAAGAAAAACTTTCCTACTGACCTCATAAATATTTTTACAATTCATGTACATAAAACATATATATATATATATATATTATTTATTTATAAACACGACTGACTATATACAGATAGTGCGTACATAAGTAAAAAAAATATAAAATAAATATTAAATTATGTACATTTCTTCGATCGTAAAATTGTATAAAATTGAAAAAAAAAAGTTCAACATAAATAATTAAATTAAATCTATATGTATTTGTATATATATATATTCCAAATAAAACATTAATTTAAATATATAAGATTTTTACATATTTAAAAAAATTTGTAATTTTAAAAATATTCAATAATATAAACTCAAAACAAATTCAAATAAATTATATAGCAAATCCATGGAGGTATCAGTTCTAATGTAAAGGTTGCAATGAAAAAAATAAAAACTGTGAATCCATACATTTTGGACGATTCTTAACCCCGGCCCCCGATTATCTCTTAATAGGATCTGGTATAATTCTACAAAATTTCCTGTGTATTCAGATATTTTTGATGATATTCAGATTTTTTATCAGATGATATTCAGAATTTCCTTTAGAAAATCATGAAGAATGTTCTTAAGAAATTTAAACTAAATTTACATATAAAAGGTAATCTTGAGAATGGCTTTCGCGATTTTATTTTTAGTTGAACAATCATAAATATAGTTACTTCATTAAAACAAACAGTACGCAAATTTTTTGGTAGGTTCATAATCACCAATCAGTCAACAAAATAGTTAGAAACGAGTCTGAATAAACTCAAATATATATGTTATATAGCATTAAATTAGAATTGATGATTTAAATTTTTAATTGCGTACATTCATACATTCATTCATTTATTAGAATATTAACAGCGCGTATCTTTATATTTGTGAGATAGAAAAACATGTCTATCTAATGGAAAACATTTTTTTTGTTATCACAATATTTTACATTCATTAATCTATTAGTTTTTTATATAATATATTATAGCTTTTTTCTGTGATTTCAATGGTGAAATCGAACATTGAATCAAAACTGTTTTTAGGCAAACCAACAGCTGACTGAGAAAAATATTTTCTATTTAGAACATTTTATTTTACAACATGTTAAAGTTTAGGATTTGCTCCATCACCATATAATTTTTGTGTGGTATTTGAATTAAAGATTTGGCATATTTTAAAATCGATATATTGCTCATATGTGATGTTTGATCATCAATAATGTACTTGAATTTGAATAGAATAAAATATAAGGTAAAAATTAATATATTAAAAATACGTCAATATTATAAAATCTATATTGAAATTATAATACATAATAAATTATATTTTATATATTGATGATGCAAATTGATTCTATTATATATAAATGTATATAATTAAAATAATAACAATATATTATTATTAGTATAATATATGCACATTTTTGTATAATTACTATATTCCTATTATTATTATTATTATAATTATTATGGTCTATTTAATACAAAGTATTAAACGATAATTTATACATCTAAATTGCAATATTATATTTACATAGTTATACATGAAAATTTATTGATTGCCAATTTTATAAATTGCTTTTTAAAGGTAGATCTATTTTACTCAGACAATAAGTGGATTTTACTCAATACATAAAAAAACTAATCTTTAAATAATGTATTCTACGAGAATTCTTATTGTCTTCTAATTCTCATTGATTAATTATCAATATTTCCAGAATGTTTCAAATGCTCTTTTATTCATATATATAATTGATAAAATCACGATTTGTAAGAAAATCATTTGCCGCAATATATATGTATAGTAATATATATGAAATCCATTTATTATATTCAAATAAAAATATTATTTCATTTTATTGTTTTACAATGAAGCAGAGCAAAGGAATTATAAGAAAAAATTCATTTAAAGGAAAAAAATATATGTGGGCAGTGTGGCGGCGCTAATATACAATACAATACATATAGAATTCATCTTAAAGATTACTTTTTATTTTTTTATAAATATAATGCAATGTTTATACTTCATTTTCAGTTCTTAAAATTAAAAAAAATTATTCATTTCAAATGTAATATACAAAAAAAAACGTTATTGATATATTATTCTATGTATTGAAATATACACAAACTTATATTCAAAAGCAAAACATTTACAATAACTATAACACTATATACGTCTGATATATACATTAAATAAATAAAAACTTTGGTACATTTTTCAATGTTTGTAATACAAAAATATTATATATATATAGTAATTTTATATACTATGTACATGAAACCAAAAATATTCGATTATTTATTACAAAAAAAAAAGAAAAAGAAAATATAAAAACTATACGTAACATTTTATTTGTATTATGGGTTTTTTTGTTTGGTCTGTTGAACATATAGTTAAAAAAAAAAATATACAACTTTTTTAATGCATTTGTCAAGGTACAAAAAAAAACTGCATCGTAATAACAAAAGTTCATTAACATATTTTTTCGGGTATTTTATAATTATAAGAAAATAAATAATTTGAGAAAAATTCTGATCTACTATTCAACACATTCGTCAAATAATAAGCATATGGTTTTTTCTATTTAATACATTTTAATACATCTATAAGCAATAATTTAATGCATATGGAATATATATTCAACAGTGTAATCGAACGCAAATATTTTCCATGCTGTTGGAGTATCTCAAATTGACTTATTTCCAAAAACAATGTTCATATTTCAACAATGTATATATAGAAAATGTTTGACAATGCAATTTTCTATGTAACATCTAAATCTCATAGAAAAATGTGTTGAAATTTTCCTTGGAGAAAGATGCTCAATATAAAAAATTGAAACTTTAACTTGTATTTTTCAAAAGATATTTGGATCGAACGCCAGATCAGAAAGGAATCACGTATAATAAACATTTTACTGTACAACTATATTTAATAAATTTCTTATATTTAGACAAATTTTAAATGTATACAACACATTAAGTATAAATGCGGATGACAACAAAAAAGTCTGTGCATATATTTAAATAAAAAAATGTTTTAAATTTTAAATTCTTTTACTTTTTCTATTATTATTTTTACATTATTATTACATTCAATATATTTAGTATATATTGCTACTTCAAGTATTATGCGATATAAATACGTATATAAATGAATGCAATCAATATATCAAATAATGGTATATTGCCACCATTCTTCATATATTATATAGATATATTTTAGCAAACATAAATAAAAATGAGATACGATCATGATATATCAAATAAAGTGATAACATTCTATACTATATATAAGCACTTATATTCTATTTATAACTCAAATAAAAATGATCCCAAAATAACCATTAAAAAAACAAAAAGAAAGTGCTGAAGAGGGCCAACATAAATAATATAAAAACAATGGGGAGAAAAAATAAAATAAAATAAATAAATGTTAAGGAACAAAATTGCAAAGTTATTAATGGAAAAGCAAACACAAACAAAATTGGTATATAGATTTCATTATGTATAAAATTATAAGAACGAGATTGTTTAGGAAAAGATTCACTATAAAAAGAAAAGAAAAGATTCACTATAAAATTTCTTATGGTAAATTAGCTATAAATAGCAAACAGATAATCTAATCATATGTCTAACTACCAAATCTATATTTAAAATAGATCAAATCTATTATATTATATTACAAATCATCGATAATTTTTGTTAGTAAAAAAAAAATGATAAATAGTATTAAAATACAAAATGTTATTATCATTAAATAATAGTGCAAAATCTTATATAAATATTATAAAAAGCAGTTGTTAATTTATGTATTTATTACTCACTTTTATGCTTTATATATTTAACTTGACATATATAAATTTTTTCGAATATACTTTTAATAATACTATAGAACATACCTGAAAATAAAATTAAAAAAATTTAATTATTATTAAAATGTTTTAAATTGCATTTATATTATTATAAAATTAATATAATTTATTATAATCAATTAATTGTTTGTTTAATTTTATAAAACCAAAAATATTTTTTCATTGCAAATTGTTATCATTGGTCAAAGAAATTATTCGTGAATAATTGAACTTAATCATTGAATACATGAAATAACTGTATTGTGTTACGATTTGGATTGAGAAACGAAAATTTCTTATACAACATAATGCGGTATAATTAAGAAATATATATAAGAGAAAAATAAAAATAAATTTTACATTCACTTCTTTAAAACAAACATATTTTTTTCTTAAATTTAATGTAAACTACTGGAATAAATATTTTATTAAACAAAATGTAAATATAAAATGCATTCATAAAAACAAGTAAGTAAATTAACAAATAAATAAAGTAATATTAATATGTTGCCAGATTGTCTGTTGTATAGTTAAATGCATATAAATAAATGTTCTTATTTTTTTTTTTTAAATTATATGTGGCTGATAACATTCTTATTTTAAAATATATATATATTTTCTTTGTATTCCTTCCATTTATTTATGTATGCATGACTTAAATGATTTTAATACAGTTTTTTCTGGTAAATTTTATTTTAACAAGAAAATTTATAAATATCAAATCATCGCCGTTAACAAAAATGTACATTACATATATAAATAAATAAGTCTTTCATATATATGTATATATGATTATAAAGTCATGAATTATTCCATTATCAATTTATGGAAATGATCGATGAATATATTACAATATTATTATTGTATATATATACAAATCTGGACGGTACTAAATATACATAATAATTGAATAAATTTAAAAATCAAATGTGTAGAGTGATATTAATATATGTATACGTAGACGTACGTAGTAATATTCAAATACCTATCAATATATACATCGATCGTGAATCAGAGGATTTCTTTTCCTATATTAAAAACACAGGAAATTATTCAGTTAGAATTTTTGTTTACAATTAAATTATGTATATTGTGTTATTGTATTAATATAATAAATAAATGTAAGAAAACATCATTATTTAAAGTTGTTGAATAAAAATATTAGCATATCAGTTATTCAAAATAAAATATAGGTCAACGTTAAGGTTATTGGAAAAATAAATCAATTAATTAAAATAAAATAACGTAAATAATCCTTTAATATGACAAATATGTTATCTTATAAATAATTTATAATACATCTTGAACATTTATAATGTCAGTTTTTGCAGAGTTATTCCACAAATAATCTCCATAACATACAATATAATTACGTATTGTCTTTCTTCTTCTTCAAGTATGTCTCATTAAATTATTTAAAAATATTCATATTAAATTTTAATTCAAATTTAAACAATATATTTAATAAATATGATAATTTTTTTATAGGAATTCAAAATAATTTTATGGATTTTTTTTTTGACATAATATGCGAATATAAAAATATAAATTTTAGACATCCCAGCCATTTCAATTACATTTCAGTTTATTTTTTAAATTAATAAACATTTATCTAATAATGTATTTGTGTACAAATAAATGTTTTACGCGATTAAAAAACAGTCATTTAACTATTAGTATATGCGATATTTTTTTTAATAAATAACAATTTTTTAACAATAATTAAACGACTTTCTATCATATTTTTGAATAACTTTATAATAGATTAAAAAAATACATTTAATAAATTATATACATTTCAAAATTCTAAATATAATTTGTTATAAAGAAATTGTTAAAATATATTTTATGAATATACATCATAGATATTAAACCAAAATGATACTCAAAGACCATACATACATATACCAATCCTTATTTATATAATATGACATTTTTTTTTGTTGGTTAACATTTCTGTCACGTTTTAGAATAAAAACATAAGAACAAAAAAAAATTGTAATGAAATAACAATAAAAAATGAAAAAAAAATTGTTCAAATAACAAACAATATATAAGAAAATATTGTTCAAATTATATTTACATGAAATAAAGGTAATATCAAAAAATAACCAAAAGAAAAACGATGTATAAAAGAAAAAAACAAATTGTTGATGTATTAAAAAAAAAGTTAAAAAAAGAGAAAAACTCACATAATTCCATTGGGATAAATTCTAAAAAAAAAAACCAATTTCTTATGTGTTATGTATTTTTTTTTTCTTTTTATAAACCATTCTCGAACCAATTAGTTTAAAAATGAATATTTTTTACATAATTTTTTTTTATCATTATTGTTATATTATACATGAAATGTTTTTCTTCGTTCACTTTCTTGACGTTCAATGCTTTGTCATATATTTTATTAATAATTTATAAAGTCATTATATGGAAAACTCACAAATGAAAAACATTTACAAATACACATCATAATATTTTATTTTATTTGACAAAATTTTGGAAAATGATGGATGATTATCTATATATATAGTTGAATGATTAGTGTATATATAAGCAACGAGAAAACACAACTGCGAATATATCCTATGTTATTTTTTATAAACAAAAGTTTATATATTATTGAAGGTATGTGGGCATATTTTAAAAAAAAAATGTAGAATAAAATTATTCATGCCCGCAGAAGGACATTTTGTTTTTATGTTAGGATGTAAAATGAAAATAAATCTATTAAAATATTCGTCGTCGGTGTCATTAAATATTATTTTTTTATTGTATGTGTAATGATTAATTTTAAATAATTTTTTATATTTATAATCTAGAAACATTATCAAGAATCACTTCTTGAATATTTACTCAACATCATCAACATTGTTTAAAATGAGGTTTTACAAACCATGTCACCGTTTACGTTCAAATCTTATATTCAATTCATTTTCATCACATAATGATATAATTTTAATCGTAAATTTATTATATCTTTCACAACATACACAATTCGATGTAATACAATAAAAAAAACTAAACAAATATTAATCTATACATTTTTATGTTTATATAAACTCAACACTGTTATGGAGTAATAATAATTTCTAATTTAATTATAGTACATTTATTATCATTTACATATATTTGATAAATTCAAATTAAAAGCATTAACTTGTTACAAATTGAAAGGTGTATATGCAAATTATTTAATTTTATCAACATGAATAACTTATTTTAAAACAATAATAATAATTATTATAATATAAACTACGTTATGAAAACCATATAAGGGTGTAGTTCGTGTTGTTTGTCTGAATCTAATATACAATAATGTATTACTAATAATAGTATACAATATATATATATGAATATGTAATTGTAGTTATTCACTTTAGATTAAAGTGTTGTAAAAAAATATAGAGTCGATATATCCATATATCAATCCAATACACGTGAAAAAAAAACTCTGATAAATTTATGGTAAATGCATTAAAGTTCAAGAAATTATTCAATAAATTCTTCTGTTTATATATATAGTGAATATTAACAATTTTATATATGCTAATGCATACAAATAGATAGAGTTATATCAAATCTTAATGTTTTAAAATAACATATGAACAATATATGTATTTCGATATCTATATATACTAATAGTAATTAAATAATTTATGGATAGGTGAAAGGTGATAAAATAAATATTCAATTATAGATAGAAATATTTATGTATACTGAAATGATTTGGTCTTTATTTATTTTGTATATATTGCAAATTATAAATTAAAATTTGATTTAACAATTTATTTTCAATTTATTACTTTTATAAACTATATATATATATATAGAATATATATCAATGTTATTAATGAAAATAATAAAAAAAATTAAATGCATTTAAACATGAATTAAATGAAATATTTTATTATTTACATTTCTTTTTTCTATAAATTGTTTATATATGCATTTGATTCAATAATAACATAATAATAACATTAAAAATATTTTATTGTTTAAATAAAATAAGGTTGGGCATCATATTTTTTGATGCATTTTTTTCTTTTCATCTCTATATATAGAATTTTATTTTAAAAAGATTTTTAATGTATTTATGCTATTTGTAGTTTGTCAAAGACACACCACCATATATACGTCTATATACCGTTTATAAAAGCAAACAATATATACACAATACATTGTTTTGCCACACAATCAACATATTCTTTTTAAAATGCTAGATGTAAAATATATTACAATATACCTACAGATTAAAAAAAAAACAATATATGAATGTTTTTTTTTTATTTCATTTAAAGTACAATTTTTTCTATATATTTATGCATTCATATATATATGAAAAGTTTTATATATAAACAATGTCGTCTAATGGAAATGAATTTCAATATCAATATATGTATAATAATAAAATAATAGTCATGGTCATGATCAATTCTTAATAGATATATATAAAAGATGCATTGAAATTTAAAAATAAATTGTATATAATTTTTTATATGTATAATTATTATATAGAGAAAAGAATTTAATTATAAATGAAACAATTATTAGTTGACATTATTATTTTTAAACTATATACTATATTATCATTTCAATTCAAATAAAATTATATGAATATATTATTTACCTATCTGTATATATATAATATAGGAGTATTTTCGAATAAGAATAAATATATATAAATATTCTTATAAAAGGATATATTCACATAAAAATATAATTTTATATAATTAAAATTGACATTTAAAATTATCTTGTCTTGATCTTGGTTTTAGAAAATTATCTCACTTCTTACAGATCCTATATATATATTATATACACTTTATATAACTACATTTTTATAAACAAAACGACGTACGGTTGTTTGGTTACCAATTAAATGTAACATAAAAAAAACACTTTTATGGACGACGATATATACATTTAACGCGTATAAAAACAAAATATTATTATTATTAGTTGGTGGTCATTATATTTGTAAAAAAAAAACACTATATCTATGATGCATTTTATTTATATATAATTAGCGGCAATTTATGACTTCCCCGATATCTACTATATTATGTATATATAAGCGATAACAAAAGCCATGATATTTAAGAATATTATTTTCAATATAATAATTTAAAATAATTTATATATAAAATTTTGTAATATATATACTGTAATTAGTATTATATTATATATATAGTGAACATTTCCAATTGTTTAATATGAAAAATAAATATGTTATCTTACATATATATATATATATATATATATATATAAAGAAAATATAATCTATAATCTTTAAAATTGTTTTTGTTTTTTTCAATTTGTATAAATAAATACAAATCAAAACTTATTTATAATTCTATTTCCTGTCCTGAATATACAACATACAGTCATTTTAATTATGATGAATATATGAGCAAAGTATTTGATTTAATGTGAAATTAAGTGATATAAATTTCAATTATTGGAAAGACAAAAAAAAAATAAAAAACACATATATCACAATTAAAAAAAAATAAAAAAGATTTTATATTTCATGTCTTAAAGGGGGCGGGGGAAACTGTGTAAGATGAAATGTCACCAAATTTAGTTATTTATATAATTATGCAAAAGATAACCTAACAGATTAATTTCCTACCTTTACATAATAAATGAAACGAAAGGAGACGATAAGTGAAATGTTGTTTCAACAACACGATAGATCTTTTTACTTTTTTAGTATATGTTCATTGGACAACTTGCGATAATTTATTACAATAATTTATTAATAAAATCTGTACTTGCATTCATTCATACAATTTGATCTAATTGAAATATTATTTTTTTTATTAACCTTCATTAATAAAAAAAAACCAAAAGAATTTAATACACATATTTTAAATAAAAATTTACTGCAAAATCCATTTAAGTGGTAAATTCAAGTTATAAATTTATTTTTTTTTATTACAACGCGTTTGCCATAAATACAATTATTAAAAAAAAAAAAAAGAAAATAATAAAATAAATATATAAATTAAATGATTTTTTTTTGTTTAGTATTTATTTTTATCTATATAAAAAATACCTACACACAAATATATAACTATATTTATACTAAATACTAATCCCCATATGATAAAATAATAAATTTCAGTAAAAAAAAAAAAAGGAATGCGTAAAAGTACACAATGATTATCAGTTGTATATTTTTCTGTATTTTTATATTCGCATTAGTAAAGAATTGCATTGCAATTAATTTGCAAAATTATTACATATGTACGTATGTACGTATATATAATAAGTATTTATTTTTATATGCCGGGGTAATTAGATTAAATAAAAAAAACAAAAAAAGAAGAAAATTATGAGATAATTTATTTATTTATTTATTATCATTTTTTTGTTTTGCTACATAAAATAGAATGTATATATCTTTTTTATATTTATTTTATAATCTTAACAATTATAGAAAAAAACTTGTTGAGTTTAAAAATTTTGCGATTAGTTTTCAAGTAATACCAGCAGCAGCCTATTACTAAATTACATAAAATCAAATGTGACTAAAAATTGCTTAAACAAAAAATAAAAGCAGTAGATAAAAAAACTATCTACTTTTATATGAGTATAATTTTTATAGTGTGAAAATTTACTTATATGGTTGTGCATTCTGTATATAACTTATTTAGAAAGAAAAAAAAAACAAGTTAACAAATTAAATAATTAAATAAAGAATGTTCATTGAATAAAATTTATTATTATTACACACATAACATACTGGCGTTGAATTGTAGACTTTTCCATTTATGATATCTTTCACATTTCAAATACACTTGTATTTCAAAACTGCTTTTATAGTTTTATTTTTATATAAATACATCACTATATATATAGTTATTTTGTATAAAACAGTTGTCAATACATCTTAATTATGTTATGTTAGTTATGAATGGAAATTGTAAATTAAGATGATAGATTACGCGTTTTTATATCAAACACAAATTAATGTGTAATGGTTTTTTTTATTTCTTACCATTGACGATCAATTGCATTGTATAGAAAATATGTAACTTTTTGCGTATAATTCAAAAAATAACAATAAAAACAGAAAATATGTCTTCTTCTATATACATAAACAGATATGTCTTCTATATTTTAGAATTTGAACAAATAGCTATCAAAATGTTGCCAGAGTTTTAATTCAAAACAAAGATCAATTAGCAATTAAATCTTTATACAAACATTATTGTTAAAAGCAAGCAATTCAATTCGGGCTGTACAATTCTTGAATTATTCCAAATAGTGACACATTTCAAGATCTTACATTTCAAGATTACTTTCAAATAGTATAATCTGTTTCATGAATGGTTTTAAAAGACTACATTTATCGAAAAAATAAAATTCGACTAATCATATGAATATATGTTCCGCGGTGATATGAAAACAATGATAAATAAATCTTTCTGTTGTATTTCTATATTCGCATATATAAGTTAATTTTTTTTAATTTTACATACATATAAAAATACATGTTGTATAAACATTTATTTAAACAATTAATTTTTTTTTTCATTTTTTAGAAGTGTTTAAAAATAAATTTATTAAATATGTGAGTAAATAAAATACGCACGCATAAAAAAAAAATTTTAAATATAAATGTGCAAAATTCTAACTAAACAACACAAAATCTGAACAATATAAATATAATTAAAAAAAAAAAATGAACAAACAAAAGCCGTTGAACTTTCGCAGGTAAATTATAAATAAAATTCATTTATCTTAATACAAATATAAATATGTATTTAGATACATAAATAATAATGGCGTGAAAAAATATAGATTACCCAACGAATACTTTTTTTTTTTTTGCAAAATCAATTTGATAAAAAGTTATGTTACTACCGTTCATTTTTTTGTACTATTATTATTTTTATTCCTAATTAGAAAATGTTTTGCTAACCTGCTGTTATATGCTTATTTAATTTACTTTTTAATGTTGGCATGTGTATTTTTATATTTATCTATTTAAATATTGTGTGATATTTATTAGGTGTGAAAAAAAAAAAAAGTTTTGTTACTATTCTTTTTTTTCTGTGTGTTTGATTATGCGATTAAGTTTTTAAATATGCTTAAAATAAATACGAGATATAAATAATCATAATAATTATGATATCATATAATATATTTATATATGTACAAAAATTTATATGATAAACTATGGGGAAATGACACCTTAATTTATTTATGGATAATTTATGAATTATATTTCTTATGATAAGTTTTCGCAAAAATATGTGATAATCTGCGAAAGTATCATTTAATAATATGCTGGGTTTAAGTTGCTTAAGATAATAATAAATATATGGATAAAGACAAATATACAAATTTCAATAGGATTAAGACAGTTTTTTTAATGAATGATATCTGTACTAAATACAGATTACAAAATTATTAAATATTTGATAAAAATTTTAATTGAATCGTATTTCCATTTATGCAAATTATTTCTAATCATTTAAATGATATTCTAAATTGATAAAAAATAAAAATTAAATTTACATTTTTGAATTTAAATACATTTGATTTTCATTTTAAGAATTTTTAATTGAAAAATGCATATTTGGAGTTAATTTGAATACATACAATGTATAAAAATATGCATATTGATAGCAAAAAAATTCAAATATAATCAAATATTCTATTGAAATTTGGTTTAATGAATTCATTCTATAAATATAGACAGTATAATAATAAAAAACAAAGTAATAATTGATTTTTAATTATTTACCAATTTAGACACAATATTTCGCTAAATTATTTAGTTTTTTATTTTTTCAAATAAATTGATTTATTGTTAAATGACACCAAATATGTATGTATATATCATATATGACCGACAATAAAAAAATGCTCAATTAATATGATGAAATGGGATGGAATGAAAATTTACAAAGTCATATAAAATCGCATAAAATATCTATGTGTATTAAATATAAAAATAGTATTTATATAATACATTTCATATATATATTATATATAAATAAAAATGTGAGAAGATGCAGTTTATTTTATTATTTTTTTTTTTTTAATTATAAACACATATGGTTCGATTAATTTTAATTTATTTTTAATTTATAGCATGCAAAAAATAAACAATAAGTGTCATACAATTTAAGTTTGGCATAAATAGAATATGTGTGTAGTGGTTTATATATACATATAAATATTATAAGTTGATTTTTTTTTCGTAATTTATTTTGTTTCGATTGAAATACAATATTTTATTGTTTTTTTTTTATTATTATTATTGTATCTCTATAGTTATGGTAAAAATCTTTTTATATTCCATATTTATATATTGAATAATAAAACCAACATTCACCATTCATTCATCATCTTTTATTTATATATATTTTTTAAATTAAGCATATCATCTTAATTTCATCTAACAATTTTATATATCATATTTTTATATATTATTAATATGAAAATTAAAATGACATAATACAAAAAATGTTTTGTTTGTAACAATGTTTTATTTGAATGTACTAAATATATGTGTATATGAAGAAACCGCAAACAATTATTATATATATATATTATAGAATATAAAATTTACACAAAATGTAATTTACTTTTTAATATCAACAACATAGAAACATTTTATATAATAGATACATTTTTTACATTTGCAAATTATTAACACAAAATATATATATAGCGATCTTTAATTTTAGATAATAATTTATAGCAGATATTTTCTTTATATATACGTATAGTCATATTAATTGAAATGACAGATTCGTTGATAGATAGACCCGCGCGCATTAAAATATAGTGAAATTTAATTAAAATTATTTAAATTCGGGAAACAAAAAATGTATAAAAACGTTTTTGTTGATGAACACAATCAACACAATGCATCAAAATCGAATCATATATATTTTGTATAAGAAACCATTTACATTTTTTTGGTGGTTGTGGGAAAATATTTTAGTTGTTTAGAATAAATTAACCTAATTTTCTTGTATAATAGAGTATTTCATATTTATATTGTAAATATTTTTCGTTATAGTAAATAATTTAAATAGTTGTTGTTTGATATGCAAATTTATATGTAAATTTCGCATTCAATTTGTTTATTCTATATAAACTTTGAATTTAAAAAATGTCATTCAATAAACATTAAATTTAATTGTAAAAATTCATAAACTTTCCAATGCTTATGAATTTAAATAATTTAATTACAATAAGTTTTATTTATATTTGAAAAACTTTTTTATTTTGCATATTTATTTCCAAATCCAAATTAAATTAATTCAATTAATTTAATTAAAAAATGTATGTATGCGGTGAACGTTGTTAAATATATAATTTAATAATTTTTTCTATATAATAAAATATATACATGCGATTACGCGGATATATGATAATTATTAAATTTCATGCATTGTATAATTTTATATATATCCAATGCATATATACAATACATATAATAAATATTCATCAACAATTTTACGCATTATAGATTTATATCTATATAAATAAAAACAATTTATGATATGCTCCTTTTTATATGGTAGAGTTATTTTAAATATTCATTCATTCATCCATTTGTATATATGTATATATCCAAAGGCATTTTCATCTATTATATAATCTATAAATTTATATATATAATTTATTTTCTGAATATATATATTGTTAAAATGCAATGTACAAATAATCAATTTGTAATGTATATATATATAAAATCAAACATATATAATATTAACATATATGAATTTTTTCCTTTTGGCGCATAAAATGAATAAAAATGAAGGAAAATAAAAACGATTATATGATTGATAAAATCTGGCAAAATCTCATGTAAAAGTTTTCGACATTATAATAGAGATAAATTATAAATAGAAACAAAAAATGTTATAGATTGAACAGATTATTGCTCTGTTTCTAAGCTTTTAGAATACATAAATACAATTTTGATCACAATAGAACTATGGAATTGTTTTAAATAACTAAACTCAATCAAAACGTTCCTAATGGATTAAAATTTTCCAAAGAAAATGTTCTTTATTTTATAAAAAAAAAAACTATATAAATTGATGATTTCACAAGACACCGATTTTCTAAAACAAACCAAAAAAAGGTTTTTTCATGAAAAAGAATTAAATGATGATTGCTATAAATTAACAGTCGTATAAATTGTTTGATGAGTAATTTTAATATGATTTTTTTTTGTTTGAAATATTAGAATTGTAGCTATTTTATTTAACCAAAAAAGTATGGTAAATTTATTAGTTTTAATTTTTTTAAATAATGTATAATTAATTTTATTTGTCTAAATTCATTTTATGTTTTTACATATATATCGTCTTATTATAGTAAAAAATTATGTTTTTAAATCATTTATATATGGTCATCATTTTTTTTAGTTGATTCAACTAATATGTTTAATTTGGAATATATGTAATTATTACATACATTTATTTATTATTTTTTTTTTGCCATATAAACATTTATTCATGAATGCCAATATTTTTAAATATATAATTTTGTATATATATGTAATATAAAAAATTTATATATATAGTTAAATTAGATTCTATATAGAAAACAATATATGTTATACTCATAAATAGATTGAACAACGTATATATAAAGAATAATATGTAAAATTAATTAAAATAATGAAGTCATCATTATATAAATATGAATAAAATAAATTTTAATATTATATACAAAATTAGACTATCAAAAATAATATTTTGTAATAATAAACATAAAATTAATTGTATATTTTCATATTTTTTTTTACTATCTGACATTACGTAATTTTGAATGTCTTTATATTTATGCAAAATTATAGATTTGATATACAAAAAAAGAATTTTAAATTTTAACCGCATACAAACAAATCAATTGTTTTGTTAAAATACAATTAAGAAAATAGTAACGCATCTTATCCAGTCTATTTCAGTAACAAGTTTAATTCTGAATTTATGGTAGAAAATTTTGAAATGATATTGGATATAAGACTTTAAACATTTTGATATTATGTTAAAAAAAATATAATTAGAAATAAATCTTTAATTACAATTTTCTATATATTGAAGAATATATATATATATATAACAAAAAATTCAAAATGATAATTAAATAAATAATATTAAACAAAATTTAATGATAACCGAAGAGTATATCTATAAAATTTAAAAAAAAAATCATAAACATTTAATATCGTATACTAGATAGAACGATAAAAAAAAATTAGTCATTTAATCATTTCAAGAACATTTTTTATATATTTTGATGAGTTATGATGACATATAAAATATAGATTATTAAAATTTGTTTTTGTTTTTTTTACATATAAAAGAGTTTTTCATTGAGCGCATCATAAATTATTTTATAAGTTGGCAATAATATAAGCGGTGTGGACATGATGATAATTATTTTTCCCATAAATTTAATTTGGAAATAATATTTATTATCATTTTCATTAATACAAATGAGTTTATGGTTTTATATTTTTTGTTTTAATTTCGTATATTTAATTACTTTAATTATCTTTTCATCAAATAGCTAACAATAATTTACAAGGATTTATTTCGCGATATTCTCTGCATAGAGATTTCTAAAAGAGGTCATAATTTTTTTTTTAGTATCTTGTTTTAATGAATTTTATCGTAAGTGAAACCTTAGAAATTCTATTTGAAATTAATTAATTTTTTATTCTAAAGGGATTTATAGAAATAGAAATATAATAAAATATATTTTAATCTGTTTTCAACAAAAAAATTTTAAAGAAATATTTTATTTATAAACGTATAGTATAAAAAGTAATAATTTATATATATTTTTTTTTAGATATTTTACAGATAATGATTCTAAATCTAAATTTTTTAAATAATTCTATATTATGAATATCTAAAATATACTTCATCTTTTACAACATTCGTGCGGGATAATTATATATAGAAAATAATTTGTAAATTCTCAAAATATGTTATACTTCGATTATTACTAATCAGTATCGCACAATCAAACAAAACCCATTCAATTGATTGTAAAATATTGTTTTTTTTGCGGTGCAGACAAAACACAGTAATTTTTTTTTTTTTTGCATAATCGCAATATAAAATGTTCAATATAAATAAAAATTATCATATATATTCAATGTATACGAAAAGAAAAAAAAAATAATTTAAACAAATCTCATTTTGCAAAAAAAAAACCAAAAAACCTCTGGCAACAGTTTATTTTATTAAAAAAAAAAAACTTTTAGAAGCGAATAATGAATAAGAAGACAAAATGATATATTTGTTGTTCTTATATATATAGATTTGTGGTTGTATTATTGTTTATACTATATTGTATTATACCAAAAAATATATATATAAATAAAAGAAATTTATTCACATAAATTATAATAACTTATTATTTTTTTGTATATTTTTTTTATTATATGAGGTAATGATGAAGGCGAAAGTGTATATACCTTTTATATATACAATATACATTTTTATAAACACACATTTGTAATATAAATTACGTTTAAGGATTTGTCTAACTTTGGCAAAAAAAAAAAACAAAAATATAAAAAAATCAATACAGCTGAGATAAATATTTAATTTACCACCGTGAATTTCGATTATAAAATAAAACCTATAAAGCTATGTATCAACGTTTTTTTGCTTATGTATTTTTTTAATATTATATATACATATATTGTAGAGTAAAAGTGGGTAAAATAATAAGAAATATGTTAGTACAATTAAATCGTTATTAAAACAGTGATGAAGATTCGTGTTTTGATCAGTTTTCTGTTTCGATATCCATTACGATCTCATTGCATTCACAAAACATTTTCACTATTTTCAGGTTTCACACTATTACCAATCATAGACATTCAATATTTATTCCATAGTTTAGATCAACATAGTATAATTCAGTAAACTTTTAGCCAAAATATTATTATATCTCCTATATATTTTCTGAAAATCTTAAATATACAGATAATACCTTTGTGTATTCAATTTCATTTTGTTTATTTATTACATTATATATGTCCTATTTTTCAGTCTAATATTCTAGAAATTATTCATATGGAAAGATTTTTGAAAGAAATAGAAAGAGAGTGTGTCGACGATACTATATATATACCATATAGAAATATTCGCACAAACATTTATTTATTTATAGATGTGAATTACGATAAAATAAATATAGGTATAAAAGCAAAAAAAAAAAAAACGTATATATAAGGTTGTGTATAAAATACACCAACATATATATTTATGTTTATTTGTTTTTATAGATTTGCTATTGATCTTTTAAGAACAACATATATAAAAAAAATTAATTTTTTTATAAATATATCCTAAGCTTATACTTATATATTTTATTACAATATATGTATATACAAACGAGTATATAATTTAAAATATTATTGATAAATATATTATGGAATATATATGCGTAAAGGAAAGGAAAAGAAAAATAAAATGTAAAAAATTATTGAATGCCTAAAGATGATAAAATATTATGGATTATGTAATTTATTTTTAATTTATATACATAATCAATTTGATCAATCAAATATGATATAATAATAATAATAAAGTTTTTATAATATGTACGTACATACACTGAATGAAGTGTGGGCATTGTAATACATATATAAATTATAAAAGGTTTGTAATTTTGATTAAGATATTAAAGTATTATATTGCTCTTTGAATTTATTCTTATTGGTAATTTCGACTGTTTTTCTGTTAAGAATGCAAAATAAGGATTATGATACTTAAACCCCTTTGTGAACATTTGTTTAACCAAATTGTTTAATAATCTGATTACGAAATATATTCTTTTTCCATTAACTTTTCGATTTTGTATTCCATCAGCCACACCATAATATTGATTTACATTCGAATTTATTTTAAAATATATATTAAATCGGATATGTGGAAAATGTATTATGTATAAGTAAAAAATTTATGCAGTTGTCAAAAATGAAAAAAATGTAATTTATATAAATGTTAAAACAAATCGTGATTTAAATAATAATGAATGTTTCTTACAAATATTGTCAAAATGGATTTTCAATAACAAGTAAGTTTAATAAAAATAAAAAAAAATACATTATCTCATGTAAACAGATGATATTATATAATTCAAATTTTATAAAATTTATACAGACAGTATAGAATAAAATTAATTTTTCACATTTGATACATGATTAGGTGTGTGAGAAAAATTAAAAAGCAAAATGTGTTTGATAGTTTTTAGTTGGTGCATACAAAAAAAAAATGATTCGTGGCGTTTTACCGTATTGTAATTTGGTGCAATACCAAATAATATTATACAATCGTATCTCAATTTATTTATATATGATTGATATGATTACAGGATGTTAAATGGAATGGAATTTAAGAAATATAAACAAAAACAAAAAGTGCCTTGTTTACTTCATACCAATTTAAATGAATTGAGATATGATAAAATCTTAAATTAACTTTTATTCAAACTTCTTTTCCATACATATTGTTTGAAATATCAAATTATATTTGAACAAAAATCAAGTGTATGCATCTTAAAATGAAAGTATGGTCAAGTTGGTTGCGAAGCCGCCGATTTTCAAACAAAATCTCACATGTAAAAAAAAATACATGTGAGATTTACTTTTATTAGGGGGACATGGTTGTTCGAATTTGGACAGTCGACGAGGAGGCATACCATATTCTTTGCAACGATGTTCCCCGAAGGTTTATATATATACGGACCGCGCTGGCGTTTCTGCCAGCTGTGGTTAGTGTATATATATTCCCGGGTATCCCGTACGGGGGTACCCGCTCTACATCCAAAAATAACTGTAAATTATTTCTATCGTTGAAACACTTACATATAAGATAAAAATATACAAAGAAAAAAATATATTTTTTCTTTTTATCTTTTACCTAAGTTTCAATGATAGAACGATGATCTGTAGGGATTTCGTTCAGATAATCTCTTTTAAATATTTTTTTTTCTATTATTTTATCATATTAATTTTAATAATCAAAATCTAAAGAAAATCCTTGCAAAAATACTACAGTTTTGTTTGTATTTCTTCAACATGAAAGTAATTAGATAATTATTATAAAACAGATTTAGAAAATAAATGCTATAAATAATTATTTGCAACAAATTCAGAAGGTTAACGAAAATTTTATATTGTCATCATCGAGCATATCAACTTAAGTAAAAATATAAATCTACTTGTCAATAGAAAAAATAAAAACAATTATTTTCATACAGTTACTAAATCAATTCAAATACAAAAAAAAATGATATAAAAATAAATTAATACTTTATTGAAGTTATAAAATGTATAATAGCAATAGTTAATGTCATATTTAGTATAAATCTTTTGTATTTTTTAAATTAATATATATGACATCATATTTTATTATAATTCTTTAATATATACTTTACGATGTATATTTTTTTTGCGATACAATTTTATTAATATTTACAATTGCAATACCAATTTTTATAAAAAAAAAAAAATTGTTATTTATTATCTAAATATTTACTTATTTGGAACTGAGATCGACCTTTAGCAAAACAATTACTAATAAAAATAATAATAAAATGTGATAATTAATTTTGCACATATATACGTTGAATAATAATAATAATAAAAATTAATATTTGTATTTAACCGATGAGATTTTAATACATCATAAACTTACCCATATTCAAAAGCAATTTATTTTTAAGATATTCTTTACTTAAATATAAAAGGAACGGCTTAAGATTAAATGTAATAATAATAATAAAAAAAATAATCGTATTATTATTTGGACAATTTTTAAGTCATTTTTTTTTAATCAATTTCATTATTATTTTTCATATATGGAAGTGATCGTAAATGTGTTATTTCAACAAATTATATTTTTATTTTTCTCAATTCGATGGGTTTTTTTTTACTGAAAATGTTATATATTTTTTTTTAATTTAGTTGTTAGTTGTTAAAAAATGTGTGTTTGGCAAAATATCGATTATTGAATATTATTGAAGCAAACTTGTAAATGATACAAACTCGAAATATATTTACATATTAAAATAACTTTAATCACGTTCGTATAACCTTTCTTATTATTTTCACTGTATAAATCACATAAACACATTTATTATTTAATTCTCAAATTATAATTCATTTCACTTGATTTTGCGTTTCTTAACAATAAATGGAACGTTTGCAATTTAAATATTCATATAATTTATATGAAAAAAAAATAAAAATATTATTTATTCACTTAACCTTTTTGGCTGATTTGGTGTGCAAATTTTTGTAAAAAAAATAAAAAATGATTAATCATCATAAATACTTAATGTAAAAACAGATTTAATTTATTGGCCAAAATAATATCAAAATTTATATTATTAAAATATCCATAATTTAAGATGGATAGCATAAAAAATAATTTATCATAATATATATATATATATATATACAAATTAATATCTATTAATTATCTCTATAGCTTAATTTATGAATAATTTAAATATGATATATAGTTAATGATGACCATAATTGATGTGATATTTAATTGCAAATTTAAGTATTTTTTTAATTTGTAATTAACATTTATATAATAAAATACATAAGCGCAATGTATTTGATTTGATATGGTATACATTAATCTTATGTAAATATAAATAAATTTAAAATATCACATAATCAGTTATTCGAGTTGTCACACAAAATTTAATATGCAAATCACAATTATTGTTATTATTATTATTATTTGCGAGAAAAAAAATATATATAAAAAATAATGTAGTTATAATTATTCTAATTGCATCGATATGTATTTTAAATCATGATGTATTATCTTAATCATCATCATCTACATTTTGATGGGGTTACAATGAACTTTTAAATAAATTAATATACTGATCATGTATATACATATGCAAAAATTAATAGCAAAAAAAAAAAAAATTAGCAACGTGTGAGTAAACATTTGTTAAATTAGTTAATTAAATATACATCATAAATATATATTTATAAAAAAAATTAAGAATGATAATAGAATTTTAAATATATTACATATTATGTGATTAGTATAAATAAATAAATGATCGTACGTTTATTGTTTGATATGACGTTACGGTTCATGACTGAATATATAACAAGGCATCACATAAAATTATTTTTTTGATTTTTAAATTTGTATGTGAACAAGGAACGTCATCATATATAATATTGCTGAATTGGTTATTTTAGTGATGATCATCTCCATTCATATATACACACATTTGAATTCGATAAAAAATTTAAGGAAAAATAGTCAATGTTTCGAAATTCAATAAATAAATATGTGTATTGTGTAATTGTTTGAAATAAATATTAGTAAATTGGTTTTATTATACGTATAGAATTTTAAGAATTTTTTCATTCAAATATTATGGGTTTTATTATTTTTTGCACATAATAAAAAGTTGGATATTCACAAATTTAGATGAATAATCTATTGAAAATAGCTGGAAAATATACAATGGAGTTTTTAGTATATTCAAGTAAATAGAAATTAATTCTGGAAAATATTTACAAAATAAACTAATTCATACCTTTTCTTATATAACTTTTCTATTTATATATACCACAAAAAAAACCAAAAAGGTAAATGCACATATTTTTGTGGGAAACCAATATACAATTTAATAACATTAATATATTCAAATGTATATTTTTAACAAAAAAAAAATTATAATATATAAATAGAATCTGTTATCTTTAATCCCTTATTTCAATAATTTATTTAAAGAAAAAATATTTGTATTTGTAATATTTGATTAATTTTTGTATATTTTGAATATATCGTTTTATTAACTCGTTTCTTTTTTCTATTTTTGTGATAAATTTTTCTTTGTAAATGTAAGAACTCTTGAAATATCAATTTTATTATTTAAATCATTTTACAATTGTAATTTACACAAGACTAATATAGATTGAGTATTTTTACATGTATAATCCTTCTTTTTCTGTTTTCGTTTTGTAGCTAAGGGATGAGAGAAAAAACGATTTTATCGGAAAAAATTAATTTTAAATACAAAAATGAAATATTATATAGATTATGAGTTAAGATTCAAAAAAAAAATGTTTAATTGTTTTTATTTATTAAAATCATAAATATACAATCAAAAATTCACTTTATATATCTGTAATATATACTTTATATATTATAATAAAATATATAAATTATTAATTTTGTGTATAAAAATGAAAAAAAAATTTAATTCCTGTATATATAAATAGGCATTGGGGGGGTTATATATACTTATTTTAGATAACATTTTCAATTTAATATTTTATATCAACAATAGAATTTATTTACAATTTAGATTATATGAAAATCTCTGTGCAATTTTTATTTATTCATTCATTCATTCCATTTTTTTGTTTTTAAAACTTAAAGCATTTTATAAGCTATGCGCGGATTAAATTAAATATTAATATTTTTTAGGCATGTATCTGTATATATATTTATATAAATGTATAACAATTATTAATTAGGTCACTTAAAAGTTATTATTATTATTTTTATTATTATAAATATATGTACATTCGTCATCCGTATATGTAAACAAATTGCTTTATATCAGCATTGCATATATACATAATAAAAGAGTTTTATATGTTCGAAACAACGACTATAAATGTATCATTATATATATATGATTTATATTATTTTTTTTTTTTTTGAATAAACAATTCTCACGTATAACACCTAGCAAAAGATAAGCGATATTAAGAATAAACATTGATTTGTTGTGTATTTGCTTAAAACAATAGCATTCCTATTGTATGTATTCATAATATTTATAAATTGTATTATATTAATTGTACAAATATTTGTACACTAACACTTTAACACCTTTATAGTAATAGTTAGTTGTTACAAGTATACATAGATATTTTCCATCAATAACACAAAAACATTGAATTACTATATTCTAATAAAATATTCTATTTTAAACGTATACATCATTCTGGGGTATTCATTCAATAATCACAGCATCGAGTTAAACAAAAAAAAATGTCAAAAACCATACTATAGAAATACATAATCTATTGTGAAAAATATTTGCAGGTAAAAAATATATATTTTTCAATTGTAAAAAGTTTAACTTTATTAAAAAAATTCTTATAATTTCATTGGAAAATAGTTTATAATTTGTCTCGATAAAATATTTAATTATAGATTGGGGGGAAATTTCGCAATATCATTTGTATAACCGGTCGGTGGTTTTCTATAAATGTGCTTCAAAAACAAACACACACACACGCACAAAAAACCCCATCTAATTAAAAAAAACATACATTTATATAATCAACAAAATTGAATCCAAAAAAAAAACCATGCAAAGAAAATACACAATAATTAAAAAAAAAAAATTATAATAAAATAAAATGAAATGAAATGAAAAAGTTGTATAGCGCATTATATAAAATATATGCATTATCTTATCAATTATTTATTTATTTTTTTTTTTTATTATTTATAGATAAAATTAAAACACATTAAAGATGTATATTTTTTTATGCGTTTTATGGTTAAATTGTAATTATTTTACTCGGTCGATAAAATGTTAAAATTCGTATGCATTCATATATACAATAGAAATGATAAAAAAATACTAATGAGTACAAAACAAATATATAATATTTTATAATAATAATAATCAACAATTTAAATATCAATGATAAAATAATTATATATAAAATCCCATATACTACATGAATAAAATAAAAAATTATTTATCGTTTAAATTATACACATTTTGTATAATTATACAAATATTCAACATTCATACATGGAATGAGATAATAATTTTCTATATTCAATATATTTTATTGTTTATAAATTATATTTTTAATACATTTATAAAATAATTAAAAAAATATTATATTATATTAAATGACATATCAAATTATTTTTTGAAATCTATAAACATAACATATAATATTAATAAATTGTAATTAAATGTTCCTATTGTCATGTGTTAAAAGTACCGCTTATACATAAATATAATTTATGTTTTTTAAACGAAAGATAGGGAAAATTATGTGGAAATATATATAATACTTTTGTAAAATTTCTATAGCAACTTTACCATATTATTGCATAATCAGAAAGATCATTAAAAATTACTATAAATCTCCGATCATCTCCTTTATGGTTTGCATAAGAATTTTCCGAGAATTTGCAATTTTTATTGGTTAAAAAATTCCTATACCATAAAACAAACGAAAACCTTTCTACTCAGTTAACGAGTCGAAAGAATAAATTATAACATTGGATAGGGTTTTCAGAAAACATCTGTAACGAAAAATGCAATAATTTTATATCATCAAAATGATCGTCAATGCAAGAGTTTTCTTGAGCGATAACCCCCCAATATTATTCAATATTTACAGAAATTACTTTATGGAAGCATTTTGTTAAGGTATAAAAGTACATCTTAAACAAAAGTGTGATATCGTTTTTCGTTTTTTTTTGTGTTGTCATATTTCATGAATTAGATAAGAAAAAATATATTTTAATGTGCATAATATCTCTGTAACAAAATATGAATTATTATCGTTTAAAAAAAAGATGTGTTAATCGCAGAAAGTACTTTAAATATACTTATATATAATTATCAGTTATATCATTATGCATATTCTTTACTATATATTGTATATAGATACATTTTGTTTCTAAATAACTTTATAAAATACAATCGTATTAGATAAAATAAAAAGCAATATTCATTAATGCATATGTAAAATGAGCACAAACAAAAAAAAATCCGTTTATATCTTTTAGTACTAAATGGATTAAATTCCATATCTTAAACACATATGGATGATAAAAGATGAGATGCGATGTATTTAATTGCTCATCATTATTATATATATTTACATTTGGTATATATAATTTAATGCATTTTGGGAAACAAGAATTGAAAAAAAAATCTCAACAATGTATGAAAACTTTTTTTTTTTATTATGATATGAATATTCTAAACATCCAATTATGTTTTATGGATTCATTCTTTTTATATATCAGACATAGTATTTTCTTTACCCTATATATTCTACTTTCATACATCACAATCATTTTAATAGTATTCTATATTACATAATGGTATTTTCCATGAATATCTAGAAAATGGATGATGATGATATGAATACTTCTATATATAATATATGTACAAATTAACAGGTCATATTATAAAAATAGTTTTTTATTGAAAAACTTAAAATGTAAGTTATCTTTCATTACACAGATATATTTATGATATAAATTTACATCATAAAAATATATTTATTGCTCCTATAATATACTCTCATATACATATATCATAGACGCGATATATATATCAAACAACTTATAAATCGTTAAATTAACTATTAAATATTATTTTATATGCATACATATATATATAATATAAATCTGAATTTATAAAATTGCATAAAAATTTATTCTGATTTAATGACGACGATATAAATACAAATATTATTATCGATTTATGTATATATAGTATATATAGATCAATATAATACGTATATATATGCAATTCTTTGAACTTCTTCGATATATTTACGTCAAATGCAATGCAAAATTAATAAAACATATTTTTTCTCATAAAAAAAAATCATTATATAATGAAAATTTAAAATAAACAATTTATATATCACATTAATATTAAAAAAAAAAGTCGGTTATAAATATATAAAATACTTGAAATGAAACATGAGGTGAAATCTATATATAATATTATATATAAAATAAATAAAAATGTAATATATTTTTGCTCATATACATTTTTTAATAGTTTTTTTTTTTAATAGTTTTTATTTCAATTGAATTTTCTTTTCGTTTTATTCAAGAATATTTCTTTTGAGATTATTACGTACGATTTTTAATAGTAAATAAATAAATACGATGAGTAATAATTATTTATAATTTAAAATTTTCAACATTTCCCATACATAAATCCAAGTATATGTGAAACATTTTTAAGAACAATATGGAAAAAATCATTAACACCATATGATGATAAAAATAAAACAATTATTCATGTTATTTTTTTTTTATTTGATTATGTGCAAAATATTATATAGTTTATCTTTATACTATATATGCATATAGATTAATGCAGATAAAAAATGACTTGACATGCAATTCTTCTTTTATTTATTTGCGATTGTCGGCTAAACAATAAAAATAAAGTCGTTATATTATAATAATATATAAAAATATAAATGCAATGAAATGCAATTCAAAATGAAATACAAAAAAAAATTGTATTTATTAAATTATTATACATATATATTTAACGACGTTAAAGGTCATCATCTTCATCATCATGTGCATATCACCTATAAACCATTTTACCTTACCGTAGTTTTTACTATATACATTTAATAAATATAAATTATGATTATTATGTATTAATAAATAATATACTGTGTATGGAAATTTATATACAGGGTGCAATATGAAGTGATTCGCTATACTGAATTCCAAATTGAAATTATTCAATTTTATTGTATTTATAGCAGATATATAATTCTGAGATATTACTTTTAGAACATTTCAAACAAAATACTTTATTTAAAAAGTTGTGAACGATTCTTATATAAGGGACTTTAGATTCTGTAATTTTGCCTTGTCGTATTTATTCATATTTCTTTTCGTTTCAAAGATAGATCATTTTTTCGGGTAAGACTACGTCCAAAAAAATCTGTCTGATACAATTTAGACCACCCTTTTTGAAATATATAATATAAATTGTGGTAATTTTCCATCTATGTTCCATTAAGTTTAGTATCTTGAGGTCAAGTATATAACAACTAAGAAAATACGCATATGTATATATTATATATACATAAATCTTATATCACATCAAGTAATTTATGTATAGTACGTATATATATATATACATAAATGAAAAATATATTTCATTATCTTGCTTTTATATATATGAAATATTATAATTATGATTATTATTAACATAAATATATGATTATTATATATTATTGAATATGTGATATATGTTTATGAATAATTATTTTGTGTGTCTTTTTTCCTTTTAAATTTTTTATCGTTGCTGCAGATATTTCGGTTTTTTTTTTAATTAAATATGATTTTTTTAATGTTTTCTTCAAATAAACAGGTGAATAATTTTTTAATGTGATTTTGTGATGTATAAAAAAAATCAAAACAAATTCATATGTACGCAAAAGGTTTTATTAATGTAAAATTTATCAATGTTTATGATGATATCGATCGAATATTGAATATTATATGCCTTCATTGAAATCTAAATGGTATATAATCGGTAGATATAAAATAGCAACTAGTTTAGCAACTATAAAAAAAATGCAATGTAATTAACGATTAAAGGCGAAATGTTTTTGCAATCAATATGTCATCATCGTGAAATGAATTGGACAATATAAAAACAAAAAAACATTTATTCATTGAATTACAATTGATTATTATTTGTATAATAAATGACATCAATTGTTAATGAATGATAAATTACTTATACATGATGAGATTTTTAATAAAAGATTTACGATAAGAAAAAATTGTACATACACAATTTTTTTTCTTCTTCTTCAAATATCATTATTATAATAGTATATGTGATAATTTTCATTAGATTATTTACACGATAAATTGTTAATAAATTCATCACTCACATAACTTAAAAAATAGACATTATATCATATATAGAAGATGGACATACAAAATTGAAAAAAGAATTTGCTTAAACAAATTTTCAGTTTTTTAAATTATTACATTGTTAAATGAATTTAATAAAATTTTTTTGATTTCTATTTACATATGCATTATAATTATTATTACTATTTTATATTTGATATCATTATTATTACATTATGTATTTGAATATACAAATATCATTGATGAATTGAATAAATATAATATATACTATAGAGAGTAAATAGAAAATGCAATTGAAATCATATATAGATAGATATATATATATATATATATATATATATATATATATATAAATGGAGAAGATGCTTTTATAAATAAGATAAAAAATAAAAATATTAATTTACATAACTTTTATAATTGGTGTCAACTGCTGCGTGTACACACTTACATTTACACTTCTTACACAAATATTAAATCGATGAAACATTTTACTATATATATATTTACTGCGTAAGTAAAAGATCGTTTTTTATCTATTATATAGTATTTTTCTTAAATACTTGAACAGATTTAATTATTTATGTATATTAAAAAAAAAATATATGTAAAATAGTTATGTAAACAAAAAGGTAGTCTATAGTAAATTTTACTTACAATATTTTTATACTTCATTATTATTTAATACAAAATTGTTAATCATTTGTGTATAGAAATGAAAATTATCAATGTGATAACAAAATAAAAACAAAATTACCTGTAAAAGAAACAAAAAAAAATTAAAATAAATTAGTTCTATATTAAAAAATATTATCTTAAATAATTTATTCTAAAACTTTCAATTTTTTTTTTAAATTATTATAAATTCTTTAAATTTTATAATAAATAGAGAAAACTTGTTAATTAAAAGTGTTATATAATTTATATTCGGATTTTTGTGATCTTATAATTTGTATAAATTATGTATATATACGAGACTGCGATAGTTATATGGGAAAATAATCAATATTTTAATCTTTAAATTATTAAATTCTTTGTATACATTAAACCAAATTCAACAATTGAAATTATTTTCAAATACTTTTAATCATCTATTTTAATATTTTTACTCTTAGCTTATAAGATACCTGCTGGCTATATAATACACTATATATTATTATATAAATTACAACTTAATCAAATGCGATATACATATTTTGTTTTCAATTATTGCGTTCAGAAAACGCCATAAAAACATGTGAATAATTATGTCAGTGCAACAGTTTATCTCTTATATGTAAGTAAATCAAAGAAAAAAAAAAAATTAAATTTTAATGGGTTGTTCAAAAACTAACAAAAAAAAATAAATATAGCACATAGAAACAACAAAGTCATATAATCAGCATGGGAAATTATGTTGTCGATTGATGATACTTAAACTCAAAGTAAATCTGATAAATATACAATTAAATTTGTTAATAAATTCTCATATAATAATATGTGTATATATATATATATATATATTTACATCAATGTTTAATGTATGTAAGTATAATTATTTTACATATAGGTCACTTACACAGCATCGTATAATATCATCGTTAATAAAAACTATATATATATATATAGCATCTATAATATGACATATTTTATTATATTTACCCATCTATATATATATTGAGATACAAAATACATGGTATATGTTGTATAATAATACTATAAATGATCTATTAATACCACAAAATTTAGATTATATTAAATTTTATGACACATTGTAAATAATTTATAATAAATATTATATCATATATATATATATATATGAATAAATAAATATAAAGTATATATGAATGAATATAAAGTTATTCGATTAGAAAAAAGAAAAACGAAAAAAAAAAACATGCGATGATTAAAAGCATAATTTATAATATAATCATATTTTTATGCATATAATACAGACACAGTCATATAGAAGAATATTTATATAGAAAATATTGGATGTACATAAATTTGCTTTTAATATAATTTTTTTTTTGTTTCTGTTTTGTTTAAACGCAACAAAACACATCATTTATAATAGATTTTCTATTATAAATTATTATTTATTTATTGATTATTTTATACTAATATAAATATGAATTGTATTTTTTCACTATATATATAGAATTATATATTGTAAATATATAAGTGAAATAAATAATTTAAGATTAAATTATAATGCCAACACTTGTAATACTATCAAACTCATTTATATTCATTTAATTTATTAATAACACTATATATATATAAATATGTGAATGTACATAGATGATATAAGCTGATCATTTATGGTATCCAAATTTATATACGCGTATAATCATATATATAAAAGATTATAAATGTAATTATTTAATTTTAATTTTAAGCTTTTATGTTTATTTATTATTGAATAGATATATTTATATAAATAGATTTATTTATATAGTTTATAAACAGTTTTTTTTTTTTCGTTTTATCTATAGTGCAAATTTAGAGTAAATTTAAATGTGTATATATAATAAAATAAACAATATTAATATGTAAGTCGTTAACTCTTTAATTTGCATTTTATGTAAACAAAAAAAAGAATGGAACAATAATATCAATATTATACGATTGAACCTTTATATCGATAGCTTATGAACATTAAATTATAATTAGCGCAAGGAAAGATTTGCTAAGCGTTTCATAATCCATAATAGAAACCACACTGATACAAAATATTGAATGAACAAAATTTAAACTTCACTTTATGAATCATTAAATAAATAATCTAAATTAAAACACCAAACAGTTTTAATTTCAAAATAAATAATCATAAATTTTTGTAATTGTAGAAATATGTAGATATAAAGAAAAAACAAATAAAAAATCAAGTTCAATATAAAATAAACAATAATATATAGTACATATATATTTAGAATTAGGTCAATAATGTACAAATTTTAATAAAATATACAATTCATATATAGAAAAATCGCAAAAATATAAATAACTTTTATAAAAATCTACTGTATTACCACAAAATATTTTTCAATTATCATAAATTTTCATGAACAAATTAATATATTTAATAATTTATTAAGAAAATTGAAATTTGTGAAATTAAATACTTTAATATTTTTTATACATCATAATATATTGAGATATTTAACATGAGATATTGAGATATTTTATTTAAAATAAATAACCAAAAAAAAAAATTATTTATTTACACAATCATATCATATATTTATTATAAATAAATAATTTCAAAAAAAAAAAATACTAAACCAAATATATTATACAGTGACATATTTATTTTGTTAAAATAATAAATATTCTATTCAAATTGTTTTTTTTTCTTTATTATTAAATAATTTATCTCTTTGCTTTACAATGTATTATTTACCTCTTTATAAACATTCCAAACACATTCACAAAATAAGTTATAGTATATATTTTAAATGAAAATCATCATTATATCAATAATAGTAAAGATTTAGATTACAATAAATAAACACTAAAAAAACCGGCGTCGGCATGTAATTATAAAAAATTTACTAATTATGAAACAAAAAAAATACAATATAAAATTATATGTCATATATACCATAACATACAATATTACAAATTTCTTTCATTAAATTTAAAGAAAAAAGTTGATCCCATTAACATGACATATAGATATGAAATGTATATACTATTTCTTTATATTAAACAGAGTGATCGTCAGTCGTATGTGTTGTTTTTTTAACTATATTGTATATAATTTTATCATATCATTTATTTTAGAAGTTAACCGAACTTTAAAAATTTAACTGACTTCTACAGATATATAGCCAACATAATGTTTGGTATTTAATATAATTTTTGGCATATTTCAACCAAATTCTATGCCTTAAAACAAAATAATAAATACAAACCATTTGCAAACAAACACACTGTATTACATTTCATATGAAATCAAACCAATATATATAGTAAAAAATAGCATTCAGTCTATATTTGAACGTAATAAAAAAAAACCCCAATTTTTTTTTTTTTGTATAAATTTTGTTGATGTTATTCAAAAATTATATGACCCATATGATTTAATTTTTAGTTAATTTACTTGTGTCATATTAATTATATATACACATACAACCAATTAACTAATTGTGGATATATTTTTAGATATATTATATATATTTACACATATATTGGAATATATTTACATAATAAATTCATACCCATTTCATTTCATTTCATTACATGTATATAGAGTTATTTTGAAACATATATATAAATTATAATTTTAAAATTAAATATACATTTATAAATAAATGCATGTAATTGACATATACATCCACTCATTATCCAATATATATTTATTTTGTATTATTATTATAAACATTATCATTATTAAATGTTTCCATATTTAGTATATATGAATATTTAAGACAGCTATAATATTTCTTGTACTTTATGGTGTAGTTAACAAAAACACTATCGTCCATCTAAAATTCTAACCAAATTCATTTAGGTTTTCGAAACATTTACTTTTATACATAAATTTACGGAGTTGAAAATGTTTTTATGTAATTTTCATTTAGAACGTTGGGTATTTTCACATGCCTGACAGTTGTCGAACGTTATAGATATATCATACCAAAAATAAGATCAAATTAAGATTAAATTAATTTGAGTAACATTACCTTATACAATATATAACATTTTTTGACGATGATATTATTTGATAAATCATTGTAATTCAATTGGTTTGAAATGTTTGAAATATTAAATTTTAAAAGTGTATTACATAAAAACAAAATGCATTTGATATTTTGATAATTTAGAATTGTAAAATTTTACGTATAACATTTATATTTTTACATAGGTAAATATGGTATATAAAATTATACACTTCAGGTAATATTTTTTTATTTTTTTTAATATTAATATAAACGAATGAACCTATGTATTTAAATATAGATAATATTGGAATGTATGTATATTCAGCCTTAAATCATACATTAAATACATAATTATATGTACGTGATTTTCAATTGGTTATAAATCCGTAAGCGTTTTAAGTAAGTACAAATTATTCTATATATATAGGTTTGAAAAATAAACATTTTGAAAATCTTTTAAATATAATTGATATAAAATAATATAATTTTTTGTTTTCCATTTAATTATACTAATTTAAATATAATTAATATAATTATTCATTTCATTTATTTCATAATCATTATTATATAAATAAATATGTAAATAAATGTAATAAAATATGGTATAATATATTGACTTTGTATATTTAGATTCGTTTACTCTATCTATATACAGGGTGTCCCAGTACAGGGTGCCAACCCGAAATAGGCAGGTTCTACACCTCATTTCCAATCAAAAAATGTATGGCGACCCCATGTCTATCTCCCTTGGTTTTCGAGCTAGCCCGAAAAAACGATTTCGTTGAAGTTCAAGGTAGTACGTAGATGTTATTTACCATATCTCAGCAACCACTTATCGGAATCCAATAATTATAACCTTGTTGGAAAGGTATTTTAAGTATCTTTAACTCTTTCTAATAACATAAACATCGGCGACAACCCGTTTTCATGCTATAGCTGGTCAAACACAAGAAATTTCAACGGCCTCAAATATTTTTGTTATTTTGCAAGCCGAGAACTGTAGAAATCTTATGTTTATCAACTGTCGGTTTTTAGGAAAACTTCTTTGATGTTTTAGCTTTAATTTGATGTACAAACTTTTAAAATATGTAAACGCGTTCTAGAGATATAACGAAAATAATATTGAAATATGACGAAAATAATGCAAATTTTTCAAAAATTTAAAACTTATTTATTAAATTAAATTTAAATATTTACTACAAAAATTATTCAAAATGGGGTCCATTATGTGATCGACATATTCGACACCGTTTTAATACTACCCTAGTAGCCGATCGAATTTGATTTGGATTATTTTTAAAACTTTAAACGCATTATTAATGCCATTCATTAAATCTTCCCTGGTATGAACTGGTGTTTTATAAACCATGTCTTTACAAACCCCCCATAGATAAAAATCTAATGGTGTGAGGTCGGGCGACCGTGGTGGCCATTTAATGGGCCATTTCTTCCAATCCATCTTTGACCGAATGTGTCATTTAAGTGTTCTCTTACACTTCGTGCAAAATGTGGGGGTGCACCGTCATGTTGAAAATAAATGAATCGCAAATCAGTTAAATTAACATCATCGAGTAAATCGAATAACCTATTTTGCAAGAAAACTAAATATGAATCTGAATCCAGTCCAGTCTGAGCCCAGGTAGAAACTATGGACCAATTAATTGATTTCCAATCTTTCCTGCCCATACATTGACTGCTATTCGTTCCTGAAATGCGTGTTGTCGAACTGAATGCCGGTTTTCCTTTAACCAATGATGATTATTTTTAGTATTAAATATCCCTTCACGTGTGAACATTGCTTCATCCGTATATAAAATTTGATTTAATATCCTGGGATCTTGTTCATAACAACGAATCACCCAATCACAAAAAGTTATTCGGGGCACGTAGTTTATTTCTTTAAGTGCTTGAATTTTTTGCAAATGATAAGGATGTAAACCAGCAGCCTTCATTGCACGCCAAGCATAGTTTTTATTTACACTAATTTGGATGGCTGCTTTTGAAATTTATTTTTTACTGTTTTTTACCGTTTCAAACTTCCGAATTATTCTTTATAAAACAAACTTAATTTTCTAATGAATATTAAACGTAAAACAATGTAACGTACAACTTTCAAGAGATGCAGCATAAAAAACAAAAGAACTGAATGAATTTATGAAGGTAATAATAGGTTTAACTGTTTTTATTTCTAAGTAACCATTGAATTAATTGCCATCCCTTGAACTTATGTTACCTAGATAACGCGATAACAACAGAACATTGAACTTTGCAATGTAATAAATATGTTTTAAATTTTTGAAAAATTTGCATTATTTTCGTCATATTTCAATATTATTTTCGTTATATCTCTAGAACGCGTTGACATATTTTAAAAGTTTGTACATCAAATTAAAGCTAAAATATCAAAGAAGTTTTTCTAAAAACCGACAGCTGATAAACATAAAAGTTCTGTAGTTCTCGGCTTGCAAAATAACAAAAATATTTGAGGCCGTTGAAATTTCTTGTGTTTGACCAGCTATAGCATGAAAACGGGTTGTCGCCGATGTTTATGTTATTAGAAAGAGTTAAAGATAGTTAAAATACCTTTCCAACAAGGTTATAATTATTGGATTCCGATAAGTGGTTGCTGAGATATGGTAAATAACATCTACGTACTACCTTGAACTTCAACGAAATCGTTTTTTCGGGCTAGCTCGAAAACCAAGGGAGATAGACATGGGGTCGCCATACATTTTTTGATTGGAAATGAGGTGTAGAACCTGCCTGTTTCGGGTTGGCACCCTGTACTGGGACACCCTGTATATATCAACAAATAATTATAACGAAAATATGAGAAAAAAATACAGGATTATTTTATCAAAATAATTAGGTCACATCGTAATTGAATTAAATATTTGAACATGTTAAAAAGCGTTAAGGTTTCTGCGTTAAGAAAATCTGCACATAAAAATAGATCAGATGAATTCATTTCATACATATATAATGGATAAATGAGCCGCAATCAAAAAAGGTGATATTTTATTTGGAAAAAAAAAAACATTTTCTTTTCATTTAGTTATGAATAATTTATGTACTTATTCCAAAAGTTATCGATACCTTTCTATAGTATATATTTAAAAAAAATATTATTTTGTTTTCATCGTATTAAAATTGAAAAGATATATAGAATTTTGCTTATATATACATAATTCATATAAAGAATCTATTATGAATTCAATTCAATAGAAATATTATCCTATGTTTTATATGTAGAGTACATATATAACAATATATATATATATATATATATATATATATATATATATAAATAAAAAGGATATATAGATATATAATTTAATAAAATTTAAAAGGATATGGGTTAAAGGAAAAATCCATTAAATATTTTATGCATTTATTATATATTCTTAGAATTAGATTATATATGCACACATACAACACAATCACATCAAATATAAATGTGTGTTCATAGTAGATTGGATGAAATAAATAGAAAATTAAGAATAAAAACAAAATTAAACAATCATATCATCGTCGTATTCACAAAACAAAAATCGATATATACATATATATAAGTGGCTTACAACAAAATTAAGATTATACATTTTTAATAAGCTATAATATCATTCTGCCAAAAAATTAGTATATATAAAATAGAAATAGATTATAAAATATTTTCAATAATTAAGCATGCATATACCCATATCATTTGAAAAAATTAAAATAAATACTTGATAAGGATATAAATATTAATATATATATATATATATTTAGATATATCCTTAAGAAAATTATATACTAAACATTAAATTGAATGGTTTTTAAGGAAATTAGATGAATATACAATATTTCGTTTTTGTAATTGTGTTGTTAATATAAAATTCTGATAAAGTTTTAATGGTCGTGAATTTTACAGAACAGATGAAACATTTTTTTTTACCTATATATTTTCGGATCTGAAGTGTATACAAAAATGTATTACATATATAGATTCCCATGTTCGTACGGTTAATTACAAAAATAGTAAAAATAAAAACAATAAATTATAAAACCACCAACAGTAGGTATATTACATACGGTACAGCGAATCGTGGGTTGCGTAAAGTATAAATTACAACAAAATGATATGAAAATAATTTAATTTTGCATAAAATATATTATAGTAGATATAACTTTTTTTATTCAGGTATACAGTAAATTAAATTTTATTGATAACCACATATACTTATGGTATATGCACATATATAATATATATGTTATGTATGAGATGATGAATATAAATTGCATACATATTATTCATTATTTTATTATATGTAGTTAACATAAATAATAAAAAAAACAGAATGGTATATATAACGAGTATTATTTCTTTCTTCGGTGAATTAGATAAAAAAAATATTTTTTAGTATGTAAAATAGAATTTTATTTTACTATAGAGTTCTCACTCTATATATACATAGCTACTTTTGTAATGTATTCATAAATTACAATACTACTTATTGTGTATGCATGATTATATATATAAGAATGTTTTTTCTACCATTAACTTTTGTTCTATCTGACTTTATTTCCAAGTTTTCACAATTTCTAAATAAACACTTAAGTTAAGATTATTTTTGGTAAGTGTGGTAATGTACATTTTGTCTTATTTAACAGGAAGAAAAATGAATTATAAAAGAATTATAAAAGATTTTGGCTGACTTTTTACCGCGCAAATATAGCAAAAATTATAATTTAGTTATTGAACATGAATATATAACTATACTCATACCAATAATAAAAGTAAACTAGTGTATGTATAAAAAATGTTAAACCATAAAACACGACATATACAATAAAAATACATTTTGCCTAAAGGTTAAGTATGTTTTATATAAAATATTATATACATATAAGAGAATATCAATATTTTACTTTTTAATATATTTGAATGAAAAAAAAAAAAAAACAATGTTCAACAAATACATAGGAAAATTTTTCTTTTATATAAGGAAATGGTATTTTCATAAAACATATATTTATGAAAACTTTCATATTATTATATACACAATTTTTTATAAAAAAAAAACTTTGAATGACTTCCATATTATTTTACAAAATATAAAAAAATGTTCTATATATTCTGAAACATTCTAAATATAGATTCTATTCTAGAGTATATATATTTATATATATAGAATCAAACACAATAATGGTATTATACAACTATTATTATATTTTTTATTACAATTTATTTCTGTGAAAATCTAAAATATGATGAAAAACATTCAACGATGGTTTAAATATAATTTTGTCAGAAATTGATATAATTTTCAATTGACAAAACTTTATCTATTTACACAAAATCAAAAATATTCTGCTTGGGGAAAAATAATATTAATTGAATTGATGAAAATATGATAGTATATTTCAATCATATATATTACAGAAAAACAAATGGAATCTTTAATATTTAGATAACAAAAAAAAAAGCAGCAATAATTGTACTTATTATACATTTCTATTTCCATGTGTGATCTCATCGTTGTCCATCACAACAACACACAATAAATATTTCGCAAAAATTATATGTAGACCATTTTTTTTTTTTGCTATAGGTGTACGTTATATATTGGTAGGCAGGTACTAAGAATTATTAATCAGTAAAACTTTAAATTAATAAACAAAATACATAACTATATATATTTGTATACATATAAACATACGGTGCGATATATTATATGAAGTACGTGATCATTTTTATAATATAATTTATTATTTATAAATCTGTACGTATAAATAAATTATTTATAAAGCATTATCATTCATAAATATATTCATGTATATATTGTATATATGCGATATTACAATTGTTAAATCGCACACATCATATTCAAAGTGAGTTTATAATATGAAATAGAAATAAATGATAAAAATAAAAATTAATCACTGAAAATTAATCATCAATCAGAATGATTAATAAGAATTGTAATTGTTTTCGTTTATATGGTAAGAAAATAATAAAACTATCAATATTACAAATTGGGTCAATTTCAATTGTTTTTATATGCAAAATGTTAGACAAATTATTTTAAAAACTTAATTATAGGTTTTATTTTAATCTTTAACTTTTAACCGATTAATAAATGGATGTTTTTTTTCTTAATTATATTTGTAAAATGAGCATTAAAACACGTTTTTAACAAGGTTGTTAATATAGTTCAAATTTCCGATTTCAGATTAAGAAATGTCCGGTTAACTTGAATATATTTTCTATCAAAAATCTATATCATGTTAGATTTTCTTTCTTAAATCAAAGTATTTTAACTATATTTGTAAAAATTAATGTAATCTGACAAACTGAAACTAAACGCAGAAACATGTCTTTGAAAAAAAAATTCGAATATCACTTATAAAGCTATAATACACAAAAAATGATGTTCTTTATCACCTAATTGATATAATTGACATTTTAAATTCCATCAATTTTTGTTCAATAATTCAAAACCGGTCACAATGAGATTATCAATGTTTTTTCTTTTATCTTAAATCAAAGCGAAATATTTCAATATTTTTTTCATTGTATATAATTTTTTTATTCTCATCTCTATATAATATATACATTTTTACGTTATAATGGTCATGCATATCAATTAACTTTTAACATTAAAAATCAATGCAATACAATACAATATACCAATTTATAGCTACCCGTATAAAAATATATATTATGCTTATACATAACCGTGATATAGACACATATAAAGATAAATGATAACATTAAAGATAAACCACAACATAATACAAAAACAAAAAAAAAAACAAATTCCAATAAATCATTACATTTACTGTATTTATTATATATATACAAATATATGTTGTTGTATATAATTAACAAAATGTTTTGCACTGTCTAGCACATTTCAAGATATATTTATTATAAAAAATTTTAACATATATATTAAAATACATAATTTTAAAATAAATTAACAATATTTTGTTTAGTATGTGAGTGTCTGTCTTTGCGGGCATATATATATATATATAGATTTATAACAATTTAAATAGGTTTATATATTTTTACTGATGATAACAATAAAAAAAAAATTAAGTCATGAGAATATTCATTCATTTTAAAACCGTAAAAAAATACATTAAAATAAATATTTATGATTATATATATATAAATATTACATCATTTTGTTGACTTTTTTTTTAATTGATAAATGAATCTATATAATGTTTAAAAATTATCTATTTTATATATACGAATTCTATATATAAGCAAATACAAAAAATAAAGTAAGATGTATTGGTCTTTTTATGTAAATCTATTTCTAAATATATAAAATACATACATTTGTTTTGCATTTTTGCATTCATTTTTACAGAACTATACAGAAATAAATATGATGAATTTCATCAATGCGTATAATTTAATTTTACATATACATTTTTCCCGAATGTATTTTAATGCACTTGAAATAAAATTTCTTATACCCAGATATTTTTACCTAAATATATAATATTTCATGAAAGAAAAGAAACGAAAATTGTCTTCTACGTCTATATAGGAAATAAATTATTCTAAAAGATACACTAATTATATTTAATAAGTGGCATAAATTTCATAAATTCTTTAGCCTTATAACTCGTACATATAAAAAGAGGTGCCTAAGTAGAATATTATTTAAAAAAAAATCAAATTTTGTAATGGACATATGAAAAGAAACAATATGTTTGTTGGTAATTAAATATGCATATGTAAAAATACTGACTGATTGAGTACATAATGCAAAAATGTTAATTTCAACAAACCACAATATATTTTTTATTGTGCACTTACTACGGCGTGTGTGGTCTAAATGTATTTATAAATATTGTATATATATCTAGTGTAATGATATAAAATACAATCATATATGATATGACAGAAAATTGGCAAAAATATGTAAATAATCGGTGAGCAAAAAAAAAAAAAATACAAAATATTTCATTGACAATTGTTCAACAATTTTAATTGCAATAAATTGAAATTTTATTGTAATTAGATTATTTTTAATCATTAGTATAATACAATAATATATAGAGAATTTATTTTGTGTGATGTGATATAGCAAATATTTTCATAATATATGCAAATAGCCGCATTAAAATTGATTTTAATTTTGTTATTTTTGCAGATTGCATAAAACAATTTATAACATAATTTATTATAAATTAATCAATCAACAAAAGTGTATACAGACAGTTAAATAACAAAATAATCATTCTATATATTTGAAATTAATATACATATATGCAAAATATTATAAGATAATAACGTTGGAAAAAATTTTATGAGATAATACACACACACACAGACAAATGGTGATGATAGAAAAATTGATTGTGTTAACCATGATGATGACGATGATGAGTTAAATATCGTCAGTTATCTATTTGATAATGAAACAAAAAGTGGGTTATTCAATAAATGTCTTTTCATAGGCGATCAAACAAAAATTTGTATTATCAGCGACTCCAATAAATTGTTGTTAGGACATTCAGATTGTTATCCTCTATAACAGTATATAAATGCTACATAATTTTTATAAATGATCAGCATCACGCATCGAATTGATAATTAAATTAAATACTATTCTGTGTACTTATATCTATATACAAATAAATCATCAAACTGCGATGACATACATTATATTATATATATATATATGATAATTTTAATGCATACACAATGATATTATATATTTATATATAAAAATAAAATAAGAAATATAAAAAAAAAAAACGCACACGTAACGTCACATATGTGAATGTGATATTTTGTAATAAATTTATAGCCGGTAAAATAACTAAACGATTTTATTACACTCGCATACAATAGCGTACCGTGGCGTATCCACATATGTATATTGTATATACAGAAAATACATTTTCAAATATATATATATATAAATATAATTTATTTTATACACAATAATCATGACGACATATAAAATTTTTTTTTTCTTTGCTTTTCTTTTCATGTCTTTTTTTTTTATCTTATACATTATTTATATACTATACTATACATACATATATAAAAAAACGTACATATGGAAAATAAATGATTTTACTTGAACAAAAAACCAGGAAAATAAAAAATGAAAATGTGTATCAGATAATCACAGAGATTCGCAAAAAAAAAAAACAAAATATAATTTGGATGATTGATAATAAGATTATATATAAATTTTTTCATGAAACATGTGATTGTGATTGTTAAAAATATGCTGAGATATGATAATTTGTGCGGTTTTGGAATTTTCAACAAACCTTCTTAAGAATTCATCTGAATTTAACGCACAATAATTCAAAAAATAAATTTAATATTCATGTAAAAAACATTTGTCATTCAAAAATTGGCAGAATAAAATTTTATTTTAATTAATTATATGTTAAAATATTTATTATAAATATTTTGGTTCCTACATTCACAATCCGTGCAGTTCTTCGCAAATAATTTCTTACATAAAAATGTTCCATATATATATCTATATATATATATATTTTATTGCATAGTCAAACAAAACCAAAAAACACAAAAAATACAACATAAATAAATAAAAATAAAATAGTCTCTGGTACATGATAAAGTACATCATAGATTTTTTTTACATTTTATATACGTTTGCTATTGTGTGCCATAATGTTTTTCAAAATTATTTTATAAACACATTTATCTATTGGTATCTTAATATATATATATATATATATATATAACATTATATAGCATTACATTACATTACAATTTAATGTATACAGCGAAAAAAATGGAAAAAGAGTCGAAAGCTTATTACCATTCATATCCATTCATTCAACAATTCAATAATGAATCAATGTGTATATTTATATTTATATTTATATATAGTTATAGTTTTATATACGACTATAGATATAAGTTTATTTATATACATTCATTTTTTTCGCTGTAAAGTTAAATGTATAACATTAACAACATGCCTTTATATATATGTATTATAATATCATAAATACAGCGTGTTTATGATGTCTCTGTATTTTTTTTTATTATAATATATACATACGGTATAAAATTATATGTATATAATCAGAAAAAAAAATATATACATGGTATAGAAAATATTATTACATGATGCGACTACGATATGTATATTTTATATTCATATATATACACTATACATATAGTATATATATATGCATATAGTACGGAAAAACGTGTGCTGCTATGGCTATATTGTAGTAAAAGATAAAATTGATTCAGTTGCGATTTAGCTCTCGTATTGTGAACAGGTTTTTGTTTTTATATACCATATAAATACAAGATAATTGCTTCTTCTGATATTCTTCTTAAATTTTTGTGAAATTTTTGGTTAAAATTTGTACAAAAGAAATACTCGTATAGAATCATTAGAATTTTCATTAACGAAGTCGAAAAAATATTATCATATACCATATATAGTATAGAAGAGATATATCACATTAATTATAATTATATTTTTATTTTTTTTTCAAGTACACATCTTTTAAATACAGTGCTTTTAAAAAAAATAAAAATAAAAATATATATATTAAACAGATGCATTAATGATAACGAAAAGATACATCGCGGTTTTAAATAGAATAAAAAATAAAGTGTTTTTGTAAATTAAAAAAAATTTTTTTTTTTTATAAATATTAAAGGAAAACGAAAAGCGGCTTATAAATAACGAGAAAAAAATTAATAATTTAAATATTAATCCCATCCAGTGTGTATAAATATTGTGTTTAATATTTTTTTCTTTACAAATCCATAAGTGAAAAATAAAATTATAGTGAATTGTCAAAATTAAAAAAAAATTTAATTTAAATTATTTTCATGTGTTTTAAAAGTTTAAATAACTTATTTTGCTAAAATTTCAATAATTTGAATTGAATTTGATTTACAGAAAAAAAAAATAACAAATTTTCCTTTCATTATTGCAGATAATGAAATTCAAAAGGTGATTACAAATTTTATTTTTATTAGAAAAAAGAAAAAAATAGTAAAAATTATTTATTTTTTTATATATTAAAAATCAATATAGTGAAAAGGAAAGTGTATATTAGATTTGAATATTTCATATGATTTGAGTTGACGACGACTAACTAGGGAGGGGGGGGGGTTGATTTTTTTTGTTTACGAATTATGGAAATTATGAATAAAGGGAAAAATAAGAAAATAATTTATTATTAATATTTTTTTCCATTTCAATGTATATATTTCTTTCAACATCAATACGAATAAACTTATCCATTTTTTGTGTGTGTTAACGACTGTTTTCTGTTTAAATGTTTATGATATAAGTTATTAAAAAAAAATGAAAGTGTTTTAATTTGATTTTTCTTATTTTTCCAATTTTTTTTGTTGTCTCTACTTTATTCGAAATAAATGAATTTAGTAAAAATTTTTGTCGTCTATTCACATTGCGGTGAATATATAATTTAAAATCTTATATTTATATTTTTCATTTTTTTCAAACTTTTATTCACATTTCTATTTATACAATTTATTTATTTTGCAAAATGTATATATTGCATTTTTGATAAAGTATGATGATATATTTAAATCGATGTAAGTGCTTTTGAGTATATATACTAATGGGAATTCATTTTTCATTTCGATATACAATTATATTCATTTCAATGATAAAAAAAAAATGGATCATCATCAATTATATGTAGAGTGTAAGTGACTTTAATATTGGTGTCAAGCGTATATATACTTCCTATTTTATCTATTTAGTTTTCTCTGTATATATGAAAATTTACGATTATAATCAATCCATAAAATAATACTCAATAAAGTTATTTTATAGAATACAAAACTATGTGGGTGTTTAAATATGTTTATACTATGTAAAAAAAAATATGTAATAAACTATATGAAATGACAATTTTGATATTTGGCAAATTTATATAGAAAAAATATTTACCGGTTAAAAAAAATAGTTGATTTTCTAAAACCTTTTAGTACAAAATGATTTGTAAAGTGAAATTCTGAAACCCATTTTTTCTACAAATAATTTCTATTTAAGTTGAATTTATAAAATTTTCTTTGCATTTCATTTTTATAGAATGTTATTTACAAAAAATTTATGATATTTTTGTAAAATAAAAAAAAAAAAAAACACTTTATTTGCATTGTTGTGCATTGGTGTGTGTTGTGTGTGATTTAGTATTTTTTTTTTGTGCCTCGAATGTATTTTTGCAATCCCACATGCTATGCAAAAATAAAAATAAGATATTGTGATAATTAAATAATATCTTCTGCATATATATATTTTTATTTGTAGAATAATGCGGTGATTTGTATATATTTTATGTGTAATAAGTGGTTATATATTTTATTGTGTGGTGTGTGATGCGATGATCATGATAGAAAGAAAAAAGAAAATCGTGTTTTGTGTGAAAAAAAAACAACAAATAACTAATGGATTTAACGTATGAGATATAATTTTGCAAAATAAAACACACAATACGAAATAAAATACAAAATTTTTTTGATAAATTAAATATAAAAGTAAAAAAAAACACAGATTTACCGGTAGTCTTTTTTTTTTTTTTGTATTCATTTTATTTATCTTATATTTGAAAAATTTACGCAAAAATAGCAAACAATAACAAAAATATAGATTACGTAAAGTTTTTTTTTGTATATTTAAACAAAAAAATATGATATTTTTTTTTGATCTTCTTCAGTTATTTTTTTTTTCTTTTATCATTATCAAGAAATATAATATTCTTATTATTTTTTGTTATTGTTATATGATGTTATAAATCACCGAATATTAAATTACAGAAACACAAAAAGGTATCTATCTATCTATCCATAGATGCTGGTGAGGTGTATTATTTTGGTATCTGATATTCTGTTATATGAGTGCAGCATCTGAATTATGATTTAAGAACACGCATTATATTCAATATAAATAAAAATAAAGATATAATCTTTTATATACAGCAAAAAAAAAATATGAAATAAAAGGAATTTGATACAGTAAATACAATTTTTTTTGACGACATATGCTTTATATACGAAAATTCTTTAACAAAAAAATATGATCTCTAGTATGAATATTTAATCAATATTCTATTTTATATATGCCCGAATAGATGGTATTATATTCATTTTTATTGATAATGTTCAGTGTATGGAAATATAGAAAAAAATGCTACAAAAACGAAATAAATTTTAATATTCATATATATGCAAACAGAAAACCAATGACACATTCCACGATAAATACAATATATAAATTCATATGAAATTGATATGTAATTCAGTCAATTATTTATTTAATACTTTATATATAATTTTTAACCTTAAGCCATGCAGTAAATTTTCAATTATATTTTATGATAATATAATATTTTACTTATTAACAACAAAATGCGTTTAATTTTTAATATTTTTTCATATATTGTATGAATAATTTTTTTTTTATGCAAAAATAATTATTACAGGTAAAGTCAATTATTATTTTTTATATTTTTTGTATGGTTCTTTCAAAATGAAAGTAGTTATCTGTTTATCTTGTTTTTGAGTCTTTAATATTTACGAAAAAAAACAGTAATCAGAAAAAAAATAAATAAATCATTTTTATTTTTATATAATAAAAAACAAAATACACATTCGAATTCGATCAGACGAAAACCATAAAATAAGATTATAACCAATTAAATTCGAAAAATGAATTAATAATGGCATATTATAATTACAAAAATATTCAATTGAATTTGGTCGTTGTTTCTTTTAAATTCATTTATTTTCTTTTTTTTTATTAATCAGGGATTTTTGATTGTCATTTGTCTTGATTTTTTTTTTTTGGTAATTCTGAATAAATTTATGAAATATTTTTGATTACTTTTTGTCAACATAAAAGTTGAGCAAGTGAATGAAAAAATATTTTAGTTCTTGAAGATTATTTAGATAATAAATAAAATTAAAAACAATTGCAATGTCAATGGTTTTTTTTTGTTGAACATATTTTTTATTTAATTATACAAAATAAAAACATTGTAAATTGAGACTGATCGATTTTAAATAAAATTATAAATTCAATTTATATATGGCAATATTTATACTGTGGAAATACAAATTAAATAAAATAAAATAAACATTCAATTTATTATATAAATTCTAATATATGCAAATATGAAAAATTAAACAGCATCGACAATTATAAAATAAAAATTAACACTAATTCATCAAAAAAAAAAAATAATTAATTTTATTCGTTACTCGTATAAGTCATATATTAAAATTAAAAATTGTTCAGTGAATTATTTCTATATTAGTATATATTATATTACAAGTATATAAACATTTATGTCATCATATATTTAAATTCTCCTCTCATCAATTAAAAAGTTGTGAAAAACCAAATCATTTTTTGTTTTTAGTTTTTTTTTTTACATTTATTTTCTACAATTTATTTGCATACCATTTAAGTGTAATGAACAATCATAGTTATTGTTTTATCTTTTTTATATATCTATTTATTTATACAGATATATTTAATTTAACTTTAAACTAACAAATAATTGAACACTTTTGCTAAATTATCGCAATACATATATTAAAACAAACAAATATTGTGTGCGCGACAATAAAAAACATTAAATTTTATATTTTATAATAATACACTTTAATTGTATCTTTGGTTTGGTTTGGTTTGGTTTTTGTTTTTGTTTTTGTTCTATCTTTTATTTATATAATTTTATGGTTTTTTTTTTATAAATAAATGTTTTGTGTTTGGAAAATTTATAGAGAAAAATACAAAAAAAGACAAAACAAACCATCATAAACAATTTTGCAATAAAATAAATAAATATTGCAAAATTCCATTAATAATATTATATATATCGATAAAAATAAATAGATATGAGAAAATATCTTTCAATTGAATTCATTTTATATATACAATTTAAAAATTGTTTACACATAAAACAGAATGTCCATATAAATAGAACATATTAAACCGCATGGTATAGATAAAATTATCATGAATTTTGATTTTTTTATTAATTCTTGTTAAAAAAATTATTATCAATGTGTTGTGTTTTTATATGAAACCAAACATATTCGATTCTGACGAAACAATTCTGTATCGTGAATGAAAATACTGTATAAAGAAACTCTATATAGAAATGATAAATTAATATCTATGATAGTGATGAGACAAAATGGGGATATTAAATAAGGTGTAAATGCTTTAAAAAATATCTATAGAAAATTGTGCATTGAATGTAAAGAAATCTACAATACAAAATTATTAAATTAAATTCGTTATATTTTATTTTTTTTTTAGTTTAAAAATATTTTATTGATTTTCATGAAAAATTTCACTTTCTCTAAATTTCTATTTCTATTTCTTATATATACTTGGACAACAAAAAAAAAACAAATGTTTATCTATATAATTCAATATATACAATTAAATAAAAAAAAGAAGAAATTATATAAAATTTGGCAAAATTCCAATAAAAATATGTAAAAATAAAAATATTGTTATTTATTTATTTATTTACATTTTTATTAAATTATTCTAAAATATATAAAATAAAATATTTTGATGACTCTTGACCTTGCAACAATTCATATAAGAAGAGAAAAAAAATTTTTTATTTTTATACCAATATCATATTTATTTTTTTATTTGATACAATTTTATTTTTAATAATTGCATAATCGAGAAGAGTTTTTTTTTATTCTGCGACGATGAGAATAAATTTTATTTGCAAAAAAAATAAATGTCTATAAAACATCAAATAATTTTTTTTTTTTGCAATATTATTTTTATAAATATAATAAAAGATAAACTCTTGAACAAAATACAACCATTATATTTGATATAATATATAAAATATATTGAAATGAAATATGTTAAAAATAATCCTTGATACACAACATTTTACATAGGTAATAATCATATGTATAATATCAAGTAATAATAATAAAATAATAATATGTTATGAAGAGTAGGTATACGATAGAAAATATGTAATATATAAAAATATTTATGTTATTATATGTATATACACGATGATCAACCTGTACAAATATTTACAAACAACATATACATATCTAATATAATATTTATACTGATGAGAAAATTCAGTCCTTTTTATGCTGTTATAAGGGTTCACATATATTTATTTATGCATATATATCTATATATAAATATAAGTATTACAGGATAATATTGGTTAACACCCATGCGGTTTAATATTTGTTGACCAAAATTTTTTGCTGATAACAAAAATTGATCAAATTTTATTACATAGATTGTAAAACAAAATACAACCTTTTTTTTTTCATCAACTTTAATATTCATTTGTTTTTTTATGTATACAAATTATAACAATAGGTCAACAATATTTTGCTTTAACATATGCAAAAGATTATATTAAACGATACAGATTATAATTTTCTATTTATTTTTTACGAAATTAACATAAGGATGTAAAACATATATAGTTATGAATATAGAAAATTACCAGTCAGAAAAAATATCAATTCAAATATATATTAACCGAAATTAAGCAAAAATTCCATTATTCATATTACTCAAATATGTTTTTTTATTATTTAGAATTAAATTCACCTATACGTATATTGAATAACACAATGTATTTCTATATATACATATACAAACAAAGCTATCAATTTCAGATTAAGACAGATTAAATTTCACTATATATATAGGGTTAACATTGCAAATATTTTATTAATATTGTTCGATTATCCATAAAATTGGTTTCTCAATGTAGTTATTGTTGGGTGAACACATTCAATAAGTTATACATACCTATATATAGCTTTATTTTATGTATAAACATAATATCGACTATGTCAATGATCAGAATATATATACACACAAACACAAAACATAAAAGATAATATTGGATATTTTCTTATTTATAAAAATGATTATATTACATTACTAAAATATTAAACCACACTTTTCCATTGAGAAAATATTGGTTTTTTTTTCGGAATTTGGTATTTTTAGATGATAAAAATACAAGAATTATATAGGTACATAATATATAGGAAAATTAAACAAAAAGTTATCGTTATCGGTTTTTTTTTTGTTATTTTACTTAGTATTTTTTTTTGTTCAGGAAATTGCAAAACATCCATTGTGACAAAAAGAGTAAAAATTATTAATTTAAAGATATAAATTTATGGCGGTAAATATATAAAAATTGAATAAGAAAATCTTGTTTATTATAGAAAAACATTTATTTTATATATAAGTAATAATAATAATATTGTCATAAAATATTAAAGAGGAAACATTACACAATATTATAGTTTCATTCAATATATTAACTTATCAGAATATTAAAATCTTATACCGATATTCACATTATTCTTATTATTATTAAAATCATTATTTTCGTCGTTGTTTTTTATTAGACAGTTAAATTTTAAGTTTTATAATTAAATAGATCTATTTTTATATATATATAGTTCAAAGAATTTACATTAAGTTTAAAGATATTATAGAGAAAGAAAGAAGAATCAAAAAGAAAACAATAAAAACACGATATATAAATATATAATTATTATCTTCATCGGGAAAATCTTTAATTTAACTTTTAATTATATATTTATCTTATATGAAAACTTAAAAATATATACATATATAATTATGTTCTATGCTTATAGGAGATATACGATATTGAATAAATATTCGTCCTCTTTTCCATGTTTTCCATCTACCTTCTTCTTCTTCTATCTATACATAAATAACTCAACGAGTTTTGTTTTTTACTTAAAAAATACGGTGACACGATGGTGAAGAAATTATATAAAAGGTAAAAATTCATATAATATGCGATTTACGACTAAACCCCAAGTATTTAAATGGAAAATATTTTATTTACATTTAACTCAATCTTTATATATATTCTTCTATGTATATATATATATAGATAAATATGAACGGATTATGTTCCAACCAAACATTACATAAAAATATATAGAAATTTATTATGTGTAATATGCGATTAAAGAAAATACATGAAATAGATTTTAAGCTTGAAGTTGAAATATTTGGATTGGTGGTTTTTTATGTATATAGATAAATAATAATAAAAAAAATGTAAAAAAAAAAATTGTATAAGATTTCTCAAGAAAATGTCTACTTATTCTATATAGAATTACGATAGTTTATCCACAAGGAATATATTTTCATTTGTACAATTTATAAAGATGTGTTGTTATCCTTCAGATTATTTATATATTTCGTATTTGTATATGTAATTTTCATATAAATAATCTTAAGGATAACACAAATATATAAATATAGTATATATAATAAAGGAATTTGATAAAAAAAAGTAAATCATAAAACAATTTTTCACATCCAAAATATTATCTAAAATATACAAGGTAATTATTAATATGGTACTTTATTTCCGAATTCTGTTTATATTTCCTTTAAAAAAAAAGACTCTTAGAAACATTTTTTACCATCAAAATATCATCAATTTGGTCCTTATAAAAATGTTTATGCTTTTTTTTACCGTATGAATATATGAAAGTTGCCTTTCGTTCTTTAATAAATAAATATTATTATGGAAAATGCAACAGACGCAAATAACAAATTTTAAATAACTTTTATATAAGTACAAAAGTTCATTATATTATACATATACAATTTCATCATATTCAACAACGATACAAAATTGAAAGCCATTATTTTAAACCCACTGATGTAAACAATATAAAATGGTAATAATATATAATATATACAATTTTTTATTTATATAATGGAATTATTAGGAATATATAAATATTGTCTGCGAATATTGTGGTTTATCATATATATATATATATAGAACTATAGTATATATATGAAAATATACCAAGCACCTATATGTCAATTTAAATAAAAGAAGTAAAAAAAAAAACCATAATGTTTTTTTATTTACAAAATAACATCAAAGAGAGGTGTAAAATGCAACAATATTATGCATATATTTTTTACTCTATTATATTTTCATATATAATCTGAACGTTTTTTGTTCAATATATGCAAAATAAAATGAAAAAATTAATTGTATTTTTACAGACGACATGCAGTCAGTCAATTTACTTTTGTATTTATATTTATATTATATATTTGACATTGAATTTTGTATATTCAGTATTCAGTACAGGGTTATCTATTAGAGGCCATATATAGATCATGATCATATAAAGACGGTGGTGATGGACGATGATGGATTTTAACTCCGACTCGTTTATTTGAAATGTTTCTTTTCGATAATTGATTGTCCTGTAAATATAGAGTTTAATATACCACAGATCGCGGTCATTTTTACAAAATTGTTTAGTTTTTTAAATGGTGGGATCAATCAATTTTTAGATACATCTGGATTTAATCGCCTTGTATATTCGTAATACCAAAGAACAAAAATATGAATATATATAGTTTATTTAATTGTAGGAGGAAATTCTACGATATAGAAAATAAAAAAAAACGATAAACATACGCATATCGTTAATATTGTCAAATTAGCCCAAACACCTACATCAATTTTGAATGTAGAAATATATAATATTAAACATTTAAGTGTTCTACTAATAAACAAAATATTTCAAAAAAGCTTTAAAAACTCTAAAAATATAATTACAAAAATTATTGTATATATAAATATTTATAAATTTTATGGGATAATGAAAAGTATATTTGTTTCTGCGGGTATCAATATTTGTAATATATACAAAATAACAAAACAAAATTAGAATTTTTACTAAAATAAAAATTAATCAATAAATCGAATTTTTTATATATAGATAGATAGATATAAATTTATATATAGATAGATAGATATAAATAGAAATTTATTAAATTATAAATATATATGATGGATATTTCAATTATGTATTATATTATACATAGGATATACAAACGGCAACATTTTTTCTCATCCAAACAAATTGAATGTTATCATAAGATTTTTAGGGTTTAGATAGGGAATTTGGTTTTTTATTTGGTGAACAAAAAATAAAAATAAAAAGAATATTCATCTTCAGAAATTCGATAAACACACTTTTACGGTATATATACAACAATATAGAAGTTATTTATTTTACTCTGTCATTTAATATATAGCATCATATCATGTATATTATTTATCTTATTTATATATAACTATATGTTGATAACAGTCACGGAATATTTTATAAAACCAATAATAAAAGGGTAGTTCACGTTCATGTTGTTTATATTAAAAAAATTAAATTTTATAATTTTCCTTTCTATACGATCTCGAATTTTATTAATTTTATATACAGAAATAATTGTGTTTGTCAACGAAATAAATAAATTACAATAACCAATTTTCATTGAATATATTTTCTTTTTATAAACCCCGAAAAATAAACATATATATGTCAATTTTCAAAACAGCATCAATTTTTTCCAGTAATATGAATAACAAACAAAAAAAGGATATATAAGAAATAAATCGATATTGATACAATATTCATATAGTGAATAAAAAAAAATGATACTTAATTTAGAATATTAGAATATATATTATAATATTATATATATATATTTATTATCATCGAAAATGAGGAAGAAAAAAAATCCATTTACCTATATATATATATATATATAATATAATATAATATTTATAAATAATTCAATTTAACTTAAATCAATCAAGCAAACAACATAATACAAGAACGATAAAAAAAAATGAATATTGTATACGATAACAAAAATATAAATTCTATACACAAATTGAATTAGAAGAATATCCTTTTTTTATATACTTAGGAAAGAAATTGTTTATACTTTTTTATTATTATTATTGTGTACGGATAAAATTACAATATATAGAAATATGGATAAACAGGAAAAAACCATTAAATGAATAAAAAATACACAAACAATAAAAAAGAAATTTATAAATATATAAATAAAAAAATATTATATAGGTAAATAAATATATAAATATAAAATAAATATTATAAAATAATATTTATATAAAAATAAATTCATTTTTTTTTTTTTTTGCATTTGTCATCAGTTGTTTTGTTCTTTTTTTTTTATTTATATCAGTCAAAAATTGTAATCTATATAAATAAATATTATTTTATGTATGCAATTTATTAAATAGAAACAATTGTCAATATATAGATATTTTTATGTATCTATAGATAACAACACATAATTTATAAGAACTAAAAATATATTCCATCATTTTTTATTACATATGGTTTATATATTTTATATATATATATATATATATATATATATATATATAAGAAACATCACAAAATGTATATTCAATATATATACGGATAAGTTAGTTCATTCAGTAAATAGTTATTTGAATTTCATATTCCCTGTACGTATCTTTATTTTATATTATTTATTTATTTTTTGTTTGTGATATAAATAATTCAGAAGGAAAATCACTTTTCACAACAGACATTTTGTATAAATCCATATAAGAGTAAAGCATAATATCATCCCAATATATATAACTATAGAATATAAATAGATAGGTAAATCTATGAATGTTATATTAGTATATATAAAATCAATAAAATTTACAGCATATATAAATACCTATAACATTGGATTACAAAAGTCTTCAGTTATTCTATTATGTATTTATACATATATATTTATCATTATTTTATTATTTGTTAAGAAATATCGATCGTTGTTATTTATATACATACAACTGATACACATGAGATAATATGAGTTTTCACGCTCCTCTTATACAAATTTATATATTTATAAGAATGTTTATCTATAAATATTTAACTGAATCATTGATAATTCAAATTCTTTTTTCGTATACTATATATAAATATATAGAATTAGTATGATCAAAGGAAAATGACGAATGCTTTCTTTCATACATCCACATTGTAAATTTATTTACATAAAAGGATTTATAGAGATTTAAGTGTTTAAACATTTGATTAATTTTTACTTTGAAAAATGTTTTTAAATAAATTAATCCTCGGAACAACAAAAAAAAGTTTATGATGATCTAATTAAAATTCTATCCAATCATCCCATTAATTTATATTATTTTTAACATATGTTTAATTAATAGAGGAATGAAATTTCTATAAATAATTCAATATATATATATGAGACTAAGAAGACATTTATATAGACAATAAAAAACACTATACAGAATCAAACGATTATAGTATATATAGTATAGATAGAGAGTACAATTAATATCATATATATATTGCTGTATAATCTATACATAATGATTAAATAATATATATGGGTTGGTATAATGTATAAAAACTAAAAACCAAGAGGCCATTGTGTACGTATATTTAATCAAAGATTGTTATCACAAAACGATATGTTGTATATAGTTACATAATAAATAAATAGGTAATATAAAATACATTTGTTTTTTTGTACATATATACAATAGAATAATAATAATAATAATAAAAATAAAACAAGAAAAATAAATCCATTTAAGAAATTGTTTATATATAAACAATATATGTATTTATTTATATATAATATAATTTAATACATAATAGAAAGAATAATAAATCTGTTTGATTGCATTTATTTTTATTTTTTTTTCTTATTTATCATTATATATTACAAATATACAGATTTGATTTTCTTATCAAGTATATATATTACTATTGTTAAAAAAATTCATCGAATTATTTGGATAAAACCAAATTCAGTTTTCTCTTTACAATGAACAATTTTCATCATAATATCAATCAAATATTTATTTTTTATGTTACTCGTTTATTCTATAAATTCCACAATAAAAGGATTAATTCCATTGCGCTATAAAACTGTAATGATTTGTTTACGAATCAAATCTTATCGAAAACGAAAATTTTAATTTCAATTCTACTTAATTTCTGTTTCTTTCAATAGTGAATATATTCTATTTATTTTTGATAAATCGAATTGAATATTATTATATGAATTTATTAATATTAAATAGATAACAAATCCACATCGTATTTTACCTCCAAAAAAAATTGCTTTAGATTTATTTAATTTATTCTGTTGTATATCTTTTTATATCACAAAAATCGAATGATTTCTAATATATAATAATTCTCACAAAAAAAAAAAAATAAAAAGGAAAAATAACTAATACTAACTATCTTTTTACTGTACTATATCGAAATAAAAATTTTTTTTTAATATAAATAAATTTATATAAAAGATAAGATAAGAAAACATTGCAAGTGCCAATAAATACATTTGACATCGATAATTCTATCCAATAAATTTGTTATTATTTCTTTTTTTCGTATATTCAATAAATGAATGAATGGTATATCATCAACCATTTACATTTATAGAAATATATACTATAATAAATAAACGTACATTTATATACATTTGCGGTGGGCTCTCTTGGGTACCACAAAATTTACCCAAAATATATAAATAAACATTTGATAAATATATATACGTATATATTATTGTATAAATTCAATAGTTTTTCTATATTCATTCTATGGTATTCGATTGCATTATTTATCACACACAATTTCAGTTAAATATTTGTATAGGTATATGTATAAGACAATATACAAATATATCGAATCGATTCGATATACTAAAAATATTTTATAGAAACGAGAAAAATCGTTTTCCATTTTCTGTAACCATTTGAAACAGAAGCAGAAATAAAGAAGAAGTGAAACTATAACTATAAATAACATGTAATATATTTAGATGAAAAAATAAAAACGAAGAAATAATAATATAAAATAAACACGACATATATTATACTAATAATATATGTATTATTATTTGTAATATATATATACAATATATAGTAAAAGAATAAATTAAAAATAATAATATTTTTGTACAATTGTACAATTAAATGTATGTCACACTCGTTAGTCAGTCAGTGTTTCGCATATGTGAACATTCATATATAAATATGTGTATATTTATAGGAAAACTATTTAGTATATATATATAATTTGTTCGTACGTATATATCTAAATAGCCTATAATATAAATAGAATCGATATTTGACACAAATTTTTCATTATAAACATATACAAATACAATTAGTTATTGTTTCTATTTTTTTTTTGTATAATATAAAAGGTAGATTATAAAATATATTTTATTTTTTTTTAATATAAGAATAAAAAAAAACAAATTATTGTTATTTTTATTTACGCGGTGATAATAATTTCGATATAATGTTCTATTGTGTGTATTCTAATTCATAAAACAAAAACTACAAAATGAAATAATAAATTATTATATGTTGGATTATTATATATCATAAAAATATGTTGTTATTATTATTTAAAAATAATAAATAAGGTTAAATAAAAGTTTTAGATGTACGATTAGATTAATCAAAATCATTGCAAAAACAAAGACAAAAATTGCATGACTATATGCGATACAGAGATTATAATACAGAAAGATTATAATAGAAGATAAATTACAAAAAATGTATTCATTTAAGAGGAACGAATATTCTTAAAGACTTCTTGGGATTCTCAATTTTGATGAAATAACTTTATGAAATGCATCATAAATAATCAATTTAAAAACGTACTTACATATTTTATTATAAATATTATTTTGTATACTATGAATTTTGTTTTTATATGTCATGCTTATAAAATTTCCGTACATACCTGAAAAGATAAATAGAAAAATAAAAATTAATAAATAAAAATATTTTAATCGATAAGGAAATTTATGAAATTATATTGATAATGTAACGGATTGATATTAGAAAACATTTTCCTATTAATCAAAAGGACTTTAAAACTTATATATTTTACAATACAATCCTCATTTTATTACAATAAACTATTAAATAATATTTTTCTTTAATTATACACATAACTCAAACAAAACAGAATATAAATACAAAATATATTCCTTTATATTTTAAACTCAATGTATATAGTATATAATCATGTAACTATAATTTTTAATTAATGAATAATAATAGTTCTATATAGATATATATAATATTTATTATACAATTGATAATAATAACAATATGGCTCACCAAAAATTTATTATAAATTTTGGTTTATATTACCACATTTATTGTTCATTACAAAACACAATATACAATTTCCATCAATCAACACAAAACTATAAACACGTATATTCATTATTCGTAATGAACAATTCAAATGATCCCTTTAAATATATAATTTCATTTATATATAAGCTTTTAAATTATCATAACTACAAAATGTAAATATTAATTTCATATATATATATATCATTGAATTATTATCTTTTTAAATAAACTTATAATATATAAAAATCCCGCAGCGCATAGACACATTCATTTTCATAACCTCTATGCTTTGCTATAATCGATATATTTCTCTTTTGTATATATATAAATACTATATAATTTCTTTATTGCCTTTAAATTTTAGCATAAATTTTCATTTTATATACTCTTGTATTGTATATATCTATATAAAATTTTTAAATTAACATAATAATAGAATTAATATATATATATATTTTATATATATAATATAAAACTTATATTATAAATTTTATACCCTTGCACATCTCCTCTGTCAGTATATGGTATATATAAACGATGCGACAAATTATAAATACAATATATAGCTTTTTGATAAAGTTCACTAATTACCTCCTGTAACATAACGCATTTATGCGTATATTTAGTGAAATTAATTCATTTGACCTTTTTTTTTATATATATACATTATTTGTTTATATAATAATAATAATATACAGACTAAATTAAAGTAAATCTTTTAAATCATTGAACATATTTATATATGGATATATAGGCAAAATATCGTATTTTATTAATATTTAGATAATTTTATATTTTCAATGGTATTTTCAACAACATTATTCCCTTTAACATTTTTGTCATCGTTTATAAATTATACCCTTTCTATAAACTAAGAAAATCGCTGCTGTATTAAATTTTTATGTGACATTAATATGATATTACTATTCATGAAATGCATTTTCTTTAAAATAAATGTGAATTTTATAATCATATATTTCATGAAAGATATTATAGAATTCGTTTATTATGCAAAATAAAATATACAATTTTTTCAAAAAATATATAGAAGTATTTATAAAATAAAAAAAGTCTTTATTTTTTTGTGGTATTTTTTCTCTAAGGTGTTTATTTATTTTTTTTTAAAAAAGAACTTCAAAAACAAATATATGATTTGCATATGGATAGATTTATGGAAATGAATACCAAAAAAAAAAAAATTTATTTATCTTTTTAATTATACAAATTCCTAATTAAAATAAAAAAAGATATATTCTTAAAGAATATCAATTCAAATTGTTATAACAAAAAAGAAAAAAAAAATAAATTGCGTGCGGTACGAATATAAATTTTTAATTTTTTTTATATAAAAAAAAATATATACCTTTTATTTCTTTTATGGGATTTTTTTTTATAAATTAAAATACAGAATGTTTTTTGCAACAAAAACTAAACAGAATTTGGTTAAATTGTTAAATAGATAACGCGGCAATAAATTTAATCACATTGATCTAAACTTTAACAACACATCTTGTATAAAAATGAAAAAAAATTAAAACAATTTTTACCAACAACTGTTTTTACAAACAAAAATAAAAAAAATGAAATACAATAAAAAGATTTGGATAATATTTTTTTCCATTGTGTAATCTTTATTTTTTCGTTTCGAGATTCGCAATATGTTTTGTTTCGAGTGGGATAATACATATACGAGTAAATTATATTATATATTTTATGGGCATAATCCAAAAAACCAAAAAATTAAAAACCATAAATTTTACAAAATATTAAAAATGTATATAGTTATGTAAATTTAAAAAATGTTCAAAAAATAAATTATATACAGCCGAAAAAACAAATCCAATAAAATTAAACAACAAAAAAAAATTGATTCTATATATTGTGGCGCCATAATTACTTCTTTTTTTTTTAAAAGAATTTCTTGTTTAGAATCATCACACAAACACACACACTTTTTAAAAGAAAAATATATATATTTATGATTAATTGATTGTTGACAATATAAAATAAATATAATGTACATATTTTCCTGAACGTCATTTCAAAAACATTATTTTATAAATTATATCGTTTGTGTCGTCGTCGTCATTGTCGGTATATAATAAAGATATTGCTACTGTAATTATTCTAAAAAAAAAAAAATTTGCAATGTTAGCACTTATTGGTAATTGTAATAAAAAAAACATCACATTTTTTTTATCAGATATAAGAAAAAAAAATTAATATATTTCACACATTTTACATATATATTTATACGAAAATCGCAATGATGAGACAATTTTTTTCAATATTTAATTTTTTTTTTCATAAATATATATATAGTTATCTATAAAATTATTATTCAGCGTTAATTGTCCCACCTCTGTATTTTATGATAGAAAAAAAAAACCCCTCACACAATATTTCATTCAATAATAAAAAAAAAAAAAAAATTAATGGTTCCGCACTTTATCTCCTTAAAAAATAAATAACAAACACAAATTTTCATTCATTATATCTTATGAATTTTTTTTCTTTCCTTTTGGCTATTCTCTACAAAGTGTACGACTATTTTTTTTTTGTTATATTTATAGAATGTGTCATGAATAAATTTAAGAAAAAAAAACACACACACACACACATTTCTTAAAGGTATATTAATTTAATTATTTATCATTTATGCCGTATTCTATATTTGTATATACTTTAAAAAAAAAAGCTTTTAATGAATCTGTGTAGTATTATGGACCCGTATTTAGATCTATATATAGATAAGAAAATTTATAATAATCGTGGTGTTAAAAGATAATTAGAAATTTCAGTATAAAAAAAAAATAACCAAAAGAAAAACACTTAATTTTTTTTTTAATATAATATATACTTTTGCACATATAATTCGGGAAAAAATTATCTATGTAATACATGAAATAAATGTTATATAACCTTCAAAATTTCAAAATTAGGTCATTTACATATTAAAAAAAAATATATCTTTTTCTATATATGTGGATAATACAAATTTATGTAAATAATATGATATTTTTTATAGAGAATTTAATAATTACAACATTTAATTAATGTAATGTTTATGTATACATTTTATTATATATACGTACATGTAAAATAATATTAATTCATCATTTAAACAAAACATAAAAAAAAAAAAAAATTAAAACAAATTTAAATTTAAAGATCATGTAATATATTAATTTAAAAATTTATTATACAATATTTATAATTATGTTAGAAAATTAATAATATATGTATATAGTTTATATTATTTTTATTTTATGTAATTTTTATACCATATGGTGTCCATCGGTTGATTTGATATACTATATATTATATACAAAATAAATATACATTTATTTATTTATAAATTGAATGATTTATGTAAATTTACAAAACGATTTACCAGATTATAGCGTAATTTTCAAACGAAGATCAAAAAAAAAAAAAAAAAAAAACTAAAGATAAATAAAAAAAATCCTAACTCTATGTACATTTTTTAAATGATATTTTAAAGGACAATTTTGAGATACACAGAGTTAAAAAGAATTATATATAAAATGTTAGAGAAAATGTATGTTTTTCGGGTTAATTTTCTGGAATGTCCCTTGAAATGTGTCCTAAAGCATTCATTTACACATTTTGGGGATTCTATTCGGTTATTCATTCGTTTTGTTCGCATAAAACATTCAATCTATTTAAAAGATTGAATGAAATCATTATAAGGATTAGATTTTACATATATACAGAATTTTATTTATCCCGATTGATTCTGAACCGAATAAATTATAAAAACCAATAACATAAAACAAATTAATTTATATATGGTAATAATAATCATAAAATAAAAACCAATCAATTTAAGAAAAAATATACATAAATATAAAAAAAAAATGTACACCTACAAATTATATATTATACAATTTTATTTGCATATGTCATAAAATTTATTATTTTTTATATGTATATATACAAAAAAAAAATGCAAATATTTGTAACCTTCCGTCAAAGTTAATTTTTTATTTTTCATTCATAAAAATATTATTTATTTTTTTTTTAATTTATATATTATTTATACATACATATACGATATTAAATAATTTAGTTTTTTGTTTGCCATATAAACACAATTTTTGTCATGTTTCTTCTCGCAGATCGTATATATACATAGATATATTGTTTTATAAATATGCAAACATTTTTGTTTGATATTTGTTCTATCATTTGTTTTTTTTTACACCATCATAAATAATTCATATCGTCGTGCTATCGTCGTGCATGTGTCGTATATAAATACTTAAAAATGGTCTTTTTTTTTTTATTTAGTTATAAATATTTACATATGACATAATCAATAATAAATGTGTACATTTTATTTTACCATTTACGCAATAAATACATTAAAATAATAATAATAATAATAAATAGTGAAAAAAGACATCATAAAATTAATTAGTATAATATTCATTTAATTTATTTAAAATATAAATATATCAATAGAATATCAATACTTGTATAGAATATATTTATTATAATTGTTTAGCGATCATTTTAATTCATTCATAAAAATGAAATAAAAAAAAAGTAGATAAATCAGTAAATTTGTTATTACCTAAAAAGATTTGTTTTTTTTTTAACATATCAATATTAAATATTATAATTATTATTATTATTAATAATAAATGAACTTTTAAGTATATGTTATTTATTGAATTTTATTAATTTATTTAATGTATATTCAAATATTATTCATTGCTATATGCATATTTCATTTCAATATATATAATTATGAATATTTAATGTATTTCATTATAATCAATTGACTGTAAATACATTTTATAATAAAATTGAATATAAATTTTGTTTTTAAACTTAAATCGAATATTAATGAAAAATATTATTTGTGTAAATAAAAATATTAAAAACGATAAATGGTTTAAGTTTTTAATCGTTATAAATATAACAAAAATGTTATATTTTAACTGAATCTATAAATTTTTCTATACATACAAAAAAAAACTATATACTTTAGTTTGTCAGAGCTTTGAAACAACAAAAAATTGGAAATATCCATATCTAAAATATCCATACAACATAAACCACTTAAATTATCATTATAAATATCATATATATATAAAGTTAATTATATATAATGAAATTACACGTATATATAGATAAAAATTAATGAAAAATTAAAATGTTATATGTAAGAAAAATTCATGTCACGTAATTATTATTATGATTATTATTTACGAGATTCATCTCATATGAGATATAAAAATAAAGTAGGTATAATGTATAGAGACACAGGAAGATGTAATTTTATATGTACACAATCATTTAGCAATTTATGTATATTTAAATTAAACATAATTTAAAAGCACATCATAGGGGTATTACCTGCAAATATACAGGTATAAGATGCAGGTATAGATAAGAAAAGAAATATACATTTCATATATATATATGTTTGTTATATGTATAGATATTATTATAATAAATTTAATACTTTCCGAATTTTACTTTTGAACAATATGAAACAAAAAAAAATATTTTCCTTTTAATATAAAATTTATTCGAAAAATTTCTTTTTCATTTTAAGGAAATCCTCCTTCGTTTTATCCTGACGCATTTATAATAAAAAAAAAGTATATACTTAATCGGTATAGAGAGAGAATAACAACCACAAAAGGAAAACCTTTTTATCTTATTCATTTTTTTTTTTTTCATATTCATATGAATATAAAAGCTAAAACTTGTATAAATTTTATATTATTTATATACAGAATGGTGGTATATTATTATTAAATTGCCATTAAAGTTTATAACAAAAAAAAAAAAATGAAAATAAATTTGATTATACATTAATTATCCATTATATATTTAAAAAGTAGAAAATATTTTCTATGCATTATAATAGTACCCATGATATAGAATTTCGGTATAGATAAATAAATAAAATAAATATAACTTTTAAAAAAAAAGGAAAAAGTATTTGGATTTTCCGGAAAAAATATATTTTGTAAATTGTAAAATAACTTTTCAATAATAATAATAATTTAAATTTTGGAAATAAAATTTTATATGTTACAATACAACAATAATTATTAGAATTATTTGTTACACACACAGAAAAAATCGAATAGAAACATTATATTTAAGATTAACCCTCTTATACATTTTATTGAAATATAGGTATCTAATTAAGCTAAATGGGTCATCTATAGTTGATGACATATTTAAGGTTTCTGTGTGACAAATGACTAGTAAATCTATTTAAAACGAAAGTATTTAAATACGATTACTGCGCTTAACTTAAATCTTTTACGATTTATTCTAATTTTACAATGTTCTTTTTTCTAGGTGTACAACAACAAATATAAATATGGATTAGTAGAGATAATAAAAGCTTTTTAATTATTTCTGTATTTATATATATAAAAGTAAATAAACAAAAAATCAGTTAAAATTTTAGATATGATATATATATATATAAAAATATAAATAAATACAAATATAATCCCCCTTTTTTGAAGGTATTAATATTTAAAATATATTTTAAAATATACGGAAATTTGTATATTATTCTATAATAAAAAAAAGGGCCATTCGAATATTCAAAGGATTCAAACTCACAGTCATACATTAAATATAAAAAAAAATTAAAATGTGACCAAAAAATTAATTAGTTTTTAATTAAGCTTAGGGAATAATAAAATATTGGAATATTGTAATTAAAAAACAACCAAAATAGAAAAAAAAGTGTTATTGACCTTAATACAAACAATAATAATGTTAATAATAAGAATATCAATACATTTATATGCATGCAACCTTAGTTTTTAAATATTCCAGAATATTTACCTATATAAGAAGAGTATATTCAATAATAAATAGTTAATATTATGTAGGTATAATAAAATTGTCGTGTACGCGTACACATAATAATAAAAATCAATGTAATTACATTTTTTTTAATGTGATACTTAAATAACAAAATAAAATAAACAATATAATAAAATGAAATAATATATAGAGTGATTACGTACTCTAAAACAAAATTAAAAAATAGGAAAAGTGAAAGTTAATTTTATCGAAATCGATAATCAATCATGTTATACGATTCATCTGAAATATGATAAAAATGTTATGTTTAGATTTGATGAAGATATAGTCTGTTACGATGTCAAATACTTAATTCTAGATTATCAAAATCAAAAAAATCATGCACACAAAATGTTTTTTCTCATATTATCAATAAAATATTTTATTTTCGGAAATTTCCGGGATATATTTTTTTTTTACAAAGTTTATAGTTGAATATTTAATATAATTTCAAGCTGCCCGACTGCATTTACCTTAATATAAAATCTAAAAAAATAATTTTATAGATCTATTTTTATTTTTTTGTCTATTATATATCTAATTTTAATGTTCATCACATATGCGTTTATTATATATATGATTCAGTTGGTGGCGGTGATATATAATTTACATTTAACACCTTCATTTAAACAAAAATATATAAATAAATGTAATTTCCTCAAATAAATATTATTTTTATGACATTATATAGTTTACAAAAACGATTCTACAGTAAATAATTGTACATGATATATAATAATAATAAAAAAAAATGGAATATAATTAAAATATTTTATTATATTATTTTTTTTTCTTCATTAATTGTAATATTAAATTACAATTATTTTATTTTATTTTTTATTTTTGTAAACATTTAATTTTCTATTCGCTCGATGTCATTCGGTTTGATTTTATTTTTGGTTTATTTCTAAATATATTCAATGTGTTTGTTGATTAGTCATTATTTTATTTTTTGATTATGAATAATAATAAAATTTTTAATTTAATTTTGAATTTTTGTTAGCCTATACACAATAACAGTCATAACGCTACATATAGTATGGGAGATTTTACATTAAATATATATTTAATTTTTTAATTATATATTCAGTGGACTTATGAATTATTTTTCTATATCCATTAGATAAATGAAATAATGATTTATAAAGTAAAAAATTAAAATTATGCATATTATTCAATATGTACGTGATGTTTTTTTTTTATTTGTCAGTTAATACAGACATAAAATTTACATTTTATTTTGTATTCTAATTCGGTCGTTCGTGTTTAACACGTTGTTTTGTATTTATTTTTTTTTATAAAAAACACACACACATAGTATAGTATTGTATAGACATCGATAATAATAATAATAATAATAATAATAACAATAATAGTAATAGTATGATAAAAATTAATTTAAATACATTTTTATAGATTGTAAAAATCGAATTTATTATTATTATTTGGGTTGACCATATAATTTTAAATTTACAATTATATTATGTTAATTATTTAATTTTGATGAATATATATCTATATATATTTCAACACGTATTTTTTCGATTGTATAATAATAAACCACGATGTTTTTTAAAGTGTTTTTGATTATAGGAGAGAAAATAAGATCTTGTTATTATTCATATAACGTTAATACTATTATAGTTAGATTTATATATAGGATGACGATTCCATATTGAGATCAAACGAATATATTTATTATTATTTCAATGTCAATAAGTTTATGCAAATTTAATATTGGAATTGTTTTTTTTTTTGTAACCAGGATGTGACTTGAGGCCTAAATGAGGAATTTTTAAATTCTATTTTGGAATTACTAAATGAAATATGATAAAAATTATTTCTATTTGTAGTAAAAAATTATAAGTTTTAGACAGAAAAATCATGAAGTCGCTTTGTAATTATTGTACAAAATTAGAATGCTAAAATTAAAAAAAAAGAAATAAATAAATGAAAAAGATTTACCAAATAGTAAAATAGAAAATCAATAAAATAAACAAATTAACAAACAAAAACTTATAGAAAATTTAGAAATTTTGTAGACCAATGAATATAATAATCCATATTAAACGATTTTAGAATCTCTTGAAAACTTTTTTTATATTAATTAACAATCTTTAAATATGCATATGCATAAGCAATTAAATCAAAAAAAAATAAAATTAGTATATAAAAAAAATTTTTGTATTGCATATACACTTGACATTCAATTATTTATATAATAATAATAATTACAATTAAAAGAATACCACAGAGATTACATATATTATGAATATAAATATTCAAAAAATTATTATTTACTATTAAATAAGATTGACAAATGATTGTCATATTTTATATACATTAATATTATAAATATGTATAAATATATTCAGTATATATTATTAATATATACAAACTTTTTCATCTTATAATATAATTTTTTTCATATATACATTTTCATCTTATGAAAAAAAAACAATTACTATATTATTCAATTCCGTATATATAAATAAATAAACTCTATTCGTTTCTATTCAATAACATTCATGCAATGATCATTCATATTTTAATGCTGATATATATAAAAGTAAACTAGCATAATTATTAAAAGAATTTAATAATTTACTTTAGTGAAAAGGTTAATATTTATATAAACAGGAAATTTATAAAGAATTAAAACAAAACAACAATTTTATCAGGAAGAAAAATTCTGTATTTAGAATTAAAATATATAAGATATTATATGATGAATGAAAACATTAGTTTAAGAGAAATAAAATTTTATATTAAAATATTCTATATATACAGTATAGAATATTAAAAGGAAATAAATGCGAATCCATGAGGTTATAAAGTAAATATTGCAAAAAAAATACTGATGAATAAAAGGAAAAAAAAAATAACTGCAAAACGATAATAATCAATAGGGATATATATAACCATAAAGATAAACACAATATTACGATTATGATATGTAAACAAAAATAATGACATAAATTGATAAAAAATATATTATAAATAGATAACGCATATAGAAATGAAAAGAACAAATTACGAAAAAAATTCGAAAATATCAACAAAATAAATCGTATAATTCATATATAGAACATAAAATCAAATTAAATTTTATCAACCACATCAAATTAAATTTACGATGTTATTCTGTGGTGTTGTTGATAAAATTCCCAACTTCAAAATTGTTAAAACATTTTTTGCTAGTCATTAAAATTTTCCGGGAAAATATAAAACATTCTTTTCCGTTTTTTTGTTTTTGGTTATACAATTATTAATGGACGCTTCAAAACAAATCGCCGGTTGTTAAAATTCGATTCAATTTTAATATCACTTTAGCGTTATACAATATTTATATATATCATCAATTCAAATGTACGCAACAATGTTGATGGTATTTTTTACAAAATTGTTATTTTAACACCGATTATATTATGTTATATATGTATGTATAAGTAGTGATGGCGCCAATCGTGTATATACAAAATACTATATAATATAATTAAAAAAAAAACACATAATTTGAAAGTGATACGATAACCAAAACATTTTGTTTGGTTATTTATATATACAGTTCAAACAAAAAAAAAACAAATTATTTTTGTCATCAATTTTTTTATATTTAATAATAATTTTCAATTTAAAAAGTATATACATATATATAATATAATTTTTTTTTCTTTTTAATATAAACATTCAAATACCTACATATTTCAATATGTATAAAACATTTTTTGAAAAACATAAAATATTTGATAAATCAGGTCGAATATATAGTATTTGGAAAATTGGACAATATAAAAGCAAGCTTTATTTATAGAATAAATTGATATAGACTCATTTAAATATTTGGATTAAATAGAGAAAAAAATTTATCATAATGGAAAATCGTTTTTGATTCTATAAAGGATATTCTTATATAATGGAAAAGTAATCTCTATATCAACAAACAAATCGTTAATCAAATGTATTGTGGTATGGGACAATATAACTCAAATATACCATAAAAGTAATTTAACATTTATTGTATTTATGGAATTTTTTTTACAAATTATATTTAATCCAAATATATATAAATTGTTATGTATAGCAAATTATTTCTATATACTAAATATTTTTCGTTTCATGGTTTGTTTATATTTTATTTATTTATTATTTTCTTTTATCAACCGTATCCGATATAATATTAATTTTATATTGTGTATATATCTATATCTATATCGATCGATAAATTCTTTATATATAAAATAAAAAGTTTTATTTATAACCAAAAAAATTTTTGGTTGTGAAATTATTTCATCAAATATTATGCGGGATTAAAGAATTCCTTTAAATATTTCATGGGATATCGCATAATATATAGGATTATTTGAAAAAAAAAAACCCATCTCATTTTCAATATCATCATTTATTTAAAATTGTTGAACATTATTTTTAAATTATATATCATCAAAAATGTTTTAATATCATCTTATATATATACTAGACTAAATATTTAATCAACATTTTGACTATTCTATGGGCATTTAAATATTAAATGAATCGCCAGTCTATAATATATATATATACTCTTCTGACCATATGTGGTCATACACAATATAATAATAATGTTTATATTAAACAACATATAATAAGAAATTTCAATATATATATACATATACAATTCGACAATGTATTTTTTGGGTGATATTGTTAATGAATTTATTATATGGTGAATATTTCTCGTGTTTGTGTTTGATTTATTAAACAAACAAAATTGGTTTTATTACATTATTTTTTTGTACCATTAACATAGAATTTTTTGTTATTATTATTTTTCAATAACGCATGGAAATAAATTAAATTGTAAATTAATCATGCCGTAAATTATATATTCTATAGTACATAAAACACTCTTATTATACATTGCTATATGTTAAATATGCAATGTGTGTCTTCACACATTCAGTATAAATGTTTTGGTTTAAAATATTTTAAATCTTTAATTTAGGTGATAGCTCGTCGTATCATATGTATAGACGTGAATGTGTTTATTATTGAGATTAAAGATGTAAATGTGTCAATGATTCGTCTACAAAATATTCGTAAAATTTAAGAGAGATTAGGAAAAAACAAAAAAATCTTGTGACTTATAAAATAAATTTTAATTATATGGTATTTTTAATTGATTGAAATTTATTGAAAATCAATTGAAAACTATGTAAAAATGTTTGCGAAATTTCTAAAAGTTTAATCGATAAAAAAAAAGTAACAGAGAAAAAATATAACATTTTTTAAACATCATCATTTTAATTTATAGTAATTTCGTCTACCAAAAAATACATTCTATAACTGCATTTTTAAAGCAATATTTTTCTTTATGCAAATTAATTTTTAATTAAAAAAAATAAATAAAGCCATTCATTATAAAATCAAGCCTATATATATACATTACATATATAAATTGAATTCATTAATGATTCAAATGGGTAATATTTCATTAAAAAAAAAATAAAGTAATATGTTAATTCAAAATTAAAAAAAAATTAATAATTGAAAAAATACAAAACAAAACATATTATTATTTAAAAATTTCATTTTTAAAAAATAAAAAATTATTATATTACATGATGTGGATAGAGAGAGCTATATAGAAGAAAAAAAATACCATAAAATTCTTTTTTTTTTCCTCCAAATTAATTATATGCTTTTGAATATCAATAAATATAATTTGGATATTTTTATGTGCAGTTCAAAAAATTTTGGTTATTCTATTTATAATATATATAAAAAATTATTATTTATGGATTTGTAAATTATATATAGAAATGAAAATAAATAAATATATTAATTTTCTACATATAAATAAATGGAATAAATGGATTAATAGTAAAAAAAAAAATGGACACACGAAAATTGTATAATTTGTATGGTATATAATAACTAATATAGATTATAGAATATATATGATAATATTTTATTTATGACTTTTTTTTTATTCTTTATATAATTCTGCGTTTATATAAATTAATTATTCGATGTTACTTTTTAGACATTTTTATTTTATTTTTTTTTTTATTATATCTTGTCAGAATTGTATTATGATCACCTCAATTTCGTATTATTTTTTATATATTCACAAACTGATTCGTAAGGCTATTGAAAATATTATTTCATATTTATTATTCCATATCCATAAATCATTACAACAAAAAAGAGGGTATAAATAAAAATAATCAATTCAACAGATGTTTTTAAAAATAATATAACATATATTTATCGAAATAAACGCATTCATTCATATTAGCTGTATATATAATTTATTTTATTTTCTCCTCTATCAATATGCCATTTTCATGTATAAAAAGTTCGAATAGTCTAAATAACGAGGTCATTTTATATATATGTAGATTAGTTAATGAACAGTTAAGAAATAAAGGAGGACTTTTTATACGGTTTTTCTCTTATTTTTTCTAAAACCCACAAGTTTTTTGTTATATGTATTAATTTCATTCATATTATTTTATGTAAATATTATAAATTGAAATTGCAAAAAAAAAAAATATAATGCCGGCAAACTTATAAGAATTTTATACATAATATAATAAAATATAAACTCAGATACATGACATTTAAAAATCCATTTAAATTATAATTAAATATATGTATATACATTCAATTTCGTCACTTTAAGGAATTTTATTATCTTAATATTATGAAATATAATATTATAAATTATAAACAAATAAATTATGCATAAGGATTTTTAAACAAAAAAAAAACTTTTTTAAGAAATAAAATAACATGAAAATTATGATATTTTCATCAGTGTTGGAAATTTAAACAATTTATAATGGAATATTTTTAAGAATATAGTTTACGTAAATAGATAAAAATGTAATGAATATATTTTTTTTTTAATTTTTCTTTTATATATCCATTTAATAACAAATTTTTCATATATGGGAATATGTCAACATATAAGTATATTTTAACATTTAAACATCGTATGGAATTCAATTGTGTTATATTATTTTTTTTTTTAATTTCAAACAAATAAAAGAATTTCTTTTCAAAAATATATAACATTGTCATGATAATAATAATAATAATAACAATGAATGATTTTAATTATAAATTATAATTTTTTATTATGGTATATATAACATAATAAATTTTTTATTTGCATATGGCATTTCAAAGTTTCAAAAAAAAAATGAAAAGACTATAACTATATCAAAATACATTATATAATTAAAAATTCAATATTATATGTGCATTTTTTCTTTTTCTTCTTCTTTAATATTAAAGTGTGTTATTTATTTTGTATGGTAAAGTAAATTTTATATCTTTATTATGAATAGAATATATACATATAATATTATTTATATACATACGATATAGATGTGTAAATACTTGACCTAAACTCTTTAAAAACATAAGTATGTACTTAATCTGTATACTATTAGTGTATATACACGTAGATATAAGAATAATAATATTAATGAATGAAAATCATCTTTAATATAATATTTCATCATACATCTCAACATATAGTCACATAGAAATGTCTTCTTTTTTTTTATTTGCAGATATATACAATAAACATTATTCATATTTATATATTATCAACTTATATGGAAATGTATATATATATATAGAGAAAAAAAAGTTATCGATTCAAAAAATTATAAAGTTATGAATTAAAAATATAATAATAACTAATATAAAATGATGATACGGACGGATGATATTTATTATTTAATTTTTCTTTTAAAATATTCATAGATAAATTAATTATATTATTAAATATATTTATCTTTTCCATTATTATATTTTAATTATTAAAATTCTAATTGAATCATTCAAAATTTTCATTTCCTTCATTTTATATGTACATGAATCGTAAATCAAAAAATTCAAGCAGATCTTTTAACAATTATTATTTATATCATTATTATAATTGCAATAAATAAATATTGTAATTGCATTCATTACAATTCCATAAAACATCACATTCTTCTATAAATGATATAATCATTTTATTTAGAAAATAATTCAATTTATTAATATATTGTGCTTTTTATGTACTAAACAAGAAATGTAAATTTATAACTCTATATATCTAACATATATTTTTTTTCTTCATTTATATAATTGCCATATTTTTTTTAAATGTATGATAAATGCTCAAGTATTTATAGATGAAAATACAGAGATATTTTCAATAATCAAAATAAATGATCAAAAATAATTTTATTTTATTAATAACTACTATATATGCAAAAGGAAAAAAAACAAAAACAAAAAGAAATAAATAGAAAAAAAGTATATAAATCGAATAAAACCCATACACTATAGATATAGAAATATTTAATTGAAAATGATGAGTAAAAATATCTTATTTATGGTATATGTACGTATGTGTATGATATCATGATTTTTTGTAAAAAATATTTAACAGAAAAATATTTAAACTCTATATATATAAAGAAAATTATACATATTTATATAAAATAAAATAAAATTTATTGTATTCTACATATGTATATTTTACATTTTACTTGGTAATACATACCACATATTTATATAATCAATATTATAGATAAGAATTTCTCTTTTAATTTAATCATATATACCATATATATATAAATACTTTTAAAACATATTTAAATAGCGTATATATTCATTTAAAATTTATATTCATATATTTATATAATTATATAGTTCAGGTTATATCTACAATTAAATTATATTTAAAATAACTTTATATTATATATATACAATAATTTGGTTCATAGCCAATTGAAGAATTTCTCATATATAGATTTATAAAATTAATGTTCATAAAAATTCTATATATTCAGTTCAGCATATATACATATAAGTTAATAAAAATAAAGCCAAAAAAAAAAAATGATGAATAAATTATGCTTTTAATTGTCTATGTTTGAAAATGTATGCGGTTATATTCGCGTGTGTGTTTGTATAATATAAATAAAAAGTTTTTTTTTGCGATAAAGGTCAAAAAACTTTATCTATCTATAATGAATTAAGAAATAAATTAAAATTTTTTTGTTGGCATATGAGTGTTGCGAAAATATTTGATGATTTTTTTTATTATTATTAAGAATATTTGATTATATTTTTATTTTTTGTTCAATCAGAAACTTCACAATTAATATAAAAATATATATTAATTGCGGATGATGAATTGAATTTTGGGTTGGTGAAGGAATGTTTGAGTTTTAGTTTTTAAAAAATTATTCGGAAAAGTATGAAGAAACTTGAGGAACATTGGAATGAGGTTGTAAATTGAAATAATATTTTGCGGGGAAAATATACAAATGTAATTCTCCATAGTTTGATTTTAGAATTATTCAAAAGTGTTCTCATCATACAATACTGATGAATACATTGCGAATTATTCCATATACACACCTCTCATAATAATTTTATGACTAATTTAACTAATTTATTCTTTTAAATTTTTGTTTTATATATATGTTACATAAAGAATTTTGTTTAATTATTAATTATTTTTTGCGTAAATAATGCAAATTGCAATTGCAATATGCAAATTATGAATATAAAATATATTTTAGCGCCTTATTGTTTTTTTTAAATATATATAGAAATAAATGTACATTTAAAAAGCCGTAATATTATAAAACTATATATTAAAAATGTAGGTTATTACTATAAAAAATAATAATAATAATAATTTATATTATTTAAAATAATGGTTTTTTTTTATTATTATATATATGAATAAATTGTTTGATTTTTTTTTTCTTGAAAATTAAAATATTTTATTTAAATAAATGTGAGTAATTCTTTTATTGTATATAGTGGATGATTTTTTTTTATATAAATTTAAACAACATTCTTGATTCTATTTATATATAATATTAATTATATATTTTTAGTTATGCAAAATTTATTGAATGAGATTCTATATAACATGAAAATGTTGAATATATTAAATTCTTATAGAAATTAACTTCAAAAAAAGTATGAGTTCCATCATTGAAACAATTTGATTGTTAAATAATAACCTAAAGTGGTGGAATCCAAATGTTTTAAAAAAATTGGAAATTTTACCAAAAAAAAATATACAAAAACTCATAAAGTAAAAAAAAAATCAGATAAATAAATGAAAATAATGGAATCAAAGATGTGGGTTTTTGAAAAAATAAACAAAATCTTATATAAAATCTATCAAAACTGATTTGAATTCTGAAGATATTGATGTGAAGATATTAATATGATATGAATCACTTCATAGATTGAAGAAAATGTTTTTCGCATCAAACTTTTTACTATACAAATTATATATATATATTATATATTCCCTAGAGGAACTAAAATCGAAAATACATTGAAATTGTACACACTGCTATCTTAATGCTTAATGCTATATACATATATGATAAAAGAAAAAAAAGTTTTTCTTAAAGAAAATTTCACACGCATTTGTAATCAAATGGATGTTATTTAATTTCCGGTTCCTTCAAATATATTTTTTTTAGATAACATATAATAATAATAATATAGCAAATAGTCATATAATAGATACGTTTCTTATATATATACAATTTTTGTTTTTTTTTTTTTGGTTCAATTTTTGATTAGATTTTATGTATCCATACATTTGTGATTAAATAAAATGTTTATGCATTGTATATTAAATGATTTTATTTTATATGCATATAAAAACAGAAAAGTTCATATATATTAGATTTCAGATAATTTATAAGAAATAATAGGAAAAAGAACTTTTTTACTGATTTTACGATACGATGTATTACAAAAATTTAATTATAATAACACATTCAAATTGTAATGTATTATCGCGGTTAAAATGTAACAGTGCGAATTTTTTGTATAATTTTTGATTTTTCAAACTATTAATCTAATTTGTTGTTAAAAAAAATGATTGAATCATTGACAGAATTTCCAGTGAGATTGAATATATCCATTTGAATGAAACATGATTAAAAATTAAACTATACGCACAGTACAGAAATCCTCCAAATGATTATAAACAAAACATTAGATTACGTCAATTGTATATATTATTATAGAAAATTCCATAAAAAATATTAAATCTGTTTATCTGGATAATATATTAATGTTAAATTCAACACTTTTATATATTAAAATATTGAATTGAAACGACGTATAAATGTAACTGAAAATCTGATAAATTTCGTCAATGTGAAAAAACCACATTTTAATGTTTATATTATAAAAAAAAACGAAATTTTATTCAATAGGTCAGTTATTCAATACATCTAAATATACAAAATAAATTGAACATATATATACAAATAACAAAATATTATCAATAATTTACCATAAAAAAATTTAAATATTTTAAATAAATACATATTAAAATATAATAATCATAATATTAATTTTGTTTAATATTGTATATTAATTGAATGATTTATAATGATTTTAATCACATTTTTGCAAATCAAATATTCTAATTTAAATAAATATTCTTTTCTATTTCATGGAAGACTTAAAATTATTATTTATTTAATTGAATAACATAAATTTATATTAAAAATAATTTTCCTTATTATATATATATATATATATATAACATATATAATATTAACGAAATCACTTTTGTATACATATAATTAAATAATACAAAATAAAATAAACATATTATAAATTTAGCAAAAAAAAAAAAATTAAAATAATATTTAATTGTAAAAATATTATTTAAACAACATTCACACACCACATAATTTTTTTTTTAGCGAATTTTTATGTTTATTTTAAAAATTGGTCCATTTCCATATATACTTATAACAAAATTTTTTTTTTTTATAAATTTTATTTATATAGAGAAATTTGAAAAGGAAATCGTTAAGAGTTTTTTTTTTCTTCTATTAATATATTTTCTGATGGATAAAAATATAGAAAATATAACACATATTAAAATTGGAATGTATGTTTAAAAAAAAAAAAAAACAAAAATTCTATTACATATTTGCGAAAAAATAAAATAACTTTTCAGCAAAAAAAAAAAAAAAAAAAGGTTGAAATTCAAATAAATATTATATGAAATTGTTTTAAAAATAATTTCATTGTATAATTTATATTGTTGTTGAATAGCACAAACACTCGATTATTTGATTTTCCTTGCTCAACACACAGAGCGGGGGGATAATGGTGGAAAATGTGTTTTTTGTTTTTTTTTTGCTGGTGGGAATAAGTCTGGTAATATATTCATATTTGACATATGAATTGGCGGCATGAATTGAATTACGTACATTTGTGTTATTTATATATTCCCCACAAATGACATCAATGTTGTCGAATTTCATTTAATAAAAATAGATATTGAATAATCAAATATGTGAATTCATAAATTCTGAACATATTATAAAAATAGATATATATTTGATTTGATTTTCTTTATATTTAAAAGATGAGTAATTTCTGTTTTTTTTTTTCAATATGATCGATCATTTGTAAAACATATATATATATATATATATGAAATATAATCTTTAAGATATTTTGTATTATGAGAAAAATTATTTATTTAATAATAAAGTATAAAAAAAAACATATATAATGCAGCACCTACACGTAATATTAAATAAAAATACAGAAACACTTTTATAAATTAAATAGAATTGATTGGTGATCATATAGAATTTGATTACTATCGATTACGAATACGCAATCACAGATTCTTAATTATAATTTTTTTAAAAAAAAACATATATATGGAAAATACTTTTAAGGATTCTTTTCTTAATAATTCTATAAATGTTAAATGTTTAACATTTTTGTTTTTTAACAAAAAATTAAAATTTGTTATATTTACATTTTTATTTGCGTAAATAAAAAATGTAAATTATTTGTAATTTGTAAAAAGCGATCGGTTTATATTTGTATATATAAAAAGAAATAAAAATATCAATAAATATGGTAATTTTCAATGAGGTAATTTTATTTTTTTTTTACGCATTTTAAAATTCTATATAAATATTTAGCATGTAAATTATATAATTATGATATTTATATAATATTGACAATTTGTAGACAGATAAATATATGGTGGTGATGATGATATTAAGATGAGGTTATAGAAGAAATTTTCGCTACATGAAGTCATTGATTGACTTATATTTATTATATTGGCTATATAATAAATTTAACAACTCAGTTATATAATAATCATTTATATATCATCCAATATGTATATAATAAAATTTAATTATATAAATTGTAATAAAATTTACAACGTATTTTACGAATATTTATGTGTTTTTTTTTTCATTTTATTTTATAACAAATTATCGAAAAAGAAGGTGGTGTAGGTTAAAAATCTAATTTTTATTTATTAAATAAATTTTGTGTTCATAAAAAAACAAACAGCATAAAAAATAATCGCGTGTAATTGATGAAAATTTGTAAAATATTATTAAATTTTAAAAATACAAAATAGAATAGAATTTTTTTTTCGTATGTGATCTGGTTGTTGTTACATTTCACGATTTTATTATTATTCATATTTTTTTTTTTTTGATCTATAGACATTTATTATTAGATATCTAATATATATATGTTGTAGAATATTGAAATACACACGATACCGTGATTCAAGAAAAAATGCTTTATATTTTAAAAGGTTTTATAATAATACATCAAAAGCAAAAACGAACAAAACAAAAAAAACAACTTTTCAATGTACTTTATATAAAAGCACTTGTACATAGTAATTACTGTCAATTAAACATATTGTTCAATTAATTTTATATATACTATATATACATATATTAATAAGATAAAAATCAATACCTATATAGTCGTGTATATAAGAGATTAAACTATCTATATGGCTGATAGAAACATAAGTTATTTTATGTTTTTGAAATATATTGTATGTTGTATAAATAAATGAATAATAATAATGATTAATATAAGTATAGGTTATAAATACAAATATAGTATATATAATAGAATAATATTTTGTGTATGTGTGTTGATTTACAAATATAAATTATGTATATAATATTTATTAATGCTGGGTGTTTTATGTTCATAAAATATGGTATATACGAACGTCACCATATTACAAGTATTTATATTTATATAATACCTATATATATAGTTCGTTAAAATTACATAAATCAATTTCTTGACATTATATATTATATTACAGAAAATATTTAATATTTATCTCACTATATATTCTTTGATGATTGTAAATATATGGCACAACACTACTGCTGATAAAATTTATCTATTAAATATTGATTGTATTTTTTGTACTGTACAATAAATTGAATGTATATATTTAAAAAAAATAATAGCATGACATAACAACGAACAAAAATCATATAAGAAAACTTTATATCAAATTAAATAGAGTTGTATACAATTTTTTTTTTATTCGTACATTACAATTATGATTTTTTATAAATGAAAAAACATTTCTATATATAAAGGTAAATTGATTTTGTGTAAATTGATATATATTTTGAATGGATTGCCGATTTTTATTATTATTATTATTATTGATTGATATAGAAACAATAAAATAGTTGACAATTCTGAACAAATGAGAAGGTTATTGAAAATTTCTTTATATACTTAAAAAATTTCTTTTAAAATAAATAACTAGTAAAATTTTTAGAGTTTTTCAACTGAATTTTTGTATATATTAACTGACAAACAAGAAATTCCTTCTGTATTACTACCATTTTTTAAATATAAACTATTTGTTTGTTTTGAATATCCTATATATATATATAAGATCTGTACCATATTATATTTCTATATGTCATGTTATTTGAAACTTTAATTCTATTATGTTTTTTTTTTGTATACGCATACCTTTCTTTTTTACGTTTTATCTACTATATATTATTGTCATTACGTTAATAATATAATATGTGTAAAGAAAATGTATATATATACATAACAATAGATCATCTTAATATATAGAAATAAACGATATATTTTTATTATATGCACATATAGTACAAGTTTCTTTTTTTTTCTTCAAATTACATATAAAACATTTTCATACACAATAATCTCTATTATTACTCTATTATAATAATCTTTATATGTATGTATATAATCTATATTTAAATGTATTTCTAAAGGTTTTTTTTTGTTCTGTTATACCTCTTTCTATATAAATTATATAATGTAAAATAAACAAATATGAACAGATGCTATTTGAAAAATTTTAATTAATTATTGCTTAACAAAATTCAACCAAAAAAAAAAACATAGTACAAAAAATTAAATAGAATAGTTTTATAAACTAAATGATTCAACATTTTGCGATTATATGAAAAAGTTAAGAAACTATATAACCAACATAATTGAAAATACACACAAAAACATGATTTTGAGGGTGTCTGTCAATATGAAAAATATTATTTCAAAACAAAAATTTGATTAAAATAAAAGATTCGTTGATTGATAATATTTGCAAACCCGTATTACAATTATTAATAATTTTTTTTATATGGAAATAAAAAAGAAGTTCGGTAAGGGAAATTAATAATCATTTGAATATAAAACGCAATCGAAAATTCAAATAAAAAATTTGTTTAAGAAACATTAACGAAAAAAAATAAATAAATTTGGATTCGTATTGATGGTAATATATAAAAAATTTCAATATTTAATTAAATTATTTTACTCACATTGAGATGATTTTTATTTTGTTTTAGTTATTTTAAAAACCATATAGAAATTTTCAAAATTATTGATAGAAAATTTTACTAACCTGAAAAATAAAAAGAAAAAAAAATTCATTAATAAAAAATCAATTTTATAACAAAATTCTTATAGATAGAATTACAATATTTATATGATTATTTTTAAACTGTCAAATACTTGTAAAATTTTCATAATATAATGTCTAAATAAATCATTGAGAGATTATCGAAAATAAAATCCACTTAAAATATGTTCTATTTCCCATAAAAATTTATTATACAATATAACATCATGATTTTAACAACGTATTGATGATTTGTTTTTTTTTATTTTTAAATAGTATTTTTATGAATAAATTAGAATTTTATTGCAGATTTTCTATTTTGGTTAACAAGGTCAATAAGGTAAAACAACAAATAAATAAATACAATTTAACCATATAATTCTAGAATATAAAGGCGTATCAGAGTCGGTCAGTAGATTTTTCGTAAATCCATTAAAAATACATTTATACATATATGGGTTGAAGAAGAAATGTTGTTTATCTACAATTCAAATTTGGATAGTTCGTTTATTTGGATTTTTATATATTCTATATACATTTATTTTTGGTTTTTAAATATTTATATTATAAATTCATGATTGCCAAATTTAAATAATGGAATTTTGCGGTTTTGTGACATACATTAAATTTAACATATACCATAATTCACATTTCGTCTGTATCACAAACATGCGACAATTGAACATTTGTGCAAACTTATTTTATTATATTATATATACAACATATTCTGCGTGATGATATTAAATATTCATATAAAATAAAAAATTTTGAAAAATAAATAAATTAACAAATAGAAAAAAATGAAAATTTTGTATGTATATCTCGTATTTTATATATGCTTATATTTATTTAAATTCAGTTAAAAAATAGCAAAAACAGACATAAACAGATTTTGCAAAATAAAAATAAAAACAAAAACACACACTAAAAGATAAATCAAAATAAAGAATAAACATTTTGTACAAATTATTTTCGGTTAAAACAATTTGTTTGTGTATTTACAACAATACGGATATAATTCAAAAGGAAAGTACTGCGGTAATTTGAATGTATATATATAAACTCCATTTGATAATTTCCAACAGTTTTATATTTCAATTCAAATGAATTTTCTATAACAAAGTTTCAACAAAAATTAAATTACTTTTTCTTTTTTTTTCAAATCATATACAATAATATTACAAAAATGCTATATAAAACATAAATTTCAAGTTTAATATTTCATTCAAAATATGAACAATTTCATTCAACGCGCGACATTCAAACAACAGTTTTTACCATACGTATTAAGATAATATATATATATAAATAAATATATTTAATCACACCCAACCGTTTTTGGTAAATTTTAACTGTACCAACTATATACAAATTATGTATTTTTTTACATCAACGATAATGTTGTTGATACATTTATTGATTTGTAAAACATTGTCGATATTTATTTATATAAATATCTGTTAATATAGATAACGATATATTGAATGATATTGAACATATAAAATAATTTGCAAAAAAAAAATAAAAAAACTATAAATTGATATGAGGAAATTAGCAAATGTTAACAACAAAAAAAAACCATAAAATTTTTTCTTTCTAGTTTAAATAAATGAATATTAAATCTATAATCTATAAAATTGTATATTTTCCATTAAAAAAAAAAAAAAACTTTTTTTTATTGCTATATTCGTTAATATACAACAATTCGTTTTCATTACCGCAAAACCGGCATTACGCAAAACTAATTTTTTTTTTCTCTCACACTGTATTTCTAAATTTAATATACCTATACAAGTATAGTATTGTATATATACAAATAGTTAATTAAAATAATTATTAACATCGTCCAACATCACCACGAATCTAAAAAAAAAAATTAAATCCAAACACATATCATCATATCCATCCATCGATTTATATTTACATAAATAGTTTTTTGCCGTATCAATAGAAAAAGTACAAATTTACATTAACTAAATGTATTTTAATTTAAACTAAATGTAAATAATTATGGTTATACATAGTAGTTATACGTACATTTCTTAATAAAAAATAAAATATAATGTATATATAATAAAATCTTACATAACAATATATTTTATATTCAATACTATATATTTTTATATTCTTGTAAGTAAATGCGAGCAGTGAATATTTCAATGGCACACAAAAACAAAAAAACCCGGATGCCATCACATGTGGAACACTTTAAATGTAATCAGAAATGGGATCTTATAAATATGATTTAGTGGTTAAGTTTATTTTTTGTTGAAGAATAGGTCTTTGGACGTATCTTCAGAAAACTATACATGGTTACAGAGAAAATTTACCGAAACACTTTATAAAATGATATTACCGAAACACTTTATAAAATGATAACCACGAGATACAAGAATGATTACGAACCGTGTCTGTTTCTATAGGTGTTGTATTTATTCATTCAACTTTTGTACATTAATTTTTTCGTATATTTGTTTATTATAAATAAATATAATAATTTTTTCATATACAGTTGTTAAATTTTTAAATCAACGAACTGATTTGATTTTTCATATATGAACTTCTTCTTTTTTTTTTTTGAAAAAAAAAAAAAGGTTTCATTTACCGATGAATTAAATTCAATTACTATTCGTATTACACATATAAGAAATGTATTACGTATCTGCATGATGACGATCATATCTATATATAATCTCATATTCATAAATAAATAATCAATTTGTGTTATCTCATCTGTAAATGTGAGATATGATCTGATAACATATAATATTATAGTTAAAAAGAAAATGATGATATTCCAACAAAAAAATAAATGGGGAAAATAAAAGTTGATGTAATATGATAGAAAAATATTTATATAACGATCGGTAAGCAGCGTACACGAAGACGATCAACGAATATATAAAAATTACGAATATTTTCATTCATAAAAAAACTATATGTAATAATTTAATATTTATTTTCATTTTATTATATTATATTTTATTTTTGTGTGTTGTTTTTTTTTTTGTTTTTATTTTCATTGTCGCACATAAAAATATAATATCTATGTAATAATTTTTTCTTTTTTTTTTATGCCTTATGAATATCTGTATATATTTTTAACATATTTGTATACAAATATAGATATTAATATATCGTGCGCCATATCATAAAAAACCATAGAAAAGATTAATTAATATTATATTTACAAATAGATAGTGAAAAAGTGATTCTACCTCTATATCTATAGAAAGCTATAATTTTTTTATTCTGATGTTTTGTATTTTTCATGTTTTTAAATGACTATATAAATGACAATTTTTAAGCCTATATATAAGTTTTAAATAGCCTTTTCATTTGGATTTTTTTTTCTTTTTTGATTTATTGTCATATGATACTTATAAAGTAAAGATTTTAAAAAGTAATACTTAATGTAAATATGATTTATATATAAATATATCTATTATGGTATTAATACTGCGTATACATAAATAACCTATAAGATGAGATGACAAATTTATATAGTCTCTAAAACACATCATGTATATTCAAAAATATGAAATGATTATGAATAATCTGATTTATATTAAAGAATTAATCATATTTATATAATTTATGTATACAGAAAAGATTCTAATAAGATGACTTTGGAAATATCCAAATTATTTAGAATATTTGATTTAAATTCATTTCAATTATGATTGACTTAAAAAATTTAAATATGTATTTTTTGATTTTGTTTATGAAGCTGTCATTAAGTTTTTTTTTGTTGGCTTGCTAAATAATTAGTAAATCTGATGAAAATCCAATTACAAGTAGTAGGACGATTGAGTAAGAACGTAAACATGATTAAATAAAACCAAAATTTAAATCATATCTGTCTGAATATTCCTAATTCCAAATGTACATACTGTAAAATGTTAAACAAATCATCACACGATTTATTTTGATATGATACAGCATAAAGATGAGTATTTAATTACAGAATTAATAATTTAAAATTATATTTATAGTTTTTAATTACCAACAATAAAGACAAAAAAATGCTATTCCACAGTTGAATGCGTTAAAAAAATTTCGTATAATTTATATTACGACAAAATTTTCTATTGCATTTATTTATTTCTTTATACATTAAATGTATTATTATTAAATTTGTTTTTATCGTTTTAATTTAAAAATCTATTTTAATATTGAACAAAAATATATTAAAATCAAAATTGGTAATTGCCTTCTTTACAAATGGTTTTATACATAAAGAGTTATTTTCCGGATATAAAGCCTTATAGATTTCCCATTTCTCCATACGATTTGATGTAAAAAGAAAAACATATTTATGTGAAAAAATTCTTCTTAATCAATAGATGAAATAGATTCTATTATATATATGATGTGAATGGAAAAAATAAAACAAAGCACTAATATTTTGATATATTCGAAATATGTAATAATATAACTTTCGATATTCAAAATTCAATTGAAATTTTTATATATATAAATTCTATTGAAAAATGTTATTAAAGGAAACATTTCAGAAGATTGTTTATTAAAAGCAAAAAATTTGCTATATATAGAAATAACCAAATATAGAAGCGAGTGTATTCATTACTTGAAAAAATGAAAATATATTTTTAAAATTCATTGCGTTAATAAAAGAAAATAATTTATATACTATAAAGCTTATACTCAATTTATCAGACGGGTATCTGAAAAAAATATACATTCAACATTTCTTTTATAAAAAAACAAATTTAGAATATATTATTGAAATTAAAAACAAAAGAAAATATTTTAAATATCCAATATCAAATAGAATGAAATTCAATCCAACAAACGATTTAGTTAAGAAAATTTTGTTTAAAAAAAAAATGCTTTATACTTAATTAAAATTTAAAATTCACTATTTTTGTTGTATTTTTTAAGGTAAAAATTATTTTTTTCGTTCAATCATTAATTTTTAAAAGATAAAAAAAACTCATTAATTATTTTTGTGCTATTGGGAAAAAACAGCGATTTATCTGTAAGGAAATAGACGTATAACGTATATAATAAAACATTTGTAAATGGGTTAGACTTTCCCTATATATACATATATATAATAAAATTATTCAAACATTTTGGTATAGATAGAAAAATCAGAGAAAAGACCAATTAACCTTTCAACATAATATAGTCGTCATCATATGTAGTGCAGAATTATATAGTTAATGAGTTTTACCATTTTAAAACTTCAGCAGTATAAAACATACAAAAGAAATATATACATATGATTTATTGAACTGAATAAAATTTTTAAATTATATATATTTGATATATTACCAGTAATTTTTAATTTTCATCAATGTTAGTTATATAGGTATATAAATATATATTCATATCAATGAATTTTTCTATAATATTCACAGTTCGTTTAATATAATCCATATATGATGAATTTTCCCATAATTATAGAAAAGATTTAAAATTGTTTTAAAGAAAAAGGTATATCGTACGCAGATAAATAGATATATCACATTCAGATATAAATATTTAAATTCGTATTATATATACCATAATTATGACATTAAAATAATTAATATTTTCGACATTTTCAAAACATAAATATTTAATATATTTATAATTAATAGATATATGGTATATATAAATATATTTTATATTTATAGAAGTAGAAAGAATTTGTTTTCAGTATTTTAATAAATTTATCTCTGCGATGATAAAACAACAAATTTCTAAAAAAGTTTTGAGGTCTCCTTAACGAACGGAAGAAATATTTAAGATGTTTTTGGATTTGAATTTGGATAATTAGATGTCAAAATTGTTGGCAAATTCTAATCGATTATGAGGTTGTAATAGAACAAAAAATTTAACTTAATCCAATCATATTCATTGAGATCACCTCACCCAATTGATAATAAGTAAAGTAATAATTATAATATATATATATATATTTTGTATTATAGTACCATATGATTTTTGGTTTTATTTTATGAAAGTTATTTATTACATAACATTTATAATACATAACAATTTAGATTCATTTAACAACTTATATACCATATATCATAAAAAGTTTGAAGAAACAAAAATGGTTATATATACATATAGAAATGAAAGATAAACAAAAAGAAAAGAAAAAAAGATTTGTCATTTATGTAAATTAAAAGTAAAATTTAAAGTGGGCGATTTTTTTTTTTTTCGTTTTCGGTTTCGTTAAATTAATAATTTGTACAAATACAAAATAAATATTATAAACAATTTCTATACACATAAGCTTTTATAATTATAAATAACTCTAACTTTTTACAATTGTAAAATAAATATAAAGACCGTGTCTTACAATAAAAGATAGATATACCACATATACGACCAAAATACGAACAACGATATTAACCAATTATATAGAAATTACTTGTTTTGGGTTTCATATTTAACATATTTAAAATAATATTTTCTTATTTATTATTTATATTGATAAATATAAATAAAAAAAGTTATTAATTAATTTTATTATTTGCATTTTCTAAAACATTTTTGTTCAAAAAAAAAAATTATTGGTATAAAAATTAGTTTATAATTCACTGATTATTAACAGCATAATGTTTTTCTATTGATATGTCTTAAAATCTTAAAATGTATGTTTATGTGAAGGAATTAATTGATGAAGAAATTAATTGAGTATATAGATCAGGATACAAATAAATGTATATGAAATCAGAGTTAGATCATAACCAGAATTATATCAGATTTAACTTTCTTACCAAAATCAATATATTAATCAAATATTGTTAAAATAATTTTCCATTAATCGCACATTTTAATGTTTATAAAAATATTTATGGTTTATTTTTCACACCCGAGCGATACACACACATTAATTATTGTAAAAACATCCTGTGCAAATTGGCAAAATGAAAAAAAAAAAAATAAATAATTATTATATTCTACATAATTGCCATTAATAAATCATTTAAAAATATGTTGTTTTTTTAGTCACTATCATCATCATCATCATCACTTATAGCTGATTTAAAGTAAAAAGGAAATACATTTAAAAACAAATTAATTAATTGTTTGTCTTTCGTCAGTCTATAGTAAAAAAAAAAAAACTAAATAGATATAATAATATAAATAAAAAAAAATCATGGACACATAATTACAGATTTATCTGGTTAATATATACAAAAAATAATGTCTATATGCTGTGTGATTTGTTAAAAATAAATCAGTTTTTTTTATTTTTATAATATTTCGAATTTTTTTATATAATCAATTTAATATTTATTTATTTTTTTTTTAAATTTATTATTACAGATTCATCAGATATACGGACATTAAGGAAACAGATATTTATCATATAAAATGACATAAACAAAATTTCTACCTCTTCTATATATATATTATACATCTTTATATTATATTCATCAATTTGTACATCCTATAATAAATACACCTATACAAAAAGAGCAATCATAAAAGGAAAATTTTCTTTACCATACAAATATACAAACCAAACGGTCTTAAAAGAAAAAAAAAACAAAAAAAAGAAAATATAACCAACAACAAAAATATCATTTAATTAAATGATTTTTATCAACATCACATCACCGAACAAACAAAACCAACACAAAACACACTCAAACATTCATATTTATATATAAATTATTAATTGCTAATTAGCACCGTGCAAAAAAACAAAATTCAAGAAGATAAAGAGTAAAATAAAAAACTAGATTATATTTTTGATATTTTGTCATTATGCAAAGTATTTCATAAAAATAAAATTACTTTTTTTTATTCATCAACTTTCAACTGCACATCGTAAAGTACTATATATTAAAAAAAAAAAGAAGAAGTTTATTTAACGTCAACAAGAAAAAAAAACCCCAACAAAAAAATAACCGTGTCATAATAATAAATAATTCAAGATTCTTATAAATTTATGTTTATTATTGGTTGAAGAACGAACGGGAACGGGATTCATCATCAAAAGGAACAACAAAAATAATTTAAAATAAAGGAAAAATTTCAAAACAAATTTATGATGCGGCTGCCAATGTTAATGAAGATAATTTTAATATTTTATGGTAAAATATTTTTATTTTTATTTATGTTTTTTAAATTATTTATAAGCATTTGTATATAAAGTGTATTAGATTTTATACAGGTATTTTTTTTTTCTTAAATGAATAAGAAATTAAATTTTTTGCGATTACTGAAATGTTAAAATATAATTCTGTATGGTAAAATTGATCTAAAATATCGGTAAAAAAATTGTAATTTGTTTTTTAAAATATTTTCAATTGTTTAGAATTTGTTTATGAATTCTTAAATCTTTAAAATGTCTTTATAATAAATTCCGATACAAATTTTGCATTCTACAAAAAAAAATATTTAATTTAAACTTCTTGTATGTTAATTTTTCAAAATAAAAATAAACACCTTGTACATATAATAATTTACTGATTTTATAATTATGTATATTTATCTTGTTTTTTTTTTTTAATAAATTATTTTCTTTTCTTTTATCATTTAAATAAATTATTTAATTATATAGTTTTTTGTGGGACAACGTCATTTGCATATGCAACGTCACGTTTTAAACGAATGTATGCATTATGTCCACCGGATTTTGTACGCATAGGAAATGAATGTTATTTTATTTCCAAAGATCGTGTTAATTGGTTAGATGCACATTTTCAATGTAAAGATCGTAATAGTCGATTGGCCGAACCAATAAAGTATGAAGACAGACAATTACGAAAATATCTAATACAATCAGATACGGATCGTACGGAAAAATGGATTGGTGGTATATTTAATTGGGAACGTAATAAATGGCAATGGGGTTATAATGGACGTGATGTTACATATCAATCATTTAGTCAAATGATGCCTGGGTAATATTCTTTAAAAAATATTCTATATTATTATTTGTTTGTTTTGTTTGTAGACAACTTTTTCTATATATCTTAAAAATATTAAATTATAATGAAATTATCATTTTTTTTTGTATATTGAATTTAATTCGATAACGAAATTAATTAAAAATTATCTTGTGAAAATGAATAAAAAAAAAAACTTATTAAGAAGTAAATTATTTCGTTATGGAATATTTTATTCAATTAAATGATAATTTTATTTTTAATTCTAAATTTTTCATTTTTCACAAATTAATAGGTTTTTTTTTTCTAAATAAAAAAAATAAATATGTTTTCAGTTCGTTTTAGACCTTTTTTTTTTGTTAAAATTATGGTAAAATTTATTTTGGGTTATTGAAAAAAGAAGAAACAAATTTTGCATGCAATTATACTAAAAAAAAAAAAATATATATACACTACAATTTTTGCCTTCTTTTTTTTTCATCTGTTTTTTTTTATTACATTACTTATGAGCATTTATTGCAGGAGCAGACAAAATTTGAAATTCCATTGTGCCGTTGTAAATCCATCATTAAAATATAGGTAAGTTCAAAGCCACAATAATAAAATTAAAGGTAAAAGGTGAATATTAATATATAAATTGATTACTACTTCATTCCACCAAGGATTCTTCATTCATGGATGGATTATTATTAATTGTATTATTAATTGTTTTTTTTTGGAATAATTTATAGTAAATAATAATTTCTTAATCGGATATATAGGATGTTGAATAAAAAAATAATTAATTATATTTTCTTATCACAGCAAAAGTATATATCTTAAAATGTGGATGAATTTGAAGTCAAAATTATCTATTATTATATAAGAGAATTTTTATGTTTTATTATTGATTAAATTTTTGATTACCGAACATTTTTGTTAGAATTTTCCTATAGCAAATCTATCTTTATAAAATAAAATCACATATTCTATTTATTATGAAAAAAAAAACTTGAAATTCATCCCTAATAATTTTCAGCAAATTAAGAAACAAAATAAGATTGGAATTATAGATAGATCGAAATAATAATTAAGTAAATTATTTACAAATAGTTTTATTATAAACAATAATTTATATGCGGAAGGTTTTATAAATTGAATTGAAAAATGTGATTTGCCTATTTTTTGCTTTATATAAAAAGAAATTTAACTTTTTTTTTATAGAATAGAGACAAAATAACAAAACTAACTAATAACTAATTATAGAAGATAAAAATGCATTTAATTATTAACTATCTTGGCGAAATTCATTCAAAATGGAAAATGATTTTTTTTTGGTTCTTGAGTTACTTTTAAACGGCATACAAATTTCTTTAAATAAAAGAGAATATTAATTGGAAAATAAAAATTATCTCAAGTATCTCCGTCAATTATTATTCATATAAAACTCTATTTTATTATACGAAACACTTTCAGAGTAATGAAATTATGCAATTTAAGATAACGCAACACTTAAAACCATTTCATTTTGCAAAAATAAATATTTGTATTTAAATAATTTTAATTTATATCTTGAATTTTATCATCGTAATATTGCATAAACAATCAAAAAATTTATCTTATCACAGTCATTTTTATATATATGCATTATATATAAAGATAATTTTATATGTTATCTTTCTAACCAAATTAAAAAAACCAAAATTCAATTATGCTTATATTTTTCTGTTATATTAAAAAAAATGTGTGTGTGTGTTTTTGTATTTTATAATGTGTTAAACAATATTCTTCGACTTCAATTAAATATTTTCTATACCCTATTGAATGTTTAAGATAATATTTAAAAATGTAATATTTTTTTTAATTTACGCGTGCAATTGAAAATGCATAAAACCAGAATAAAATGAAGAAAAAAAACAAATGTATATTAACAATACTAAATTTAAACTTTATTTGAAATTTTTTTTATCTATGATATTATAAAAGAAGAAGAAGAATATAAAAATTATTACACAATAAAAAACAAAAAAAAAACAACCGAAAACAAAAAAAATTTATTTTGTAAATATTTTTCCAGATGGTCGGCACGTTCTTGTGTTGACAAATATAGTTATATTTGTCAACATCGTATGCCATATGTCAGTGAAAAGAATCGTGAACGTATATATACAAAATGGAATGAAACATATCCAAATCAAATGGCAAATGAAGTTGTACTTGTTATCAACGAAGATGAAATATTAAAGTAAGTGTCTCTTAATCAATATATTTTATGATTATTTATTCTATTATTTTTAATACTTTTTAAACACACTTATATATATATATCAATAGAGATCGTATAATGCGTAGACAATCCAAACAGAAAAATCATGGTAAATTGTTGGTGAATTTAGATGAAAATAATAATTTAATTGAACAACGTCCACCACCACGACGACGATTACCATCGAATGGTGATGGACATCGAAGACGTCAACGTTTACACAATCGTAAACATGCTGCTAATGGAAAACCAACAAATAATGTAATCACAAATAATGATGTTATATCAAATGATATCAATCAAATTCATCCAATTTTACCGACAACAAATAAAAATCGTATTATACCATTACGCCGGGACGATTTAAATCGTAGACGTACAAATAGACGTCGTGGTTACGGTAGACGTAGAACTTCAACATCAACAACTACAACTACAGTCGCAACTACTAGCACTAGCACAACCGAACCACCACAAATAATACTGAATAACATTGATGTACGCTTTCATTCACCGGAAATGGATGGATATGATTATCAAAGACACAGGCAACAAGAGGAAGAAAAACGTCGTACAGAGGAAGAAAAACGTCGTATAGAGGAAGAACAAGAAACACATCGTCGTCAAATGGAAGAACAAGAACACCGACAACAGGAAATTGAAAAACGACGACGAAAAATGGAAGAACGCAGAAGAAAACATCAGCAACAGCAACAACAACAGCAGCAGCAACAAGAAGAGTTGGAAAAACAACAAAGACGTGAACAACATTTATTACAAAAAACCGAATTAGGCCATCAGCAGCAAAATGAATTGGCTCCCCTTAAAGACAATCAAATTGATGAAGACATTTCAAGATTGCCAGATCCGGTAAAACCGTTAAGCGAAAATGAAATGCAACGTCAATATGCAATCATTATGGACAATTTAGATCGTAAAGATCGTGAAAAACATGCACGTCGTAAACAAGAAGAAACAAAACGACGCCAACAACAACAAGAGGCACTTAGACATAAACATCATCGTCAACAACAACAAGAACAGCAACAGCAACAGCAACAGCAACAAGAACAAAAACAACAAACTGAAAACGAAAATCGTACAAATCCTACGATGCCCACAACAAGAAATGATGAACAAGAACAGGAACAAAAACAACGAATGGAACACGAAGAAAATGAAAGAAAACGTATGGAAGTAGATGAACAAAATAGACGTATTGCAGCCGCAGAAGAATCACGAAGACAACAGATAAAACAACGAGAAATCGAAGAACAAGAAGAAGAAAAGCAAGAACAAGAACGTCGTCGATTGGTAATGGCTGAAGAACAAAGACATCGTGAAGATGAACAACGTAAAATTGATGAGGAACAACAACGTTTACTGGAGGCCGAACAACAAAAATTACGTTCCGATGCTGAAATTCAACGTAAAGCCGATGAAACACGTTTACATGAAGAATCCTTAAAACGTCGCCGGGAACACGAAATGAAGGCGAAACAACAAGCGGAAGAAGATGAAGCCCAACGAGCAGAAATCGAACGTAAATATCAAGAAGAGGAATTAAAACGTGAACGTGAACAACAAGAATTACATCGGCGGCAAGAGGAAGAAGCGGAAAAACGACGAATGGAAGAGGAAAAAGAACAACACGAATTGAATGAAAAACGACGCGAAACCGAATTGAAACGTCGTGAAGATGAACGTCGTAAACAGGACGAAGAACAGCAACGTCAACAAAGTGAACATCAGGCACGCATAGCCGCATTGAAACGTAAGCAAGAGGAGGAACGTCGTCTACAACAGGAAAACGAACAAAAACAAGCAGCAGAAGAACGAAAATCCATTGAACCAACACGGACCGATGAACGGCAACAGGAAGAACATGAGAAAAAATTAAGACGTGATAAGCTACGAGAGCGTTTACAAAAATTAACGCCCGAACAACAACGACGTTTCTTTGAAATGAGAGCAGAACGAAGTAAAAAACGAGGAATACCAAATCATGAAAATGATGCATCCATTCCAGAATAAACAATAAATAACAAAAAAGAAATAAAATAAAAATAATAACTAGTATAGAAAATAATCGTTAAATATTAAATAACAATATGCGAACAAATTAAAAAAAAAATCATAAAAAAAGTGATATTATTATGCTTTTTTTTTTCTTTTTTTTTTTTGATAAATTAACTAAAATAATTTAAAACATAGAAATAAAATACACAATTGTAAAATAATTTGACAAAAATAGAAAGTTTTTTTTTATTATTAATAATAATTTAGAATTAAAAAATTATTATTTTCTTATTATTAAAATATCATATATATATATAAAAAAAGAAAATTTGTATGACGAGTCTGTTTTCTAATCACAAACATACACCAAACAAAAAATAAACACAAATTATTTGTAATGTAATTGTTTGTAAAATAAAAGTTATATAACAAAAAAAACCAAGACGATGAGACGAATACGAGATAAGATGATTTATTAATTCTTCCTTTCCAAAGATTATTTTGTAGAAAGAAGGAGAGTGTTTAAGGAAAAAAAATTATTAATTAAGAAAGAAATCGCTAAGAACTTTTTTTTTCTGTTGGCAATAAAATTAATGATGATTAGAACGATTAGAATATTGATTGATTTACAAAATGTATTCCAACACAAATAATTTGAAAAAATAATAATAATAAAATTGATTACTTTTGTGACATAAAATGTTAAATAATTTTTGTTTTTTTTGTTAAACTTTAACTTTAATAAATAGACTTCTCTACTAATTAAGTATTATATACTTTAAAATAAGTTTAAAATATTTTATAAAATTAAAAAAAAAAACCATTATATTTATACTAATAAAGCGCAAAGCAAACAACACACAAAAAAGAAAACCATTTATTTTTAATTTTATCTAGAGAACGTGAAAATTAAGGAAACAAATTCGAAATTTTCCTTATTTCACCAAAAAATAAAAAAAAGAAGTCTCATAATTTAAATATAATTTTATATAATAAATGTAAAATTATTTACGGATTTGAAAAAATAATTATATAAAAAAAAATACTATTGTTTAAATTATATTATTAATTAAAATGAAAGTATAATTAATAATGAAAATAAAATTATGTATTTATTTTTTTAATATATCACTCAAAAAATTTAATAATTTAATTTCAATTTATTATTAATTTAGTTATTGCATTAAAAAACGATAAAAATGCTATTTTATTTATGTGTTATTAAAAGAAAAGATTAAACATTAGCTTAAAGAGTCACTTATAAAAATAATGCTAATGTTTTATAAAACAAGATTTTCATTTTATTTTTTATTTAAATTGTGATGAACACAAAAAATTATATTAACGGAAAAAAGCTTTTATTATTAATGCTTTATTTTCCAGTATCGTCAAAATTATAAAATAATACGACAATGGAAAATAATTAATGCAAAAACATAAAACAATAAAGAAATAAAAAAAAAAAAATAATAAAGAAAAAATGTATAAATAAGGAAAAATCTAAAAATATTAACTTTAAATTATAATCGAAAAATAAAACGTTATTTTTTAAGATTTATTATAATATTTTTGTTAATTACTCGGTTTTTATTTCTTCTTTCTATTCCCTTTTTTATTTTATTTTTATTTTTTGTAATTATTAGCAATTATTAAAAAAAATTAATAAATTTGACAACAACAAATAATAAATCAGAAAGAATTCAAATAAAAAAACAAATAAAATAAATTTTATTCAGAAATACCAATTAAATACCAACGCATTAGATATATTAAATTTTTAAATTCTGAATGCCCCAAAATAGGAATTGATAGAATGCAAATCTCACTTTATTGGAAAAATATATAAAATAAACATAAAACAACTAAATTTGTCAGTATAATTTATCTCACGTAACGAACCGAAAAATAATACATATTAAAGATAAATTTCACAGTTATTATTAAACAAATTCCAGTCAAAATATTGAATAAAGAAATAACATCGACAAAAAAAACAAAAGTTAAATTATTATTATCACTGACCTTAATATAATGACAGAGTCCATCACCTTTCAGCGCGCCAGTATCCGAATAGGTATACAATTTCACTTTCAATTTGTTTGTTTGTGGATCACGAAATATCATACCACATTTTGACATAATTGTAACAAATTCCTCTTCCGTTATGTCTAATGGTAAATTAGAAACATATACTTTTGTATTTTGTTCTGGTGGTAATTCAAACCATTCTGTAATTTATAACATTTAAAAAACACACATTAATTAAATTGTTTTGTATAGGAGTTTTATTAACGAAAAATTAATAATAAAAATAAAATAAAATTATTTACTTGGTGGTTCTGGTGGTATTTTTCTTTTAATTTTGCTAACATCAATGTCATTATTATCATCGATGGATTTTGTTTTTAATGTTAATTCTGTTTCTGTTGTTTTGGTTACAATAGTTGAAGGTGGTGGCATTTTTAACGTATCATCGGATAATTCTTTAGATGTAGCTGATGATGATGCTGATTTATTATCAACAAAACCATAATTCATTTGATAGACAGCCATAAAATCATCATCAATTTGTGGAAACCATGCACGTTTTTCAGTATCCCAAAAAAATTTCATACCATCACTATCTGTATATGTATGAACACCATTTTCAAAATTTGATGTTGCTGTAGTTGTAGCAGCAACATTCGGTACGACCGTAGATACCTCTGATTTTGGTATCCATTCACCTTTATCCGGGTCCCAATCATAAAATTCATTTGTTGGTATAGTTTCAGTTATCGTTTCGGTTACGGATGCATTTTCTTTTGGTATCCAGGAATTTGTTGTAATACACCAGCGATAATGGTCCGTTTCAAATACATTCTTATATTCATCATCAATAATATCAGCCTTTTCATTTTGATTGACACTTTCTTCTATTTTTTTGTGATCATCTGCAATTACACTATCGTTGGAATTTATCGTTGGCTCCTTTGCATCATCAACATCTAAATCATTACGGGTATTTCCATTCGTTTCATCCACTGGATCCACAAAATCCGTTTGATTTTGAGTATCTATTTGATCTAGTTCTACATCAACATTGTCATTTTCATGATCAACGACTTCGGCGGCAGCATCATCATCATCATCATCATCATCATCATTATTATTATCAGCCATTGAATCTATTGGATCAACGGTTGAGGTATTATCACATTCTTGATAATCAGCATTTGCATTTTCATCTGTTGTCATATTTTGATGACCGCGTTCAGTGGAATCAGATGAAATGATTATATTACTATTAGTAGTAACAGGTCGCGAATGTATAGTGCTTAAGAAAGCATCAATATCATCAAACTTTAAAAATTCATCATATTCACTGGGACAAGGATTAAATTCAGATTCATTAGAACTTTCTTCTTCGTACTCCGCTTCAGGAAACTCGTCATCCTCCTCAAAAATCTCCGCCTCTTCCTCCTCGTCCTCCTCCATCACTTCCTCCTCGTCCTCCTCCATCACCACCTCCTCTTCCCCCTCCTCCTCATCATTATCAAAATCATTACCAAAATCATCAATGTATTGATTATTAATAAAATCTTCATCATTCTCGAGAATAGGAATATCATCTTCACCATCATAAATTTCCTCATCGTCTTCTACACATAAATCATTACTGGCATCAATAATATCAATTAAATCGACATCATCATTTACATCGGCTATATCCTCTATATGAACGGCAACATCAACGTCCTCTATCGCATGAATAGTAGCAGAATCATCAGTACAACCACCATCAGCCGTGTCATAAGGATTTATCAAATGATCATTCATATCCTCATGGAATTTTATTGATTCAAATGCATTCATTACTTATATATATAAATTTACAATTAAAAATTTATATATTTTATGGATCTCTACAAGATCGCTCCTTTTGAATTATATGATAATAATATTTACTATTTCTTTTTTAAATTCATCATTATATTATTATTATTATTATTTTATTAACAGTTTGTTATGGCTTGCTGTCGCAATTACTTTTAGCTGATTAGGCAATTATGTTTGCGTTGTTTTGCGATATTTTGTTGCTAAAACTTTTTTAAGCAGATTTAATTATCTTTTATTCAACCAACAACTTTGTTTATTTTTATTTCAATTATTTAGTTTATTTTGTAATATATTCCTTATATCGCTATAAATGATTTTCTTAGTTTTCCACACTTTACTGTTAATTTTCATGGTTGTTAATTTTTTTTATTCATCTATAAAAGTTTAAGAAAATTAAGATTTATTTTTATATATTTGTTTTAATATAATGCAAACACATTTTGTGTAAACTATCAAATAAGAAATAATAAAAAAAAAAAACATTACATATAATTGTGTAAAATATGTAAATGTAATCATGCGACGATGACGATTGGAAAAATTTCCCATTTGTGAAGGTCAATATAAATTTTATTTTTACTTTTTTTTGTGATAAGTAAAAAAAACCTATATATAATTTCCAAGAATATGAAATACAATAAAACAAAAAAAAAAAATAGAAGAAAAATTAATATAAAATAAAAATATTCTTATTAATTGTCCACCTCGTTATTTCTTTTACGCATACATATATTTAAATTTATTATACATTCGTGTATAATTAACATTTTAATTCTTTATTTTATTGCCATATTACCAGAAAGGATAGAGAAAAATAAAATTAATAATTCACATCTATATAATATTTTATTCTGTAAAGTTTAGCTGCCTTATTGTTATTACTATTACGCACTTCACTTGTAAAATTTTTGTAATAATCCCTAGCTCCACATTTAGAATATTTAACTTTCAAGTTACTTTTATTAAAATCTTCCAACCAAAAATGAATTAAAAAGTGGAATTATGTTTATGTATGTATTAATATGTATTGAAGAAAAAACAACCCTCATATTTAAAAGTTCCCTCATATTTTTCATAATTTTTATGTCAAAATATTCAAAAAGAGTTACTCCGAATATTTGGAATCTTGATTACTATGAAATCTCATTCTTTAGGGTGGATATTTTGTGGTGAGATTATTTATTTAATGGATTACATAACTTAATGGGTTAGAAAACTTTTGATAATCAAGTTAAATAAATGTATAAATATTTAGAACTATTAAGGATTTGACCAAAACAAGCAAATAAAAATAAAACGAAACCGATCATTTACATAACATATAGATCAATAAACTTTATGAAACAATAACAAAATTATAAACTTATATTACACAAAATAAAACAAAAAAAAATGTGTTAACAACAATAATAAAAAATAGAAATTCAGTTTGAGAAAATAAGTAAATGAAATAAGCGATTATAAAAATGTAGTTTGCGTGTAATGTATAAATTTGTATTTTTATTTTATTTTTTTCGTTTTCATTATACATATACTATAATACAATTTATGTGTATTGATTATTTAAATTAATTTTTTATTAATAAATTTATAACAATTGTATTTTTATACTTTATTTTTTTTTTATACAGCTGACCACCATTAAAAATTTCAAAAGTTCAAAGTTTAACTAAATAAGAATGACTAAATTTTTTTTTCTTTATTCGCATGTGATGTTTAATTAACATGAAACATTTACTATATTTTTCCATTTTTATTGTATAATTATATATAAAATAAATCAAAAAAAAAAAAAGAAAAAGGATTTACTGTATATATAGTTGAGCATATCAAGGTGGTGTTTCAATTCTAAAAATAAAAAATAATTAATAGTGAAGAAAAGCATATAAGAATCATATATCACCCATCCATATAATATATGGATGATTCTATATTATTCTAGATTATAATAATGACATATATGTGATGTAGTCAAGAATATTGTTTGATTTTTTTTTTTCATAAACACTTCTAATTATTAACATTTAATCGCTAATCGGAATATAATTATTGTATAAGATATATACAAATCGAATTTTAACATCACTCTTTATATTTTTCTTGTTACATTCAATTCCATTTTATTTTAATAGAATAACTTTTTCAATTGTTATAATGAATAGGAAGAAATAAATAAAGGAATGCACGATATGATAAATATGAAGGTATGGTCCAGTATTAAAATTAGGATAAACTCCAGTATTAAAAATTTTACAATACTTAAATGATAGGCTAAAAAAAATATATTTATATAATTGTAAGAACGGATCTGAACTTAATATATGACGACGAAAATAATTCTTATGAATAAATTCTGTTAAATTACAAGGAAAAAGAAAATATACTCTGTATGTGGTATTAAAATATTTAGCATAATATTATAACAATAATGAAATGGCGGTCATTAAAGAAAAACATAATCGATCTTAATCTAAAATTTCTTTATATAAAGTGAAAACTTATAATTATTTGTATATATATATACGCAACTAAATATTCTAAAACTCACACAGCGGTTGTTCATCAACAAAAACAATATTAATGTGGTTTATATAATTTTTTATTGGAATACCATCATTTAAACATTATTTGAAAGGATTTCGTTTAGATTTAGACAGGATAATACATTTTTTGGATCATAAAAGGATCAATTTTTGGATTGAGGTTAATTAACAAAAAATCCAAGAAATGGAATTGGTTATAAACGTTTTGTTGAATAAAGGTTATTTATTGTTTGTAATGTAATGTCCTTTGTAATGATTTTTTTTAGATAATAAATATGAATATTTAAAAAGTTTAAAAAGTATTAATACTAGCAGGATATCATTAAAATATACACTCCAATGCGTGTATTCCATTCCGTATAAATTTGGATATAATTTTATACATTCATAAGCAAAATTCCAAACAAACAAACAAACACATACACACACACAATCCTTTTATTCAGTTACAAAAATAAACAATAAATAAAAATATAACACAAAATAAAACCCCAAGCTAATAATAAAAATACACATAATATAATAAATCCATTTAGGAACGGAAGTACAGTACATATATATATAGGATATAAATATGTATTGGTATATATTGTATATTTTACGCTTATTTTTACATTCCTTTGGAAAAAGGGAAATTATATAGGTATATAGATTATGTAAAAGTAAAATGTTATTTTAGAAAATGTAGTCATAATATTAAATAATATTTCTACTTGAAAAAAAAAAAAAAATCATATCGACACAACAAAATTCTTAACAAATTTAAAGGACAAAATTAAAGGTAAATTTATTATATATAATTTATTTTTCTTCTTATTTAATAAATCTCAAATCAACGTTAAACAAACAAAAAAAAATGATGTCAATTTCGTTCTCTATATTTCTCTTCTTAACACCGTGCGTGACCCAGTTAATAAAATAATGTAATTATATAGTGTTTTTTTTATATTATTATATATGAAAAAAAAATTGAAAATTTATAAATTTTTAATAAATCATCATATGGATTTTTTCTCACAGTTATTTTTATGAAATTTTAAAGGATATTTTATACTTTGATTTATATAACATAATCCTCCCGTTGCTCATATTTAAATTCAAATTCATTTTATTCTAACTAAATAAAAATTGAAGATTAAAGAAAAAATATTATTCTATTTATTATTCTTAATTAATTTATGGTTCGTATTCATATATCAATTGAAATCTTAAAAGAAAATTTTAACACAAAAAAAAAACTCTGTTAATTATTTTTAAGAAAAAAAAAACGAATATTTAAGAGATATTAAAAAAATATATACTAGGTCTTATATAGAAATTCAACAGAGTTCGTATATTTTTAAAATTAATTTTAATTTTTTAACCAAAATCGATAATTGAAGGATCAATGGAAAAAGTAGGTTTTTTTTTCTATTAGTAATGAATATATGTTAATAATCAATTGATTGATTTTTATTTTTAATACTTTTTTTTTTTAGAAAATACATTTTAAAAAAATTAATATAATAATAAGAGACAAAAATTTGAATGGAAAATTTTCAAAAATAAAACTATCAACTTTCAATTATTATATATAGAATCGTTCTCATTTCAAATGTACCTATATATACGAAAGACAGCACCACTTGTGTATATGTTTTTTTTTTTTTGTATTTTAAATGAAACCAACCGCACAATCAAATACAAATTCTTCTATTTATATATACAACTAAATATTGTATAATAATAATTGTTGTATATAAAATAGTTTCACCTATATAAACATAAAGGTATGATAAATTAGACTATATTAAATGGAAAAACCATTATATAGAATTTTCCTCTATATATATATATAAATTTTTGTTGAATTGAAACTTAAAAATAAAAAATATATTTCTCTATACAAAATATTAGTAATAAAGTGACCGGTGTACTGACCAGACACGATATAGAAAAAAAAACTATACAATAAGCTATAATAATAATATAAGAATTGAACTAAATACAAATTGAAAATAAATTATTTATAAAAAAAAAAAATACAAATAATAATTTTTTTTTTAAGTTTGACACGCGAGTTTTTAATTTTTATAGTGCGGTAAATTTTTTGTTTTTCTTTATATTTTTGTTTTAAACGCAAAAAGTATCTTTTCTTTCTGTTCCAAAACATTAACAAAAAATTAAATATATTTGTGTAATTTTTATTGAATAAAAAACAAAGATTTTGATGTTTTGAAATAAAACAAATCAAAAAAAAAAATTAAATTAATATTTAATCATATAAAAATAAACGATATGATGATGATGGATGATATTCCAGGTGTTATTTTAATACTAACAAATGAACATTAAATATTTAGATCAATCGATTATTTAATAAAATAATAATAATAATAAAAATAATAATAATAATAACAATAAAAAAAAATCATAATATATACCTTCTTCATTTTTTTTTTTTTACTAAAATATATACAAAATAAATTATACTAAAAAATTATTTAAATAGAAAAAAAAATTATACGAAAAATTTTAAATAAAATAAATTAATTTCACAAATTAATTAATTTTTGGTATATATTTTTATTTTTTACATTTATTATTATTATTTTTTCTGTGTTATTTTTTTTTTGTTTTTTTTTATACGATTTTATTATTATATATATATTTTAATGCTAAAAATAAAATAATTAAAAAATAAAAATTAGAAACTGGTGCTGTTTTTACACTTGGAAAATCATATTTATCTGATAATCATCAAAGTTATTTTTTTATAAAAAATGATCCTGTAAAAATATTAATAAGTGGTGCAAATCAAAGTGGTGTGATTTGTGGTAATTATTTTTATTATTATTATTCTTATTATAGTTTTTATGTTTTAAATATAACTATATTAAAATAGCCAAAAAACCTCTCATTAATCATATTTATAATTTGGGGGAGGGAATTTTTTTTTTTTTAGTTTTACTTCGTCAAATATCGCAAATAATGACGAAAATGGAATAATAATTACGTTTGATAACAGAAATAATAAATTTTATTCATATATGGCAATAGAAATTATTGTGTCAAATAAGTTCCAAAATAGAAAATAATTATATATATATATATATATATATATATATATATACCTAAAAATATATATTCATATACGAATAATTTTTTTTTATTTACATAGAGAAAGAAAGAAAGAAAGAAAGGATGACCGCAATCGGTTCAATGTCCTGCGATTATTTTAACATTATAAATACTTTATATATATATATAAATAAATAAATACAATAATTTTTTTTTTATTTTAATGTACATATGCTCTATATAATACAATTTTTTTTTTCTATATTTATAATATTATTAATTTCGAATCGTATAGTTTAGTTTTTATTTTTTAGAATTAATTTATGTGTACATTTTATACAAAAGTATATATGTACATAATACATAAAAAAGAATTTGCATGTAAATTATAGATTTTATCGTAAAAATATATATATGAAAGGATATATTATATAGCATATACAGGACATTCAGAATTAAACCATTCGCTTAGAAATTAGAAAAAAATTGTTATTAGGCCTAAAAAAATATAGAATTTAACAAGTTTTTTCAATCACTGGTCCTTTTGGTGGAAAAAATTAGCTAGTATTTGTTAAATTTTTTTTAGGATATCGAAACTATTCGACAATAAATCAATGAAAAATAAAACCCTTATAGTATTAATTATTTATAAGACAATAGGCGATAAAATGCAATGTATGATCAGGTAATCAACAACATTTTATTGCTATACTAATGACCTGACCTAATGAGGGAAGAATTCATGACCTGATTACCGAGAAGTTGAATCATTTTTTCCATTTAACACATTTTAAAATATCAATCAAATTAACCAAAATAAACGGATTTAATTAATTTGTATTGAAAAAAAAATTTGAAAATGTTGGTAATTTATCTTTGGTCAATCCTGTTCGATAAATCACATAAATATATATAGTTTATATCTGATTGAATAAGGCTGGCTAGTTTTATATTTGTGTTTTTTTTTTGTATGAAAAACGTATACAAATATCCTCTATATAGTAGATTATTTATTATTTCATATATGAATTTTAGTAAATTTTTCACTAACTATATATATAGAAATATTATTTAACAATTCAAATTCAAACGTATAGAGAAACAGCGTATCGAAAAATTATAAAAAAATATATAAAATTGTATTTATATAAAACATAAATTTAGCATTACTTTGAATATATACCTGTAATATAATTTATTTGTGTCGTAAAAATTGAAATGTGTTTGTGTTTCTTTTGTTGGCGTGGACATTCTAATATAGGGCAACAAAAAAAAACTCCCCCATATAATGATATTTAAATGCGAATAATTTCCATTTTAATTCCTTATATTCTATAACGTCAACACTTCAATTTTTTATAAATGGGGTTTTTAGAGTGCGGAAATTCTTAGCATTACACAATAAATGTTGACACAATTTTAAGGTCATGAATTCGTATACTGTTATCACTATATATTACAATTAAAGAATTGATCACGGAATGTATAAAAATTCTTATACAACAACTGAACATTTTTAATCATTAACCCGCGATATTTATAAAATTAAGAAAAATTTATTAAAGGACTTTTGATTTAAATTAACCATAATATATTATTCTAATTTACAGATTTTTTTTTTTATTTTCTTGTTAAATTAAAATAACCATGAAAATGAATCGTAAAAATTTTCATGACAAAACGTTAAAAAAAAACAAGAATGAAAACAAGAACAAATTTCTAATATTTCTACAAAATTTTACAATTTTCTTTCATGAATATTAAAATATAATTCAATTTCTCCACAAAAAATAAGTAAATTAATATTCAAAAAAAAATATGTAATTTTATATTTATGCGTAATACAAAATAAATTTATTATGCAAATATTATAAAATAAAAAATAATCACGCAAACATTTTGATTTCTATTTCTATATATATATTACATAAATATTTTAAGTGTAAAATAAAACTATTTAACCATATAGCATATATATACATTTAAATTTATTGGACGTTTAAACAACCATTCCCTATATATATATATATACATTAAGAATAAATAAAATATATTAGTTCTTAATAAATGAAACAACATTTTCCTATTTTTCTATACTATATATTTATTTTCATTATTATTATTATTATTATTATTATGATAGAATCAGGCCGTCTATTTGTATGGGGTGAAAATCAATGCGGTCAGTTGGGAATTGGCTCAAATGAAATTGTAACAAAACCTTCGTGTGTAAAAGCAATCAAAAACCTAGGCTATAAAATAAGAAATGCCGCTTTTGGAGACGGTTTTAGTGTTATATTAACAGGTATATTATTTGTTTTACATTTATAACCTTTATAATAAATTACAAAAATCTAAGAGTTAAAAACATAACATAAAATACATTTTATTTATTATATGTATATTTGTATATTATTTAGAAAATAATAAAATTTATTTTACTGGTAAAAATATTTTTCCGGAAAATTCAATTATAAATCGAGAAAAATTTAATCATCAACATCAAATATTTATACGTAAACCATTTGAAGTATTCGAATTTGATGAATGTCGCCGTTTAGATGTAGAACAACATTTAGAAGAATTTGTTGATCTATCGGCTGGCCAACAACATTTTGTCATTCTTTCGAGTGAGTATTTAAAATATAAAACGTATAACTCTCTGACAGACTTTTAATAGTATCTAATATATTATAGGTAATGGAAATATTTTTGGTTGGGGTACAAATCAACAAAATCAAATTGGACCGAATACCGTTTATAATCAACCAACTCAAATCAATGATAACAATACAAAAGTTCGTGTAATTTGTTGTGGTAAAACATCAACTGTATTTATAACAGGTAAAGAAGAGTTTTTTTTTTTTTATTTAAAGTATATTAAGAAATAATAATATTTTATTTCCAAAAACAAATTTTTAGAAACAAATGAATTATTTATAATCGGTTTAATTGAACGGAAACATTTTGTAAAATTACAAAAAATCAATACCGAATCTTATTTTAATGATTTAATCTATTCATTGTATGTATCAATAAATGATGAAATTTTATTATTAACAAGTGATCGTGAAATTTATAAACATAAATTAAACGACGGTGCATCAGAGATAATATTTGAACAATTGGATATATTCATTAATGATAATGAAATTCCACGTAAAATAAGTGCAGGAAATGGATTTATTTCAATTGTAACAGGTAAGATATTTGTTTTTAACATTTATCAATAGCATTGTTGCTATTGTTTTGTTAAATATTGAATTTCTAAACATAATTTTATAATACAAAATTCATATAATTAAATAAAAAATACTTTAATGCATTAACAAAAATCTTTTCTTTCAGAAAACAATACATTCATAACAACATTTAATGATAAATTATCATCTGCCACAACAACTGACTCAGAAAACAATGTTATTGTTGATCATTCATCATTGAATCATCAACCCAGACAATTGAAAAAATTTCGTAATTTAGAAATAATCGATATAGTATCTGGATTAAATCATATATTAGTGCATGCCGTACCATTGGATAAAAATAATCCAATACTATCAAGTTCTGAAGATATCACCGTATCCGAAAATTTAGCACCATATTTAATTAGTAATAAATCAATCCCAACCAAATTCAATCAACAATCATCACCACGAAACATTTTAGATGAATCACAAAAACAATTACCAACATTCACAATTTCTGATGCTAATAATAATAATGATTTAAATCAAGAAAATTTTACACAATCATTTGATATTGAAAATGAAAAATATTTTATTGAAACAACCAAAAAAAATAATAACCCCATCGAATTTTCCGAAGATTTATTAAACAATAACAATATCATAAATGATTTAGAAAAATCAATATCATTAAATGAATTTGAACATTTAGAAAACGAAATTCAACAAAACGAAAACGACATAGAGGTGAATTCAAAAAAAAAAGAAATAGAATCATTAACGGAAAATAACAACGATCAAATTAATTCCAACGATTTAGATATAAAAGATCCAATATTAAAACAATTATATGATAATCAATTGAATACATTTTCAACATCTTCTTTACCCACTTCCACCAATTCACCTTCAACTGTAAAATCGAAAACGGAACAACAAAATAAAAAATTGTCTTATCAAAAAACTGATACCGATACGGATCCTTCCAAAATGAATACAACAATAAATTCAATAGTTGATAGTGTAGAAACAAAAACAGTAAATGCAGCTGATAAAATAACAAATGCATTAACATCAACATTTTCCAATAATATTAAACAACCAATTCAAAATTTAATGGGTACATCTTCGCCAACTAATGACAAACCATCACCGGATGGTGATCATTTACCAAAATCATCGTTCATCGATGAACATATTAAAAAACCAATTGGATCAAAATTGGACGAAGGCGAAGTGCTACTAAAATCCGAAATACAAAATTTAAAAAATACAGCAATTAAAGATTTTCATGAATTAAAAACAAAAATTGGATTAGAAAATGGTGATGATGTGAAAAAAAATTCTCATAAAAATGCTATTACCAACGACGACGATGTTGATCCAATTGATGATGAATCAAAAGATGAAAAATTAAAAATTATTATCAATGAAAAAAATGGTAAACAAACTGCTAGTTTAAAACGTACAAATGCTGATGGCCATGACGATGATGATGATGATGATGATGATAAGAATAGTTTAGAAAATGAAATTGATAATATGGTAACATTTATCGATAATGGTGTTGATGTAACTGAGCATACTGTAAAACATTTAGTACAAGAATGTGATGAATTGGAGCATTCCGTTAAGGAGGATGTTAAGGAATTAAAACGGGATGTTATCGAAACGGGTCATAAAATTGAAGATTCCTTATTGGGTGAAAAATTACAAAATACTACAACTGAAAGTGTACGAAAATTTAAAGATGTAAAAGAAGGTAATTAAAGGGGAAAAACATAAAATTAATCAAATTATTCCAAACGATAAATGGTTTTGAATGTGTTTTTGAAATATTTAATGTTTTGGGTCAACTTTTTACTTATATATTACAGAAACAAAAGATGCCTTAAAAATGGTCGTTGAAGATGTTATCGAACCAGTTGACATTAGAAATATGATTAAAACACCGGCAACGTTAGCAACAACCGCAGTCACTGTACCCATACATAATAGTATGCGTATGAATTACATTGAGGATAATACAAAAAATCCATTTAATAAGCGTGGTGATGATGATGATGATATAGATAAAATATCACAGATTACCACTTCAATGCATGATAAAAAATCAAATGGTGGTGGTGGACGTGTTAAAAAATTCTTTAAAGAATTAAAAGATTTTACATGTCAAAATGTGAATCCACAAGCAACAATTGATGATCGTAAAAAATTAAAATAGATATATGCATTATATTAAAATACAAATACATTTCTATTATTAATCTACAACTTTGGTTTTGTCTTTCAGATGATCCTCCAGGTAGAAATAATCCACATCAACAACAACAACATACCGAGTATAATGTTAATGATAACGATGGAAAAGTTTCAAGATATTGCACAATTTCATAGATTTCATATATATATGTATAGTATATTTATTCTTTTCTTATTCAATGATCATTAAAATAATTATATATAAATATTTTTAAAGATGTACACACAAATCAAAAAAAAAAACCAAAAAAAAATCCCCCAGAGAAACATTTTTAAAGCATATTTACTTAATATTATCATATTTAAATTTTTATATTGTAGTAATTTTTATTAGAAATGATAAACAAAAAAGTAAGATTTATTTTATTCCGTATTTTTTTTTTTTAATAATATATTTTAAAAATATATAAAATTCCCTAAATATTTATATATATATATATATAAGATTAATAATAAAAATGCTATTTTACAGTAGTTTAATTATTTAGAATAATATGTCTAATATTATTGTATATCTGTACAGGGGTACGTATATAGGAACTTTCCACAGAACAAAATCGATTTTAATTCTTATTCTAATTACAATTAAACCACAGTATAACAAAATATCAGTTTTGTATCACCAGAAAAAAGCTTAATGTTTAACAATCGATTATTTCATTACACAAACAAAACATTAGAATCTACAGTTATCATCTATCAGATCTACAATCCAAAGTTAAGATCATCAGAGATAAGAACAGATTTCAAAAAAAAAAAAACAATCATATTATTAGCTACTACGCGCATGCATTTTGTAAAAATAGAATTATGATATCATAATCTTTTCTAAATGATTATGACGCTTCAGCTGCATTTGATATAACCGAAACGTTTGCATTTACAAAAATGGATTATGAACCTAAAGTTCTAGAATAATTCCACCATCCACTTCCTTCCCACACAAGTTCAAGTTCAAGGTTATTTGTTTTTTTTTATGTAACATACACTTACATATATATAGCACAGGTCAATTCGCTTTCAATTTACCTTATCAATCAGTACTGCATATTCTTGAAAAGTTAACCGTAAATCCATTGTGCATAAATTATTACTACATCATACAGATTAGCAGACACTTTCTTTAATTGCATTGTTTATTTTTAACAAATATTACGGTAAAAATAAACCAATTGATTGTAAAACAATGAATTTATTGTTCTATAGAAAACACCGTCTAACAACGAATCGACTGAAAACTGTTTTTGCGTATCAAATGCAACACTTGAATAGTATTTATTAGACAACTCCTCGACAAATGGATTTAACGGAGCAAAACAAATACTAAATGTATGAGGTTTAGCCCAACGGTGATAATATTACTGATAACAATATCCATTATCTCATGGATTTCTCATACGGAAGATTTTGGTGTCTTTTAGTGGACAAAAAAAAAGAATGTATGCAGGACGAAAGTTACATATTTCCATATGGAAATTGGAATAGTAATTTTCATTTTAGGATAAATTTACACTGATTAAAGATTAATTTTACAATATAATGGTAATCAATAAGGAATAATGTTTATAATCATAATAATAACAAACAATTTAAACAGTAAATGTTAACATAACCTAATAAAAATTCTAAATTTTAACAATACAATTATATATATTAAAACTACTTACAATTAATTAATTTCGGGTATTTCCACTTGATAAATTAGAAAATTACCCATTTATACCCTTTAATTAACTATATAATTAAAAATAACAGTATATAATCACTAAAACCAAAATAAAAAACACTACGATTATAATAAATCTACGCGTACGATGTGCTCGAAAAAAAAAATCATACTGAAAAAATTCTCTTGTTTTTTTTTTTGATATAAAAATATATAAAATCATTGATTGCATTCGGCGCCACCTAAGAGTCATGAACGGTGAATTCTTCATTTAAATTCAAATTTTTATGGTTTTAGTACCTTTGAAAAATGAAAAGAAAAATAATTTAATCAATTTATATAAAATTAATAGTTTTATTTTATATTATACTAAATAGAAACTTTTTACATTTATTTTAATTACATTTCTTTTTTTGGTTTTTTTTTTTAAATAATTATCACATGCTCGTTTGTATTATATAAATGTAACCAAACAAAGTAAAAAAAAAAAACACATAAAAAATAACTACAATTATTTTTTTTTTTAAATAAATATCCAATCTACAAAAATAAACGATTTTTATCTTTATTTTTATAATAAAAAAATATAAGTTTTCTTCTTTTATTTAAAATCTAAGAAAATAAAAAAATAATTTGGGTTTTAAACTAACATGCTCCGTAATTATGCTATAATGCTATAATAATTACAATTTTCGGAATGGTATTTAGAATATAATAACTAGAGATTTAATTAAGGAACATGCAATTCATTTTTACAGATACACACCCAAAGAAAATTAACAAAATCAATCAATTTATAGAATGTACAAAACAATAATAAAAAGAAGTAACACCAAAATAAAATAAAAAACAATAATTAATAAAAAAAATTAAAACGTAGCTTTTTCCATATATATTAATATTTTCCTTCCCATCATTAATTGCTCAATCTGTTACTGTACACAAATCGTAAAGGCGATCCATTTCGAGATTTAATTTAATGAACGTGGTGTAAAAACATGTACCAGTGAATCCCAGCCACAATCAGCCAATTGATTTTTTCTCAATAGATTCCAATCTAAACCATATGTAAATTCGGAATGTTGTCGTAATGTTTCAATGGCATCGGTACTCTGTTTAAAATCCCATATTCTTGTAGTAAAATCGTAGCCAACCGAAGCGATTGTACTTAAATCATATGGTGAAAATTGAATACGACGTACGGCATATTCATTGCCACGCAATTCAAATATCGGATAATTTATATTACGTAAATCCCATCCACGTATCAGACCATCTGAACCACCAGTTGCCAATATATTTTGATCGTATTTACACCAATCACATGTTAGTACCTATATTAATATCATTAATTTTGGTTATTATAATAATTTCTGTATAATACGATGATGACGAATAATTGGTACTCACTTCAGCTTCATGGGCTTTAACCGTAGCTATTGACCGGCCATGCATTGTAGAATTCCATATTTTTAAATAACCATCACCGCTAACACTTGCAAATGTATTTGGCATGTGTAATGAAAATTTTGCATTATACACTAATTCGGAATGTTCTAAATATGTTTTTAATGAAATCGAACGTAATGGATCCCATAATTTTATTGAACAATCCCAACTTGCACTTAACATTAACGATTGATGTCTGGTACGATTCCAATCGATACTATAAATTTCTTTACTATGTTCACGATATAATTGTTGGGGAGGTAAGTGCGATGACGACGACGATGATGATGATGATGTTTGTTGATATGCAACATTATTTAAATTCCATAATTGTAAACTACCATCACCGCTAGCTGTTACAATAATATTTGGATCTTGATGTGACCAGATGACATCAAACAGTCCATCAGACCATTCATATGTACCGGCTAACGATACGCTACCATTAATTGGATGTATATCTAAAATAAATAATGTTCCACCACCGGCTAAACCATAATATTGACTTGTGGCTACCAATAATTGATTTGGATTGAACGGCGAGAATCGTACACTATATCCATGTCGATTTGGTGTTAAAAATGTTGACATTACACCTGAAACAATACACAGTGAAATATTATTATTATCCTTCCATTAAATATCATTTACACACAATTAAAAGATACGAAACATTAAAATTTAATCTTATACAATCGATAACGATAATTTATAGTCATCCTCATTTAATCATTTAATTCATTGTATTATTTATGATAAGCATAAAAATACGGTGATAAAATTTAAAAAAAAAAAAAACAGAAAAGTACTTCAATAAAGTTTATACCTTTTCGTCTCCAATTATTTTTGTATTATTGGATATTTTTCTTTTTTTTTTAATTTTAATAAAAACAAACAAAAACAAAACGAAAAATAATAAATAAATAAAATTTAACAATTAATATAATTTTTTATTAAAAACATAACTATTTTTTATTTTAATTTATTTTAATATCATGTTTAATTTTTAATAATTAAGATAAACATAAAATTTTAATTATATTATATTTATTTATTTTATTTTTTTTTATTGTAAACAAATTGAAATATGATTTTTGCAAATGTAAAAAATATATAAATAATGAAATGTGACAACAAAATATTAGATTTTCCCAATTTTCCCACAAAATTCAATGCAAATTCTCCGAATCTCTTGGAAAATTGTGAGTGATATTTTTATGCTTTTGAGAGGTTTTTTTGTTAACATATGTGAGGTTTATTCAGCGTAAAAATTTAATTTAACATTTGTACATCTTTGATAGTTTTAGATATTTTACATTTCAAATTGAATTTTCTTTAGATGTGATTTTCATTTCATCTTATAATAAATTATTTAAGTTTTCAAATCTCTTCTTGTTTAATAGTTGAAATTCTTATGACTATAAATTACCAGAAGATCTGTAAATGGGCGATAAACAGATTTAAATGATATGAATCAAAATATATGATGATAATTTGGATTTTGAATAAAGAAGTTTGATGATGAAAAACGGAAAAACTTTTATAACAGGGATCTTTTTCTGATTCTACTGATCCTACTAACATCCAATGTAATACATTATAAGCCCAATGAATATCTCGTTCTGTTTATAACCGATTCAATTGAAATTTTAATAATATTGTTTGATGAAAAATGTATTTTTCTGATCCCAAGAGTTGCAATGACTTTTATACCTGGATATTTTGGGAACAAATTTGAATATATTTAGTGTAACCGATCATTTTGTTTGAAAATTTAATAAGGAGTCAATTGGCGACCTCCCATTCACTTGGGCAAATTAAAAAAAATGAATTTTACCCTATATAAATATATATATAAAAAAATAGATATAAATAAAATGGAAAAATTAATTCAATATATATATATAGATAGCGAATAAATGAAAATTAGGTAAATTGAAAATGTTTTTATTCAATTATATAAAAAGGTGTTTTTTTTTATGATTTAACATTCAATTTATAATAAAATAAATATAAATTAAAAATCAATAAATAAATTATTTATGAATTAATATGAGGTTTGTATATTCTTTTTTGGTTTTAGCTGTAATTTTTCTATATATATAATATATTATTATTTTTATTATATTTATTGTTGTATTTTTTACATTTATATTTTCATTTTTCCATTTTTTTTTATTTAACATAAAATATGTAACATTTTTTTTTTAATTTTAACCTAAAACGCGAAGAATAATAAAAATAAAAATAAATAGAACAAAAGAAAATTAACTGGTAAATGGCATATAATAAATAATAATAATAATTATATCAAAATACACCACCTTTAATAAGATTATAAAAAATAATAATACAAAAAGAAAAAAAAATGAAAATAAAACATACACTAAATGAATTTTGATTTTGGTTTACGAATGGGGAAATTATTATATGAGTTCTCTATTGGGATATGTTAAATATTATTTAAAAATCGATCAGTATCAAACCGACAAACCGACATTCAATCAATTGAATGCCTTTTCAAACAACTGAGCCGAGTTCCTTTAAAAAAATTGATCCTTAAAAGTAATAACAGAATTGTATTTATACAAACTAATAAATTTGAAATGAATTGATATATTATAAAACAAATTTTATTGACAATTTCAACAAAAAGTAACAATATCGCGGAATAATGTAGGAAAATTTCCACTAAAAGATTTCCAAATAATGCAAAATCCATGAAAAACCATAGAACAATTTGAATAAGTGTTAAAAATTTAAAGAAAATATGCATATTATTTAAAAATAATATGTATATATCATAAAAAAAACTGTATATGGGACACATAATCATTGCGGGAAACCTTATATATATTGATATATGCAAAACTTTTTTTTTTTCTTTTTTTTTTTTGCATATTTTTACAACCGAATTACATTTCAATATATGTACTTATACTATATATATATATACTTATATCCTTATATATAATTGATTGAAAATACATTACAACAATAAAAACCTCATCTATAAAAGACCTATGCCATCCATTCAATTAATATACTTCTGGTGATTTTTTCAAACCGCTAACAAGTCAAAAAAAAACAAATAAAACCTATCCGGCCCGTTTTATAAAAAAAAAAGAAGTTAATATAGTTGAATAGAAATTTTAATTTAAATTTAAAAGTTGACGACGCGCGCGAATTAAAAATAAAACGAAAATTTTATTTAAATAATTATCCTGTTTTTTTGTTTTCTATCCACTATTAAATCCTTTGTGCACTTGTGAATGTGATAGTTTAAGAGTTTTATAAGAATACGGAATACAAATTAAAAACAATATAATTAAATATGTTATCATATATATTTTTAATGATGGTGGCGGCTGTTAAAGTTTTCAAGAAATCAACACCAAATGGAAAACTTACATTCTATTTGGGTAAACGTGATTTTGTCGATCATTTGGATTATTGTGATCCAATTGATGGAGTGATTGTCGTTGACAATGATTATTTACGGGGTCGTAAAGTATTTGGTGAATTGGTGACCACCTATCGGTATGGCCGCGAAGAGGATGAAGTAATGGGTGTTAAATTTTCCAAAGAAATGGTATTGGCCAAAGAACAAATTGTACCGATGGCAAATCAAAAAATGGAAATGACACCGTTACAAGAGCGTTTGGTCAAAAAATTGGGACAAAATGCTTATCCATTTACATTTCAATTTCCAAATGCATCGCCGAGCTCTGTCACATTGCAGGCCGGTGAAGATGATACGGGAAAACCGTTAGGCGTTGATTACATTATACGTACGTATGTGGGTGAAAACGAAAGTGATATCGCCCATAAACGTAGTGAAGTCGCTTTATTAATAAAAAAATTACAATATGCACCGGCAACACGCGGTCAACGTTTACCCAGTTCGGTGATTAGCAAAGGTTTTACATTTTCACAGGGTAAAATCAATTTAGAGGTAACATTAGATCGGGAAATTTACTATCATGGTGAAAAGGTGGCGGCCAGCGTTGTCATTACGAATAATTCTCGAAAAGCTGTTAAAAATATTAAATGTTTTGCTGTCCAACATTGTGAGGTATATGATTTTGTTGAATGCTTTTTTATCACTTTTTAATTTATTTTTATATTTTTGAATTCAAAAACGTATCGAATGTCTTTTGTTGGAAATGGAAATTCAATCGATTCGTATACGAATATAATTCAATTTCATGAAATACATCGCTTATATTTGGAAATTTCTGTATATGTCTATTGAACTATTCATGAAAATCACTTTAAACATTTTCATTTTTATCGCAATTTTCTTATTAACCAATATCTAATTACTAAATTCTTTCTTTCAATAGAATACTCTCAATACTTTCAATAGAATACTCTTTGTAAATCGTTTAGTAATATTAATATTATCTTTCAATCAGGTGACAATGGTAAATGCTCAATTTAGTAAACATGTTGCATCATTAGAAACCAGAGAAGGTTGTCCAATTACGCCCGGTGCAAATCTAACAAAAACATTCTATTTGGTACCGTTGGCTTCGTCGAATAAGGATCGTCGTGGCATTGCCCTTGATGGCCATTTAAAAGATGAAGATGTTAATTTGGCATCGTCGACATTAGTCAGTGAAGGTAAATCGGCATCGGCCGAATCCATGGGTATCGTTATATCCTATTCAATTCGTATTAAAATAAATTGTGGTACACTCGGCGGTGACATTCAAACGGATGTACCATTTAAATTAATGCATCCTGCACCAGGTAATGAGCGTAATTTTTATTACAATTCAATGTATTTTTATTAATTCTTTATAAATGTTTGGTTTATCAAATTTTTTTTAGGATCAGTTCAAAAGGATCGTGTTAATGCAATGAAAAAAATGAAATCCATTGAAAGACATCGTTATGAAAATAAACATTATGCTGATGATGATGATAATATTGTTTTTGAAGATTTTGCACGTTTACGTATGAATGAACCCGAATAGTTAGTTTTTACAAATAAATATTCAAAACAAAAAAAAATTTCTCCTGGGAAAAACTCGAATGGGTATATAGACAAAAAATTATTTGGAACGTGAAGTGTTTTTATTATAATAACATATTTAAATTTATAATTCAATAAAACAAATTAAATTAATTTATTTTTATTTATTTATATATGTGTATATATACATAATAATTTTCATAGTATTTTGTTTGCATTTTCTTTTCTTTCTTTTTTTCTTTTTTACCATATATATAATTGCATTAAACGATTATAGATTTAATTCTCTGACGACTACGACGACGATGACACAAAAACAAACAACAAAATATATATAATATCACCTGTATTATTTATAATAAAATATATAGGAAAATAGTTTATTGAAAAGGTTTTCTTATATATATATATATGGAAAAATCAATATAATAGCAAAAATATATAGAGACAATTTTTCACAGAAAGGTTTCTTTTTTTTTTTGTTGTCACATTCACATTTGATCGTTTGTGGTCGCAGAGAGTAAAAAAACAATTATTAAAATGAGGACGTATAGAACACCGCCGTGTACTTAAATTATATTATAAATAAATTTATATATTTAATATTTGTATTTTGTAAATAGTATTTTATTATTATTATTATTTAAATATGTGATAATTTTAAAAATAAAACGTAAAAAAAACCTTCAAGAAAAGGGACTAAATTGGAATATTATAACAATAAAACTATAAATAAAAAAAAACCAAAAAATTGACTAATGAAAATTTCACCAGAAGTTTTTGTTCACATTAATTTTTAAATAAAATATATAGTTTTTAGCCCGCGAATAAATAAATTTGCACTTTTAGTAAAAAAACAATAACAATAAAACGAACGAAATAATAATAAATTAAACGAAATAAAAAAACTATTGCTTGATTTAAATAAATTATATATTACAACACAATTTATTATAATTAAATATAATTTTCATTTTTAATTATATATAATCGCTATATATATAGATAAATTTAATTCATTTTATATTTAATTAAACTATAATAAAAATAATAATAATTATAATAAATAATAGCGATAAATAAAAAAATAAAAGTTATATTATAAAAATAAAATATTATGTTAATTATTAATTGTATAATAAAACATTTTGTTGAATAAAATAATACATGAATGCGATTCACACAGAGATAATTCGTTTAAAAAATTTTATAATCAAATGAATTTTAACAATCAAGAAAATTTCCCAAAAAAAAACCCCCCCAATATTTATTAAAGTAAAAAAATTTATCACTTACCATTTTTCACTCGCCGTTCTCGCCGGTCCAATTTTCTATGTGGGAAAATAATTTTGATGGATTTATTTTTCCAAAAACTATATATAAAAAAAAAAAAAACAGAAAATTTATTAAAAACTGTGAAAATTTACAAAAATGTATCTGTAAAAATAAATAAATTGGAATTTTGGATTTTATTATAATATTATAATAATTGATTTCTTGATATGGATAACAAAAAACAAAACACAATCAATTCACTTTTATATGACAAACTTAAAAATAACTTTTAAAAATGATTTTCACATAAAATTAAAATTAATTTTATTTTTTTTTTGATTTTCACACAAAAAAATATAATTTTTTTTTTTGGTTTGTTAAAATAAAACAACTATAGTAATTTGTTTTAAGGATCAAGAAATTTTAAGATATTTTTATTTGTTAGTATACATAAAATGTAAATAATTTGATTGTCAAGAATCAACTGATGTTTAAAAAACAATTGTAAATGGTATTTAAATAAACGAAAAACGAAAAAAGGATTCCATTTAAAAATTTAAAAGGACAAGGATAAGACGTCCATTTAAATTATTTATTTTATAGGTATGCTTGTATTTTTTTCTTTTATATTACGTTTGTTTGCATTATCTTTTGATCTTGAAAATTGAAAACAACTTTTTTTATTGAAATATTTTAACGATTTTTTTAATATTTTTCCTTATGTACTTTATTTATTTACGTATCCGTACATATATATATATGTATATTTTAAATGACCATGATATTTAAAAAAATATTTTCGTTTATGTATTTAGGTACGGTAAATAATAAAATATATCCTTATTTATTTTATTTTTCATTTGTTTTTTTTTTTATTTTGTATTAAAAGAAATCTTTAAATTTTCTATTGTATTTAAAAGGACGAATAAGAAGACATTTATTGTATTGAAAAAAATAAAAAAAAATAAATAACCACTCCTCGTTTTTCTAACATGTTTTTTTTTCTTCTTATCCTATTATTCAATTAGATTTTCGTTTTTGAAATGAAAAGAAGGGATGCTTTATCAAATATGCTTATAAAATACATACATGTACAATAAAAAGGTATATAATAATAATAATAGGTTTTAAGTATAGGTAAATAAAAATCGAATTTTTCTTATATAATTATTTAAGAAATGGCAGATGGATCAAAAGAAAAAAAATAATAACTTTATATCTGAACGAAAAAATAAAAAAAAAAGAGGAAAATCGTTAAAATAAATATATTTTTATTATTAAACACGATAATTCATCGTATATATATAGAATTTAATTTAACCGTTGGTCAACTGACAAACTTATAATTTTCGATACGTATATATTTTATTCACATAAGATTATTGTTTATTATAAGAATTTGTCGGTTATTAATTTATATATATATATGTATAAAAAAAATTCATTTCTATACAAAACAAATCCTATAAAAATTTTTCCGGTAAAATTTATTAATACTATTTTTGTAAAAAAAGGTATGCAATTTGTTATATGGACAAAATCATCAGTTAATGAAAAATAGATATAGTTATTTTATGTTTTATTTGAAAATTATATATCTACGTGCTTTTAAGAACATTTAAAGAATTACAATTAAATAAAAAAAAGGGTAAACGGATACAAATAATCTATAGATAGATACGATTTCAATTCGGATAATGGGAAAAGTTTTGTATAATGTGATTATTGCAATCCTAATATTTATATCTGCAATAATTTTAAAAGTCGAAGAAAACGTATTTTAGATAAAATAGATATAATTATAATAGAGAGTTATGGAAAATATTTAATTTAAATTCTATTATCTTTTGACTGTAACTCTCGGAAGGTAAAGAATAAAAATTTTGATAAAATTTTGAATTTGATGTCTTGGAATGTATATTTTTAAGGATCAATTTTAAAGCGAGCAGTTTTTTTGTTTAACAAAAACATACTATGCGGATATTAAAGCATATTTGATAAAATTTTAAAATACATTCATTAATTTGTGAATCTGAATATATTGAAATGTTGATGTAAAGTTTATTAAACATTGCAATTCTTTTTCGTTTTATTGTTTAATTTATTAAAAAAAAATCCATTGAATGAGATTCTACATTAATTTGAAGATAATTTGATGATGACATTATATATAAAGAAAAGCTGTATAGACATTTTTAAGGATATACATATATTATTAAACAAAATCTCTATAGATATATCGGATACACTTTCTGAGGAAATTCTTTATACATTTCCTGAGGAAATTCTTTATACATTTCCTGAGGAAATTCTTTATACATTTCCTGAGGAAATTCTTTATACATTTCCTGAGGAAATTCTTTATCCATTTCCTGTGGAAATTCTTTATACATTTCCTGTGGAAATTCTTTATACATTTCCTGGGTAAATTCTTTATACATTTCCTGAAGAAATAATTCTGTATACATTTTTTGAGAAAATTCTGTATACACATACCGCATTTATATGGAGATACTTTTTTGAGGATATCCTATACATAATTTTATAAAGAAAATCTGTATAGACATTTCTGAGGAAATTCTGTATAAATATCTGAGGAAATTCTGTAAACTGGAAAATTCTCTGTAAATTTCTGAGCTGATTCTGCGTATACATTTCCTGAGGAAATTCGGTATACGTTTCTGAGAAAATATCTGAGAAAATTCCGTATAAATTTTATGAAAATTCAACACAAATTTCAATATGAATTTCGGAACAATTTCCCCAAGCAATTCAGTATAATTTTCAAACATAATCCAGTTTAATTTTAAGTCAGAAAATATTATACAATTATATATCTTTAAATTTTAAATAAAATAAAAAATTAATACTCACTTTTAAAGTTTATATTTTTTTAGAGATCGTTAACTTATACTTTTTTAGAGATAGTGGAAAGGTTACTTCATTTATTTTCATTTAGCATAAAAAATTCGTTTCTTCATCATATCAGGGAATTCTCTACTATAAATATCGTTCTGTGTATCTGCTCATCGTTCTGCTATTAACTTCTTCAGTTATTTATTCTATATAGTTTTCATTATCGTGTATTCTGCAAGTTCAGAAAAAGAAGAAAATTAATAAAAATATAGTATTTTCAATTAAATTCCTATTTATAATAATTAAATGTACAAAATATTCATAAAGATAATTATTTAATATATTTTTTTGAATTAATAGAATACGATTGTCGACATTTGTTGTTGAAATATCCTATTTAAATGATGATACATTCTCTATACTTAATACTATATACTACATAGATAAATCAGGAAATGAAATTCTGTGTGAAAAATTTCTCAATAAATAAAATTGCTTATATTTTTTATAACCCTTTTTGCAGAAAATATATAATTCTATAGCTATATACAGCTAACAGACAGAACTACTCGTATATATTTTCAATATATGCAAATGACACAATATAATATACAATAATAATAATATTATATATCTGATTTTAAAAAATTTATATCATTTCATATTGTATATAAATAATGATAAAATAAAATTAAACCCTTATTTTACCTTCATCCTTTATACATTTCTATATATACAAAATTTTTCAATTATCATTACATAACATAGAACATATATTATAGAATGATGCGGCGATATATAGAATATAATCTACCTGTATTTTACGGTCAACATTCTTCAACTATATATATATATATATATAGAAATAATTGTATACAAAATATAAAACAAGACCGGTCAAACCCGTTTTATTAAAAAAATAAAAAAAATAATTTTTATAAATTTGCATATATGCGGACAATTGTCAATAGACGAAAAGGACGATAAAAATTCACACAGTTTTAAAATCAACATATATATATTCAGTATATTTTTAATATGAAATTATATGAAAGGATATATTTACATGATATATATATGCGGACGCAAAGGACATGAGAGTTATATAGAATTCATATACAGAAAGGGTGAACAAATTTTTAATGTTTATCTATTTAATGTATTCATATACATGTATAAGGGTTTTTGCTTATACATAAATTGCATGTATTATTATTATTATTTTTAATATAATTTAAATCCATAACATATATAAATTATGTTATTTTTTATTTATTTTTTATGTATAGATATGTATTTTTTTTAATGTGTCAAATATATATATATAAATGACCTTTTTTATTATCCAAAAATTAAAATAACCGGTTATGGACATTGCATTTATGAATTCAATAAAGCATATAAATATGTATAGTTATGTTATATATATATAAAGAGATTAGACAATCTATTATACATATGAATGACCCTTGATTTTTATATATCCTTATTTGTTTGTAATATAGGTGGAAAAAAACTTCGTAAGAATAAAACTAAAGTAAATAAATATATATATATATATATATATAATCATGTTCTCATCGTTTTCATTTGGAAATATTCCAAAAAAAAAAGTTTAATATTATGTATATTAAAGAAAAAGGGTCAATTTTGTAATAATATTAATGATAAAAATTGTATGAATTTAAATAAAAAAGGATAATATAAATATGATTGATATATATTTTTGGTATATAAGAACTTTTGAATATTATCAATTTATTATAAGGATTCATTGCTTTAACAAATTTATTGTAAAAAAAAATCCTTGAAACTGTCCATCCCTTAATTTTATATTGAAATATTTTTTCTTACTCCAATGCCTTTTATTCCATTTCTTTTCATACAAATCCTATAGGTTGGTTATGGAAATTAATCTAGAATCGTTTAGCTAGAATCTAGATCATTTTATAGTTAAAATTTTATATATATACAGAGATTTTATATATACAGAGTTGATTGGTGATTGAATTAATCGCCTTTTACATTTGATTAATCGCCTTTTACATGCATTGTGATCGCATTATCCTATTTATAAGATCTGATTCAGAATCCCTATTCTTTTTATCATAGCAAAAAAGTTCATCAAAATGCATAAAGTTTGGATGTGAAGATAAAATTTGTAAAATTCCTTTTGAGAATGTCTCAACAATTCGATTGCGATGAGAAAAGGTAAACATATTCAATAAAAACCCCTGAGAAACTATATTTCATTAATATATATAACACTTTAAAGTCTCTGACCTTTTATAATTATCTATATAAATTACTTAATAAAATCAACCCTTTTTCTTTTCCGCATTTATCTGCACGCCGCATATAAAATATAAATCATTTATCAAAAAAATTTATTAGCAATCAATGATTTAATTAAAAATATATCTCTTTACTTAATGTATTATCCAAATATTATCCTACCAAAAATAAAAAGGATTTTTGCAATTGAAATGAAATAAAATTTATAATAAAATAAACAAAAAAAAATAAAAAACTCGTTTTTTTTTTATTATTACAAATGAAAATATAATATAAAAAATAATGAATAAAAAAAAAGAAATATCCATCTGATCTGATGGACGACGAACCCCTATCTTTATTTTATTTATTTATTATATTAATATAATAATAATTTCCCTAAATAAAAATATATATATATTGTAGTATATGTTTTATATGTCCGCAAGGACAATTCTAAAAAAAAAAAAAGGGAAAAGAAATCTATATACCTTAATATATTTTATATTATTAATACAAAATAAAAAAAAAAAGGTAAACTGAACTGACCAGTTTTCATGAGAGTTTTTCCGCATTTGATAAAAATTTATATTTTTTATGCATACCCGGTCATATATTAAAATAAATATTAAAAAGTGTGAGAAAATAAAAATTTAATTAACAAAAAAAAATTCTATATTTATTAAAAAGCTATCGCAAAATAAAAACATATATAAATTTTGCAATATAGAATTTAGTTGAATTTTTTACTTGTTGACGATTAAAAGTGTTTTGTTGACGATCAAAAGTGTTTATGATAAGAAAAAGCATATTGATTTTTGTTTTTTAATATATATTTATTTTATAAAAATTAATCACAATATTTATTTTTAAATTATCAATTAAAATTATATTTAATTATAAAAAAGAAAATATCTGTATTTAAAAGAAAATTTAATAGATTGTGATGATGATTTTTATGATCAGTTTTATTTTATAATTAAAAAAATTGTGTATTTAGAATTTTTTTCCAGCACACTATAAATTGATAAAGAAAAGTGATGATGATTATATTTTTTAAACTATTTTTAATGAAAAATAATTAAGAAAATTGTTTCATAACAAAAGTGATCATTGCAATTGCAATATATATATAATGATAATTAAAAAATATAAAAAGTATATATAATTAAATATATATAATGATTATTAAATGTGAAAAAAAAAATAAAATTTAAAAAATCTTATTGATATTGCTGGTATTCCTGTTGATGTTGTTGATGTTGTTGTGGTTGATGGTTTATTGATTGTTGTTGATTTTGTTGTTGTGGTGATCTGTGATATTGTGAGGAAGAGGAATGATGTTGTTGTTGTGGTTGTTGTTGTTGTTGTACATATTGGGGTTGTTGATGTTGATGTGATTTTAAGGAATGTGTTTGTGGTGGTTGTGTTGGAATTTTTACAACAATATCGGTTGGTTCACGGACAACTTCAGCTTTAAATCCTTCTTTTGGATCGGCCGTATAAGTTACGGTACGAATAAAACCATCTGAATCAACAACCGAATAACTTCCTTTAATTACATTACCATCACGTACCTCTTTACGATTTTGATAATTTGTAAATTCATCATCTTTTACATCGAATCCAAATTGATATGATGGATTTGACTTTGAATATGCATAAAAATTCATTTATATTTTGTTAAAAATTAATTGATTATATATATATTTAAATATTATTTCGATAATATTCATTTGAAATAAATAATTCACTTTCTTTTATATATAAGTACATACATAAGCATATATGTTAATTATTTCTTTATTACCTTGCCATATAAATGTTATGAACAAAAAAATATGCGGTTCACAGACATTCTACTATACTATACATATATATATTTAATTAAATTGAAAGTACATAATAATAATAATATTTGAATTCACCCACAATCACTCTATAAATCTTTTTATATTACAATAATAATATTACTTTACCGCGGCGATATATTTATTAGTTGTTATATATATCATATTATATAAAAATATATGTAACAGAGAAACGAAAAAAATATTAATAATTTATTATTATTATTAGTTATATATTGTTGTAATTAATAAATTATGTATATCGATAAAACATGTTTGAAAAACAAAATTTTTTTTTATCTTATACACACAACAACATTTCATAAGCAAATATCTCTGAAAAAAAATTAATTTATTTTTCTATATGTGAACAATCTCCTGTATATTTTTTTAAGTTAACAAAATGAACACATTTTAACTCTATGTACCTTAAGATAACTAACTATACTCTATATATAACATATTACAAACTAAAAACCCAACAAGTGAAAGTAAATCAAACGATATTTAATATACTTTAATTTTTTTTTTTTGTGTTTTATATATACACATTATTAAATAATTACAAATAAATAAATGTGTATGTGTATTAAGTACACACATTTCTTGCAATTGAATAACAAAATTCTGTGTTTTCATTTTCGTCTAATTGTTAGTATAACAAAAAATACATATCATATTATAAATATGATAAATTAAATCAATTTAACGAAAGGAAATTTAAATAAGCATTATTAATAATATTTATAATTTTTATACAAAATGAATTGCAATTTAAATTTTGTCTATAATTTTATAAACACTTTTCTCCTGATAATTTAAAATGTCGAAATGTCTAGTCACATAAATTATATAAGTATATATAATTTAAAATGATTGATTGAAATTAATTTTTTTTTTCATAAAAAGATATTAATAAAATTATAATTTTGCAAATGTTAGCATAAATATATATATTAGCTAATTTAATTTGATTGATTTATTGGTGTTTGTTTTAAATGTATAGTAATTGATTTAGATAAAGATACTTTATTAGATTAAATTTTTACAACTATTTATGAATTTATCATTTAAATAAAACGGCAGTCAGATTGAATAAATTTGTATGGGAATGAAAAATTTATACGAGAAAAAATTATTTTCTTTCCTCCAAATTTTTTTCTAATTCATTGTTATGGTTATGGTGGTCATGATATTCTGGATTTTCTTATCTTAAAACGGTGGAAATTTAAGGAATTGTGAGTACTTTTGTTTTGGATTTCAACTACCCTCTATTATTTCTTCTGTTTTCTAACGGAATTCATTGACAATCAAATATCTTTTGTTTCTACCTTAAAATTGTTAAATTACAATTTACCCAGGGAAACTCAATGCATTTTGTAGCCAATTTTCATTATTTTCTGTAATATTCTATAATTCAACAAATTATCTATTATACAAAATCCACTTGAATCATACATTTTTTTCCACCATTCATATAAAATTCTTTAACAAAATTTATGTATAGTAATAGTGAATTATCAAAACGGTCCCAAAATTGAATTAAATTTCTAATACATTATAATTATAATTATATAGACATTAACCTCATCATCGCCATCATCATATCAATGTCGTTCGTTTAATTTCCTAAATATTCACATTAATTTTTTTATTATTTATTAAATTATATATACAATATATATATATATATGTTTATGCATGCATACGCATATATTGTCGGTTCAAAAACCAAACATAACAATTTTCCGTATCATATTTTTCATTATTTATAGGCACCACATATAAATATAAATTTATATATTAAAAATGTAAATAATTGTAATGAAAATTATAATTTAATTTAATTTTTCATTAACAAAATAATAATAACTATAATAAATAATTGCGATTGTATAAGAATGGGGTATATAACAATCATAATTTATATAGAAACATAAAAATGTATGTATACAAAAAAAAAACACGCAAATATATAACAAATAATAAAATCAAAAGTGCAAATAAATTGCATTTGAATGCACAAAAATTGTATGTGGACACGCTATTTCTAGCGAAAGTATATACAAAATTTTAACAAGTAAAATGTAATGTATTTTATCGTCTATGGTATATAATAATAATAATAAATACGCATTTTAATTTTGTATTATGATTTTAAATATTATTGTAAACAAAAAAAAAATTATTGTATTTTAAAAGAAACAATTAACATTTCTTATATATACCTCCTTCCAGTAACGAAATTCAACGAAATTTTCATTACCTTTAATGAAAAACAGTAGGAAAATTTTATGATTAGTTAAACATGAAAAATAAAATATTATAAATTGATAGTACAAATGAAAATCTAATATCAGTTTTCAATTACTCATCGTCGTCAATATTATATATATATTAGATTTATCAGTTTGTGTGTGAATTTTAATTAATTATATATTTTATTTTTTTAAAATATATATAATAAAATGAATTTATCGGTGAGTTTAAAAAAAATTCGCAAAAAATATTTTATAATAATAAATTTTATCAGAGATTTAATATTAATTTTATATTTATTTATTTTTTTAGATAAAATTTTTGATTGTATTCATTATCATAACAATAATATCAACTTTGGTATTATCAGATGATGGTGATACATCCTCAAAAATTGAATTGAAATCGTCAATAGATTCTGACATTGAATTATCACAATCACCATCAAACATCAATAATGAAGAAATTCGTCGACCGAAACGTGATGGTTCAAAAGAACAACAAATGTTTCACATTCATATTCATAAAAAAAGAACACCACATAAATATATGGGTAAAGTAAAAACAATTCATTTATATCCTGAATTTCATCATCATGCGGAACCGAAAAATTCAGATTTTAAACATGAAAATGATCATTTTAATGAATATAAAAAACATAAACAACATGAAGCAATGATGGAGAAAAAAGTATTACTATTACATGATCATAATAAGGAAAATGATGAATCATCGGTAATGCTAGCACCGGATGAAAGTCAAGAACATCATCATTATGTTGAACATCAACATAAAGCAGAACATATAGAAAAAATTAAAATTAAACATCATCATCATCACCATCATCATAATCATATAAAAACGGTTGTAAAAAAAGAACCATATCCAGTGGAAAAAATTATACATGTACCAAAACCGTACGCTGTGGAAAAAGTCGTACATGTCGATAAACCGTATCCGGTTGAGAAAATTGTCGAAAAAATTATACACGTACCGAAACCATATCCCGTTGAAAAGATTATTGAGAAAATTGTTCATGTACCAGTTGAAAAAATTGTACATGTACCAAAACCATATCCGGTTGAAAAAATCGTTGAGAAAATTGTACATGTACCAAAACCGTATCCAGTTGAAAAAATTATTGAGAAAATTGTTCATGTACCAAAGCACATAATAAAACATATTCATGTACCAATGGAAATAAAAGTACCCGTTGAAAAACTAGTACCATATCCTGTTGAAAAAAAAGTTCCATATCCCGTTAAAGTGTACGTACCAATAGAAAAGAAATCACCACCACCACCAAAACATCATTCATCATACGGTGATGAACACCATCAAAATCATTATGAACATAATCATCAACATCATCATCTTCATTCACAACAACAACTACCAATTTCATCATCATCACATCATGATGGTTTATTTTCAGATAGTAACATTCATCATTCAACACAATCAACAACATTCCCAACATCATATCAACATCATGATCAACATCAAACACATCATGATCAACACATTAATTATTCTAATAAATATACAAGAAGTATATCACCGACAATGGGTGGTAGTCTGCATTTTGGTAAACCCTCCGCAAATCCACAATCCACAAATCAACCATCCGAAAATTTTTCTGGTAGAATGTATTTACCATTAAATACATTACAAATAAATCATACACAAAATCCAATACAATCCAAATTGTTAACCAATGAAGAAATTCGTACAGTAAGAAGTACAGTAATTACAGAACCATCACAAGAACGTACAACTACAATTTATGGAAAAATTTCGGCCGATCAAAGACCAATACCATATGATCAATTAAATAAATATCATCATGATGATGATGATAATAATAATGATAATTTTAATGTATTTGTATCACCATCAACATCTCTTTCACCTAAAATAACTCATAATCAGCAACAGAATCACAATCAACAATTTAATAATAAAAATGCGAATCAACAAACAATACAATCTGAATCTCGTACAGATAATATTTTTCATATAAATGTACAAGATCCAAATTCAAATACAGAAATTCACAATCAATTGCCAACCGCACAAGCACTTATAATGGAACAAAATCATAATCAACCACAACAATCAGCAATCGCCTATCAAATTCAACAATCAAATCATCAATTACCATTTCAAATAATTCAATTACAACCATATTTATCAAGTAATTAATTAACAATATATAAATGTATCTATAACTGACTGAATGCAAAAATATAATTAATAGACATTAAGAAATTTTAATCGTATAATTATAATTATTTGTTATTAATGAGTTTTTGTATATATTTATAATTTTAATGTGATGTTATTTTTTTTATATATACCATATACATTTTTCAATAAATTAATAAAGTTTGTTATGTTATTATTAATAAATAATATTGTTATTGTTGATTTAATAAAAATTAATATTGTATTTTTTTTTGTTTTAATATGTTTTTAATTATATTGAATTTTTTGCTTTTTGATCTTGTAAGTCTAACGAGCGAAAAACACATTCAAATGTGATATAAAAAGAAATATTTTAAATAGAATTTAATAGGAAAAATTGAAAATATTTTAGAAATAGAACAATTTTAAGTATCTTTCCTTAAAAAGTCGTGAAAAGATTCGTGTTAAAATATAGTTTATTTATCAAATAACGTTTGCAGACAAAATATTTCACTATATTACCTCAATTATTATATAAAATTACATACTCAATGAGTTTAAAAAGTGAAATTAAAACCATTCTATTATAATAATCCATCATGAAAAAAAAATAATCATGTGTAGATATAATTGGATAAAATTTTATGCTAATTTCAATTGTATTTATAATTTAATATGTGAATTATTTATACGCTTAAATTTTTCTTTTTAACAATCAAAAAACCAATCTCAAAAAATAATTGCATACCTCTAACTCTATATATTTTTGGATTAATATGCATTAAAAAATTAATCAATAATCAACGGAAAAATACTGCATTATAAAAAAAAAAGAAATTATAAGGAATAAATCAATTAAATATGTTTCAAAAAATAAACACCGCTTAATTATTCCGAATCAAATTGTTATTTGGTATGTAATTTTTTCTGTTAATTAGATGTACCATAAAATCGCTATATCACATAAATAATGAATAAATTAACGCTGTGCTATTGATGTTTTAATAACATATGTGAATTACATTGCAAATTTTTAATAAAAAAAAAAATTAATTTATTTCTGCTGATTTGTAATATACCTAATTCAAATGATCAGGTATATAATTATATATGATACTATATACTATAAATATAACGACATGTTATGAGAAATTTTAAATATATAAATTAATTCATTGTATAACTATTAAATTATAACTTTGTATATATACGAGATTAGATTTTTTTTTTAATAACTTCATTACATGAACGTATTTTTATTTTTTTTGCCTGTACGACAAAACCGGTTGAAATGGAAAAAGAAAGATTTTGTCAATGTTTTTATTTCTCTAATTAATCTTATAAATAAATTATATAGTGCAAAAAAAAAAAAGTGTTATATAGATGAAAGTGTAAGTAGATATTTAAAATATAATTGCGATTTAATAATTAAAATTTTAATTAAAACTTACCTCATATTCTTCTTCTTCAATTTCACCTTGTTGTTGTTGTTGATGATGTTGTTGAGGTTTTTGTAAACGATGTTGTTGTGGAGCTGATTGATATTCTGATTGTGGACGACGTGTTAATGCTAACGTTTGTTTATTTTGTTGTTGAGGTCTATATTGAAGGTGTTGTTGTTCTTGTTGTGGTGGTGGTGATGGTGATGGTTGATGTTGATGTTGAGAAATATATTGTACCTATATAGTATATTTTATTATATAGGTAAAAAATATTAATTTTTCATATATAGATATAGAAACTATCAAAATTGTATTAACAATATATAAAAGATCAAAATTCAAACAATATTGAAAATTTAAAATTAAATCTGTTTCTTCATCATCAATCGATGGGAATTGCATCTTTATATAATATATTTAATATTTCAATATATTTTAATGTGAAAAAAAAAATTAAACATTTTAATATATATGCATTAGAAGCACGATCGATTGAGTGTATATATAAATGCATAATTTCTTGTTAAATTTTGTATACGATTAAAATAAGCAATAATAAATTGTACAACTTCAAAATTGAATGATTACTGCATTTTTTTTTCTATTTTAACAATTTCTGGTATTTACTAAAAAGTATTTCTTCATATATAGGGTCATAGGTACAATTTCATTATTTATAGATATAATTTAACAAAAATTTTAACTTTAAGATTATAATTTTAATTTGAAAAACTATTTGGAAAAATTTATGTATTTGAATGATAGAATACATTTTCCGAAAATCAAATCAACATAAGATAAAATACATTTCTATAATATCAAAAGAGATCATAGATTTGAAAACAAAAATTCTTCATTCTTCATTTGGAAGAAACTCAGGTATATAATAAAAAAAAATCTGTTAATTTTCGTTTATTTCGACAGACCGAAAACAATCGAATAAACTTTATATAAATATAACATTTCAATTTTTAATGCACCGTAAAAATACTGTAATGTATATTTACTATATTCATGTAAGATGACCTTAAACAATTTTTATTTTAATGCCATCCACAAACAATTATATATTTATATAAATAGATGTGTTTAGAAATACTATGTCGAAGAATAATATATAGGAGATATGTCTGTTGTTATTCGTGGTATAAATAAATATTTAATAACGATATATGTACGGATTTATAAAATAAATTGTAATTGTAGTTTTATTTTTTTTTAATCTCTCTTGCACGCAAAAACAATTATACAATTTTTTTTTTGTTTTGTTTTTGGTGTGAATATATTTATTTTAGAAAAAAAAATTATATAACATATATAGAAGGTATTATATACAATCCTATAAATCTATCTATCGCGGATAAATTTTCATTGGTAATTTTTTATTTTGTATAGTTAATGATGATTATGGTAATAGAAAAATTAAATATCACATGAATATAATTTAAATTGATAAATGGATTAGAAGCAATAAGGATATGGATATCTATACCGCTGTTTAAATCCTGCCACAACACAATATTTTATTCAAAATATATTCTGCGTTTAATTGAGAATAAAACCAATAAACAATTATACATAGATACTAAAATGAATCAACAGTATATACTATAAAATGTTTATATACGCGATAAGTTCAAGGGTTATATATTAAGACAATTGTTGTCTTAGTGTATATAAATTATATTTACTATTAATTTTCCCATCAATAAGAAGTATTTCATAGAAAAAAATAATAAATAAATACTATATTAGATAATAAAATACACGATATGGATAGGACACGTAATATACATTAAAAAAAAAATTCAATTATTTATATACGATATTTTGTACGCCAATGTGCAACATAATTTATTGGCGATATATAAATGTGAATAAATAATTTTATTATTACTTATACGATATATATGTTAAAAATATCAATTACATGAAATTGATAAATAAATAATACGACAGAAGAAACAAAAAAAAATTAATACATTATAATATATACGAACTATCTAACTATCTCTTTGTAATATATATTAATTGTAATAATATAAAATTCACTTTCACTGTTCAGTTTATAGTGATTTTTATATGCATTTTTATATACAATAGATAAATAATGTGTATTTTCTAACGTGTATGCTTTGACAAAGATAATAAATATTATTTATATATGTGAGTTTATTACAAGAATAAAATCTCTCTCCCGATCGTAATAGATTATAATATAATATTTTTTTTAATGCAATTGAAAGCGCAGTGAGACCAAGACACGGATATATCAATTCTAAAAAAAACTATAATTAATATAGTTGATATATAGTCAAGATAATTCGAAATATTATCAATGTATTTATGCATAAACTTAGTAAAAATCTAAAACGTACAGGAAATAATATTCAAGATTATCCAAAGAAAACCCAAAATATATTGATAACCCGCCAATAAGTAAGTATGTGTAGAAAAAAATTTGAATAATTATACAAAATAACTGAAAAACATACTTGTGGTTGATATTGTCTGACTTGAGGTGCAAGATAAGCTGGTTGTGATTGTGCTCTTACCTATATATATAAAATCAAATAAATTTGTTTTATTTTAGCAAAAAAAAAAAAAAAACAGAAGCATATACCAAATTCTTAAATATCTTTATCTTTCATATTAAAACAATTTTGTTTTTTACCTGAGCTGCAACATTATCTTTAACCCTTAATTGTTGTCCTTGTGCAAGATATTGTGGTTGTTGATTTGCTGCATTATCTTGTTCGAATATAGGTGTGGCATCAATGGCATTACCAGCTGCACGGGCACCGGCTGCTTGTGCTACCTGAGCATAATACTGTTGTAAATAGGCAGGATCAATTTGTTGTTGATGTTGACAAACAACAAATGATAAAAATGTCGATAGAATAAATATTGATGATTTCATATTTTATTGGATTTCGTTTTCGTTTTTATTATTTTATTATATTTTTTGTTATTCACGTCTCGCGGATTTTTTTTTTTTTATTGTTATATATCCTGAAAAATATGTAACAGATATAACAAATATTTAATAAATTGAAAACAAAATTATTTTTTATATAAATCGCACAGAGATGATTTTTAAAAAAAAATATATATATATAAAAATAATTGTAAAAAAAAAAACACATAGAATTGTAAAAATCTTAATAATTTATTAATTTAGAACATTCACAATTTAATTAATTTTCTTTAAGATTCTTCACAACATTTTTTTATTATTGATTGATAATTGAATGAAAATCTATACCTTTATTTTTGTATTAAAAATTATTTGAACACAGTAAAATTTAATTAATTCACTTTAAACTGTATTAATATAAATTCATATAATAGATTTTTATTTTATTTATTAAATTAAACAAAAATTTTGCTTCTATATTTTCTAAATTAATTACACACTTTTGAAAATTGAAAAAAAAAAACGGAAAATTATATTTTAATATCACAGTTTGTTTTTGAATTAACATACAAAAAATAAAAAACAAATTTATTAGTTTTAATCAAATTAATTAAATTTAAGAATGTCTTGTTAATTTATATGTGAATATTATTATTATTATTATTATTTGAGGAGGCAAAAAACAAAAACTAAAGCTGCATATTTGCGCAATTTTTGAAATGGTACTTAAGAGTTTGGTGGAACGTGATTCGATTTATATATAAAAAATGTGCTGATTAAAAATAACAAAGTGGGGTTTTTTTTATGAAAAAAAAAAAAAAAAAAACAATTTCTTTCATTTTTTTTTTTTGTTTTTGTTTTGTAAAACAATTTATTTCATCTTATAAATTGTTGTATTTGCTGTTACTGCTGCTGTACATAAATGTTGTTATATATACATAAATATACATGCATGTGTTTTTAGTATATAACAATATATAATATATACGATCATATATATGTAGAAAAAGGTATATCATAAATGTTATATGCTTTTTGTATATATGAAGATTATTATTTATATATATAGATATATATATATATAGTGATATGAGATTATTTGTATATGGTGTTCGTTTGTCCTGTTTAATAATAGAGTTTATCTATAATAATATTGATTTGAATTATGTTTAATTTTTAATTTTTATGATTGAGAAAACAATTTTATAAACAAAAAAATTCAAGAGTTTTTCGGAATAATTTGAAATGGATTGAAAAAAATTCAATTGATTTTTTAAAATTAAATACTTTAAATGATTTCCTTGCAATGAACTTTTGGAAAATGAAACTATGGTAAAAAAAATCATATTTCTGTTTAAACAAATAGAATATTTTAATTTTTCCTTCTCAACCAGTCAAATTTTTCCCTTTTAAACTTGAATTTATAGTTTAATTTAGTTTTTAATTTTCTTCAAGGATATTATTAAGGATAGGATATTCCCTAACCAAAACTAAATGGTTACCTTATATTGTGTTGAACAGAAAAAAAAAACAAGTGGTAATATATAACAATGAAAAATTATAAATGTATAATTTTTTGTTATTTTTTTTCCGATGTATTAATATTTTTAATTTATAAATCATGAATTATTGATGCTTATTAATTATAATATAATAAAATAATAATAATTAATTTTATTTATTTATTTTTTTTTTGTTAGATATATAATAAATAAAGATGGAAATAAAATACCATATAATAAAGATGAGAATAAATTTACCATTTTTATTGTATTTTTAATTTATGAATTGTTTTATATATGAAAATTGAATTAAATTGATATTAATAACAAAATAAATTATTTAAAAGTAAGGAAGTTCAACAAAAACAGCAGGAATGCATACAAATAAAATGCGCTAAATGAAGGCGAGAATGGTTAAAAAAAATAAATACGTTTTAATGTTAAGAAAATTTTAAATATAGGTATGGAATCTTTTTATTTTTTGTTGTGTTTTCTTGATGTTATTTTTAAAATTCAATTTTTAATTAAAATAATAAAAAATTCTATTTCTATTTATTAAAATTGACCTCGTTTCTACGCCTGACCATAACCAGGATACGAATTTAAATGTGTTTTTATATGCTTATATTAGCTTTTAGGTATGCAATTTACAAATAAAATAATTAAATCTTTAAAATTTTGGATAAAATGACTAATTTCTCTAATATAGTAATCTAAAAAATTTGGTAGGTGAAAATTTCATATGAAAATTTAGAGATTAAGAAATTTAGAGGTATTTAACTTTTAATTTATTTCATTTTTCCGATGAAGTATCTATAATTACATTAATATTTTAATATTATTTAGTTATACAAAAATGTACTTAATAAATTTTAATTAACCAATAATTAAAAGTGTAATTTTTCATGTGTGTTTGATATTGAAAAGTTTTTTATATGTTTTTAAACAATATGCACTTTTTTGTTTTGTTTTGTTTAAAAATTACATTACAAAATAAAAGTACATTTTAAATTCTATCGATATTTAAATTTTTTTTTTCAATTTAATACCATTTTAGATTGTTTGAGTGGTTTTGTTGTAAGTTCCATATATGATAAATAATTTTTTTTATTTATTATTATAATATCAATATAAGAATATTATTATTATATTTATTTTATACAAATAAAAAAAAAATACAATCCACCACACCTAATATATATATAATAAATTATTACAAAAAAAATAAAAAAAAAATAACAAAAGGTATAAAACTATAGAGATTTTTTTTTTTTTTGTAAAAAAACAAAATACATTCGACCTTCATATATAGAAATTCTCTCATTTACTTTTATTAATACAATTGTAATTGCATATAGATAGATATATGCGAATTAATCAACGTGCATAATTTTAATGCATATTTTGTAATAAATATATCTTGTATAATGAAAATAAAATAAAGTTAGAATTAAAAAAAATTCTATACGGTAAATGCACAAAAATTTAAATTGAAAAAATTGTAATTAATATATATATGGTAAATAGTTAGTAATAAAAATTCCGTTGAATATTGGAAAACAATTTATTCTATTTATAAATCATATTACAATAAAATAATTTTTATAATATTAATATTATATTCATTTCCTCTATATATATATATTTAACAAATTAATATTTTTTGTTTAACACAAAAAGTTTATTGTTACTCAATTAGTAAAAATAAAAAGATGTAATTGAGATGATTCTTTTAATAAGAAAAACTTTTAATTATAAAAAACCCGCATAATAAAAAAACAATAATAATAATTATTAAAAAATTATGAATACCGGATGAATATAAGATTAATTCCTATTTATATATATCTATATATTTTTTATGTATATAGTTTAAAATCATGAAGTTTAATGTATATATATATAGAATTTTTATATTTTTCTGTTGAGCTTAAACGAATTTTCAATTGTATTTACAAAAATAAAAATATTATTTTATAACAAATTTAAATATCACGGTATAATATATTGGCCAGAGGCTATTATATACACGAATAGTTTTTAACAAAAACATATATATATATATATATATATGGTATATTTAAAAAGTATTTTATTTTATTATAAATAAAAAATTTTTCAAATAAATTTTGACCTATATAAAAAATTCATTTTCATTATATATATGTTTGTAAAAAAAAAAAATTAAATATCTATATATATATATATAAATAATAAGTTTATGCAATTCTCAATCGATTCAAATTATATACAATCTTATATTTATATCTTTTATAAAAATTATAAAAAAAAAAATATATATTTTTTAAATAATTATATATACATATATACTAATGTCATGGGCGTATAGCAACAAAAATAAATAAATTAATAACAAAACAAATTTTTTTTATGCATATACAAAATAAATCGAGAAAATCTATTGATTATAATTAATCAATATTATTATGACAGATTATAAATTATATGAAAATTAAGAAGTTTTCCGGGAAATATTTTTCATTTATATAGAAAATTTTTTTGAATTACATCGAGTTTTTCAGGAAAATTCAATTCAATTTCGTAAACATAATTTTCGTAAACAAAATGAAGTTTATAAATTATGTAAATTATAATTGGAAAATTTACCCAAAATATGTTATTATTGATATTATTTTACGATTTTCACGATACCGCGAGGGAAACCCATTGAGTTGACAAGTTCCAATCGTTTAGAAAAAGTTCCAATTGGGGCGACTCTGTCATGTTTTTAATTTTACAATTATTTAATAATTACTCATATTGTTGTGATATTATAAAGAAAAGGAAAAAATTCGATTAAATATTTATATTCATTACTTAATACCCATTTTTTTTTATATATAGTGTAGTGTTATATATATTTATAAACATTTAATAAGGTAGTATATCATTTTAAAGATTTACATAAGAATAAATGTTTATATTAGAAAAAAATAAATGTACTATATACAAAAAATAGTATATATACAATACATTTAGTTCCTATTTAGTTGTTTAATTATTAATTTATGTGTTAATTATAAATTCTATATAGATATAGATAATTAGTTTAATGAATGACTGAACTTTTGTGAATAACTCCCCATACTCCCCGACAAATTTTTGAGATCGTTTTATTCGAAATCGTATAATAGAAGATATAGAAACATTTTTCTGATATTTTCTTATATAAAATTTATGCCGATTTAGGATGTTTTTTTTATTCTTAATTACCGACACGGTATAAAAAACAATGAATTATGAAGATAATATCTGTTGAAGCCGGTTTTTATGGAAGTTAAACCGAAAAACAGTCAGTTATTGATCGCGATACTAAAGTTTCAAATGAAAATTATTACATATAGATTATGGTTTTTATGTGGGAATCATCTATATAGAAATAACTTACATAAAAATCGTAATCAATAATGTTAACAAATAACAACTCCAATTGAATCGACAAAAACATTTTATAAACCTAATATTTTGGTTATCATTGGACAAAAAATGTATGTTTAGTATGAATTCTACACGCAAAAGCATTTTTTCAATCAATCAATTTCCTTATTATTGGAAAATTCCAATCCAATATATTTGTATAATAGATGATTTAAAGTAAAATCATATTCTTCATCCGAAAATCCTCTGGAATGTATAATAAAATTATTAAAAATTATATTCAATTAAAAAAAAAAAATTATATGATGATGAAAAAAATATTTAACAAGTGCAATTTTTAGAAAAATTAAAATTAAAATTAACAACCAAAATCATTTTTATATACATATACTATTATTATTATTATAGATTTTATAAAACCTTTCTACTCTAATAATTTCTATTTATTCATGATTGGATAATTTTGTTAAACAAAGAAACAAAAAAAAAACAATTACAAGTACTTTATATAATTTGTTTTTGTTATTTTCTGTGACCTGAAACTAATAAAACATATGATATATATATATAGCATTTCATAAAACAATAAATTAAATGTTATTTAATTTTTTTTTTGTAATTTATTAGGCGATATATGCGGAGAGTTGATCTATGTAATAATCGTTAAATGATATTGCTTTTTCGAAAAGAAATTTTTTAAATATTATATATGTGTTTTTAAAAAAAATGATAAATATATAAATAATTCATAAAAGTGTTATTATTAAACTATATATATAATTTTTCTGTGGGTTGTGAAAGGTTATATTATTTGTAATAAAACATTATGAAAACAATATCATGTTCATAACATGCAAATATACTATATATATAAAATTGTGTATTTAGTTTACCTGTATATCTATGACATATTAGGCCAAATTGCGTTGGTAAACGCGATGTAACTTATTCCACATCATTATATATCGTATATATAATAATGCCAATTTGTGCGGTTAAAAATTTTTTACCACAGAATATGCATGTATGCCAAAATTTATTTATCATATTACTTTTTATATATCATTCATTCAAATTTATCTATCTAATTTATATATCAAATCAAATCGCATTTTTTTATTACATAATTTTGGTTACTTTTTTTTTTTATTATTATTAAAAATTTATTTCATTTTTTGCTCTGTAATATTTCAATTGTATATATATATGAATTATGTATGTTATATTATGTATATGAATTATTATAGTATATTATTATTATATATAGAGAAAAGTGATCTTTATCAAAACACCTATAATAATAATATAAAGTTTACACTTACAACATATATATCATTTTATTTTTTATATATATACACTTACTGTTATTATTATTATTATTTAATATATCACCTTTACGATACGAATAATAATAATAATAATAATGATATTAATAAAAGGTATTTATGTTTAAATGCAAATTTTAAAGTGGAACAAAAATTTATGATGAATGAGGATTTATGTACATTTAAATACAAATTAAATACAATGTATTTGAACACAAAAATATAAAATATATGTAATAAAGAATAAAAGAAAATATTAAAAATATTACTATATAATAATGATTTTAAATCCATTAACATTTTAAATATTGAACTCTATGACATTGTGAATTTATTGGTATTTATTCAGATAAATATTTATTTTTTTTTTCCAGATTGAAAAACAAATCCTTTTAGAATGATAGTTTTAGGGTAATTTTTGCTGAATAAATTGTACAAAAAAATATATTAATAATTATTGGAATATTATCAATCTTATATAAACGAAACGTCTGTCGTTTATGTGATAAACTAATTGATTTTATTGCTTAAAATTAAGTAAATTGAATTATTTTTTAAGAAGATTTTCCTCCATATATTTAATTTATAATTTCCATAGAAATTTTCCCATAGAAACTTGATTTCTCCATCGATTAATAATTGCGATAATAACCATTTAAGAAAGTCCCATTATCAATCATAAAGTTCAATATATACCAATTAAAATTATGACTTGTATATTACCTACTAAATGGAGACTGAATACTACAAATTTTCACACATTATGGATGATATAAGGAAATTGATTAAAATGAAGTAAATAATCCACTAAAAAGTGACAAAAAAAACTATTTATTAAAAATCAAAATAAATTAAATATTAACCAACAGTTAATGATATTTTTTGCCAACATAATGACGAACACCCCATCGTACATTTGCATTTTTATCAGTTTTAACAATTGTAAATACTGGTCCAGTTGTTTTTGATACCGGTGATTTGGACAATGATTTGGATGATGATGATAATAATGATGGTGATGAAAATGATGCTGATGATGATAATGAAGATAATGGTGGAAGATCTAATTGTCTTACAAATCTCATATTTTGTTGATTTGATAATTTATCTGAAATTATTATTTTCATATATTAATTCAAAAGAGAAACAACCTTTTAATTATCAAAAACCAAAAAATTAAAAACACATACCTTTAATTACATTTCTACATAAAACACATTTTAAATTCATCATTAACACAATTGAAAGTAATAAAATAATTATAAAAATATTTTTATTCATCATTTTCGGGCGTAAATATAAAACTATGCAGTTAAAAAGTATATAAAATAAGACAAAAAAAATTAAAATTATTATTCAAAATTTATATATATATATATATATATATATATATTTATCGGTGATGAAAATCAAAGATAAATTAAATTTATTATTATAATTTATTCAATATTTATACTTTTCTAATTATGCATATATACGCGATTTTGATATTCTTATATATATATTCGAGAGGGTATATATATGAGGTAGTATAATCATAGGTACAAGTCATGCTTGGCTTCATTTTCCTATATATACTTATATATTATTCTGCATATATAAATTGTTGAAGATCTATAATTTATTTATAAAAAAAACAAATTTTTGCATAAAAATTGTATCTTTACAATACAAATGAATATATACCGCAACCAACACAATAACAACAACAAAACAATGCAATATAATATCACTTAATATTTATTATCTTATATAATACCGTGAAGATTTTATTGTAACAAAATAAAATAAAAATAGGTATGAGAAAAACATTTTTTTTATTTTTTTATAATTAAATTAAATTATTTTGAAAATAAAAAACAAAATTTAATTATTAACACTTTCTTCTTTATTTAAATATATTTATACAGATTAAAAAATAAATTACGTGTATAAAATAGATTAATATTTTTATTTTTTATATTGTTACTTTTTGCATTTGCCTGAACTAAAAGTGAATCAAATATATGTATATAGAGGAAATTGAAAATTAATTAAAGATATTGTATTTTTTTTATCAGTTATAGATTGTTTGATTGAAATTTATTTTAGTTGTCTTTTATTTAATTCAATAAATAGTACTTTTTTTATAATTTTTTGGTTTGTTAAATTTCATTTCAATTTATATTGAAAAAAAATAAATTCAAAATAAATTAATTTTAATATAGAATAGCAAAATATTTTATATTGATTGTTTTTATTTTTAATTTTTTTTTTTTGCTGTTGTTGATTTTAGAAAATGTTATTCATTAAACCATTACAATATATTATTATTATTATTATTATTATTATTGTGTCAATGAACTTTTAATCGCGCAGATCAAAACATTTTTGGTTTAGATCGTATTATATGGTTCAATTTTATAATTCATTTTTTGTTTTTATCGTTTTTCTGGGAAATTATTCAGATTTAATTATATTGGTAAAGTAAAACAAAAAGTTAATAAATACAAAAAAAAAACTATTTGATTAATTTTCTATATAAAATATAATTTTTATATTTTTATATATAAAAATTTTTCTTTTGGAAAACTCACATAAAAATATTGGAATAAACTTAAGAATTAAGGATTAAGGACTTAAGGATAAGGATTTAGGAATATAGTTTATAAAAAAATATTGTTTTACTTTTGCGTATATGATTTTTCTAAATTTGCATTCAATTCGTATTTATTTTTTATTATAAAAACTATCATGTCCATATCTCCAGTTAAATGAAAATCTTTTTAACCATTCAATTACGTGTTTCATTTTAATATGCATATTTTTTAAATCAATGGATATAGTAATAATAATTGAAGGTTAAATATACAATTTATATGCGAAATATTTAATCAAAAGATCAAACAAAAAAAAAATAACAATTAGCTTTCTTTATATAAACTATATACATAAAACCAAATAATTTTTAATATATAAAATTAATAATTTGCATGCATTGATTGTAATATTAATAGATTATAATTTTAAAATCAATAAAGAAATTTTGAAATCAAAATATTTATATTTTTTGAAACATTGCCAAATGTTAAATGACAAAATTATATTCCTTTTGTAATTAATATTTATTTATGCATAAAATAATGCAAATAAAATGAATTAAGTTTTTTTCTATATATATATAGATAATTTTGCACATAGGCACATAAAAAAAAATCGCACCTTTTATGAATAGATAATCATCTATATAAACTATTTGATAAACAAATAACATATTTGATAATTTATTTATAAAGATATATAGATTATATAGATATAGAAAGTATTTATATTTATCTGGTTTTTTAATTTACAATTAATTTATTACTTTTAATTAAATAATTGTCAATCGCATCGCATCGGTGTGGAGATTCACAATTATATTGTTTTGCAACACAAAAGTGAAATTGTTTAATTTATATTTATTCATCAAGTATTTATGTCTTATTATTGGTTGAAAAAACAATGAAAGGTTATAGATTTATTGTATAAAAATCGAAGACTATATATTTAAAATCGAATTCAAAATTATGAATTCAAATCATTTATATGGTATTTCATTTCTAAATATATTCAATTATGAAATGATTATTTGATCAATTCCCATTTCCAATTCTATAAAAACCAACAACCAAGGAAAATTTATTAATTGTTTGTTTTATGTTTTTTTCGACACTATATGTATACGATTACTGAAATAAATTATTGATTTTGTAAAAAATTATTAAATCATATGATACAATAAGATATACAACTCAATCAATATATATTTACATAAAATAAAATCAATAAAACAAAAAACTATTTAATATATATAATATTATTTCAATATTTTTGTAATTAAATAAAAATTTGTCAATAAAATATAATGTATAAAGTATGAAAAATTATTAATTTATTTTTGATTTTTAAAAAATAAAACCATAATATATATATATATATATATATTCATCAATTTCTTCATTATTTTTTTTTTTTTTACACAACAAAAAACTCCATACACACGCTGACGACAAATTCGTTTCTATATCGAGATTGTAATTATTTCTATATATTTTTAAACCAAGTGCGATAAATATAACAGCAGACAACAACAAAAACCGTAACCATTTGAATGTGCAATGAAATGAAGAAAATTGCATTATTTAAAATAAATGTATACTATAAATAAAAGAAACAATCAAACAAAAAAAGAAAAAAAAAATACAAAACAAATGATTAAATTTATTATATTACAATAAATAAATTGGAATTTACTTAATTCTTTTATATTATTATAACCGCAATGAAATTTTTATAAGACAAAATTAAATTAAAGAAAAATTTGTTGTTTTTTTTTTCTTATATTGTCCATTGATCTCAAATATATATATTTATAGAAAAATATTTGTATATTTCCAATACAAAAAAGAAATAAATATTTTTTGATTGGTTTTCCATACGGATTTAATTTTATTTTTTCCGCTACAAATAATTTTGCATATCGCCACAGTTCAATCAATTCTTTATAAATTCATAAACAAACTTAATTTCGTAATCAGTTGAATTTTATTATTTTACTTGAAAACATCAAATACAGAGTGTTTTAATATATAGGAAAAACAAATTTAATATTTAATTTTGTATTTAAATCATTTTGAGGAAATATAAAATATAATTTTTAAATAATTATAGTTTTTTTTTTTTTTTTTTTTTTTAAATGTGGTTTTTATTTTATTTTAGAAATTATTCAAATTAAGTGAATGCGCATATAATATTAATGTTGAAATAATGTAAAAAAAGAAAGAAAATTATAGTGGTTAAAAAAATTAAAAAAAAAAAAAAATAGAGAAATGTTTCAATTACCGAATACTATTAAAATAATTTTAATAATTAGTATAATTAGTGTAAGTGTAAATGCAATAAAATCATCATCAGCTCAAGTGAAAAAAGCCAATAAAAATAGTACAATAAAATATTATACAGAAAAACCAATAAAAATATTATCATTAAAAAATATCAATTATGAACAAAATGTTGATGGTTCAATTGTAACGGGCATTCCGCCAACATTAAATCCAAATGCAGAAAATATTTTTCTACCAATACATCCGCGAAATTATCATCCAGAAAAAATTTTAGAAAGATTACAAATTAATAAAAATGATAGAATTGCGATAACTACAACTGTAATAACACCAACAGATTCAGTAGTCACCGTAACAGATGATGGAGGAAACAATGAAAATGAAAATGATCAAAGATTTTTAAATAATAACAATAATAATTATAATAATTATAATAATTATGATAATAATAATAATAATAATTATTATAATAATAATGATGATAAAAATAAAAATAATGAATTTAATTTTTTAAATTTTGATGCTTATATCGTAAAACCATTATATGTTGATTATGAAAAATTATTTGCTGAACAATTACAATTGCAACAGGATCAAAAACAACAATATACAGATTTTGATCAAGAACAACAGAAATCATCCGATCAATTAACAAATCTCAATTTTAATGATGATCAAAATCAAAATAACGATAATCATAATAATAATAATAATAATAATAATCATAATAACGATTATGATTCAAATGGTGAAGAAAATAAATCAAATTCATTTTTAAAATCAAATGTTAATAATTTTAATAATAATTATATTAAGCCATTTCCACAACAATTACAATTACAATCAACCGGGGAACATTTTAATAATAATGATGCTGCAGTTGTTGGTGGAGTTTCACCATTTACCAGTAAGTAATATTTCTATATATGAATTAATTTTAGGTTTTGTGTCCTGTAAAAATCATGCGAAAACCAATTTATTCTGATAATTATAAATTAGTAATTGAGAATCGAATATGATTAAGGTAAAAATCGCATGAAGTACCTATATTTTTGAGACTAAATTATTTTCTAAAAACAAAATTTTCTTGAGGATTTTCTATTTACACTTTACACTTTAAGAAATTCACTTTAAGAAATTCGATCCAATGATCACATGCATTCAGTTCTGATGAGTTTTAAATTTTACTACATTAAAAATGTTTGATCAAAAAAACAAAAATCGAATCTGAGATGAACCATTTTAACTTTATTGTCTTTATGTGAAAAATTTGCTTATATTTATATCATTGAATATCAAAATTAAACTAATTAAATTCTCAAAATTTAATTCAATACGTTAAAAGAAATTATTAAATGTTTGCTATACAACAATACCTTAATAAATTAAATCTGTCTGTATATATAGGTAAACCACCGCATCTCTATTTTAACGATCATGAATTTACCCAAGGAGATATAAATTATTATCAACAACCATATCGTTTACCAATTGCCAATAAAAATCCATGGATGCATGCAAGACAATCACCGACAACAAATCAACCACCAATATTAAACACTGAATTAGATTTAGAATCTGTAGAAATTATACATCCGAAAAAATTATTAGAATTACAAAAAAAAAATATAAATGACACAAAATCAGAAAATTTTGATAGAACTAAATTTACGACAATCGAACCATTCATTCAACAAACAACAACATATTTACCAATTGGATTAGCCTTTTTTGAAACGGCCATAAAACAACAAGAAATAAAAGAGCAAAGAAAATTCGACCAAGAACAGCAAAAGCAACAACAACAACAACAACAACCACCGAAACAATCACATCTAAAGAATAAAAAACATCGTCAACATTTAAGAAAACCCACAACAACATTGGAAACTCCTCAAAATGAGAAATTGACAAAGCCATCAAGGGATCATTCAAAATATTCAAAAAAAAAATATGATAATCGCAATAAGAATGTTGAAAATGTAAATAACTATAATAATAATAATAATAATAATGGTTATAATAATAATAATGCTTATAATAACAATGAAAATAAATTCTTAACGGAGGCAACGAAATATTTTGAAGAACGACCACCGCCAACAACAAAACAACAACAGACGAAATTTCGAAAATATAACGATGACATTCCGGATGGCAAAGAAAATACAGGAACTCACATTTTAAATGATTTAAAACAATATACAAATAATTTTAGTCCAAGTATTACAACAGATTTATATGAAGATTTTCAACAATATTATATGACTACAACTTATCCAACGCCAACATCACCCCTTTCAAAAGCTAAAACAAAATCGACATACAAATACGACAGACCCAATGAATACAGAAATTTAAATTCTCAAGAACAACATATTGGATATTCAAATGATGGTGATGATGTAGCAAATGATTATGATGACCATGTACAAGAAAATGTAAATCATTTAATAGAATTATATCGAACACCTCCAATACCAACAACCACTCCAAAACCAAAACAACAATCTTCGCAACGTTACTATTCAAACCCAGATAGAAATAATAATAATAATAATAAAGCGAAATCAACGAAAAATGATTATCATAAAAATAGAAAACCAACATTTAAAGAAAACTCTCAATATGTAACAACTGAACAATATTCAGAATCGATTTATAATAATGATAATAATAATAATAATAATGATAATAAAAATAAAGGTGTTGATAAAGATGATAGTAAACCAAATGATGAATATTCGGTGAATTTGCTATATGATCGAATAATTTATTATCCACAAGAAACAAAAAATGAACCATTTATAATACGGGTGACTGAACAACCCGAGCAACAACCCGATAATGGGAAATTGTTAAACAAACACCGTGATTCATATCATAGATCATTGATAGCAACAACCTCATCATTGGCCGTAATTGATGATGAGGGTAACAACCATGATGATGATCGTTCATATTTAAATGTTCAACAACCAAAACCATTTAAACAAAACTATTTTATTGATACAACCACTACAAAAACTAGCTCATATGGAAACAGAAAATTTAAACGAAGTATAAAAAAAGAACCGACAAAAACAACAACAATAAAACCAACAGCAGAAATAATTAAATATTTTCAGTGAGTATTAATTTTTTTTTCAATTAATTAATTAATTTCGCCCTTACATTTAAAAAATAATATATAACAACAAAATCTTTTCCTTTCTTTTCAAATTTTTTTTAATAACCCACACCAATTATTATAATATATATATATATATAATAACCCATAATTCAGAGATATATATTCGGCTCAATTATCACCGCATAATCTTGAATATGGTCATATTATGGAAAATCCATTTGGATGGGAAGAACGTTTTGAACGTAAAGATTTACAGGCGAATCGATATCAAGGAAAAGTAATTAATTATAATCTTAAAATGCATTTATTTGAAGAAATAGAATTAAATTGAGTGATGGTATTTTTGATTATTCTTTACTTTCTATATTATCCTTTATCTACCCTTAATTCCGTTTTTTTTTTTTTGGATAGTCCTTTAACATTTTTTTAACAATTTATTTTATGCATTAACTAATTTATACTAATAATAAATATAAATATTATATCCCAAAAAAAAAAAAAAAACAAAAAAAATCACAAAAAAAATCTAAACAAAAAGGTATTTAAATGTATACGATGATAAGGGCACATATAATGCTGGTGTTCGTAAAGGCAATGATAATCATTATTATGAACAGCATGAGGTGGCCGATAAACGAAATGGAACTTTTCAAAAAAGAGTATAAAAATTATAAAGCACATTTTAAAATTAAATTTTAGAAAATTAATAGAATAAAAATTGTATTTTATATAATTTAATTCATTGATCGATTTCGACATAACCATTTTATTTTTATTTTTTTTTAGGTACGATGGGGTGATAAAAAAGGAGGATTCGGTGAACATTATTATGATTTAAATCATCATAATAATCAGAAGGAAAATGATGATAATAATGATAATAAATGGGAATCAACGATACAAATTTCGGATGGTAACAGAATAATGATGATACCAACGGAATATGTTATAGAAAAACCATAGAATTTTATCTGTTTTTTTTTTTAAAATATATTCACCATCATCTACTAACTAATTAATATTAGTAAAATAAAATCGTAATTTTTTTTTTTTTTAATAAAAATATTATGTTGTGGAAATTTATTTATTTTTTTTTTTAACTTTAACATAACCGAATTGCGTAATTGAATGAAAATAAAAACTTATGTATTAAATTGATTAGATTGGATTATGAGGAATTCAATTTTATAATCAATTCATTTTACAGTTTAAAGATATATAATTATTTAAATAGGTGTTTTTTTATTTTGTATTGAATGTTATTATTGCAGTATAGATTCAATTTTATACTTGAAAATTTATATATTACAGGTAAATTCGCCTTGTATTATACGCGCAATTTTTTTATTTTACCAATTATTTTACCTGCAATTTTAAAGTATTTTTCTTAAGGTTTTATGAAATTTGTTTATTTCGTTTTCAATCGAGTAGAGCAAATTTTTCCTATGCAAGGCGATAAAACTCGATGGCATTTTCATAATTTTCCGGCTGAAGCAAACGATTTTAAACATAATTTATGTCCTATAGTTGTATAATTACAGTCATCATTTTATAAGGGAAAATATCATCATTTATATGGGAAAATAAACTATCTTAACTCTGTAACGTTATTATTTTGTTTATTTAGAAGTCAATATATGATTTTGATCATTTAGATGTCAATATATGAGAAAATGTAAATCACTTAATCATAATTGGATCGAAGATTAATAATACTTTTATCGATGCATAGCTAACTTTGAGGTCATTATATACTTAAGTACAAATGGAAATTACAAAGTAAGGAAAAACTGCAAAGATGTTGGATTATTGCCAGTTAGGAATATTGAATCAAACTTTAAGATATACACTTCAAATATGCAATCTTAAGTCATATTATTTTAAATACGCTAATTTATATTAGAAAAAATAATAAAAAAAACTCAATTGGTATTTTAGATATTTGTGTATTTATCTGCATTAAATGTTAAAAATATTTTTGATAGATTTTCCCTAAAAATATTAATTTTCATCTATAAAATACGAAAAAAAAATCAATCAATTGATTAATTCAGTTCCTAAAAATAATCAAACACATTTTTTTTTATCGTTAAAAATAAACATTTTAATTCTATATTTAAATATATTTATAAAACAAAAACAAAAATCCTCATATAATATACATAACATATATAGAAAAGGTAACATTTTCCACCTTGTGGCTCACACATATATATAATATTAATTAAAATATCGTGCGAATATTTATTTCTATATAAATCTAATTACTTAAACAAATAAAAAATTAAAAATATTATTTATCAAAAGTGCAAAAAATATAGAAAATACAAAAAAAAAACTGTACAGTATTAAAATTAAATATTAAAAAAATAAAATAAACTAATTTTATTTTTTATCACACAAAAAAACGTATATTAAATATAAAATTAAATATAAAAAATTATCAACAAGCTGCAAAAACAAAAAAAAAACAAATCCATAAAATTGATTATAAAAATAAAAAACTTGAAGGATTTTTTATTTTAGTTATAATCGATAAAAAACTATATATATATATTGAATAAAAGAATGTATAAAAAAAAAGTCAACGAATCGTGAATATAATTAAAATAAAAAAATTATAATTTTTGGAATTTTATAATTTTTATGATTTATTGTATTTTTTTTTTTAATTTGGAAAACCCATACGATTTCTTTTTTTTTAAAAAAAAAAACAAAAACCATAAGAATTTATCTGTAAAATCCAAAACGAAACGCATTGGAATTTAACCATTAGACCATAAACGCGAGTGATTGTAAAACAATATTTAAATTAAAACCAAAAAAAAAAAAAGAAAACAAATGTTTTATAGATAAGCTAACTTGAACAAAAAAATAGTAAATGAGACCTGCCCCGGCTTAATAACACAATCTCTAGATATATTTTTTGCATTATTATTTAATCAACTGTTATATTACGAAAACTTCCAACCATTCCTGCATCGATATCCGATGCATCATTAACCATAAAATGATTTGACATATCTTTGGTAACTTCAATGTACATATCGTCTAATGCTAAAATAGCCGCACGTTGTTTTCTTAAACGATTTTTAAATTCATCTATTATGTCTTTCATGGGTACGGTACCACCATATTCGGCTGGTAATATATTTTTATTAATTTTAGTTTTTAATTCATCAACATCTTTATGAAGCTATATATAGATATATGGTATAAAAATGGAATAAAATCAATAATTTTCAATAAAACAATTTTCAATTATTATATATATTACAATATACATACCACAATACGTTTTTTCAATTTATCACTTAATAATGCCATTGCATAATTTATAATTTTATTTGCAAAGGCTGGTATATTTATAAAATGAGTTTCCTTAAGACGCATCGGTGTTGAATTCTATAAAAAACAAATTTAAATATTTATATCATTTTGATAATTAAAATGTATATTATATTTATTAATTGAATTCCACTTTTGGTTTATTTACTTGAATACATTTTAACATTCGTCGAATGTCGGTAAATGTCCATAGACTAATGAAACCAATATGAATACCAGTTTCATCATTAATATGGGTATAACCGGCAATTTGTGATTCTTCATCGTCCATCAAACATTCACAAACCAATGAATGAACACGTGCCATATGAGCAGATGTAAAACGATTTGGTGCAAATTGATTGGCACGTGATAAAATCACTTGTCGTCCTAATTCATCACGTTCCGGTAATGGTATCAAATAGCCACAATCCAACAGTTCTTCCATTTCTTTTTCTTCAATGTCTAATTTTTGAAACCATTGTGGATACAATTGACGTATGGTTAAATATCGTTCTAACATTTCACATGCAGCCGGTACCGAAAATTTTTTTGTTCTTAAAAATCGCAATAGAAAAACGGCATCCGTACGACATTTTTTAATATACGGATGTTTTGCAATCCATTCACGAAATTGTGTTAATGCCTGTTCTCGTACATTATCATCTTCACGTAATTCAGCCAATGCAATTTCTTTATATCGTTTATTTAAATTACATACATACGGATCAAATGTATCGGGTTTCGTTGATAGCGAGAATGTTGATACAATGGATTCTGTTTCCAACACTATAAATTATAAAATAAAATTTAGATTTGAATATTGATTCGTTTGTTTTGATTTTATACCATTTTTCTTTTTAATATTATTGATTCATTTAAAGTTTCGTTTTTTTTAATTATGGAAAAAAACCACATCCCCGCCATCATGAATATAAAAATCGTGATTTTATTACGATTATAATTAAAAATTATATAGTTGTTTGAAATGAATAATATTTAACACAAAGTATTATTCATTTCCTAAAAATATGTATACAACCAATAAATGCGAGAAAACCCCCAGGAAAATTAAAGTTTTCCGTGATAATTAACTTAAAAATAGCTTTAAAAATCTTTTCAAATGGTATAAATTTCAAATGATCCTTTATCTATTTCTATAAAAAAAAATTATAATTTTTCTGAAAATCCCAACATAGCAAAATTATTTTATATAACAAAAAATTACCGAAATTATTAAAAATTATAATCACGAAGTGGAAAAAAAATTATATTTCTACAGAATTTTAACGATATATTATATAAAATATATAAGTATAGTATAATAAATAAAATAGTTTATGTCATTGTATACAAATCACAGGTAAAGTATATACAGAAAATTCAAGGCTTTTACCGACAACACAACAAAAATAGATAAAAAAAAAAAATCAAAACCATCATATACACAATTGAACGTGCAAATGATATAAAAAAGTTATTGTAAATTAAATTTTTAATATGCACAAATCATACATACAAAAAAAAATTAATATAAAAAGCTCGTCATATGTAGAAAAAAAAAATAAATTGTATAATGAAATACTAAAGTAATTGAAACGAAACTAATGATTATTGTGTTATTTTGATATATATTCATTTATAGACAAAACGTATTTATTATATTGATATATTTATATATGGATGAGTCGAGTGGTCTGATCTTATACTACTATGTATACCTGAGAAAGGTTAATGAAATCCGCATGTATTATAGTATACATATAATAAAAAATAAATGTATATATTTACAACATAAAAATAAAAACGTCTTGTATTTTTTTTTGAACAAACAGAGAAAAACTTTCATATTTTTCTATATATAAGTATTTTATTTAAAAAACAAAATTTATTTGTAACTTCTTATATATATGTGATTTGTGATTACATCACGCAGAATGCAATCTCATGAATTGGTAAACAAAAACCCATAGAGTTTAGCTGAATGAATTTTTCCTGGTATGAATTAAAGAAATTTTCCTTTTAACAGGAACATTATATATTCGGAAACAGGATATTTATATTTCATTTTGTCAATTTTTGTATCCGCTATAAATATTTCGTTCTTACCAATACCAATAATAATAATAAATGACCGATATACTCTATATTTGAAATTTTTTTCAATGAAATAAATCGTACAGTACAGTAGTACAGTAGATAAACAAAAAAAAAAATTGATTGCATTATGTTGAAAATTATCTACCTCTATAGTCTATATATATGACGATGTATGAATATGTAATAATATTTTTCAATATACATATTTAAAAAAAAATAAAAAATATTACCTAAACAAAGCCATTGGCGATGAAGGCTAATAATATATATATATATATATATATATGTAATAATAATTTATTATAAAAGAAAAAAAAATTTCACTTCCATATTTTTTTATTTATTTTTTTTTAAAAGAAAGTAAAAGTGTTTGTATTTTTATTTTTTTTTGAAACTTGTTATAAAATTAATATTATTTTTTATGTTGGATGTCGACGATATATTGAGTTTATATATTGATATTATAATAACGTGAATATTTAATGATATATTACATATTCAAAAAAAAAAAATAAAAAAATAATTGTATTTTGTAATGCGCGATTATGTATCGGATGTGAGACGACGATCGCGATACAAAAATAAATCCAAAAAATTAAATAATATGTATAATAAATAAAGAAAATATTGTTGTTTATTTATTATTATTATTTTTATTTTTTTTTTTTTATAATCGTTATATGAATATTTATTTTATATATTTATATTTATTTGGTGTTACTTAATTTTAAATTTTTTAAGAAATATATATAAGATCGCTCATCATTTTTAATATATATTTACGGCATAATACCAAAAATTGTATAATAATAATAATAAAAAATTAAATTCAAAAAAAAAAAAAACAGTTGGTTATTGTGTAATTTTTTTAGGTTTTAATTTAAATGAATTTATAAGAAGAAAAAATATAAGAGAGTGTGTGAATTATTATATTTTCGGTTTTAAAAATATAAACCACAGACGGAATTAATATGTCAAGTATATATTATTTTATAAAACAGTTTAATCATATATATTTAAGCGTAAATTTTCTAATAATTATATAATTATATAGCCGGCTTAATATATGTTATATGTATATGGAGATTAAAATGTAGGTATCGCGATTTGATAATGATTTTGAAACTTGATTGCTGATGATATCAATGTTTCTATACGTTTTAACTGATAAAAAATTTTGGAATCGTATTAGAGGATAGAGGATAGAGCAGGAACTAAAATTTATACTATATTTCTTTAAAAATGAGAATAAGACAAATTTTACAATGTTTTTATAAAAATTAACGAAAAAAAAGGGAAATTTTAATATTATAAATTATCAAATAAGCCGTTTAAATACTCAATATCAGTAATTCACAATTTATAATATAGATAGATATCTAGTTTTGGTTCTTAACAAATTACTTGAAATTTTGTATCTGAAGGTTTGCAGAAAAATTAATTTTATATTGGTGAATTTTTTCATGATCTTACCGATTTCATCCACTCCCATTCAAGAAATTCAAGTGTGGTTTTGGGAAATAAATCGGAATGTATTATAGTGTGACAAATAATTGTATATTAAAAAAAAATATTATGAGAACTTAATCAATAATAAATTTAACTTCAACTTCATTCCCCGATTCTCTGTATACATGCTTTCAATTCTATAGTTGACGAACAACTTTTTGTTCTTTTATATATAGAATTGACATATATACATTTTTTTTTTTAGATAAATACAATTATTTGCACAAAGCAGCATAAAAAATTACAATTTTTAAGCAAGAAATGAATATTTATTATAGAATTAAAATGATTGTTGCCGAATGATCACAAAAAACAAAAAAAATTTGAAATAGAAATAAAATAAATATATAAAAAACGGTGTTTTTTTTTTCTCGTATTCAGCATCATTTTAAATTTAAATATTTGCAATATACCTGATACAAAAAAAAAACAATAATATACAATTAGCAATTATATTTGACCATATTCCAAATATAAAAAATATTGAGGATAAAATTCATTACACGCAGTTGGTTAGAAATATAGCGAGTTTTAAATATGAATACAAATGTTATAAAAATAAAAGTCAATGATTTGAATGTGTAATATATCTACCATTATTATACAGCAATTACTCAAAAAAAAACAACGATATAGAAATCAATTACATATATAAATAATAAAGGTAAAATAAAAACATTTAAACACATCGACAAAAGTAATATGAAAAAAAAATATGCTGCTATATTTATTTATTTTTGTCAAGGTGATTTTTATGTTGATTGTGTAATAACAAAATTTTATTTATTTTTTTTTTTCTAAATAAACATATACTTTCTGTTTATTATATATATATGTTATTTATATTTAATTTTTATATCGAAAACAACATTAAAAAAAAAAAACAATTTAATGATATAATAATTTTAATATAATAATTGTTATATTTTTTTTAAAAACTTTTTTTAATATGTTATGCGAATCAAGTTTAATTGGGAAGTTGAGTTGTTTTTATATATGATACGTATAATATGTTATTATACGGACAAATATTATTAATTATGATTTAATCATATATTGGCTAAATCATTCATTTAAATAAATAGATCTATATAATGACTATAATATGACAGAGATATTCACGTGTAATTTGCAAAAAATAAAAAAAACAAAAGATAAACTATTTAAATATAGAAAAATTATCTAAAATTATACTTTCAAATCTCAAATATGTATATTTATAAAACTGGAAAAAGAAAATTGCATTATTATGGAATAAATTTTATGAAGATAAATGCAAGTATAATAATAATAATAATATATAAATAAACTATTATATATACATATATATATATGGAGAGATAACATATTTTATATGTTTTATAATACATAGACAGAAGAAATGGGAAGCTTGCGGTGAAAGTATTTTGTTATTAAAAAATAGTATATAACATATAAAAAATAATTCAATGGGTTTTTTTTTAAACAAAAAAACGAAAATTTTGTTGTTTGAAACGTGTGTGATAAATATAAAGAAAAGACAATTTTTAATAATTATTTCCGATATTTATAGGCAAGTTTCATAATCGCACATAAATAATAATGTTAAAATTTAAAAGGTGTTATTATATTACAAAAATAAAATTTCTATAGGAAATTATGAAAAAAATTTGTTGGAATTTTTTATTAAAATGAATATAAAAAAAGAGTATATAATTTTCTTTAAAAATATACCCGCCACAGATAAACAACCTTTAAATAACAATTGTGATTGATTTGAAATGCAATTGATTTTATAATATTACCAATATGACCATGACCGTTGATTAATTATGGTTCTGAATAATTTTCAACAATGAATTGAAATTAAATTTACTATTAACACATACGTTTCCTTCTATTCATATATCTTTATAGTTTGTTTACTTTATATATAGTCTACGTTGTGATCTTAAATGGTCTTGTTAATACAATTTTAGAATTGTGTAAATTCAAAAAAAAAAAAGTTATAAAAGATAAAAATATCAAAACAATTGAACCGAGGATTGACTAAATTTTAAGATTTTTAATAGCATTAAATTGAAATAAAGGCTGTTTAGCCTTATTTGATGAGCTGCAGTCAGGTTTAAAGAAACCATTAACTATGAAGCTCTTCGGTTCTATAATCTATAAGTTATTTTAAAGTGGTAATGATTTAGTAAAAAAAAAAAGTTATCACATTTTTGTTATCGCATTTAATCAAATATTTATCCGTATTTAATGACTAAATATACCCTTTTTTTTGTTGAGTTATTTTATCTCAAAGAATGTTCGTGCGTGTGTTTTTTTTTATTATTATATATTTTCATTCAGCACGAATTACGTTATATATAGAATTATAAGCTCAGCTGATATATATATATATATATTACGCATTTGTTGTTTATAATAATATAAAGCTATTTTTTTATTTTATCTTCAGTAATTTAATTTTATTGATGGGACAATGCAAATAATGCGTTAATCACTTTGCATATCAATTTCATCACCGCAGTTTAATCGCGTCTATCTTTTTTGGAAATGAAAGAAAATTCTAATTTCTATGATAACCTATATGATTCACAATATCCAATGGGGATGGTTTTAAAGGAATTTAATTCATGTTTTAAGAGTTTTTTCTAACTCTTAATCATACAGAAATTCTATTATATATCGTATAGGAAAAAAAATGTATTCAACGCGAAAGCAACTATCTAACAATAGAGAGGCAATCAAATAATTTCAATAAAATCTTCTGTATTCTAAAAAAAAACCTGCCAATTCGATCAAATTATTTTAGATATATGATATCATATAGTAATAATTACAAACACTATATATCGATATATACTGACCGCTTTATTGATCAATCTACGATGTTTATAAGATATAAAACCATATATGAACAAGTTTTGTTGTGCGTAAAATATATATTAAGCAATATTAACTACATATTAAATTTTCTATATTTCTATATATACGAACAATTAATTTTTTTATAATTAACACAACTAAATTTTATGTTTTTTTTTATAAAAATAATCCTTGAATATGGCATGCATATAGAAGAAAAAAAAATTCCATAATATAAGTAAAAATTAGAGAGAAAAAAAAATCACACTTTAAATGAATCAATACAAAAATTAAATGATATTTTAATTTTTTTTTCTTCATCAAAAATAGTATTTCTATATTAAATAATTTTGTTAAAAGAAAAAATAACTTACTTGTTGTGAAAAAAAAAACTATTTTCTTAAAACAAAAAAATATTCTATCACTAAAAAATCACTAGAAAAATAAATAAAATAAACAAAAATTACTTGTTAATTTTGAAAGATGAATTTATTAATCAAACTAAAAATAATTTATTTTCATAACTCTTAAACAAAATTTATTTTTTACCAAATGCAAAACCACCAGCAAACGGATAAAATAAATTTTTATAATTATTATATTATTTATTTTTTTTTTATTATTTTATTTTATTTGCGATGACGATGAGACAACAACGACGACGACGACGACGACCAGGTAAATGCCACTATACTATATATTAAATTATGTTATAAAATAAAGAATTAACCATAGTAATATATAAAAAAAAAATAACTTAAAAGTATTAACAAAAAAAAAAAAATTACTTAATTTTGGTGGGAGATGTTTTTTTTTTTTTATGTTTTATATATACACAATATATTATTATTTATATGATGATAAATCCAGTAAAATATAAGCAGCACCACACAATTTTTCTGTTTTTTTTATTTAATATATTTATATTATTTTAATAATATTTACCAACTGATAATTTATATATACCTATGTATATACAATACAATAATAATAAAAAAAATCAACACACACTCACGGTAATTTATATATATTTATATATTCTTAACGACGTAAATTTACACTTGATTTGTTTTTTTTTATAGTTATATACATACCTTTTTTTTTTTATTAAAAACAAAAAAAAATAATAAGAATATTAAAAAAATAATACAACTTTAAATAAAAAATTTGCATTTTTTAACTAAACATATACTCATTTTGCACAACAAAAACAAAAATTACACGATATTATAATTACAAAAAGTGATTTAAATTAAATTAAATTGTGATTATATTTAATATTATTTTTATCGTCATTTTAATTGTGTTTTTTTTTTTTCTTTATGACATTGTATGGAATATATATATATTTTTTAATATATATTATATACAGTGCGATTGCCAATTAATTTCAAAAAATTAAAATTAATATAGGATAATATCAAATTTAATATATGTATATAGAAAAAAAAATGAACATCATAGGGCGGAATTTTATTTTATTTTCTTTTTTAAAATAGAAATATTAATAAGATAAAAGGTATATGTATATAAGAAAATATAGAGCGAGTACTTAACAATGCATATATAAATTCTATGTGTACTTATTATTATTATTATTATTATTTAGTTAACAAATAATAAATAATTGCTTTCTCTTGCCCTACTTTCTTATATTATTTCAACCAACTTATAATATCAATGCATTTTGTTGCATATTCTATATACATATAAGATATATTTTGAATGCATCTTATAAACATATAATATGAATGTATCATCTTAAAAGTGCATTATGTGATTTTTTTTTGCATTCAAAATTTTTACGATAAGATTCATTATTTGTGTGTGTGTCTGTTTAATGTAATGCATATATAAAATGTAATACAAAGTATAAAAACTGCATTGTGGTATAAAAAAAAAAACTGATACTTAAAACATCATATATAAGAAATGATTATATATTTTAAATTGTTACAATACCAAAATGTAACAAATTTATCATCACTGCACTTTTTATTTTTGTTTTTTTACACGCTATTCGAAAGGATTCCGCTAAAAAAGAATCAATCATTTTGTTTAATGATATGTAAAAAATTTTGTAAATAAAATAAACTGCCGTCAATATATCAATAAATATGATTTCATTGAATGAACCATGAAAATATACAATTTTTACGATCAACAAATATTATATTATATAAATTTGCATCGTTCTTAACAGATAAATTAAAAATTATAACATTATATATCGTATGATGAAATTCTGTCAAATTCTGTCAAATAAGTACCCGGAAATTTGAAATTAAACACAAACAACTTATCAATCATCTAAATTTATTATATCCCCTTCAAAATAGGCCCCTTTTGAGGCAATACACTTCTTCCAACGAACAATCCAATCATCGAAACACTTTTTAAAGCTATATTCCGGGATGGCCTTCAGTTCTCGTTGCGAATTAGTTTTGATGTCTTCAATGCTCTCAAAACGGGTTCCACGAAGTGGTAATTTGAGTTTCGGAAACAGGAAAAAGTCTCGTCACCAGTTATGATGCGTTCGATGAACGTTGGATCGGAATTTACGCGTTCAAGCATGTCTTCAGCCACCTTACTGCGATTCACTTTTTGAAGAAAATTTAGATCTTTTGGCACCAATCGCGCTGCGACTTTCCGCATACCCAAAACATCAACCAAAATATGACGAGCGGTCTCATGAGACATGTTCATTTCTGGGGCTATTACTCGCAAACTATAATGACGATTGTGCCAACCTGGGAAAAATAAATGTTTGAAATATTCTCAGCGGGAAAATTTAAAATCAGAATCTCCGGGTACTTATTTGACAGAATGTAAATAGTATACGGAAAAAATTATCTCTGTATATGAAACAATAATTTTTCGGTAGATCCGGACGGTTGGATTTCTTTTTTCTTATGCTTAGGTGTTATAGATAAAAAGTTCAGCAAAGCAAATAAGAGAATGTTGTTTTCCTTGGCAAAATTCAATATTTCGTTTCATTCGTATCATGAATTTTGTTGGAAAAATCCGATTCATGATAGATATGATGATTTTTAATTTTTACTTCTATTCGGATTCAAATATATAATATAAAAAATAAATTTTTCGCTATACAACCAACAATCTGGTTTTAGCGTCCAACAACAGCCTTCTGTTGTTAGTTTCTTAATTTGTGGCTTTTACGGTGTCGGTAATTAGCCGTACGACCAACCGCAAGCGAAATATACAACTCTGTGTTAAAATTTAGATTCGAAAAATAACCGAAAACACAAAACATATTTTATGCATCCAGTAGGATTCGAACCCACGACCCCAAAATTTCGTTAGAATTTTAGGTTGGAATTTTTAACATTTACACCACAGAGTTATATATAACTTTTTAATATTGTATTTTTAAACACACTATAGAACAGAATATATTATAAAAATTGCTTTCGAATAATCATCGCATTGTACATCTACATATATTTATTTTATAATGTAATCATCAAATGATGTATATAATTGCAAAACATAAATTGCACTTTACATAATAAGGTCAAAAAATATCAATATAATAATTGTATAAAATGAATTGGTTATTTGAAAATCTTATATATAAATAATTTTAATAATGAATCATTGTAATAAATTAAAGTTGTAACCAAATTTTTTAAGAATATATATTTAAAAAAAATGTATTTTATTTACAATCTGTTCGATCAATCATAATTTTTTTCTTTATTTAAGCATATATTGTTAAAAAGAATTTCAATAATATATAATATTTTAATTAATTGAAATTGTATTCTGTTTTGTTATATTCTGTTCTGATCTTAAAAATTTAATGAATCTATACCACTAAAAATAAATATTTCAAAATGTTATTTTTAGCAAAAAACTCGTTTATGAAGTGACTAAAAAAAAAACAAAAGACTATATTCTAAAGTATCTCAAAATGGTTTTTATTTTAATAGTCTATTTCTAAAAATACAAAAAGCAAATTTGCATATTGAACTCTGTTATAGCAAAATTTTAACTGTGTGTTATGTAATGTATCTTTTCCACTTATGATTATTTGCATAGAAACAAAAACAATAACAAAAAAATAATCTTAACAATATTTATTCTATTTTTTTTTATAATAATTATAACACTTAAATTATTCTTCTGTATAGATTTACAATCTATATGTTATTAATAGTGGATTATTTAAAAACGTAAAATGTTAGCTATAAAGATTTAAAAAAAACTAATAAATTATACTTCCATTTGGGTTTTTCTTATACAATCGCAGATCTTTATAATTTAATAAATCTTTATAATTTGCATTTTTAAATAAATTTTATATAAATGTAAGGTTTATATATTCGCGGATATAAATAAAACTTGCAAAATTAATTAATATCTGTATATAAAATCACATACTAAAAATAAATATGTGTTCAATGGGTTTTATTTTTAATATATGTAATAAAATATATTTAGCGTCTTTGACATAAATAAAAATTTTAAAATGTACTCACCATTCCGCAGTTAATATCATTTCATGCCGGATTTGTACAAATGCAGACAATAAATTCAATTTTTGTTAATCAAAACATTCAATTTTCTTAATCGAACTACAATCGTATAGCGTATCGTATATGGTTCAATTCATCCGGAAATATCTATAAAAAAAAAAACAACGAAATAATGAAAATAAATTATTAAATTATAGAAATCAGCTTCAATCATCTTCTTATATTAAAATATTAAAGAAATAGTTTAATACAGGGGATTTTAAGAAGCTAGCGCAGATTTTCCTTTATAGAAAATAATACTGAATTTCTAAAATAACATAACATTATTATAATATTATAAACAAATATGCTATAATTTATTTATAGAAAATTAATCAAAATAAAAATAATTGTATAAAGTGAAATCAATCTTCTTATTACATAAATATAAAAGTAATTAATAATTAGATTTTAAATAAAATTTATTATATTTAATTTTATTGGTTATTTATAAATAAAATATTTTCTATAATTTGTGAAAAATAAATTATAATAAAATAAAAAAAAAGCAATAGTACCAAATATACGTATATTAATAATAATTAAATTGATTTTTTAAATTGTTTCGAAATCATATATAAGTATATGTATATAATTTTTAATTGAATAATAATTATATATTTATTTTTTATTTTATTGTGATTTCAAAATAATGCGGATGATTCAACTGCAAAATTTCGTGTAGATTTAAAAATAATTAAATTAAATATTTGAAATAAATATGCACTTTCTATAGCCATATAGATTAAAGTCGATTTTTTTTTTAAATTAATTAATGAAATTTGAATTGGTTATTTCCTTAAAATTTATTTGAATTCAAATTGATTTTATTATAAATATTCGTTTTCCTTGTTTGATTAATTTGATTTTAAATTTAAAAATTACTTTAATATCTGTATAATCTGTATAGTTTAATCCATTGTAATTATTTTTTAATTTTCTTAATTCCGGTATTTTTATTTCATTTTATTTACAAAAATATAGTGATATTTTTTAATATTCTTAATTATTGTGTCTTTTATTAAAGGATATGTACTAACAAATTTCCAAACCGTATCTAGCATAAATTATATTTAAGAACACGATCACTGTAAATAATCTCTGGACTATAATACATTCGATTTTGTAATCATAATTTCCATTTTTTTATTATTTTCAAAATAATTTCCCAATTATCAAGGAAATTGCATTATTTTTTATAATAATACCTCTTTATAATTTATATATTTTATTTCACAGCAATTGAGTTTTTCCTATTATTATTACCAATTAGAATATAAATTTTAACTATTTATATTGCAATTAAATTACTTACAATATAGAAAACAAATGAAGTCAAAAATTATAGGCCATTGTCGCATAAAACCCGTATAACTGCCGGCATTTAATATATGAATTATAGTATATAAAATATATAAATATTTATATAGAAATTGTATTTTCAAATCAATGATTTTTGTTAAATGAAATTAAAAAAATTTTTTTTCTAATTCGTGTTGCAATTTTTTTTGTTTTTTTTTTTTTATATATGGATACACTTGAAAAATTCATATATGAAGAAATAAAAAAATAATCATTTTTTTTTATATATTAAACTTTACTTTACTTAACAATGAAAAATATAAACGCATATAATATAAAGTAACATTAACAATAATAATAATAAATTCAATTAATTAATCACTTTCGTTTATTTTATTTTTTTTTATTTCGCTTCTCCATTTGAACTCCTCTATATAATAAAGAAGAAAAAAAAATTACAATAACTTTCACTTTAATTTTATTATACAAATAAAGAAAAAAAAATATTATTTTTTTTTTATTTATTATTATATAATTTAAATAAAAAATGTATTTATTTATATATAGATTAATATATTAAAAAGAAATATATATTTATATATATTATTAATTGTATATAAATAAATAACAAAATAAATTTAATGTCAGAGTCAACGAGAATGTTAATCATTTTTCTGTTTATATAATATATTTTTATATATATGTAATTGATAAAATTATATAATTTTATCTTTTGTTTTCGTGTATATTTATATGATGAATTGTATTTTTTAATTTTATGATATCATCTTTATGTGTGTATTTGAATAAGCTTCTACATCAAAATATGATTGTTTATAATTATCGATCTGAATCTGTATAGAAATATTGATGAAAGAAATACTAATTCTTGTTATGATCCTCTCATAATCTTCTATATATTAAATGTTCATTATTTGAACGTCTACGAATTTTTTAAAATTTCAACAAATCTTCTAAAAAAAAAAAGAGCCAACAAATATTTGAAACAATAAAATTATTACAGAATAGAGATTCAATGTCAAATTTTTTTATGTATACATTTTTATAATCATATATATGTAATTAACTAAATAATATTTATAATCATATATATGTAATTAACTAAATAAAAAAATAAGGACCATATTAAAAACAATAAAAAAAACATGTATTTTAATTAAAACTCTATACATATTTATTTATTGTTTGTAAAACATAAATGGTCACAATTAATGAATGTATTAATTAAACAAAAGAGAAAAAAACTTGTTTATTATTACTTAAAAAAAATTATGTTTAATGATGTTTTGAAAAACAAATATAATATTAAATAAAAAGTCATTAATTAATATGTTTTTATTTTTTAGTATTTCAATATAAAGATTTGTTAAATTATATCAAGATATACATGCAATCACATTCTAGGTATCTTTGCCATTTTAATTGACCTTTATATATATATAAAATGATAAACTTTATTAAGTCTTTTAAATCACATCGTTTAATTAAAATTTTTTAAGATTTTATTTAAGAGAATTTTTAAAATCATAATGAAAAATTTGTGTTTAAAATTCCTTCTTATAATTCTAAATTCTTTTATATGTTATATTTTAAATTTCAAGATATTCACATGTACCAATAAGGGATTGTTAATAACTTTTAATAACTTCACAAGAATCGTATTTCAAAAAATTTATATTTAAGTAAATTGAACAAAATCAAATTCAAATCAAATATGAAATATAATAAATTTTTCAATTAATCCCTATAAATGTTAATTAAAAAGTAAAAATAAAAATTATAAATGTGTTTTAAAATATAGATACATTTTGATAAAAGATAATATTCGTAACACAACCCACACCAAAGAAAATTCACTCTAATTTTAACTCAATTTGTGAAAATACCTAACTTTTTCCAATAGAATCAACAGCAGAATCCATGCCAAAGACCACATGAGATTTTCTTCATGATTTTCTTTGACACTTTTTTGGATTGTTGCCATTATCTAAAAATTAAAAATAATACTCACGATATTAAATAAGATTTTCGAAAATCATATTTTCTAGATAATTTCCATTATATAATTATAAATAAATATTAATTTTTTCAATTAATTTTTGAAAAACTTGATAATTTTTTTATAATTTTTAAGTAATAATAAAAAAATTAATTTTTAAAAATTATATAAAATTAAAATAAACATTTAAAATCTGTATGTGATTCGAAAATTATTATTACTAACATCTGGCAACCCCGAATTTTATTGTTTAATTTATTAAATTTCCAAAATTTTCCAATCAAAACAAATCGTATAGTGCACGTGTGTGCGATTATAGAATATATAATAGATTTATTTTATATATTTTTGCTGTGAGTTAAAAAAATAAAAATAAAAGTAAAAGTCTTTTTATTTTTTTTACCACCACCAATCAAGACCAAAGAAACAATAAATAAAATTTAAATAAATTAATTAATAATAATAATTATTATTATTATTCAATAAATACAATTGATAATTATAACATCATTTTCCAGGATTATTAGAATAATAAAAGGAAAAACAATTTTAATAAACATTTAATTTTATTTAGAAGGTCTTGCGTCATCTTTTTTCGTTTCTAATTTTTCTATTTTTTTTTTTTTTCATCATTTTGTTCCTTGTTACGACGACGATATTTTTATTAAATTTGTTTTTAATATTAATTATTAAAAAATTGTGTAACGTATAAATTTTATAATAATGTTTAACAATTATAAATAAAAAATAAAAAGTTTTTTAAAACAATAATAACCATAAACTACGATTATAAAAGCAAATAACCACGTGAAGGTGAAATTTTGTTTGCAAAAAAAAAAAAAAAAAATAATACCATATTGGTAAAGTTTTGTAGTTATGAATTTTAGTAAAATGATTAGAAATATTAAAAATTATTTGCAATTTATAAAAAAATTATCAAGTACAACAGTGATAAAAACAGTTTAAAGATAATAGAATATTTTTTTTGTTTTCTTATTTAGAAATCTTTTTCGGCGGGTTATCTATATTTTTTGTACATATTTTTTTTTTTATTTTTATTGTGGTGTGTATAAAATACGATAAAATTAAAAATAAATAAATAGATTAATGATGGTTTTTTGTAAATAAAAAAAAAATATGTGTTTGATTTTGCATATATATATAATAAAATCAATAATTCCTTCAACCAAATATATTTTTAATAGATTATATTATATTATTATTGATAATAATAATAATAATAATAATAATTAATAGAATAGTAGTAGTAGTAGTGGTAGTAGTAGTAGTGTAATTGTGTAATAATAATAATAATAAATTATTTAAGTAGAAACAAAAAAAACCAAAATCAAAAATGATTCCTTCAGTTAAAAGTAATACACCTACAACATCGTCTACAACAACAACGACGGCAATCACCGCAGGAACAACATCTTCAATATCATCCACAAATAGAAAACTTGGATTTTTATCACATGTTAAATATGAACATATGGTAGCTGGAGTATCGGGTGGTGTTACATCAACATTAATTTTACATCCATTAGATTTAATCAAAATTCGATTTGCAGGTAAAATATTTTTATTATCATTTTTTAAATAATTATCCCTATTTTTACTTTAATTATAATGTTTTGTTTTTTTGTTGTTGTCATTATAAATCAATTAGTAAATGATGGACGTACAGCCATTCCACAGTATCGAGGATTAACCGGTGCATTTTTAACGATATTTCGTGAAGAAGGATTTCGTGGATTGTACAAAGGTGTTACGCCAAATGTTTGGGGTGCTGGAAGTAGTTGGGGTTTATATTTTCTTTTGTAAGTATAAGTATATAATTAACAGACCTTTTCAATTAAATATATTTATATATTTAAATTTTTTTTTTAATAATACACTATTTTTCAACAAAATTATATGTAAAAATATGAGATAACCTTTTGTGTATTTCGTGTTTTTTTTTTTTGTTGCGGCTCGTATTTTGTTTATTTCAATTTTTGAAACCGGGTGATCTATATAGACTATAGAGCAAGCTATTTCTAATATAGCTATTTCATTAACTATATATTTGAATTCCGAAGAAATTTCATTTACTAATACTGAATTTATCAAGTATATATATTCAAAATTCCAAGTTCCAAATTCAAAATTCCAAATTCAAAATTCCAAACGAAATTTCATTTACTAATACTGAATTTATCAAGTATATATATTCAAAATTCATAAAGATTATAAAGATTTGTTATTTATTTACGAAAAAATGCTGACGACTCTATTCCCATATAATAATCACTATATATATAATTAAATAAACAATAAAAAAAAATTAGAATGTAGATGTTAATTATTTTGTTATTTTATATTTTATTGTATTTTATTTTTCCCCTCTATGAATCAGTTATAATACAATAAAAACTTGGATACAACATGGTAATACGGCAAAACCATTAGGACCATCAATTCATATGTTAGCGGCCGCTGAAGCCGGTATGCTAACATTACTATTAACAAATCCATTATGGGTAGTAAAAACAAGATTATGTTTACAATATGATAATAAAACGGGGACAATGCCCGATTTAAATAAACAACATTTAAAATATTCCGGTATGACTGATGCATTAGTTAAAATTTATAAAATTGAAGGTATACGTGGACTGTATAGAGTAAGTATTAAATTAACAGTAGATTTATGGTAAAAAGAAAAGAAACGCGCTTTACATTCATTTCTAATGTTGTGTTTTCTTATTTGTTTCAGGGCTTAATTCCTGGTATGTTTGGTGTTTCACACGGTGCCCTACAATTTATGTCATATGAAGAAATGAAAAATAGTTATAATCATTATAGAAAATCACCGATTGATACGAAATTGGTAAGTACCACCCAACACAACACAGTCACAGTCAATTACAACCAAAAAAATATTTATGTAAACAGTTAAAATGTATTTTAAAACCAATTTTAATGACAAAAATACTTCGTTTTTTTTTTATAAAATAACAATACAAAAAAAAAGGCTCGTCTTGTTTGCGAATTACTATCTTTATTTTATAGAAGAAAAAAAACGCCATTTCGAATACATTATCTATTTTAATTTTGTTATTATCTGTTAATAAACTGAAGTAAATTTGAAATAAAAAAAAATAAAACAGTCAAATAAATAACCTTTAAGTAACTCTGATTGACATTAAATGGTTTATTTTTTTTTTTATTTAATTGTTGATAACAAAAAGAATACAATTATTTATTTACTTACTTTTTTTTTTTTAATTAAAATTGTCTGGTAGAATAACACATTTTAATGTTAACCTAATTTATTTTTAATCTTTTTTATAATTACTATATATTAGGGTACCGGTGAATATTTATTATTTGCGGCAATATCAAAATTAATAGCCGCTGCAGCAACGTATCCATATCAGGTGATAAGAGCACGTTTACAAGGTCAACATCATAGTTATAAAGGTGCATGGGATTGTGTAAGAACAACGTGGAGGTACGAACGAATGTCTGGTTTTTATAAAGGTCTTATGCCTTATCTTGTGCATGTCACACCAAATATTTGTATGGTGATGCTTATTTATGAGAAATTTACGAATCCATAAAATTAAAATTAGAAAACGTAAATTAGCAAAAAAAAAAAAATTCGATTGATTAGAAATCGAATATAATTTGTTGTTAATTTTCTATTTTGTATTTTTAAATGTTGAAATCGAAACAACAAAATGTTTGAGAGCGTCATTTATAATTTCTAGTAAATTCAATTTTATTTTATTTAACAATCGCGATTGCATTAAATGTGAATGCATAAATATTAGGTTTGGTCACAAAAGAATAAAAAAAAAAAAAAAAAACTCTAAAAAAAAAATAATAATATTTTCATAATTATTTTTATAATTAAAAATTAATATTTTCATAATTAAAATGATGATTTTCTCATCATTTCAAAATTAAACATTTAACTTAGAAGTTCTCCTCTATTAGAAATCAACCAAAGGAAAATTAAAAAATAAAAAAATAATAAAGAACTTTATTCATTCTTATATAAGGTTCTTAAAATTAAATTATCGATAAAAAAAAATCTATATTTCTAAATTTAAAATAGTTTAAATACTGTTGTAAAAATATTTAAAAAAAAAAAATGCAATCCAAATTTAGTGGATTAAGATCTGATAATTTGAATTTAGAAACATCATTTAGATTATAAAAAATTCAATTCAATTCAATTTCATTTTATCATCAACTGATTATTTTATTCGTAAATATTAGATGAAATTAAATGAAAGCAAAACTAATTATGCATTATAGAGATTACTTAAGACAAATCCCAACTAAAAAATACTACAAAATCTAAAATAAATTCCTACTTCCTTATTTTCATCTGAATTATTTTCAATCAGTTATGATTTTCATTTGATATGATAACTTAAAACTTATTGAAAATCATTAAACCATTATTCATTATATTTTATATATTGACTAAACCAAATATTTATTAGAAAATTAAATTAAATTTTTGTTTTATAAATACAAGATGTTGATGTTGTTGTGTATAAAAATGTTGAAGAAAAAAAAAAATGTTTAGTATTATTATGATTACTAATATTATTCTAATCTAATTACTATTATTATTATTATTATTTATTTATATAAATTATTATAAATTCCATCCCCTAATAATAATAATACAAACAAAAAGAAGAAAGTTAAAAAGAAAACAATTAATTTGTTTTACTTAATTGATTTAAACTATAATTTTTTTTTTGTAAGTTATAAGTAAATTTAATTATTTATTTTTTGAAAAAAAAAAGAAAGAATTTTTTGTTAAATAATTATTAAAATTCGAACCATTCTCTCTAAATGTATACGAGATGCTTTGGAATTAAATAGGGTGTACGCACAAAAGGTAAAACTAAAGTGATTTGCAAATTTGAATTTAGTTATCTTAGTTTTAAAAATTATAAACAAAATTTTTGCTATATTTGGCGGTATTTTAATATGATAATGGATTGAAAGGAAATTATTCGGTGATACTTAAGTTTACTGGTATACTTAAGTTGTAATTTTATTGAAATGCAAACTGATGACAATCAATATATTGAATTAATTCAATTATGATGAAAATGTACATAATAATAAAAGAAGAGACACAAACGTTTCAAAGCAAATTAAAAATGTATATTTGTACTTAATAGAATGATGATGAAACATCTACGATTTTGATTTTTATTCCAAAAGAATATGGAATAGTGAGATTATTATATTTTTTAAAGATTGATTCAGTAATTAAATTGTTTTATAATTGAGTTGTACAATTTTTTTTCTTCGAAACATTCAAAACGATTCCACCAATAAAAAGAATATAACATTTTAAAAAATAGAAATGTACGTTGCCGCCACACCAAAGATAATAAGCAAAATTAAATACAATCTATAATTATTTTATAGAATTATTATAAATATTATAATATAAATCAATAAAATCGTTCCAGTGTGTATTAACAAAACAAAAAAAAAAGGCAAACAACAATTGAATTCCATTCATTAGTGCAACACAATGCCCTCAATTGTTCACTGTTACTGACTATTTTAATAGTTTAATAATAATATGTTGAAATGATACTTATAAAAAAAAATACATCCCCTTAGTTATAGAGATTAACGAAACAATCGAAAGAAGTAATCTTTAGTACCCAATGAAATTATTTAATTATTTATTTAAAAAAAAATTATTTATTCAAATTTTTGAATATTTAATCGTAAATGCATGTAAATTATAAAAGAAACGGAAAAAAAAATTAATTTATTAAATATTAAATTTAAAATTGATCAAATAATATTTAGTTATTATTTTATTTTTATTTATTATAATCCTTAAGTATTTTAAGTAAAGTATCCCAACAAAATAAAAAAAAAAAAACCAAAACCCAAAAAAAAAAAAATTTAGAAAAGCTTTAGCAAAAAGATTCTCTTTTTATTTTTTTATTTTATTTTTGTTGACGTTAGTTTAAATTTAATTACTTAATTAAAAAAATTTGACCGGGGTGAGTAGATTTTTTTTTTGGTTGAATAAAATTTAATAATAAATCTTTAATGCATTGAATTTTGAACCACAATTTTAATGAATTCTTTTTGTGTTTACAACCACAACATTTGATAATCTTGATGATGATGCAGAGATGAAAAAATTCAATTTCACAATGAATCATCAATAGTGATAAAGAGAAAAAAAACTGATAATTGATTAATTTTTTTCCAATTGATTAATTTGAAATTTAAATGTATTTTATATTTATTTAATTAAAATGAAATTAATAAAATGGATAATTTTTTTTTTTTTGGTTATTATGTAAATGAAAAAAAAAACGTGATAAATAATAAATAAAATAAAATTGAATCTTATTTGCTAAGGTAGAGTATAAAACAAAAATTAGTATGTTTCAGATTGTTTTTATGAATAAAATTGAACTAAATATTCTTTATTTTTTTTTGTTGTGTGTTATTACAAATTTTAGATTTGAAGGATTTCATGGGTTTTACAAAGGATTATTAACAAATTTGATACGAGTCACACCGGCCACAATGATAACATTTGTTGCTTATGAACATACATCAAGTTATTTACTGGATAGAAGTAAAAATGCAAAAATGAAACCGACAGTCGAATGATACCAAAGGAAATTTTTAATTATTTGTGGGGAGCCAGAGGCTATATAAAAAAAATAATAATATTTATGTACGGAAAATAATGACGATAGACAGAACAAAATTCCTATTTTTTTGTACGAATCTTCAAAGAATTTACATTATTTAATATATATAATGAAAGATTTATAAATAGTTTAGAATTATGAAAATGATTTTTAATAATTATAATGATTAAAAATTGATCTTTTAGTAAAATTCTATTGTTTTTATTTAGTTTTTAAAATATATCAATTGATGTTCGTAATTTAAAAGGATTTGAATGCAACTTTCACTAGTAGCATTATATTTCAATTGCTTTTCGGTTAAAACTCTTAACAAGTACAAATGGAATTGGATGTGTGACAAACATACCTACAACAAATAATATAATAATCAGCCACAGTTTAAAATATTGAGTCCTTGATATTTAATGAAATAAATCCAATTACATAAAGCTTATTAAATTGTTTTTTATTTTTAATTTACATAGTACAAAGTCTTAAAAAATAATTCATATTCATAATAAATATTAAATAAATACAATTTAAATTGTATTGGAAATAATTTAAATGAAAATAGCGTTGGATTAATCGATGTTAATCATACAATTGGTTAACGATGACGCTTGATTACCGTCTTTTCTCCGTAATACATTCTTATATAGCTCTTTGTATGGCGCCAAACAGTTTTGTAAGTTCATTTGAAATTGTCGTAAACGTTCTGTATCAGGATCATTTGCTAAAAAATATGTTTCTAAACGTGTTGCAATTTGAAGTCCACTCTCAATTGTTTCCAATCCCATGGAAACACTGTCACTGTCTTCACTGTCTGTTATTTTATTTGAAATCAATGTAACTTCATCTTCATCTTCATCATCATCATCATCATCGTTATCGTTATCGTTATCATTATCATGATCGCCATCAACAGCAACATCAACATCAGCATCATCATCATTAATTATTGGATCACGAATCATTTCATTAATATCTTCACATTTTATATCGGAAAATTCTTCTTCATACATACAATTAGCTAAATGCATGATTTCAGTTAAAGTACCTTTATTATCCTTCACAACAGACACATCATCAGAATCTGAAACAACAACATCACCACCACCACCGTCAATAACACATTCAGGCCAAAGCGACCGCCAGCATGCATTCAATGTAGAACGATTTATTTCGGAAATTGCTGATGCAGCATGTTCAACACAATCCAAAATATTATAATCTCTCCATACATCGACAAAATTCAATTCACTATTGCTATCCAATTTATTTGTAATGCTTTCAAAAACTTTTTTAATATAATTTATTTTAAATGTTGAAATAATACCATGATCGTCTAATGGTTGTGCAATGCCGCCCGAGAGTATTGTGGTGGTGGTTGTGGGTGGTGTGCTATTGTTCGTATTCCGTGGAATATAAAGTACTCTAATATTTTCATGTACTAGCAACGAATTATCATGGGCCTTATCAATGATCAAAATCACTTTAAATGGTAATTTTTTTGTCATCAAATAACTTTCCACTTCGGTTACAAAATAAGTTTCAAACCATTCTTTAAATACATCCTCCGTTATCTCTGCTCTTTTATTGGCCATCCAATGAACTGGTAATCGGGACATATCACAATTTTTAAGCACTCTCGGTTGACTGCTTTTATTCACCAATAACGGTTTTAATATACGATCACCGGAAGCGTTACAGCACAACAAAAATGTTACTCGATCGTTTGTACCACGATATCGATGATGATAATTTACCGGCGGTTTTTTACTATCCGCCAACAACGATCGGGTCGGTAATTGTTTCCAAAAGAGACCGGTTTCATTTGCATTGAATACCTGATCCGATGTATAGCCACCATCGGTTATTATTTGTTGTAATTCGGGCGCGTATACTTTGGCTGCATTCACATCGGTTATTTTCAAATTACGGTATCCATAACGTTGAATGAATTTCGAAAACCAACCACCACTAGCGGAAAATTGAAATTTTCGACTTTGGTCGGCCGTCGATACGGAACGCGGTTCTTGGATTACCATTTCATACAGATGTTTTGCCTTTTGTTTAATTGCGTTCGTATCCAATGGTATGTGTTTTTGATTGCGATCATCGATCCAATTTGACAGTAAATTTTCCATTTGTTCAATATTAGTATTTCGTGTATAGGATAATTTCATTGCCGATGGAAATTTTTCCGCAGCACATGCTGATTTTCTAATTGCACTTTCACATTTTTGTATCATACGAATTGTTGATTCTCGATAGCCAAATTTTTTACCTACCTTCGTCGAACCCAATCCACTACCAAGACAATCTAAAATTTTCATTTTTGTTTCCAACGATATGGCTTTACGTTTACAGGTGCGTTTTGGTTTCGTAATACCATTATTATTATTGCTATTCATTGTTGATTATTGATTTTTATTTTTAATTTTAATTATAATTATATTAATGGTTGTAGAATATTTTTCATAGATAAACAAACATATCTATATGATCTACTAATTCACACAACAGGGAATTTTATTTTGTGGTATTGCAATACTATACAATTAAAATTAAAAATGTATTTTTATTGTTGATCTTTAAATTTCTGAATATTTTAATCAATATTTTTTTTTTATTTAACCGGTTTAAAACATCAATTATATATTAATAAACATAATATTAAACAATCGTAAAAACTTAAAACAATGCTTTTTTTAAGATTTTTGTTATTAAAATACAAAAATTGTTTTACCACATTTATATGCATGAATTTAAAACCGATGGTTCTATTCAATGGTCACAAAAATGGAATGTGTATAATTTCTTAATAATAGATAAGAATTTGGGTTTGTTTTAATATAATAAATTTAAAAATAGTGATAAGGAAAACATAATTTTAATTGTTTGAATAGAAATACCAATAGAAATTATCGATAAAAACTCGGGTTGGCATTACAATTAATTTAATCAATTTTACGTATAAAAGACGTACGAAAATTTTGTTATGCAACGCATTCATCGGTCTCGTCTTTTCCCATAAACATATGTTTACAATTTTTGTTTATTATTTGTTTTTATGTTTATATATATATATATATATATATATATATATATATATATATATATATAGCAATGTTAAAGACTTGCGATTGCCTCAGCGATTGCTTCAACGCTCAAAGTGTATAAAAATAAAAATAGATATTAATCTAGGTGTTAAAAATGGGATTATATAATTTAAAAATAAAAATTGTGTTAAGAATAGAAATATCATGAAAATATATATAGTACACATATTTTCTTTATGTTATCGAAGACCTTTTAAATAAATCCTCAGTTAAATTTTCACAATGTCCTGCGGTAGCTTTTCATGGGATTTTTTTACATTTCTATACAGATTCTAAATAATACAACCAGATTTTAAAGGTTGAGAATCACACAGCGAAATTAATGAAATTATATAGAATTATTGGTAAAAAAATATCTGTTGATATTCATAAAATTGGACCAGTATATCTCCAATAGAGAAGAAATATTATTTCATATCTTATACAAATCCAGAAAAGGTCCTTGTCGAACGCTAAAATCAATTTTCGGTTTATCTATGCCCGATTATTTCTTATGTTATAACCTTTAAGTTCACTATAAACTCAAATCTATATCCCTTTTGAGGACAACACGCATTTTTTATGAATGGATATATCCTTTATTATGAATTGAATTCAAATCGAGTACATTTTGTTTTTTAAGAAACTGCATTACTATAAAAGTTCCCACTCTGTCTTTTAAAATTATTTTGCGTATACATATATACAATATGAAATTCAATGTACTCTTCTGCGGTATAACTATCTGTTTGCATATATATATATATAAAAAATTGTATTTATACAAAAATATCTCCTGATATATACATAAATAATAATAATGAAAATAAAAAAAAATTTTATTTTGATAAAATACATTTTTGCAATATAATTTTCTGTTCTGTGTAAACGCGTTATCTATATCGAATGGAATATATGAAATGGAAAAAAATAACAGATAACACATTGTATTTTTTTTTTTGTTTATTTTAATTATTTGATATAAAAAATACATACAAAATAACAAGGTTTTTCATATTTATACGTATCGTCACAATCACAAATATTTTTCATTTACATATTTTTCTATCTACATTCTTTTTGCATTTTTAAAAGTATGTATTCGCATTCAATCGTTTATATATATACGAAAGGAAAGAAAACTTTATAGATATAAAATTTTCTCCCGGTTTTTTTTTTTACATTTTCCGACCCTTTCTTTTCAGTTTTACATTACCTCTCGCGTATATCAAACACAACAAAGTTGAATATACGGAATAATAAGGAAATATACAAAAAAATAATCAATACTTTAACCGATATATACAAGAAACAAGAGCATTTATTGTTTTATCATCAATCTATCTATACTATATACATATATATAGTTATAATTATATGGATGGGATTGAATGCGAATGCGGAGAATGAAATATATAAATCGAAAAATTTATATATTTTATAATAAATGTATTTTCATATATTCGTCATCGAGTGTGTTGTGTGTTAGTCATATATAATTTAAATAAATAAATAAATATATTAAAATAAAATTAATTTATAAATATATAGTGTATATAAGAATTAATTAAGAGAAATAAAATTTATTTTATAAAATATAATTAAAAAAAAATATTCCCCCATATCCACATATAAAGATAGATAAAGATCACATGGGTTCAGTTTTAATTCAAAATATAGTAACATCACGTCACCGAAGTAATAATAATATTTTTGATAATAATAATAATACTACTACTAACAGTGATAATAATAATAATAATAATTGTATTTGTAATAAAAATTTTGGATATAAAAATTTGAGTAATAATAAAATTAATAGTAAAAATACTAGTAGTATTTTAACATCTGATAAAAATAGTAGTAAAAAAAATAATAGTCATTATTCGAATTGTAAACATAATAAAGATTTTAATTGCCAACAACAAGAACAAAAACAATCATCATCGGGATCAAGTCAAAGTAATTATTTTTTAAATAAATCATCAGTTAATGAACAACATAATAATAATAGTGAAATAAATAATTATTTGTATAGTGATAAAAAACCCATTAATAATAATTGCAACTGCACAAATAATAATAATATTAGTAATAGTAGTGATAATAATTTAAAATATTGTAAAAATATTATACATTCCGGTGATTGTGACTACAATAAAAACGAAATAATCAATAATCAATTGTACGATATCAATAATAATAATATTTTTGGCGTTGTTGTCGCTGAAACTGCATTAAATTATTTTAAATACGAAGTAAGTTCAATATATATACCATAAATAAATTCATTTTTGATTTTATTAAACAAAAAACAAAACAAATTAATCATTAAATTAAAAAAAAATTTTAATTTAAGAAGATTAAATATCGCATATACACAAAGAACACATATATCGCATTTTTTTTCATTTTATTTTTAAATCCATTGTAGTATGTTATCATCAAATTTTGTATAACTGCGTGTATATGAATGCAAATAATTGAATTTAAAATTAAAAATAAAATTTTTGTATATGTGTTTATATTCGTCTATATAATATATTATTATTACAAATATTATTACAAAATCACAAACAAACAATTAAATTATATAACCTTAAGTTCAATTCGTATATATATACATTTTATATCAATATATCTATCTATTGATATCTGGTATATATATATATATATAAAGTTTGATTAAAGGTTATAACAATAGCTTTATTATTATTTTATTTATTTTTTTTTTTTTGTTAATCAAAAACCGATACGTTGTCATTTTTCTCGCGTTGTATTTGTTAAATGATTCGATATCAAAATGAAAAAAAAAAAATTTGTCGTTTCATTATTATTATTATTATTATGGTGACTATTTTTAGATGTTTTTAAAACATTCATTAAAATTTCTTTATAATTTTTTCGTATAAGACAAATAGAAAAACTAATTTAGTAATTTGTTCCTCATCAATGGTCCGAACCTCAATAACCTATACAAAAGTTCAATAAACATTTTTTAAAGATTTTTGCAATGGTATTTTTATAGGTAAAAATAAAAACCGTTTATATATATATTATAAAACTCATTCCCGTATGCACGCACGCAATAATAAACAAATATTTATATAAATATCACGAAATACATAAAAAATTTTTCTATTTTTTATTTATATACCTTAATCAAGGTTAAAATGTATAATAAAACTGACTATACTTTTTTGAATCATTATCTGTATGTAAAATATGTAAAATGTTCGATTGGAAAAAAATGTTTGTTAAAAAAAACTGTATTAAGAAAACTGCCCGTTTTTTTTTTGTTTCTAAATTTTCTAATTATGTTTACATTTTCAAAACAATATAATATATCAGAATCCACAATAATAACATCCTACCCTACGGTATATAGTAGACTGCAAAACAAACATAAGATAGCCGGCAAGGTCGACCGATATAGAGTTTAAATTTATCACCTGGGTTAAATATTACAACATAAAAATCAATTTATTTTTAATGTATATTCTTTATCTAATCACTATATATCTCTCGATTTTATCTTTAATTATTGTATACTATATATACAATCAATTATCCATATAAAGTTAACAAAAAAAAAAAATTACACAAGGACACAAACGAATGGCATTTTGACAAAAGTAACAAAAATATTGAATATATGGAATTTAAAAAATGCTAAAAATTTCTTTTGAGAATGTTGGATTACCATTTATGGTAATTTAATAACAAAAAAAATTATTTCATTTTTAAAGTGTTAATATGAAAATCTTTAATTTATTTATGAAAAATAATGAAAATAGTCTAAGGTTTTCACTGAGCAAAATTTTCCTCCATCGCATTCACCCATTACAAAAAACATCGAGAAAATCCTATAAAATTCCGCCAGTTCCAATTAAAGAAAAAAAGTCAAGAATTGATAGGAAAATATGGTGTGATAATTTTTTCAAAAAAACAAAGGGTATTGAATAAAATATATCTAACATTTTGATACATAGTGCGCGTCCACTTCGTAATCTTTCTGTGAATTGTCTCATATATCGCCAATGAAAAAACAATAATATATTCAGAAATATAAGATTTTATTAAAAAATTCTTTTGTATGGTATTTTATCCGAGCCAAAATTGAAATTTGGCAAAATGAATGAAGCATCACTTTATTATAAAATTAAATTAAAATGGTGTAAAAAAGTATTAAAAAAAATGGGTCTCATATGTAAAAATGAATATAAAAATGGAATATTTTTCGTAAGAATAAAAAAAAGGATATATAATAGAATAAATTATTTAAACACTCAACAATATAAATATAACAATACAAAAGTATTCAGATTATTATTATTATTATTATTATTATTATATAAAGTTTTTATATATTTAGATGTCTTCATTCAATTTAAAAGTTTACCGATCTTACTGAAATTTATACATATTTCTATATACCATAATATATAAGTACAAGGATGAAAAGGAATTTATAACATGAATATAGCCTGTGGTTAGTTAAAATTCCAATGTGGTAACATCAACTTCTGAAACCAACAACTATAAGAATACTGTCGGACGTTATGTAATAAATATATAGGTGGTTATAAAGCACGACTTAATTTTTTTGTTTATTTGGGGTTTAAGTTTCCTTGTCTATACATATATATATATATATATATAACATATATATATTAGGTTGTCTAAAAAGTATTGATAATTTTTTTATACAAAATTCAAACGATTTTTTTATATATTTCAAATGAACTTTATTAAACCAAATATGTGCCGTTTTGATTGATGACCCTTTGCCATTTTTCTGGTAAAGACATTATCCCATCACTGTAGAACTTCTGTGTTTTCTGGGCAAAGAACTGATCCAAGTGCATTTTGCAGTCCTCTGCGGAATTTAATTTTAAACCATTAAGGGAGTTCTGCAGAGACCGGAACAAACGATAATCTCTCAGTTTCTGCCGAGTCATAAAAAGAAAAAAATGTGTGTGGTGTGTGGTCTGGCGTTGTCATGATGGAACACAACACCCTTTCGATTGAATAATTCTGGACGTTTTTTTTAATCTCGTGCTTCAATCTTGTTAATTGTTGACAATAGAGATCGGAATCAATGGTTTGACCGGGTGCTAGTAATTCATAATGAACGATTCCTTTCCAATCCCACCAAACAGTCAGCATTACCTTTCTTGGTGTTAATCCAGGTTTTGCTACTGTTTTAGGATTCACCCTTCTTGGACCACGATCTTTTTCGTACATTATTATTATATGTGATCCATTTTTCATCACCTGTAATCATTTGCTTTAAAAATGACTCGATTTCGTTCCTTTTAAACAGCGTTTCGCAAATGGAAATTCGGTTCATTAAATTGTTTTGTGTTAATTCATGTGGTACCCAAACATCGAGCTTTTTCTTGTATCCAGCCTTTGTCAAATGGTTTAAAACTTTTTGGTGATGGATGTTTAGTTCTTTAGCGATATCATAACTGCTTACGTGTCGATTTTCTTCAATTTTTGATATGATTTCATCGACTTTTTCAGTGATTGGTCGACCAGAACGAGGTGCATCTTTGACATCGAAATTACCGGAACGAAATCGAGCAAACCATCTATAGGCTGTTATTGTATAATATAATAATACATAATAATATAATAATACACTACACTACAACTAATGCACTACAACTTTTAAATGGCTAAACAAATTTAATTTTTTTTTTTTTTCTACGAAATGTCATGTTTTGAACATATGTTAGTGTTACCTGATCAGATTAGTACTACTTGAAATATTCAATTATAATGACATCTATTTATAAAAATTATCAATACTTTTTCAACAACCTAATATTATAGATATGGTTATAAAGCACGAATTAATTTTTTTTTGTTTATATGGGGTTTTTATTTTCCTTGTCTGTACACACATATATATATATAAGAAACCACCTAATCGGTATATATTTTATATATAAATAATCCATTATTTTGAAAATCGTAAAGTATATAAACCATATTTATATGTATAATAAAACACAATTGTTGAATGCTTATTTGTTGATGATATAAGGAAATGAAATTGAATTTTTTTTTGTTGTCTTTTATATATTTGTATAAAAACAAAACGAAATTTATATATGTGATAATAACATATGTATATGAGATCGATGAATATACAATGTATTAAATTAAATTTGATATCATCATAATATTATATTGAAATTGATATTTAATATGTAGATTTTTATGTAGAGTAAATTGGAAACTAATTTGATTGAACTCGCATATAATCTTTAGTATGACTATACTACAGAAATCTCTTATTAAGAAAACATATTTATATATATTATGAAATCTTAAATAATAATAAAAAAAAAATTTCTCACTGAATTCAAATAAATAAATAATCAGTTCATGCATACACACTTAGAAGAATTTGTAATATGATGGGTATATAATTTATCTTCTTGTTTTGGCGTCTTATTTCTTTTAAAAAAAAGTTATACATACATATATGTCATCATCGCATGTAATATAAGAATTTTTTTTTTTTTCAGAAGTCAAGTCAGCAAATATATTTCTTATATATGTACAATATATTTTATACTAGATATGAATATCAAAAAATTTTATAAATTATATACATTTTTTGGTATGTGTATATAATAAACAAAATTAAATTATATATTTTACTTGCATATACACAAAAAACAAAAAAAAAACTATTATTTATTTATCTATTTTTTTTATTATTCATATTTTTCTTATCAGACAATGACATTTTTAATTACCTTATTATTATACATATACAATAGTTTGATAATGGAAAAAGCTTATTATTATAGAAGTATATATATTTTTGAAGGATATCTTTTGGAATAAAAAGGTGAAGGTAAAATTGAAATACAATACAATACATAATATAAATACTTAATAATCGATTATAGAATATATATAATTGAACTCAAAATACACCCCAAAAAATTGTTATATTTTTTATAACCATATATTTATAATTAAATAAAATATGACAAAAAATATTATTATAAATATAAATCAATTATTTATGATTAACTATTAATCACTTATATGTCTATATATATATATATATATGCATATATTTAACAATTAACTATACGATACAATTATAAGGTTATATTAACAATAGATAATGTATATGTTATACAAATTCCTTTTGACCTTTTAATTTATTTTAGTGATTAAAATAGACAGATATTACAATTACCATATATAGTTGATGTCAGAAAATTAGAAATGTTTTTTTACATACTGTATAGAAAAACTATGATCCAAATATACAATATTTTATCAACAATAAATATATTATGATGATGTTTCCTATATACATACAATATATGACAATTGATAACTCGCTGAAAACATATGTGATAATATAATGCATATATATATAACAATAATATTAATTAAAATGTAAAAAAAAAAAATATATGTTGAGTTGAATGTATGTATACAAATAGAATAACACATTTATTATTTATTAGTTTTTCGATTTTTCTATAGTATTTATTATATTGATTGAGTCGATCAGCGGTTTAATAAAAAATAGTTTAGAAAACTATATCATAGGGTAGGATTGTATAGAGGTAATTGGAAAATTCGTTATACAATGATTGGTTTCTGTTAAACATTTTTTTCTTAAGTGAAAATTTTTATTTTCATATGGGGAAAATTTTTATTTGATTATTTTCCAATGAATTTTTACTCAGAAAAAATTTTCACATAACAAAAATTATGGCTAGAAAATTCTGGCTAGAAAAATCAAAGTATATTTTTATTAAAATGAAAACAGAAAATTATTACTGAATTGTTTTTTTTTTGTAAAATGTGTCTTAAAGGGGATTTTTTCTATTAAACTTTAAAAAAGAAAATTCATGAATTGTTCATGAAAATTTCTTATTGCACAAAACACTTTCTTTAGATTTTACATTAATATAAATTCATTTGATTATTAATTTCCCATTTTCCAAAATTCAAAAATATAATTTTTTATTTTAATTTTTTAATTAACTTAAGATTATACATAAAAAAAAAAATACAATTAAAATATAAATTATATATATACTTAAAAAATAAATAAAATTAAATTGGAATTTTCTTTTATACCTTACTACACACACAAATTGTCAATGTTCATTAAAGTAATTTATGCGTATTAAATTCGTGCTACTATATATGCGTTAAACCAAATTGTATCGTAATAATCTTTTTTTTTTTTAAATGAATAAATAAATATAATATTTATATAAAGATATATATAAAAAAAATACAGGTAATCTATATACAAAATGCATTCTTATAATCTCATTAAAACCACAACCGATATTGTGAATAATATACTATAATATACTATAGTAAATAAATATATCAAATATTTTATTAAAGTATTTATTTTCCTATTTTTATATCATTTTGCGATATTATTAAGAAAACTTTGAATTCGCAGATTGTGCGAAAATTATGTTTATTTCTATGGTGTTGAAAAAAAATGCGAAAAATAGTTATATATTAAAAAAAGACTATCAAAAAATTACAAATCGCAATTAACTAAAAAGAAAACTTCAACAGTTTTTTTTTCTAAAGGAATTTTCCTAAGTTAGACATTTTCTTAAATTAGATCAGATTTAGTCAAAATCTAATCAGTTTTATTTTAAATATAGTTGATTTATTTAATTTCACAAAGTTTCACAATTCGAATTTTTTTAATCAATATTTTGTAAGTCAGTTAAGGAATTATTAATTAATAATATGGTAGGTGATCGTATTTTATTGAAAATATACTTATGCAATAATTTTTTGTAATGTAAAACCATTTAATAAAAAAACCTATTCATCAATTCAATATATATATATCTATATTATTGTTATTTTAAACATAATATGCATATATATAGTTGATAGAATTTTGCATAATATTCATATATATATTTAATTTATATAAAGAGGGAGGTATATCGCGTAAATATATATATGGTAATATGTGGTAAATAAAATATATGTTTTATTTCCAATGTACAGGTAATAAGTTCCATATATAAGAGATTATATAGGGAAACAAAATATACCTCGCATCATATACATATATTCGATTTATTATACATAATACCATTGGTATTATATACATATAATAAGACTTGCAATATATTATATAAAGTGAATATATATATATATATATATATAGTGTTTTGTAGACAAACTAAAAAAATTTGTATCAATATATGCATAAACGGTGGAGAATCAGTAGTAGATGTATATATATAGTAAAAAGTATATGGAGGAATTATAAAATACAATAATTTAAAACCGTAAGGTAGTTGTAATTTTAAACATAAAAAATTTTCTATTATATAGGAAAATTTCTTAACATAATCATAATCTTATATATATATATTGTTGAATATATATAATATTTGTTGTCATCACACTGGCACTTATCATATAACATATAAATACACTAGTCTATTGGTATGTTATTTATATATATATAATATATATATATAGAAGTTATGTTTTAAAACATTGATATCAACACATATATTTATTACGATACGACGACAGTGCATAGCAAACATTTATCACTTCAAGAGTTAATATAGTTTTTTTTATTGTTTTTTATATATCGCTGTAATAAAGGAGAATCCTATTTTTTTTTATGATTTATTATATAAAAATTAATTAATTAATTGTAAGTTTTAAATCTAAATTATTTTTATTTATACGGTCCTCGCGGTCTTATATTATTATAGATAGATAGATACGAGCGATGTTGTCCATTGCCATGCATTTATGCAGCAACCACAATATAGAAAATATTTTTTTTTTCAAATAAAGATAATAATTCTTTATAAGTTACACGCATAGCATATAGTTGTAATAAACTATATATAAAATATTGTACAACCATTTATATTGTGGAACATTTGCACTTATTCGTTTTCATTTTAGTTTTATTTATTGCTATATATATATATATTATAATAATAATAATTATTATTATGTTATTATACCTTTTATTTTATTTTATTTTATTTTTTCTTTTCTTTCAAATATAAAATAATGTTCTTGGTCATTTTATTTAAATAAAATAAATATTGTTTGTTTTCTTTAAAAAAAATAAAATAAACACTATATAAACTAGTTCATTTGTGAATTGTGTGTCTTCTTCAACATTACTGAAAAAAATTTTTAATAAATGCCTTTTTAAATAAATTAAAAACATTGTTACATATATAATTATTAATTTTTGAATGGTTGGTTATTTAAAATATGGTTAAATTTAAGTAATTATATTCGAAATTATTGTGATATAGTATATTGTTTAAATTAAAAAAAAATATATAGTAGTTAATTTTTTAAAATAAAAATAATTTTAAATAATGAGTAAACGATCGTCGCCATTAACCAAATCGAAAAGTGAACAAACGGTTATTTTAAGTGGTGGTGATGATGATGATGATGATGATAATGATAATAATGAGGACGACGATGATAATCAATCACAAAAATCATTTTTATCCGATGAATCATTGTATGTTCGTCAACGTCGTCTACAAGAATATGCCGATCAAATGCATCGACAAAAACAAATACGACAATCAATGATACCAATTTCTCAACAAAATTTACCACCAGCAGCATCAGCAACTGCACAACCAACATCAACTCAACCCCCAATTACTACTAAATCGAAAAATCGTTTATCGTCTGCATTAAAATCATTTCGATCGAGAAAAACTAATCCAAGTGCAACAAAACAAAAAGAACAAATACCCCATCAACGTACCGAATCGGATATGTTTTCAGAAGAAGATGAAGATGAATATGAACAACGTAGACCATTTATTACAACTACACGTAGTTATGATATTGCAATTGGTTCAAATTCATTTGATGGAAGTGGTGGTGGCAGTACTGCAGGTGTGGGCAGCAGCGGTCAAACGGATGACGATACTCAACAATCACCAACATTCATGGGTAAACATCGTAGTAAAGCATCAAATTTAGTGAAAAAATTAGTTGGTAGAAAACCAAAAAAATTACCAACGCGTACGAATAGTGTTGAAAGTGGTATTGGATCTAGTTCAAGTACACCGACATCAGGTAAAGTTAAAAGATATACTGAACGTATTAATAGTGGTGGTGGTGGTGGTGGCGGTGGCAATAGTGGTGGTGGTGGCAGTATTGTACGTACAAATATTAGTTTATCTGAAGCAAGTTTAATAAATATTAATTATGATGTTAATGTTGAAAATCAGATAAAATTAAATAAAAAATCATCCAGTCGTGATAGAATTAATAAAAAAGTTGATACAATAAAAAATATTCAATTACAAAACTATAATAATGTAATTAAATCTAAATCAAATGATGCAATTGAAACGAATGTAGTATCATTGATGGATGCAATCAACCAAGAACAATTGCAGCAGCAGAAACAACAACAACAACAGCAACGACAATTACAACAAGAGGTAAAACGATATATTGTTACAGAAAGTGTAATTGATACATGGCCAACAACAACAGCACCTAATGTTCCAACAACAATATCAATTACAAAATCTAAATCTGAATCTATTAATATGAATCGAAGATTAAGTTATCAGCATGCAATTGATGAAACATCAATTACATTACCCATGATAACCGTACAAGAAACATCTACGGGAGCTATACGAAAATATACAACAACGGCGAATATTACACCAACCATTATGACTACAACAACACCATCATCATCACCATCACCGTCTACATCACCACCTACACCACAGACTACCATGACAGAATCTAAAGTAATTGAACTACCAGCAATATCTGCATCAACATCATTACACCGAATGTTACGGGAAGATACATTAACACGCGGAAGACGTTTACCAAAATCCATCGATGAACAATATCATAAACGTAATTATGAATTAAAACAACGTCAGCAACAACAACAGCAACAGCAACAACAACAACAACCACAAGGTAATAATTTATTAAATATAAATTTATCGGGTAATATAAAATCATCAAATGATATTAATCGATCGAAATATGAACAAAAACAAAAAGATTCGTTAGAAAAAATTGAACCACCACAACAACAACAACCACCACCACCAAAAATTCAATTTGAAGTGGGACAATTAGTTCGGGCACCACCATCACTAACGGTACCATCAACATCAACATCTAAAATATTATTTGCATCCGTTGAAAATTCTCAATTACAAAGTGATGAATCGTTAAATGCCAATCAATTGAATATAGATGGTAAAATTTCAAAAGAAAATAATGAAATTGGTAATGTTAATAAAAAAGTGTTACAAAAAAGAACACCAACAATTGCACGAATTGTAACTAGTGGTGGCGGTGGTGGTGGCAGTGGTGGTGATGATTATTATTATAGTTCAATTGATACAAATAAAAGTTCAGATTCATCTGATCCGAAAAGTGATGGTTCATTATCAAGACGACGTATTGCATATGTTGCTCAACCATCGGCAATGATCGATGATATTTATGATGCAGTTATTAAAAAAAATCAAGAACAACAAAGTGCAGGTGAATCTATTGAATCGGATTATTCATTGTCAACGGTACCGCCCGAAGGTAACGATGCTGATAATGATATTGATCAGAATTCTGAATTGGATGATAGGGTAAATAATGAAAATATATTTAAAAAAATAAATTAACTATATATATATAATTTGCATTATTATCATCATCATCTAGAAATTGGCTCTAAATCGATTGTAATAAAACTTAAATAATGAAAAGAAGAAAAGGCAAACTGAAAGGAAAATCCAAAATTATGATTTTTCCTTTCAATGACATTTTAATTATGTAAATTTGTATAAATTTGTGTATGTTCTATATGTATATAGTATCAATTTGATTCGAATATTGTGTGAAAAATATATATATAATTTTTGATTAACTTCGATAGTAGGTAAAATATAGGTAAAATAAACCGCATAGGTATATACTAGTACATTTTCCAGATAGTATAGAATTGAAACCATAAATATGTATATTTTTTTTTGCATATGCAATATTGCAATCATACCTATTTGGTATATCATATATATATATGAATAATATTCATCCATCATAGATGATAATATATGCAATAAATATATATATATAATATCCAGTTACCTCGCGTTCATCATTTTGTTGGTTTCATATCATCATAAAGTTATTTATTTTATTTTATTTTTTTTGTCATTCAACATTCAACCTTATTATAATAAATAATGCTTATGTTTTTTTTTCAATTTTTTTTTTAGTGATTGTTTTTATTGTTGATGTGACAATAATATTATTTATTTAATTTTATTTAAAATACAATTTTTTTTACAATGTTTTTACATTGCAATAAGACAAAAAACTGAACATAACTAATATATATAGAGGAAATAGACTGTCGTTCGCAAAAGACTAAAGACGCGATGTTATTCAACAATGTCTTTAATATAACTATATACACTATATATAGAAATGTAATAATATAATAAAGTAATGAAGCGTTACGCAAATCTATCAATATAATAAATATATGATGGGATTTTTATTTTATAAATTGTCCATTGTGAAAAATACCTTTGGTTTTTGAAAATGTATATAAAATAAAATAAGTGATACAAAAAGAAAAAATATACGAAAATAATCAAAAGTTAAAAAATTAAAGTGCGCGACAATAAAACAAATTATGCTAGGAATTGTTTTTATCATTATTTTAAGGTAGTTTAGTGAGAATTGAAAAAATTAATAAAAAATTTCATTAATACATATAATAATGTCATAAAAATGATCATCATATTACTATATATATTATATCTGTCTTTCTACCTGTATACATAATTGAATTATATATGGTATTTATCTATATATATATATATATATATATAAAGATATTTATCGTAACAAAATATTCATATACATAAAAAAATTGAATTACAAATACATATAATAATTTATATGTTGCACTAAATATTCCTAGACACACATAACATTATAATTTTATTAATTTTTTTCACTTTTAAATATTTAAATATTGAAATAGGAAAATATGGCAAGTGGTACGACAGCACCAATTGAAAAACGTGAACATTTATATAAAATATTAGTTATTGGTGAATTGGGTGCTGGTAAAACATCATTTATAAAACGTTATGTACATCAATTTTTCAGTCAAAATTACCGGGCCACAATCGGTGTTGATTTTGCATTAAAAGTTTTAAATTGGGATCAACAAACAATAATCCGTTTACAATTATGGGATATTGCCGGTTTGAAACATAATTTATTTGATATTTTATATTATTTATATTGAATATGATTGAATATAATTTTTTTATAGGTCAAGAAAGATTTGGTAATATGACACGGGTTTATTATAAAGAAGCTGTTGGAGCATTTATTGTATTTGATGTAACAAGATCGGCAACATTCGATGCTGTCGTCAAATGGAAACAAGATTTAGATTCAAAAGTACAATTACCAAATGGAAAACCAATACCATGTATATTATTGGCTAATAAGGTAAAATTTATAATTTTATGATATATATATACCGCATTTATTTATATATATTTTTTATAGCAGCAATAATTGATATGTGAATGTGTGTATTTTTTTGTGATGGAAATATTTTGAAATGTTAAAATAATGCATGAGTGGATTTCCCCCTTTTTGATTAATACCTTATAATTAATGAATTCATATATGGATATAAATCAAGAATCAAGAATATATGGATATAAATCAAGATAAGAAACATATTCGTTAGCATTGTATAGATAAAATTCCTAATAATGACTTGACAAATGAAAGAGAAATATATCAGCTTTTAAATTTAATATTAAAATATACCAAATTTTAGATTCTCTAGACTTAATTAAATTATCAAATAGCTGTAAATCATTTAAAATACAGCTTTAAGAAAACGATTATAATCCTTATGAGGGAACAAGGATTCATAATCCTTAAACTTATCAATTTCTATTTGATACAATGAAAAATTAACTATTTCGAATCGTAGAACAAAAAGGATTTTTGTCATATGAAGGGGGGGATCACGATTTAACCCTAAACAATATAGAAAATCCTATATAGTTTTATCTCTGATCAGTATTAATAAGATCATTGTGATTAAAATCTTAAAGTTCTGTATACAACAAACTAAAAATAACAGTGAAAGTAAAAAATTCAATTGAATTTTTGAAATGAAAAACAATTTTTGATTATTAAATAATTGAATTATATGTTTATTTTTTAGTGTGATCAACAGAAACAAGGTTTAGTGAATACACCAGCAAAAATGGATGAATATGTTAAAGAGAATGGTTTTGCTGGATGGTATGAAACATCGGCTAAAGAAAATGTTAATATTGAAGAAGCAGCACGTTCATTAGTTAATAAGGTAATATTTATTTTTACAATATAAAATACTTGATGGCACAATGAGTGAAATAAAATTAAAATATTTTTATTATATATATATATAGATTCTATTAAATGATACATTAATAAATTCATCTGAATCAACGGATAGTGAAAAATTTGGATTAAATGATCGAGGAAATCAAACAAATAAAAAAAATTGTGCATGCTGACAATTTCTAATGTTTATATACCACAACCACACCACCAATAATTTTTTCTTTTTTTTTTTACCAATAATTAATATTTATTTTATATAATCATATATTTGCCACAACAATACATACATATATAATTTGAAATTTTTATATTATTATATATATATATATATGGTAATTATTTATTAGTTTTTTTTTTTTTTGTCGAGATCAAATTTTATAAATATTTTGCGGTTAAATAATTTTGAAGAAATAAAAAGAATATCTATATAAATATAAATATAACAAAATAAAAAGAAAAAAAAAATATTTGAAATATCTGCGGTACAAAAATGAAATCTTATTGCAAATAAAAAAAAAACAAAAATAATCAAAACTTCAAGTGTCCATTTTAAATAAAATTTAATTAACTATATATAAAAAAAGACTATTATACATATAAAAATAAAAATAAAAAAAAATTAAGAGACTTTATAATTTTTTACACACACTCACACACACATTTTTTTTTATATTTGTAATAAACAATTGAAATTTCCTTAATTTTCCTCTGTTTTTTTTTTTTTTTTAAATAATGTAATATAAATTTTTAGTTTTTCATATTTTGCATAAAATAATTTATAAATTGTATAATAATTTTTTTTGTTTTTTTTTGTAGATGCTATTATTAATTTTAATTATTATATAAGGAAAATTCCATAATAATAATTAAATATTTTTCTTATATTTCTTTTTTTAAGATTAAAATTTTTCAAAATTATATATTAATAATTATAAAAGCAATATATTTATAGCGATAATAGATAATGAGTTAATGTGTATTTTATTAATTAAAAGAAGAAAAAAAAACAACAAAAATCCACCATATTATAATGCGTTCATAATTAATTTTAAATTAAAAGAAAATTATTTTCAAAAAAAAAAAAGAATAAATGAATTATTAAATATTTTATATAAAAAATTGTTTATTTCCATTTTACGGCTTTTTACGAATTTTTTTTTTTATATAATTGTATATATAAATAAATATATTGATTTACATAAGCAGCTTTCTCCCACAAAAAAAGATATTGTTGCCAGCGTGAAACTGAAATGCAATGTATTATTTTTTTGTTATTATTATTGCCTTTATTGGGGGATTTTAAAAAAAAAAAAAAAAAAAAGAACTTTTTATTTTTTAAATAAAATGCATTATAAATAAAATGCGGAAATTGATAAGACAAAAAATTAATATATTAAAAACATATAAAAATTATTGTGAGAAATTTGCTTTGTTTTTTTTTTTTTGTAATTATAAATGAAATTTTATACCGATATATTTACAATTTATAATATAAATAATATAATATATTTATTTATATATTATTATTATTATATTTATATATAATATTAACGGATAAAAATAAATAATTAAATATAAACGTATATTGTAATAAATATGCAAAAATAAAATAAAACCACATTTTATGATATATAATATACAAAATATTGATAACCATATATAATTAATTTTTTTAAAATGTAAAATGAAAAAATAAAATTAAATTATAATTTTGGTTATATAAGAATTAAAATTTCTGTTTTCGATTAAAAATTATGATTTTTATATTGAATTATGATGTAAGAATATTGGTATTAAAGATAAATAAATGGCGACCAATTCTTCCATAATTTTCTTTAATCGTTAATTATTTGAAGAAACTGTTTTGGAGTTAAAATCATATCATTTATATTTCATCAAAATTGTCTTTGGAATGGTAATGGAAATGGAAATGAGATGTTTTTGATTTACAATTGTTATGAAATTCTTTATAAAGATAATCAATTGGATTTATATTATAGATAAAAATAATTATCTTCTTTTGGGAAAAATTTTATACCAAAAAAAAAAAAGATAATCACATTTAAACTCCTAATTTTTTTCTTAATTACCTATAACTACCAAGAGTCTGACTCAATAAAGCCGTTCAAAACGTTAAAGAAAATGATTGAAAAAGGTTCAGAGATATTTTTCTTACATAAAGGTTATGAAATTTTGATTCCACTTTATCTTAAATTTTTCGTAATTTCGCAAAACATTTCTTATAAATATTATAACATATAAAGTGATTGAACTTTACAATCATTTAAAATTTACTTTCAAAATACAGGCTAAATGTATTATATATAATTAAGACAGTATATATACAAATTACAAAAATTATTTAAATAAATGAATTTTGTAGATAAACAATTTTCAACAAAACAAAAAAAAAATCTCTGATTAAAAGTGAAAATGCGATCTTTAAACAGAGATTATTTTATCAGAATCTAATATATGAACACTAGCTCTTTATTATGCGCCTTTGACAAAGTTCGAAAAATGTATACGTAAACAAAAATTTATTTTGGTTTTAAATTTAATTAACGATATATATAGTTATTCTATATTTTAATACATGTAATTCATTACATAATAATAATAATAAAAATAATTCTACGTTCTAAAATAAACTGAATAGATTTTGTACTTATATAGTCTGTACCGTACATATGCGATGCAATTATAAATCATTTTTTATTTATTTACTTATTAATAACATATATTATTATTATTATTATAATAGAATATCCTCATCATATCATCTTATATATACATTTTTATATCTGATATCTAATCATAAAAATATGTATTTAATACGTGATATAAATATATATTTAGAATAATATATAACAAAAATATATGATAAGATTAAAATAAGATATCTCATATAACTGTTCTAATTTCTGAGATGAGATATTATGTCTAACTAACCATGTTAAAATAATGTGTTATAATAATCATATTTAATTAAACATCACAGTGATGAGTTATTAGTTTTTGTTGTTATTTTTTTTTTTATTATATAAATAATTCTTAATCGCATCATAAATTGAGATTGCATTTATTTTAAATTAAATATTATAAAATAAAAAAAAAAAAATGACTGAAAATATTTATTTAGAATGGAATAATTTAGAGTTTTCAATTAAACAACCTACAAATTATTGGAAATTTAAAAGGAATAGAGAAGATTTGAAAATTTTAAAAAATGGTAATTAAATTTATTTAATTGTTTAAAAAATAAAAAATAAATGGTTAATTTTTATAAAAAATTATTATATTATAGCTAGTGGACAGTGTTCATCCGGGGAATTAGTTGCGATTTTAGGTTCTAGGTAAAGTAAATATTATATTATTTTCCATTCCATTTCAATACGCGAAATAAATATTTTTTAAAAAATTATATAGTGGTGCTGGTAAAACAACATTATTAGGTGCTATATCGCAACGTATAAAGGGTAAATTAAATGGTGATATTTTATTGAATAATAAACGAATGGTTAAAAGTGATATGATTAATATTTCATGTTTTATACCACAATTTGAAATATCCCATGGATCGTTAACGGCCCGTGAACATTTATGGTTTATGAGTGAATTAAAAATGAATTCAACATGGACAAAAACATTTAAACAATTGAAAATCAATGAATTATTATATCGTTTAAGTTTAACGAATAATGCCGATGATTTTATATCAACATTATCGGGTGGTGAAAAAAAGAAATTAAGTATTGCCTCAGAGGTATGTATTTATAAAATTTAATAATTTTGTTTGGGACATTTAAACTTTTTCTATATATAAATTTAAAGCTTTTAACAGATCCACCAATAATATTTTGTGATGAACCAACAACAGGTCTTGATAGTTGGAATGCATTATCAGTTATAAAAACACTTCAAAATATAACTACTGACACACCACAACGAACAGATAACTTAATCGATTCTAATAATCATTCTAATAATAATAATATAAAATTTGAAGAAATACAAACAGATGATAATATGGAAATGGAAAATCTCATTATTAGTGATGATAGGAAAAAAGTAAATTATAAAAAAATAATAATATGTTCAATACATCAACCGACATCTGATGTATTTCAATGTTTTACACATATTATATTAATGAATGCCGGTGAAATTATTTTTCAAGGATCTCGAAATGATGCTGTAATATTTTTCTCGAAGTAAGTTGGAGGAATATATAATACAATGAATATCTCATCTGCGGTAAATCTTTTTATAATCTTTTTTTTTTTTTTTTTTTAAATTTCCAGAATAGGATTTCAGTGTCCATTAACATTTAATCCAGCTGAATTTTATATAAAATTAATATCAGAAAAAGATAGCCGACATAGAATAAATAAATTTAAAGAAGATCATTTATTACAAATTCAAACAGAATTCGATGACCAGCAAAAAATAAATAAAATATATTACATATCGGCAATCGATTTAACAAGATTTAATAGCAAGTTAGTTAAAATTATCTAAATGTCGCAGTTCAACTGTTAATAACTTCTTTTTCCGATATTTTTTGTAATGATCTTTGAAATATTAAGATTTAGTTTGAACAATTCAAATAAAATGTTTATAATCACATTTTCATTAGGTGAAGATGTCTTTTTTTTAATTCAGTTAAGGTCCTTCAGGAAAAATTTGAATTCAAGTGTTTTTGAAAACGGATTAATTTTTAAATTTATTTAGAAAATTATTAACAGTTGAATGAATATTATTAAAAATTAATTAAATATATTAAATTACAATTTAATTTTTTTATTTTTATTTATATATAGTGAAAAACAAACATGGATTTATCAAATGTATCTGTTGATGAAAAGAGCCGGAATTATAGCAAAACGTAATTGGAAAACAGATTCAATTAATCATCTAATATTTTTCGTAATAATTCTAATTGATAAATTATTTTTAACAAATTTATATCAAAAAAAAAAAAAATGTTTCCCCATTTATCTTTTGTATAGCTATCCGTTTTATTGTATTCATTGTATTTTGGTAATGCGGTTGGTGGTACACAAACATCGATACAAGATGTTCAGGGAGCAATATTTGTAATAGTTGCTGAAACAACATTTGGTTCAAGTTATGCTATGCATTTTATAATACCACAACAGTTACCAATATTAAGACGTGAAATTGGTGAAAATTTCTATTCATTATCAGCGTATTACATTGGATTGTTTTTAATACGGATACCGGAAGCAATAATTAAATCATTTTTAACATTTTTGATATTTTATGCAACAAACCCGGCATTTCAAAAAAGTTTTCTATTTTATATACAAATATCTGGTACATTATCGTTGGTGAGCATCACCGGTCATGCCTACGGATTTATGATAGCCGGAATGTTTGAATCGATTAGTGTATCGTCTGAGGTGGCAACAGCCATTGATATTATATTTGTTATATTGGGTGGAATTTATATTAATTTACGTTCTGTACCATTCATAAAGTATATATCAATGTTTTATTTTTCACTTGAATCAATATCATTACTATATTGGATTGATGTTAAAGAATTAGGTAGGTTAATTTCGGTTATGTTTTGTAAATGTTTTGCAAAATTCAATGTTGTCTATAGAAAAAATTTGATATTATACTATTTCAATTTTCTTTATATGTTTACGTATATACGCAGAATGTCCAGACAAATATAATGGATCATGTTTATTAAGTGGTAAACAAGTTTTACAACAATATAATTATATATATGAAATGGATGATATTTGGAAGGATTATGTGGGTTTAATTGTAATTTGTATTATTATGAATATAATTGGATTTATAGGTGTTAAGAAATTTGTACATAGAATTGGTTATTACTAAAATAAAATTACATTAAAATTCGGTAAAATATTTCAATTATAATACAAAATGTTTATTGGTTTTTTAATGGTAAATTTTGCTATAATTATTTCTGTGAATAATTCATTAATTTTATTAGTTTGGTATATTTGTTTGGGTGGGGCGAATTCTATAAAAACAATATAGAATAGTAACGTTTTTTTTAATCACTTCTAGTTGAGTGCGTTTTAGTAGGTTAGATATTTACGATTTTAGTTTGTATTTAAGTTTAAAATGTATTTAAAGCCAGTTATTATGTATATATTCTTTTACATCTATACGAATAATTTTTTTTTCTACATATGTGTATTAAATAAACAAATTAAAATAGTTATATTAAATTTTTACCGCGCACCAAACAAACAAAAAATATACATTCTTGAATTATCTTTTAATAATATATGTAGTTAAAAAATTATAAACTTATACTAACAATAATATTTTAAATTATATATGTTATTTAAACTCAATTTATTTCGTATGTATATAGACAAAAAACACTCACATTCACTTACATCCATTTAGACATATATTATTTTAAAATTGTTGGTTTAAAAATATAATTAGTTGTTAAATAGTTTATATATGAATTATTTTATACATGCAGATATTTTTAAAGTAATCCAAATAAGAAATAAGCACATAATACTATAAAACTAGTTATAAATTATAATTATTCTTTAAAATAAAAAAATTTTATTCACAACGAAAAATCAAAATCAAACAAATGAAATCTTAAGAATGTAAAGTTTTCTAAAAAAGAAATTTCTCATGTCCTTAAATTTGAAATTAAGAATTTTAATTTATTGAATAAAAATAATCAAGTATTTGATTTTAAAAATTACTTTTCCTGATATCTGAAACCGAATAAATTAGTATATGTAAGTTAATTTTAGTTGATGATATTTAAATACTATTAATATATATAGTTCATTGAACCATACAAAATTATATACATATATAAAATTTTTACCATATATTTCTCTATTCATTACAATTCAAATATATACATATAGAATTAATTTTTTATTAATATATAAACGTGATGATAATATAATATACCATCTCTAATTAGATACATTTTATTTTATTATATTAAACTTGTTTTTGAATAATTCGATTCATTAACCTTTCAATTATATATATAAAAAAATATGTAATAATAACATTACTTACTATATATACTAATACATAATACTATATATATGCGTATATTATATTAAGAAGTAATTAAACTGACTTATTATATTCTTTTGTATTTTGAATACGAATTGATATTGAATACAAAAACTAAAAGAATTCCGAGCCTTAAATTTACATTTAAAAGCTTATATGTGTTTTAAAAGTTATACAATCAATTATATTTTATTGACAATTTAACGGAAGGATTTGGTTTATAATTTAAGAACAAAAAAAAACCCGATCAGAAATACTGCGGGAGACTCCAAAATAACGTCTTTTTAATTAATATTAAAAAAATGATAAAACAATTAATAATATATTTTATATTCATTTTTTGGAATTAGAATAGATCGTTTTGCTGACTAACTGCAATTCACTTTAAACTTTTCATTTGGAGATTTTACTGAAAATTCTTTTGTATTATAAAAATATAAGTAAGTATTTTTTTGGATAAATGATCGATTAATTTTTTTTATATGAATATTAAAAATAAAGATAAACACAAAATGGTTAAATTAAATTTAAAATCGTTAATAAAGTTTATTATCCACATTAATTCATCATTATATATTTATTATAAAATCATTAATCATTTATATATGTAACAATAATATATATATCGTACAATAACAATAATATATATCGTATCTATATCGTTTTCCTTTATATATATATACATTTTTTTTTTAAATTATTTTGCCCGGTGTGTTTCTTTTCTTTATAATAATAATTGTTTATGTGAATGTAACCCCCTTTTATATATTTTTAAAATATTAATTTGTATATATATATATAGAGACTTGTATTAAAAATGAAAAGAAGAGAATATATTTTAAATAGAATTAACCATGTAATAAAGCAATTCCTCTGGTGGTGCGATTACAAAAAATATAAAAATTCATCATATACAATATAATAAAACATATATGGGTACATAAGAAAAAGAATAGTAATGGCAACTATAAATGAAAAAATTATGAAATAGAATCTATATACTAAATAATAATAATAATAATATTAAAAGAAGCATAATAAAGTTAAAAGACGCTCAGGTAAAATTATATTTTATCTTAATACATGTTTTATGTTTATTTAAATATATGTATATGTATGCATATTCATTTACAACACTTTTGCTGTACACTTTACTTTACCCGCGCTTTATTGAATACGAAAAATAATTTCAATTTTTTATATATACTACGCACACCATCATCAAACAAAAAAATTTTATTTGTATAACGATAAAAATAAGGTAAAAAAATTAATAAAATAATGTATTTTAGAATGAACACATTTTAAAATGTGTTTAAATTAAATTTTAGTTTATTAAATTATTTTGAGTTTGATAGAAATCCTATTATAATATTAAAAATATTTTGTCATATGAAATCAAATATTTGCATTTCAATTTCAGTAAAATTAAAAGGTGTTTTTGTTATTGATCAATATAAAAAATTCTCTGCTCTTTTAAAAATATTTATATTCAAAATTTAGTTGATGATGATTAGAGTATTAGTATTTTAAGACTATTCATTCGGTCATTTACTTATAAATACGGAAATGTATTTTAAAAATCATGGTATATTATATTTATAATGTTGTTAAATATAAAATTTAGGCTTTACCAAATAGAAAAATAATAAAATATCAACTTAGCAATCGTCAAAAGAAGCATAAAAAGAATCATTTAATATAAAGGTTTAGTATATAATTTTCTATTTAGTTTAATTTAGTTTCTGTAATAAAAACTCCATTAATAAAAGGTATATAAAAAAAAAACAAATTAATTTTCAGTGAATTTTTTATATTAAAATTTATTCAGGTGAAATAATCACGACTTTACTCCGAACCTATAACATAAACATAATTAACAGATCCTGAAATATTGACGATTGATCCTTTCAATTTCAAGGATAAAAGGGATAATGTATATGCTATATTTTAAATACAGATAATGTCTATTTTCAGTTCTTATATGATTTATTATAAATGAAAATTAAAATATTCTACAAAAAACAACCCCCAACTTAAATTGAAACACAGGGAGTTTATTATTAATAATCTGACTGAATAAAACCACCCTCAAAAAAAAAAGAAAAAAAAGCAGAATGAATTATGAAACCAACAAAATAAGGCTATTATAGAATCAATTGTTCTATAAGGCGCTTCTTTTTTTTATTATTATTATATTTTATGTTATACAATAATCCATATATACAACAAAAATTGAACAGCAGCACAGATTATATTTTTATGTATTTAAGATGAAAAAATATAATTGCATGCATTTTTTGTCATGCATATACTAAATCAAATTGTTATAAGAAAGAAGGAAAAAAAAAGATGGAGAGTAAAATCATAACAGTAATATATATATATATGTGTTAAAAAGGAATATAGTAAAATAACCATTGTTTTAGCAGGTATTATCCTATTTCATCCCCTGTATATGATATAAAGATTTAGTTCATCTGTACGTGCTCATTTGCGAAGAGCGCAATAAAACTCATAGCGATAAGAAATTTCTGATTTAAATAAAATATTTACATAGGTGAAAAATATAATAAATGAATTTTCCCGCAATAAGAATTTTCACAAACTTCTTAAATATCCTTATCAACTATGAGATGAAACACATGGGGATGATAAAAAAAAAGTATAAGACCACGTTTAATTTTAACTTATATTAAATTGAATTAAAGGGGATTTTTTCCATCTATAATATTAATTTTCCAATTTATTTCATTTTATTATCAAATACATAAAGAAAAATTGCGTCATTATTGGATTCTCTTTAATATTATAATGGTCGTTTTACCCTAAAAAATCTATATAATAAATGCAGTTTTTAATGTATAATAATTATATTATATATAGTATTATCTCAACAGATTTTATGATGATGATGATGGATGATGAAGATGATTTTAAAACCAAAAAAAATTCTTATATATATATATATATATATATTAAAATCTTAGTTATAGTTATTACAATTAAGTCTTTTTATAGTTACTCTTCTTTTATATACTTTTAACAAATTTTATCCATTCTTTTATATATATACAAAAAAAATTTTAATTTCTATAAGAAGAGAAATAAATAGGTGTAATTTTTTTTTTTTTTGGTTCTTTTTAGAATATTTCATATATTTTTTTTTTTAAGAATCAAAGTTAAACAGTTAAAAAGCGTTCTCTATATTTATTTATTAAGATAAATTTAATAATATTAATACCAATCATTTTAATATTTTTAAAATTTATTATAATAAAATAATAATATATCTACGATGATGATGATTATGTATAGTTGTTTATAATTTATTTACATACAAAATATAATTCATCGACTAGTATAATTTTATATAGAATTGAAATTAAACTAGTATATATAAAAAATAAAATCATCAAATAAACTTTATATATTACTAGAAACGCGAACGAAATGAACGATAAAATATATATTGTTATGAGTTTTTGTTGTAATATATTATACGACTTGCGCTAGTAGAAAATTTTATTTTATTCGTTTTATTTTATATATACATACTACAATCAATTTTAGTTAGAGAGTTTAGTCACTGACTAGACCAGGGGGATTTAATAAAAAAAAAATATATATATAAATACTCGTATCGTATAGTATAGTATAGTATATATATAGTACATGTTTTATACTAACATGATGTACTAACTTATATAAAAAAATTTAATAAATAAATATATAAAACGACGATCAATTTTAGTTCAAGTTTGTTCGTTTCGCCAGCACATGAAATGAATTAAAAAAGAATACACAACACGGCGTGATAAAAATAATAACAAAAAAAAAATAAAATAAGTACATAATCAAACGAAAGAAAAATTAATTCATGTTCATCATTTATATACAAAAATAAAACAAAAATTTAGCGTCTTTTTTTTTTTTTTTAGTTTAATTTTTTAATTTTTTAACGCACAATCAATAAGTTTAGGTAAGTACATCAAAATTTTTACTATTGTATTGTAGTTAATTATTATTATTAATTTTCCTATCCAAATTCGTGGGTTTATGAATATTTTGCATTTTGTTTTTATATAACTAACTATATACACAAAAAGTCGCACACAAACACGTGTGTGTAATGTTTTGTTGTGTTTTTTACGTGTATGTACATTATAAAGATTTAAAAAAAAAAGGTGTTTTTAATATTAGTGTTTATACTAAATGGTTATTTTATTTCATGCATTATTTATTATTATTATTATTATTATTATTGTGCCGGGATATACACAAACAATTTGTATACAAAAATGATCGATATATTTTATTAAAATGAATAAATAATTTTTGTGTATTTACGCGAAGACTATAACTAATATATAATTTTATCTTTTTTCTTTATTATAAAAAAACCGCGATATTATACGCGAATAAAGCAGATACGATACGCGATGAATGTTTTTTAATTTTTTAAAAAATTAATTTATAAATGTGCGTTTATTATTTTTTTGTTTTTTTTTTTTTTTGTTGTTGTCTAAATAAATATACATTTATTGGTTTTTTTTTGAAATAGTTTATAAATGAGTGTGAGTGAGTTTTTCTTAATATATACAATATATATATAATTTTTCAAATAAATTATACAATTTTATATCATTCATATAATGGATCATTTATAATTGAAGTATTTTTTTAAATTATTTATTAATGCATATGTAATTTATAAAAAGAAAAAGGAAAGGTGTACATTTTTATATATTGCGAAATATATCTATTTTTATTTATATCATTTTCATTCATCATCGTTTACAATATTTTCTTATTCCTTGCATACGGATTTTTTTTTTCCTTTATTTCTTCTACCCCCTTTAATTTTATTTTTAAATATATTATCGCATATAACTAAAATTAATATGAAATTTTATATCAATGTAAAAAAATTGGAATTTTGGAATGTGTATTTATATAAATATAATGCGAGCGACATGTTAATTATTATAGTATCTATATATAAAGATATAAAACTATATATGATCATCATCACAATCATCATCATATAATGTATAATTATAATAATAATGATATATATATTAACTAAAATTATATTACACGTTCTCTAGATATAGAATCGATATATGGATTAATTTTAAATGATTTAATAAAAATTAGCAAAATAACTAAAGCATATTTGTTCATTATTATTACATAGTACAGTTATCGTTGGTAAAGAAAAATGAGTCACTTATATAATTTAGCTATGTATAAAATAAATTTCCAATGATTTTATTTTTATTTAAATTAAACATTTTATGAACAAAGGATATATATATATGTAGAATGGATTAAGCGGCGTTCATAATGACTACCATATATGTGATGAACGATCAATATTATAATTATTTTTTCGTGTTAAAGCAGTTTATTTTTTTTTTTTGGCAATCTCAATAATTAAAATTTAAATTCTGAAATCAATTCTTATAACTTTTGGTTGATCAGAGTTTTGAATTATATATTTTCAATTTACGCATTCATTTCGCAATGTTTTTTTTTTAATTAAATACGATTGTGTAATGGAAAACATATAAGAATATAATAACTCAATATGCGATTCGTAAAAAATACATAAATTTAATAAAATAAATAATGAATTTTGAAATTATTGCTATTATTTATTAAATTATAGATAAATTTTCAAATTGTTTATAGAATCAAATTTTTCATCATAAAAGCAAAAATAAACAAACAAAACACAAGAAGACTGACGTAATAAATATTAATAATATTAAATAATGAAGAGAGTTTTACATCATCAAAATGTAAATATAAAACGTTTTAAAAAACGTGAACGTACACAAAATTGGGCTTTAGAAGAAAAACGTTTCCTATTGGAATTATGCCGTAAAGATATGATAATCATTGAAAATAAACGATTAGATGCTGATCTAACATCATTAAAAAATAAAGCATGGCGAATTATTCATCAGGAATTTTCAAAAGCATTCGGTAACGAACGTAATTGTAATCGTTTAAAAGAACAATGGCGTCGAATTAAAGGTAAAATTATTATTTTTCTTGTATTAATTTTATTTATGGAAATTAATTTTCTTCATTTTATCATCAATCATCAATCATCAGCTTGTACACGTTCAGAAATAATGGATTATCATCATCGTTTGTCACGATACGGTGAAGAGGTTGCAAATAAAAAACGTCCACATCCATTTACCTTTGAAGTATGGGAATTCGTACAAGAAGCGCTAAAATCATGTCGTGCAGCTGAATTAAAAGGTGTTGATTATGCTACGGTACAATTGTCATTGGAAGAATTCTATAGCGAACCACTGACCACTGAAGGTGATTATCTAAACGATCAAAATGAATCGGAAGATGATGATCTCAATGGATGGTAAGTTATTTTCATTCGAAGATTTTTATCAATCGAATCGTGTGTATGAAAGTGAATGTGTAATTTTTTTTAAAAATGATAGTTTCTGATGTAATGAAAAATAATTCTATATATTGTATATTGTATAGGCAAAGTCATACCGATCTAAATAATATGTGTCAAGTTGAAATGAAAGAAGAACAATTATCAATGGATGGTGAACAAAATCAAGAAGAAACAAATTACACAAATTATGAAGATGATGATTATGATATTGCTGAATATAATCATCAAAATAATAATAATAAGGATATTAAACAAAACCACGGCAATAATAATAATACAAATGATTATCATGTCCAACGTAATCTAGAAGATTATATTATGGAAAATGGAAATACATCGTCAAATTCAAATAATCGATTACTTTATAAAAAATTTAAACAATTTATGAAGTCTCAACAACACAACAACAACAACAAAATTCAATTGGACTATTATCAAATGAAATGATAAATGGTATCAATGGTAGTAGTAATAATAATTTTAGCTCCATTACAAATGGAATTAATAAAAATAATAAAGATGGTAAAATTATATTACCATCATCGAAAACGACAACAATAAGTACAATTGATACAAATTTACCATCATTATCAATAAATAATGTTGCTGCCACAATGGAAACATTAAATATGATAAAAAATGGTAATTTATTTCCATCACAAAATGATATGGTGAATTTAGGAAATAACGATCGACGGCATTCATCTAATAATAAGTACAATGGTAATAATATTAATAATAACAACCATAGTAATGATTTAAAGAATTCCGAAATCGATGAGGACAATGGTAATAATGAATATTATATAAAATATATTTTAAATTTACAACGAAAAGAACATTGTAAACGAATGGAAATTATGAAAATTCAACTACAAACTGTTGAATGTGAACGTGAAACAGCTGAAATTAATAAAAGAATAGCGTTAAAAAAATTGGCATTATTCAGTGAATATACAAAAAAGGATTCAGAAATAAAATAACGTAATCAATGCAATAATAAAATGATATTGTTTCGTAATCAACATTATCAAAATAAAAAACAAATCCTTGCAACCTCCATACGTACTTATATAATGAAATTATTAATTTTAATTTATATATTCTTTTTTTTTTTTCTATATTTGTTTAGTGTATTAAAAAATGTCTATACACGGGTAACGTATCCTTTATTATACGTTAAAAAAGCATTAAGTTGAAGTTTTTTTTTTCGTTTTATAATTCTTTGAAAGTGATATTATTTGGAGTTGTCCAGTGTGTTTATGAATGCGTTATTTGTAATAACAACAATACATATAAGTTTTTTTAGTTATATAAGTTTTCTTTTATATATGAAATACATTTTTTTTTTAAATATGATTTGGATAATACATTTTATTTATAAACGAATACTTTGGAGGGTAATTGGGATAATTCTCTATAAAAATTGAATAAAAACCAAAAGATTCTAACCAATTGTAAATAAAACAAACCTTAACAGCAAACTAACCGGGAGATATTAATAATAATAATAACAAACAGACTAAAAATCCATTTAATAAACTAAATACCCTGTACAAATCTTACCAGCTCACCGGGGCAAAAACATATTACAAAATCTCAACAAATTATAAGAATATAAATCCCTTGGCTATAAAATACATTAACAAACTGTATTTATGATTATTTTGCAAAATTATAAAAGAAAATATTCTGATTCTTATCATTTTTACAAACAGATAATGTGTTTTTATTTTTAATATTTTAGATTAATAAAATCTTTTGTATATTATTAATTTTACCAGAATTTAAAATAATTGAAATTCAAATTAAAATTTAAAATATCAGATATAATACCAAAAATCTTGCGATAATTTTTTTGAACCTTTTGAATTTATGTATTGGTGCATTTTAGTTCTTTAAATCATATAATCGTTTTTCGTAACGTTCAATGGCCTGTTTATGATCTTGTATTTTTTGTTCATAATATTCTTTTAAATTATCCATATTGGCACGTAAACGTTCCAATTGTTCTTTAGACTATATATAATTTAAAGGATACAAATTAATTAATAGAGAAATAAACTCGGTTTAGTTCGATTACAACAAGGTTTCTGCAATTAAAATGGTGGCAAAGAGTTCGCTCATTCCAATATAGACTATTTTATTTATGTAACATTATATATAAGTTGTAATAAGTCATCTGTTTTAGGTTGGTCACGGATGTCTTCTAGGTTTTCTTTTGTTTCGATTACGACACAGTTTAAACAGAATAAATTATTTTGAACGCCTTAAATTGCCTGCATTTCGTGATAAATTCTTCGATGTAATTGATGATGACAGACATCTCTTGCGGATAATAATAATAAATAAAACCATTAAATATTTTAGGAATAATATCTTTTTATTGAATATTTAATAAATGTTTCTGTAAAATATCATTATTTCTTGTTTGTGAAAAATATATATGGTGCAATAAAATGCAAAAGTACAATTTTCTTTTATTTTTAAGCACAATAAAATATAAATTTTTATTAAAAATAACACACTCTAATAAAATAAAAAATCAGTGTATGTGAAGAAAAATAAAGCGATCATCGATGGAACTGGAACTTCTTTCAACGATTATTCAACGACCTTTTTCAAACTTTCCTTATGACGTTGAAGTGCTTCTTCATGTTCTTTGATTTGTTGTTTATGAAAATCCACTTGACTTATTTGATTTGAATGTAATTTTTGAAGTTGTTCTTTTTGCTGTTTTTATTTTTATTTGATTTTAGTTGAAATATTCAAATTGTTATTTATCCACATTTTGTTTAACAGTAATTGTTATCAAAATCAATTTTTTTATTCAAACAGCAACAATTTTGCATAAATTATGATAAAATTAGCATTTTATAGTTTAAACTTAATTTAAATTAGGATTATGATTATGATTATGATTATAATTATATTATATACAACATTTATTCATTTAAGATAAAACATTAATTATTATATAACAATTCACAAATTAGCAAAGTATTGATTAAATTTTGAAAATTAATTCCACTTTTCTTTTGTTTTTTTTTTGGTTAATCAAAACACAAACACACACACACATATATATATGGTACATGGATTTATAATCAATTATTGTTGTTAGTTTTTCTTGTTTATTGTACAGGGATTAAATTTGTAATTAGTTTCAGTAAAATGTTTATGGAATATGTTAAGAGGAATTCTGCACACACACACACAAACATTTCAATTGCAGAATATTCAAAATGTTAATTATATATGTTGAAAGGGTATATACATAATCGTTGTCTTAAGGTCATTCCAAGGATAAATATTTTTTATTTACAATTTGTTTTTTTTTAACGAATTTATCCAATTCAAAGATTTTGAATACAAAATTACATTGAATTTATCACTGCGCGGATTGGAAACAAATAACAGTTTAACAATTTATTACCCGAAAATTCTGCAGGTATACTAAACAGGTGATAAAACAGGTAAATGCTTCTATAATTTTATATATCGATTGGATTAGATTTGTTAATGTCCATAATTTATTTTGCTGGTCTATCGGCTGGACCTTTTCCTCTATTTTGCATTGTAGCCATTAATTTTCTCATTTGTTCCTTTTCCTGTTATCACCACAGAGTGTATTTATCGAAATGATCGTATATATAATCGAACCCGATATAATAAAATGTTAATATATTTCAAGTATGCAAAAGGATTTAGTAAAAATGTTATTATTATATAAGATAAAATTTTGATGAACGCACGCATTTTACAAATGCAATGACCTTGTTAATCATTGAATTTTTTTTTTTTTTGATATGATGCAATGATCAATTGTATGTACAATTTAACAATAAATACCTTTTAACCATATCTTATATATAAAAAATTTATGTAATTTTTGCGTGTAATATCATAAAATTAATTGAAATTTATTTGGTATAGATTTTATGTTGTGTTTATAAAAAAAAATGTATGTGTGTTTTTGTTTTTTTTTATTTCATACCATCACCCATGTATACTGATTTTGTTAAAAAATCCCATAATGGAAAATTCGTAAACATACCTTTTTATAAAAATATTCTTCTTCACGGGCAGCTTCCATTTTACCAAATGCACCGCCAGCTTCACGAATTGAACCACCACCACCGCCACCCTTACCGGCACCACTGCCCATATCACCCAATTGACTAGTTGACATATTTACAAGACTATATGGAAAATTTGCAAAAAAAAAAAAACAAAAACATAAATATTATTAATTTAATTAAAGAGCTTATCATTAAAACAAAAACAAAAACAAAGGATTATAAGTAGAAATTTTTTATATTACGTAATCAATACAAAAAAAAAATAGTGTAATAACTACGCCATTTTTGATTTTTATTTTGATAGCCGGTTTTTTTTTTTTTTATAAAACTTCTAGAATTAATTGAAATAATAATTAATATTTTATTTACCGAATAAATCTTGGTGCTAAAAATGATGTTTTTTGTAATGTATTCATATTTAATAAATTAATTAATTTTATTTTTCACTAAAATGTAATTGGTCTTCAGCTACCGAAAACAGCGCAACAAATAATAAAAAAAAATAATAAAAAAACTTGTAGTAGAGTTGATCAAAAGAAAATCCAAATATTATCAATTTTCTTTTGTTACTTTTCTTTCTCCAAAATTGAGATGTAAAAATGTGAAATTCACAATATTGATAAATATAATAAAATAAATTTTGATAAAAAGAAAAAATTTTGAATAATTTTACAATTACAAAAATTATTTCAAAAAAATTCAAAGTTATTAAATTAAAAATAACACAAAATTAATATAAAATTTTAAATAATAATATAAATATAATTAATTTTCTTAATGTATTAACAAATTAATAAAAAAAAACACACAATAAATTATTATTTAAAAAAAAAAAACTGCAATAATTTATTTTATTTATAATCAGATATATCTAATAACAGTGTATTTAAATAATTTTCCAGATTTTCCAATCATTTGGTTTTGATTCACGTTGTTCAGAAGGCCATTTTAATAATTTCCACTCTCGCAAATAAATCATAAAAATTTCACACCCACACAAACTCATCAAATGAAATCAAAGCGATAGCATAATATAATTCATCAATTCACCCACACCAAAACCAACAATAGAGAAAGCCATGAAGTTGAATTTTTTTTAATACATACAAACGCTCATATAGGGACCGAAATTTATAACCATATGATAAAAATACATGAAATAGGGATATTTTCATGTGGTTATTTTCTTGTTTTTTCTGTTTTTTCTTATAATTAATGAAAAATTAATTAATTTTTTTTTAATTTATATATTTTAATTACATAATTCATCATATTCTAACATATTTTAATTACTACCACCCCAAATTTGATATTAAAAACCATAGTTTATCCTACACATATTAAAAAAATTATAAAAACATTCAATTTGGTGGCATGTTGTCATCAGATTTGGTCACATCAGCTTCGCAATCCGGTCACATTTGTTAGCTTGTCAATGTTATAATGTTTTCCACGGTATCATGAGTTGTTTTTATTATTTAAAAGATAGTTGATTAATTAAAATTAATTAAACTTAGCCACTTTATCATAAGATCTTAATTCTTTTGAAAGGAAAACGTGGAAACTGTCCAATTAATTTAAAGAACCAACCAGTTTCCAATATATATTAAAACATCTTGCCATCTTGCCGGCAATCCAAAGGAAAATAAAAAAAATTACATTGAAAAAAACTATAGCAGCGTAACTTTATGTAAACATTGCACTGACAATGACAAATATCACCATTATAAAAATTGCACTTTACTTGAAATATAATATTGTTTTAGATTTTTTTGTTATTATTCGTAGTAAAAAAGAAAAACAATTATAAAAAAACATTAATTAATTACAGAAAATATAATCACAAACACTTTTTTAGAAGATAAACAAACACTTTATTTTCATTCGGTTTTTTTTTATTACTTTTATTCACTATTTCACGATGATTTTCACTATTTTGCATTAATTTTAATTATCAAATGAATTAATATAAATTGGTTTAATAATTCTTAATAGTGCATAAATGTTTAAATTAATAAACAATATTAAAAACATTAAAAATAATTAAAAATTTACCAAATAAAACAATAAAAAATCAACGCATTCATACAAAATACATGGGAAAGACTAAAAATAATACCATTTTGAAAAAAAAATATCCCTATATCAGCTTTTTAGGTATGAGTAAGTTCATGGCTTTCTCTATTGTTGGTTTTGATCCTACACATATTAAAAAAATTATAAAAACATTCAATTTGGTGGCATGTTGTCATCAGATTTGGTCACATCAGCTTCGCAATCCGGTCACATTTGTTAGCTTGTCAATGTTATAATGTTTTCCACGGTATCATGAGTTGTTTTTATTATTTAAAAGATAGTTGATTAATTAAAATTAATTAAACTTAGCCACTTTATCATAAGATCTTAATTCTTTTGAAAGGAAAACGTGGAAACTGTCCAATTAATTTAAAGAACCAACCAGTTTCCAATATATATTAAAACATCTTGCCATCTTGCCGGCAATCCAAAGGAAAATAAAAAAAATTACATTGAAAAAAACTATAGCAGCGTAACTTTATGTAAACATTGCACTGACAATGACAAATATCACCATTATAAAAATTGCACTTTACTTGAAATATAATATTGTTTTAGATTTTTTTGTTATTATTCGTAGTAAAAAAGAAAAACAATTATAAAAAAACATTAATTAATTACAGAAAATATAATCACAAACACTTTTTTAGAAGATAAACAAACACTTTATTTTCATTCGGTTTTTTTTTATTACTTTTATTCACTATTTCACGATGATTTTCACTATTTTGCATTAATTTTAATTATCAAATGAATTAATATAAATTGGTTTAATAATTCTTAATAGTGCATAAATGTTTAAATTAATAAACAATATTAAAAACATTAAAAATAATTAAAAATTTACCAAATAAAACAATAAAAAATCAACGCATTCATACAAAATACATGGGAAAGACTAAAAATAATACCATTTTGAAAAAAAAATATCCCTATATCAGCTTTTTAGGTATGAGTAAGTTCATGGCTTTCTCTATTGTTGGTTTTGCCCACACACACATTTCTTCAAGCATACATAATTTACAATCATTAATCATTGATCTTGTATAAAAAAAAAACTTTATAAACACACCAACACATTTGAAATTAGAACACAAATTCATCCAAAACAATAAAAATACAATATACAAAATGTTTTTTTTTTATTATTTTCAATATTATTTCTTCGTCCATTGAGCAAGCAAAGCATTTCATTAAATGAATCTTGAATTTTTTATATTCGAATGAAGGAACGTTTGTCGTAAAAAAGCATTTCTAGTGTACGTACAGTTAAATTAATTTATTATAATTGGTTTCGCAGTTAATAAATGCATTAAAATAAATTGTGTTAATTCGGTTTTTATTAAAATTAACAGCATCATTTATACTAAAACATAAAACGAAAATAAAGAAGTTTTTTTTTTTTATTTTTTCATTTCTCAACACAAAACATTTGTGGTGTATTTTTATTATTTTTTTTTGGTGTCAAATAAAAATATTGAATTTTTTTTTTTGGTGCAGCAGCAACGTGCAGTTCATGTGCGTTTGTGTGTATATTATTAAATAGAAATAAAAATAATACAAAAAGTGGTGGCGGTGGTAAACGACGGCAAACACACAAAATACACACATCGGGGAAAAAAAAAAATATTCATTCAACATTCAACAAAGAAAATTTGTGTATAAATAAATTAAAAATAAAAAAAAAAAGAACAACAAAAAATTAATTAATTTTTTTTTTTTTCCGTAAATTTTTCCAAATGAAATTTTTATATTTTTCCTTTTGCAATCATCATCAATTTGTTTTTATTATACACGCCCCATAACAAAAAAAAATAATATATAAATTTTCCTTTTTTTTTTTTTTTTTTATCTTGAATTTATTCTGGTAAGAAAAAAATAATTTAAAAAAAAAAAAAACAGAATTCGTCCGTATGTCGCCGCCGATTGATTTTTTTTATTTTTTAATATCGTAAAAAATAATTGTTGTGTTTTTTGTTTTATTGTGTTGAGAAATTGTTATTTTCATAATAAATTTAGTGGTGTTTTTGTTGTATACAAATCGAAAAAAAAAGAAAAACAAAACAAAAATAATTTTTGTTAAATAATTGATTTTTTTTTATTATTTTATTTTGTGTTCATAATCGCGTTTATTTTTGGTATTTTAAATATACTAATACTTGTAATTAAACAATAATTGTGCGTTATCATCATGTTTTTAATAGGGACAAATTCACATCAACATTTTTCATCAATGAAAAATCTAATGGCATTTTTAATTGTGGTCATTTTTATACCACTACTTTGTTGCACCGCAATTGAACAGGTAATTTTAAATTATTTATTTATTTTTCAATAAATTATATACGGTATATATAATAAGCTGTTAAAATGAAATTGTATAATTTTCAAAGAATTTTAAGTTTTTTTCACCTTTCTTCAAATAGATGGGTTTTTTTTGTTGTTGTTGTTGTAATATTTACCTTACGCACTTTTTTTCTTTTTTTTTTATTTATACCTATATTTTTTTTTTTTCTATAATGCGATGCTTTCATGCCTTCACGTTTATCATCAAATGGTTGTCTGTTTGTATGTTTGTAGTATGTTGTATGTATGTTTTGTATATTCTGTCTGCGCGTTCTGCTTTGCGTTCGTCTGCCTATCGTGTTTTTTTTTTCTTTGGAAAATGATAATAACAATAACAATAACAGCAACAACAATAATAATAGAATACAATAAATTTGAAAAAAAAATACTGTTCCCAATCTGTTTATTTTTTTTACATTTTACATGATAATATTCAATTAATTTTTATTGAAATCATAAAAAACATAAATAAAATGTTTAAAATAATCAATTTACTGTATATATAAAAAAAAAAAAAAAAAAATTTGATATGAGTATAAAATTATTTATTTATTTTTTTTTTATCAAAAATAATATACGCAACAAACGAATAAGAAACCAAAAAAATGATGATTTAATTAAAAAAATCATTTCATTCGCATTTATTTATTTAATATTTTTTTTTTATTATTTATGAGTGTGTTTTATTTTTTTTTTATTTATTATTATTATTAATATATTATGATTTTGATATTAAAATATATATATGTATATTTTTTTTTTATGTGCCTCGCTCATATCATTGCAAGCATATATATTTTTTTTTTAATTTATTTATCGTCGTCTTGTCATATAAAATGGTATTGTTGTCCTCCTATATTTGGTTGGCTTGGTACTATAGTAATTATATACATAAAAGCAGAGATAAGAATGGTAAGCACAGAAGAAAAAGACGATAAAGTCAACGAAGACAAAATATATACATAAAAAATTGGATTGAAAAACATAAAAACAAAAAAAAAAAAAAAAAAAAAAAGCAAACCCATTAAATTAATTGATTAAAATTTATCATAATATTTATGTAGAGTTTTGTTAATCAATTGAATTTAATAGTTGATTTATTAATGTGAATTTTATTGATTTTATCTGATGGTGATCAGTTCTGCAAAATTGCAATATTGAAAAGGATGGAACCAGATCATATTTTCAAAGAATTATAGACACAACAGTTATTAAATACTAAAATCTGTAATAACTTCTGGTACTGATAACCGAGGGTTGGCAATTTTCTAATATTAATATTTCACTTTGGGTTGATGGATCTCCTCATCAATGGTTGTATATATTTAGTAAGAATAACGAATCCTTTTCTCATCACCAATTATGATTCATAAGTTACGGTAAACAATCCAAAAATGTCTGCCAAACTGAATGTGTGTGTTAGTCATATGATTATACTTCTAATATAGAATAAATATCTTAAATTCTCATAAGCTTAGATATATAGACATTTTTATACATTTAACAATCAAATATTTACATTCATACCGAATTTTGCAATATCAATCTGTTAAACTATTTATAACGCATTAGAAAAAAAAATCCTTTATTTTCTATTATGTTTTATTGTAAAATTTATAGAATTTCCTTATAATAATGGCGCCTTATTGGGATATCTTGTTTTATTTATAGAATTGTTAAATTTTAGTTAGATAAATAACAAATAAATATCCGTTTGATTAAAAATGTATAATATTTATCTATATTTTATGTATTATATATAAAGATAATATTTCAACAGGTAATAAAACAAAATCTTTTATTTAGTTATTTTGACATTTTATAAATTTTTAGGAAAAATACAAATCTTTGGTATTTGTACCCAGTACAGTTTTTTAATGGTTTATATAATGGATTATATATCGCATATATTAAAGTTACACATCTGCATTCATCCGAATGAATTCCAATATTCTATTCAACAAGTATAGGATTTTGTTTACACTGCTTACAATTAGCTTTATTTTAATAAAGGACTATTATTATTACAAAAAATATATTTTTTGTTAACATTTTTTCGTTTGATACAATATTTATTATAAAAAAAAAACTTTTTTTTGTTGATTCTTTTCTTTTCTCTTGTTTTTTTTTGTACGTTGTACCTTTTTTAAATTTATTTATATGTATCTTTTTGTCCAAAAAATGATTTCTTTTCTTTACATAAATGATATTATTACATGTATAAATAGAAAAGGCAATAAAAAAAAATTCTGAGTGGTCAAAATGATGAATTACCTTTTTCTTTTTATTATCTTTATTTAAAAAATAAAATAAAAATATAAATGTATCTAATAAATAAGATATAATAAATAACAACTTGTTTTTTTTTTTACAGAATTAGTATTTAATATGTTAAATTATTTGCTATATATTATTATACAAATTTTTATATTATTCATATAAAATATATATTTTATTCTTTACTGTATTATATATTTTCTTATTACACGAATTACATTCCCGAATGGATTACACACAAATAATTTTGTGCTGGCAATGCGGGATATATTCATTTGGGAAATTCTTGAATCATCACATTTTGTGGTCGAGTCGAGTTTATAATAAAATTCATCGTCTTTTACATCATTTTATTTTGTTTTAGAGAAAAAAATTCTTTCTAGAATACGATAGGGATATAAAGGGTGATTTTTTAAAAGCTATAGGAAAGTTTTTCAAAAAAAAAAACACATAAAATTCAGAAAAATGCATGAAATCTTTATTTGAATCGATAGTACGGTCCATATAATTTAATGTTTGAAGATTATTTCATGCAAATGTTGACCTTGACTGCGCCTCAAATGGTCCATCCGCTTAGTCCAATTTTGGCATACTATTTCCAACATTTTGGCCGGTATCTCACGAACAAATGTTGTCTTCCAATGCGTCAATTGAAGCGGGCTTGTCTGTATAGACATGAGCTTTAACATAGCCCCACAAAAAATAGTCTAAAGGCGTTAAATCGCACGATCTAGGCGGCCAATTGACCGGTCCCGAACGTGAAATAAAATGTTCACCGAACTCGCCTCTCAATAAGTCCATTGTTGCGCGTACTGTGTGGCATGTGGCACAGTCTTGTTGAAACCACATGTCATGCAAGTCAAGCTCTTGCATTTTGGGCAAAAAAAAGTTGGATATCATCTCACGGTAGCGCTCACCATTCACAGTTACGTTACGATTCGCATCATCTTTGAAGAAGTACGGTCCAATGATGCCACCAGCCCATAAACCGCACCAAACTGTGACATTTTCTGGATGAATTGGCAGCTGTTGCAATGTTACTGGCTGATATTCACTCCAAAATCCACAATTCTGCTTATTTACGTACCCATTGAGCCAAAAATGAGCGAAATGAGCGAAATGAGTTAAATTATAGACCAAACTGAAGATGTTTGACAATGAAACAAAACACGAAACGTGCGTCAGCTGTTTAAACCAGTGTTGCCAAAAAGATAATAGCTAAAAAATCACCCTTTATATTCAAAAGTTCTTCATCACAATGCACAAATGTGTCCCTTCTTTTATGAATATAAACTACATATTTATATGTATGTTGTATATACATACATAGACCGTTGATGATGACCAAGTTAAAGAAGAAAATCCTATAAAGTTATATATGCATTATATCATAATTTTCCAATATACTAACATATAAATAATATTCATCATAATAATGGTTATATTATGGATGGATTATGTATATATATATCTAAATATATAATATAGGAAATTCTAGACATCATGCACATTTCACTTCTTCTCTATACTTACTTCATATATATGGCACACCGTGTTTTATGTTTGTATACCACTGCTAACATTTTGTCATATAGAAATCCGTATATATATATAGAATATATATAATGTCATAACCGTGCATGTAATACCATAAGAAACATAAGCAAATGAAAGCAGGAAATAACGTAAAAAAAAAAAAATTATTATTTCTTTATGAAATTCATATACTTTTATATACAACATAATATAAATATGGAATATATATAATGTTCTTGTGCAGTCTTCTGTATACATTACATATATACTCTATACATTTCTATATATGTATGTAAAAAAAAATAGTATATGCGACACTATAAACTATATGTTTTATATTATTATTAAATGTGTTGTGTCGGAAAATGTTGTAGAATTTAAATTTAATTTTATGTTATGAACATTTTATAGGAAAATAAGAAAATTATATGAAATTGATGATGCTGCCCTAGCGCTTTAAACTATTTTATTTTATAGTTTTCATGCAATTCGTTATATTTCCTTACAAAAATATAATACAGCCGATATCTTCCAAGATTTAGCTTTTCGTAATCTCATGCAAATAATATTGCAAGTTACAAACATCTTCAGAAAAGAAATTGGTTTGTTGCCTCCCCCTTCATAATAAACCACCCCAATTTTCCCAATACTCTTCAAATCAAAAACATTCCTTCTTCATAAATCAACAATTACTTATACTGACTGAAACATCCTTAGAAATATTTTATGAATTTTTTATCAGAAACAGAAGCTACGGATTGTAGTTTAGATAAAGTACCATTTGTTTTTTGTTTTTGACTACCAAATTTTAAATATTCCTCATATCATATATATATATATATATATATAATATGTTTTATGTTGTTTATGATATACTACTGCTCTTATGCATACATACATTATATATAGTTTATTTTACAAATATAAATTTAAGTGTACATCAGAACATTTATCATAACATGTCGTAATTTTTATTTTTCTTCTACTTCTTCTAAATTTTATATATATATAATACCATCGTAAAATTTATACATACATATTTATTGTGCAATGCAGTTTTACCCTACATATATGTATATACATAATAATCTTCCTTTTCTTCTGCTTCTTCTTGTTCTTGATTTTGTGGTGTACAGGAAAAAGAGGAAAAATCTGAAAAATCTGATTTTATTTTATAATGTTCAATTTGACACAACAGCGGAACTCTTGACTATATTATACACACATTTATTTTTTTTTTGCTCATTTACTTTTTTGAAATTTCCGCAATAAAGATTAATTTTTTTTTCCTTTAACAAAAACTATATACATATATTTACTATACTATAGAGTGGTGAAAATTATTATGTAAATGACACTCAATAATATAATTTTTATTTAGAAACGTTCTTTTAAAAATTATACACAAACATAATTTGTCATTGTGTTTTATATTGGAGGTATATCTACCTAAATGAATTTTCTTTATGCTCATATAATTAACCTATATATATATATTTTTTGTCAATTTAAAAAATTTGTAAGCTTTAATATAAATTTTGTGTCATATGTCGTTTCTAAATTGCGATAATATCAATATATCTGCAGACATTTACTGTATATTGTATATCTATGTAATGTATACCTGTAAAATATATATAATTTTTTAAATCAATCAATGTTATAGTTTTATTTTTCTTTTATAGAAATAATTTTTTCCCTTTTAATCGACAATTGATTTTGATAAATAATTGAATGTCATGTAATTTATTGATTGTATTACATTAAAAAATATTATTATTGAATTTTTTTTTCTTGCATAAGGTTTTTTTTATTTCAGTAATATTACATTTTTTTTTTAATTATAATGAAATGTTAACGTTTGAAATACAAGATATTTGAAGGTAGATATTTTCAATTTTATCCTTTGATTTCCATTCCAAAAATATTACACAATAACAAAATAGTCAATTGACTATCGAAAAATTATTGATTTATTATTACACATTGTTTATGGTGAAAAATTACCATACCAATTAAAATTATAACTTAAAGTCATATATAGAATTAATCGCATTTTAACATTTTAATTGATAAATCGATATAGAATATTCAAGGAAAAAAAGAGCAATTAATCTGACGAAATACTATGAATGCTTCTATCATCATCATATTTCACTGATAAGAGTACATTTTATAGATATAGATCTATAGATATGTTGATGATATGACGGGTATTCATTAATAAATCTTTTAATTGCCAATTGAATAATTGATTCGTTATCTTTTCTACGAAATTAATATAAAAAATCCCTATACATAATAATTCTACTAATATAGTTTATTTCTCAATTTATATTATATTAAAATATATATTAATATTATATATACATATAAATTATTTCAAATTTGTTCACCTCTATCTATTATTATTCAAAAGTTCATATACGTAATTCTAAATAAATAATATAATTAGTCATCGTAATTAATTCATATTATTTTTTGTTCATATTAAAATTTCATTCGATATTATAGAATTGATAATCCATATAGATATATATAGATATATAAATTATAAATACATATATATATATATAAATATATAGTCCGTGGTGTATATTTTTCTATATACATATATGATATCATCAAATTGTAATAAATTTAATTTTATATATCATATATTACAAATAATATTAAATTGTTTTGTTTTTGTTCCTATAATTAATAAAATTATTCAGTTAATATGAATTTGATATTAAAATATAAATACTATATTGAATTGTACATATATTTATATAGAGTTAAATCATGACGAGCAAGCACAGGTTTAACCTTCCGATTTTTATAAAATATACGTATATGGAATTTTGATCGTCGTAAAATTATAATATATATACTAATATGATAATGTCTTTATATAGCTTATATAAATATAGAATGTGTCTTACATACTTATCAATATTTATAGTACTTCGTACATTTAAAGAATGTCGTCTTAATTAAAAGTATAAATTTATAAGGAATTAAACAATTGCGAATAGTAATTCTATTATATTTAATGTTATTGACAGTAATTAAAAGTGTCCTTCCAATAGGGCAATGTTTTTCGTTTACTTTCGGTTATGATAGATTTCAATACAAAAAATTATTGATCATTTGAAAAGGTGTCAAAGTCATTCAAAATACATTAGAAGAAAGTGAAAAAACTTCCGCTGCTCACCAACAAATACACTTTAAATATCTATTATATATTTTGTATGAATAATTATTGAATATTGAAAACCCAATTATGATATTTACAGACTACACATTCTATAATCCTTTTTCTTATTTTTTTTTTGCTAAATATTTAGCATAATATGCAATTTTGACGTCAATTAATGCCACTGCTATATATATAAAAAATAAAATAAATATAAATCAATCGAAAAATAAAAAAAACAATGTATTTTTATAATTGTTTTTTTTTTGTATATGTATAGTCAGTTATTATTCCTGAAAATGATGTAACATTTATTTATATTTATAAATTGTACGAAATTAAAAGAAACGCGATTTTATATATATAAAATTAATTCATTTGCAGAGTTTTGAATTCAAATATTTTAAATATATTCAATGCAAAATATCGTTTGCAATAAAAAATGATACGCGTCATATTATTAAATATTAAATTTAAATGCTATGTGGTAAACAATATTATTGTTTTTTTTTTTTAAATATAAACAATTCTACATAAAAATGATAATATTTATATATATGTATGTATAGTGTTTTGTTTGTTATTTTATTATTGCTGTTGTTTATAATGTATCCAACATTCAATTGAATAAAATGTTAATTTTTTTATGTTTGTTATTCTTATTATATATGTATATGTCTTTTTGCTGCTCTGTATCAAATCAACTAAAAAAAAAAAAAGTTCACATTGAAAAGGTCACAAATAAAAAATTAATAAATAAAAATGTATATATTTGCTTTATACAGTACTTAAAAATTTTTTTTTCATAAAATCATTTATTTATTTGTAAATACAATCTTTTTTATATAAAATATTTTTTTTTTTTTCAAGTATTTAATACAAATTATTATTAATTCTTGTAAATCCCAAACACATATTTTAATTACATAAATATATATATATATGTTATTTGATGATGAGTTGATGATCTTCTATTCTATATTATTGTGATTTATATGGAGGAAAAGATCAAAAAATAAATAAATAAAACAATTTCACAATTAAAAATAATAAAAAAAAATGATAAAAAATAAGGGGGCGTCTATTTTTATGTAATTATTTAATGTGATTGTACTATAAATTACATTTTATTATTATAATATTCAAGAATCAATATTGAAAATTACATTTACATATTATTTTCATTGAAACTATTATAAAAAAATTGATTTATGTATGCGTGTAATAACATTAATTCGATGATATTACATAAAATTGCGGGTGTGAAATTGCGAAATGAAATATAAATAAAAATATTTACTATATCTAGTCTAATTTATATGTATAAAATAATCTTTATGTCTTAATTTATAGTTCTAAAATAAAATTATAGAAATTTAATTTTTTTTTTAAATAAAATTTCCTATATATAAAATTATTATATGAATTTTTATGCATATTTCTACGTAAATCATCAAATATGTGTTGTTGATATTTGTTTTATTTTTATTTATATGATGATATGAACAAATTTGTTGGAATAATCTTATATGTGTTTAATTCAATTTAATAATATACTTAATACAACAGTTTAATATAGATAACGATATTTATTTATTTTTTTTTATTAAACGGGTACATGTTTACATGTACTTTATATATAGAAACAAATTTCTTAAAATAAGTGACATAATCAATGATGATAATAAAATTGATTTAAACTCGTTGTTATATACTGAAGTAATTTGACCGAAAACTTTGAATTTGTTACTGATACATTTTAGTAATTTTTTTTGTATATTTTATTGGTTTTATTCCAATCTTGGATATATGATTATGAATCATGGGCTGATTCCGTACTCTGTAATGCACATTAAATTATTATATTAACATCATTACAATCTTTGAGAAATGGACAATCTCAACTTATAATCGTGAAAATTACCATGAAAATTTTTTTTATAATTTTGTTAAAAGATCACAATAAAATCACTAATCATTAAATAAATCCGATGAATATTTATAGTATATATATTCAACGTTATTTGATTTCCGCCATTTATTGATTGGCATATATACAATACAAATGAAGAATCAATTCTTTTTTAAGGAACCCCAAAATAAAATTATATTGGTATATTGATAAATTAATATATGTATATTGTATATATATATGTAAAAGAAAAACACAAATCTTGTTAATTTCATATAAAATAACATAAAATATTTATAATCATTTGAACATTTTTCGATTTATTTTACACTCAAATGAATTCCATCCACCACCAACATTTTTTTTTTGCAGTATAACAACATCAACATATTTATTTTATTTTTGCTGATGTATTTTATTGACTTGTTCATTATACCAATTTTCCGAATTGATTTATTAATAATCTTATTATTTATTTTTTTTTTTGTTGTTTCTATTATATATATATATATATATACAGTGCGACAATTAATATTCCGGACCAGTCCTAGGAAATACATTAAAAACACCATTTTTGAAATTTTATTTTTTTATTTATTCAAAATATTCTCCTCCTGATTCAATACATTGATTTAATAATGATTCAAATGCGTGTTCCAGCTCATTTTGTGGCATTGCCTCTAGTGTGCGTGTTGTAGAAGCTGTTTGAATGGTTTCAATATGCTCAAAAAAACATCATTTCAATTTCATTTTAAGTTTTGGTAACAAGGAGAAGAAGTCACATGGTGCTAAATCAGGTGAATACGGTGGATGATTTAACACACAGACTTGATTTCGAGCCAAATACTGACGAAAAATAAGTGAAGTCTGATTTGGTGCATTATCGTGTAACAAACACCAACTATCTGATTCACGATATTCAGGTCGAATACCACGAATCCTGCCCATCAAACGCTTCAGAACTTCGATATAATATGCGCCACTGACTGTTTGACCAATTGGAACGAATTCTTATTATGGATAATTCCCTTGCTATCGAAAAATGTTACGAGCATTGTCTTGATTTTCGATGGAACTTTTCTTGATTTTTTAGCCTGCGTTTTAGCCATCCACGAAACATTTATACCACTCAAAAACTTGTGTTCTACCCATACAATTATCGCCATTAACTTGCTGCATTGATTTGAACGTTTCTGTTTCAGATTTACCAAGCTTTGCATTGTATTTAATGACTGCGCTCTTTGTTCCATGTTAAAATTTCTACTTCAACTAAAATATTGTTTCACAAGAAATGTCATAACTTTTTTATTTGTCAACCAAATGCAATGAAATTTGCAGCTTCCATCACATAGATCGTCCCACTGGTTAATGAGATATGGCTTGAGTCCGAAATATTAATTGTCGCACTGTGTATGCAATGGTTATAAATTATACACGTTCAATAATGTATTTTTTTTTTGTTGATGTTATATTTGTACATACATATACCTAGCTATATACAATAAATATAGAGTAAGTCAAGAAAGAAAAATTTTTCATGTATCATTGGGTATTCCCTAGAATGGAAATAATACCGCATGAATTCATAAATTATAACTAAAATTTATATATACATAATAAGGTGTATATCAAAAATATATATAATAATATAATTTACCGAAAATTGAACAAAATCAACAATGTATTACAATTTAACCTAGTTTTTATATATTTTATATATGTTTATTGGATATCATATATATGAAAAGAAGCAAAATAATATTTATATTTATATATTATTAAACATATAATTATATATACAAATATTAGGTTTTTCCTTTTTTTTTTTTTTATTATTTATATGTATGTAATTTGTGGAAATGGAAAATCAAGTAAAATAAATTTTCTTTTCTTTTTTTTTTTTTTTTGGTATATATAAAATCGATTGTTAGCACCTGCGCCACAAAAGAAAGGATATATATCCTTTATTCGTGTATATCCAAAAAAAAAAAATACTTGTAAAATAGGATATGATTTTCTATATATAATATTATTTGTAAATACAAATACATATAATCCATACATAATAGTGATGGTATGTATATATATCAAAGTTACGGAATTTAAGGCACGTAAATGTCTCATTATGCGATTGTTTTTTATTTTAATATATATAAAATTTCAATATATATACTAATGAATTCATAGATATATCTGTTTTATATATTTATTTATTTATATACCTTTGTTTTCGCACGGTTGAATGATTCCTGAAGGAATATTTTTCAAGGGTTTGATTTATTTTTACGGAAAAGCAATATGGTTTTTATTAAAGATATTAACCATATGTATATATGATTTAAATTAAACAAGTCAATAGTTAAATCATCACAATTGAATTATCAATGTAATTTTGTATATAGATAAAGAGAATATTAAACGAAAAACCACAAATTATGATGAATTTGAGCTCTGAAAGTCTGAAACTTTTAAAAAAAAATGATTAAAACTTGTTAGAAAATTCTTTTCCATATACCACCTACCACGATTGATAATCTATAATATATAAAAATTATACAACGTGTCCATGAAAACATTTCCCTATACACATAGATTATTAACTAAACATTTCTTCCTTATTGCTTTTTTTTTGATCATATTGGAGATATGATAAAGTTCATCCAATCATTTTATTAAATTCCATTTATCATCCAGACAAAATATAGAACAAACAGAAATTTTCTAGCTATTTAGAATTTTTTTAAAACAAAAATAAATTAATTTGCCACTGACATACATTTTCATATATACCTACAACAATTTCGATATTCGTATGTTAAGAAAAAAAAAACAAAAAACTTTATACTTTACTTGTTATAATTTTTTTTTTTTGTTAATAATTTTATATTTTTTTAAGCACATGTATTGTATATTTTTCATATGTATACAACATAAAAAAAATAAATAAATTTCAACACTCGTGTATGAACTTTTATTAATGTAAAACTCAAAACAAAAACAACGAGAAACGAGAAAGAAAAAAAAAACATAACAAAAAAGAAAGTATATGAAAAATTTTGATTTTCTTTATATTTTCTATAAACATATTATTCTAACATTATATAGTTATAATATAACATTGGTTTTTTTTTTGGATATATTTTCAATATACAAATACCTGCCATAAATATGTTGTATCTTATTCTACCATATATGATGGTATTTTGAAGTAATACATTTGTTTTAAATAAATAAACACATATATACAGAGATATTTATATATATATATATATTGAGAGAAATTTAAACAAAAAATTGTTTATGTTGTGTTATTTTATTGTTCTTACATATCTATCTATATGTATATGATATATAATATAATATAAATGGATGGATGGATGAATGGTTGAGGATTGTAGGCGAAAATAAAATAAATATCTATTTATATATAGTATTTATAGACATAAAACATTAAAATCTGATAAAGTTTTTCCATAAATTTTATATTATATGATGTGTAATCCATTTTATTTTTTCTTCTTTAGATTTTATTTTAACATCATGTTTTTTTTAAATTTTTTGCCTAAAGTATTATTATATATACTATACATATACAGAAAATCTGTTGAAATTATTAAAAAATATGTTTAATACTTTCTATATAAGAAAATTTGTAATCCTTTTTTTTTTTTATTTTTGTAAAATATTGTAACTTTAACATATTTATGCATGTAGCATTTTACATTAAATTTTACAACAAATTGATAATGTTATTTTAAATGAAGTCAAATGTTTCAATATATCATAGAGATTTGAACAAAGAATTTCTATAATAGATATAAGATATGGAATGATAAAAAAAATATAAACAAATCTACTATGCATTTTAAATGAATCAATCTAATTCAAAACAATAAATAGCCAATTTATTTTATGCTTTTCAAAATATGTTTATATCAAATTTTAAATGGAATGTTAGCTTTTATAAGAAAAGCAAATTTCTATGATAAGGGTTTCTTCCTTGCTGTTAAGAGGTCTCATTCCCTTGTCTTGTTCCCTTGCTTTGTTTTTTTTTTTATATTGATATATGTATCAGAAAAATTTAGAAACACCCAAAATAAGATTACTTTTTGAATATAAAATGATAAGTAATTCATAAGTGCTTCTGCCCATAAATTGCGATATTTTCATAAATATATAATAATTATGTCTAATTCTATAGTTGGCTTAACCATTCCAAAAAAAAAAAATATTGGAATCCTCTAAAAATTCAACATTATATATTCAATTCAGAATTGCATCATTATGTAATGAAATTTTATAATATTTATATATCAACAATTTATATGGGGGGCGTATTTCCGTTTGTTGTCCAGCAGTCAACAAAACAATAATATTTATAGAAATGGATATGAGAAGAAACAAAAATAAATAGATTAGTAATATATTAATAAATATTTTATTTATTGTTATATAGTAATAATTTTTTTTTTGATAAGAAAATGCCTTGAAATAGATTTATTGAATATATCTAATTTTATTGAATACCCCAGCATAATTCAAGTTATTTTGAATTTTTCAAGCATTTTTTCTTCACCACCCATTCATACAGGAAAAATTATATCAATACAAGTAGAATACAAGTTTACTTTATTATTCCATTAGGTATTATCAATATTCTTTGCTCATTGAATTTCTACATTTTATTGCATATCTGAAAAACTATTGAAAATTTACAATAAGTCTCTTTCAATCCCTTTAATGATTTTCATACGCCAAGAAAATTCCCTTTAAAAAAAAATATAAAACCACCACCGCCGTCAAATTACAATATTTCTAAAAAAAAACCCATAGAAAAATATATACTTTATATAACATTAAAATTAATTAATGTATTATTGATTTTAGCTTTAATTTTAATAAATAATTTAGAATTTACTTTGACATTTCAAACTTATATCAATCATATAAAACATATAAAAATGGACACGTATATAAATAAATATATTTTATTTTATTAAAAAAAAAAAAAAATACAAGAACATTATCAAAAATATTATTAATTATATTTTGTATAGTAATGATTTTAAAAATGGTGTTTTTTTTTATATAATTCGTCGAAATATATATTTAAATTAAATATCACATATATACATTTATTTTTTTTAATAGTAAACGTAATGTTAATTATATTCTTACTGTACCTCATTAATATATTGTGTATATCAGATGAAAAATATCAAGTTACAAAAAAAGAAAATTAATTTGGTATTTCAAATGTTATATGTGACCCCGCACGACCGCATCAAATACATTTATATTTACATTTTTTTTTTATTTATTACACATATATAAAAAAATATTGATTTTGAAACCAACAAAACATTTTCTATATGAAAATATTGATTTTAAGGACTTAATATTGGTTATATACACATATATTTACTGCCATACCATCACAAATATTTAGTATGGAACAATAATATTTTTATATATGTTTGTACATTGTACATATATAGTGTTTGGTTTGGTGTTTCGGTTTTTATATTTGGATACCAATAATAAAACTAAAGGTACTTCTTTCACAATATATTTTATATATATGACAAAATTAGAAATTGTACAAATAGAAAACAAAAAATGTATTAAATTTATTGTCAAGGTCTACGCTCAATCAACGAATGAAATAGTAGAAACACATTTTATATAATAAATAATATATATATATATTGTTTATCAATCACCCTTGTGATTTAAAAATACAGAAAATAAAATCATATACCAATCATTGTTTTATAAGAATTCTATATAAGTATATTATATAAGAATATTAAAAAAAATAATATTTTGATTATAGAATGCATTCATTTCATATATATATGTATGTATTTCTTTCGCGGAATTTCATTTATTATACTGTATTCAGGATATTTATATAGAGAAGTTTGAATTTTTTTGCAACAATTTGTGTATGGAAAACAACTCTGTGAAACATAAAACCATTCAATAGCTACGAAAATCTCAATATTTTCACAAATTCATTATTTAGTTAAATGTCAACGGGAATTTGTCTTTTTATCGCTATATCCATTTTCAAAAAACAACTTTCAATGATCTTCCATTTACATTGCTAAAGACGATATCGTGTTTAAATGATTAACAATTATCAATCAGTTTGTAAAATCAATTCATTTTGCAGTGGAAAAAGAAATAACATTTTTTTTTTTGATGTTAAAAATGTTTCATTTAAAAAATAAATCTAAATATCTCTTTATTTTCGTTGTGATACAAAGTTGTAATACAACAAATAGAATAATTATATCGCTCTAACTAAACAGACATAATTTACATTTATTTTTAGAAACAAAAATGTTTGTATTTTTTTTTTTATATTATATGCCCTTATAACAATAATAATAATGTATAAAAAATAAAGTAAAATTATAACGAGTAACTTTATATCACATGCATGTGTATTTTTTTTATAACATATTATATAAATATATAAGTAACAATAATGACTCACCTGTAATTACATTTGAATATATATTTATATATATATATATATTAATACTATAAGCAGCAGACATACAATAAAATTATATATTTTCCATTATAATAATTTGAAAAAAAAAAACAGAATAAAATATGGAAAATATGAAAATGCAGGAAAATGTGTTTATGTTTTTGTATAATTTATACATTTCTAATGTATATATATATATTGATATTAAAATATAATACAAGGTGTGTATTTGTTTATGTTTATTTAGGGGATGTAATTTTATATTTTATACAACATATAAATTAAATATATCGTATATGGAATATAACAACATTTACTGCAGATTTAATAACATTATTATATAGATTTTTTTTAACGATTTTAAATGCAACTTAAATATTAATGAGTTTACTGTGAAGTTGAATTTGTCCAGATTAACTTAAATTCGATTTTTCATCTTATGAAGTGAATTGTATAATTTTGGTGTTAAAGTAAAACTATACATTCTTTTTATAACCCTTAAAAAAATAATCAATTCATCCCTCACTTCATTTGATCAGTCCATAAAAAATAATTCCGTGATTGTATAATAGGTCGTATTTTTTTTAATAATTTAATTAGAATATTACATAATAAAATCTAATATATATAGTATAGTTTTTTTTTTTTTTGTAAAATATATTTTTAAGCACATCCTGTCAAACTTTAAGTATTTATTCATTCATTCATTCCTAAATATATATGTTTAAATGGTTGTATAATAACAAATATAAAGCGACTAAATGTATATGAGGAGATAATATAAAGGCAATGTATCTCACAAATTATTCATTCTTCTATTGTAAATATATCATAAATATATACATAATATAGTGATGATAAATAATAAAACATAAATAAATAAATGCGGTATATTAAAATAAATAAATATTGCTTTCACAACACAAAATTATCACATTTAAATACAAATAATGAAATATAAAATTCATATAACTATATATATACAACATTATATCATTATAAATACTATATATATATATATATATTATATATATATATATAGAAAAGTGCACAGCTGGAAATGATATAAATAATTTGTTGGTATTTGCATCATCGTGTAGTATATATGTTTATATGATGGTTCTTTAGAAAAAGAACAAGAAAAAGATAAATTTATTTAAAATATAATACAGAACAAAAACAATAAAAAAAAAGTCGCATAAAAGAATCTGCTATATAGCATATTTAAAACTTAAAATAAAAAAATTAATTTTAATTTGATTTGGGAATATTTTTTGACTAAATATGCACAAATGTTTTATTATTCATTTGAATTTAAATATATATATACATATCCGAGTGTAAGTATCCGCTGTTTTTTTTTGATACTTATATTAAATACATATGTATATATATATAAAAGATTAAGAATTGGAATTAAAACTCTTTCTTTCATCCAAAAACACCCATCAACTTATACAAACATTCGATTGTATTAAAAGATAACGCTATATTTAGTTGAAAAAAATTGCAAATTGTTCATTTTTTAAATGCCTTCCAAATTATAAACAATGATTTTCACTTCTCAATTATTTTCTATTTCATACCATATATCAATATAATTATATAATCACCTCGATGATAGACAAATCCAAAAATATTTGATATGGGTATAAAAATGTGACGACGATCATTCATCATACAACATACATATACATATGATATTACACAAAAAAAAAACCAATTATTTTTCCTTTCAACAACTACTATATATACCAATGTACTTAACTTATAATCGGAAGTTCCTCAATTTCCTCTTACTTAACTTTATCTATATAAATACTAAATAATATACTAATAATAATCATCATCATAATATATATGTAATTAATATATACATAAATGAATGACCGATTTATATCTATTCTATATGATGATAATACGCGCGCCATAAAACATATACAATGTATACATACAATATATGAAATAAAATGAAAATCAAGATGAAAAATAAATGGCTGTTGTTTATTTATTCTGAAAATCCTGAAAAAACAACAATCTGTTATATAACTCTATATATGTATGTATATAAAAAATTGAAAAGGTTATATATATTTATTTATGTTAGATTAGCTTCAACAAAATGCTGCATATATATTAATATCTATTATATTATATATACATTTTGTATATTATATATATACGGAATGTAATGTATTAATGAATATTTTATCTAAACAAATTATAAATTCTTACTAAAAAAAACAAAAAAAAATTAAATAAAATGGTATTATATATATACACAATTTGGTTTTTTGTTTTAAATCATTTTTAAATACTCTTGTTATATAGATATAGTATTGTGTATGGATATAGTATATGAGAAAAAATGCCATCGCCATCATCGTCGTTTGTTATATAAACAGCATAAATTATATGATTACCTTCATTATGATCATCATCATCATCATCATGTTCAGTATATAAAAAACCGCCATATATTTATATAATTATTTAAATACCATAATATGTATGGATGATGAATCTCATCGTCATCATTTCAGATAGTATAACAAAACAACGTAAAAAAATATATGATGAATCTGCTCTGTGATGATATGAAATCTTTCTTTAATATATGTATATACAAATACAATGTGTTTTTGTCTTTATTTGTTTATTAAACAATAAACTTGTGTGTTATATATATATGAATACCATTGACGACTCCTCTCGTATATTATTTATATATACAAATATCCGTTCTTATATATATTCATAATTATTCATATATAATATTTCAGTATATCTGTAACATAAAAAAAAAACTTTGAATATTAACTCTGACATTATATTGTATATTTGATTATCTATAGACAACACAGGCTGTCAATATAATTAATGATATAATATAGAAACCGGTGAATATTTTTAGATAAAGATTCAATAATTAAAACAAAATTCACTTTCCAACTTTACTATATCAAATTATATCAGATTGTGGAAATAATAGTAATAGTTCAATTGATCTAATTCTTTTATATATAGTTGCGAAATGTCCTTATATTTTTTTTAATCGCTGCAAACCTTAATTTTGTAAAAAAAATAAAATATTCCTAACATTAGAATTAACTAAAAAATAAAACTAAAGAAAACATGATCTTATTCGCCATAATAAAATTTTTCCATAGTGTCACCATCAAAATATACCATAATTTGATTTCATCCGCATCCGATAATGTTCCGCGACCATCATCTCACATATTCTCTGTATATATATACAAATAATATTGTTCATTTAATGGCATTTAATATTATTTTTTTCTGTTGTTTTTACTTTTACCATATATATATATATAATGTTAAATTTTTTTCTTTTTACTTTTAGTCTTTTATTTGTTTGTTTTTTTTTTTTTTCACTTCTACATGTTATGATTTTTTTTTCTGACAGCAGAGATTCTTCTTTATGGAGATGATGATTTTTTCTGTTTAGTTTTTTTTTTTCGTTTCTTTTGATGTTATATCTTATATATACGACAGCGGAAAACATTTACATTATTTTTAAATAAAATAATAATACTACTATATATAGTACTAAGAAAAGAAGAAAAAAAATTATATAAAATAAATAAATCATTAAAATTAAATGCAAAAAACAAAAAGAAAAAAAAAAAGAAAACGAAAGAAAAAGAAATCAAATAATTTTCAATTAAAATATTTATTTCACAAAGAAAATGATATGGAAAATAAGTATAGAAAAAACACAAAAACAGAAAGGATTCTTAATATGTATATAATTTTTATTTTTTTAATAGTATTTAAGACATTTTAACTATATACAAAAAAATATAATTAGTTAAAATTTGGGTGTTTTGAATTGGTTTGCTTTTATGATATAATCATAAAAACTGCAATCAAAATTAATTGTTTATATCAAATCACCTACAAATCTTAAATATTTATATATGTTATAAATGATGCTATTTTGATATAGTTTATATTTATTTCTTTTTTATGCCCTTAATCCATCAATTAATACGGTATAAACGGGCATTTTTTTTTTATCTTATTGAAACAAAAACAAATGATGGGAATTTATGATAATATAAGTAAAGTATATCAAATATTTGTTGCATTTAATATTATACAGTATATTTTGTGTTTGTTTATCTTGTACTATATAAACTCACACACCTTCTCTGCTATATTTATTTTTTTTTTGGTGCAATGCAGGATAGTAAAATAAAATTAAATAAAAGAAAAACAAATTTTTTTTTCGAAAAAAAAAATCTATTTTTTGAACTTTTGTGAATTTTGTTATTATTGTTATTATTGTTGTTATATAATCAAAACAATCAATAAATGTTTTGTCACGTAAATATAAGTTTTATTTTTTTTTATATATAATCGCAATATATCGCATATATCTAATCAAAAAATATTTTAAAAATGTTTTTAAAAGTGTTGTTAAAATTAAATTTAACAAATAAAACTTTTGATAATTTCTCACCATACTATATAAGATATAGTATATATTTTGATGAGCTATAAAAAAATTATATTTTAATCCTTATATAGAATTTATTACACTTAATGGAATATATAAAATGTATTATCAAAAATGATAAAAACTTTTCTTATTAAATGGAAAAATGTTACGTAGCAATTAGGATTATATTGTTATTTGTATAAAAGGGGGGTTTAGTAAATCAGATAATAATACGAGGAAGAAAATAACAGAAAAAAATATTACATGTCTTCCATGTCAGGATTCGAACTCACAACCTGAAAATGTTGTCAGAATTTTTGTTCTTGATAATTTTATCAAATCCATCATACAGAATCGATTGAGTTTACCAGTTTTCCAAATTACAACTTTGAAATTTTAATTAATAAATATAAAAACTAAAACATTGATTATTTTTTACTCAAATTGAACTCTATTTGAATAATTTTAAAATATTATATTCAATATACAAAACAAACGGCAACTATACATTGTAATATAAAAAAAACAAATATACATTGTAATAATTATGATAATATAAAATTATCATCATAACAATATCCATTCTATTCAAAAAAAAAAAAAATAACATATTTGATGTCCCCCTTCCCGTTTATTTTATGGTTATTTGAAACAATAATTTAATTATAGATTAATATATCCGTCCATGAAATAACTTTGTAATAATTGAAATTTGTTTTAAAATATTTAAATATTAAATACTTAATTGCATAATTGTGTAAAAAAATTAAAAAATCAAAAGCAAATTATATTACGATTATCACGTTTATATAAACTTCTATATCTTTTATATACACTTTATATACAATATATCTATATATTAATTGTAAATGATATTTTTTGTTTATATATACCATAAATATAAATGAACTATGAAAGGATTTATCTATAATTATAAATGGATTTGATTTCACTTTATTTATATATTATAATATATATGCGTCTTGTAATAAATACAATATATTTTCTATATATATTTATTATTCATACATATAGATTATAAATGGAAATATTCGTATATCATTATGTATTGTATATGATCAATGAATAAATGGGAGATTTATTTAAATGTTATATATACCATATATGTTTATAGAATTGATAGAATATATAGCTTAATGCGGTTAGGTTAGTAATCTTTTGACCTATTTTGAATGTATATTTCAATTGTGATTTTCTCTTTTACGATCAATAGTATTTTGTTGAAAACAAAACATTTCTATTTAGATACATATAATAAATAACAAAACATCACATATGCAGTGATATATTATTATTATTATTATTGGTACAGCTATATAACCATCCAACCTCTTGAACATCCATATAACCTTGACTCATCTTTAATATAATATATAATGTCATTTTGTTACACATCCTTCTGTATTTCTGTGAATTATTTATTATTTTATTGTTTTTGCCTATATATACTATATATGCATTCACTTTCATAATAAAGATTCACACATACATTTCAAATGGGGCGTTCAAATAAGGAATTTAAAATTTATTATTATTTCTGTGGTCACTCAGAACGAGACAATCGACCTATACATAATTTATTAATCATAATTTAATAATTTTGAATCAAATGGTTGAGTGTAATCTGTCAAAAACTTGTACAACTTGAAAAAAACTGCAATTATTTTGAAACTATTTTGAAACTAAAAACCCATGAAACTAATTTTTTTGTGTTACAAGTGTTTTGTAAACAAAACAACATTTTTTTTTTCATTAATGTTGATGGAAAACCCTCTATGTTTATATTTCAAATTACAAATTTATATAGTTTCATGATCCTTTTGATAATTGTACAATACAAAAATAGACTGAGAAATTTTCCATTTCTATATACCATACCATATTGTGAAGATTTATTCAAAAGTGTCATTTGTTTATTTTTTTATTTTTGTATATACATACATACATAAATTAGGTATAAAAGGACTAAAATGTCTGATTTATACAAAATATAGTGTATATATTTTACTTATTAACCTCCTACAAAAAAGTTATATACATATACAATTCAATTTGATTTGGAGTTTATATTTTATATATGTCATGAACATTTGCTTCGTCTTCTTTTCTTTTTTTTTTTTACAAATATAAATGATATAAATTTTAATGCAAAAAATAATCATGTAATTATAAATAAAAATGGAAAATAAGGTTATAATAAATTTTTGTTTTTGAATACTTTTATTGTTTTATTGTATTTTATATTCATATAGTAAATTGTCATCTGGAAATTTGATCGCAAGATCCTTTCTAAATATATTCAATAAGTCAAATAATTCTCTTATTTATTTTGTATAAAAGTAGGTAAATTGAAACATTTTTCACATGAAAACTCAAATTATAATCTTAACGATACTGATCCATATATTCAGTTAATTAGGGTTTGTTATATTCTATGAATATCCTATTTTTTCGCATGAAATTTATGACATATTTTAACCAAATACAGAAGATCACATGCAAAGTTAAAACAATAAACTAAAAAAAAAAAAAATACAATGTTGAAATATTAATTATTAATTGTTTTTTTTTTTTTTAATATAGTTACATATACAAATTCTAAGAAACCAAAAATATCCAGACTTTATTTATATATTAACAACGTTTATAAAAATGTTTAATTATGTTTATGAATGTTAAATAAATATATGTACTTATTGTTGTATGTTATATCATCATGTTATTGTTTATTAATATTATTATTATTATTATTATAATAATTGTTTATTATAAGGAAAAAAAAAGAATTGTTAATTATATTTAATATTTATAATATGATTCAAAAATTCGTTTTCTTTTCAATATAGAATTTATTATATTTTGCTTGGCCACATTCATATATATTTTATAGATTGTATGAAGCCATCATCATTCATAAATTATTTATAAACTTTTATTTATATATATTGTAGTTTGCAATAATATATATTTTAATAAATAAAAAACAATATATAGATTTTTGTTTCATTAATGCGAATAGAGTATAAATATTAATTATATATTTAATATTTATTATTGATGTATAATTTTCTTAGTATAATTACATTTTTCTATATAATATAGAAAATGCAAAAATATAGATTTTGTAATAAAATTACAAATAAATCTGTTTTAATTAATTAATATATGTATATAAAGATATTTGTATTTGAGAATGTAGAACACGCAGCAGAGATTGTGTCTATATAGAATATATTGTATATTATACAGTACAATATATTACATGTTCAATAAATATTTATTTATTTTTGTTATTCTATATTTATTTAGTTTTAATTAAATTATTATTTGTTATGTTTGTGTGGTTGTATGGATGTGTGTGTGTGTGTGTGTGTGTTTGTGTGCGTTGTGGGGGAATTCAATTCAATTAAACATTTTACATACATTTTACGTACATAATATATTTTAGTTAGATGCATATGTGATATATACATTTATATAATAGAAATATAAACATAACTATATAGAAAAATACACAGTAGTTTTACTAATTATATATATTTAATATTCTATTTATAGGATGTTTCATAAAAAAAAACAACTTTAAAGATTTCATTGAAAGTTAAGGTTTTTTTGGATTTATTATAACAAATTGGTCCAAATATATATAACAGCTCCCTAAACGATTTTCTTAATAACCTGAGATATCTATATAGCTTTATTAATCTTAACGACGAGATTATATAGGTAATCTTATATAACACCCAATGCTCTCTATATGCGTTTTGAACGTTTAAATTTTTTTATGATGAGTAAGAATCTTTGGATCTATACTATATGTATGTATGTATATATAGTAATGTTATATTGATATCATTTTATTATTTCTTCATTCAAATGATTTTTAAACATCCTGTATATGTCTTGTTTATTCAATATATAAACAAACAAACAAATAAAATGAAAAAAAAAAAAAAAATTACGTCTGTTTTTTCAATAGGTTATTTTTTCCGCTATAAGATTATCTTATAATATATACAAATATTTCACATTCTTTATACTATATTTTTTATTAGTTACGATTAATGAGAGATATAATATATGTATTTTATAAGTGATTCACACTTAAATAATAACACAAAATAAAAAAAAAAAATTCCAGACTTTTATATTTTGTGCAGAAAATTTTTTTATATTTTTGAGTGGTAAAAAAGCAGTGATATTTGCTTTTTTTTTAACTTTAAAAGTATTTTTTTTTGTGTATTTGTTTTTCTATACATTATTTTCTATATAGATAGGTACATGGAAAAATGGACCATTGAAATTATTTAATTTTTTATGAAAAATGTTTTTAAAATATACGTTTTTTTTGTTTAAAAAAAAACCTATTAAATTCATATAAAAATTTTCATTAAAATAAAATATCCTAAACAAATCCTTGACAGGATCTGGGCATTTGGACAGAGCAGTATTTTGTGTTCTTGATTGTTATTTAGTTTACAGGTTATTTATATTGTCTTGCAAAAAATGTTTACTATACTAAAAACTTAAAACATTTAACCCTTTAGCTTAGAGAATCACTGAAAATGTGATTCGCAATGCTTTTAATAATACTTAAAATAAAAACCTTTATAAAACATATAATATATATTATTGATTTCTGTAGAATAAAAAATAACGAAAAAATAATGAACACATATTGCTGACCTTAATTTTATTTATAAATTTGTATGTTTTGAATATTTGAACTGGATAGAACACAGAATTTTGTTTATGAATTTTATACATTAATGTTTTTTATATAGTAATAATTTTACTTTATTTATATTATTTATATATAGTAATAAAGAAATTATATTTGCATTAATAATAATAATAATAAAGTATATACAAAATTTTGCATTTGTAAATTATCATAAATATTTTATATATTTTGTTCATATAATTTTCCATTTTATAATAAAAGAAATGTTAGTATAGTAGAAGCATACCATAAGTTTCATATTTGTGGTTAAATATTTACGATTTATAATATAATCGCCATCAACATCGCCGCATTTACCAACCATCTATCTTTATACCATCCATATCTAAATAAATGCATATATAAATTATAAGCCACATGTTATAAATATAAAGTCTTGTTTTTTTTTTATAGTTATGCGAATAATGTTCTGATTCTGATTATTGATTGAATTCTTTTTTGTTAATATCAAGTTCCAAGAGATAATTATTTTTTGACAAACAAATGTTAAGGATCCAAAATACGGGGTGGAAATTTATAGGAATGGAAAAAATAATCTGTTTAGCAGTTCCATAAAATAATTCTATATATTTATGTTGGAACTGCGGTTTAAACAAACAAAAATTCGCACCTAGATTTTAAAGTACAACATGTTTTTATATCAAAAAATAGTTGTTGTTATATAAAACATAGAATTTTAATATAAAACCATAAAAAAAGCTATAACTATTTTACATATAAATAAGGTTTTATGTAATGGAAAATATGTGTAATGCATATCAATGATTGAAATATTATTTTAAATGTAATTCAAGGTTTAACGTACTCAATCCATTACTACCAAACTGAGTGGTGGTATATGCATTTAATGATAATATATATAGTTAAAATAGTTGAATAATTTATAATTATACTTTGATATCTCATCAAATGTTAAAGTTATAATTGTCATATATATATATAAATATATTTTGTAAATTAAAAAAAGGATTATAAAATATTTATAATAATTGTTCACGGTCAAAAAAATATCTATATCCATTATTACATTTACTAAATCCAAAAATTTAAATGATTTACAATAATGAATAATTTTCTTTTTGATTTTTAAAAGATTGAACAAATTTTGTTCCCACATTAATGTAATATTGATTTATTTTTTTTTACAATTTATATCTATCCTTATTTATAAAGGTTCAATATATAATTATTCCAACCCTTTTTCTTATATAAATATTTTTATTTTTATTTTTTCATTAAAATTTATTGTATATATTGTTTCTATATATTGAACAATATATTGTATATATAACAAATGTATAGGTTTACCAAATATTCAATTTATGATATATGAAATAATCAATAATAAAACAATTTTCAATAATTCTATGAAAAAAAATATGTATATTTAATAATAACAAAAAATATTGATTTATTTTTTAAAAAAAAAATGATTTTTTTCAATTTATATATATACAATAATAATTATGACCTTTTCAATAAAAAACAAAACAAAACAAAAATCAGTATTGATGGATTAATATTAGCGTATAATTCATTGGGTTTCAATTTGAATAATTAACATTAAATTCATATTAAAGGTTTCTTTCTTATATAATATCAATCGATATATGACCGATAAAATCGATGGTCGATATCATTTAAAATTATTCGCAAAATTTTATAAGATTGTATTTTATTGTATTTTAGCAATTCATAACATTATTTTATATCTACTATATGCTACTATCTACTAAAAATAAACCTAATCAGTAAACAAAAAAAAAAAAAAAAGGTTAATAAATTTCTATATAGAATATAATAATATAATGTATTCATTTATGTAGATTTCCTCTGTATTTTCATAATGTGTGTATATATAAATAAATGAAATATGTAATAATAATAATAATATGTTGTATGTATATTATTATTAAATTACTTTGGTAAATATTTTTCAAAAGTGTGTTGTTATTGTATATATATACCATACTATAGTTATTCGTATATTGTATAATGTAAATTTACATATATGTAATCAAAATGATAATAATAATAATAATGAATAATATTGATAGTAAATATAATAATATAACACAGAGTGTATTTTTTTGAAAACAAAAAATTGTCCCCTAAATTACTATATTGCGTATATTGTGTTAGAAGAAGTAATCCTTAAAGATTTAATGATTTTAAAGTTATGACGAATAGTTTAACAATAAGAATTGCTGAAAACAATCAAATTTCCTTTACTGATCTTCTGATTTCTATCAGGAAATGCTAAAAACTTGAAGACTTTGAGTTTTGCTCTTAAAATGTATGGAACCCTAAAAATTGTAGTTTTTTTTAAAAGAAACATCATGTTTTTATTATGTATATGCGGTTAAATAATATTTAATATTATATATACATATACGTATTATCATTTATCATTATATACAATTTATTATTATTATTATTATTATCATTCGTTCATTCAATTGGTTCAATGTTATACTATATATATATAATTTGATTATATAAGCTCATATATTTATATTCTTGTTATTATACTATTGAATATTTAAAATATTTTAAATAAAATAATTCTTATATATTTATTATGACAACATTATAAGAAACGTAAACAAAACGTGTAAATAGAAATTGCGACATTTGGAAAAAGTTAAGTTAACCTTGTGTGAGGGTTTTTTATTAATCATGTTTTTTTTTATTTTCCTTATTTAACAAGTCTATATAGATTAATATAAACCTGATTCTCTGATTTATATATATGGATATAAGAATTTTTAGTAAATTCTTTTTATAAATTGCTGATCAAAAAATAAATAATTCACCTTTTAATTTGTCTTTGGAGAAAATGTAAAATTTGTTAATCAATACTTAACATTTCAAAAATAAATATGATAAAAATACGACTGATAATTTTCAAAACAAACAACTTCTATAAAAGTCGGATTTAAAATGCAGTTTCTTTACAATAATACACTAAAACTAATTATATTTTAATTCAAATTTTGTTACTAAATCATTTTATTTTGATTACCACCAAACTATAGTAATAATTTTTGTTCGAAATCATGAAACTTGCCATTTTTCAATGTATACAGCTTATATTAATTAAAATAACCCTTTTTTTATATATAGACAAAATATTGAAATAAAAAGAGAAATATAATATATACATATATAAATAAATAAATATTTTTTTAAATATTTTATGCATAATTTGCATAAATTAATTTTTATATTTATAAATAATAATAAAACGTTTGCATTTTCTAAAAGGTGTGAAAAATTTATAATGTTGAGGTGACATTTCAATTTTTTTTTCGTTTTTTTTTGCTTTTTGTAATTCATATTTTCTATATTTCTTGCAACTATGCGAAGGTAAAAAAAAATAAAAAAATATTGTATTTAAATTTTTTTAAATATGCTTCTTATACAATTGGTAATATACAAGTTATGGAAAAATTATAATATTATATTTTACTTGGTATTATATGTATATTGAGAAATGAAGGTTGTGACTCTATAAACATATATATAGTTTTTATGTTTATATACGCATAAATTGACATAAAATTTAATTTAATTTAAAAGAATATTATATTTAGTAATAGTATATGATATGATATGATATGATGGTATCAAATTAAAAATAAAATATTAATGAATTATGTGTGAGTGGTATATAAATGATATAGTATAATAATAATATTTAATTGTGCATTAAGTTTTTCATTAATTTTATATCGTATAGTATAATAGAACTTTTAAGATTTCGAAGAAATAAAAGCAAATTTATAATCAAATTTATTTCCTTCCTGGTCATTTATTTCATTAAATCGCATCTAAAATGAAGAATAGTCGGGATATTGATCTATTACATAGATATAATTTTCTAAAGAAAATTCTGTTATTTTTTTATTATTTAATCTGCGGTTTTGAATAAAAAAAATCGGATTAACAATCATATACTTTATTTATGAACTAAAAACAATTATTATGGTCGTATATGCATATGAGGTTGCGGGTTTCTATTTGAAATAATTTATACAAAAATACAATATTGATTAATGATTAGACATTCTTTATATAAATAAATGATCTGTGCGGTGTTTGTGTATGTGTATATATAAAACATATTATATAAAAAGTCAATATGTAACTTAATATTTCTCTATATTATATAAATATCAAGCAATATATAATAGGCCAACATACAAAAGCAAATTAATAACATGATGCATAATACATCATAAAAATAAATTCTATATAAACTATACCTACACACAACACACATTCATTTATATATACAATACATATAAATTTCAATATCATATTTAATTTACCCAACATATATTTACAGCACAATATGGAAAATTACATAAAATATATATATATATATAGCATATAAACAAATTACGTTTATATAAAACTATGTGACATATTTTAGTAAGTGTATTTATTAAAAAATAAAATAAATATATAGTTATAAAACATATATAAATTCCTCTTCTGTATATATATGTATAACTTATATAAAACTACAAATAAATTAAATGACAAAGAATTCAAATGTAAAGTTAATTTTCATATGTATATGAGTTTTAAATAGCTTATTTTTATTCTATATATTCATATTGTATGTAAATATATAATACCTATTATATGTTTGTTAAATGGATTATATGTTTGTAATTCTTTATATATTTATATGGTACATATATTTGCGATTATGAATTGAATCGATATACATATACAAAACATTTTCACCTAATAACTTATTTTTATACAGAATGATTCTGGACAATTGGTAATTGGTAAGAATATTTTTATAATGAATTAACAAACAAGTTCAATTTAATCTTATAAATACCAGACATAACCAAATTCAAACAAATTATTTTCATGAATTAATGGATATAATTTATATTTATAAATAGATTAGTTGAACTTTTACTGATGTGATTACTGTTACAAGTGATTATTTTGTAGACCAAAAATACAAAATACTTTATTCTCTAAATTTTGTATATCAAAATTATATATAATAAGAATGTGATATGTTATACAGGGTGTCCCAGTACAGGGTGCCAACCCGAAACAGGCAGGTTCTACACCTCATTTCCAATCAAAAAATGTATGGCGACCCCATGTCTATCTGCCTTGGTTTTCGAGCTAGCCCGAAAAAACGATTTCGTTGAAGTTCAAGGTAGTACGTAGATGTTATTTACCATATCTCAGCAACCACTTATCGGAATCCAATAATTATAACCTTGTTGTAAAGGTATTTTAACTATCTTTAACTGTTTCTAATAACACAAACATCGCTGACAACCCGTTTCCATGCTATAGCTGGTCAAACACAAGAAATTTCAACGGCCTCAAATATTTTTGTTATTTTGCAAGCCGAGAACTATAGAACTTTTATGTATATCAGCTGTCGGTTTTTAGAAAAACTTCTTTGAAGTTTTAGCTTTAATTTGATGTACAAACTTTTAAAATATGTCAACTCGTCTTAGAGATATGACGAAAATAATATTGAAATATGACGAAAATAATGCAAATTTTTCAAAAATTTAAAACACATTTATTACATTGCAAAGTTCAATGTTCTGTTGTTATCGCGTTATCTAAGTAACATAACTTCAAGGGATTGAAATTAATTTAATGGTTACTTAGAAATAAAAACAGTTAAATCTATTACCGTCATGAATTCATTCAATTCTTTTGTTTTTTGTGCTACATCTCTTCGGCATTTGTATGTTACATTGTTTTACGTTTAATATTCATTAGAAAATTAAGTTTGTTTTATAAAGAATAATTCGGAAGTTTGAAACGGTAAAAAACAGTAAAAAATAAATTTCAAAAGCAGCCATCCAAATTGGTGTAAGTAAAAATTATGCTTGGCGTGCAATGAAGGCTGCTGGTTTACATCCTTATCATTTGCAAAAAATTCAAGCACTTAAAGAAATAAACTACGTCCCCCGAATAACTTTTTGTGATTGGGTGATTCGTTGTTATGAACAAGATCCCAGGATATTAAATCAAATTTTATATACGGATGAAGCAATGTTCACACGTGAAGGGATATTTAATACTAAAAATAATCATCATTGGTTAAAGGAAAACCGGCATTCAGTTTGGTAACACGCATTTCAGGAACGAATAGCACTCAATGTATGGGCAGGAAAGATTGGAAATCAATTAATAGGTCCATAGTTTCTACCTGGGCGACTGGATTCAGATTCATATTTAGTATTTTGCGAAATAGGTTATTCGATTTACTCGATGATGTTAATTTAACTGATTTGCGATTCATTCATTTTCAACATGACGGTGCACCCCCACATTTTGCACGAAGTGTAAGAGAACACTTAAATGACACATTCGGTCAAAGATGGATTGGAAGAAATGTCCCATTAAATTGTCACCACGGTCGCCAGACCTCACACCATTAGATTTTTATCTATGGCGGGTTTGTAAAGACATGGTTTATAAAACACCAGTTCATACCAGGGAAAATTTAATGAATGGCATTAATAATGCGTTTGAAGTTTTAAAAATAATTCGAATCAAATTCGATCGGCTACTAGGGTAGTATTAAAACGGTGTCGAATATGTCGATCACATAATGGACCCCATTTTGAACAATTTTTGTAGTAAAAATTTAAATTTAATTTAATAAATATGTTTTAAATTTTTGAAAAATTTGCATTATTTTCGTCATATTTCAATATTATTTTCGTCATATCTCTAAGACGAGTTGACATATTTTAAAAGTTTGTACATCAAATTAAAGCTAAAACATCAAAGAAGTTTTTCTAAAAACCGACAGCTGATAAACATAAAAGTTCTATAGTTCTCGGCTCGCAAAATAACAAAAATATTTGAGGCGGTTGAAATTTCTTGTGTTTGACCAGCTATAGCATGAAAAGGGGTTGTCGCCGATGTTTGTGTTATTAGAAACAGTTAAAGATAGTTAAAATATCTTTCCAACAAGGTTATAATTATTGGATTCCGATAAGTGGTTGCTGAGATACAATAAATAACATCTACGTACTACCTTGAACTTCAACGAAATCGTTTTTTCGGGCTAGCTCGAAAACCAAGGCAGATAGACATGGGGTCGCCATACATTTTTTGATTGGAAATGAGGTGTAGAACCTGCCTGTTTCGGGTTGGCACCCTGTACTGGGACACCCTGTATAACAAAAATGTATATATCAAATAAAAAGAATTCAAATAAATAGTATTTATATATTTAAAATGGTTTTATAATTAAACTTGTTATTTTAAATTAAACATGTTAAAGTTTTTTTTTTTTTTTTTTTTTTTTTTGTATATTATATATAAAGTTTTCCACGTATTTATATCTCTATCAAAATGAACATAAAAGGTATTAACAATATATATATATTTATAAAAACATTAAGGTATAGTTTTTTTTTTTGTCATTGGTATATCCCAAAAAAAAAAATGAAATTATGTTGTCACTATATAAACGATCATACATATAATATATAATATAGCGCTCAGCTTTGTATAAATAAATAAATACGAAATAAAATTGTCAATAATCAATATATGTCTGGAAATCATTAATTATATATACCGCATATACTATATATTGATCTATTTATTGCTTTATATAATTATATATATATATATATATATATATATATATATATACATTTTCTTTTTACAATTCTAGCTTTGTTGTATAAATAGGAAAAAACGATCAATAAAAACTTTTATATTACTATTTATCCACGCATTTACTAATAATATTGTCCTATTTCTATTTCCTTATATTCATTTTAGCTACCCATATACCACAGGAAAAACTCTCATGCAATATTTATTATAATTGTATATTTATTGTTGGTAAATATATACATATATATAAAATTGCATTAACAAAAACGTTTTTCTTTTAGCTTAATTATATTATCTTATCAATGTGTGTATATTTTATTATATACAAAGTTATTTAATTATTTGCAATATATATACAATATATATATAAATGCTATTAAAAGTACATAAATAAAAAGTATCAAAGTAATAAGTTAAACTTTTTTTTTTTTTATATTTTTTAGAAGAAGATACAAGTTAAGAAAAACTGTAGATAGTAAAAAAAACGGAAAGAGAGCCATTATCTTTATAATTTAAAAAATTACGATTAGATTAAAGTTTATGCCAAGTATTATACATAAATGACGAATGAACAGAAGAAGATGATAACTTAAAAAGATGAAAATAAAATTACATAAAGTGTTTTTTATTTTATTTTTTTATTTGAAGGGACTTTTTCTTCTTTTTTTTTTGTATACCAACCAAAATTTTCTTTTGCGTCTATTATAATTTAAAAAAAAAAGCGCACACACACACAAAATGTTCTAATTCATTAATTTTCATTATATACGCTACCGCATTTACTATATATTGTATATACAAAAAAAAAATTCAAACAACTGAAAAAGGGGTAGCAAAAATTATAAAAAAAAAAACGATAAAGATTATTTATATAATTTATGCTTCGTTAGATTTTTTACGAAATATATTCAATTAAAATTTCAAAACATAAATAAATAACATTTTGTTAATTAAAAAAAAAAAAAAAAAAACATTATTTTATTTTTTTATTGATGAGACAACACAAAAAATTTTACCAATTGAATTTTGTCTTATCAAAAAATTATATTTTTTTTTTTTTTTTTATATAAAATGAATGATGGTAATTTTTTTTAAGGATATCTAAACGATTTTGTTGCCATTCAATTTATATAGATTTTAATTAGAATAATGAGGAAACTTTGTTTAAGTAGTATATACAATATGGAAAGGTTAAAAAAAGGTTTTTTGATTTAATTTTATATGCGGAGATTGAATATCCATTTGGTCATTAAATAATTAAAATAATTAATTAAAAGGTGTGTGTTTTTTTTTTGGAAAATTTCCATATATTTCATTATTTAAATCAATTCAATACAAAATGGTTATAATACATACATTTTCAATATTCTTTCATTTTGTCTGTTTTATAACTTTGCGTGGTCGATATATATATAGAATTATTTTAAGTATTCATTTGAGTGTCAATGAAATTAATTCTTATATTAGTTTAAAATGCACAAAAATATTCTTTTTAATGACTGGTTAAGAATTCTTCAAAAATATAATAAATATAAAAAAGAATGTGTCTTGTTAAATAAAATATTATATTTTTTTCTCATTTGAAATAAAAAAAAATTAGTAGAATATAAAAAATTCTTTATAAAATATATTATTATATTGAGATTATTAAATAAATATAATTGAATCGTTTGGAAATTATTACTTTTATTATTATAATTTATTTTATTATTATGTACGATAACACACAATTCGTTGATGAGTACAATAATAAAAAAAAAATGAATTTGCATATAAAAAATTAATTTTATTTTATTTATAGATGTACAAACAAACAAAACGACGACGACACATTCTAAAGAAAATAAAAAAAAATATATAAAATTGTTTTTTTTTTATATATATGAATAAACTCTAAAATGCGACTTAAAATTGTATTTTTCCACATTCTCGAATAACTATTGTGTAATACAATAACTTTTTTATTGAATAAATATGTTGAAAATATGACGATATTTATTGGGGTTTTTTTTTTTTTTTTTGGTTTGACAATACTGTGAAAAAACATGTGAAAAAACGTAATAATTTTTAAACCTTGCGTATATTAAAAATTAATTTGACGATTTTTAATTTAATAAATCATCAAATGTTGATTATAGAAAAAAATGAAATGGTTCTAAATTCTCAGAAACGTCTATTTATTACTATATATACATTGAAGTTCATATTTTTAGTTTGTTCTGAAAGGAAAATTTTTGTTCAACAAAAAACACAACTATTTTACGTTCTATAGATAGATATTTGTTGTTTATATGCGATTTGTGCGTTCTTGAACTAATATTTTTTCTGTCATTGGTAGTAATGTTGTTATATAATGTATATGAATAATGAAAAGTCAGTATATTTTATTATTATTGTTTTTTTTTTTTAAATATAATTTCTTTCACATTTTTTTGTGTGTTTTAAAAAAAAAAATAAAAAAATAAAAATGTTGCTGAATAAACTTATTTATATTTTCGGTATGCGCTTTTTTTTTTGTTTTTTAATTTTAATTTCACAAATTTACTCGTAATTTGCCAAGTTTTAATAATAATATATTTTGTTTTTTAAATGTATATTAATGAGTTATTGGTTTTTTTTTTTATCGTTTGAAAATTTTTCCATTTAATGGATTTTTATATATACATTATACGAAAATATTTCAAAATGAAATTTTTGTTTGTAATTTAACTAATAAAAAAAACTGAATTTTACAAAATACTATCATAGAATTTTCACAACCAAGTGAAAATTAATATTGATTGAAATCATAGAGGTTTTATGATCGATTTCTGATCACTCACTTCAAATCACTTCTATTTATAATTATACCTTTATATAATAAATAAATGTTAAATATTTTATAACGACTAGCTGATGGCCATCATATTATTTATGTCAAATTTAATGAATGAAAAAACATTCTTCATTTGATGATTGAACTACATATAAATATATAAAAGTTTTATCAAAAGATGATTAATTACACATAAGATAGATCTTAAAAGAAAATAAACTCTATTCATATATATTAATTATAATAGATAAATATAGTATACTAATAAAACAAAACTTTTATGATATATGACAACATTATACAATTTTTATATAGAGGTACATCTCTCTATATACTACATATATCCAAAAAAAAAAAAAAAACTTGTAAGAAAATGATAAAAAAAATTTGTATACAAAAATGGCACGCGATCGTTTTTACTTTTAGTTTTCTAATGCTATATATAATATTACATATTATTTTACTACAAAATAGACAAAATAATATTAGTACATGTGCGTGTATTGTAAATATGCATTTAGTAATATATTTTTTTTAACACTAAAATTTTAATAAATAAAAAATTAACAACATACGATAACTATATAACTTTGTAAATGGTAAAGATGTGATCTTCCTTCGCAGCACACACATCTCTAAAAATAATAATTAAAAATAAAAAAAAACCGTATATAATTTTTTTTTTGTGTGTAGGTGTTTTATGTGTGATCTTTTCATTTTATATATTATTATAAACAAAATATAATCTAGCATATGTTAAAAATTCTGAACTGAATATTTAAAAACACAATTGTATATATGTCATATAGATGATGAAAAAATAAATAAATAAATTTTAATGCATTTCAAATGCACATTTTCTCTATATGAATTTTGGTTTGTTTTTTTTTTTTTCTTAAGCTAAGGTAGCTTATAATATAAATGATGATTCGATTTTTCTAAATTTTAATAGAGAGTTTGTTCGTTCGTTGTTTTTTTTTGTTTGCTTCTTCGACAAAAATCATACAAATTTGAATATATAGACATTTTTTTTTTAATTTTCTATCTATACTAATGTTTATGAAAAATTTCTTTAGATATTGTTTATCTATATATTTTTTTTTTTTGTTTATCTCCGCAACGAATACGAAACGATAAAACGATGAATACATTTAAATCTTATTTATATATACATTGTTGGTAACTTATTTATTTTATAGATAACTCTAAATAATCGTAATTAGACACAAATAACTATATATATATGTAATATACTCTCTTGATGTGTATCTGAAATATATACAGTATATATATGATAGTATAAATATATCAGTTCGTTTATATAACATCAAATGTTTATCATCGTACATATTTATATATACCATATAGTAAAGATCGAAAAGTAAAAAAACACACAATTTTAGAAATGATTGGTAAAATTTACGGTGAAAAGGTAAATTTATGTGTAGGTGTTTTTTGTATATATTTTAATGAATTTACATAAAACAAGCTCTTAACATAATTAAGTTTCATCGTTTCATCATATAAATTAAATATCATACATTTTCTATCTATTTTATATATTTTATGTTGCATATATCATCATGATGTGTGGATGTGCATATTTCGTCAATATATACGGACATTTAACTTTCGGAAATAAATTTTATATAATGAGTGTTATAAGAATGTTTATGCGAGAGATGAAATGGGGGGGTGGAGTTTTCATTTTAATAAAATTATTTGTAATTCAATTTTTGTTTCCCTGTTATATGCCCTTCCATTTATTATACTTTTATAACTATTTGTGTGTAAAAAAGATGATATATTTCATTCATTTATAGTTTTATTTTACAAGCATTATTGATATACAAACGACAACATTTTTATATAAGCAGTAGTTGAAATAATATAAATTGTATTGTTCTTTTTCTATAATGGAACCAGCAGTTCCATTAAAATATTTCATTAATCTTTGAATCAGTAATTGTGGTTTCATGTTTTAAACGATTAGTAACCCTTTATTTTTTACGACTAAATGCTTTTCTTAGTTAACAATTTAATGATGACGTTAGATACACCTTATATATACCGTTATATTTTATTAACCAAAAATATTAAAGACAAACTTTTATTCATTATATATTATTTAAATAATGTTCTATTTATTTCTCTTTATATATATTAAACAAAAACACTATTATAAATAATTTATGCAATAATACTAAAATTAGTTTAAAACTTCATCTTCATCTTTCGAAACGCAAATGAATAAAATTGTATACTGATAATTAACTATTATATATAGTATATATACGCGTTTGTAAAGTGATGAAATAATATCATTTACTTATTTATACCTATATATATATATAAATAATTTTATTATTCATGCAATGAATTACCTTGAAAAACTATTGAATTACTTTAAATTCTGATAATTTAATAGAACTCTTCCAAAATCAATATAATATAAATATAAAGAACTCTATACAAAATAAATGAAAAATTTATGTTTTAAACAACACAAAAAAATAACTACCCACACAAATGATTATTGTTTTCAGTGTCTATTCTACAATATTTATCTACGCAGTTAATTAAATATAATATAATAAATATAAATTCTTGGGGTTCTAATTTACAGAAAACATTTCTGTTTTCTCTATAAAACCAATAAAGTCTCTAAAACCAATAGTCCATAAATGTTAAGAACGAATATTTATAATAAAAAATATTCATTATATTGTTTTGTTTTCCATATATATTTAAACGAAATGCACATAACATATTTTTAAATTCTATATCCAAAAGGTAATTTAATCAAACACAGAAATAGCTGAAATTGTTGAATTGTTTTATATATACCCTTTTCTCATTACTGTATATAACAAAATTAAAATATATTTTAATCAATTTTGGTGATAACATAAATTATATATACACAAAATAAATTAAAGAACAGAAAATTGTTAATTTGTAATGATTACAAAATTGTATGTGTCTGTGAATTTTTTTTTTTGAACAATCAACATAAATAAATCATCCATTTATATATATATACGCAACCATCTATATAGATATTTCTGTATATATATATACCTAAAAATGTTCACTTAATTTTCATTTATTTTATTTTATTAATTAATTTTAATGATTATAAAATATATTTATATATATAGTACCAGAAAATAAATGTAAAGTATTTAAAATTAAATGCCCTATATTTATATATATATATTTAAACAATGCTAAGCAAACAACAATAATAATTAATTCATATATATACCTATATATATTTACTATATAAATAATGGCATACATTTGTTATACTATATATACAATTCGACAACAAAATGTCGCAATTGTTTTTATTCTTTTTACTATATCGTCTGTTGCGATTGTATATAGCCTTATTATGCTTATATATATATAAACAAACAATCCAAGAAAAATTATATTTAAAAAATATATAAATTCAATTATTTATTCCATATACAATTTGATTGATTGTTATATGCATGCGTATATAAAGAAGAAAAAAAAAATGAATTTACATAGAGAATTAAACATATAATGAATTCACTAAAACAGCAAACGCGCTTTCCAAAAAGGAAAAAAAAATCCTCATAAATTATATGTAGAATATTTTCCATTATAATTACGATTGTCGTCGTCATTTTTTTTTTGTAGTACGATATATTGATGATATTTCACACATTTTATCGTATTTGAATCCTTTTTTTTTGTTGACTGAAATATTAATAATTTTTTCACTCCATAAATGATATGGGCCTATATCATAAAATAATTGAATGTTTCCATTGAATGTCTGGAAAAAATATATTATAATGAAAAAAATAAAACCACTTTATCAAACAAAATAAAAAAAAATTCTTAATTTTCTTCGAACCACCGCCACCCACTCATATATATTGCACACCCCCCGTCCCCTTGTTGTTGACTAATGTATACAACAATCAGTATAATGTATATGTGAATATATAGGTGGTATAATATAATATAAATATAAAAGCATTTATAAAATTGTTATTTATGATGTTCATTTGTATATTTCTATATGAAGAAAGCACAAACAAAAATATGTCTTCGTTTTATTGTTATTATTCTTATTATTATTATTATTATTATTATTAAGCCCAAAAATAAGTTTTAATAGATAATAGAGTTCTCATTTATTTTATTTTTTCCTTTATCATTAATATATATCTTAAATATATTTATATGTAATGTATAGGGTGATTTTTTAAAAGCTATAGGAAAGGTTTTCAAAAAAAAACACATAAAATTCAGAAAAATGCATGAAATCTTTATTTGAATCGATAGTACGGTCCATATAATTTAGTGTTTGAAGATTATTTCATACAAATGTTGACCTTGACTGCGCCTCAAATGCTCCATCCGCTTAGTCCAATTTTGGCATACTCTTTCCAACATTTCGGCCGGTATGTCACGAACAAATGCTTCAATGTTGTCTTCCAATGCGTCAATTGAAGCGGGCTTGTCTGTATAGACATGAGCTTTAACAAAGCCCTACAAAAACTAGTCTAAAGGCGTTAAATCGCACGATCTATGCGGCCAATTGACCGGTCCCGAACGAGAAATAAATTGTTCACCTAACTCGCCTCTCAATAAGTCCATTGTTGCGCGTGCTGTGTGGCATGTGGCACCGTCTTGTTGAAACCACATGTCATGCATGTCAAGCTCTTGCATTTTGGGCAAAAAAAAGTTGGATATCATCACACGGTAGCGCTCACCATTCACAGTTACGTTACGATTCGCATCATCTTTGAAGAAGTACGGTCCAATGATGTCACCAGCCCATAAACCGCACCAAACTGTGACTTTTTCTGGATGCATTGGTAGCTGTTGCAATGCTTCTGGCTGATATTCACTTCAAAATTGACAGTTCTGCTTATTTACGTACCCATTGAGCCAAAAATGAGCTTCGTCGCTGAACACAATTTCGTCGCGATGAACTTTCTTAACAGAGCACGCATTTTGATAATAAAATTCAATAATTTGCAAGCGTTGTTTGTTTGTAAGACGATTCATGGTTAAATAATAGACCAAACTGAAGATGTTTGACAGTGAAACAAAACACGAAACGTGCGTCAGCTGTTTAAACCAGTGTTGCCAAAAAGATAATAGCTAAAAAATCACCCCTTATAAAGAATAAAGGTATATATTTTATATATACAATTAACACTCCTAATTCTGTTTTTGTAAATTAAATAAAAAGTTATCAGAAAAAATATATAAATATATAAACGTTTATAAAAATGTGTATAGGGAGGGAGTCTTTTTGTGGCCACGACAAACCGTGGGAAAATTTTGTTGATAAAACACCTTACTTAAAATTATGACAACAAAATTTTAAGGAAATGGTTTTGAATGCTTATAAGGGTTAACAAACAAAAACAGTTTTTGTTTTGCAATTATTTGAACTATATAATAATATATAAGAGGAAAAACTAAAATTGTTGGTCAAATCTAAAACAATTTGATATGATTGGATTTTAAAATAATTTAACATAGATATTAGAAATGATTTTTATTTTATAAAACTTTTCCATATAGCAGATAATACCAAAAAAAAAAAAATCAGGAATGTAATAAAATATTTTTGACTCATTTAACATTTAATTACAATATATACGTATAAATAATGAATTAATTTTATTAATGTTTCTCTTTCTTTTTTTATTTTCTTTTACAGAAATTAAATATAGATGCACCGGTAAGTTTTTTTTTTAATTCTTTTATAATAATATATTATATATTTATATATAGAGTAAATTTTCTTTATATTTTTTAATTAAATATACGATATATAGAGTCACATTTTGATAGCATAATAATAATAATAGTAATGGATATTAAATTAAGTGGAAACAAAATCAGATAAAAATATAGTATAAAGAATGAAAATTGGTATATGTATGTACTATAGTTATTTTTATGCATTGTATATGTTGAATAAAAGTGCAATATATTGATATGATTTTCACCCCATTCCATTCTGTTGTTGTGTTGTTGATATATTAAAAAATAAAATTTATATATTTTATTTATCCAGTTTTATATATATATATATGGAATAAAAAAATATTTTACAATTTTTCCGTTTTAAACAATTTTCTCCATTATTTTATTTACTCTATATAATAACCATATATCTGTGCTAAATATATAACTGAAAAACTTTTCTTTTTTTTTATGTTTTAATATACATTTATTTATATTATATGTTTTTTAGTTGCATATACATACAAATAAACAAAATAAAAAATATAAATTTATATATATAGAGTTGTTTAAAGTTTTCCATTATTTTATTGTATATATAAAATGCATATATTGCTATATATGTTTCGTATGTGTACATATAAACAGTACAAGTTAAAAAAAAAACAAATACATAAATTCATTATTTATATATTATATTATATAGATCCATATAGATCTTATTTATAGATACATAAATTATCGAATAAAGAACGAAATTCTTTTGACCAATATAATCTATGATCTATATATGGTATATATTGAATAGAGTAAGATCAGTATATAAGGAAATAAATGTATCATTTTCAACATTTAAGAAAATCGTTATTGGATTTATAAATTCCAAAAAAAGTACATTTTCTTAGTGTCGGAATTTGCATCATTTTTCTAATTCTCAATACAACGTGGATTCTATAAATATTTTTTCTTAAAGACATTTGAACACCGTTACTTGTTTTTGCTTTAAGAATATACAAAACTTAAAGTTCTTTAATAACTATAGATTTTTATAAACGAAGAAAATTTTACTTAATTAATATTTTGCTAAAATAAAATTCTAAGATGATGAATTTTTACATTATACTTATTCAAATATTATAATAAAACCATTTAATATAAAAAAAATTCTATTATCAATAAATTAATAATACTAATTATTATAATTATGATTTAATTAAAGGATATCCCAAAGAATAAAATGAATAATGAAGTTAAAAATAGAAATATATACAACATTTTATTTGTATTATATTATGTTGTAGAAAGATTTTATCCAAAGATTTTTTTTTATATTAAATTTATTTTTGATCTTTTGCTTTGTATATTTTATTTTATTTTATTTATTTTTTATATATTTAATGAGATAAAATCTTGTTGTTTTTTTTTTGTATATCAGATACTTTTTCATTATTTATACCCACCAGATTAAATATCCATTTAAAATTTATCGAGATATATTAAATAAATATATCAGCAAAATGAATGAAGAAAATTGTGATTAATTAATATATATAGAATATTAAAAAAAATTAAATATTTATTAATAATTTGATACTTTTATTTAATTTTCTATGTAAAGATAAAAATAAACAATTATATATATATATATATAGGTATATATCGAAAATAATTAAGCTATTAGATAAAATAATTAATATGCGTAATTATATTTTTATGTTGAATTGTTGAAATGAAATTTTTTTTGTATATATGAATTGATTTTTTTTAATATTCTTCCAAATATATAAACCGTTTTTTTTTCTATAGAGAAAATTAACAAAAAAAAAAACATAGCAATAAAAATGATATTTAAAAAAAAAAGGATTTTATCAAAATGCCGATCAATCGAATTCGATTATAAAATTCGTTCAATTTCGGGATAAAGTTTCGGGTCCTGGAAAATCACAAAAAAAAACTTGTATTATTTTAATGTGAACGTTTTAATATAGTAATTGAAAGGCTATTATGGGAAAATTATCAATTTCACCAAAATCTATAAACAGTCATTCCTTAATGCCTTATCAATAAATCATCTGAATCTCGTCTACAAATCAAAATGAATATGGGCAATATTTAGTAAACTGATTAGTTCTTTAACGACTGATGAATAAGTGAAAAATATCGGAAAATTCATATTATATAGAAAATGTATCAAAACATTTCATTGTATTTTTTTTTAATTACACTTTTGTCAATCAAACAAAATGAGATCGAATGATGACAAGCAATACCGATATAATAACAATAAGAAAATGTTATTCATTTTATAAATGATTATAATATTTTAGTTTTTTTTTTAAATAAATACATTAATTCTTTTATATGTTCATTCAAATGTGTATATCTCGATGTGTTTTATATCTTATTAGTTTTTGTTTAGTTTATTTTTTTTATTTATATCATATATATAAATATTGTATATTTCATTTAATATTAAGCTTAACTTTGGGTTATTTCAATAATAAACATATATATAAATCTTAATTGAATAGATGAACGCTGTCATATATAAAAAATCTATATATTAGCGACGGGAAAAATCTATAAATGATATGAAAGTCATATATGTATGTATAAATTAATTAGTTTTCGTATTTTTTTCAGTTTAGTTTTTGTTATGAACTGTTATGACGTTTATCATTAATTCATATATAAAATAAATTTGGCGGCATTGATATATTTTTCAAATGAAAATTGAATATATTTATGTCCAATTTAGACGAGCTCAAATAACGTTCTATAGTTCTAATTATTGCATCGTATTTAGGGCATAAAACTGGATATAGAAATTATAATCCTTTATATTTTTAAATATTTTTCGGGTTCAATTATTAATTACTTACGTTTTGTTTTCTAAACATATATGAATGACTCTAGAATAAATTAACTCATCTGCCCAAATCAACTATATAGGATAAATGAATATTGTATAATACTCTTTTATCTGCATGATATATCATATACCCAAAAAAAAAAAACAAAATACAAAATAATAATATCAACCAAAACATTGTTATTTTTGCTATAAGTTAGATATATAAAAATGCGATGATACCGCATTGTATAATCATCACAAAGATATATATATATATAACTAGACTATAGATACAATAAACATATCATGTAAAATGTACAATTGTTATAAATAAATATATATAAATATATATATGCATGGAAAGAAAATGAAACGGATGTAATATTAAATATATACAAATTACTTCATGAAATAAAATATAGACGAAAAGTTACAAAAATAATAAATATTATAAGTAAAGGAGATCTATATATAATACATAAATATATGAAAAAATGTATGACTATATCACTGCACACCATGTAAGATTATAAAAATAGAATTATATATTTATTTTTCTCTATATAGATATATATGGTATATTTCAAATGGTATAAAACATGGTAAAATACTACACATTCATATATATATGATATGTATATAAGAAGTTCCATACATATTTTATTATGTATACAATATTTTATGTATAAATTACCAATTGAAAATAATGATTTTCTTTTTATGGTGTAATCACAGAAAAACCAAAAAAAAAAAAAAAATAAAATAGCTTACATATAGAATATATTTGTTTATGTATATATTGAAAGAAATTGATGATGAAGAAAAAAGGTTAAAGAATCATTGATATGTATGGTATAAAAGTATATGTAGAAGAAAAAAAATCTCCCAAATGTAAACAATATCATATATATACAATATATAATTTTTATTATGATTAACGTAATGAAATCTTATATACATATATTATTATGAAGACGTATAACTAACTATATATAGTTAAATAGATAAAAAAACAATTTATTATTAAGAAATGATATAAATGTCTATGTTGGTTTTTGTATATTATTTCTTGTGTGCGCGAGGTATATGTGTATATATAAAGAATATTATATATTTATAGATTATTTAATGTCGATCAATAATATAATAAATGCGGGCGATTATCAATATATTTTCCTTTTATTTCTTAAAAATCAATGAAATATATAAAGTATTAAATATTGATGAGACTTGAAAAATAATCTAAACTATGAAATAATAGTCCTAAATAATTTTTTACTATATCCTTTTTTTTGCTGTTTTATTTTCCTGATAAAAAAAAACCAATTGTTGCCAAAAGTGAAAAAGTCACTTTCGCAAAAAAGTTGATTTAGTCTATTGATCATCATCATTTTGGCAAGCATATTTGATTTAGAAATAAATTCATTTTTGTATAGTTTGATTATTAATTCATTTATTGCTTTCGCATCAATTCAATTATGTTTGCACAAAAAGGATTCATATATATATATATTAATTTCGCATTGTGAATTGTTAATGATCATATATATTACATAATTAAGTAAATATTTAATATATATAAAACCATCGGATATATATTACATAAAAAGATAATATATTTATGGATGATGATTTTTACATATACATACCGTAGTAATATTTTCTATATATCCGCATAATTATAATATATATTCGTTTTGTGATATAAATATGTTAAAATATTCGCATCTTATTATATAGTACTATTTTTATTTTTTTGGCGTTTTGTTTTCGTTTAACCCAATAAAAATATTGGTGCAATGCCAAACATTTATTGGATGCATAGTAAAATTTGTTTTTGAACCAAAAAAATAAAAAAAAATTTGTAAAAAAAAAATAAATAAACCATCCCCCCTTATTCGTTTATGAATTTATACTTTAAATGCGTTCTGAAGAAAAATTATTAAAAAAAATATTGATTTATTAAAATTTATATTATTAGCCCATTAATTATTTAAAATTACTTTGAATAATTGATTCGGTTTATTTTTATACATAAGAAAAAAATATTACCTTTCGTGGATATTATGAATAAAGTGACTCTGTGCGGTATAGTTGATAAAAGAGGCAATCTAAATGTACTCATAAAATTTTGTGGTCGTAGATTTGAATCCTACTGAAGGGTCATAAAATATGTTTTGTGTTTTTCCGTTATTTTTGGAATCTGAATTTTCAGTAAATACGACACTAAATTTATTACATATTCATAAATAAATTTCACTCCTTCAGTTTGATTTTTGCCATGTTGTTATTTTCATTTAACTTTACGATTTTTTATATTATTACAAATTCCCATCAACAACGAACAAATATTTAAACAATTTTCTTTTAATCTTTTCTTTTATAAATTTTTTTTTTAATAGTTTTCTTATATATGGATATGCACATAAACTGCAAAGCATATTTTCAATCATATATTATTTAATTAATATTTTATCTTTCGTCGACATCCAAATATATATATATTATATTATTATTCTAAAAATGTACTTACGATATATACTGAATATTACCGATAAAAATCATTTAAATTTTTTTTGTTTTATGAACGTTATTAATTGAAAATATGAATTTATATGTATATAAAAAAATGTATATAAGTAAAATTCATTTTCTTATAAGGTATTTATTTTTTTTTTGTAAAATAGCAAAAACATATAAAATAATAGAACTGTGTGTTATATACATAATTGAAATTCAAATTTTATATGACAAAAAAATAAAATATATATTCAGATGTATTTAGCTTATATAAGTATTTAGAATATATAAAGATTCGAATTTACACAATTTAATTTTTTCTTATTTTTTTGCTTTAATACCATTGCGACTTTTTATATCACTTCATTATTTATTCATTATACATAACTATCTCTAAAAAAAAATAAGATATTTTCAATTCCGATTTAAATTTATATATATATATATATATATACTTATACTTATTTAAAGTCTATTAGAGTTTTTTTTTTGTATTTCAAATTCAATGTGAATAACGAAAAATATCATGTTGATAAAATATATATTATACGTCTTTTTATATATTATAGATAGATATATCCAATTCGGCATAGACTTTATTCTTCTTGTATATAAAGGTTCTTAAAGTAAAATATATATATATATTTCTTGTAAGAAAATATAAAATCAATAATACATTTACGTTACAGTATATACATATATATATTTATTGAAATAATTCTTCTTCTTCTTCTTGTATATTTATCAGTGTGTTTTTTGTATATATACTATATATATATTGTAATATAGTATATATATATACATTTATAAAGGGATATTTATTTGTTGCATTCGATAATGTCAATAAGATAAATACTGTATTTATCTAGATAAAAGTATATATTTTTACCTCATATAATATATCAAAAATAAATATTTATATCAAAGATTAATATATATATATTATAAATCTTATGATGAATCGCGTGTATATAAATTCTTTTTATATACAAATATATTTTATTGATATATAAATTTATATAGATGATTTTTAGTATATTATATTTTCATTAGTAAGTGATATTTACCCTTCTATATTTATATACCATATATATATATATATATATATATATATATATATATATATATAAAGATTATAAAACCATTATGTCTGCGCTGTCTATGCTGTCTGTCTATCCATCCATTCACCAATTTATTTTTACAACTTTATGTGTGTTTATCAAGAAGTTTGTGGTTTGAAAAGTCAGAAAATTTATATAAATGCATTTGGTATTTTGTGGTAAATCTCTATATTATATGTAATCGTAAAAGGAAAAAAAAACAACCACATACAAATTAAATATTTAAGATAGACTAAAGTAAAAAAAAAACCCCAATTTTAACTTTATCATATAAGTATACTAAATAAATGCTGATATCTTGATATCGCAGTTCAAGTACAAATTTCTGAATGGTTTTTTTTTTGTGCTGATGATATTCAATAAATCAATAACAATTAACGCATATAATCTTTTATTTTATTCATATATATTTCGTTATTTAAATAAATTAATTAATATACGAAAATATAATGAAATTAAATATTAATTGATAATTGAACATCTTGTGATATTTATACAAAAAAAAATCAAATCTTTTTTTTTTCCACTTAATTTAACAACAAAATTAATTTATTAAATCCATCTGCTTCTAATTATGGATAAATGCATTATATGTTATTATATATTATATATACAGATAAAAATGAACATCAACATCATATCATTTATATATTCTATTCGTTTGTCCTTAAATTAGTAATTATATTGAAAATCTATTGGTATATAAAGATCGATTTTATTATCTGCATGATTTAATTAAAAATTGTTTTTTATTAAAGTTTTATACTAAAAAAATTGTATGCAATTTTGAACCAAAGAATGATTTTTTCACCTATTCAACCATCAGGTTTCATAATTAGTTGATTTTTTACGGTAATTGTCCATATACAAACCAATGAATCATGAGAAAAAAATAGGATAATCTGTTAAGAAATTCAGATCCGAAGGTTAAAACCTGAAAAAATGTTACATTGTCTTTCGTAGAATTGGATTAACTAAATTTTGAAATATAATCGGAAGATATCCGCTCTATATTTTAATGTATTTAGTATTGATTTAAAACCAACAATTACCTATTGGTATATATATTTCCTTTTTCATACAAATATTTCTCTATATGAATGTGAATCAATATACGAATTATGATGATTGGTATATTTATATATATATATACAATCATATATTATATTAATTAAAATAAAAATATTTTTTAAATCATTATAATTTCTCATAAAAATAATTAGTTTTTATTTTCCATATTTTCCATATTACCGAATACGAAATGAAATAAATAAAAAAAATGAAATTAAAATTTCTATAATAATAATTCACTGCGATGGATTAATTGAAAAAAATTCAAATCATCATTTATTTTATTTTTAATATTATATAAATCTATATAGTTATATATGGAATATTTCATCAAACAGAGTATATATGTATATTCATCATAAAATATGTATATTTTTGATGGAAAATCGAATATGTATAAGTATATTATTTCCTATAAATTTTTTCCGATGAAAAATGAAAATCATCAACAAAAAATATTTACAGTCAGTCATATAAAATGATATATTTTTTGATATATAAATCTTTTATCATTTTATTTATCATATAAACATTTTTCGTAAATCATTTTTCCGATTTTTCTTCTTTTTTTTTTCCCTTTTCTTTATATATGCATATATTTATTTATATAGACGTTTGTAAATATTTTATAAATCCATATCAAATGTTTTATAAATTTTATCGTATAGATAGCGGATACTACCTAATATGCTAATATATACAATATATATATAATATACGAATTATGCATAGTTATATATTCTAAAAAGAAAAAAAAATCACATTTGTTATTCTATGCGGTGTGATAGTCAGTTTGATAGTCATATTTCGTAATATATGAAAATATATAAATTTCTGTAAATAGAAAGCGTTTTTTTTTTGCATTTCGATTCTCCTTATTATACTACTAAATTTATAGGCTTTTCAAAGTCTCAAAATTCAACACAAATATAGATATAATAATTTTGACAATGAATATATACAAGAACACGATGAAAATATATATATATATATATATATATATATTTTGAAAATTTCGTTTCGTGAAAATGCTATATTTATATTTGTATATTTGTATATATAATGTACAAAATAATATATACCATATATAAAATTTAGCAACAATAAGCGTTTTCTGTGTTAAAGAAATATATATAAGGAGAAGAAAGTCTAATGCCTAATGCTATATATTTATACATATAATGCTTAAATGTAAAATTGATTTTCCTTCTATATATTAATATTATTATTGTTGGTGGTGTGAAAATATTTTTATTTATTTTACTTTTCCATTTTTACAACATCTATGATCAAGAAGCATCTGTGAAGAAGACAGAATTTGGAGGATGTAATATTTATTACCATGGCAATAGACTTCGTTTGATGATTAAATATAAATATATATGTATATATAGTTATAGTATTTTATCATGTCTTTCTTAAAAAAAAAAACGTGTATACCTAAATTTCTAATAAAATTTAAGTAGAGCAAATAAAGTATGTGTGTGCGTGATGAATTCGTTGTTCTTTATTTATACATAAACATATATATATATTTACAATACATGTTGAATGGTTTGAATTTTCTTTACTTTTCTTTACAAAAATATCCTTTATAAGATCCCATATATACGTTTATATATGAGACAATATATTTATCATCATATAGATAATAGATAAGGGTTTATTATACAATTTGATATTATGTATATATATATATATATATATAGAATAGTAAAAAATATATAAGGTTATATAAGAAAATATATTTTTTTATGTTGTTCATTGAAATATTTTTTGAACAATATATTAAACTTTTCTTTTTTTTTTTTAAACACAATATAAAAGAGGTATTTTTATATACAAATTTATTTGATTATCACAAAATAAAACGTTTCTTCGAATTTCCTTTCATATACATATATTTATTTACATATACCATACATTAAACGTGCAGTAATATATTTTCGTAATAATTAAGTTAAATTTCATTTATTTATATATGTCTATAGAGTAATAATATTTTACTTTAGAAGTTATTTTACTAAATTATCTATAATAAATTTACTCTGTTTTCTATATACATTAAATATTAAATAAAGTATTCCCAGCCGACCTACAATTCATTCAAAATGTATTTAGAAGCACTTATCTATCGAGATTTTGAGAATTCATGAGTGGGAACTGCTTCTGAATGTCTTTTCTCGTGGGTATATTTAGGCACGGGTGTGTCGGATTCTAGAACGTGCGTCTTCTGAATCGCAAATTTTGGAATAAAGAAAATTAAATAATACAAACCAATAGGTATCATATAAACGAAATTTTACGATTCATACGAGAGATTGTGTTGAAATGATTTCGATCACGTTTCTTGCACTGCTTCTAAATTCTTTCTCGGATGACTACTTCCTTTATAGCGTGTTTCTGTATGTCTTCAAAAAATTCCATCCTTGTGTATGCTTATATAAAAATAACAAATGCATTTGCATCATGATCACTTCTTCTAAACACACTCTTTAAGAATTAATTCACTGACTGGGTTATTTTATAAATTTAATCTAATAACAAAAAAAAAGCTTTATTGTTTTGAAAGAAACATATATATAATATGCTTACATTTATTATTCAATAATATATAATCATGATATTTCTGTATATATAGATGATGTTTTTTTTTTGTTCTTAAATGCAGAATAAATTTTATATATATTAACATTTCTATTTCTGATATTCATTTTTTTCATTCAATTAATTATTATTATTATTATTATTATAAAAATAAGAATATATATAAAATTAGTTTGATTTACAGAATAAAATATAAGAATCTGTTTTAATATACAAACAAGGTACACGCAAATAGGAATAATTTTAATAATTCGTTCTTTAACAACAAATATACGCGGCGTATGTATGAGACACACCAATGAAACCAAAATGAAAAGAAAAAAAACTACCAAAATGTTCATATATTTAAGAAAATTCTTTAATTGAAAATTGTCTGTGTAATATAAAAACGATATAAAAATTGTATCTATTAACCTAATAGCATAAACGTTTGAAAAGGGTCTCGTTTGGTATGTAGAAGGTTTCGTTTGGTTTGGAAAAGGTTCTATTTGACAGACTAATCCTTTATATAGTACAAAAAATTGATAATGTCATTCAATTGTTTATCAATTTTAAATGACAATAAGGATATATTACATATATTATATATATTTTAAATCGATAAGTTTTGAAAAGGATATGATTTAATATTTATATAACAATTTAACACACAAAATAATGAATGCGTTAGCTATATGAAAATGAATAATGATTATATAATCAATAAATATTTTTGTAAAATTTATTATACAACTATAATAAATATACAATAATAATTCATAACAAGGACATAAAGATTTATTTCTTTAAAAAAAAAACTGCATATATAAATTTATAAAAATACAAATAATTTCTTATTACATATTGGATTATATTTATATACATATATAGTTTTATATAAATTTTTTTTTTTTTATATTTTGGATTGTCACAAAGTACTTTATTTAATATACCATATATATATATATAGTATATGATATAACATTTTAAACTTTACAAAGAATTTTTTTATTTTCAATTTAATATTATTTTTTTCTTTCTTTTTTCATACTATATATACATATATATAAATATAGTAAATAAATTTGTATATATCTTTGATACTTTGCAAAAAAAAAAAACTATATATACACAATTATATATGTATTTCCTTTTTTTTTTTGGTTAAAATGCAAAAATGTGTATATTTAATATCAAAAATACAAAAAACTTATTGTATATGCACATGAAAATGAATATATATATTTGTGTTGTTGTCATATATACTTATGTATATATGTGCTACTGTATCATATGTTAAAAAGTTTTTCACAATCTCACAGAATATATATACTAAAAAAATATATATTCCCTCATATAGAGAAAGGTATATTGAATTTTCCATCATATATATATAGTACTTATATATTATTTAGTGAATAAACATACATATATATATATATATATATATCCATGAGCTAAATATATACACAGAGATATATATTAAAGAAACTGTCCTAAGGGAATTGAAATTGAATTTCAAATTTTATACTTATTGTTAGATGTTTTAAAGCGTTTCGTTTTCGAAAATATATACATAATATCAACGAATGTATATGTATATATGGTAATGCACATGAATATGTATATGAATATAAGGATATATAAAACGAAATCTTTAACTATTAATATATGTATGTGTAAAATGAACTATATATATTTTTGTATATATGGAATATATTATTGTAGAACTGAAAAAAAAGTAAATCTTTATCTACTATACAGTTGTATATACATGTGTTGTGTTCTTGTTCATGTATGCATAAAACTGCAGGATATTAATTATTAAGCTATATTTATATATCTGTTTTTTCGTTATATGTATGTTCCTTTTTTGTGTGCAAATGTTTTCTGAATTGAAATATATATTATCATATTTGAATTGTACAATATCCGTTTTACTATATATATAAGTGAATATTATCGGTATATGTTTTAGATTTTTGTTTGACCGGTATATATTTAATCTATCTGTGTTAGTTTTGTAGCTTCGCGGTCGGTTTATTTAAAATTCTTTGTTAATTATAAATAGTGTTTAGGACAATGTACAAAAACACTAATTTAATTAATCAGAATATTAAAAATATATATATGTTTTATTTGTTTAAATAATTTATTAAAAATAAATATAATAATAACAAAATAAAACAACGTTTCGGTATATCAATAATACCATCTTCAGGTTTCTTTTTTAAAAAATAGAATTAAACAAACATAAATTCACTATTGGATAACAAAAAATACATTAAACATATTAACAAATAAAAAGAAAAATATTAAACTTACTATACATTAAAGCTGTGTGTTGTAAAACAGCAAATGACTTACAATTATATTATATTACATTAAAACAATTCTTTTATAAAAATAATATTGAATGAATTATTAAAAATATAAATAAAACACATAATATTGAACACTTTCATTCTTAAAAATTAACAATTAAATATATATATATATAAACAACATATGTTTATCGTTATGTATTAAAACTGATTCTGTTGTACTATTTTAATTATATAAATTATATGGTGATAAGCGCTCTAGATGATTCTTGTTTTTTTGGCTGGTATTGAATTGGTTATTGTATTATTTTTCCGTTTTATTATATTTTGAATAGTGTTATTATTTATATGTGTAACATAATTTTGATTGTTATTTAATATTATATTATTTGAAGGTCGTTTGTTGATGTATATTTTATGATTATTGTTGTGATTATTATCGTCTATAGTGGCACAAAATATTGGTGACAAATTATCAGTGTCTTGTTTTTTATTGTAGGTGTTTTCCGTGTGAATGTGTAAGCTTTCTGTTGTTAATCTTTTCCCATAATGGGGTTGTGTGGATAACACTTGAGTTTTTTGGAAATCAGGATAATGACCCAAAGAGAGGAAATGGTCGACCAGAGCGGTTTTTGCACCTGATTTCACATGTACCGTCCTTAGGTCATATCGATGATTCTCAATTCTTTTTTCAAGGTATTGTTTTGTTTGTCCAACATAACATTGGTCACATGTTGATCCCACATTGCCATCGCCCATGCATGGTATTTTTTATACAACATTAGTTTTCTTCTGAAGACTGATTTTATCTTTGGTTTTTGTAAAGACATTACGGAGGCAATTATCACTTCTATACGACACACGCACATTTGGATTCTGAGTTTTAATTATCTTGGTAATCCGTTCAGATATCCCTTGGACGTATGTCATACTGGTGTAAGGTGTGGATGTGATGTTATTTGTGTTGTGTTCTTTTATTAAAGTGTTGTGAGATCGTATTTTGTGTCTTTCTGTGTGTATTACTTTGTTAATGATGTGTTTAGGGTAATTGTTCAGTGATAGTAAGTGTCTGATTTCTATTATGTTTTTATTATGAAATTTATTGGAGCTAATGGTTAGAATTCTTTTTACTAAGTTATGAGCAGTGTTTAATTTTTGATGGTGAGGATGACTTGTGTAGAAATTTAATAGTCTGTCTGATGTAATGTTCTTCTTGTACCAATCTGTGTCTATTTTATTCTGTTTGTTTCTGATTAATAGCATATCTAAATAAGGTATTCTATTATCAGATTCAACCTCAAAAGTAAATTGGATCCTGTTATGGTATTCATTTAGTGTGGTTAGTGTATGTGTGATGCTATTGGCAGGTACAATCGCTAAAAAATCATCTACATATTTCACCAATATTTTAGGGGTGTAGTCTAATTTCTTAATTGCATCTGTCAATAGATCATTTGTTATTATTGATGCGATAATAGACGATAATGGGTTACCCATAGGCATACCAAATATCTGTTTATAGTAGGTGTTGTTATAAACTAGATAATTGGCATGGTTTAGACAAAATTCCAGCATCTCTAAAAATAAATGTTTAGGGATGTTGGTGTTTGTCTTTACTATGTCCCATTTCTCATCAATTATTTTGGTGGCTAACTTTGTCGGTATATTAGTAAATAATGATGTTATGTCAAAACTTACTAATTTTTCATTTTTATCTATTAATATATTAGTTAGTTTTTCTTTTAGTTCTATGGAGTTCTTGATTTCAAAATTGTCCTTTGTTATTAATATTTTAAGAATGTTTGCTAATTTGAGTGAAATGTTGCGGGAAACTGTATCTATGGATGAAACTATTGGTCTTAAAGGTACGTCTGGTTTGTGTGTTTTGGGTAAAGCGTATAAACGTGGTGGTGTAGAATTATATTTAATTAGTTGGTACTTTTCTCTTTTGTCAATTAGTTTTTCATGAAACAATGTGTGGATGATTTTATTATTCATGGATTGCAAATTTCTGCACGGGTCCTCATTTAGTTTTTTGTATGTTTTTTTGTCGTTTAGTAAATCTAATATGTCTGTGTGGTATTTGTTTTTGTGCATTAGCACCGTAATTTTCCCTTTATCACTGTTGGTTAATAGGATGTCTTTGTGTGTTTTAAGAAATATCTTTGTGTTTTTGTATGCGAGTTTTAAAATTTGATTAATTTGGTTGTTCTTGTGTGTATTTTGATCGTGTTTGTGGTTTGAAATGATGTTGGCAATTTTTGCCCTAGCAATGTCTTTGGTTTTTGTGTTATCAATATGTTTGATCATCTCTTCAGAATCAGCGATAATGTTGAATAATGGCATGTTTTTTCCATGTGTGGGTAACGTAAATTTGGGTCCAAGTGATAGTAACCATTGTATGTCGTTTGGAACATTGATGTTTGTAAGGTTAACAAAGCTTTTTGGATCTGTGTGTAGTTGTAGTGATGTGACTAGTTTTTTGTGGAGTGTATTAAATTTATGTGTTTGTGTTGTTTTCAGTGTTTTATGTAGTTTGTCACTTATTATTTTTTGTGTTTTCAGGAATGTATCTGCAATTGTGGGGGGTAGGGTATCAAGGATGTTTTCTTGTAATTTGTATAAAATGTTATTGGTGTGGAACGCTCTTGAGTGCTTATCATCAATGATCACATTCAGTAGTTTATGGTGGAACACATTAATGATGTTTATTAATTTATTGTAATTTTTGTTTTTATAATTTAAAAGTTTTTTGCAATTGGTGGTTAAGTTACTGATGAATTTAGGGATTATGCTGTGTTTTCTACATTTTAACAAGAATTGTTTTGATGTTTTTTGTTTTGTGATTCTTCTATTTTCTCTTTTGTATTTGTTGAGTGTTTCGATGATTTCTGATCCATATTCTTGTTGAATTTGTTTGTAGCAATTCATTGTTGATTATGCTTTTCAACCAATTATTATATGTTTTAGATTTTTGTTTGACCGGTATATATTTAATCTATCTGTGTTAGTTTTGTAGCTTCGCGGTCGGTTTATTTAAAATTCTTTGTTAATTATAAATAGTGTTTAGGACAATGTACAAAAACACTAATTTAATTAATCAGTATATTAAAAATATATATATGTTTTATTTGTTTAAATAATTTATTAAAAATAAATATAATAATAACAAAATAAAACAACGTTTCGGTATATCAATAATACCATCTTCAGGTTTCTTTTTTAAAAAATAGAATTAAACAAACATAAATTCACTATTGGATAACAAAAAATACATTAAACATATTAACAAATAAAAAGAAAAATATTAAACTTACTATACATTAAAGCTGTGTGTTGTAAAACAGCAAATGACTTACAATTATATTATATTACATTAAAACAATTCTTTTATAAAAATAATATTGAATGAATTATTAAAAATATAAATAAAACACATAATATTGAACACTTTCATTCTTAAAAATTAACAATTAAATATATATATATATAAACAACATATGTTTATCGTTATGTATTAAAACTGATTCTGTTGTACTATTTTAATTATATAAATTATATGGTGATAAGCGCTCTAGATGATTCTTGTTTTTTTGGCTGGTATTGAATTGGTTATTGTATTATTTTTCCGTTTTATTATATTTTGAATAGTGTTATTATTTATATGTGTAACATAATTTTGATTGTTATTTAATATTATATTATTTGAAGGTCGTTTGTTGATGTATATTTTATGATTATTGTTGTGATTATTATCGTCTATAGTGGCACAAAATATTGGTGACAAATTATCAGTGTCTTGTTTTTTATTGTAGGTGTTTTCCGTGTGAATGTGTAAGCTTTCTGTTGTTAATCTTTTCCCATAATGGGGTTGTGTGGATAACACTTGAGTTTTTTGGAAATCAGGATAATGACCCAAAGAGAGGAAATGGTCGACCAGAGCGGTTTTTGCACCTGATTTCACATGTACCGTCCTTAGGTCATATCGATGATTCTCAATTCTTTTTTCAAGGTATTGTTTTGTTTGTCCAACATAACATTGGTCACATGTTGATCCCACATTGCCATCGCCCATGCATGGTATTTTATATACAACATTAGTTTTCTTCTGAAGACTGATTTTATCTTTGGTTTTTGTAAAGACATTACGGAGGCAATTATCACTTCTATACGACACACGCACATTTGGATTCTGAGTTTTAATTATCTTGGTAATCCGTTCAGATATCCCTTGGACGTATGTCATACTGGTGTAAGGTGTGGATGTGATGTTATTTGTGTTGTGTTCTTTTATTAAAGTGTTGTGAGATCGTATTTTGTGTCTTTCTGTGTGTATTACTTTGTTAATGATGTGTTTAGGGTAATTGTTCAGTGATAGTAAGTGTCTGATTTCTATTATGTTTTTATTATGAAATTTATTGGAGCTAATGGTTAGAATTCTTTTTACTAAGTTATGAGCAGTGTTTAATTTTTGATGGTGAGGATGACTTGTGTAGAAATTTAATAGTCTGTCTGATGTAATGTTCTTCTTGTACCAATCTGTGTCTATTTTATTCTGTTTGTTTCTGATTAATAGCATATCTAAATAAGGTATTCTATTATCAGATTCAACCTCAAAAGTAAATTGGATCCTGTTATGGTATTCATTTAGTGTGGTTAGTGTATGTGTGATGCTATTGGCAGGTACAATCGCTAAAAAATCATCTACATATTTCACCAATATTTTAGGGGTGTAGTCTAATTTCTTAATTGCATCTGTCAATAGATCATTTGTTATTATTGATGCGATAATAGACGATAATGGGTTACCCATAGGCATACCAAATATCTGTTTATAGTAGGTGTTGTTATAAACTAGATAATTGGCATGGTTTAGACAAAATTCCAGCATCTCTAAAAATAAATGTTTAGGGATGTTGGTGTTTGTCTTTACTATGTCCCATTTCTCATCAATTATTTTGGTGGCTAACTTTGTCGGTATATTAGTAAATAATGATGTTATGTCAAAACTTACTAATTTTTCATTTTTATCTATTAATATATTAGTTAGTTTTTCTTTTAGTTCTATGGAGTTCTTGATTTCAAAATTGTCCTTTGTTATTAATATTTTAAGAATGTTTGCTAATTTGAGTGAAATGTTGCGGGAAACTGTATCTATGGATGAAACTATTGGTCTTAAAGGTACGTCTGGTTTGTGTGTTTTGGGTAAAGCGTATAAACGTGGTGGTGTAGAATTATATTTAATTAGTTGGTACTTTTCTCTTTTGTCAATTAGTTTTTCATGAAACAATGTGTGGATGATTTTATTATTCATGGATTGCAAATTTCTGCACGGGTCCTCATTTAGTTTTTTGTATGTTTTTTTGTCGTTTAGTAAATCTAATATGTCTGTGTGGTATTTGTTTTTGTGCATTAGCACCGTAATTTTCCCTTTATCACTGTTGGTTAATAGGATGTCTTTGTGTGTTTTAAGAAATATCTTTGTGTTTTTGTATGCGAGTTTTAAAATTTGATTAATTTGGTTGTTCTTGTGTGTATTTTGATCGTGTTTGTGGTTTGAAATGATGTTGGCAATTTTTGCCCTAGCAATGTCTTTGGTTTTTGTGTTATCAATATGTTTGATCATCTCTTCAGAATCAGCGATAATGTTGAATAATGGCATGTTTTTTCCATGTGTGGGTAACGTAAATTTGGGTCCAAGTGATAGTAACCATTGTATGTCGTTTGGAACATTGATGTTTGTAAGGTTAACAAAGCTTTTTGGATCTGTGTGTAGTTGTAGTGATGTGACTAGTTTTTTGTGGAGTGTATTAAATTTATGTGTTTGTGTTGTTTTCAGTGTTTTATGTAGTTTGTCACTTATTATTTTTTGTGTTTTCAGGAATGTATCTGCAATTGTGGGGGGTAGGGTATCAAGGATGTTTTCTTGTAATTTGTATAAAATGTTATTGGTGTGGAACGCTCTTGAGTGCTTATCATCAATGATCACATTCAGTAGTTTATGGTGGAACACATTAATGATGTTTATTAATTTATTGTAATTTTTGTTTTTATAATTTAAAAGTTTTTTGCAATTGGTGGTTAAGTTACTGATGAATTTAGGGATTATGCTGTGTTTTCTACATTTTAACAAGAATTGTTTTGATGTTTTTTGTTTTGTGATTCTTCTATTTTCTCTTTTGTATTTGTTGAGTGTTTCGATGATTTCTGATCCATATTCTTGTTGAATTTGTTTGTAGCAATTCATTGTTGATTATGCTTTTCAACCAATTATTATATGTTTTAGATTTTTGTTTGACCGGTATATATTTAATCTATCTGTGTTAGTTTTGTAGCTTCGCGGTCGGTTTATTTAAAATTCTTTGTTAATTATAAATAGTGTTTAGGACAATGTACAAAAACACTAATTTAATTAATCAGAATATTAAAAATATATATATGTTTTATTTGTTTAAATAATTTATTAAAAATAAATATAATAATAACAAAATAAAACAACGTTTCGGTATATCAATAATACCATCTTCAGGTTTCTTTTTTAAAAAATAGAATTAAACAAACATAAATTCACTATTGGATAACAAAAAATACATTAAACATATTAACAAATAAAAAGAAAAATATTAAACTTACTATACATTAAAGCTGTGTGTTGTAAAACAGCAAATGACTTACAATTATATTATATTACATTAAAACAATTCTTTTATAAAAATAATATTGAATGAATTATTAAAAATATAAATAAAACACATAATATTGAACACTTTCATTCTTAAAAATTAACAATTAAATATATATATATATAAACAACATATGTTTATCGTTATGTATTAAAACTGATTCTGTTGTACTATTTTAATTATATAAATTATATGGTGATAAGCGCTCTAGATGATTCTTGTTTTTTTGGCTGGTATTGAATTGGTTATTGTATTATTTTTCCGTTTTATTATATTTTGAATAGTGTTATTATTTATATGTGTAACATAATTTTGATTGTTATTTAATATTATATTATTTGAAGGTCGTTTGTTGATGTATATTTTATGATTATTGTTGTGATTATTATCGTCTATAGTGGCACAAAATATTGGTGACAAATTATCAGTGTCTTGTTTTTTATTGTAGGTGTTTTCCGTGTGAATGTGTAAGCTTTCTGTTGTTAATCTTTTCCCATAATGGGGTTGTGTGGATAACACTTGAGTTTTTTGGAAATCAGGATAATGACCCAAAGAGAGGAAATGGTCGACCAGAGCGGTTTTTGCACCTGATTTCACATGTACCGTCCTTAGGTCATATCGATGATTCTCAATTCTTTTTTCAAGGTATTGTTTTGTTTGTCCAACATAACATTGGTCACATGTTGATCCCACATTGCCATCGCCCATGCATGGTATTTTATATACAACATTAGTTTTCTTCTGAAGACTGATTTTATCTTTGGTTTTTGTAAAGACATTACGGAGGCAATTATCACTTCTATACGACACACGCACATTTGGATTCTGAGTTTTAATTATCTTGGTAATCCGTTCAGATATCCCTTGGACGTATGTCATACTGGTGTAAGGTGTGGATGTGATGTTATTTGTGTTGTGTTCTTTTATTAAAGTGTTGTGAGATCGTATTTTGTGTCTTTCTGTGTGTATTACTTTGTTAATGATGTGTTTAGGGTAATTGTTCAGTGATAGTAAGTGTCTGATTTCTATTATGTTTTTATTATGAAATTTATTGGAGCTAATGGTTAGAATTCTTTTTACTAAGTTATGAGCAGTGTTTAATTTTTGATGGTGAGGATGACTTGTGTAGAAATTTAATAGTCTGTCTGATGTAATGTTCTTCTTGTACCAATCTGTGTCTATTTTATTCTGTTTGTTTCTGATTAATAGCATATCTAAATAAGGTATTCTATTATCAGATTCAACCTCAAAAGTAAATTGGATCCTGTTATGGTATTCATTTAGTGTGGTTAGTGTATGTGTGATGCTATTGGCAGGTACAATCGCTAAAAAATCATCTACATATTTCACCAATATTTTAGGGGTGTAGTCTAATTTCTTAATTGCATCTGTCAATAGATCATTTGTTATTATTGATGCGATAATAGACGATAATGGGTTACCCATAGGCATACCAAATATCTGTTTATAGTAGGTGTTGTTATAAACTAGATAATTGGCATGGTTTAGACAAAATTCCAGCATCTCTAAAAATAAATGTTTAGGGATGTTGGTGTTTGTCTTTACTATGTCCCATTTCTCATCAATTATTTTGGTGGCTAACTTTGTCGGTATATTAGTAAATAATGATGTTATGTCAAAACTTACTAATTTTTCATTTTTATCTATTAATATATTAGTTAGTTTTTCTTTTAGTTCTATGGAGTTCTTGATTTCAAAATTGTCCTTTGTTATTAATATTTTAAGAATGTTTGCTAATTTGAGTGAAATGTTGCGGGAAACTGTATCTATGGATGAAACTATTGGTCTTAAAGGTACGTCTGGTTTGTGTGTTTTGGGTAAAGCGTATAAACGTGGTGGTGTAGAATTATATTTAATTAGTTGGTACTTTTCTCTTTTGTCAATTAGTTTTTCATGAAACAATGTGTGGATGATTTTATTATTCATGGATTGCAAATTTCTGCACGGGTCCTCATTTAGTTTTTTGTATGTTTTTTTGTCGTTTAGTAAATCTAATATGTCTGTGTGGTATTTGTTTTTGTGCATTAGCACCGTAATTTTCCCTTTATCACTGTTGGTTAATAGGATGTCTTTGTGTGTTTTAAGAAATATCTTTGTGTTTTTGTATGCGAGTTTTAAAATTTGATTAATTTGGTTGTTCTTGTGTGTATTTTGATCGTGTTTGTGGTTTGAAATGATGTTGGCAATTTTTGCCCTAGCAATGTCTTTGGTTTTTGTGTTATCAATATGTTATATCAATATGATATACCGAAACGTTGTTTTATTTTGTTATTATTATATTTATTTTTAATAAATTATTTAAACAAATAAAACATATATATATTTTTAATATTCTGATTAATTAAATTAGTGTTTTTGTACATTGTCCTAAACACTATTTATAATTAACAAAGAATTTTAAATAAACCGACCGCGAAGCTACAAAACTAACACAGATAGATTATCGGTATATTTTATTTAGCGCATTATAATTTACATTACATAGTATATTGTTCTATTTTGAGGAACTAATTTGATTTTCACTATATATAAACATAATACTCTGACACTATTTGTTTTTTTTTTGTACTGAAAAATTTTTTTACAGTTTATTAATTTGAAAATTTAATTACTGCAATCTTTACTATTTCGCAATTTCGCAATTCATTTATAATTCAAAGTTTAAAATTTCAACAAATTGAACCTCTGATCATTTTTAATTTATCCATTATCCATTAATTCAATTTTAATTGCATATTTGGAAAGTTTCATGAAAAATAACTGAAAAATATATGGGCTTTAACATTTCGATGGCTTTTGTATACTGATTTTATGATACAAATGTCTAGTTGTTATTAATTTTAGCATCGTTGCCTATGTAAGAATATACAAAACAATCTAAATTGATTTCATATTATTGAATGAATTTGACAATTTTCTGTTATTAATTTTTTTACATAGAAAATAAATTCTAAGAATTGAATGCTATTCTTATTGGATATCGTATACATAACAGAAACGGAAACAAAAAAAATTTCTGTTTCTGTTCAATGTGTTTTTTACACAAAACGGATATACAAACGATAGAATAGTAAGAATGTTTAAAAGTGTCTGTTGGAGTTGGAGTTAAAAATGAAAGAAAAATTTACATCTTCTATTCAACAGAATTTCTTTAGCAGAAACAAAAACAGAATCGCATGTCAAATATATGCTAAATTCTACTGTTGCTTCTGTTTCGGCTGTTTCGGCCACTCCCATACTTGATTATTTTTCATATATTCATAAATTTTTACACAAAATTCCAAATAAATGAATAGAATATTAATATCAATTATTTGAATATATATATTATATATATACTATAAATTTTTAAATGGTAAAAAAAAAATTATATAACTTCAAGTGTCGTTTCCATACATCATCACAGAGAAAACATTTTTTGCTATATACATACACAACACACACATACAATATAAAATTAATTCATTTTATTTCAAATGGTATATTTATTTTATTCAACAAAACAAAAAAAAATATTCAATTATTATTATTATTCCATTAAACAACCAATTTGGGTTTACAACAAATACAAAAAATAAAAATAACATCAACAAAAACGAGCAATTATTATATAGTTTAATAAACTTAAAAATTCAATTTAACCATTTAACCATATTATTTTTAATTGTAAAAAAAAATATGAAAAAATAAAAAAATTCATGAATGCAATACCATATGCAATATTTCTATATATATATATATACATAGATATACATTTTGTTGGAATTGGAATAAATTGTTTTATATATGGGTATATCAATAACAATATTTTCTTTACACGGTGTTTTTTTTTCAAAACCTATATTGTGAAAATAATATTGATGGCGTTTTTTTGTGTGTCAATCAATTAAAAAATGTTGTACAAAGTCTATAATTTACTGAATTGATCCAGACAACTATATTTTCTAATGAAATTAGACTTTTTTTTTTAATGTTTTTGATTGAGATTTTTTTTGGTTTATTTCATTTCAATTTTTCGGAAAGTTTTTTGTAAATCTACTATATAGGAGTAAAATAAATTTTAAATATGTGTAATTGAACAATTGATCAGTGAAATGTTTTTCTTATTAAAAAAATTTGTGAATTTATTTCTTAAAAATTATAAATAAATAAATAAATTAATATGAAAAATTTTTAATTCACGTAAAATCATAATTTTTCCTTCATTTTAAATATTATAGAGAGGATATAGACCACAAACACTCTGTGAATAATATACACAGACAAAAAAAAAGAAGTTATAATAACATTATTATTATTATTATTTTATGAAATCGTACATTTTCATATTAAAACCACATAAATTGTAAATTTTTCATTTGAGGTTCTTTCTCTATACTGTACTGTGCTATAACTCTATAATTATGTATATGTGGGAAAAAACATAAGTATTATAAATATACTATTTTAAATTTTATGGTAAAATTTGTATGATTTTATATACATAGAATAAATAATTGTATATATATATATAGATTTTTTTTTTTAATAAAATGACTCTTAAAAATTTTCTGCTTCTTTATGCATATTTCTATGTATTGTTATATGAATCTGTATTATGTATAGATATAACTCTGTGGTGTAAATGTTAAAAATGCCAACCTAAAAATTCTAACGAAATTTTGGGGTCGTGGGTTCGAACCCTACTGAATACATAAAATATGTTTTGTGTTTTCGGTTATTTTTCGAATCTGAATTTTAACACAGAGTTGTATATTCCGCTTGCTGTTGGTCGTACGGCTAATTACCGACACCGTAAAAGCCACAAATTAAGTAACTAATAACAGAAGGCTGTTGTTGGCCGCTAAAACCAGATTGTTGGTTGTATAGCGAAAAATTTATTTTATATTTTTATTATGTATAGATACGTATATAAATAATTAATGTGTAAAGTACAATACACATATTTATTTGGTTTTTTTTAATAATAAACATAAATTTTTTTACTTAAAATGTATATTACGTATATTCATAACAGGTGTTGTTATGCCGGGTAACATTGAATTTATTGAATGCGTTTAATGAATAGGATTTTTTAATCACAATTTTATATTAATAATGTGATTTTTTTTGTTTAAATAATAAACTATATAAAAATTATTCTAAGATTTTGTCTTAAAAATTCTGTCATGTTATAGTAAAATTTAAAAAAATTGCTTTGCGGGCTTTTTTACTTCAAATTTTTTATCTTACCATATATTGTTCTATAAATGTGTTTAAATGTTATGGCATTGCAACGAAAAAGTAGAACTAAATATTATTATATATCATCAAAAAAAAATAATTACACATTTATATATAGAATAAAATCTTTTGTATACATACGTGAAAATGAAGATAAAAAAAATAATAAAGGTACTTGTTTTACGATAACACACATAAGGACAATTAACATTTGTATATTTAATATACCATATATCTAAATATAGAGACAATTGTTGCTTTGTATTTTGTTATTTTAATTGGTATGACTTCAAAAAAAAATAATAATCTTATCAACATAAACAATATTTACATAAATATAACATTGTAATTAATTACATCCATCCATCATACATATCATTAAATTTGATAAGATACACTTATCAAATCCTTAAAGAATCCTTTTTTGAAACATTTCTATATTTAATTTGTTTTGTTTTTAATTAATTGATTTATGTTTGGAGGAGAATATAAAATATAATTTTTACAAAAAAAAAAATAAAAAAAAAAAAATCAAATCTATATCGATTATAGTTTAATAGAATTTTTATGTAAATTGGTTAAAACATAAATCACCTTAACCTCATTACAAACGACGGTTTTTTTTTTGTTATTATTACACATTTTTTTTGTTTTTGTTTTATAATAATAATGTTGTTACACGTCATATCGTATTATATGTGTATTTATATATTACATGGCATGTATATTAAAACGAAAAAAAATATTCACAATTTCGAACTCAAATATAATACGTGTATGTTATTATAAAATATATATATATACGTTATAATCCTTGTCATATTTATTTTATCCTTACATTATATGATTATATATAGTCTTATATTTATGTTACATTTTGCACGTCGACAACGACGACGACGACGATAAATGTTATATATTTTATATCAGAAAGGAAGTTATACACCAAAAAAAAGGTATATAGATAAATAAAAGTATTTATATATATGGTATATGTATATGTAGAAATTTCCAATATATTTTTATAACGAATTCGTTTATCAATGAAATTTCTGTTTCTTATAACTATATGTATATATAGAATATAGATTATTATTTATGATAAGTTAAGTGTATTTAAAAAAATAAAACTATATTTTATATAATAATATATATAGTTTACATATAATCAATAATATATGATTATTATATTGAATTGATTATACCATTTATTTTGATCTTATTATAGAAGGTATTATCTTATAAGAATTTGATATTTAAAACTTGAAGTTTTTATATTTGCAAGACAATTCTCAAAAATAAATTTTCTTACCAAATATAGGGAATTTCTTACTAAATAAATTGTATTAATGTTTTTTTACTGAAATTACTTTAAGGATATTTTGACAAAAAGGAAACTTCATCTTATTATAATCTTATTATAAGAAAAAAAAACCAAAAATTTTGTGAATTATTGATTAAGTTGTGGATTTTAGTATTTTTTTTTTTAAATTAGAATATTAGAATGAAGAAATAGAAATTTTAATAAGAATATGAAAAATCCGATGATTGTGACTTAGAATTCATGTATATTTAAATTTAATTTATTATTTTATATGGTTTTTTCATTCAAATTGGAATCAGATCAAAAAAAAACAAAACAAAATTAAGCAACAAAGAAGAAAGTGAATTTCTCAATTTTTCATATAATAATTCGTTTGTTAGATATACAAAAAAACATTTATAAATAATAAAAACATTCTTTTAGATTATTAAATTGTCTTTTACAAGAATTTTAATATATTTAAAAAATAAAAAAGTTTTTGTTTTTTGCGAATTATATAATATTTATTCATGCAATAAAGACAAAAAAATCAAATATGGACAATCAATTCATTGTATATTTTATCATATTATTATTCAAAAGAGAAAGCTTTGTATTTTTTTACTTCTTTTATGAATAATTAAATATTTTAATTTTTCCTCTTTTTAAAAAATATCCTTTATGACTTAATTTTGTAATGTAATGCAAAAGAAAAAAAAAACCCCCCCATTTAATTAAATGGTATTTTTCTGTTTTTTTACATTTATAATTTTTGGGCAATCATTAATCGGGATTGTGTTGAAAAAATTTCCAATTTAAAAGCAAAACAAAAATAAAAAAGGTGCACGCTAATATAACAATATAAAAATTAAAATCAAATTAAAACAAAATATATTTTTGTGTTTATTTTAATTTCAATCTCATATATCCATTTCAATCTCCGCATTCCATGTATATATATACATGTAGTATATATAGAAAATATGTATATTATGTATTGTGTAGAGGTGGCATGACCATAAAAAAAACACTTATGCAGTACAATTTAATTATTTCGTATATCCTCTGTAAAAAAAAAACACAAAAAAAAAATGCTTCACATATAAAGACTAATTGTTGCATAAATTATCATTTGAAATTGAATATATGTTGTTTTTTATGTGTGTGTGTGTGTGTTCATTTCATTGCGATCAGTTATATTACATAAAGGTACACTATAATGAAAAGGTAAATTTATGTTATATAAACATATAAAGATATATCAGCGCATTTATAAAATTTAATTTCATTTTTTATATATCAACGTAAGTGTAATATACATTCACACTTTGTTAAAATAAATATATCTATATTTATTGGATAATAAAATTATAATGAATTCTTTAAAATATTTACGATTTGGAAGGTATTTGTTATTTATTCTATATATATTGTTGTATATATTTAATTTACATGCAGTATTTTGCATGTATGAAAACAAATTAAGTTTAGAGAAAATGAAACAAAAACAAAATTAATTATTATTTTATTTTTTAATAATTTTGATCCATATGTGGAAACTAAGAATTAGAATTAATTATTGGAGAGAAATTCCATTGATAAGGAAAATTACTGTGTTTATGGTTCCAAATAATTTGTTTTTATCACTACTAATTTAATGTTAGTTTCCCAATCCATCGCACCTTATATTGGTTTAACCATCCCGATCCCGATGTGATGAATTTACTGATGGTTGAATCTAAATTAGTATTTCATCATTGATTATTCTTTTGCATGGCTAATATAAAAACACTACAATAAGGAAAGAACAATAGTATCATTATGAAAAAATTAATATGACCTCAGTAGATTATGTTTATCAACGGACAAACCTATTTAATGTTCAAATTGAAACCTATTGGTATCATTTTTTATAGGTTTGTCATAACTAAATATATATTATGAAAATTCATCCAAAGTTAGAAAAACAAAATTTTCATTGCTTTCATTACGATTCCATGAAAATGTTTATGTTATCTATAAATTTTCTGTTAAAAAGGATAAGCAGATTATAAAATAAAGCGGCATCAATTTTTATTAATTTCATTATAATTGTGCTATTATTTTTCATAGCATTCATTAAAATCCTGTAATATATCCATGATTATGAATCCATATTCAATGATACATTAAAATTGATCTCTTTTTCCTGTATAATATTCGTATATATTAACAATTTCCTTTTTTCCATTTTCCTTTTTACATTTTGTGTATTTAAAAAAACTTTTTTTCTGCAATAAAGAAAATTAAAGCTCATTATGGAAAATTATAGTTAAAATTTCACTATAGATGTCCTTTTATATGAAAAATTTCCATGAAAATTCTTATCGGAAAAATTGCCATGAAAATCCTTATCGGAAAAATTTAATTTTGTTATTTATTGAGATTCATTTCCCCTGTACATAATAAAATCATTTGAAATATTTTCCATATATATACCATATGAAAGCATTTGTGATGTTTATATATAATTTCTTAGTGGGATGCGAGACGACGGTTATGCGTACAATTATATTTGGGGGAAAATTGGGAAATTTTCATGAGATAATTTAAGGAAACCAAGAAGAATAATTTGGAAAATTTGGCAAAATTTGATCTGCAATATTTAGAATTGAATGGAAAAACCCCCACATAACGACGTTAGATAAAGTTTAGTTTTATTGATTTTATCCATATTTTTTACATAAAAAAAAAATTCTCTCCTTAATATTCTGAAATAGAATATTTTGACTAAAATCTTTTCAGTCGTGTAATTACATTTATAAAATTCGTATGCTGCTGTTGTATTTAACGCATCTATTATTATATATACAGAGAGTTTTTGTATCCTGTAATTAATAAAAAATTATTTATACAAATCATAAAAGTCAGTAATAATTAATAAATAAATCATACAAAAGTGTATAATTATTATAAGGATTTGAATAATTGAATTGATTAAATTTAATTTTAAGTAACGTTTATAAATAAATAATATATCTTATAATATATTAAGAGTATTTTAGACCTTGAGGGGTTGGGTTTGCCTTGGGTGAGTAAAATAAATATCAATACCTTATCAGAATATAACGATATTATTATTATTATATTATGATTCTTCAAAAGGACCAAAAAAATAAGAATTGGTTTTTTTTTTTATTCAATTTAAGGTGAAATGAAAATGTGTAAGACAAATAAAAAATTGAATATGAATTTGATAAAAAAAAATGAAACAACGTCATCAAAAAGAAGACAATAAAAAATTTCGTATTCGTTTCATTGATACAAAAAACATTTATTTGCGTTCTTATGAAATACAATCTTTTGCTATATACATATATGAAAATTCTTCTTGTTCGTGTTTTTCTGTTATGTATATAAAAGAATGAAATATAAAAAAAAAAATATTAATAATTCAATTTGTTATTGACCAATTTTTTTTTTTCTTTTTCAATATTGGCCATATTTTTTTTTTTTTGTTTTATCAAAACCAAATTCAGTACAAAATTGAATTGTTCATGAATTTTTCTTCTATTTTATTTTTATTTTTTTTGTTTTTTTATTAAGTACTTTTTTATAATTTATATTCGCAAGTGGGTTTTTTAGTGTCCTTGCGTTTGTGTCAAAGTTTTTTTTTAAATTATCTCTTGTATATTTGTACAAAATTATAATTATATTATTCATATACAGAAAAAAAAGGATTTTTATAAAAGGATTATTCTTTATTTATATATATAGAACAGAAAAAATAATAAAAGCAAGTGGATTTTTTCTGGTATTTTGTAATTATTCTATTGACATTTTCATTTTCATTTATGCACAAATATAATATTATTATATGAGATAAACATCATCGCAGCATATATCTGTATGTGTGTTTGTATATCTCTACATGATATATAATAAATACTTATAAAAGGTGTGTTCTTTCACATTTTTATTTTCCTAATTTTTGTATCTACCCCCCATACGTAATAATAAATAAATAAATTATTCAGTTTTTATTATAATTTTATAAAAATAATAAAACAAAAAACATTTTTTGTGTAGGTGTATAATAAAAATTTAATTATTTTAATTAATTATTTTTGCTTTATTTTATTCCCTCTACTCTATATATATATTACGCAGACATCTGGAACAGTATCATTAAAATTAACAACTGAAGAATCAAATCACAGTACACAAGATGAAATTTATATTGATGATGAAGGTCTCGAAGGTTCTGGTGGACGAGGCGAGGTAAATTTATTAATATTATATATTATAATTAATATAAAACATAAGTAGAATAGATTTTTATCCTTTTTGTAAATTAATATGAATTTTTTAGTATATGTAAAAGAAGAAGAAAAAAAAACAGATTATGACGCAATTGATTTATTTTTTGGTTTAATTTTTTTTTATATATACATATATATTTTTTTCTTAATCCATACGTTTTGTTTATATTTTAGATACATGATGATCTAGAAAAAGAATTGGAATATTCTGGATCTGGTTATGGACCAGACGATGAAGATTCATCAATAACACAAGGTCGTGGTGGTGCAACGTCAACACATCATTCAACAAATACAAATCAACGAAAGGATCAAACACATTACAATAATAATAATAATAATCAAGATTTAGGATCAGGTGATGGGGATAATGATGATGATGTTGATGATGTTGTTGATAACGATAACGATGATGATGAAGATAATATTCATGCTATTGGTGGTGTCGTTGTAGATAATAAAAATGAAAATGTGGATGATAATGATGATGATGATGATGATTTTACAACTGAAATTAAAACAAATCAAAATCTTGACATTGATCCAAGCAATACAGACGATGAAGATGTAGACAGTCAGTGCATGGCTTTTTTATTTATTAATTTAATTTTTAATTTTAATTATTTTATCATTCTTATTATTTTATTTGTTTTTTTTTTTTTGTATCTTTTTTATCTGTATATAATCAAAAAATTTTTAATCCGCGCCTCATTCATAATTATTGTTATTATCATATTTGTGTTTTTTTTTTTGGTGATGGAAAAATTAAGTGGTTAAAATATTTGTTATTTGAATAACAGGTTTATATATTTTCGATAAATATCGTATGAATGTCAGTTTATCCGATGATGACAGTCTGAAAAAAGTATTACCGGATAATGTATATAATGGAGGGGTTTTTATTACTTTTAGAAAAAACGCGACCGTGTTTCAAAAGTACAAGGGAGATTTTATAAGAAATGTGCCGTGCCAATAAAGTAATGAATCGAAATTGATTAGTCATTGAATTTCTAAAAAAAAAACCAAATATTTAAGATGTATTTAAAAGATTGAACTTTAAACTGCATAATTTTTTTAAATCTTTTTTTCCGGTGAAAGATTAATTGTTATTTAAATGATCTTTTCGTGTTTAAAAAATAATCGAAATTATATTTCTATATAAAAGGACAATACAAAATATTTTTATCCCAATATTTCCTGTAATTTTTAAAAAATTTGTTCCCACGATGATTCGGGATAAGGTAAAAACTATATAAATAATAGGTTTATCATATGAACAAATGATTCGGGATAAGGTAAAAACTATATAAATAATAGTTTTATCATGGTTTTTATATTTTATAGTTAGCATTCAAACGTATTTATTTTTATTATTGATAGAATTTTATCAAAAAGAACAATATATTTGTTGTTATTATAAAGGTTCAAGGCTAGACATAAATTAAAAAAAAATTATTACCTGCTGAAAAAACACACACGAAAAAAGGTGTCGTACAATAAAATAAGATTTTTAAAGACAAATGAATCATGAAATCAATTACGAATGGTTTGTTTGTTCGCCGTCTTTCGATTAAGATATACTTAACAAAAAAGATTCTATTCTTTTATAAACCTTTTTGTTAATTTGTCATATGGAAACAATTTTTTATTTTATATATTATTTAAAATATTTTTATCTTATTTTTAATTTCCATCATAAATCAATCATTATTATTATTATTATTATTATTGTTATTAAATATTATAAATGTTGCTTGTGACTGACTGACTGCGATTTGATAATTTATTTACGATCATTTAGTCGCGCATTAGTTGGTCATTAATTCACCACCACATCCCCAGTTAAATTCCCGAAATTTCTTAGATTTTTTTTTTGTTTTCTTTAGTGATTTTCATGTGGTTAAGGTTTTTTTTAATAATCATCTTATAGACACAGTCTCCATAAATATAATTTTTAAATGTATCAATTCATTCATTCATTTGTTCAATTATATACAATTTTAATTTTGTAGCATGAATCAATTTTATAATTTTTTAAATTATATTATAATAGATGCAAAATCATTATATTATTTTTTTTAAAGGAAACACAAAATACACAAAATGAAAAGAAACACGTAAAATATGAATATGAATGAATGTGTGTTGGATTGATTATACGAAATTGAGAAAATTTTATAGTAATTAAATCTTTCTGAAAGAGTTTTTTTTTTATTTTGGTTCTTTTTGATATTTACGAACACCAATAGATTTTTTTTTTTAAATCGTCGTACCATTCCTTAAAATCAATAAAATAATTTAAAATTAGAAAAATTATAATAGTTTATAGAGGTTAATTTGTATATTAATTATTTTTTATTATTTTTATTCTGCTTATTTCCACCTATGTTCAATCATTAATATACGCGCAGTTGGAGAACCAAAGGTGATAACAGATACAAAAATACGATTAGATTCTGCACCAGGCGGTAGCGGTGGTATAGATTCAAATACTGGAATTGATTTAGATTTAGAGAATACAAAACAACACGGTGATAATACGGCAACAAATAAACCATCAACTGAACACACAAATAATCAACGTCCAAATCAAGTACTCATTATGAATGAAGATCGAACAGCAAGTTTCTTTGCACAGCCAGGTATTCTGGCGGGTAAGTTTTCAATTTCTCTTCAATTCATTTCAAACTTATTCAAACTACCTGTAAAATGTTCAGTTCTTAACCTCGACATTTTAATAATGAATTTATTCGATTTAAAGATTGCGTTTCTCCCTCTATTGCTAATGATGTAGTTCATGAAAATATATTAGTAAATATCTTTTTTTTAAAAATTCATTGTTTTAATTTTATTTATTTTACAGCAATTATCGGTGGTGCTGTTGTTGGCCTATTATGTGCCATTTTAGTGGTAATGTTCATTGTATACCGAATGCGAAAAAAAGATGAAGGATCATATGCATTGGATGAACCAAAACGATCGCCAGCCGTCAATTCATACGCTAAAAATTCAAATAATCGTGAATTTTATGCCTGAGATGACGACTATTATGTAAATTATTAATTTATGCAAAATTAAAAAAAAAAAAAAAAAAAAGGCCTCCACAATTTAGAATTGATGACAAGAAAAACAAATTAATTGCACCACATCTTTGAAATCTAAAAAAAAAAAAAACCGTAACGACAATGAAATAATAAATAATAAAATCAAAACAAATAATTAAAAAAATGAAGAAAATTAAATAATAAATAAATTAAAAAAAAGTGCTTTTTTTTTTTTTTGGATTACAAAACTTAAATATAAAAAAAAGTGTGATGATGTGCAAAATGATTTGGATTGGTGGATTGGGGGAGGTGAAAATGAAAATCGAAACAATAAAAAAAAGTAAACATATTTTGAGAACAAAAATACAATGATAATATTGAGGAATTTTTTTTTTTTTTTTTTTTGGGATATTTTATTTTATATTTTTTAATTTTTGGGGATGGGCAAATTGTTTTTTTATCTCATAAAAATGGGTATGAGTGTAACAAAAAAAAATAAAAAACGAATGTTATAATAAAATACATATATTATATTTAAGCTACAACCAATTTATATTTAAAAAAAAAATAAAAATAAATATATATATTATATATAAATAAATAAATAAATAAATAAATAAAAATTTAATCTTATAAAAATAAAAATCCAATCGACACACAACAAACTCAAATACAAGAATTATACACAAACACACACACATACGAAAAATATACATAAAAAATAAATACTTTTATTATTAAAGTATATCCATGATTTATAAATATATATATAAATTTATATAATTATAAAAATCAATAGAAAGGAATAAATAAAAAAAAATTTAAATAAATATGATTATTATAAATAATTAAGTAAATAAGTAATTTTTGTACAGTAAAATTGAAAAGAATTTGATTTTTTACTTTTAGTATTCGTTAGACAAAATAAAATCCAAAAAAAAAATATAAATGTGCAACTAAAGAAATATTAGCAAAAGAAATATAAAAGATAATAAAAGAAGAAAAAAAAATCACAGCATCATGAAATAAGCAAAAAATCTTAAATTAATTTTTTAATTAAAAATATAAACAACATTTTTTTTTAATTTATCTTCGAAATTATTTTTAAAATAAATATTGAATATTGAAATGCAATTTATTAAAAATATAAATAAATCAAATTTTTTATTATTATTATGATTTGAAAAATATAATATTAATAAATAAATAAATAATAGTAATAATGAAAAAAAAAAAACACAAAAGCGATAAGCGAAAAAACAACAGCAGCAGCTAAATTTGGCATTTATATAACATAAAAAAAAATTAATTAATTAATTAATTAAATATACATTATTGTTAAAAATGATGCTTTTATTTAAATAGTTTTATATTTTTTCTTTTTTTTTTTTCATTATTATTTTAAAATGACTTTATTTTTATAACTTATATTGTTTTATTTTTTTTTAGTTTTATCATTTTACATTTTAAATAATTTTATTTAGTTAATAATAATATTAATAATTATATATACATTCTGGGAATACTAAAAAAACAGGAATAATAATTTTAATGAATGTATGATTATTTTTTTTTTTTAATGTGTTTTATTTACTGATAATATTTTTTTAAAAAACAAAATCAAAATAATTTATTATTTTATTTAAGCATATTTTAATTGAATACACTTTCGGTTTTCGGTAACCGCAATCACACTATTATACATTATAAAAATTTAAATGCAAAAAGATAAAATTTTACATTGCTGCTATTTTTGTGTTTTTAATTTTATTTATATTAAATTTTAATTTTAAACATTTTTTTTTCTTTTTATTTATTTAGTTTTTTTTTTCTTTTTATTTATTTAATTTTCTTTTTGTTTTTTTTTAAAGTGTTAAAATAATAGAAGAAAAAGAAAAACTGAAATGGAATTCATTGAGTTTTGTTTTCATGCTGCCTTTTTAATTAATTTTAATTTTATTTTATTATTTTTAACAATAACAAAAAATTCAGTTGAGCTTATGACACAACATCGTATTATATGATCATTATATTTTATTTTAATTCAAAAATATGCTTTAAAGAAGAAGAAAAAAAAAATCAAAATTTTGTAATTTTAAGCTATATTAGTTTTTAATTCAATTGAAACTATTTGGAAAAATTTAAAATAAAACAAAACAAAAAACAAAAAAAAAACATCTATCCCGCCGTCCTAAATAAATGTCATTTAAAAAACGAAATTAATTATTTTACAAATCTCAATGAATTCTTTTATTGATAATATAATAATTCGAATAGTTCTTTGGCAATAATAAAGCAGATAATGAAAATTAAAATTCAATTTCTATAAATATATTTATTAAACGAATTATTCCAATAAATAGCAATTACGTTTTAAATATTATGATATAAATAAAAAAAAATATTAGTGCCATTCTTTATTTTTCATTTTTTTTGTTTCTATTTTTTTTTTTTAAATTTGATTTTATTTTTTCTTAAATTAATTATAATAGTATTAATAATAATAATAATAATCAAAATATAAAATTTTAATATTTTGAATGAATCAAAATATAATTACCTTTACACTGGAATTATAATTCTTCTACTTAATCTTGATGGACTGACTTAGAGAATCTTTTAATTTGTTTTTGCAATAATAAACAATAATGTGTCTTGTAACATGCCAAAAAACAAAGTATAGATCATCGTCATCCATCAACAAATAAATAATTCTATTTATTGCCTTTTTAAATTATTCACAGTTACTAGCATTAGCTGCCTTCATAAATATGTATACTTTTTTTGTTGTCTCTTCTACAACAAAATTTTCACATGATCATAGAAATTGAACCAGCTGATCATCAATCTTCCAATCAAAGAACTTTATCACAATTAAAAATACATTAAAAACCTTTTCTCATCAACTTTTGTAATTGAATTTTCCATTTATTCAAATTGGGGGGGGGGGGGGGGGGGGGGTTTAAATAACAAAAATCGAATTCATTATTATTATTATTGTTACTACTATTATAATATTTTCTTTTTTCCAAATTTCTACTATGTATTTATCCAAAAATGAAAATAAAAAAAAATGGACAAAACACAAATTTATAAATAATTATTATTTTAATAATATATATATGGTACTAGTAGTATATTAAAAATAAAATTATAATTATTATTATTATTAATTAATTATAAAAAAAAAAAGATCAAAACAAAACAATAAAAAATAAATGTATGTATATTTATATAGAGATATTTAGTAGATAAGCGTTAATAAGTTTAATAACAAAATAAAAAAAAAATTAAAAAAAAAAAAAACAACTACATTTATAAATAAAAGAAAAAAAATTAATTTAAGTATATCCTAATTTAAAAAAAAAAAACCGATTTAATTTTTCATTCAAAATAATAATAAAAAAAAAAAAGCAGTTGCATGAAAAAATCTAAACAAAAAATAAAAATAATTAGTAAAACAATATTGAACAAAAAAACTGAATAAAAATTAAAAACTATACATAATTAAAATATTTAATTCTTCTACAACAAAACAAAAATAAAAGAAAAACAAAAATAATATAAAAATTTGAATTTTGTAAATAAATACTCTTAAAAAAAAAAGCAATATTAAATTTATTTATTTTATTTTTTTGACTATCGATTATGGATTAATTGCGTTACAATGACTTATTGAAATTTCCTATTGTGAGTATTCTTAGAGAAATTATTGGTTTTTTTTTTTTTGGAAGTTTGAATTGAACTGAAATTGAACATCACCTGAAAAATAATTCAATAAAAAAACCTATATAATAATTTTATTTATTATTTATTGCCTAAAAGTTGACTAAAAGTTTTTCGAATATGAATGACAAAAAAAAATAAATCTTATTGCTATAAAATAAAAATAAAAATAAAATTCGGTTGATGAAATTGCTTAACTTTTATCAAAAAACACCTACAAATTTTCTCTTCATAATATCATTATGAAATAATAAAATTTGCCTGGACGAATTGTTGGCGTATCGTTAAGTATGAAAATCATTGAACCATACGTCCTCGGTTCAATCCCCCCCTATGATAGACCCAAAATACAAAATAAATATTCTCAACAGCAGCAATAAAAAAAATATAAAAAGAAAAAAAGGAAAAAATTTAATTTTTACTTTTTTTTTATTTTTGCTAAAATTGGATCTGAAAATTACAAGAGTTAACTCTTGTATTTTTTTTATCAACCTCATCGTATCGCTTCCATATTTTTATCTATTATAAAACATTAGTAATTATAACAATTCCATAAGTATGACCTCCCCCAGTAGTCCAGGAACACCAGAACCTGGCTTGAAAAATCCATTTTTTTTGCATTTTCAAACCTTTATAGATCGATTATTTTTTAATGAATTTTTACCGTTATGCCATGAATCAATAGACATTTTCATTACCTATCGAATGACACAACTCCAATTACTATATCTCACCGGGTTTCGACAGAAGGCAGTATAGAAATTTGGGAAACCCCATGCAGACTATTATTCCCGGATTTATTTAAATATGAAGGAGTTACTTCATTTTCTAATTCATAACATTGTTGGAAAGGCAAAATATTAATCTTTCAATAAAAAATAATCCCGTAATTTTCCAATGAAAATTGTCGATTTTCCTTTAACATTGAAAATTGCCAATATTCGATCAACTTCAACGGTTGCTTCCGAAGTGATCCCCAATATATATTCGTTTGCCGATTGTAGATAATCAAACTAGAGGTTATTGCAAAGATTTTGAATGCCATACGGTTATGATAAGTCAAACGGTTTCCATACAGTGGTCGCCTAAAATTGAGTCTACCCGGAAAATTCAAAAAATTTCAATTATCTCTCCTAAACGTAATTTTGGTCGTATTCAAAAGTTGTAGAACAAAAGTTTCATTGTTTTACCATGGTTATAACATACATTGAGTTCACCGATGGATTTGGAAAAAAATCAAATTTTCACGTTTTTCACGTTTTTTGGAAAAAAAATTAAAATTTTTTTTTTTTCATGGATATTGAAAGGGCTATTAATTACTTGTATTTTGAAGGTAAAAAATTATGTTTTAGCTATTTTTACTTGACTAGAATTTACAAAAAAAAAGGAGTTTTTGATTTGAATTGATCGTTTTGTTTTTATTATTAACCGGTGGTATGGATTGGGTTTTTTTTCACTTAAATTTACTTAAATTTTAATATCTAAATGCTATTTTGAATTGGATTTCATCACTTACAAAATATTTCAAATATATAAAAATACAAAAAAATTATTATTTGTTTAATTTTATTTCTGCTTGGGATTGAAATTTTCCTTTTTTACTTAATTATTTGGGTCATTTTAACACTAAAAGTGATGGCAATTCCTTTCATTGCATTTAAATCCATATTTTATTATCATATAATAACGTAAAAAATATAATCAAAATTATGTCCACTGTAATCTTTTCACTTAATAATAATAACTTTACAATTATTGTACAAATTTTGCATGACAGTCACAAACTCGTGTAAAATATAAACCATAATAAAATCAATGCATAGAATAAGTATAGAATCGGTGCATTTAAATTTGCATATATTTTTTGCATATATTTTTTTACCATTTCAAATCTTCTACTCTGATAATATATTCTCCGATTGTTTCCAACATTTTATACATATAAAATGCAATGATTTTAATTGAAAAATATGATAATTTTTTATTTGTTGTTATGTTTAAATATACAACAATCATTACAACAACGCATATATATGGATAAAATAGAAAATTATCAACTTAATTAAGTGTATAACAATTTTTATTTGTTTATTTTTTATTTTCTCTAAATTTTTTTTCTTTTAAATTATATGCGTTGCAAATCATTACAAATTGTCATATAATTTTGATTTGATGTTTTATTCCATATTTGAGATCAGATCAGATAAGATCGCATAGTTGTTTTTCTATATATATATATATATTCAAACAATTATATATACGGGGACGGAAGGATTTTTATTCTGTATATCTGAAACGAAAAGAGAAATAATTTAATATTAGAAAAATTTTGTGTGTGTTTTCTTTAATGGTTTTTTTTTTCTTTCAAATATGAATTTTAAATTATTTTTAATTTATTCATTTATTTTGTTATTAAGTGAATTTATTGTTAGTGAAACAAAACATATTAAACGAAATAATAATAATAATAATAATAGTAGTAGTAATAATAATAATAATAATAGTTTTACTAATTATACAATAAAAACAGTAAATACAATACCAAAAGTACTATTAAATACAAATGAATGTCCATTAAATGCATGTGAATTATTAAAATTATTATCAGATCATTTTTTATTTAGAAAGAGCGAAGGTACGTATAAATACGCGATAAATATATACGAAGAAGAATTTGCAATTACAAATGCAAATGAAATGATAATAATAAAATTTATAATTGATTTTGTCATTAAAAATATATTAAAATTGAATTATTTTTTTTTTTACATAATAATGTATCCTCTTCACTTTAAAAAAAAACACACAATCACAATTAACATTCACCCACGCGTACGTTCGATAGCCGATCGAAAAAATGAAATAAAACAACGTCGTCAACAACAACTATTACAACAGCAAAATAAACAATATCCAGAAAATAATGAATTTATTGATGCATGTGATAATAATCAATTATTACAACGTATCAATAATGTTGATCGAAGACTTCGTGCTGTTGAACAACCTGGTAAATATTTATATACCATATAATGAATGATTAGCCCAATTATAATATTAATATTATTATTATTAGTATGGATAATAAAGGAGGCAACCGAAGAACATTGGGAAGAATGTGCAATGAATGATTGTCGTTGTCTATTTGAAGCAAAAAGCATTAATTGTTGGAATAATAATTTAACAACAATACCAATTTTTCAAATTGTACCAATGGATGTTTTAACAATGTAAATATTATTCATTTTGTAATGATCTTATGGAAATTGATATGTGATTAAAAGTAACTTTGACAGTGAAGGCTTTCGTATTGTCTTTTTGGTCGGGAAATCAATCCATCAATCCATCATTATCTTTCTTGGTCCATTCTATTAACGCAAAACGGTATTTTGAAGGTTCGATCAGAGAAGATCAATGTGTTTTGCTTCCTTTTTACAAATACAAATATTGGGTTGTCTAAAAAGTATTGGTAATTTTTTTTACAAAATTCAAACGATTTTTTTATATATTTCAAATGAACTTTATTAAACCAAATATGCTCCGTTTTGATCGATGACCCTTTGCCATTTTTCTGGTAAAGACATTATCCCATCACTGTAGAACTTCTGTGTTTTCTGGGCAAAAAACCGATCCAAGTGCATTTTGCAGTCCTCTGCGGAATTTAATTTTAAACTATTAAGGGAGTTCTGCAGAGACCGGAACAAATGATAATCTGAAGATGCAAGGTCCGGGTGGATCCATTAAAACTTCCCAGCCAAACTCTCTCAGTTTCTGCCGAGTCATCAAAGATGTGTGTGGTCTGGCGTTGTCATGATGGAACACAACACCCTTTCGATTGATTAATTCTGGACGTTTTTTTTTAATCTCGTGCTTCAATCTTGTTAATTGTTGACAATAGAGATCGGAATCAATGGTTTGACCGGGTGCTAGTAATTCATAATGAACGATTCCTTTCCAATCCCACCAAACAGACAGCATTACCTATCTTGGTATTAATCCAGGTTTTGCTACTGTTTTAGGAGCTTCACCCTTCTTGGACCACGATCTTTTTCGTACATTATTATCGTATGTAATCCATTTTTCATCACCTGTAATCATTCGCTTTAAAAATGACTCCATTTCGTTCCTTTTAAACAGCGTTTCGCAAATGGAAATTCGGTTCATTAAATTGTTTTGTGTTAATTCATGTGGTACACAAACATCGAGCTTTTTCTTGTATCCAGCCTTTGTCAAATGGTTTAAAACTGTTTGGTGATGGATGTTTAGTTCTTTAGCGATATCATGACTGCTATATCAACTTTTTCAGTGATTGGTCGACCAGAACGAGGTGCATCTTTGACATCAAAATCACCGGAACGAAATCGAGCAAACCATCTATAGGCTGTTAATTTTGATAAAGTTCCTTCACCGTAAACTGCACAAATTTGTTCATGTGCCTGCGTTGCATTTTCACCTTTTTCATAATAAAATTATAAAATGTATCGAATTTTTTCACTAATTTCGCTCATCTTTAATGCACTACAACTTTTAAATAACTAAACAAATTTAATTTTTTTTTTTTTTTTTATCTACGAAATGTCATCTTTCGAACATATGTTAGTGTTACCTGATCAGATTAGTACTACTTGAAATATTCAATAATAATGACATCTATTTATAAAAATTATCAATACTTTTGCGATAACCTAATATATGTTATATTGTACATTCTCAATAAATAATATAGAGAAATACGTATTTTTTTTATATATAGTGATTTATCAACAAATTTTCTAACAACATTACATAAAGAGACATTTCGTGGATTAACAAAAATTACCGAATTAGATTTATCACATAATCAATTGGATTATTTACCACATGATTTATTAAAGGATTTTGATCGACTTGTTAAATTGTAAGTGGAAATAATAATAATAATAATAATAATATTTTATTGCATGATTATGAATATGTATCTTCTATTATTGGACATTTGTCGGTAGATCTGTTAATGGTTGTTTTATGTTTGCTCGGGGACAAACCTCTCATGGGAAATTGAGATAAGAAAATAATAACAAAAAAAAAAGTGTCTTTCATCAAAAAATTCGAACCTGCATGACCTCAAAATTTTCTCAGAATTTAAAGTTCAATATGTTTTCACTATACAACTATATATTTTTATACGCACTGGTTCCAGAGTACATTTTACTTATAGAAAAAAAACAATTTATATTCAAATTAGAGATTAGAAAAATAAATAAAAACAATACATAAAATAATAAATCATAAATTAATAATATATTATTACTATTGTTTATATTAGTTATTAAAATTAAATGCAATTCAAAAAGTGTGTTATCTATAAAAGACTAATTTGATAAATTCAATACTCTCATATTAATAATAATTATAATTAAGATAATATTCTACAAATAGATAATAAAACAAAAAAAGATAGAGGTATATTCAGACAAAACGTAATATTTATTTATTTTTTAAAAAAAAATAAGATTATAACAAAATAAACGATTTATTGATACACGCCTCAATTATAGTATTGATATAATTATCAAGATTAATTGAAATTTTAATAATAAAGTCATAATATAATTATTTTACTATGGGGTTTTTAATATTATTATAACGATGGGATTAAGTTAATTTTTTTTTTAATTATTAAAATCAATGGTAATAAACCACTTACTTGGATTATTAAGTAAATTCGAGAGCAATAGCAAAAAAAAAATATTAAATATTTATAAATAATTTTTTTAAATTAATATTTAATTTTCATTTTTTTCTTCTTCCATCCATCCATCCATCAACCTTTTGCAGACGTTTACAATACAATCGTTTTGAATCATTTGAACCGATAATATTTGCAAAATTAAGGAATTTACGATTGTTGGACATCAGCCACAATCGATTGCAATCATTACCGGATATAATATTTCATAGTATTTATCGTTTAACAATTTTGAATGTATCAAGTAATAAATTAAAGCAGTTACCAATGGATTTATTGCGAGAAGAAATTGAATTGGAAGAATTGGATATATCCAAAAATGAATTGTATCATATAAATAATAAATCATTACAGAATTTAATTAATTTAAAAATATTAGATTTATCCGAAAATGAAATTGGTAATATGAATTTTTTTTTGTTTTCATTTATTTTATTTATTAATTTTTTTAACTAAAAGATATTTTTAACTATCATAAAAAAAATGTAATTTAAAGAATCGTTGCGTTCAGGATGCTTTTATTTAATTCAGGAATATTTCAATTTTAAAGTTCAACTTTTTTATTATTAAATCGGTTAAAACCGAAACCTCTAAATGATTTTCACCGCAAGATTTAATATTTGGTGGGTTCACAATGACCGATCTATTTAACCGTAGATTGATCCTATTCCTAGTGTAATTTTCTATGCCAATTTCTAATTTTTCTTTCTAATTTCTCGAAATCTATAATATAGAAATCAATATTTTGTACATTGATGAGTTTGTCAGTTTTTGAACACAATTTACCATTGAATCTTAAACATAACTATTATCCGAAGGATTAAATTAGTCCCAAAAAATTTTAGGATCAATATACGGTTAAATCAATAAATTATATTCTCATTGATTAGTTAGACGTTTTTTTTGCTCAAAATGAAATTTCATAATCTTTATAGAAACAAAAATCATTAACACTAATATGTAAATAAATATAAATTTTTTAAGCAAATATATCGGATACGGCATTCAGAGATCTACAACATTTAGAGATATTAAATTTACGTAGAAATCAATTGAGTGGCATAACGAAAAATGTATTTGAAAATCTCACCTGTATTATAATCATTGATGTGTCAATGAATAAAATCAATCAAATTCATCCGAAAGCATTTCAACGTACAAAATATTTACGTGAATTGTACATATCAAATAATCAATTGATTGCCATACCAAATGAATTGTTTATACAACAATTACGTTTAAAAAAATTACTGCTATCAATGAATTTCATACAAACATTAGAAAAAGATACATTTATTGGTTTGAAAAATTTAACAAATTTATTTATAAATAATAATGCTGTAAATGAAATTGATCCGGAAACATTTACAACATTATCAAATTTGGAAAAATTGTATGTTATTGCGTGTATAATTTTTTTGTAATTTTTTGCGATTTTATTTAATTATATATAATTTCCATTGCATATATATATATATATATATAGACGTTTAGATTCAAATAAATTACAACATTTACCACATGGTCTATTGGATAATAATCATAAATTAATTTCGGTTAAATTTGATAAGAATCCATGGTATTGTGATTGTCGTGTTATTTATTTGGCACGTTGGTTACGTGTATCACCCGATAAATTATGGGATGGTGAACCAATTTGTCGTGGTCCTGGTGATTTAAGTGGTCAACCAATTGCATTATTACGTTATAATGATTTATGTGATGGTAAATGGGCAAGTTAGTATTATTTAATATATGCGACGAATATATTATAAAGATCTCAATGAATTTTTGTTTTAATAATTATTTTTTTTATTTATTATTATATAGAGCATATTCATATTTATAATGGTAATAATAAAGTAAATAATACATCAGCTGAAATTCCATAGAAAATATTGTATAAAACAAAAAACAATTGAATTTAAATTTATACTTTGGCTATAAACGCACATTATATAAAATTTTGATTGAATCATTGAAAATATATATATATATATATATTATTATTTAAATTATTCAATTATTGATATGGTCTTATCATTAATATATATATATATTTATATACCTTTTAAAGATTAAAGTCATATATAAATATATATTTATAAATAAAGTAAGATAATTTTTTTTTGTCTTTTATTATACATATATAAATTTGAAGATATGTAGTATAAAATTAATAAAAAAAATTAAATGATGTCATGAGTAATTAAATTATTGGTTTTTTAATTTGCTGTCATTTTTTTATCAATTTTTTTTTCTAAAATAATATATCTATATAGTATATAGATAGGTACTTAATTTTCTTTTATTGCTAATTTGTACTTCAAGTTTCCCGTGATTATATATTATTGTTTGTTCGTTGTTGTCTATATCTATTTTAGTTTGCTGATAAAAATGTTGGTAAAAATAAAAGAAAAGAAAAAAAAGGAAGAGTGTGTTTAAATGGATATTGATGTGTAATAAAAAATTTAACAATATAATAATAATAATAATGTTGATAGACTTTATGGTTTTGACATTTTCTGATTCATCATAAACTCAAACTCAAAGTTGAACAATCGCTTTTCTGTTAGTCCATATAGAGGATATATCGGAGTCGCGTACACGATTCTTTAGTAAACGTATATAAAACAGAGTATGATCCATTTTTATAAATGCAGTTATCTGATGAAAAATTGTTTGTTTACACAGTAATGAAAATTTGAACACTATAATATATGTATTATACATACCATATATGATGGAATTGGATAATTATTAAATTAATAGGTAAATTACACATAAGTTCATATTTTTATTTTATCAATTAATCACAAAACATTTAGATTTTCTTAAAAAAAATAATCTCAAAATACGCAGAAATATTTTATGTGAATAAATTGAAATTATATATACAATTCAATCAGTCAATAAAGCATTAAAATTTCGCGCGGTTGTCAATAAATTTCATCGCATGGCACCAAATAAAAAAGGTTAATATTACTTATAGAAAAACACTTTTTAATGAAATTAATAACATTAAATATTTGAAACACATAATTTTTATATGGCAACGTAATGCAAAAAAACATCATCCATCTTAATTTTGACATTCTATAAACAATATTTTTTTATAATATATAATATGATTAAAACAATTAATATTTTATATATATGATTATAATATTATATAAAAGGTGATTTTTAAGAGCTATAGGAAAGTTTTTCAAAAAAAAACACATAAAATTCAGAAAAATGCATGAAATCTTTATTTGAATCGATAGTACGGTCCATATAATTTAATGTTTGAAGATTATTTCATGCAAATGTTGACCTTGACTGCGCCTCAAATGGTCCATCCGGTTAGTCCAATTTTGGCATACTCTTTCCAACAGTTCGGCGGTTTCTCACGAATAAATGCTTCAATGTTGTCTTCCAATGCTTCAATTGAAGCGGGCTTGTCTGTATAGACATGAGCTTTAACATAGCCCCACAAAAAATAGTCTAAAGGCGTTAAATCGCACGGTCTAGGCGGCCAATTGACCGGTCCCGAACGTGAAATAAAAAGTTCACCGAACTCGCCTCTCAATAAGTCCATTGTTGCGCGTGCTGTGTGGCATGTTGCACCGTCTTGTTGAAACCACATGTCATGCAAGTCAAGCTCTTGCATTTTGGGCAAAAAAAAGTTGGATATCATCTCACGGTAGCGCTCACCATTCACAGTTAGGTTACGATTCGCATCATCTTTGAAGAAGTACGGTCCAATGATGCCACCAGCCCATAAACCGTACCAAACTGTGACTTGTTCTGGATGCATTGGTAGCTGTTGCAATGCTTATGGCTGATATTCACTCCAAAATCGACAATTCTGCTTATTTACGTACCCATTGAGCCAAAAATGAGCTTCGTCGGTGAACACAATTTCGTCGCGATGAACTTTCTTAACAGAGCACGCATTTTGATAATAAAATTCAATAATTTGCAAGCGTTGTTCGTTTGTAAGACGATTCATGGCTAAATTATAGACCAAACTGAAGATGTGAAAGAAAACACGAAACGTGCGTCAGCTAAACGTAAGTTAAACCAGTGTTGCTAAAAAAATAATAGCTGAAAAATCACCCTTTATATATAAGGTAATTGGGTGAGTATCGTAAAAGAATGAGAAAATAAATATTATATATAGTGACAACCAATAAATTAATGTGATTTTTTATATATATCGAAAAACAATTAACAATTAAGAATTTAAATATATTAATGCGATTTAGTATAATAAATAAAAATAATAATAAATAATAATATTAAATAAAAACAAATCCATCTCTTTAAATATTACATTTTTATTATTATACAATATATAAAAGAGATTAGATAAGATAAAATACTTTTTTTTTTGTAAATGCGATTTCGATTTCAATCGAAACGTTCAATCGAACGTAATGTTTTCATAAATGCGATAATAATAACTATATACATATATTAAAAGGAACAATTTTTTATTGTTTTTAATTCTTTCCTAAACTGATTATCGATTAATAAACGGAAGTACATTTATAATAATATAATCACAAACGGTGTCCGAAAATTTATCAGAAATCATTTTTTGAATATTTATTATACGTGTCATATGAAATCATATCTTATAATTCTTTTCGTTTTTTTACAGATATTGCACTTGTATGCAAAACATAAAAAAAAAATTGATAAAATAAAATATTATCATTTATTTATCGAGTATTATATCATCATTATTATTATTATCATTATATTATTATTATATTGATCACCTGTCTTATATGGGTTTATTTTTGTTATACAATAGATAGATTATATTTATTGATATTCGTCGTATTCATTTGTTTATTTCTGGCAATTCAACCCCATATAATAAAAAAAAACAAAAATTTTTTATACAAAAATTTAATAATTAATTTAAATTTTTCAAAATAAATATACAAATAAATAAATATATAAATAGAGAAAATTCTATATACAAAAAACAATTCAAAAATAAAATTAATTAATATAATATTTATTAAATAATTATACAAAATTATTGACGATATGTACAATGAAATAAATGTAGTATATTGTACACATATATATGGAAATGATATAAAAATACTAATTTTTTTTTTATCTTTAACAACAACCAATCAAAACGTATTGATACTATACCATATAAACATATATTTAATATTATAATTGCTTTTGAATATGTAACAACAAATTTTCAAATGTATTTGTTCAACATATATATATAGATAATTTATTTAAATATTATAATCAATTATATATAGATACAAAATACTCTATCTATATTTATTTTATGAATAAATATACAGGCGATTTTGAAGGTATATACTCTATATACTAGCTATATACCCAACAATATATGCTTTTAATTCTTAGACAATGCCAATGGAATATTGAACGTATAGCCTTACCAGAAAAATTGCACTCAATAGATTTTTATAAAAACCAAAAGCAGAAGATTCGTTTTAGCACGTAACGAACTCAAAGGATTTAGTTTAGTGAAGTTATACAATGAATTTTCCAACAAAAAAATCCATACATATCAAAATTAAAGATCAAAATCATAAAATTTTAGCAAATTCAACTAAAAATTCATTATATAAAATCACTACGATACCTTTTATGATATGACTGCGATCGATACCTTTTAAACCACCTTGTATTATTATACATATATACAAAATATCGCTTAAACAAAATAATTTTAACCATATAAATGTTCATATCTTCATTTTCTAAATATAAAAATGCCTTCTGTAATATACATTAGCAAACTTTATACATACATCATCAAATATCATATACATATATATATATATAGATATATATATATATATATAGCCAATATAACCTAACATATATAAATGAAAAAGTCCTGATAAAAAGCTCAATTATAATATAAAATTTACCACATATGAACAAAAAAAATTTATATATGTAAAAGTAACTCTTTTTTGTTTTTACATTACGAATTGATAATTGATAATATAGAAACCAAAAAAAAAATAAAAAACGATTCGCAAATTGCAATTTACAATTTCAAATTCAATTCAGTTATCGATTAGATTTTAAGCAATTCGCGCAAATATAATATAAATAAAAAAAAAATTCAATTTTAATTGTGATTGATAAAAAAGAAAAAAGTAATTTTGTAATATAAATTTTTAAACACTTATAGTGAAACAATAGAAATTAAAATTTTTTTTCGGTTTGATTAACATTGGAAAATTTTTTTCCTTTTAAAGTGGAACTCAACAAAACAAAATTAAATTTATTGATAATATATAAAAGAGTGCAAAATTTCATATAATTAAATATTTTAACACAAAAAAAAATATGTAAAAAAATTAAAATTACCAATAAAGTGCGTATCCAGTGAAAAGTTTTTTTTTTTAATTTAATATAGTGTAGTGACTATACCAAAGTGGATGAAATAAAGAAAAACAAATCAACCCCTCGAGACCACAACCACCACCAGCAAAACGTCTACAAAATGTCTATAACATTAAAATCTCATTTTAATAATTGTTTTAAAACAAAACAACGTCCATATAATAAAAGTATATTTTTATTAATAATATTTTTGCTGTTAAGAATTGATTCATCAAGTGCACGTAATTATATTAAAATCAATAAATTTAAAATTATATACTCAATTTTTTTTTTTTTTCATTAATATTTTAACTTAAAAAACATATATATATATTGATTTTTTTATGGTGATATGATGACTTGTATCACTTGTTTTAAATAGAAAAAAACATTATAATTGCATTAAAATAATTATTAAAAAAAATATTCGATTGATAAAATAAAATTCCAAACATGCATGAAAAAAAATTTTTATCATATTTATAATTAATTTGGATATTTTTTTGTGTTTTTTTTTGTACAACATTTTTGATTGCCTCATTATATAAATAAGTATTGATAGTTAGTTACATGTCGTTAATGTATAGTAAGAATAATAAATTGTCTATACCAAGACATCGCAGGGGGTTTTTGCTCTTGGAGGACGATATATGCATTGAAATTTTCTATATATGTTTTGTAATTTTATAGGGAAATTACATATAGGAATTTGGAGTAATCAGTATTTAAATCAGATATTCAAATCAAAGCAATACAACTCTGTGGTGTAAATGTTAAAAATGCCAACCTAAAATTCAAACGAAATTTTGGGGTCGTGGGTTCGAATCCTACTGAATGCATAAAATATGTTTTGTGTTTTCGGTTATTTTTCGAATCTGAATTTTAACACAGAGTTGTATATTCCGGTTGCGGTTGGTCGTACGGCTAATTACCGACACCGTAAAAGCCACAAATTAAGTAACTAATAACAGAAGGCTGTTGTTGGACGCTAAAACCAGATTGTTGGTTGTATTGCGAAAAATTAATTATTAAATTAAATTCAAATCAAAGCTTAAAGAAAAAAAATTATTTTTTTAATCAACCTCAGATTCTTAAATGAACCATTATTTTTTTTTTTTTTTGGATTATTTAACAATATTTTATTGGTTATAATAATTATAACCGATAAAACCGAAAACGGGAAAAACAAATAATGTATTGAATTTCTTTTGAATGAAGATGAATGAATCCTCTTTCTTTTTCTTTGTAAAAGAAACCCATAAACAACATAAAAATATCTTACCCCAACAAAATTATCTAAAAGCCTTCAGTTCTGATATAAATATGTATGATTGAGATTTTTGGTGAATTGTATATCCATGCCTCCCTCCGCAAGACTTTCAAAATATAGACATTTTGTTCTTTATATTGTATGAAAAAAAAAATTAGATATTGAATTATTATTTTACTAATATATAAATGGAAAACTTTCCGCAAAAGAATATGTATTAAAGATTTGAAGTACCATATAGATACACAATTTTTCTGTCTTTTCAAAAAAGTTATTTATTAATAAATTGTTTTATTAAAACGGAAAAACCTATGAAAATTCATATATAAAGAAGAAACAACGAAGAAATAAATTGTATAAATTCACTTATAACTTTTATTTAAACACATTTTCATTAAATTTTTCATAATTCTGCTTTGACAGTATATGATAAAAAAAAGGAGGATTTGCCGCGGGATCCGAATAATTAATTAAGAAGGTTTTTCGAATATATCCTTATACATAATCAATTAATAATCTTATATAGGATTCTATTTCATCTATTTCATTTCAAATATCGCATTTTATTGAAATGTATTTTATTTATATGCTATAGTACAGTATAAATTTTATTTTTTAATTAATAATTTATTTATTTATACATGAATATTATCGCGTATATATTTATTAACCACGTGCCGTGATTAATAAAAAATGATATATACCTTCACAGTTAATTTATTATACTATACTATATACGGACGATATACAGCAAAAAGCATAATAAACTCTGTGCGATCGCATTTGAAAAATCGATTTTTTTTTTAAAATTAAAACAAATTAAACAAAGATTTCAATCTCAAGAGTCATATACCATATACATATACCATATAGGTGTATATAGAAAGAAAAAATTAAGATAAGTAAATTATATTGAATATTGAAACAAAATATAATAAATTAAAAAATTATAAACAATTGTCGAATTTAGAAAACAATAAAACAAATGTGTTTAATAGAGAAATTTTATTATGTATTGGAAATATTTTAGAAAAAAAAATTTGTATTCGTTGAATCATCAATATTAATAGGAATAGGAAATAACAAAAAGGTATTGTATTTATTAAAAGATTATAATTTACTTTATTTTTGGAAGTTATAATTTATAATACACCTATATCGTATTATAGATAACTTATATAGATAAAAAATATACGTCTCATTGGTCTGATACTGATACATTTGATATATGCATTTTATATGCATTTAAGAATATATATACAATTATACATGTATATATTGATTAAATTTCTCCAAATAAGTCATTGATGGCAATAATGAGAAATATAATACTTTAAAACAAAACGAACAAAATATTAGAATTTATCTAGCTATTAGCTGGCCATCAATTAAATATCACTTACACACAGGATTTTGCTTTATTCATAATTGCTTATATTCAATTCATATATGCAATTATATACAAAAAAGATGCGATAAGATAAGAGGCGATAAGAAAATACACGATAATCATATATTATATGTGATTATATTTAGGTTTCAGAGGAAACGCGATTCATATATATATATTTAATTTATTTTTGTTAAAAATCTTTATATACAAATATCGAAAAACTAATAAATTTCCGCACCGCATTTAAACATATTTATAAAATATAATGACTTAATGGTTTTAAATTTATTAGACGATATCTTTTTAATTGCGATTTTAATATACTAATATAAAGATTGATTCATTTTCTTAATTGTTTTGTACAAAGAATAATAATTAAACACAGATATTCATTTAATTAAGATATTGGATACTGTATCTTAATTAAATGATATTAAGATATTGGATACAGTATAATACAGGATACAGTATAATCATTTGTGGGAAAATAAATATCGCACGTTTGAAATTTATATTCAATCCAACAATTTCCTTTAATTAATATATATTCATATTGTTTGTGATTATAAAATTGCTTTGTCCTTGAATCTCCTAAATTTTCAAAATTGCTGGTTTGCGGATTTATATATCACGAAATACAGAAATTCACGAAATTTCTTAATCAATTTTCGTATAATTTTCTTAGTTCTAAAAAGAGAATAAACAGAAAAATTCACGTTCTAAAAAGCCTCCCGTTTCCCTCCCGGATTAATTCTTATACGAAATGTGGTCAATTTTATTATACCACATCGTTGGAAAATTTCTAAGTGGAAAATAAGACATATTTTGAAATTTGTAATTGTATGAGAAAATTCAATTGTTGTTCATTGAAATTTTGTTTTCATTTTATTGTTTCGATAGATTTTATATTGTATTTGTTTTTTTTTCAAATCCAATTAATTCTGATGATAATCATATATAGAAATGAGTGGGTTTTTATTTTAGTTATGAATTGTCTTAACAATGGAAAAATGTGGGGAAATTCATATGAAAGCGAAAAAAAAAACATTGAAAAGTTCAAAATGACTTAAAATTACCTTACCTAAAATCTATTTATAAACAATTATATATTCTATATATAGTATATATTTTCATTCTTTATAAATATGATCATATGATTGATGATAAAGGAAAAATGATTTATATGTAATGAATCAATCTACTATGTATATCTACTGTAAAATTGCATGTTTTTCGATTCTGTCACTAAATTCCCTATTATGCCCCAATAAACTAGAGATAATAACTTTTCAGAATTGTATAAGTTCAATCGTTCAATGCAATTTATTTCTTTATTTATGAGCAATAATTCTTTTGTGTGAAAAAAATGTGGAAATTATATATGGGAATTTGATTAATTAAAATTGAAAATTCTCGGCAAATTCATACGTAATTTTGTATTTTTATCATAATTTCTATCTATATACATATCTGTCGGTGCCGTTGACATAAAAGTAAAAATAAAACCCACCTAAAATTCTGACAAAATTTTGAGGTCATACGAATTAGATAATTCTATATATAGGTATTTTCCAATCTAAATTTTAATACATATATTTGCAAACTTTCCAATGCGGTTACAGTGTCTTCTATGACTAATTACCGTAAAAAGCAACAAATTATGAAATCAACAACAGAAAATAGAAGGTGTTATAGAACCTGGAACCTATTGTCGGTTGTAATGCGAAAATTAATAAATTAATAAACGTCCGTATATTTTTCTTTATTATATATATGTATATATTTTTAAGTTTGCATAATGGCGCATATTTTTTTATTTGAAAAATAAATATCTATAAAGTTATAAAGTTTTGACGGCTTTACTGCTGTATATATCGAAAAGATTATATATAAATAATAAATAAATATATAATCAATAAATAAATATGGTCAATTCGGTATACAATATAATAATTGATCAAAATTATATTATTATTATTTATTTGTAACTAAAAAAAAAAATCATCATTCATTTATTCGGTTTTCTAAAAATATTCGTTTTTTTTATGATATGATACATAATCAGCAATAATATAAAAATTGAAAATATCTATAATTTTGTTTCCTTTTATATAATTGCATATATGTACATTTATAACTCGTGATCTTATCAGAAGGTATATATATATAGGTATAGATAGATATATATTGATGAATATATACATACAACAATATTTCTATACAATTTTAATATATCGCAGTAAAGTAATAATGAACTTATCCATATACAATATATAAATATTTTGAGTTATTATTTTTTTTTCTGTTTATTTATAAAAATTATCATTAAAAAAAAAAGGTTTTTTTTTATATTATAAATGTACAAACTCGCGTATTAAAAATATATTATCTTTCAATCATCAATTATTATTATTATTATTATTATTATTACAATTTCAATAATTTGTTTTAGTTCACTTATATGTGTATATAATAAATGATAATGGCTCTTTTAAACGCAGTATATCTATTAAACAGATCCAACCGTATGAATATATAGAAATAGATAAATAATTATAGATGATTCATCGTAGGTGATATGGTGGTATAGGATTTTTGATTTAAAAAAAATTTATTAAAAAGAAATTGAAAAAACGGAACAAAATTGCATAGTTTGTTTTTTGTCAAGTCAAACTATCCCTTTTTAATAAAAGGAATTAAAATTGTATTTATAAATAATTATATAGAGTTGTTTTTTAAATAGTATAATAATAGAAATTAATTAAAAATTTTAATTTCGTACTTATTTTGTTTTTTATATATTTTAAAAATTACCAATAATATGTTTTATGCGATTAAAAAATAAAAAATTCAATCGATTTATTCATTTATTATTAATTTATATAAATGTTATAGTATGATAACGAAGCATATATAAGTATAATAATATTTATATTATACAACACATAATAAATTTGACTGTAAATTTATATACCGCAATAATATATTATAATTATCAAATTTATATATAGGATATATTATATAAAAAAAATATGTATAATAAAATTATATACGGTCCGATATATCGCACATTTAAGCCACTTATATTTTTTTTTTAGATTATTATCTTATAAGAGTAAAATCCCGAATCATTTATCATATCTATTTTAAACAACAGAAAACACTCCAATTTTTTTTTTCTTTTTGAGATTGTGTTTATTTTTTATATATATATGTATGTATACGTCCATATACGGGATATGATTAATATAAAAATATAATAAAGCACTGCTATGAGAATATCTATAGAACAGACAGCACGGTCAAGGGATTAAATTTATCAGTGGAATCAACTCTTTATAAAATTTTAATGAAAATGATGGTTTCACAAAACCAAAAACAAAACCAGAAATAAATGTCTATGGGAGTGTCGATGAAATCCGAAAAACATTCTGCAATACACAGTTTTCTGTTCATTTTTCATAAAACCTCATAATAGATTCAAAATTTCAAGTCAATCGATTAGAAACAGAACGAAATATTCTTAGTAATAATTTATTGTATTTTCAAAAAAAAAAAACAATTATAAATAGAATGCGCCTCACCATTATTTACCGAAAGTGGTCTTGCATTTGGCTATTCAAAAGAAAATGTATCGACAACATTCAGAGGAGATTTTGATATATTCCCATTTACCGGTATAACACATTTGAACTGGGTAGGTATGTATATAATATATATAAAAATCATTGTTTTTGAATTAAATTCAATCAATTCAAGTCGTAATTTTATTTTTAAATAAATATATAGAAATGGATACCGGATCATTTCCAGCAAATCATACACTGTATATGGATGCCGTTTATTTGGATAATGAATTAAGAGTGTTTACCACGGCACAAATGGATAATTATGAAGCAAATGAAATACTTCGTGATCCAGCAATATTAATTCATTTGGCGTGTAACGATTCAAGTACATTGGGTTTTCGATATAAAGTAACATTTTTACAGGAAAATCATCATCGACCGATATTTAGTGAATCGGCATACGATTTTAAAATACCAACGCCAGTATTTTCTGGATTTGAATTAACAACATTTGAAGGATATGTAAGGATATAACTTCTTTTTTTTTCAAATAAGTTTCTAATACAATTTTAATTATTAATATCTCTCATTTATATATAGGAAATTTTTGTAACCGATATTGATTTATATTATAATAATATAACATTTACAATAAATGGTATTGATAATAATAATAATAATCTCGTTGAAATTCGATCAAGAATGAATTATGATTATCGCAAACGGACATATGCGGCAATTACATTAACACAACAATTATTAACGATAAACGAACCATTAACATTTAATATAACAGCAACGGTAATTATACATAAAACAATTTGAAACAACCAAAAAAAAAAAATTTAGATGTTGTCAGTTTGTCTCTTGAAGAGGATTGTTTTATATTGTAGATAATTGCTTTTTAACAGTGATTTTAATGTATAATTTATGAGGGTATATATGCAAATCAATTGGCAAGTTTAATCATTTATCGGCAGAGTAGTACAATTTCGTAATTTGAGTTTGCGGAACTAAGTCACATTTTCTGAATTTTCGTTGGGTTGAATCAATTTAAAAATGATTAAGGAATGTTTATTGGCATTTTACGATTTAAATGGAAATAGAAAAATAGCTAAAAATATGTAATCCTATTGATAACGAATTTGAACGAATAGATCATTGATTACAGAAATCGTCTTTATATTTGTATGGAGATCCCAATAAAAATCCCCCCCGAATTTTTCAAGGAGAAAATTGGTATTTTATTAGATCCTTGAATAGAAAAGGTATTTATTTATGCTCTATATACAAAAGAAAAGTGACTGAGAAGAAAACCAATAGCGAAAATTGTAATTATTTGGCAATAAATGCAAAAAATGCAATCCTCCTACTAAACTAAAAACCTTATAGGATCAAATAATTATAACTCATTATTTTTATACAGGATAATAGCCCGATTGATCCATTTACTAGTATTGTTCAATTAACACTTACATCCGATGAAAATAATAAATTTTTACCACCACCAAAATTTGAACAATTAATATATTATGGAACACTACAGAATGATGAAGAAAATGATCGAACATTCAATTTAGAACCAATTATTTTGGATGCTGAAACATTTAATAATATGGATATAACATTTGTTAAAGAAAATGGTAAATTGTAAAAAAAAAAAACGGTGTTTTGTTCTAAAATGATCCAGTCCAAGCCCAAGTTTTTTTTTAATTATTTTAAACATTTTCTATGTGTTATAGATAATGAAAATTTATTTGCATTGAATATTAATGAAAATAGAATTACTGTATCAATAACGAATGTACTTCAGCAATTAGATCTTTCAAATATATTCTATTTAACATTTCGAATTAATGCAATTGCAAGTGGAACCGATGAAAGTGGATCAACAGTCATTATAATTAATATATTAAGAGAAGTGGTGGAAATAATTTCAATACCACAATTTTCCGATACAATTTATCATGGACAAATTGATCGAGATTTACAATTTTCCATTGCACAAGAAATACGACTAAATGAAATGATAACCGCTAATGATATTGATGTATTTTTGGAAGGAGGTAAAAACATTTTTTTTCTATTAATTTATCAATAATTTATTTAATTTAAATCTAATGGAATATTAATATATTTATTTATATATAGATGATAGTCAATGGTTTATCATTGAACATGATAATGAATTTGGTATTACGATTAATGTTAGAGATACATTAACAATTAACGATTTAGAAAATCAACCATATTTTGTATTTACCATAATTGCAAATAAACCGATGGCTTTGGAAAATGGTTCAGCTATTATTTTAATACATGTCATAAATATAATCGATCCAAATTCAATACCACAATTTGAAAAACCTTATTATGTAACTGTTTTAGATAACAGTTTAACACTTGCACCATTTACCATTTCAATCATTGAAAGTACATACAGTGAAGATGTTGAATTTGCAATGGATGGAGGTAAGAAGAAAAATTTTGTTTTTTTTATTTTTGTGATTTTTTTTTTCAATATTATATTATTTAAACATAAGCAAAGCAAAAAAAAAAACAGATAGGCAAAATTAATATGAATTGATATAGAGCTTATTAATACAAAAAATCATATTTGTTTGTTATATACATATATAGATAGAGATAGATTAGTCAGCTTTTTTTCGTAAAACCAAAAAAAAAATAAAGCAATTAATTATTTTATTTGTTGATATGAATTTTGAACACAAATTGAGATTGTATATATTAATTGATATATTGAGGAAATGATATTTGAGAGATAAAGTTATATAAAATTATAGAGTTTATATTAAAAACAAAACACTTTCTAAACATTACGAAATCGATAAATTTTTTAGACTTAATGGGAGGATTTTATTTATAATTTGAATTCAAATTTATTGATATTTATAAGAGTATATACCGAAATGAACCCAGAAATACATGTAATTTTACTATATATATAAATTAACACTTGAAGCACTTTAATTCTAAAAATTAAAACAATTCAAACAAATTCTCCAAAATAAATAAAAAATTTTCACAATTTTAATTCTAACAATTGAATTATATATAGACCCTGATGAATTATTTACGATCGTTTACAATGAAAATCACATAGAAATATCGGCTCAATTAACCGAACAAGATGTTGAAGGATATTTTCAATTTATATTAACATTTATGGCACGTAATCCAAATGTTATGGGTAATAGTTCAACGGTTTTATTAATAAATAAACCGACAATCGAACCGATAATCATTCCCCTATTTGAACACGCAATTTATGAAGGATTTCTTAATGAATTAAATACAATTATTTTATATTCTGATATTTCATTAACATCTGATACATACGGATCAGATATAGAATTTTCCATTGAGCCATCATCATCATCAGGTATGTGATAATATAAAATATTAATTAAATTATGATTGATTGAATTTTGAAGAGGCGGAGGAGATTACTATCACTATATACATACATAAAATTATAAAATTTATGCAAATAGAGTTTACATATTCCATTCAATAATTTCAGACCAATCCGTCCTATCTTTCAAATTCTCCATGCCTCCAAACTCCAAAGCCTCAATTCCAAATGTATACAGTTTAAAAAAAAATATTGTGTAAACTCAATGAAACCATGTAATTTATTATTTATTTTTGGTGTGTGACGACAATCTCCTCCACCTCACAAAACCCACGAAAACCTTCTCCTTCCAAGTCAATCAATACCGAATTAATTTAATTAACTAATAAAAACAAACAAAAAACCCACAGAAATGATTTTTATAACAACTCAACCGAATTTGGTTATACTAAATTTAAATGAAACATTCATATTGGAAGAGTTACCAATCGAACAATTATATTTAACATGTACAATTATTGCAACAAGATTAAGTAGTAGTAGTAGTAATAGTAATAATACAGAAACAACAGGATTTGCATTGGTCATAATACGATTACCATCCAGAATGGAACCAATTGAATTGATACCCATTCCGCAATTTGAAAAATTTATATATAAAGGTTCTTTATCGGATCTAAGTGAATTAAGTGAATTGAATTTTGAATTGACACACGAAGATATTCATTTATTGTTATCGGACGAAACGCCGAATCAAATCAATCAAATTTTATTTCAATTAACCGATGGTGATGCTGATTATTTTTTGATATCAAATGATCAAAATGACATTCAAATAAATCTTAAATCCGAAATTGAATTTGAACAATTTGAAAATCGTTCATATTTAATATGTACAATAATTGCAAATGTCGTTAACGAAGACATTATTGAGGATAATAAAGGTATTGCATTCTTTGTCGTTGATATAATACCAAAAATCAATAATAATAATAATAATACTGTATCAACGGTGAATTATTTTGAGAAACGTTATTATGTTGGTTCATTACACCGTGATCTAACATTAATTGAATCCATTGAACGTATACATTTATTAGAATTGGATTCAGAATTATTATCATTATTATCATATCAATTTGATAATAGCGGTAAGTTTTTTGAGCTTAAATTCATAAAAAAGTTTTTGTAAATGTCTGCGCTAATCAAAAACGTATTATAAAACGTTGCTGGAATCAATATATGCAATACGCAAATTAATTAACAAACGAAATTATTTATATTTTTATTTGGGAAATTTTTTAACTTTGTTCGCTTATTGCTGCTAAACTAACAATTAGTTAAGAAACACAAACTAACTATAATTTTAAGTTATTATATTTTTTTGGTGCTTTATATTTTATTTTTTGGTTAATATTTTGGTTTTGGATTAAACCTATAATTTTTTTCTAATCAAAATTTAACATTCTATTTTTAACAGATGACAGTGAATATTTTAATTTTGAATTAAACGATGCGGTGGCGAATACAATTGATATAACATTAAAAGCACCCTTATTATTATCGGACATTCGTGATCGTAATCATTTTACATTTATTTTACAAGCAACAAATATTGAAAATCAAGCCACGGATAAAACGGTTATTATCGTACAAGTACCAGAAAAATTATGTGATGGTAAATAATAAATCACTATATGACAATTAACAATTAACTTGAAAAATTATTAATTATTCATTCTATCAAACTCGCCAAAAAATAAAAAAAAAGGTGATCAACTTGAATTCGAAAATGATTATTATAATTTTTGGATAATGCAAGGTGAATTAAAAGAATTTGGTATTGTTACAGTTAAACATGTTACTGAGAATATTCGTTATGGATTAATAAATCCAAATGGTAATTATTGACTTAATTAGTTTTAGCACAATCCAAGAACGGTTCTGCATGAATGCGAGTTTCTATATAATGAGTATAATAAATTTTGGTAATTTTTTTTTTTTTTTTGTAAATGAATATAGAATATTTACAATCTAAAATTACGATAAATGAAAACGATGGCGGTTTAATGGCAATCGATACGATAATGATTGGAATATATTATTTTGATGTAACCGTTGAAGATTCAGCAATAACTACAAGAGCTTCGGTAATTAATTAATTCATTTGTTTTTGCCTTAATAGATTATAATAATTTTGTTTTTTATAAATCCAGGTAAAATTAGAAGTTATGGAAAATTTACAATGTTTTAATAGTAATGATACCGTTGAGAATATTATGATTATAAAGCAAATAGATGAAGAATCAATTACAGATGTATTTCCAACAACATTCAATGATTATTGCAGTTATCAAATACAAGGAATGAATCCATCGGATTCAGGTAAGTAAATTGAATTTGTATTTCATTAAAAAATATTTATCTTTAAAATTGTTGCTGATTTTATATATATATATATATAGAATACGTTTTCAAAAATCCATTAACAAATCAATTACAAACAATTGCCATTGATCGTGAATCGAATGCATTTAATGGTATGGCTGTACCACAAATTCAAGTGGTTTTAAAATTATTTTGTGGTGATGAAATTATTACACTACCACCATTGATAGATAATGAAGATGATTTGAATGAGGTTGATCAATTGTCAACAACAATCGATTATGATGAGGATATTGAAGAAACAACTGTAAGTACCGTGGATGATCAACAAACAACCGGTGGGATGGATACGGAACAAACTGATGATCAAATGACCATTGATACCGTAACACCAGAACTTGATATTCAATTGGATATAACAACTACTACAATAATAATTGAACAACAAACAACACAAGATATTGTGATTGATGATCAAAATGTTGAAAATGAAAATGTTGAAAATCCAAATGTTGATAATCAAGATATTGATAATCAAGACATAGAAAATCAAATTGTCGATAATGATCAAACGGAAAACGAATTGATTGATAATGAAATTCATGATATTGTTAAACGTAACATAGAATATCATAAAATAAAATCAAATTATGAACATTTCAATTCAATAATACCAAAAGCTATTGAACCCGGTTATGATAACCGTTGGTATATACTAACCGATGATATTCCATATCGTAATGATCTAACAATATTAACAATTATACTAAAAGATATTAATGATAATGCACCACAATTTGTTCATCCACCGTATGATCAATATTTAATTGGTTTTCCAGAACCGCATATTGTTGAACGAATATTACCACCGTATTTAATGCGATGCGATGCAATTGATACGGATTTTGGTGTTAATGCCGAAATCCGTTATCAATTGAATGTAAATAATCATTTTGAAATTGATGCGATAAATGGAATTATAATACCAATTGAAAATGCAATGGCAAACTTGCCAGATAGTGACCGAATTGAATTGAATGTCGTTGCAATTGATAATGCAGGTCAATCAAATGGATTACGAACATCAAGATCAATAAGTGTTGTACGATTAGAAGCTAAACATATAACAATATTAACGGTAAAAGAAAATGAAAATGAAAATAATGCGGAAAAATTGGTAGAATTTTTACGAAGTCAAACAAATGACAATATTATGTTATTACATTCATCCTTTATTCCAACACATTCGGCAATATCTAGAAAATCTATATCTCCTCCTCATCATCCTCCTTCATCTCCTCATCATCCTCATCCTCATCCTCATCTTCATGAACATGAACATGACCATGATGACAGATCAGTTTTAAATCATGTTGGTAAATCACAATTACCTTCACGGATCAATGGACAATATACAGTATTACGAATGGTATTATATGCATTCAATACAAATGGTCAATTAATTGTAACGGAAGATTTACAAAGGTATGCGTTTTTTACTAGCAATTTACACAAAGTAAAACTCTTATTCTTTTGGAATTATAAATTTTTTTTATGAAAATATTTCTATATATAGAAAACTACGTGCTGTGAATGCTGAATATGAAATTGCATCGTATCATGAAGAATTAGGACCACCGGTTACCGAATTCGATGATCTTATTTTGATTATTGTTATTGCCGTATTATCGGTGGTATTTGTGGTGACCGCAATTGGCGCCTTTTTAATGTGGTGGTTTTTAATACGACCATATGAATATCGTAAAATATTAGAATCGAATGATGGCGGAAGTAATGGGACATCGATAAGTGATTTGAAAAAAGTTGTTGACGATGGATCACCACTGCCACCGGAACGTACAGCGAAAGCTGATCAGACAGACAGAGATTCATTTAATATTTCAGGTACTACTGACCAAGAAGGTTAGTCGGTAATTTTGTAAAGGTTTTTAGTAGTGAATGTTTTTTACAACAAATATTTTTATTTCCTTTTTCTGGTTTTTTTTAGAAAATAATGATGTAAAAAAATTTAATGATAATAATAATAATTTTAATATTTATAATAATAATAATGATGGACATTTTGAAGATGATTTTGGTGAAATAACCAGAGAAATTGATAAAATGAAGGAAGATGAAAAATTGGAACGTGATAGACGGGCACAAACGGTTACGTTTAACGAAATGGTTGAACGTATTGACATTGAAACAACTGTACGAGAATCAGATGATGAAATTAGAATATAATTTATTCTTTTTTGTTCCTTTTAGTATTTTATCATAAAAATAATTTTAATTTATTCATATTATATATATAGGAAATATATTGTTATAATAATAATGATAATGATAATAAAAAACGAAAACTAATAACAATTGAACCGCCACCGAAACACAAACGAATTCGGATAAGAAAATCAATAATCCAAAATAAATATATACTAAAATTTCAAAATATTTTAAATGATACAGATTGTTGATGATTTGATTATCAAACATATATCATAATCTATGAGGATGGACTTTAAATAATTTTATATAACAGCAATGTCTGTGATTTACTGCTTTTTGTTATGTAACTATTGTGAGATTATTAATTTGGGGAGTTATATGTTATGGGGTTATGATACAAAAGAAAAATATTTGGTATTTGTTGATAATGTAATTCTTATAATTATTTCATATCGTTGTTGTTTTATTGTTTTATTGTTTTTTTCGTTGTGATAAAATTGTATTATATAGTCTCAATAATATTGTTATATAATATTAATAATAAAAAAAAACATGTATATTTTTAATAGAATTTGGAGTTTTTCTTTTTCGTTTTTTTTCAAATATATACAACAATAAACTTTTAATAACATTGATATCAATCAAACAATTTAAAAAAAAAACAAACAAACTGTTATAAGAATTACATTAAAACAATTTTACATACACAATATTATAATAATAAAAGAGGAAACGGGAAATCGATAATGAGATGTATTCATCAATACATTCTTTAGATTTACACTTTACAGATAATAAAATTTTTAAGGACCCGTTCCTTTGAAATTTCCTTTAAAATATCACATTTTTTGCTTTGCTTAATTTAGTTTCTTAACTTTGAAATAGAAACCATAACCAATTTCTTAACAAAACAATAATTTAACAATTTTCGGCTTATTATTTTATCATATTTTATCACTATATAATGGTAAATGGTTAAAATATGGTCTATTGTCATATGCCATTGAATATAGTATTTATAGATTTAATACGAAATCTTATAAAATAAAAATATTATCAGAAAAAAACCCCTCCACCAAAAAAATTAATTACTCACTTGGTAATTATAATATTTTAAAAAAATATTCAATTTCCAATAGGGTATCTTCTTCTAAATCCGTACAATGAATTGCATTTTGAACTTTATTTATTCCATATCGTGCTCGAATTGTATTTGGTCGTAATTGACGTGCTATTTCCTAATATATTATTAAAAACATTACACAATAATCCAGTTTAATTTAATAAAAAAATATTATACACATACCGAATCTGATGGTCCACAAAGTTCACGAAATGCTTTATATGCATTTGGTTGATGTAAATCATTTTTCATTTCAATTTCCATTGCAATCATTGGTCCACTAGAAATTTCAATAGTCATTTGCTATAGTAATTAGGGTTTTTTGTTTTATTATTGATTATAAAAATCATAAGGAGATTATTATATTTGTATATATGGTAACTTACCACAAATTCAGGAGCTACTCCTTTATAAATTTCATAAAATTCTTCACCATGTTGTCGTTCTAATGTAAACATTTTCATTGCATTTATACGAAATTGATGTTCCTGTATCATTGTAATGATTTTTCCTAAATTTCCATCACGTATTGCATGCGGTTTAATACAACCAATTGCACAATTATTACGTAATTTTGCTGTGTTTTTAAAACGATTCTTGGTGGAGAAAAAAAAATTCAAATCCTATATTCCGGGGGGGGGGGGGGGGGGGGCGAAATGATAAAAAAAAACAACAATTAATAAATTAATTCAAAAATGTTTGTGTTTTACATAAAATTAATAAAATCATTTGTTACAATAAAAATGAGTAATTGTTGAAAAAACAGAATAATTTTAAGACCCAATTACAGTAATTGAACAATACAAAACTATAAACAATAATACAAAATAATACCTTACCCTAGTCGCCTGTTCATTTGATTCCGAACAATAAATTCCATTTCGGACCAGATCTTCACCGTATCGGGCACGTAAACTACCCGGTGAATATTCTTTTGCATCTGCCGGATTTTCTGGACCACAAATTGATTTTAATTTTTCCACAGCATTATTTGTTATCAATTCCATTACAAATATTTGACCATTTGATAGATTTTCAATTAGAAATGGTGTTAGATTATCGGCGGCCGTACAACGATGTTCATAAAATGCACGTGCTTCCAATTCATTCAATTGTACGGTAAAACAATTATTTAACATAAATTTATTTGTATCATTGTTCAATAGTGCATTTAAAATATCACCCAAATATTCCAATGTATTTGATTTTAATATACATAACGTTCTATTATTATTGTTGATATTTAATTGTATTAAGAAAAAAAAGGTGGTGATTATTATAAAAAATGTGTAATAGAAATTGATTGATATTTTTTTTTACCGTTATATACTTACTTTTGCCGTGTATTTTCTAATACATTTTTTGTTGATTGATCACCATAATCGATAATTTCAAATTGTCTGCCATAAATATTTAATTTAGCTCCAACATAAAAATCTGTTGATATTTGATTTGTTTGTAATTTTATACGTTTCAGAAATGTCTTTTTTGTTTTTTGATCAAACTGCATATTGAATATAGATTTATAATAATACATTATAATTATAATCAATTAAATTAATATATTTTCGATTTTATTAAATATATACTTACAATTTCAATATTATTATCACCAGGATAATAGAATAGAATAAATGATTTGGAAATATTTGCTTCGGTATGAAACCATTCGGCAATGAATGTTAAACGTTCTGTTGTATTTTGATTTTCCATTATATTTAATTTCAGTTAATTTATGTTTTTTTTTTTTTTTTATTTAGTAACAGTTAAATTATTTTATTTTACCATTTGATTAAGTTATTAACGAATTTTATAATTAATTAATACAAATAATATAGCTGATAAGTATTTATTTTCCAGTAAAAAACCGTAAACGTAAATAAATAAATTAAACAACTAGTTGCTATGACAATTTTATTGTTTTCATTTTCATGTGACAGCACAAAAGTAAGCATCAAGGAATTTTTTATATAATGGTTTTGGTCCAATATAATAATAATAAAAAAAAAACATTATAACATTTAATATGAAAATCAAAACCATACAAATGTGTTTTTTTTTTCAATTTTATAATTTGTTTGAATATTTTTATATTAAATTCTTTGGTGAAGCTTCATTCAATCCTTGGAAGATTTGCCACTTGCCACTTCATTAAAGGAGCTCCTATGAATCAAATTTCTTAATAATTAATTAAAAACATATATTTTTTTTATATATAATTTATGTATTTTATTTTTAAAACATCAAAAAAGAATTTACAATATTTTTATATTTATTTATTATTTTTGTTTTTTGTTTATTTTTTTTTAGTATTTTATTTTTAATTTAATTTTAAATTTTTTATACATACAATAATTTTGGAATGAATAAAAATGACTGTTTTGTGTCGTGTCGTATCGTGTATTGAGACTTTATTTGTTTTAAGTGGTGTGGGTAGTGTGGGCACGTATTTTATTAATTTTTTTTTGTTATAATTGATGGTGTATTCATTTAATTTATAATTTAATTTTTTATCATTCTTTTCTTATCATTATTTGTGTTAAATATATAATTTTTTTTTTATTATCATCCTCTGTCTGTCTCTATTTTTGCATTCAATTTTTATTATTATTTATTATTTGTGATTAATTATATTATTAAATAAATTATTAATTATTATTAATCATACTTTTTACTTACTAAAAAAAAAAAAAAAAAAAACAAGAATTAATTAATAAAAAATTATTTAAAATTATTGCATTTTATAATTAAAGATATAATTGTACATATTTTAATTTAAAAAAGATGAAAAAAAAAATTTTAATATAATAAAAGCAAAATAAATTAATCAAAAAAAAAAGTCGACTATTACAAAATAATATGGTTTTGTTTTTTTCTGTTTAATTAATTATTTTGTGCTTGCACATGATATTTTAATGAATTTAATTAAATTATTTAACATAAAGAAGTAATTAATAAATATGAATTAAAATATATAGGCATAAATCATCATTTATTTTTCTCATTTTAATATTTTAAATTTAAAAGAACAAAAATATTTTAAACAACAACAAAAAACAAATCACAATTGCAATTATGTTAAAAAAAAACAAAACAAATAATCTTAATTGTTTTTTTTTTTAATTTTATTTAATAAAATACACTAAATAATAATATATTTAAATAAAATTTTTTAAATTATTCAAAAAAAAAAAAAACTATGCATAAAAAGAAAAAAAAAAGAAGAAATTAACAGAATTTCAATTTAATAAATTCTATATTTTCCTTTTTCTGTTTTGTTTTGTTTTTTAATTTAATTTACATATTACATTCTAATAACACAATTTGATTAAAAATTATATTTAATTATCACTTTTTTTTTTTAATCATTCTTTTTTATTTAAATATTTTATTTCTTAATTTTATTTATTGCAATAAAAAAGAAATTATAAATAAAAATTATTTATTTTTTTTTATTTTTATTAAGCATAAAATTAATAGCATCATTGATTTTTTTGTTTTTGTTTTTATATCACTCGCAATTGGATATTTATTTAATTGTTTTTTTTTATTTTAATTAATAAAAAATAAAAGTTAAATGAAAAATATTGTAATTATAAAAATAAAATTATTTACAAAAAAAATAAAAAATAAAATAAGGCAAATATTTCTAAAAAAAAAAAAATTGAAGAAGAGAAAAAAATCAACAAATAAAAAAGATTTAAAATAGATTTAAATATTTTAAAGAGAAAAAAAATAATTGTGCTTTAAAAATTATTATTTAAATGAAAATAACCTTCGGCGATTGATTTATTATTTATTTTGGTTAAGATGTATTTTTAAGTAATCCAAATAAATAAAAAGAAGAGAAAATAAGCGAATTAAAAAAAATAATACATGAAAATAATTAAATAAAAAAAAATTATGCCCCTCAATTTTTAATAATTAATTATTTATGAATTGTTTATGAATGAATTTATTTCTGTGTGTTTTTGGTTGTGTATTAATATTTTTTTTATTTTCGGTGATTCCGGTTGATGGATTATTTATTTTATTTTTTATTGTAATATTTCGAAAAATTAATTGTATGTTTTTTTAATTGATAGATTTTTGAATGTAAAAGATTTTATTTATTTTTATTTTAACTTTAATTAGAATATTTTTTTTTTTTTTTAGAATATATTTTCATTCAAAATTATCTTAAACTATAAAGAGCGCGCCCGCCTAACTTAATTTTATGGTTTTTTTTTTTTTAATTTTATTATATATTTTCAAAGTTAAATTTATAGTAAAAAATAAAATGGGCCGTTTTTTTTATTTTTCAATTATTTTATTTGAATTTAAAAAAAAAAATTGAAAATATGAATCGAAAAAAGCGAAATCGCATAAAAAAAATTATTTATTTATTTGTTTGTAATAATAAAAAAAAATTAATTATATATTTTTTTTTTAAATTTATCATTAATAAATAATTATTATTGGCGCTGTAAAGATGCTGTTTTTAATATATAAATTTTTTTTTATTGTTGATTAAAAATTAAATTAGGTAAAAAAAAAAATGGCTTACAAAAAAAAAAAAAAAACTTTGTATTTGTTTTGTATTATTAGTTAGGCAATATATTAAATTATTTTTAGCAAAATTTTCGTATTAGATGGATTATTAAAAAGATGGATTTTTATTGAATTTAATGAAATTTAAATTAATTATAAATGTTTCTAATTATTTATTACACTCATCTATTTTGAAATCTATTCTAACACAGAATTAAAATAGTATTATATTATAAATAATTTATTTAAAAAATTAATTATTTTTTCTTTTCATTGTTGTTGGGGGGATTTTGGTTTTAAGATAATCATCTTAAATTCATTCTAATCTTTATATAAGAACTGTCTTTTTAACAGGAGGGCAGATTTTAAAATGAATTTTCAACAAAAATAAAAAAGTTCTAACAAAAAAAAAACATTACTTTTTAATGACTATAAAAGATTTTTTTTTTTAGATTTTGTAAAAATTTGCTATTTTATTTAGATATTTATTAAATAGTTTAAGAATAAAATTATAGAAGTTTAAAAAGAGAGAATTTTGAAGAAAAAATAAAGCACACATTAAAATTTATGATTTTTAAGATACAAAATTTTTGATTAATAAAATATATATATATGGAAAAAAATTCTAATTAATTTTTCACTTAATCAATATATAGATAGTATTTAAATGATTTTTAATTAAATTAACAGAGCTTCTTCTATTTTATAAAGTCTATAGCAGCTTTTTTTTTTTATGGAGGAGAGGTGCTTTTTTTTTTTTTTTTTTTAGAAAATATCTATTGTTAAATTCTAATAGAAAACTCTAACTTCTAAAATATATATTTTATTTAAGGATACAAATTTGCCAAATGTGCACTGGGCGATTTTATTTTTTTTTTATTAATTATTATTATTATTATTATTTTATCTAATTTTATATAATTATAATAATAATAATAATAATAATAATAATAATAATAGTAAATAGAATTAAATAATTTTCATTGTTTTTTTTTTGTTTGTTTTTGAATAAATTTTATAAAGTAGAATATTCTTTTTTTAAATAAATAAGCAATTCAATCAAAATCTATAATTTCTAGAGTGTGTATCTATTTAATAATTATTTTTCATAAGAATAAATATTTAATTGTACAACAAATGGAAAATATAATTTAAATATTAAATGAAAAAAATCAAATAAAATTAAATTAAATTAATTTATTAAAAAGAAATAAAAATTAATTGAAAAAAATGGAACACAAATATTTAATTGTATTTACATTTTTTTTTTACATTTATTTGCTATGTGAAAATTTAATACACAAATAAAAATTATTAAAAAAAATAGGGACGAATTTATATTAATTAATTATTAATTATTATTAATTTATATTAATTGTTATATTTTTTAATGGTTGATATTTTTATTTAATTAGTTTTATAATTTTTTTTTTTCATTTATTTGGTGCGTATTGAATCTTTGTGTGAATGATAGAATGTCTTTGTGGGTTTTTGAATTAATATTATGATAAATTATTAATTGTTTCATTTTATTATTTATTAATTTTATATGAAAATTCAGTTTTATTTTTGTCATAATTATTGAGTAAAGTTCAATAACACACAAAAATACAGGAAAATAATAAAATTTTTATTAATAATATTTGTTAATTTTTCATTTGATGGACGAATTTAATAATTTTTTCATTATTGTTACTATAAATTATTATTATTATTATCAAGTGAAAATTATTATTACAACCTTTATTTTAAATATTAAACAAAAAGGATAAACAAACAATCAATTTTTTTTTTGTAATTTTTTTTTATATATTATTGTATATATATATATAAGATAAATTCATCAAAAAACAAACAAAAAAAATGTATTGGACGTAATTATTATTATTATTAATGTTATTATAATTAAATTTTTATTGTTAATTTTAGTTTTTATTTTTTGTGATATGAAAAATGGAATTAACCGAACAAATTAAATGATAAAAATTGGGGAATTTATTTTAATATAATTGCAAAGGGAAATTTTCATGTAAGGTCAAAAACGTTTATACTTTATTATACGGACAGAGGCAAGAGACATTTATTTATTTATTTTATTATTACACTAATAATAAATTCATTTAAATATATTTATTATTTTGAGGGTGCAAAAAATATTATTGTTATAATTTTTTATTTTTTATACGTTTTTTTTTGGATGGAAATGCCAAGTAAAATATTTATTTTTTTTATATATTTTTTAATATGGGAATGTTGTAATTTTTATTATGAATTTTTAATTTTTTTTTTTTAATTCTCTTTTATTTATAAATGGGTCTTTTGAAATTAGATGAGGGAATGTCTTTATAATGGATTTTTATTTAACCGGGCGATTTTTTTTTTGTTTATTTATTTTTATTATTATTACGATTTGTAAAAAAAAGGACGATTTTAAATTATGTTTTTTTTTTTTTTTTATAATACTTTGTGTAATTTGCAAAATTGCTTTTTATATTTTTTTTTTTATTTAAATATAGGAATTTTGTGCTTTTTTTTTTCTCTCACAAATGAAGAAGAATGAATTTATTTATCTTTATGGTATGGTTGGTTGAAATGTTTATGAAATTAAATTTTAATTTTAAATTGAAAAAAATTGTGTATTTTTGGTAGTTTTTATGTTGGCACAGTTTTTATTTTTTTTCTTTTGTTGATTGCTTTATATCGGATTTAAATAAAAATTTACTTTTTTTTTTCATATATTAAACTTTATGCTTTTTTTTTAATATTAATTTTTAACATTTTTCCTTTTCCTTTTCATTTTTTTTTGGTCACTTTTAATAATAATTTTTAATATTCTGTTAATTTATTGATTCTTTGAATAGAGGCAGAATTTTTTAAATAGTTTTAATATTTACAAAATACAATTTAATTTTTAAATGTAATTATTTTTTTTATTTTATTAATATTATTAATAAATAATTTATTATTATTTTTTAATTTTTTTTGCTTATGTATTTTATATTTATAATACAATTTTAAAAATGGTAAATTTTTATTATTATTTAAATGTGCTATTTTAAAAAAAAAAAAAAATAATATAAATATTTGCTTTTAGGTATTTGCTTTCTAAAAATTGGATGTTTTTGTATTTAGTGAGCAAATAAATCTAATTATTTTATAATGATTGCTATCCGTTTTTTTATTTTATAATGAATGTATTATTTTTTTATAATATTTATATTTATAATTATAAATAATAATAAAAAATTAATGAATGCATTATATTTTTTTATAATTTTTTGTGTTATTTGCTCATGTTTTGTGTGTATTTTAATAATAATTCTTTAATTAATGTGCATAATTTTATTTAGTTACGTTCATTTACTTTTTAAATTTTCTTTTATTTATTACTTAAAAAATATTTTTATTTAAATAATATATAGTAAAAATTAAAAGATAATTATTATTATTGAAAAAATTTAGACTAGACACTGAATAATAATAATAATAATACAAAATAAAACAAATCATAATATTTAATTTATTAATATTAAAATAATTAAAATTTAATTTATCTGTGTTTTTGTGTGTGTGTGTGTGTGTGTGTGGTGTGCATGGGTTTTTTGTTTTTTGTTTCTTGAAATTACTTTTTCTGTTTTATTATAATTTAATTCAAAAATAATTTGTGTATTAATGTTTGTTGAATAAGTATAGTAAAATGATGAAAATTAATTATGATTTTTTTGTTTTATAGTCACTTTTACAATTAATTCAATATTTCATTTCTCACATCTCTATCGATATATTTAAATTGGAATTAACAATCATTATTATTTAATTATGGAATGAATTGATTGATTAATACTTTTATTTTAAATAGAAATAAATATTTTATTTAAATGATATTTCTATTCATTGGGAGGAATATTCTAATTTGAATAATGATTTCAAAATAAAACAACACAAAATTTAGAACTTTTTTTTTAAAGAGTCCAACTAACATGGCTAAAAACTATATACGAATTTAAAGGATCCCTGGGTTATTATTAATATAGAAATTGTAATGATTTCTGTGCAAATTTTATAGATTGTTTAACCAAAATATTTTAGAATGAATAGACTAAAAATTAAGAGATTAATGTCTCTTATTTCTGAATTTAAAATCAAAAATCATATGTATATAATACTGTAATATTTCTCTGCTTCATTTTCATCATTTTACTATATTTAATTTATTATAAAGCACATTTTCAATAAAGGAATGTTTTATTGGCAACAATTCGTTCGACATTTATAGTAATATATTTTTTTATGAATTTGAATTAATTAAATTACTTTCAAATACTATTATAATTGTATTTCTAAAACCAAAAAAATATCACGTTCATGACTATTTTCAATTTTCAATATTATTATCAAAAAATTAATATATCCTTTTAAAACTCAAACACAATAATATTTTCTATACACACATTTTGCATAATCATATTTTGCTTTTCTATAATAATTGCAAACATTATTTTTTTTTGTTTTATAATGCATCTCTTATTTTATTAATTCTCTTTTAATTGTTTTAATTTTTTAATATAATTTATTTTATTTTATTTTTATATCAATACTTGAATTAAAAGAGTACTTTTAAAAAAAAATAAAAAAAAAAATTCTACTAATCTTACAAGAGAACAAAAAAAAAAAAAAATAACAATAAATCATAAAAAAAAACAAAAAAAAAACATTGTATACAACAACAAAATTTTCGATGTAAAAATTAATTAAAAATATAGGTAAACATTTATTTTATTACAATTATAAAATAAAAAATATATATTTATATAGTTATAAAAATAAACAAAAAAATTAAAAATATATAAAAGAAAAAATAATACCATCATTTAATAAGAAAAATATAAAATAAGTTACGAAAACGAAACGAAAACAACGTAAATTAAAAAAAAAAAAAACAACAGATTTTAAGAAGAAAATTAACAAATTAATAAAAATTAAAAAAAAAAATAAAAAAAGAATTTTTTTTATTAATATTTTACAATTTTTGTAATATGTGGTTTTTGTGTTATGAAAATGTTTCCATCTGGTTGACGTCGAATTGGTATTCGATTTTTATTTGCTGGATGAAAACATTTTCGAAAAGATCATTTAGTTGTTGATAATTGTAATGGCGGTAGTGGTGGTGATGGTACAACAGACGTTGACGAAGCCGATGTTGACATTGTTGATGAATTTCCATTTTCATAGGACATTCCATTTCCATATCCAAAATTCAATGAATCTGTACGACTTCTCGATCGGATCATCATCATTGGATTCTCAACTATTGATATATTGCAATTTGATAAAATTTTAAATAAAAACTTGTTTGGGGAGGGTTTGGGATTTTGAAATTTATTTATTTATTTTACGTTTATGCGATATTTGATAATTATTACGTTTATTCTACAAAATGTTTTTTGTTTAATTGTTTTTTTTTTAATCTATATTTTCTAATGGTACTTTTTTTTCTTTTATATTTATTATTCTACTAAAAATATGAATTATTATTTATTTATTTTTTTTTGATATTTGCACTACAATTAATATTATTTCTAATATTATATAAAAAAAAAAATCATACTTTTATTTTTTGTATTTTTATATAACTATATAAATATTTTTTTTTTTAATTATTATAATAATTAATTATGAAAATAAAAAAAAAAAGCATATATATAAACTATATTTACATATTTTTTAATTGTAATTTTTTTTATTTAATTATATGCTACCTTTACATTTTTTATACATTTTTGTTATTTACAAATATTTATTATTATTATTATTATAATGATGTAATTTTATTCTAATAAATTTATTTTTTATTTTTTCAATTATATTTTAACACTCACCCTTTCGAATGGTTTTTGCTAATTTTTCTGCTTTGTATGCACGCATTGCTTTACCCCGTTTATCTTGTATTAATTTATCGGCACGTACAAAAATACCATGTTTTGGTTTACATGAAAAATATGTAATTCCCTGAACAACACCATCATTTTTACCGGTTGGTGTGTCCAATTCAACGCCAACCCATGTTCCTCCCTGAAAATTTTCAGAATTTAATTATATATATATAGCTTGACAATTACCGTTAATAGTCAAATATAATTAGTTTTCAGGGCATTTTGGATTAATTTAAGATTATTCTACTCTACGAAAATTTCATTGTAATTACCTGAAAATGTGTTGGTCCAATAAAACTAATAACACCACTTGTATTATATGGTCGTATTAAAATTGATTCACCAACGACCACCCAATCGGGTATTGGTAAATTATGATCATGTGCAGATGATTCTAAACGTTCTGTAGATGAATCAATATCATTTGTGCTTAGATTACCCATTTGTGTTTCAAGTTTTTCAATGGATTTACTTAATACAGATTTTGACAATGGAAATGAGGCTCTTGTTAATTGTTGCTGTTGTTGTTTATTAATTAATTGTTGTGGTAATGATGTATTATTATTATTATTATTATTATTATTATGGACGGCAACCGTTTGTTTTTTCTGTCGACGTACTACTTTACCTGGTGGTAATTGTGTTCGTACAATACCTGTGCCTTCCATTTGATTATGATGATGATGATCATCATTTTGATGTTCATCATCATAATCATCATAAGAAGAAGAATTAGATTGATTAATGAATTGATCTTGTTGATTTAATTGCGTATTATTATGATCTTGATGATTTTGATGATTATGTTCATTGTTTTGTTGTTGTTGATGTTGTTGTCGATTATTTTCAATAATTGTATTCTCATCATCTTCTTCATCATCTTCATTGTTAATATTTTTAACATTATTATTATTATTATTATTATTACGATGACCATCATCATCAATTTCTTCATTTAAATCTTGTAATGGATGTTTTTTCGTTGGTGTTAATGGTTTTTTAACAATAGGTTTTTCATCGTTTACTGGTACTACTGGTTTATTATTATTATTATCAATATTTGGCATATCTCTTAAAAATGGATTAAAACGTTTTTGACTATTTGGTGTATACGAAGATGTAGATGTAGATGATGTTGATGATAATGGTGTTGAAATTTCAACTGTTTTGTTTAATAAATTTTGTTCTTTATTATTATTATTATTATTATTTAAATGTCGATTTGGTGGTGATGTTGACGTTGAACGATCAAAATCTATTTATAAATAATATAAAAATAATTATAGATTTTGTTTTCTGTTTTAAAAAAAACACAATAACTAACCTGGTGTTTCATCAACACTCATTGAACGTAACGAAAGGGCATCGTCATTTGTTAAATTACTACAAGAAACAGCCTATTGATATAACAAAAGGAAAATAGAAAAATTAATTATTTTTATGTTAAGAAATAAAAAATATTTAATATAAACCTGTGATCCATAACCACTGGATGCTGATGAACTCATACTTGGTGTACCGACAATATGTTTTAGGGCTGTATTTGCATTTGATGTATAACTTAATATTGTCGAATGTGAATTACCGATTTCGTGTAACGATCCCATTGTTTTCGATGCCGATAGTCTAGTTGTTGGTTTTACTTTTTGTGAGTTTTTTTCCTCATACGTTTCATATTCACCATATTCTGGATCACTGTAGCTATCCTCTGGCTCGGGTTCCTCCACCAATGTACGTTGTCCTAATGGTTCTTCATGTAGCGTTGTCATTCGTAAACCTAATTTACTACCGGCTGGCGAAGCTGTTTTTTAGCAAAAAAAAAATAATAGATAACATATAACGAATATTAATATTTATAAATAATAATTATTAAAAAAAAAATAAAAAAAAATCTACATAAATATAATATTAATAAAAAATAAATAAATATATAATAAATAAAAAAATCCAAAACAATGATGAAGAAGTTAAAAACGAAATTATAAACCACCCAAAATATATAACACACCCACACACACAGAATAACACGCGAATACCTACGTTTAGTTGTTGCCTGTTGTAATCTTAATGAATTTAAATTTAAATTTAAATTTAAAAATGTTGGACGAGCTGCACATTCCCAAAATACAATTAAAATACAAGAAAAATTGAGTTTATTTTTTTTTTTAAATAATATTTTTATTGTAATTTTCATTTCGTGATAATTACAATTTTTTGAGTAAAAGTTCTAAAGTCTACATAAAAAAAAAAACAATTTACAATAACACATTAAAAATTACTAACAATTAATAAACGTTATAACATTCAATTGTTTTTTAAGAGACATGTTTTTGTTTATGTAATATATTATGATAATAATAAAAATGTGTTTTATTGTATTTCGTTTTTGTTAATTATTTTATTGTGGTATTTATTGAATATAAATAAACTGAATATGGAGATAGAGAAATATAATTGTTATGATTTTTTTTCGTTTTCTTAATTTTGTGTAATTTATATATTAAATAAAAAAAAAAAAATGATTGATTGATTAAAAAATACATTAATATATTAACAACGAAAATGCATTTTTAAACAAATTATATCGATTGTGTATATAGAGTATATGAGATTGTAATGATTTAGAACAATTTTGAATATATGTTTGTTTATGATTGTTGAAATTTTTATTAAAATATGATTGTATATTTTTTATTTGAAAAGCAATTAAATTGGCCCATCAATTTTCAATTAAATAACATATACGAATAATGAACCAAGGCAGTTAAAATGTAATGGGTAAAATTATAATATGAAAAATAAAACTATATAAAAAATAGCCAAATATTAACAAATAAATGTGATAAAATTTGCAGAAAAGAGATGTATTTGCATTTGTGATCATGACAAACAAACGAAATTCTGTTTTGATATTTTTGATATTATCTTTGCTTTTGGATTTAAACATGCAAATTTTAATAATAGCTGCACATATATTATTTAAGAACAATTCAATTAACAAACACATAAAAATCAAAGGTTTTTTTTTAGTTTCATTTACAAATATTTTTTTTTTTTTTGTTTTTTTTTTTTTTAATGCCAAGTCAAGCCTCTATTTATTTTATTTTATTTAAAGAATAATTTCTAATTGTTGTCAATTTTTATAAATAAAAAACAAAAATGTATTTTCAATTTTATATTTAAATTAGAAAATATTTTATTTTATTTTATTTAGAATCAATACGGCGATGAAATATTAATAACATATTTCAATATCAAGAAGAAATATTGGGTTTAAATTCAATACATTCGTTCAAATGAATATTAACATTTTTAAACAGATAGCTGATCCGATTGTAGATTTATGGATAGGTTTTCTTTATTCTTCAAGACAAAAAAATCAAATCAGAAACGATTTCAAAAGAAAGCTATTTATAAAAATCGACCGTACTCGAATAAAATTTTCATAGCTGAAAACCCCAAATATATGATGAAAATATTATCATGAGTCTTATTCGATCGCTTTTATCTTATTCGATTTATATTTTTATTTTATTTACATAAGAATTTTCCGAGAAAATTCAATTCCAAAAATTAATATAAAAGCAAATAATGAAATATTCAAATAGTAATACTTTATAAGAAAATAACAAAACAGATGTAATTATCTGCAACCAGCTAACCCGATCGATGGAAAGTCATTTTATGAAAGTTTTTTTTAAGAAAATATTAAAATAATTCCATTCAAATATTCAGAAATTCCCTTCGGAATTCAATGATGCTGGCTGATGCCTTTCGCGAATATAACGAGATAGAAATTCTGCAATATAAATTCGTTTATAATTTTAAAATAAAATATTTTCTAAATAAAAAATTATGTTTACAGTGAATAAAAACAAATGAAAAATTCCCAAATATAGTAACTAATAATAATAATAGTAATTTGTATAAAAATCAAATTTAACAAATTTTGTGTAATTTTCTGGTATGTTTTGAATTAAAATAAATTTTTTTCTTGTTACTTTCACATTCTATTTATTTTATATATATATATACATTTACAAAACAAATATTATAATTTCATTTTGAATTGTATATATGGTTTATTTTACCTGACAATATAGAGCCTTGACACACACATAAACATATTACAAAAAAAAAACACAAGTCGAATAAAAAATATTTTATTAATTTTATTTATTTCAGTTTATTTATTTTTAATTAAAAATTGATTAATTTATCGTTTTTTTTTTCATTAAATGTTTAAATAAATTAATTTGAAAGAGCAAATTTTGATATTCATTTAAAAAAAAAACATAAACATAAGCATTAGTTTAGTATATAGGACCAGGATTATGATAAGAATAAAATAAAAACATACACATTTTTTGTGCACGATGATTACAAATTGATGAAGTGAAAATTTTTCTTAAGTATAGTTTTTATTATTTTGCAAACTAAAACAACACAATAAGTGTTGGACATTTGCCTTGTTGTGCTTTGGATTTTAATTGATTGGCAAAAAGGATTATGCAAAATTTATTATTCCTTTGCTAATTCCTGTGCATTTCAATTCGTATCATATGAGATGAAATGAATCATATTTTTTTAAGTATTTGATTTTAAGTGCACACGCAATTATTTAAAAAAAAATAAAAAAATATTTTATTATGAAATGAAATGGAAAAATGGAAAATATCTCCGTTTTGTTATAGATATTTAATTAAAAAATCATTTTGGTCATTAAATAATCATTTTATAGAATTTTTTAGAAATAATTAAATTATTATTAATAATATCAAAATAATTACTCTTTCCAATAAAAATAAAGATAATTTTATTATTATTATTATTAAATGAATAAATAAAAATACCAAATTTAATTGAAGCCTTTTTTTTTTTTTTATTTTGGTATTGAAGCAGAATTGAATTCAAATAACAAAAAAAAAAATAATAAATAATTAATTAAATAAATGTATAAAAAAAAAAAACAGAAAGCTTATTATTCGCATATGCTTACAAAGCAATAAATGCTGAATTATATTAATTTAATTAATTAATTTTTTTTGGTTTTTCGATAAATTAGGAAGAAAAATATATTATATTTAATATTTAAATTGGGAAAAAAATATATTATATTTAATATAAAAAAAATTGCGTTTAATATTCTCGCATTAAAATCACAATAAGATTGGTAATATAATATGATTATTATAATATGAAATTTCGCATTTTTTCACTGTTTTTAATCTGTTAAAAATTATAAATTAATTAATAATATTTTTTTTTTTATATACATACCGATTCCAAATGGTTTTGTTGTAACACCCAATGGATCTTCATTAGCACCTTTACCACCAAAACTGTGTCGTGTTCGAATACCAAAATCTCGATTTTGATCTTGATTTTGAAATAAAAATAAAACAATTATTTTTTTTAAATTAATTCTAATTAATAAAAGTTCTTTATGCAAAATAACGTTTCATAATCATAATAGATCATAACACAAAAAAAAAGTTAAATTAAATATTTTAAGCAATAAAACAAAAACAAAAATAAAACAACTTACTTTGAGTACTTAAAAATAGATCACGATTTAAAAATTGTCGTGATAAACCAAATTCGGTATTATTTAAATCGGCAAATGATTCAGATCGTCCAATATTAATAAGTGATTCCATTGATGCATCAAAACGCATAATCTAATGTTTTTTTGTTTTTTTTTTTAATTTTTTTTTGGTTCAGAAAATTTGTTTATATAAAAATAAAAAAAAAAAAAATAGAAAAATAATTTATAATTATTTTTATTTAATTTATTATTGTATTTTTTTGTTTTTTTTTTTTTTTAGATTTATTTACAATAACTATTTATAAGTAGTATATTTATTTATATAATAACACAGATTATATATACTGGGTTTGTCTACAACAATATAATGCACTATATATATATTTTGATTAACCAAAATAAAAAAAATTAATTAAAATGTTTCAGAATATGTCTGAAGATGAAAACGGATTCACATTTAACAATAAAATAATAAAATCAATTCAATTCCATTCTTTTCAATTAATTACTTCATTTTTTTCATCCACCGCATTCTGGGGATCCGAACACTTACGCGAACATTCAAAAAAAAAAAAATAAATGATTGATAATAACACACATATATACTAAAACTTAAGACTTGTGTTTAGAAAATTTAAAAATTATATAACAAAATGAAATGATTTTCTTTATTCCATGAAGATGGTTTTTTATTTTTGGTTAGATTTCTATTGCAATGAATAAAATTTATATTAAATAATTTATTTCTTTAATTTTTAAATAGTATTAAATTAAATTAAATTAACAGAAAATTAAATATGAGAGTGTTTATATGGAAAATTTTAATCAGTTAAAAATATTAATGTTTGTGTTTTTAATTTTTATTATTTATTGTTTTTTTAGCTGATGACGGATTATTAAATTACCATATATTGAAACAAAAAAAAATGTACCAATTACATTTGCTATATATAATTAATCGAAAATCGTGTGTGTGTGTTTGTGTATCAAATCAAAAAAAAACAGTAAAAAAATGTTTTATTTTAAAAACATCTAAAGTGAAGGCTTCTTTTTTTTTTTGTTAAATATACACATTGGAAATTGGAAATTTTTTTTTAAAGAATTATTACAACAAATATAGGAAAACAAAAAATATCAAGTAACCGTACCTCAAAATCATTAACTATTGATTCTTTATTAAACCATTTTGACCGCAAAGGATTCAGTAATAATTTTCCAATCAATTCTGATGCTTGCTATATATTATATTTATAGAAGTTGACATAATTTTTTTTTTTTTTACATACATAAATAAAAAATATTTTTTAGGAGACAATAATAAAAACTTATAATTTATATCGTGTATTTTTTAATTTTTTTTTTTTGTAATAATATTAAAAATATCGTTCTTTTTATTCAACCTAAAATACTATATAAAAATAATTGAAAGTCGGTAGCCAATAAATATTTATTTTGTCCATTTTTGGTTTTTTTTGCTTTCGTTTCAATCAAGAATAACCAAAATATTTTAGAAATGGTATGGTAAATAAAATAAACTTAAGTAAGTTTTTTAAATTTTATAATTTTGAATATAAATGAAAATTATATATATATATTATATTGGACTACGCGAAATTTTCTGAATTTAATATTAGTAATTAATAACAAACATCATCATAACATAAAATAATAAAAATTAATTTAAAAAAAAAATTAACAAACATTAACATTTACAATAAATAGATAAGCTAAGATGTTAATTTAATTATAATAAAAGATTTTTGAACACATATAAGAATATACTGTTTTAAATTAGTAAAATTTAGAAGACTAATAAGAGGTATTTATTTTTAATTACGGCTTTAATTAAACATTTGTTAGTAAAATTAATTATATTATTCGCAGGAATATTTTTCAAAGACTTTTTTTTTTATGATGGTTATAAGTAAAACAAAATGAATGGGAATAGCAAACCAAACACAATCATAACACAATATCGTACAAATCACAATTTTTAATCATTTACCCGATGCAATGCGATTGGAAAAAATGGAATATATTTGTAATAGGACAAGGAATGATAAGCATAATATTAATAAATAAAAATAATAATATTTTAATTATTTCAACAATTTCTTCTAAATAAGAAATCTAATCAATTAAATGAGTGTTTTTTTTTTAACTATAAAAAAGTTCTTTAAATAAAACCCATATTTCAAAACCTATCTTGAAGAGATAAATAATGAATCGATGATGATAAAAACTATAATAACTATATAGATGCGAATATTTTATTAAATTAGAACGAATCCCCCATAACCGCATAAATATAGATAAAAATATATGTTAGTTTATTATATGACGATTACAAAAAAATATAAACATGCAAATTTAAACACTACAACCACCATTTTTAAACATCCACATATATGATTTTATTCTTTCACAATCCATCAATCAATCAATCAAACAAAATCCACATTCAATTCCTTCAATTCAATTACTACAACCAATAATCAAAAAAAGGGGGGGGTTGCATCCAACATCAATTAAAAAGAAAAAAAAACCATAAGCTACAAATTTTACAACGAATCTACGATTTTTTCTTTTTGGCACAAAAAAAAAAATACTTACACCTCCAGTATTAGCAGTATCTTTAACAGCCTTATTTATTTTTAAAAAATTTTTTATTTTAATATTCAATATTTATTTGTGTTTTTTTTTATTTTTTATTTTTTGTGTTGTGGAGAGCAGACAAACAAAATACATATTGTGATATTATTTTTTGGTGTGAAATAAACAAATTTGTTTATATAAAATTTAAATAATTTTTTCTCATTTATAATATTTATAAAAATAAAAATAAAGTGATTTTTTAATGAATTTTATGGAAAATAAAAGCTTTTTTATTTATTGTAATAATAAAAATCATATATGATTTTGAATTATTTAATTTGTTATTTTAATTATATCAAAAAAAAAAAAAAACCAACAAAACAAAACAAAACAAAAATGAGTTAAAATTAAAAAAATGATTATATTTTTAAATACAAAAATTGAAATTTGTTTATTTTTTTTTTCTTAGAAATTAGTAATTAGAATTAGTATTACAAAAGTTAAATTATTATTACATACCTGTGAGAAATTCGGTACACTAACAGTTTTTCGCATCGATAATGGTTGTCCATGAGTGGTTTCCAATTCTTTAATGGCTACATTTTGTCGTAGACGATCTAAAATCAATATACTTTCAACAGCCGATACACCTTTTGTATATTTTTCTATATATTTAAAATGATATATTGTTAGTTTGTTAGTTATACATTTGTGATTTTCAATCTGAACACAAAAACCATTTACCAATATAAGTTTCACCATCACATGCTGAACAATCATCACCGCTGGCCGCTAATTGTGCCAATGATTCACGATCTTCCAACTCTTCTGATGCCTTTGGTATATTCGAAACAACCTCATAGGTAACACCCGATTGTGTAATGGCATAATCACCGCCACCTAACCATCGAGATTTCTTTAGACGTTCCGTTATACTCTGTCGTTTATATATATTCAAACTGATACGTTTACGTAGAACCAAATCCATTGGTGCGGGATGTGATAAACGAACAGTTGTTTTTAATATTAAATAAACACGTTCGTTGGCTGTAACATTAATATTATATAATACAATATAATAAAATAACAATAACAAGGAAATAAATTCAACTTTTTAATTTTTTATTAAAATTTATTAATTACCTTCTGTAACACGATTTAATGCCTGGCTATCATGAATGGATGAATCCCAACTGGCTATTGCACAAACATCTTTGTCCAAATGTTGTAAAATTTGTAATGTATAAAATTTATTACCATGTTCTTTTGGTAAAATGGAATTGAGACCGGCTATCGAAACATCTTCATTTGTATTTTGTGCCGATAGATCATCAGCATTTAAATCCAAAAATAATACAGGTACATGTGGTTCCATGCCAGCCGGTGGTTTCCATGATGCTGGTGCACCGGGAATACCTGAACCGGGTGCCGGTACCAATACAGCATTACGTTCTTCCGTTAACGATACCCATTGATGCACTAAACTTATTTCACGTTCACGTTCCTCTTCCGTTTTATCCTCTTTATTGATTAGTTTCTGGATTTGTTGATCCAAATATTTACGACGACGTCCAAGTGCTTCACTCCATTTTTCCCGTAACACCGTTAAGTCTTCTTCTTGATACGAATCCATTGGTTTTTGTAAACGAGAACGTACCGTTACACTGCCAACAGCCACATTCAATATCGTTTGGCATATTATCGGTAGTGTACCGGAATTTTGTACCGGTTTAACACGTACCTGTATACGACGTTGTTGTCCTTGACGCAATTGATAAACACCACCGGTTAATACCTCCGTACGATTCGTTACTTCAACTGGTGAATATTCACCGTTATCATTCAATTCATGTATCTCAATCCATAATTCAATTTTACGTGACAGCTCTGCCCAACGATCGACTAACGAACGTGCTTTAGCCTGTTGTTGTTCCACTTCCCATCCCTTAGAACGTGAAAACCCGGCTGAACGATGTCCCCACACCTCAATTGACAGAGCACCCTCAACACAATGCTCTAAAAATTCTTCATTTATCGTCACCGTATAATCTTGTGCATGATCAAAATTAAATGTCATATTTTGGTTTAATGCTGGTATTTCGGAATTGACGACTGGTACAACCGTTTCCTGATGTCCCCAAAATGTATATTGACAAAATACAAAATTGGACAGAGATAAGGGTAAACCGGCGGCTTGTTTAATACTAACACGACATGTTACCTATTTAATACCAAATTAATATAAATAAATTGGGTTTCGAAAGAAACATATATTCATATATGCAAACATACTTGACTACTCATCGGATCATTTGCATATTCATCGTCACGACTATCCGTTGAACTATCTGATGCCGCTTCACATATACGATCTTGTGGTAATTGACCAGCGATTTTACTTATTTCCACTTGTAAACGACCAGCCACTTCACCTTGCTGGCTGATAATCGGCGTATGATAATCCAATTTAACATCATGAAACAATACTTCCAAAAATATATTTGCAACACCAATTAGATTATGATTTTCTTGTGATTCATAAAATGGATCAACAATTTTCGTTTTACTTTCATCCTGAAATTCCGAAAAGCCACACGGGAAAAAAATAAATAAAATAGAATTGTTGTTTAAAATGAAATTATTTTTTTTTAGATAAAATTATTTATAAATTTTTGAATTATTCAATTAAATTAATACTAAAAATTTTTTCGGTGCATATCATAAAAAAAATATGGTTAAAGTGATAATAGGGAGGAAATGAATTGCGAACATTCAATGAACGATTATTAATCAAGGTTTAATTATGTTCATTGGATTTCTAATTTTTTATTTAAGATTATTAATCAATTAAAATCAAAACTGTTAACTTTAAATTCACATATTTTTCACAAATATGACACTTAGTTTACCATTACCATATTCTATGACATGCACCGATTCAAAAACAAATCAAAAACAAATCAAAAGTTAAAACGAAAAATATTAGAAAAATCAAAATAAATTCAAAAAATTTAATATTTTAGTTTAAAAAAATAATTAAAATTTATAGAAATGAAAATAAGCTGTAAAAATGAATATGAATGTCATTTTTTTTTAATAAATCTACAAACACACAAGAATTTATAAATATATTGTTTAACTAAAAAAAAAAATATATTAAAAAAAATCAAATTTAATGAGTGTTAGTACCTCATCATCGTCATCATCAATTACAGGTGGTTCCACGATAGGCTTTTTTTTATATATTTTTTATGTATTGATATTTTATTTATTTATTTTTTTGTTTTAATAAATGTGTTATTATACATTGAAAAATAAAATGAATTGTTTTTATGTGAATTGCAAGAATTTTCAAGCAAATTACAATATTATTAATATATATATATATTATTAATAATAATTAATATTTATATATATACTTACCAATCCAGCCAAACATCGTTCTTTATATTCTTGATACATTTCACGCATATCAATTAATTTATTTTCTAATTTTTCCATACTCCATATTTGACTTCCGGAATTTACACGTCTTACTAAAATTGCTGGTTCACTGACGAATGCTCCACGCTGTATTATTATTATTATTATTATTATAATTTTAAAGATACAACAAAATACTTTAATATTATGGAAAACAAATTATTCATATCTAAATTGGTAATTAAAAAAAAAATTATCGTTACCCGTCGATTTGGACTTAAATTAGCCGGTGGTATTTGTAGAGTTACACTGAATTTTGTTTGTTTTCCCATTTCTTCGGCAAGTACATTTGCTTCTTGTACCGAACCATTTGCACGCATTATATCAGCTTTTAATTGACCCAATGATCGTTTAAACATTTCATCACGTTCCTATAATTTTTAGTTATTTTAATATAATATGGTTTTTAATAATCATCACATCATACTGTTTACCTGTGCCCATTTTTCCACTCTCATCTGTGACGTTGGTGTATTTGGTGTAATTTTACCTGATCGTAATGGGTCATATGGCGTGTATGGAGCGTACGGTGTTGTTGGTGATAAAATACTACGTAATTGTTGAAATTGTTTTTCATATTCCTTAATAAATAAAATAGTTTTTATTTAATAGAATTTTATAATTGATTATAAAATATGAATGTTTATACTTGTCTTTGTTTTTCCAATGCAACTTGTTTATCTTCTTCATGTTGTTTTTCCAATCGTTCGATAGCCGATTGTATTGGATCATTGATCAACTCATTTTGCATTAGTTCTTCTTTGGCGAATTCATAATCAAGTGGTTGGGCCGGTGTTTGTGGTTCCGATGTTGTATTCAGTCCAGATGTTGCACTCTTTGGACAATTTACACGGAAAAAATGATGATTACCCCATAGAATACGATCACCATGTTGCAGTGATGTTTTTTCGGTAGCCGCTGAACCATTTATAAAACATCGAGCATTATTTATCGATTCCATAAATAGACCACCATCTTCAATTGTAATCACACAATGTTCATCTTGTATACCCAATCCAGATAATTGAATGTCTGGTTGTGGCCGAATGACACTACGACCACCAACTAATGTTCGTTCCTATAAGTTTAATTATGAATAAATTTTGAATCATTACACACATTAATTTATGTTAAAAATTTTCTATTTACTTTTAAATAATACACTAATAATTCGTTTAATGATGGATCAGCATTTAAATTCACCAAATAATATTTATTTTTTTCCACTTTTATACCGCTTGCCTGTACGCTTATACCCATTTTTTCTAATGATTGTTGACGTTCATTTTGTATACGTTCGGTACGTTCCAATTTTTCCTCCCATGTCTGGGATATTTGTTTCATTAGATTTTCACTTTCAGCCAATTTATCGTGAATGTCAACGCGTTGTATATCGCCAACTGGTGAACCAGTTGCATGTTTTAGCATCTCTCGTAATGCTTCAACTTCCATTCGTAATTCCCGGATAATACGTGCATTTGGATCTTCATTAACAATTGCATGATTAACAATACGTTTAGCACGATCAGCATATCTGCGTAATAGAAAGATTCATTAGATTGAATTTTAATGTTATCATTGAAAACAAAATTCTATAATATACCTTAACGTGGATAGAGTTTCTTCATAATTATCGCCAGCCGGTGAAATTGTTGCAACCATTACTGTTTTTGAATTACCACCGAGATTATCCTTTAATAACCATGTTAAAACTGAATCACGATATGGTACAAATTTATCATTACGTATTTTACCACTCGATTGATCGGCTAATTTTGATATAACCAATCCTAATGTTGTCAGCGATCTATAAATGGAGGTGGGTATAGAAATAGAAATTTTAATCAAAAATATAAGAATATTTTAAATCTATTTAAAGCTCTTGTTAAAATTGAACGAATTCTCAATTAATAAAAGAAAAAAAAATTATATTTCATAATAACTTACTTATTTATATTTGATCCTTCTTTCAGACGATCACCAACGGCACCGGTTTTAACTGCCCTTTCACTACCGGCCAAATCGACCAATGACATACGTGATGCTTTTTCACCGGTAACACCCGATAATCGATCGGATATTGTTTGTGTTAGTACAACCGAAAATACAGCATGTGATCGTGATGATTCAGCATTCATATTTGTTGCGGCCACTGTTCTTGATTTATTACCCTCTGTCATTAAATTGTCAATATCTTGAAATGATGTGACGGCCAATTGTGACAGTCCATCAACATACGGTCCAAGTACATTATGTTCACGTACCTTTAACGATTGTTTATTTGGTTTTGGATCAAGTAAATCATGTACTTTTTCATTGTATATTTCCATATAGGATACTTCAACTTTATACGATAGATCTGGTGTTTGTTTACGTGCAATTGAATAAAATAATTCATCACATAATCTCGGTATTATACCTTTTTGTTCTTGTGTACCCATCATCGTATATGATTTACCAGATCCTATACGAACCCAAAACAAAAATAAAAAATAAAATAATAAATGAAAAATAAAATCCCGCAATATTTTATATTTTTTCTATTAATTTTACCTGTTTGTCCATATGCAAATATACATGCATTATATCCTTGAAATGCATTATCTAATATATCACGTCCAACTGAATTAAATACCTGTTCTTGATCAACAAAATGTGATGCGTCTGGATCAATTGAATAAAAACAATGATCGAATGCAAATGTTTTTGGTTGTTTTCTATATATAAATTTTTGAGAAAAAAAAATCATTTAAACAGAGTGGAAAAAAATATATAACTATAATTTTCGTAATTTTTTCCTTTTTTATATTATATTTAAATGCATTTTATATTTTTATATGTTTCAAGAATAATAATAAAATTTAGAGTACACAATTTAATTTAACCAAAAACAATAAAATAAAAATACTTTTTTTTTGTATTTGACCATATTTTTCTCTTCATTCGCATTCACCATTTATGGAAATAAATTGGTATATATACATAATGAATGTATTTACAATAAAGCTAAATAATATTCTGATAAAAACATTACAATATGTGCTTGAAACACAAAAACACGTCCATATACATTCCAAATTGTTCCAAATCAATAAACATTAACATAATAATAATAAATATTATGTGTGCCTTTGTTAAAAGGACAATATATATATATATATAGATGTACCATTTATGTAATATACTACTACAGCATTTTTTTCTTCTTTCATTCATTCGCCACTCGATTCGATTATAATGTAATATTCACAGAATAAAGGATTGTATTAAAAAAAAAAGGATATATATAAAAAGAAATAATTTCATTAAATATATATATAATATTATAATTTACAAAATACAATAGAATATTTATGGATACGATTGAACACGAAATTCTATAATACTTAACGCAGTTAATCCTCTATATAAGGAAGGATATATTTATTATGGCCTTTTTATTTTTTTTTTTTTGGGTAAAAACCAGATTATATATACCAATAATAAATGTTTGCAATTCCGTTTGTTCATTTCTTTCATTGACCATAGAATATTAAAATCTATGAACGATTAGATTCAAATCTTTTGGAAAATATTAACTATATTATGATTATTTTTAAATCATATTCCGATTTCTGTTTGATTGTTTATTTTTTAGCAGGTATTTAGATGATATAATGGTCAATTAATAAAATAATCAAAAACTATTTGCGCTATTCCAAACAATATTTTTTGATGGACTATAAGAAACGAATGAGTGATATTTGCATATAAGTAATATTCTTTTTAAACACGTAGTGAATTGATAAAATTTTATGATGATGATCACTCATTCAGTATATATAGCAAAAATATAAAAGGATTTCAAATTCATGTATTGTCATTGATATAATAAATATACATATATATAAGATGTACAAATATCTTATATAAGTACATATATATATATATAGAGAAAATCTAAATATAATATGATCAAAATCAATTTATATAATAATCAATATATTCTAACAATCAAATCAATAAATGTATGTAGTATGTACATATTTGACAATGAGAAAAATAAAAATATATACACCATAAGAATATTAATAATATATATATAACTTATAAATATTCTGTATATAGAATTGATAAAAAAAAATATTCGAATTCAAAGAATATATAGTCATCAATATTGTCGTCATCATCGTCTCTATATAAATACTACAATATATGCTTCTTCATTACAAATTTTATATACATTTTTTTTTATTGATATAACATCCGTATATTTATAAGAATAAAAATATATAATACAAATAAATGCATATATAATACTTTAATAATAAACAGATAAAATCGTGCAATAACTTCAATTCAACTTCTTCTTTTTTTTTTTTTTTTATATATTTATTTAAAATGGTATTCTTATAAATATAAAGGAGTTTTCAAATAAAATAAAACAATATATTGGCTAGATTTACAAAAATAAATACAAATAATTTTTTACGAATAGCATCAATACAGATAATGTTTTCTTTTCTTTCATATGAAAATGAAATAAATACTTTTTGGTAATTTATATAAATAAAATATAAATATGTATGTGATTTGGAATATTTTAAAGGAAAATTATATTTAATTTTTCCAGTTGACTGGAATTCTATTATTTTTTGTATATTATTATTCTAAAAGCTGGTGGTTTAGTTAATAAAACACTTAAAATTTTGAGGTCATGGATTCGAACCTTAAACCTGTTTTTTTCTGATATTTTCGACCAAAAGAATTTTTCAGTACAGCGAGTTACAGAATTTTCCATGAATTCAAAGTAATAAAACTACTTAAATATTAAAACAAAAATCTCCAACCAAAAATCAATTTTCGGTTAAAAATTAAACTATATATAGGATTAGAAAAATGCAAGTTAACAGATTTAGTTTTTATTTGTTATTAAGAGGCTCTTAAACTAGCATTTAAATTCGCCATTGTTGCAAATATTTGAATAAAAAAATTATATATTAGGGCAAAATTTAACTCAAAACAATGGTGAGAGTTAAACCGTTATGCATAGAAATGTACATGAATAACGAAAAATGAAAATTATTAATATAACACAAAAGGTTTTCCAATCAAATCTTAAAAATGATTTGATGACATTTATGACCTGAATTCAATCAAGGAAACATTTTTTTTTATAATTTAAACAAACAAAATATTACTAAAAAGAAGGATGTTAATTCATTATGACATATATTTAATATTTAAATACTGCATAGAAATACCAAATAAATTTGATATATAAAAACCAAAAACTAAAAACAAAATTAGAATGGTTATATAAATTTCTTTTTAATATGTTACAAATTGTGATAGATAACTGAACAAAATGTTATTTATACATATAGAAAAAAATCTTAAACTTTGGCATAAATATTATATATGTATATATGTATGAATATGGATTTTTATTATCAGAGTATAAATAAATATGAAGATTTATTTCTTACTGTTTTGTGTGTGTTTTTATTTTCTTCCCTACAAATCCTAAATATATATACATATATGAAGATCTGTTTATTTAACATATTGCAATGCAAAAACACATGTACAAACACATGTAATTTTCGTTCAAGGAAGATGAATAAAAACGCCAAATGTATATTCACAAAATGTATATATAAAGAGTACAATACACTTCTTCTTGTACTTATTTTTGTCTATAGTACGGTAATATTTAAGTATATATATGTACATATATAAATAAAATTAAAAATGCATATACAAGAACTAATTCAAGCGATATGAAAAAAAATATATATATATATATATAAAGGTGTATTATATATATAAATATTTTCACAGGATGCAGGATAAAAGGATACAAAATAGAGGTTGTTGATTCAATAATGGATTCTGTAGTTAAAGTTAAAAATCCTATTATTCTGAGGAATTTTACCATTTGGAGTGAAAATCGAATGCGGTTAGAACGATCGAATTGATTTAAACTAAAAATGATATTAAAAATTGTTCTATGAGTATGATAAATTAAGTATAGTGATCCTGTCTACAATATGGTCTGAAATAATCAAGTTTAAATAAGACATAGGAGATAGATCTTCCAATAGTCCGGGGGATATTCCTTCTTTAAATTACATCAATAATTAAAAACAAAAAACTTCAAAGAATAATTCCAGGTTTGTTTGTAATAGAACTCATCATAAAACAATCTTCATCGGATATATTTGGCTGGTTTAGTTTAAATATCACACTGTATATATATATATGTTAAACTTAAACTCGAAATGTATATTTTTCATTCAGATATGTGGTATATAGAGAATTCATGCATAAATATACATCATATAATTATATGCATATAATAGAAAAAATTGTGTGAAGAGCATTAAATATCCTTTAGGCATATATTTTCAATTTTTCACGACATTATATGATGAATGAATATATGTATATACATTTCTTTCTTTTCTTTCTGTATTATAAAAACAGTAAACTAGTTAAGGTTTTTTTATTCTTCTGATTGTTTTTATTTTTTTATCATATATAGATTTCATATACAATACAATAAAAAAAAAATGTTTCTGCAAAAATTTATTTAGGTCTTGTTAAATGACATTTTTAACATGTTTAAATTTTTCTTTTAAATTAAAAAAATCAAATAGAATTTTCATTATATTCTGCAGCAGAATTGAAAAAAATAGCTGTATAATATTAAATATTTCAATGTAAAGATTTTATGATGAAACATTTTTACATCATAAACTAAAATATAGATATACATTTGTATATTAATTTAAAAGATACACACACACACAGACATTTAAAATGATTATAATGCATAATAAAGAAAATGTAAGGGAAAAATTTTGTATAAAGAAAAAGCTCTTATATTTATTTTTTTTTGTTTATTGTATAGTTAAATAAATTTTCTTTTTTCATAAAGTACTAATAAATTAAATTTTATTTTTAAAATGATACAAAAAAGGAAAAAAAATAGATAAAAACACTTCAATAGGGACATATTTTTTTTTATTTTTACGAAGTAAATGATATAAAATAAAAAATCTCTATGGGTTTTGATTTTTTTTCTATATTCATTTTATTGCTTTCATACATACATAATAAATAAGAGGGTAATTTTTAATGGTTTTTATTAAATTTGCTTCAGTATTTGGCGAAATTATAGATTAATTGGATTTATGTTACTTATTTTTTTTTTGGTTTATTTAAAGGATCCATATAACGGTTTTAGATTATATAAATAAACAATGTTTTTACATTATACGAAGTCAAAAATTCATCTAATTTAGTCAAATGATGAACTTATTGCTCATAAACTTATTGATATTAATTATATTTATTTATTTACATAACAACGCATAAATTTTATATATTGAAATTTTTTTATTATATATTCATCAAATTTATATATATATATATAGCTCCTTCTGCGTTGTTATATATTTTTTAATTTTTCAAGAGTCCTTATAAATTTGTAATAAAAATTTAATCAAGAGGCGATGGTGGTTTAGATAATTAAATATACATAAAGATAATTACTATATTGCTTACAGTTGATGAACAAAAAAAAAAAAATTAAGGATAATTGTATATGTTGGTAGTACTTATATTAAGATAAAATATATTGATTGTATAGTCGATAACCTTGCAGTATAGTGTAAATGAATAATTCTACTTGTGTAAATAAATAATCCTTGGATGAATAGAATAGATATTTATAATGATCGTTGTGAAAATCTCTCAATATATTTCGAAGTAATAATAACCCTTCATATATAAATTTTATTTAAAAAGAAAAATATATTAATTAAAAAAGAGCATTATCACACCTAAATCTATAAAAAAAAATTTCGCATTACAACCGACAATTGGTTTTTACCACCCAACAATGCAGCCTTCTGTTATTACTTTCTTAATTTGTTGCTTTTACGGTGAACAACCGCCTGGAAAATTATCCAACTCTATGCGAAAATACAGATTCGAAAATAACCAAAAAACATAAAACATAGTTTATGATTCTTCCGGTAGTAGGTTTCGACCCCATGACCTCAAAAATCTAAATACATTAAAAATACAATATAAATTCGAAAGAAAGAGCAGAAATCAAAATACCCATTCCTTTTCGTTTTCGAAATCATTTTCATTTGAATTTGATTACGAAATTGTATGTGATGACTAATAAAAAAAAATAATAATAACAAAAAAGAAATGTGACCCGAAAAAGAGAAAAAAACAATATTAAATAATATTATTATTGATTTATTGATTATTTATCCATATACATATATATATAATTAATAGAAGAAAAAAAAATGTTGTAGACTATATTCGTTACAATATTGAGTCGCGTCACGAAGGTGGAATTCTTTTAAAAGTATAACAATTATTATTATTATATGACATGTATATAAATTAAATGATCCAAAAAAATTGATGTTAACAAAAAATATTTATTTGTCTTGAACTAAAAATATTATTATGTGTTTTAATTTTCTTTTGCATTTTAAAAGAAATTTTCTCATCCAATTTTCTTAATAAACATAACATATAAAATGGACTGCAAAAAATTAATATATACACCATATGCGGAATAATGGACTCTATAATACAAAATGTTTTAGACAGATATTTTTTATAAACAAAATTCATTGACTTTTACCCTAAATATATATTATATATGTTTTGATTTTATTGTATGTGGATTTGTATATATATATATAAAAAGGACGACAGAAATTTCATGAAAATTTTTATATATGCGAAGGATAATTTACACAAAATATGCTTATGCATAAAGATATATTCAGCAAAAATGATCGAAAATAAAGATTTGTCTAAGTTGGATTGATTCCAAAAATTGTATAATAATATTATTATTATTATTATTGTTATTGTTATTGTGTTATTATTATTTTATTGTCTGTTTAAATGTTTATTATACATATATGTATGCAAAGAAGATTTACAATCAAATTAAATTCAGTCATATGCAAATGTATCAATGCAACAAAAACTAAATATATTCTTACGATCTTCCCAGTTTTCCATTATAAAAATGCATATATATTTGCTTATAGTTTTATTATGTTGAATTATTAAAACAAATTATCATGTTTTATAGTTATATAGCATTTCACTAAAATAAATATAGTCATTGCAAAAGGATATATAGATATAAATTCCTTTTACCTTTATTGTGCTATATTGTGTTTTTTTGTGCAATTAAATATGTATATATGCAGATGTATAGTAATAAAATAATTAACTATATAAATAATGTCTCTATAGCAATTTAACAAACCGCACTATGGGGATTATCTAATTTATGTATTGCAACAAATGTTTTAACAATTATGAAAATATTATTGAAAATATGACTTGGCTTGCATATACATAAACAAAAAAACAATTAAAATATGTTTTTTTTATTTTTGTAATTAGTTTTATAAGGGTGTTTATATCCATAACCCTTAAAACACAAAAAAAAAACAGAAAATTATCTGTGGAAATTCTATATTTCTTTTAAAATAAAAATTAAAACGATTCAAAACCCCGAATTATCTTTTGCAAAAATCAACCACCCATTTCATTAAGAACAATAATAAATACATGATTTTTGCCTGAATTGATTTATTTTATTTTAATTATAAAATGTTGTAAAAATATAATATAACTGACCATCGCGATTCAGTATTAAAATAATACAGAAAGAGAATAATAAATTACAAAATTTAATATAACAACAACACAATATATACAATACAAATATAATAAATTTCGATAATGCATTTCAATTTAATAATTAAACCACAAAAATAAAAATAAAATTAATGTTGTTTTAACGCATATAAAAATTTTATTTTTTAATTAATTTAATGAAATTCTTCATCATATACACAATAGTAAACAATAAACAAACCAAATTTATATATATGTATATATGTCTAAATAAATCGCGTTACGCTTTTGTATTTTTTTTATATTAATGCATAATAGAAATGTGTTTTCCTTAAAGTTAATTATTTAATTTTATTACATTTTTTTTTTCTCTATATAGTTAAATGTATATGTGTGTGTGTGTATGGTAAAGCCTATAAAAACGCATAAAAGACGATGCTGTAATATATATATTGTATATAAAAATATTATATAAATTTATTTAGTTATAGATGTGTTTAGGTTGCAAATATTTATATATAATATATATATAAATAATAATACGAGGTAAATGTTTACATATTTTATCATATATATTTATTATACAATATTTTATGTTATACATCTAAATATATATATAATTTTATATAAACATAAACAAATATTAAATGTAATTACTTTGCCGAAATATATCCATATAATATAAATATAAATCATTGCATTAAAAAATAATCCGAAAAATAAAAACAATGTAAATATTTCAAGCATCATCATCATCACTCTCTAACTCTGTAATTTATACAATATATATATATAGCACTTTATTTACAGTGAATATATTAATAAAATAAAATAATATTATATTTATTCTATAATAAAAGTTCGGTATTATTTATTTGCGTGCCTTATGCGAATTCACAAAATTCATAAAATTGAATAAATTATTTTTATTAATATCCATATATTAGGTATTTTAATATAAATACGGAAATATTTATTTAAGTATTGATAATTTTCAAGGAAACAACATTATAGGGGAGACTTTTAACGCAAAATTCAGCCAACTAAACATCAGCTATTATTCTATTCTATCCACATGTCTAAATTACTGCGGATATAATGTCTAAATCCGCCAAAAAACAATTATAAAGTTAATAATGTTTTGATCATTTTTATGTCTTCTAATGAATGGGATAGTCAATTAAAATTGAATTTTGAAAGTGGCAGTTACAGCAGTTCTACCATTTTAGCAAACCCAATTCTATATAAAGCAATAAACCAATTCATGGTTTACGACTTTCTATATTGTAATATGAATTTCGTTAATTAACAAATGAAAACAAATAATATTTTATTGAAATATTATTAAAAATTTTAAAGATCAATATCAATTTCTTTCTTTAGTTTTTACTTTTTTTAGTTGTTATATACACACAAAAAAAATGAATAACCACGCGTAAATCAAATTGTACTTAAAAAAAATAGTATATTTAACAATAGACATATGTTTTAATACATTTAAATGAACAAAAGATGTAATAATTATAGAAAAAATATATCGAGAAAAATATAGTTAAAATATACGCAATGCGCTTTTGGAATACTATACACATGGATTTTCATCCACATGGAAACAATATTTTTAATTTAATTTTGTTTGTTTTTTTTTTTTTAATTTTATATATAGACATTTATATTACCATATGTATATATTACGGTATTACTCATTCAAAGGTATATATATATATGGTACAATAAATATTCTTTTTTAAGGTACTCGCGTACTATACTAATATTCTTTTCTTTATATATATATCAAAATATAAGAAAACCAAGAAAACAAATTTCAATTACAAATGGATTTATTATATATATATATTTATATATATATAATATTTCATCGTTGTATAAATATACTATATATATGTACATAAATTGTAAAGGGTCATCAATTTGAAATAATAAACAAAATTGTATCAAAATACTTTTATTTTGATGGTCTATTGATGGAATTTTGATTTGAAATGGGATTTCTATATGGGATTGTTAATCAAAATTTTGGTTTGTTAGCATTTGATTCAGAGACCGTTTTAATTTTTTACACAAATTTTAAAATGTATTTTACTAATGACTATCGGGAATTAATACTATATTTGTAATTTAATTAGTAAAATTAGAGACAATTGGGATAATGAAGATTCCAACCGTGTTCAATAATTTACTGAAAATATCATTTTTAAATCAAAATCCATAAAATTCTTCTTTTTCTTGTTTAGTTATCTAAATGATTTTTAGTGATTTAATATCTTATTTGTAAAAGATTGAATTTAAATGTATGTATATATGCAGTCCATATTTGCTGACCCTTGTTATTTTTTCTTATAAATAAAATATACGCGATATACGATACCTTATGTTTCGAACACACGAATATTCAAAATAAACATATAAAATTTATTCATTACTTTTTTCTTTTTTTTTCAAAATAATATGATGATGGCAGAATATATATTATGAAATATATTATATAGAAAATGGTTTTTTTTTTTTATTTATTCTGCTTCTATATAACGCTCAGACATACAACGTTTTTTCTTCATTTTCTCTATTAATATGAATTTTTATATTATTTTTTTTGGTATATTTTATTTTTCGTATATATAAAATAAACCTTATATATGGTTTAATTTATGAATGTCTTAAATTACTTTAAAATTATTATTATTATTATCATTATTATTTTGTTAAATATATCGCAGCATTGCGCATCCAAATTATGATTATTTATAGTTATTTCTTTTGTAAAATAATAAAGTTACAATATATCGATAACTAAACCATAAAACACTATAATTATTAATAATAATTATTATTATTATTTTATATAATCATAATAAAAATATAGAAATATACTATTGAACAAAACTAAAAACTATTGACCGAGTTAATTCATTAAATCAAAAGGTATATAAATAAATGAATTTATTTTGCAATATTATTGTATTCATGCGTTATTGTTCAAAATATATAGCATAGCGTTTTGTAATGCCCTCAAAATAGTTTCTATCAAATCAAACCTTTAAATATTCCCGTTTATGCTATAGTTGTATTTGTTTTTATAAAGAATCTTTGTATAAAGACTCACAGATATTGTAAACTTCTTGCAATTGGAAATTTAATCTTTGATGAAACGTTTTTTTGACTGAATAGTGACCGAAGTTAACACATTAAAAATTCTTTTTTTTTATATAATAAACTGCCTGAATTGGAAACTTAAATGATTTTGCTAATTTAGACTAATATTTTCTTTAATATAAAAAAACCTTTAGAAATTTTACATACAATAAATATACAAAGAAAGAAAGTTATTTTCTTTGATATTTGGTTTATTACAAAATATTATATTATATAATAATAGAATTATTAATACATTATTTTGTATTTTGTATTTTAAAAAGTAAAAAGAAAAATTTATTTTATATATTATACAGAATCGATTAATTCTTCTGCTTGATCATCAATTACTAAATATGTTATTTATATCAAAATAATAATAAAGTATAACAGAAATAAATTTTACATTATTTATTTGATCCCAAATGAATTCACTTTTATATATAGATATATTATAAAACATTAACCATAAAATATGCTGTCAATCTTCTAATCTAATATACATTTAAAAGAGAGTTTATAATAATTCAAATATAAAAATAAATAATAATAAATTTCAATTAAATGTTTATTATTTGATCTAATAAAGTTTATTTGTTAATTATTATTATTATTAATATTATTACATATGTTAAGTTAACAAATTGATTTTTCTTCTTTGAAGAAACTTATGTAATATAGAAATGTCTATATAGTTTTCATATATATAAAATATTCTATATTATTATTTATTATACACAACACAATATAGTTATTATATGTAAAATATTTAACATAAGTTGTATTATGAAAATTCTATATAAATTTCTTAACCATATGAATGAATGGAACCTTGCATATATATAAACTATAATTGTTTATGCGGTTTATTATTTTACCTTTATTGGTTTAGAAAACTAATTTTAAATATTTATATAATGCGATTATATTTTTTATATAACATATAATATAGAATATTTTCCCATTATTATTCTATATATTCTTTACCATATATATATATGTATACTGAACAATTGCGGAAAAGTTTGTATGTAATTTTTAACCGCAATTGACCGAAAATAAGATGATATTACAATTGTATTATTATGTATAATGCGCCTATATTAAAAATAAAAATTAAATTATTCTATGAATATATAATTGTGTAACGAAAATTAATAGTATCAAAAACACTATATAGAATAAAGTAATACAAAAATATTACTTTAGTAATACAAAAATAATTATGGATAAAAGGTTTCAATCAGTTTCTTAATTGCAAAATCTCATATTTACATAATTTACCGACAATTTATATAACGATAAAAAGCATTATTAAAAGTATAGAATATTTTTTATATAATTCATTATAATTTGTTATGGTTTTTGTTTATCCAAAAATAAAACCACCCAATTTATATCAAATTTTAATTGGAAAAAAAATATTCATTTTTCTTATTATGTGCATGTAAAAAAAAAATCCTTTAAAAGTTTATATATACTTATAAAATAAAATATCATAAACAAAACCTATTAATTCTTTTCCTGTTTTTCTTTTTTTTTTTTTGTCGTGTTTTATATAGAAAACGCGAATACGATATTTTAATTAAATATAATAAAAAAACCGATCAATAAATTTTCTTATAAATATCATTTATTTGTAGATATAGAAAAAAATATCAAAAAAAAAAAACCTGAATATATCCTTTCATAAAACTTTATAAAATAAATGTAAAATATTATAATTTGTATATAATACGATAATATACGCACATTACATATACAAATATAATAAAATTGAACTAATATATTTTTTTAAAATTTATTTTCTTATTTCAACATTTTTAATTTTCATTTATGTACCCTCAAAAAAAAAAAAAATTAAAAAAATATCATTTGAATTTGGCATTATAAGATATTTGTGATAAAATGAATATTTTCTTTAGTATAAATTTACGTCGAATTTTTATTAATTTACCTTTCTTTCTTTATATATACAACCAACAAAAATATTCAATATGAGTTGGGGGCGGTGGTATATTCATTCAATTATTTTCACGTTGCTTGCTATATACAATGTGTTTTCAATGGGGTAAGGCAATTACATCCTTTCAACAAATTCATATCAAAATTATATAAACAAATCATATACAGATCTATCCGATATCTTATATTTTTTTCTTCATAATTCATTTTACGGTCATAGAATGTTACCTTTTTATCTTATTCCAAAGAATAACTCATTATCGATTATAATTTGTAACGGATTATTATCACTTATTAATATATATTTTACTAATGCGTTTCTAAACAAAACATTCTGTATATATCAGACAAAATATTTACCATATTTTTATTTATATGAATTTTATATTTTATATTATTAGTATAGAATAGAATATATATAAAACAAAATTAATTCAAATATAATTTTCCGAAAAAAAAAAAAAAATGAAAATTTAATTAAATTTTTATGACATTGTTTTATATATGATTTTTCCTATACATATTCAGTTAAGTATAAAACAAAAAATATAAACGAATTATGTAGACATTTAAGCATTAATATATGTACTTTTTATTATACATTGATATATATACTATATATAGTGTTTTGTTTTATACATGAACGTCGACATCGAAAAGCATATAAGAAAATTCAGATATAATCGCATATAAAATATATGTTAAATATATCTTATATATATAAATATATATAAAGACGTACAGACGTACAGTGACATTCACATAATAATTGGAGGAATTCAAGTTCCCCAAAATATTTATCCAAAAAACAACTCATAAAATTTTCCAATAAATTCTAAGGAATAATTTATTGGTATAAAAGTCACAATTTTGATTGATAGACATTCGAACTCTAAGTTAAAACGCATGGGATTTTATCAATAATATTTAAAAAAGATTTCATAACCTTATAAGAAATTGTTGATATTAGAATTTTTTTTTTTAAATTATTCTCATAAGCGTAGATAACAATTATTATTAACCTTAAGCTTAACCCTTAATTGTACATATAATAATATTTTTGTGTTATTTTAAGTCTCTATTTTGTTTAACTTGACTGTATATTTATATATTATTGTATATTTTATATGATTATATATTAGGTTGTCGAAAAAGTATTGATAATTTTTATAAATAGATGTTATTATAATTGAATATTTCAAGTAGTACTAATCTGATCAGGTAACACTAACATATGTACGAAAGATGACATTTCGTAGGTAAAAAAAAAAAATTAAATTTGTTTAGTCATTTAAAAGTTGTTGTGCATTAAAGATGAGCGTAATTAGTGAAAAAATTCGATGCATTTTACAATTTTATTATGAAAAAGGTGAAAATGCAACGCAGGCACATGAACAAATTTGTGCAGTTCACGGTGAAAGAACTTTATCAAAATTAACAGCCTATAGATGGTTTGCTCGATTTCGTTCCGGTAATTTTGATGTCAAAGATGCACCTCGTTCTGGTCGTCCAATCACTGAAAAAGTCGATGAAATCATATCAAAAATTGAAGAAAATCGACACGTAAGCATTCATGATATCGCTAAAGAACTAAACATCCATCACCAAACAGTTTTAAACCATTTGACAAAGGCTGGATACAAGAAAAAGCTCGATGTTTGGGTACCACATGAATTAACACAAAACAATTTAATTAACCGAATTTCCATTTGCGAAACGTTGTTTAAAAGGAACGAAATCGAGTCATTTTTAAAGCGAATGATTACAGGTGATGAAAAATGGGTCACATACGATAATAATGTACGAAAAAGATCGTGGTCCAAGAAGGGCTCCTAAAACAGTAGCAAAACCTGGATTAACACCAAGAAAGGTAATGCTGTCTGTTTGGTGGGATTGGAAAGGAATCGTTCATTATGAATGAAAAAAAAAAAAAATATAGGCCGGACCTTGCACCTTTAGATTATCATTTGTTCCGGTCTCTGCAGAACTCCCTTAATGGTTTAAAATTAAATTCCGCAGAGGACTGCAAAATGCACTTGGATCAGTTTTTTGCCCAGAAAACACAGAAGTTCTACAGTGATGGAATAATGTCTTTACCAGAAAAATGGCAAACGGTCATCGATCAAAACGGCGCATATTTGGTTTAATAAAGTTCATTTGAAATATATAAAAAAATCGTTTGAATTTTGTAAAAAAAATTATCGATACTTTTTAGACAACCTAATACATACTTACAATTTTAAATATGTGTGAATATTTGATATTTAAATTCTTGCCACTTAAAATATTTCATCTGTATCATAAGTATACGATTATATATTGTAAGTAAGTATTTCATATAAAATATAGAAATTGTTATAAAATAATATTGTTGTATATATATATTTATTTAAGGATATATTTATATTTAGAATAAAATTTAAACAGTATGATTCTTCATATAAGTATGACAATAATAATATACAACAAATTCTTATACTTGGAAAATTAAAAACAAATATAATGATAAAAATCTATTAAATAAACAAACAGGACGAAAAAGCAAGCAATATTTATTTATTTACACCTTCATATTACACCTTTTTCATATTAATTAATATTTATTTAATGTTCCTTCAAAACAAAAACCCCCCACAATAACACGATTAAGTAAATAGATATATAAGATCACCCTATATAATATAAAGGATAAATTTAATAAATTTCAAAAATGACAAAGAGTTCTTTCATATATAGCATATATAGAATATATTATGTTATTTTATGGTTATATCGTTATATTGTAAATTTTGATATTGTCTACACAACACACATAATATATATTATAATAAATAAATATATGTATTAAGTGTATGTGTATTTAGTAATATTAAATTACATTATTTAATTTTGAAGAAATATGCCATTTAAAATATTTACTTATATGTACATATATATAAAATAAATATATCACCATTATACAGAACAAAACGACAAAAGATATTATTCAAATCTATAAAAATATATAGATTGATGATGAGAAAAAGGGTTTTTGGTTAAAATATTGATCGATTCCTAATTAAGTAATTCGATTTACCGAATATATATAAGATTAGAATTTATTGAATACATAAAATAAATTGTTAGCAGTGAATGAATTGAATATTTATTTTTTTTTGGTATTTAATAAAAATGTAATAATTATTAATAAACTATGTTTATACATTAATTGGATCTACGAAAGAATTTGTATGTCGAAAAAATGTATATACAATATATAAAGAATATTCTTATTATAATGAGCCATAAACTCTAGAAACAAGTCAAAAAACTTAATATTCTATAACACAAACTGAGATCAAACAAAAAGCAAAAAGGTAATAATTATGTCATATGATTACACAAAACAAATATCATATAACGCCTTTATATTATAAAATATTGATGGTGGTTATTTGGTAATATAATCCAAAGCCAAACTAATATATATGTTTAACAAAATAAAAATATAAAAAATTTTATATACATTTTATGTGAATTGGTTGACTCTGAAAATATATATACTGCTACATATACTGCCAAAAAAACATTTTTATCTTCTTTAAAAGCCTTTTACAATAACACAATATAAGGATGATAAAAATATAATAAAATATAATAGCCATAAGGAAGAAATTGATTATCTTCCATTGTTGATGGAAATACTAATATTTTATTTCATTTTCAATACTAAAAATAACTCAATCCTATGTTTAAAAGAAAGGAATACGAATTCGATAAGTTTGTTTATTTTTGATAATAACAAAACGATTACCAGATTCCCACAATTACTCAGATTACTCAGATCTTCTTTAAACTCAATTAAGCATTCTTATTCCATTTGAGATTATCCAATACTAAAGTATTTTCAATATACACATTTCTGCTAACAAATCAATTCTCATTTGCCTTTACATCCACTATAAAAATTCGCTATGTCATGCAATTTCAGATATCATTGTAAAACGAATCGTAAAGTTATGATTACGATATAGGAAAGGTTGATTGAGATATAATATATTAATAATACGTCAATATATAAAATAGTAATAATAAAAATAATAATAATAATAAAGGAAAATATTAAATTTATACAGATATAGACATGAAAAAAAAAAATGAATTTGGGGGATGATTCCAACAGAAATATTTGTATTTTTTGTTAATAAAGAAAGAAAAAAAATTTACTATTATATGTATGATATTTATAGATATGAATTAAAATAAAATTAAACCTATTTCGTCGTATATGTAGGTCATGGTTCATAACATACAAAAATAATTATATATATATATATCAAAACAAAAAATGTATTATCCTTTTTCTTTTATATATACATGGTTAAAATAAGTAAATTCAAATCCTTATAAAAAAATTATATTATTATGAATCATTTTATGTTTATTTATATATAGGTACGTATTATAATGTCAATATATCGGCAGTGTTTATGAACTCTCATCGTAAAATATATATGTATATTCAATTCAAACAAATCAATTGAATATTTATTATATTTTGTACAACCATCCAAAAAAAATAATGTTTTTTTTTAAATAAATCATATATAAATAAATATAATTTGTCAAATTTAATATTTACGATATAAAATATATTATTATATATTCCAATTTTCACTTCAAAATCTGTATATTCGTACTTATATAATGTTTATGGATTTATAAGTGACGTAATTTTACCTATTTGATTTCTTGAGATTACATGTATTTTAATATAGAGATTATAAGTACCAATAAACATGTATATTGTATATATATATATATATATATATATAACAAAGATTATAACAAAGATTTTCTTTCATCCAATCATCCCCCAAAAGAAATACGAAAACGAAGAAAACCCCAAATTTTATATATCGTTTTTCTTTAGATATTTGTTTGGTTGTTGTTTGTATAAACATATACACAGTGCGACAATTAATATTCCGGACTCAAACCATATCTCATTAACCAGTGGGACGATCTATGTGATGTGATGCGTTTTGAAGCTTGATATTTTCTCTATCGTCTGTAAAAATTTCATTGCATTTTGTTGACAAATAAAAAAGTTATTGCATTTCTTGGGAAACTGTATTACAGTTGAAGTAGAAATTTTAACATGGAACAAAGAGCGCAGTCATTAAATTCAATGCAAAGCTTGAGTAAATCTGAAACAGAAACGTTCAAATCGATGCAGCAAGTTAATGGCGATAATTGTATGGGTAGAACACAAGTTTTTGAGTGGTATAAACGTTTCGTGGATGGCTAAAACACATGCTAAAAAAACAAGAAAAGTTCCATCGAAAATCAAGACATTGCTCGTAAGATTCTTCGGTAGCAAGAGAATTATCCATAAAGGATTCGTTCTAACTGGTCAAACAGTCAGTGGCGCATATTATATCGAAGTTTTGAAGCGTTTGATGGGCAGGATTCGTCGTATTAGACCTGAATATCGTGAATCAGATAGTTGGTGCTTGTTACACGATAATGCACCAAGTCACACTTCACTTATTGTTCGTCAGTTTTTGGCTCGAAATCAAGTCTGTGTGTTAAATGATCCACCGCATTCACCTAATTTAGAACTATGTGACTTCTCCTTGTTCTCAAAAACTTAAAATGAAATTGGAAGGATGTTTTTTTGATGATTTGAAACCATTCAAAAAGCTTCTACACGCACACTAGAGGCAATGCCGCAAAATGAGCTGGAACACACATTTGAATCATTATTAAATCAATGTAACAGTTGTATTGAATCAGGGGGAGAATATTTTGAATAAATAAAAAATTTCAAAAATCTTTTTTTTAATGTATTTCCTAGGACCAGTCCGGAATATTAATTGCCGCACTGTGTACAGTATATAGAGTGTATATAGTAGCATTGCGCAACTGAAATTTATATATACACATGATGGATTTTAGATCAAAATATATAAGTATATTTTTTCTATTATAATATAGAATAAATTTTACTATGTATATAGAATCATATATAGTACAAATCTATATATATATATATATATATATATAGAATTATAGATAGAGTATTTGATAGTCTAATTTATATATTCAATACGAACTATATCTAGAATGAGTTATATATGATTTTACTGAATTTATATATGTATGTATTCAAATACGTACCATAGGAAGGAATAATATAAACGTCAATAAAAGGAATTGAATATATTTTCGGTCTTCGTATATATATATAGTAGTAGTATATATGAAATTGAGTATGAAAAACCATATCAGATCATACAGAAATATATATGAACAGTATACGTCTATATGCATATATATTTTTATGTCTAGATATAGTAAATATACGGATATATGCTAACTAAAACGTATTTGTAAGCATTTGTTGAGAAATTGAAAATTTCATATACATATAGTATATAATATTTCCCAAGAGCAAACGTTTGTAAATATATATGTAAGTATATATAAATATGGATATAAAAACAAAACGAATTACAAACACTCAAAGGATTTGTGTATACAAAAATAAATTCTAATAAATAAATAAATAGAAAAAAAAAGGAAAAAAAATATAAGAAAGAAAATATTTTGTAATTTACTCTTTGGTAATTTTTTTTTTCACACATTAACTTTCGATCGTGATGTTTTATTGGGAAATGGGAAAACTGTAATTTTTCTTCTTCATTTTTCCCTTTTTTTTATATATATATTCATTGGTATAATATATCTATAATATATTTATAAAGAGGTTTATGTTATTATTTTTGTTTTGGTAATTTTCCTTTGGTTATTTTTTTCCTTTTTATTTTTGACATTTCTATATATTTTGTTTTGTGGATATATATACAACGAAATTCGTCCTTCTCAAAATACATTTTCACATTTATATTGTTTGGTTGGTTGTTGGTACATATACAAAATTTTCGTAATATAATAAAATTTAATCAAAACTTTTGATTTTTTTTTTTTATTTATTTTGATCCGTTGATGTGAAGAGGTCAAAAGGTTTCATAAAATGTTAATAAAATTATATATATAGGCAATATATATGAATACAGAATAATAAATATACAGTTTGTATATATAAGAAAGGATTACGTGCCTCATAAAGTTTCAAATTAAACTATATAAGTATATAGTATAAATTAAATATAAATATCGTAAATGTAATTACTTTTTTTTTTTATTTCAGATTGTATTAGATTCTTTTCTGTTTTTGATATTTTATATATACATGTATATATGAATGTGGATTATTTTTATATGGTATCTCTACAAGTATAGTATATATAGATAAAATATTATACAAGTAGTAAATTATCTTAAAAAGTTTACATGGTTATTCAACTTTTAATTTATAATATAATTTTTTTGTAAAATTGGATATAATTAGTATATTAATGATCTTAAAATGTTTCTATATATAGTATATTATTAAGTAAAACAAATTAATACGTCTTTTATGCGGAAGATTTTATGTCCTAATAAATGTAAGTTATATTAACCGCGAAGATTGAATGGTCAATATAGTTTTTAAAATAATATTCCAAATGATTTTGATGGAAAAACACACACAAAAAAAAATGCATCACATCGACTTTCGTTGATAATTTTTTAGTATATTTATGAGATGTGCAGATTTTAAAGAAAAAGACAATTTATTGTCTTGAACACAACGATAATGACGTACGTACATTAAGGAAACTCATCACACATCGAGTTTCTTGAACTAAAATATATGAAATTCTTTATATTCTTTATATCAGCACTATATTTCTGAATTCACATAAATTATTATTAAATATTTTATTACTTATACCCGCATATAAAATAAATACTAAAATATATTTTTAAATCTAAAGGATTTTTCTATTATAATGTTGAATTTTTTTTATAATGAACTGTGTTATACATAGACATGAGTATAATTATATGTAAAGGAAATAAAATATGTAATTCTATTTTCATATATACACATTGTGTAAATATAATCACCACCGCAAGAGTCTATCTATATATATATATACATATAAAGTACACGCAATTAAATTAAATAAGAAGAACAAAAAAAAATGTTATAAAATACTAGATTAGATATATTTTTCATTGTATAACAATAATGGTTTGAACATATATTAAAAATACCACATTTATATATCTATATATCTTTCAATGGATTTTCATTTTCATTTTATGAATATATATTGTACGATATGTATAATAAAATCTCTAATATCCTAATGGAAAATGTGCACATACACGAAGAATATATAATAGAACAAAATGTAACCCAACATTTTCTTCTTTTTTTTTTTTAATTTTCAAAAGTAAAGGAAAATGTTTTAAAAAGTATATGTTATTAAAATATTATTATATACGAGTATATATCACATACTAACGAATTATAACATACAGAGTGTTCTAAAAAAATATATAGAGTTTGGAAGTGATTTTATGATAAAGTTTTGATTAAATCCTCTAATTCCCAGTTATAGAATTGATCTTCCTCAAAATTTCAATAAATTATCAAGATCAAAACGTTTTCAAGAATTTTAGTTTTAAATTTGAAGCAATATCTTAAGGTGTAACTCAAAAACTTATATAGATTAATTTCGAATTGATCATATACATATAGTCATCACAATTTAGACCATTTAGTAATCACAAACGTATATAATTTAGCAAATTGAGCACCGTGTAAATAATATATATATATGATAATAAGCAAATATGTGTAATGTAGATAAGTTATTTTATTTGAAGAATGTAAATAATATTTCAACCTTATCAAATGACAAAACAACACAATTTATATACATATGTATTTGTATAAAACCGTATAAAACGACTGTATATACGTAAACGTACAAATTTGTAATATTATATAGTATATATACATACATACATATATATTTTCTATGTCTATTGTTCTTAAATTTATATTGTTTGTTATGGTTTTTGTTTTTTTTTTGTAAAACAATGTAGATTTCTTCAATGTGATTGTTATATATGTGTATATAGTTATTATTATGGCAAGGAAATCACATATCTATCTATACATAATATATAAATAAACTAAGATTTTCCTTTCAATGTTCAATCTAACTATATATGGTATATAACTTAAATATAGCCATACAGTGAGATGATAAGAAAAGGAAATTTTGTTGTCAGTGTATAGATGCTGCTATATAACGAATTATACAAGTTCATTTATAATATATACATGATGCTTATACAACTATATATATATATATATATATATATGATGTTTATATTTGCAAAAAATAAAATAAAAAGTACTTGTGTGTTATATTTATAGATATACTTTTATATAAATAATGTTTTAAGATAATTAAAAAAAAAATGTTTTTCAATGACTCTTAAAATATATTATTCGCACACATAAAGCACGCATCATATCATTTGTATATTTATACATATAAATATATATATATAGAGTTTTGTTTATATTACAAACATAAAGTATGATATGTTTATCAGATGCAAATAATAATTATACTGTAAACCTTTGTATATAGTAATAGTTATATTTGTATATGAGAGATTTGGGTGAGTGCGTTCTTTTTATATATATTATATATTACTATATATAGATTTATATGAAATGCAGAAGAAAATTGCAATTATCCAAATGTTATTCTTTATTCGTATATAAAAGGAAAAATTTGTTTTTTTTATTCAATGTGAATAAAAATGTTTTAAGAAATGTTACAATGAAATTTAAAAAAAATAAATATAATTTCATATTTCATATTCAATAAACTTTTGAAATATTTTTATAACATTCAGAATAACAGCGAAAAAACAATGGAAAATTGTTTCATGTTCTAAGTATAGAATTCAAAACCATCGCAGAATTTCGAGTTCTCGGTGCTTTATAAACACCAAAGTCCCATCAGAACTATATGAAAAAACGCAGAAATATTTATGTTATTTTCAAATCCGATATATAAATATTTATATTTGCGATAAAGTCTATATCTACTACAAAAAAAAAAACAAAATTCAAAAACACTCCCACACTTCCCCATATATACCGATTGATTAAATTCTATAAAATTCTATGTATAAAACGAATCGTTATATATTTATTTGGTTTTTTTTTTAACGCCAGTCTCTATATATCTATATATATATACATTGTGTGCTTGCTTATCAATAATAAAAGATAAAGAATACTGATAACTCTCACAGAAAAAAAAACAAACAGATATGTATTTTTTATTATAATAATTCTTTCAATTATACGTTCGTTCATGAAATTGTATTGTATTGCAATAAATATAGAGAAAAAAGAAATCAAAATATTTATTTATCAAATAGAAATTTTTTTAATTAATTTTTCAATTATTTTTGTTTTAATCTTTATCAATCGTCAAAAAATATTTGACGACGACGATGATGATGGTGACGATGACGGCGATGATGATGGGTGTTTATGGTGGCGCGACAATAAAGAATTTTTTGATGTTTATTATAAAATTAATTTATTTATAAGGCAAAATATGTATATAAAAAATTTTATATTGAAAAATTGGAAATTTGTTTTTATATGAATATATAAATTAAAATTTTATTTGTTATAATTAGATTAATTTCGGGTGTTTAAAATATGTTTTTATTTATTTTATACACACACAGCATATATTTATCAGAGATAATCGTTTTGTTTTTAATAATAATGCAGTTTGTGACCCTAAAAGATTGAATAATTGTTTGATTAACTTGTATAACAGAATAAAGAGCATGCTAATGAATAAATACATTTATATAGTGATTATCAACGATTTAAATTTAAGTTATATTCTTGCATCAATCAATTTTATGTTAAATTAATAAAAATTGATTTTTACCAAAGGTTTTTTTTTATTTTTTCATTAAGGATTGAAACAACCCCATTACAAAACACTACAATGATTGTATTTTTGTGAAAATAGTCAAACTCATTTTGGAATAAAATGAAATACAATATTAGGAATCCTTCATTTCCTTACTAATTTACTAAAATCACAAATCCACAGACATATGACTATTTTATTTATACATTTTGAATATGTATTTTAATATGAGTCATTTAATCATAAAGTGAGTAAACAATTTTTTTTTAACAAACATTTATAGAATTATAATTATAAAAAAAGGGTTAAAAAAATATTTATATTCCATTACCAATATATAAAATTTGTTAAAAAGAAATGTTCTATAATAATAATAATAATAATAATAATAAATATAACAATCATAATAAATAAATAATGTTATGAATCATTCATTTATATAAATATAAAATAAAGAAAAAAAAATTTTTAGAATGTATTATACTTAAACAAATATCTCTTTTGGAATAAGCCGCGCACTTAAATTAATTTCATTGAATAACCGAATATATTGATATATAGACATCATCAATACACATATTATATTTATATTTATATATTTATTTATTTGATCTATTTTTGTGTAATTTTCAAAAATAAAAACCGATAAAAATGCATTGAAAATGGATTTTTGAAATAAAGAATTTTTTTTTATTTATTTATTTATGCATTCGCTCCATATTTTTTTTAATTTCATTAATCTCAAACAAATAAATAATCAAAAAAATGTATATGTATAAAAAATAAATAAAATTAAATATATTTATTGTTGATATTAAAAACAATTACAAATTGACAGATAACTGAATGAGCACACATCCACATACATGCATATATAAACAAATAAATAATCAAACAATAACACAAAAAAAAACCTATAAAGAATATTTATTTAGATTTTTGTTAACGAATCATATTAAAATTTTAACGATTTAAAAAAAAAACAATTGAAAAATCATATAGTAATTGATTTTAAAGAAGGTTTAAAACCCAAAAAAAAGGGGAACAGATAAATCAATTTATATTAATATAACTATAAATAAAATGGTAAAAATTAAAACTTACCGATCGATTTTGTCCAGTGACATTGTACTTTTTAAAATAGTTTGTTGTCCTTCCATTTCCACAACACATTGTGTTCCAAGTTCTAATTCTATATAGAAAAAAAAAAAAAAAGAAATGATTACAAAAAAAAATCAATAAAAAATTGCATTTAAATTGGCCAGAACCACTATACCGCAGATATGAAAATATAATGAATGAATAAATCATTTCTATATAAAAAAAATAATATAACGTAATTCAATTATATAGAAAACAAAAATTTATCATATATAAGAAAAAAAATATATAACATTTTTATGATAATTTTATAAAATTCAATTAGCGCAAAAATAAAAAAAACAACTATAGATATAAAGAAAAAATTATTAATAATTCTAATTATATTTCAATGAAAATTGTTTTATTTTTATTTCATTTCGTTATTTTATTTTACCAGATTTTTATTCAATTTGATGATATTTGAATACAACAGTGTTTGTGTCTATATACGATGAGCAATGCATTTGAAATACAATAAAATTTTTATATTTTAAAACAACTAAATCATAAAATATTCAAAGCAATATTATTTTTATTTTATTGTATTTTGTTATTTATTACACACGTTTTTATTGTAGAAAATTGTATTTATTATTAAAACAAAAATAAAAATAAAAATAATCAATCGATTATTAAAGGGTAATTTTTTAGCTATTATCTTTTTGACAACACTGGTTTAAACAGCTGACGCACGTTTCGTGTTTTGTTTCACTGTCAAACATCTTCAGTTTGGTCTATAAGTTAACCATGAATCGTCTTACAAACGAACAACGCTTGCAAATTATTGAATTTTATTATCAAAATTCGTGCTCTGTTAAGAATATTCATCGTGCGCTTCTTCCATTTTTTGGTAAGTTTAATCGACCCACTGAAGCGGCCATTCGGGCTATTATGACTAAATTTCGCACCAAATTTACATTGTTGGACATTAAACCACCAACCACCGCTTACGTAGAGTGAAAACTAAAGAAAATATCGCAGCTGTATCGGCCAGTGTTAATGATGACCATCAATTATCGATTCGTCGCCGTTCGCAGCAATTGGGCCTCTGTTACTCAACAACGTGGAAAATTTTGCGGGAGGATTTAGGTGTGATGCCTTTCAAAATACAGCTGGTGTAAGAATTGAAGCCGAACGACCTACCGCAACGTAAAATTTTTGGTGAATGGGCTCTTGGAAAGTTGGCCGAAGATCCACTTTTTTACCGAAAAATTGTGTTTAGCGACGAAGCTCATTTTTGGCTCAATGGGTACGTAACCAATAAGCAGAATTGTCGATTTTGGAGTGAATGAAAACAGCCAGAAGCATTGCAAGAGCTACCAATGCATCCAGAAAAAGTCACAGTTTGGTGCGGTTTATGAGCTGGTAGCATCATTGGACCGTACTTCTTCAAAGATGATGTGAATCGTAACGTAACTGTGAATGGTGAGCGCTACCGTGAGATGATATCCAACTTTTTTTTGCCCAAAATGCAAGAGCTTGACTTGCATGACATGTGGTTTCAACAAGACGTTGCCACATGCCACACAGCACGCGCAACAATGGACTTATTGAGAGGCGAGTTCGGTGAACATTTTATTTCGGGACCGGTCAATTGGCCGCCTAGATCGTGCGATTTAACGCCTTTAGACTATTTTTTGTATGGGGCTATGTTAAAGCTCATGTCTATACAGACAAGCCCGCTTCAATTGACCCATTGGAAGACAACATTGAAGCATTTATTCGTGGGATACCGGCCGAAATGTTGGAAAGAGTATGCCAAAATTGAACTAAGCGGATGGACCATTTGAGGCGCAGTCAAGGTCAACATTTGCATGAAATAATCTTCAAACATTTTAATTTTTTATATGGACCGTACTATCGATTCAAATAAAGATTTAATGCATTTTTCTGAATTATATGTGTTTTTTTTTTGAAAAACTTTCCTATAGCTGTTAAAAAATCACCCCTTTATAATATGAATCTTGAATGATTTATATTATATATTTTTTATATTTATTTAGTTCAACTGGTTCAACTTATATCCAAATTTATCAACCAAAATGCAACAAAATCGATTTAGATATTTCAATAATAAACAATAAAAAATCACAAAGAGGTGATAAAATAAAAAAAAAATAATAGAAATTGTTTTTGCAATAGATAATTAAAATTGAATTTGTTTTTTTTTGAAGTGGGAGTTAAAGAAAATGAATGCGTTTTAGAACTTTTAAGTTAATAAAAAAAACTCATAGGACTTTTGAGATCAAATTCATAGTGTATTTATTTAACAAAAATATGAATACAATTAAGCATTAGCATTCGTTATATTATTCCAAATGAAAATTATTTTTATAAATAATTTATTACCTGTTAGCAATGAACAATTGTAGTTCAATTGTTCATTGCTAACAGCTAAACTCAAAATCTTTATAAAGTGAAAATGATTTAGTCAGAGATTCCTTCGGACATAGGATCATTACATCCCATTCAATTTTTTTTAAACAAAAGAAAATCAATACAATAAGAAAATCGAGAAGTTTGCACCCTTAAAACAATATATTGAATAAAACTAAATTTCTAGAAGATGATATTTTAATCTATTTATTGTCATCTCCTTTTAATCTATATATGAATTTAAAACTTTAAAAAAAAACTCTAAATATAATTATCGATTTCGTTGAATAATTACGTATCTATGCACATTATTCTGTGCGTATTTCCATATATTTTATTTCTATATTTCTTGGATGAATAGATATTTTATTTTCTGCGTGCCGTATATTATATAGAAAAAAAAAAATAACCCAAATGAATAATAAATTTTGAATATATATAACAGAGAGAGGGTAGCAAAATACCAAAAAAATATATGTCGTCTATTATTTTTAGTCACGAAATATTTATAGGGCTTAATGGATTTTTCATGCGTGTTCTAATTTTATTTTTATTTTTTTTATATATATGCAATTACAATATCGAAAATTATATTATATAGGTTTGTTTTTTTTTTATGCCGTACAAGTCAGTGACGAAATTTAATTTTATACTTAATAATTATCATATATATCCAATTAGATATTTATATTATTCTTATATATAATGACATCATCATCATATAAATAAATGCCAATTCAAACCACCTCTTCAATAAAAAAAAAATAAATACATTTATTATAGATATACGATGAAACACATCTTAAGAAAATATATAAATCTATTTATAACGTGAAAGATGTTTAAACAAAAGAGGTATATTATATATTGTACCAAAAAATGTTACCAAAAGAAATTATAAACTATATATATTGCAAAATAAATAAATATATGTTGATGGTAGATGATGACTGACTTTTAAAAAAAAAATAATGATCTCATTATAGAAATGTCTGAATGTTTATTTAATTTTTTTTTTAAATAAAACTATATATTTTGCAATTGTTAAATAATTAATCTCAATTTTTATTTCTTAGTTTTTTTTTTTTTTTTTGTCAAAAAAATATTGTCATTATTTTCACATTGTTTTTCTATATGTATATGACATTAAAATGATTTTATATTTTATGTGTTTTTTATTATTATATGGACAATTTAAAAATTAAAAAAAATACATTCAACTATACTAAAAAAATTTCAATAATATTAAAAAAAAATCTTCTTTTTCTTCTTTCTTTAAATAAAAATGCATTTATATTTCTTTGTTTTAGCATCATTCATTTCATCATCAAGAAAATGATCTCAGCTCAGGTATTGTTATTGTATTATATATATATAAATAAATTAATACAAACAAAAGCTAAGCATTACAATATAGAAAGAAAGAGAATAAACAAAAAACAGTAAATATATTAAAATTAATGTCAGCAATTGATGATAATTCTAATATTGTTTTTTTTTTTTTTTTTGGTAAACAAAATACAAATAAATAAATCTTGAAATTCTGGAAAACAAAGTAAATATCATAAATAAACTCTGTATATGAAATAGAAAATTTGTTGGGTAATCAGAATATATACGAAAATTCTATTTTTTATTACTTATAATCATTATTTTTCTTTGGAAATCTAAAATACATTAATCCTTTAAATTAGTTTTTTGATTTTATGATATAGTAAAAATTTTTTAACGTAAACATTTTTATCAAATTCATCAACACAATCACAATCAATATACAAAATTAATCATATGAAAGTGTATTTTCAACGATTCTGTTGGACACACACACATTTAAAATTTTATCAATAATTTCTTTCTTTTAAACAAACGTATTTTTATAATTTATTTATTCATTTGAATATGATAGAAATTTCTTTATAATTGTAATATTTATGTTTATTAGGATTATTATAAAGGGCATTTTCGTATATTCCTCATGTGTCATGCACTAGTGCGCTCTCAAAAATGCGAGCGCGATATAACATTTACATGTGCTAGCTCTGTGTTCGAATATTATAAAATAGTCTTGTGTTTAATTTTGTTTACAAATGGTGCTTTATATGTGAAAATGTTATAGTGACGATTAAGCAACAACAATCTCACACAGGGCGATGGTGCTCCTACAAAATAGATAGGGCAATTTGTGTCAACACAAATTAAGCTAAGTGGAGGTATTTTCGAACATGTGTCATATAACCCAAGTAACACAAGTGCAATAAAAAAACGTATTGGTGTCACTTGTGCGTTTGTGTTCGCACAAGAGGAATAAACGAAAACGCCCAAAAATGATTGATTTGATTCCTAATTAACACACGCCAATAATTTATTTAAATATACGTAAAATACTTTCATTTTTTTTGGTTATCACATCTGTTGTATTTATTATCAATATTTCATTTCATTATCTCAACTTAAATCGGTTTGATTTAGAACTTATGGATAGGTTCATTGATGATTACATGAATATTTAAAATTAAATATTCATATTGAAAAATAAATAAATCTTTTCTTTTTTTTCTTTATCACACCGATAATTAACTGGTCGTATCTTATATATAGTAAATATACACAAATAGAGGTGTAGATTATCAAATTTTCAACATTTTCAATTCAATTTATTTATTATAATAATGTATAATAATAAAACGTTTTCAAAGTGTTTGAAAATACACGAAAATCATCTAAAATCATTTGTTACTATAAATACGTTTCATTATCGTTATGGTATTTTTTACTAAAAAAGAAAACTATTTAAAGATTATCAATTATACCGCATATACATATTTATTTGTAAATTTTATATTTTCCTATTTACTATTTGTTTTGCCTGTTTTTTTCTTTTACTTTATTTTTTTTTTTACTATTTATGAATCATTTATTAATATATTTATTTTTTTATCAGTATAATATAATCAATATTTCCGTTTCCATAAAACATTTAATTATTTTACATATGAATTATAAATATATATGTTTTTAGTTAAAAATATTTTTATTTTTTTTGTAAATAAATTATATCGACGACGTTGAACACCTTGATTATTTCAAACCAGGTATATATATATTAATAATATAGAAATTGTGAGGTATTGGTATATAATCTTTAAATAAATTACGTAAAAAAAAAAGTTGTGCGGTGGTGATGATATCAAAATGTGATCGTCTATATATTATAGAAAAGCAACGAAACATATGTGGGTTTATTATACAGATAATAAAAAGAAAGAGTACATGAAAAATGTTTAGGAAAATTGATAATAATAATATTAAAAAAAAAAAAAAATTGATAATAAAATTATATTGATAAAATGTTATATATATATATATATATATTAAAGTAGAAAAAAAACTTTATTGCATTTGAATATGTTTCAGTGTTTGCATGTGTATGTGTGTATGATTTTGTTGTTGTTATAAATTGGAATGAAATGACCCCTTTGCTAATTTAATTAAATCTTTTTAAATTTATATTGATGTCATTATTATTAAAAAAAAAAAATAAATAAATAAATATGATTTGTACATGTGATTTTGTGTGGTTTTTGGACAATAGCAAAAAAAAAATAAAAGATGTGTGACTATAAATATTGAAAAATGAATGATGTTGATTAGTTAATTTGTTGTTGGTGTCATTATCTATCTAAATTCTATTATTCCATATATGGTTTAAGAAGTATTGTAAAAAAAAAAAGAAAAAAAGAAGAACTAAGAAGCGTACATTTTAAAACATATCTCTCTTTTTTATTACAAAATTTACTTGTTTTTTTTTTTTTTATTAATTTTAATTCTTTCGTTTACCTGCTGATTTCTTTCATATTCAACATTTGTATTTTTTTTTTTTTTTTTTTTGCGACATACTTGTGCAAATAAAACTAAATTTATTATGACATCATCTAAATGCTTTTGTTATGAATGATATGGTCATGGTGTTTTATAATAATAATAATAATAAAAAGAGGACAACAACAAAACGTTGACAATCAATCGGCAAAATATTATTATTATTATTATCGTATTTAATTAAAATTAATTTTATACAGAGAGACGATCAATGTGTGCATAATCGTAATGCATGTATATAACAAAACAACGAGCAAAAAAAAAAAACAACAAACACCTAATAAAGCAGAAAAAAAAAGTGAAAAAAATAAATCAATATGTATATAAAAAAAACTGCATGCATATTTCATAAAAAAAATAAAAATACAAATCAAAACACAAAAAAAAAATCGTTTATTCATGGTTTATAACTAAAAAATTATATTATGGATTATGGTAATTATTTGATAAATGAAAAATTATTATATATAATTTATATGTCGTTTTATTTTGTGTTAAATGAAAAATAATTGTATGTGTTTTATTTTGTTTTATATATATATATATATATATATATATATTTTTTTTGTTTAAAAAAAGAAAATTCATATGAAAATGATGTGTTGGTATTTTTCTCTTTATATATACATGAATCGATGGATGAACTTTTTATATAAAAGAATTTTCAATAGGAAAAGTTGCGTGAACATTTTCCTTTTTTTTCTTTTTTTTTTTTTTTTTGTTGTATACATGCATGCATGAACCTTCCTATATTCTATATATTGTATGAGGGCATACAATCACGCAAAGTAAATTGTTAAAAAAAAAAATTAAATGAAGCAAAGGAATGTCAATAACAAGGCAAAAGGGATGGAAAATGAGTCAGTCAGTATAGTCAACAAACAATTATACACACATTTTCTTGAAATGATAACAAAAATAAATATAATTTTTGAATGCGGGAATGTAAAATTTTTTATTACACAAAGGATACAAAAAAAAGGAACATAAAGAAAATGATGGAAAAATATTATTAAATACAAACCTCGTCGATTAAAAGGTCGTACACGAACGGCCACTTTAATTTTATCCGTAGCCATGATTTTTTTTTTTCTTTTAATTATTATCACGTAGTGGTGTAATAATTGGCGGTGATCGGTACGGGCGGTCGATGATGATGATGATGATGATGTTGATGAGGTGGTGGTAATTTGCTTGGGTTGTTGAGGTGGTAATATACAAAATTTGTTGGTATGACGACAATGAACAAAATGAACTAATTTTTTTTTTTTTATACACTTCACTTTAGATTTTCTTTATATATATATATATATATAAAAATATTTTTTTTTTGTTGCACACTTAAAATGATTTTTTTTTTTATCATAAATTACAAATGTTTTTGTTTCATTATAATCACAAATTAAAAAAATAAAATAAAAATAAATAAATAAAACATATTAATAATAATAATACACACACACTTTTCTTTTTTTTTTATACACTCATTATTTATTAATCATTTTTCATATTCTACTTATAATTAATTAAATTTTAATTTTTTTTTGTGTAATTTTTTTCGATTTTTTTTTTTATTTTTGCTTATTAAGAAAATATACAGAACAAAACAACACAAAACATATTTCACGAACAAGAGAAAAAAACACTCTGACGGAACGCCATATTAAAATAAAGAAAAAAAAATAAATATACTGGCAAAAAAAAGAAAAGTTTTCGTTGTTGTTGTTTATTTTTATACGACTTTTTTTTTTTTTTTTTTATTTTGCAGGTGCATGGCGACGGCGAAAACTATTGAATTGTTTTAATCGGAAATTTTTCTTTTTGGGTTGTTTTGTTATGAACGTTTTCGGCTTACACTTTTTAATAAAAAACAAAATGATTATTTATTATGAATTTTCCGTTCGGTATCATTGAATACTACTGATTTGCATATGAAATTTTTTGATGTGTGATGATGATTTATTTTAATGGCGTGATTTGAATTTCTTGTATTTGTTTTTTTTTGTTTATGCGTTTTGTTTGTTTCGTGGTTGTAAATTGGATTTTTCTTCTTTTTTTTTGCACTTTAATTTTTAAGATTTTTATCATTGGGAAGTGTTTTTTCATTTGTTTTAATTATGTAAAATTTTATTATTAATTTAAATAAAAAATATTAATTAAATAGTGTTGTGTTTTTGTAATATTTGCATTGATAAACGTAATGTCATATTAGAAATGTGTATTGTATAAATAATAATAATCAATTTGTTGTTTCATGTGATTAAAAAAAAAATGTATGAATAAGTTCCATATTATTTTCCAATAAAAAATTTTTGTTAAAAAAGAAAATCTATAATTAATTTATATTATCTATAATTATATCGTGAATAAAAGGTGTTTTAGTAAATAAGGTTTTGAAAATGAGGGCGAGTGCTTATATGTGTTATAAATAAGGAATTATAGATATTCCGTATATAGATATCGGTAGTGTTTATATATAATTTATTTGTAATGCTTATAACACAAAAAATTAATCTTGAAATAAGTTAATCACCAAAACAATAACAATAACTTGACTTCCAAATACGGAAAATTATATACCGCACCGTGTTATATCATCATATCACATAACCTATAATCAGCACAGATGAGGATATGGTTTGTGATAATATATTTTTGCAGTTATCTAAGGTAAGAGTTTTCAGAATTTATATATGATGAATTGATTATTAATACAATAAATTATGACAAAATGTATATGATTTAATGTAATATAATGCAAACATCCCCTATATAGATATACGTACCCAATAATATATATAAAAAAATCTTTCTTTTTATAAAAAAAAATTGTACCTGCGCACTCCTCCTCGCATTTTCCATGCCAATCATAATTTTGCGGTTAAAATTTAAAATTATTATAGAATGCGTTTTTTTATCACAACCACCCAAACATAATTATTAAAATTAATTAGAGTTTTAATTTATTATAATTTTATCTTATACAAATAATAATTTGAAAATAATAAAGTATATATATAGAATATTATAAGAATCATATATTTATAGTAAAATTAAAGCAAAATACAAATAATTTAGAATATAATTTTTTTTAAATTCAATATATAAAAATATAAAAGGTTTTACCCATATAATTTTTAAACGTTTTAGCGTTTATTATATAAAAAATTGAATGTAATGTCGTTGCGACTATATGTTATATTGTTAATATTTATGATGATGTTGGTGTTGTTGTTGTTGTTGGGGATTTTGTTGTTCTTCAGATGAATCAATTTCGGAAATAATTGTCGATATGGTGGCACACGAATCGGAACGTGTTAAAATGGGTAACATTGATTTGGATATACGTTGATGATAACAATAAACAATAAATGTTGAATATATGTATCCAACTATATAAAAAAAAAATTAATATTTTAATATATATATATATTTATATATATATATAAATTATCATTTAAATATATTTATATAGTTACCATTAAATATTATGTAAGCTGACCAAAAATATAAATCTTGCATTAAATGTGATTTTATTGCATATGTAAACAATGGAATGATCCATAGAAGGAAAAATATTTCAATAATATTTAAAAATATCCATGTTTTTGTTGAATTAGAATTATGCTGTAAATATAAAGATAATAGTGGCGTATCCTGGTAATGTCCTAGTTGTCATATGACAACTTGATTTTTGCGAAAAAATCATATAAAAATTCAATATTTAAAAAAAAATGTGTCCTGAAAATTTGCGAAAAGTTTTTTTAACTTCACGTACTATTCGATATAGAATTGATTTTAAATAGTTTTGTTAAAAATAAATGTTGACAACATTCTTCTAAACACATCATAAAAAAAATCAAAAAGGCCATATATTTTAAAATTAACTACAATTTCATTTAGAACACCAACACACTTAATCAGTAGGTTGTTACAATAAAATACTAACAACTTCCATTCCATTCATATTGTCTTATTTACCTATTATCCTATTATGCTATTATATACAAATTCAACTATATGCATATGTATTTGAATTTAAGTTGTGAAAGCTTTGTTGTAACAACTCAATGGTTCTAAATAAAATTGTAGTTAAGCTTAAAATATATGGGCTTTTGATTTATTTATATGGTGTGCTTAGAAGAATGTTGTCAATATTTTTTTTTAGCAACCTTCCATAAATATGGTAAACTAACATTTTCATATATCGCACATGCTGTAATGTAGATACAATACAAAAACAAATGAGGTAAAGTATGAGAAATTAGTAGTGTGTGTAAAAGAAGAAAATATATAATAAAATAATTCTCATTTAAAATTAACAAAGTATTTTTGTTGTACGAGCATTTATTTTTATTTATTCATGTTGCTAATTTAGTTTTTGAACAACTTAGAGATTTCATATTGCATTTTAATGATATTTAGTGCAAATTAAAAATAATAATTTATTTGTGAATTGAATCCAGTTGAGCATTTCTAAATTGAAATTCCAAAAGAAATTTAGTTGACTTTTTGAAAAAATTAAAAACACATAAATTATTTTAGTTTAACGAATTATTGTTCTTATCAAAAATTTTGACAACCATAATTTTTGGATACGCGGCGCCGCTGAAAGATAAATAATATATATATATGTTTAGTTCATAACTGAAAGTATAATTAAATTTCTACTTGTATTCTATCTATATTCTTATATAAAATGTTTAAAAATATTACTATATAAATAAATGCACGCGAAAATTAAATAATTATATATATTTGTTTTCATATGTCGACACCGACGAAGCACGTGTATGAACTATATTTGATTGAATCAGTCAATATATATACGAGTACTATATATTCAATAAGATTTATCAATTATTATTTTTTTAGAAAATTTATTGCAAGACATTTAATTAGAAAATAAATCTCCGTTTTTACAACCCTGTTCTTTATATGTAAACATCCATATATAAATGTTAATTTCAAAATAATATAATACATTGAAAATGTCTTTCTTTTTTTTTTTTACTAATCTAATCACTTAATTAATTTTTTAATTTATCATAATTTTAACATTTCGTTGTGATAACCTATATCTATATAGATATATATATATATAAATTACCCATCGCAAACCCCAATGCGATATATTATAATTAGTATATTTTTCTAAAAAAAAAAAAAAAGAAATAATTTTTGCATTCTTAAAACAATTTTGGAAACGTTTATTGTATTATGTGTGAAACAATAACAAATTTTTTCCATTTTAGTTTTATTTATTTATTTTCATTTCCTTATATATTTTTTTTAATAATATTGTAATAGTACAATATTATTATATATATCAATGTATATATAAAAATTATCTTATTAATATATTTACCTGTATAACACCACTGATAAGCATAATATCTGATATACATTTAATAAACGATAACATAATACCAACAATAAATAATAGTATTAATATATTTTTTGCGGACATTTTCAGTTCAATTTGATCTCGCTGTCCAACACCGTAAAACATTACAAACATTAGGACTACGCCAAATATCTATAAATGTGGAAATTATATAAAACATAAATATCTATATTAATATACAATTTATAAAAACATTATTCGATAATCAAATTTCTCTTATTATTCCTAAATTCGGACGATTATGAATTGGATATGTATTAATAAATTTCTTACATACTAAAAACTTATGTGAAAGCAAAAAAAAAAAAAGCCAATTGGTATTTCTTTTTATTAATAGAAAATTAAAATTGATCGATATCGTTTTGTTTATCATCAAATAATTTGATATTATTACTGAAATAACTTTTTTTTTTATTTATATCTTATCATACGCGTTATTTAAACGTATATATATATATATATAATTTATATATTATAATTACAATAAATATTTGTATAGTACTTTTACAGCCGCATATACAAATACAACATATTAAAATAATTTAGCAAATGTTTATTAGTTTAATTTTGTCAATATATTGAGAGAATTGGTTTAACAAACAATTATTTTCGCAGTAAAATATATGTATACGCTTGAACCCTTTTTTTTCTTTATTTATGACGACTATATATATATACACACAATTCTTTAAATATATGTGATTTATGAATAAATTGCATTCGACAGTTATTGGAATTATATATATATATATATATATATAAATAAATAACATATATAGATAAAATTCTTATAATAATAATCCAATTTATATATATAGGCGCTTAAATCAATATTTTAATATTGATATCGCATAGAGACTGGATTTTTTTTTTGTCAATTTTACAGAAAAACAAATAAATTTTGCAACATAACTTCTGTGTAAATAATCTTTGCATATATATAAATATGATTTGATTTCGATGATATTTACACAACAAAACTAATAAGTTCATATATATATATAATATATTTATAGAATATTTACTTTTGTAACTTATTGAAGTACCCCATTGAAAGATGTATTAAATGACTATATATTTGATAATAAGTCTTTGTATGTATAATTATCGAATATGTATATCAAAATCGTGAAATATATATATAATATTTCACAATGTCAATGAATATTATCAATTAATAACTTCCCTGTTCGTTCCCATACATATATAATTAATTAATTAATTTAAAACTATTGACTATTTTTTTCTCTGGATAATTTCCCAAAATTGACATTAACTATATGCGTATATGACCACAACTGATTATGAAAAACCTTTTTTTTTGTACAAATAAAATGGCCACTTATTTATCCACTATTAAATAATTCATATAGTTATAACCATCAAATATCAATATTTCCATTTTACTGTATACTAAAAATTCCATACAATACATTTTACTGTATACTAAAAATTCCATGCTCTTGTAAATGCAGAAATTGCATGAGGTTTCTTAGTACATTTACTTTAGATAATCCAATTAAAAAACAATTTTATAAAGTTTCTATAAATCTAAACGGATTATGAATAAACTCTCCATGGATTAAATTATGAAGATAAAAAAAAATGGTATGTAACAGCAAATTATTAACGATATAAAAAAAGTCATATAAAAATTCAAATATATAGAGTTATATACAATAAAAAGTGAAATGAATTGATCCATACCATTCCGATTATTCCAATTATAATGACAAGTAAACGTAAATTTAAACATTTCTTGAATTTATAAAACCAATTATTCATATTCCAATTAATTATATATATTTATATATAGATATAAAACAATAATATTTTTTCTGTTTAATTGTTATTTTTTTTTCACGTGTATTTAAAGCTTTTATTTTTTTTTAAACTTTGATTTCTCTTTTATATGATTTTAAACGCACAACAAAATAAATCAATTTAAAATTATTTAAAATTATTATTACACGCACTCTTGAAAAACACAAAAAATAACGTACTCTGTACGTACCAATTCAATGGTATACCATAAACTAAATTATTAATTGTTTGTACCTGAAAAAAAAAAATAAAATAAATAACAAAATTAATAAAAATAGAATTCAATCAAATCGTTAATATATGATTTTGTATTTGTAGGGATTTTTGCCATATACAATTGTAAATATATATATTTAATCGCATGTGTGATAAAGAATATCATATAATAAATGATATGAAATTCAAATGCACGTTATCACATTTTATTTTGTCTCACATATTTATATGATATTATTCGTACATATATATATATATTTATATATAAGGCTTGTGCCAATATAGAGTATTATTATTATTATTTCCTTTATTGAGAAAATGATAAAAATTTATTTGGTTATTATACATGAAATGCACTATCTAATCTACATGCGAATTACTGTAACTATAAAAGATTATTTATTTGCTGCATACATTTAAGATTCGAAATGAAAAAAAAAAACGCGTTTACTTGATAAAACTTTTACAAAATATTGCGTATTATCGTTGACATATGGAGACAATCAATTTTTAACTTATTTTAAACTTTCTTCTATGGATATATTTGCAACGGGACTGGTTAATTAAAATATAAAGCATCAGTTCCTTAAAAGGTTCAACAATTGAGATCTTTTGAACAATGAACGATGAGTGAAAATAAAAATTAAATACATTTTATCAAACATTTTTTTTTTTATTTCATATACTAAATCAATTATTATTATTATTATTATTATTCTAATCATTAATTTTAATAAAATGTATTACATATCATAAGATTTATTCAAATTTCAATTTTCAATTCTTTTAAATAGATTCTATTTCTTATAATATACAGTCTCTTACAGTTTGTATTAGTTACACATTTATTAAACATATTATTTTTGTTATAAAAATAGAATACTTATATTATTAATATGTGTGGTTTTTGTAAATCAATTTTGAATATACATAGTTTTTAATCACATTCATACAACCAAAACACAAAAAAAAAAAAAAAACACCCATCCATCCAACATATATATATTTTTTTATTTTCTACAATTTATAATAGAATTTGTAAAAATGTAACAAAATAATAAAAATAAAAAAACAAAATTATACAATTAAGTTCTCTTACAATAAAAATTCGGCACTTATCAATTAATTATACATATAAGTTTATCCAGATTTGTTTCTTTTTTTTTTTTTAGTTTTTTTTTTTGATTAAAATTAAACTTATTTTTAATATAATACAAAATTATTAAGTATCTTAAATCGGGGAAGTATATATTTTAAAATTATTATACATTGAGAAATCGACAAAAATATCGTAAATTTATGTGTATTTGGGGCTTTGTAAAATATTTTTTAAAATGCATTTCATTAATCTTTTATGATAATTATTACAATTACACCTGATAGACAGTTTTAGTAACGAAAAATATAAAATTGCAAAGCACCGCCAATGTTCAATTAAGTTCATCAATTAACAAAAAAAAAATTATAAAAAAAAAATAGCATTACATTTAATATAATTAAAGAAAATTACAAAACACCACACTAACGCGAATTAACATTTTAATCAATTTACGATTATTTTAATTTAGAATTAATATATTTTACAAAACTACAATGTTATTTAAAATTTTTATCATTAATTTAAAATACAATTTTCTTTTTTTTTTTTTTTTGTTCAGTCCTTTATCCAAACAGATATAAATATATATATATAGTATTAATATAATAACAAATTTGAGTTTTAAATATATAATAAAGTATGTGCGTTTGTGTGTATGAAAAATAACACAAGGCATGAGAAAAATAAAAATTCTTTTCATAAATATATATATATATAAATATTAAGGACGTATAATTTCAATTATTACCCATTATTTATATATATAAAATTTTGTCTGTGTTTGTGTGTGTGTGTCGTTAATTGGTCCTATTATTTACGTTACCCATCATCTGCTTTATTACTCTGGTAAAAAAAATTATTATAATAATATGATATAAGATTTTAAATTTTAGCTGCTTATTGGAAATAATGATTCATAACTTGGTGGTAAATCTTTTTCGACAATAATTGATTGACTGCCTCCACCACCACCACCACCGCCATCAGCAGCATTTCCAATTGTTGTACTATTTTGATGTCGGTGTGATGATGGTGGTGGTCTTAATTCAATATTTTGGTCAGACCTTGGTATTACCAAAGATAAACTATTAATGGTGTTATTATTATCATTAGTATTAGTATTATTGTTATCATTTCGGTGATTGTCTGTAAAATAAAATCTCCAACATAACCATAAACAACCGCTAACAATAAACATTGTTATTACTAATGATGTTACCGCTGTTAATATAATATTTGATTTACTAAGCTTTGTTATTTGTGGACGTTTCACTGGACATTCATATTCGTCGGCACAATACGGTGGTGGACAATTATGTATTGAATCATTTTTGAAATCCGATGCAATACATGAACGTTCTTCACCCGGTACACACATTAGGGTTGGCGGTATCGTAGTACATACTATATATAATTGTAAATTAATTATTGTTTGTTTTTTTTTTTTTATTTAATACAATAAACATTTTTAGTATACTTAAGAAACTATACAGTAGACCAACGGTTAAAATGCATAATTAATTATTAATGTGTGACAAATCATAAAACATTGTTTATTTCTTATTTGAGAAATTAAGATTATATAACACAATTAAGGAATACATAATGACGCATACAAACAAAGTAAATATATATAAAAGAAACCTTTTGTACTTATAAAAAAATAAAAATAAAACCTGTTTACCTCCGTATGCTGTAAATACAAATGAAATTTCCAATGAATCATCGATATCCGTAAGTGGCTTAAATGTATCCAATTTAATATAAACTTTAATAACACCGCCGGGATCATCAAAAAACTTTAATGAATAATCATTTGATTCCGTTCCATATTCACCGCAAATTTTTGTAGTTGCATCATTACCAAATTTAAATATAAAATAATCAATACAATCTTGAGATTCAGGTTCACGTCGTAAACGTACCGATTGTAAATGGGCATATAATCCACGACGATTTGTATTCTTTTTATCATTTCCAACATCCACCTTAAAACTACATTCCCGAAATCGTTTAAACGTTGATGAATTCCAACGTTGATGTACGATAACAGCTGATTCATCTTCTGTGTCTAATTTAATCTTTGGTTTTGTATCCGTTAACGATTGATACACCTTTTTTAATTCATTTGTTGGACATAAATCTAAAAGTGTATCTATAAAAAAAAAAAAAAAAAGAAAAACAAACAACAAAAAATAAATGTGGGTGGGTGTGTATTTTTTATTTATCAATCAATATCCATATCCATAAAAACCAAAAACAGATTGAATATATATAAATGATTTAAAAAAAATAAAATGTATTTACGTGTTTTATAAGCTATTTGTAATTTTGCAAATAATAATAATATTATTATTATTTGTAAATTAATATAAATTATCATCGTTGTAATTTATACATTTACCAAACAATGTTATAATTTAAAAATTGTACCACAATCAGCCAGATAACTTCTTTTGCACACACAAACACAAAAAATCACAATTGTTTCTTTTCTTTATTGTTATTTTTGGAAGTACAAGTACAATGTAGGTAGGGTAATTTACGACGCACTAATATATTTCTTAAACAATTTGGAAACCTATTAATTATCTTTAAAATCACTTATTCACTGTAATTATTTAATTATTATTATTAAAAAAAATCCCATCCGTATTTAAAAGTAATTATTGTATTTATTATAAAAATATTAGTAATTAAAATTATTTATATTAAAAAAAGAAAAACATATTTTTTTCATACACTCCCTTTGATTTGTTTTTTTTTTTTATGTTTTTTTTTTGTTGCATAAATTAATGACAGTTGATATTTTATCGCATATGGCTGCGAGAGAGAAAAGTTCATTTTTATATTGTGGGGAAGTGGAGAATGAATTCGATTGAAATTGAATGAAAATATCATAGAAAAAGTAGGTTAATAATTTATTTCTTTTATTAATTAATTTAAATTTTGTTTTAGTTAAATATTTGATATAGTTCTAGTTTTACGATATTTTATTGAATGGATATTTGTTTTTTTTTATCAATTTTTATAAAAGTTTAATTTAAAAAAAATATGAATTCGCCGGAAACTAATAAAATTCATTCGCCCAATATTTTACCAAAATTGAACAGAGCCGTATAAAATACATCGAATTTTTTTTTTTACAGAGAAAAAAAATAAAAAATGTGCGTCATTTCGTTTGCCAAATTATTTATTTTTTATTTGTGTTGTATTTTTTTTATTTTTTCAAAAACAAACAACAAACAAGCAGCAAATATGTGTTTTTAATATTGTTTTGTGTAATTAATGTTATTATAAATAATAATAATAATAATAAACCTCAGTAAAAAGGGCTTTTTTTTTTATGAAAAGATTATTAAAATAAGTTTAAATATCATTGATAAATAAAAGAATAATATTGTGCAGCAGATACAATAATTGTGTGGTGATTTAAATATTAAAAAAAAAAAAAAACATAAAAATATTATGAGTTCAGCCAATAATGGAAGCGATGGTGGTGGAATATATGCTGCCGAAAAAATTATACTAAAACGTATAAGAAAGGTATAAACAAAATAATTGAATAAAATATCGTAAATTTTCCATTATGTTTTTTTTTTTTAATCATTTGAATAGGTTCAATATTTTGTTTATGGTTATAGATAATATTAAAAACAATTATCTTTTATCGCATTATCATATTATTTGTTATTTACGTTTATGTTTTCTTCCACTTCTTCTGCCAAGGCCAACCACTACCACTACCACCACCACCATTTTGAAATATTAAATTTCCATCGTCAATTGATAGTGTGATTACATTGATAACATTACTTTTGTTTACCATTGAATTTGTTTTTGAGTTACATATTTTTGAATTAAAAATTAAATTCATAAATAAAAAATATCCAACTTGATGTACCTCTACTCTATATAAAATCTCCGATTACGATATTGTTATGTTTCAAATGAATTGCTTGGTAATAATTTTTAAATAAAATAAGTTTATATATGAATCAATCACAAATCAGTCAGAATATATATAGTGCTGATAGGACATACTTTTAATGTATAATTCATTTTTTTAAATTTTTGTTCACCGAATTTTCCCATAACCATTTGTTCAAAATATTACAAAATATCATAAACAAAACGTTGACTTACTGTTTTTTTTTTTTTTTTTTGTTCGAAATTCAAACCAACTAACAATGATTATTTATATACTCCTATAAAATACGAATAAATTGTGTTAACTTATATAAAATCAGGGAAAAGTGGAATATCGTGTAAAATGGCGTGGTTGGGTATCCAGATATAATACATGGGAACCCGAGGAGAATATATTAGATACACGTTTAATACGGATTTTTGAACGTAGCAATACGTCGATTCCATCCAAGCGTGGACCAAAGAAAAAGGATAAGATTTTGAAGCCAGAACCAGATTCAGAATCTTCGCCTGATGAAGACGATGAAACCGTTGTACAGGAAGATACCTCGGACAGCGATATAGAAGAAGAAAAGGAGAAAAAACCAAAAATTGAACCTAGTTCAGCGGCGCACCCCATAGTCATTGCATCCAATTCACGTATCAAAAATGAAAAGAATGATCGAAGGATAACGCCAGCGTCTGCTGCGCCGGCATCCTCAACATCACTAACAAAGAATGACATTAAAAAAGAACGGATACAACATAATTCACATCCTTCTTCTAAAAAGAAATCAAATACATCAGCTAAACTATCAGCTAAATCACTATTTTTAACATCTTCATCGTCATCATCCTCAGCCTCAGCCTCATCGTCATCATCATCCTCTGCAACATCATCATCATCATCATCATCAACATCATCATCGGCGTCGGCATCCTCATCATCTTCGTCCTCGTCGTCGGCATCATCGTCGGGTTCGATAACACCAACATTACCTCTTAAAAAATCATCAACAATGGTGCCGGCCGCCACGACAGCAAATGTAACGGGTACATCAACACATTCTGCCACCAATAATACATCTAAAAAGAATAATAAAAGTATAAAATCGAAAATCAAATCACCATTAGATTCAAGTAGTAGCGATGATGAACCATTACAATTGCGTATGGACATTACTAATCCACCCTCAAGTACAATACAATTGAGTATAACCAGTACAACCACTGCCACAACATCAACAGCAATAGTTGCGACGACAGCCACATCCATAAATGCTCAAACACTGATCACCACTACTTCTCAAAATACACCACAAACAACAAATAATACACCAATTGCCAGTAATAATAATAATAATAATAATAGTACAACTAATACTGGTCATAAACGTAAAGCTGAAGTATTATCAAAAGAATCTGGTAAAATTGGTGTTACAATTAAAATGTCCTCAGAAAGTGTACCATCCGTAATAAACACCTCAACACCATCCAGCATTTCATCAAACATTTTAACAACTACAAGTGTGCCAACAGTAACAGCACCATCATCGTCATCGATAAACACAACAGCAACAATGTCTGTTAAATTACATTGTGCCGAATCGGCTGCACCAATTACGGTACCTTTAAAAATGGTACCAGCGCCATTATCACCAGAAACACCAGCATCACATCCAGAATCGAATACACCGCCAAACGAGAATCCATTAACCATATCAACAAATCATAATGATGATGATTTTAATAATTTAATGAATCATCATCAACAGCAGCATCATCATAACAACAATAATATTCACAATAATAGTAATAATTTATCAAATAATATTAAATGTAATATGCCAATATCACCAAGAGCCGCACCACCCCGCTTATGGCTACCCAGAACATCGATAACCGATCAAATATTCATAACAGATGTTACGGTCAATTTAGAAACGGTAACAATACGTGAATGTAAAACTGAACAAGGATTTTTTCGTGAACGTGATTTAAATAATGATGTAACAATTGACGGGTGAAACAATTTTAAATGCAGTCAGTTATTTAAAAAAAAAAAAAAAACAAAAATTAGCACAAACAAAATACAAATACTATTATTGAATAATCATTGAATGTGTATGAACGATACCTTTTTGAAAGTTGAAAGTTTTGTTTTCTTTGTTTTAAAAAAATAAAAAATTGTAAAATTATAATATCTTTTTTATAATTGTTATAAAAATATCAGTTGTACTGACTGAAATCAACATAATAATATACATTAAAATAATTATTAAATTAAAGGAAGATATTTTTTTATAAAAATACAAAAAAAGAAATGTATATTGAATTACTTTTTGATCAATTGTAAAATCTATAACAAAAACTATTTCATACACACGAATATGTAATGTAATACATGTAATGTCTGCAAATGTATAACTTAACAGATCATGTTCTGTTTTAAAATTGATTTCTGAATCGTATGAGATTCTTTTAAATTACAAAACAAACTTGAATTCTTAAATTATTCAAACATACATTTGAATATACTCTATTCCATTTTAATAAACAAAAATGTAGTTTTTAAAAAAAAAAAATTAATTTTTTAAATGAAATCTACCATTGCCAGTCAGTGCATGTAAATAAATAATTTATTAAATAATATTTTTTTACTGTAATTTGAAACTATTTATTACTGCTATGATTATAAAATAGAATTCTCGTAAACGTAATCCTAAAATATAATATTGATCTATAATATTCTATTACATTATAGTTTTATAGGTTAATAAAACCCCCATTAATTCGTGTTTTCGTTTCTATAAAGTTAACAAAAGTATTTAATAAGTAAAAAACAAACAAACAAACAAATTACGGCAAATACAACTCAAAAAATTTACGAAATGATTGTATAATTTATTAAAAAAAAAAAAAACAAATTAAGAACGAACATACACAAAATTAAGTTAAAAAGTTAAAATATAATTAAAGTTTGTGCGGGAGACAAAAAGGAAAACTGTAAAATTTTAAAAATTATTTTATTCGGGATGCAGTCACTCTGGTGGGATTCATTTTTTATTGTTTTTTTTTTTGTGTTTTTGATAAGGTAAATTATAAGTTTATTTTTAATTTATATAAAAATTAGAATATATAACGAAAATGTATTTGTTATTGTGAATATATTTAATTTGTAAATAATGCAAAAAAAAAGAAAAAATCAGTGTTTGTTTAATATATTCCCATTTCAATCAATAAATATTACTTGAATGTTCAGATGATGTTGAAATTTTCATTCAATAGAAAGACTAAACCACTTCTAAAGCACTTAAGACCAGTTCTTGAGAAAAACGGATTAGATATTGATTATATGGTATCATATGGGCTGACCTTTTATCTACCATCATCCCATATCCTATTCTATTCTAATATCCATAAGAATAATTCTTATTTATAGACATTTTTGTTATATAACGATTATGTTAAAAAAAAAAAATATCAACACGCAATTTTATTTTATTTAAAATCTTTGTTCTCTCACAATATTGTCTTAATAATTTGCAATAATTCATATTTTATCAATATATATATATATATATAAAACATATCATAATATTAAATTTCTAGTCACAAATTTTACGATATATAAAAATAGTAAAAATATTTTATATTCGTTTATTTATTATACTAAAATTAAATCAGTAAATTATATCTATCTATACGAGCATTTTTATACATAACATACCTTTTTTTATTTTTTCTTTTTGATAAAATAATAGGTATATTATATATTAATTTCGATAAAAAATATATAAATCAATATTTCAATCGCATACACACAATAAAATAATTAATTAAAATAATATAATAATAATAATGATTATATATTACTCTGAATAAATGGAGTTTTATGTATATAAATATATAGGTACAATATGATGATTTTTTTTTTTTATTAATTATTTTTAGGAAGTTATAATTCATTCATGCCCCACAAATTAAAATTTATTAAAAACACACATTCATTCATTCATTCATTCATACATACAATTAATATATTAAAATGCACCACGGCTATTACCAAGTCCACGAGCTGGTAAACTATTTGTTTTAGCTGTCGGTGTATCACGTGCCTATTTGAATACCAAAGCAAAAAAATCAATAAAAGAACGATTCATTACTTCGTATAGATGTAAACAAGAAATATTAAATTGTTTTAAATACCTGAGAATGAGCAACGGCTATACTTAAACATTGTACCCATTCTTCAGCATTTTTACCATTTTTCGGTTTAAGTATTAACGTTTGATCACCAGTGAATATTTCAAATGCTTTTGGAATATTACGTGCACCACGAGATACTTTAACGGAACGAATTTGATTTACATCAATACTTTCACCGCCACTCTATTTATGAGAAAATATTTGTTTTGGTTTTTAATTTTTTAGTATGTATGCATATATATCATTTTTAAATTATCATTTATGAATATGTTATATAATTACCGATCCTTTACAAGATAAATGTGCACCGGATAATGTAAAATATCGTGTACGCCAACGTCTGAATAAACGCCATTTACCTTTTTTCTCTTTTAATTGACCTTCAATCATCGGTTGATTTGTACTTTGTAGAAAATCAACGGCTTTTTCAGGATGATTACAAAGAAAACAACCCCATTGATATTCCAATTCATTTGCATTCGCCTTTGAACGATCCGTTCTACTTACTTCAAATACATCTAAAAATCCCGCATGTCTTAATTCATTTACCAATACTTCTTGTTCCTATATATATATATACAATGTATAATCAGAATTTAGATTATTAAATACTATACAACTAATTATTTAACAAATATAATATACCTTATATGATGGAAAATTACTTGTTACCAATTCGGTAAAACTTTTATTTTCTGTCTTTATCATATTCCAAATATATTTTAAATTACTTATGCCCGGTTCTCTTGTACTCAATGCACAATTGTCTTTTACCTGAAAAATTCAATACGTAAAAAAAAAATGTCCACAGTCAATGAAAAATTTTCTATCAATATTCCGAGTTTAAAAAATTTTACTTACATAATTTCTTATTTGAAAATCCAAAAACATTAAATGTATCCATGTTTTCGGGTTACGTGTCTTCATTATAAAGCATGTTTTTGAATAGAGGCAATGTGGACCACGTGTTTGACATGCAAAATGTAATTTTGCTATTTTTTTTGTTCGTTTTTCTGAAGTTTGGAAAAAAGAAAAAATTGATTAGGAAATAGTAAAATAAAACTCTAGTAGCAAATAGAGATTTCAAAATATTCCTATAATAATATTAACATCCATATTATTTTAAAATGCAGGTTAACGAATCGAAATATTATAATCTTAAAAATGTATCTGGTTTTTATTGAGCATATATAGAAAAATAAATCATAGATACTTCACCGTATGTATATTCATTCATATAAAATTAAAGTATAATTTATATTATATTATAACTTTCACTATTTTTTTCATTTATAATCATATCATATTATATATTCATTTACCTTCAATTGCACAACGTATGGGTGGCGGAAGATGTTGTGATAATTTATCCATATAAATTTTAATTGATGAAAAATGTTTTTCACAAAATTGTTGTACTGTATCACGCATAATTTGATACGGTTCAAATGTGCTCATTCTTTGATTGATTATACTTTTATTTGCATTAATTAATGTAACACTTGTATTATCATTACGTTGTCTAGACGTAACTGTTGTTGGACCGGATACAATAACTTCATTGTCCTGTTTTTACGAACAATTCGAGACAAATTAGTTATTTACGTAGCGCAAATATTTTATAGAATATATACTTACTTCTTCGTTATTAGTTAATGATGAAAACACTGGCAATGTCATAATTGATTTTTGTTGATTAATATTTTGTTGGAATAATGTTGGTGAGGCGGGCGATGCATGATGTACCGATATTGTAGTTTGTTGTATACCAACAGAACCCGTTGATTGATTTAAGGCACTACCACTTAATTTACCTAACACATCTGTTGAACTGCCACCGCCCATTGTACCAATACCACCGCTGCCAACACCACCACCACCCATCAATACAATTGGATCTTGTGAATGGGGACGTATTTTTGTTGGTGATGTTGTTACCGTAACACCTCCACATTGTATTTTCGTCGATGGTATACCCCATTTATTATGTCCGGTTATTATCACATTACTACTTAATGGCGGTACCGGTGTTACATAATTCTGTGATGTTATCAAATGTGTTTGACCACCGGTTAAATTACCACTTGAAACATTATTTATATTGCTTGTATTTGAACCACCACCACCACCATTTTGATTGATATGCTGTGATGAACTTAATCGTGTCATACTTTTATGTAGGCCACCAATTGAACCACCTGTTTTAAATAAAAAATGTTTATTTATGTTATGCTAAAGCTAGAATATCGAGGGTATTTATTAGTGATTTACAACACAAACCCAGCCAAAAAGACATTTAAATCAAACTAAACATTAACAATTGAATAAATTTTGACTAAATTTTACTTTTAAAATTGCGCTAGTAAATATTTGCGCTTGAATATATGCGCTAGTAAATATTTCAGAATCTTAAGCATTTCTATAACAGAATTTAAATATTACCTGCAATATTTAAACGTGTCATACTTCGATGTGTATTACCGCCATGTAAACGTCCCGTACTTCGTGAATCACCCAATTTCGAACGTCTTGTATAGCCGCCGGTATGCGATGGCGTTGGTGAAACAATTGTGCTATTATTATTCATATTCATATTACTATTATTGCTAATATGATTATTGTTATTCGATATTGAAATAGGATGTGTTGTTGGTATAACAGTTGTATTCGTAGTATTCGCTGATGTTACACTAGATGTATGTATTGTTACAACATGTCCAATTGTTGTTGATATTTGACTAGGATTATTATTTGTAGAATTATTAACCATATTTGTGATGGTTGGCAGTTGTTGTTGTTGTTGTGGTTGTTGTGATAGATAATGATTAATGTGATTTGAATTTTTTGCTAGTATTTGTTGTCCGGTCCCCGTTGATATTCCATTTATCGTATTTGTTACCGGTATATGATTTGTTGTATTTAAATTGACTATCGTTACACCACCGGAAGATGTTTGATTAATTGATTTTAACGGTGATGTAACAACATTTGGTTGTGTTGTTGTTGATTTTTGTTGAAGTAACGGCGGCTGTGATTGTAATTGCACTTGTTGTTGACTGCATTTACAAATTTTATTAATGATAAATATATTATAATTATTATTGTTATAAAAACCAAGAAAATATAAAATAAAATAATTAACATGCAAACAACGCAACAATCAAAAATTTACAAAATCTAATTTGATTCTATATATATATAAATAATAATTTTTTTTTTTTTTGACTAATTCTGCTTTACCTTAAATTATTTCTTTGACGAACACATGCTAACACTTTATCAGTAAATAAAATTGGATAAGTTGAACATAAAATTGTAGCTTCATGCAACAATAAATTTTGTGATGTGCGATCAGCATGCGGCAAATATTCAAGCACAAAATCTAACGCAATTTGTGCATGTTCCTAATATATTTATTTAATTTTATTTTTTTATATTATTAATTGGTTTTAGTTTTTGTTTTTTTTATATATATATATATACAATATATATTTATACATACAATAATAATAATAATAATAATAAATAAAAAAAATTATAATTAGTAATTCTAAAAAAAAAAAAAATACATAATTTAATTTTTGTATTTTATTTTATATAAATGCCACTCTAAATAATAGTTATATATAGAGAATTTTGTAACAAAATAAAAATTACATCGAAAATCAAAAGCGTATATAATATTAAACAAAAAAAAAGTAAATTAAATAATTAAATAGAGTTGCAATTTTTTGAAAAATACTAAAAAAAAAAACGATTATTACCTTATCATATTTTCCGGCTGTAGATAATATTTGTGCAACTAATGAGATGACCGATTGTGAACTATTTGCAGTTTGTTTAATTTTATCAAAATGATCAATTATCAAATGTGGTTTATGTTTAGCCAATTGTAAAAGAACTTGTAAGGTGGCCATTACAGTTATAGGATTTGTTAAATGTTCACATAATTGTGGTATACTTTCTTCTAAAACCTATTTTATAATAAATTAATTTAATTCAATTAATTTTATACGGCTTTGATCAAAAATTAATTGTATCTCATTTTATATATATTATATCATATATATCATACCGATGGTTTATTTAATGCAATTAATACAAATAATTGTAATAGTGATTCACGTTCCTTTCCGTCACACTTTGATAGAATTGTTACCAATATTTGAGTATGCGGTATTATCTGTTCCGGTGATACATCATAAATTTGTGATAATATTGGACATAATACATAATTTCCAGCTACAATTGATTCAATTATTGGTTGAACATGTGGACTTAATAAATAGGCATATTCAATGGCGGCCAATGACAGACAACTAGCCACATTTTTCGATAATCCTTTATCATATTTTTGTAGAAATTTAACAGCGGCCGGTAATGCAATTTTCATAACACTTTTTTTATTGTAATTCTGTAATTTGTATAAATTGTGATATGAAATTTGTATGATAGTACAAAAAAAAGTAAAAATATATATAAGAAAGATTTTAAACTTTTGTATATTTTGTTTGGCAAAAATCTTAATGACCAAAAAAAAAATACTCAAATGCATAAACAGATTCAAATTCAATGCAATAATAATAATTCTAATAATATATTTTATCCGGAATATATATATGAAAAGTAAATATATATTTACCAAAAATATACTGGATATTATATCAGCGGAAATTTTAGCATGTGGTGGATCTTCTTTACTCGATGTTGCTTGTAAATTATGCTTTAGACATGTTTCCAATATTATCACAAGTGCTTCACAATATCGTTCAGCTGTTTTTGTTTCACGTATACATGATAGAACTCTTGTTATACAAATTTCAACAACCGATTGATCATTATTACTTTGTAAATAATCATATTGTGAAATAATTTTATTTATTTCTGTAAGCTATATATAATTTTTGCGAGCGTATTTTAGATGTTTTTCACACCGGGAAAAATTAAAATTAATAAACTTTTGATATATATCTTTTGTATACTAGATTTTTTTTTATATATAATAATTCAAACAAAAAAAAAAAAAAGATCTTGAAAAAAAAATTTATAATAATATATATACTTACAACTTCAGATAAATCATTTACAATTTCTGAATCGGCAACGGAAAATAAATCTCCAGCACGTGTTAAATCTTTTTTTGATAATACTTTTGTAAATAATTCATGCATTTTTTTGGTTGTTTTTAATTGATTATTTATATGTTATTATATTTTTTTTTTGTATGTATACAATTTATAATTATCGCAAATATTTTGGTTCAACTAACAATAATCATAAATATAATGATGATGATATTATTGACAATATTCCCATTTTTTTTTTGTTTTCCAATAATTGTATATGCATTCTCAAATCTATATATATATGGGTATAGAATAAATAATATAATAAACATTTATTTAGTAATATTTTACATTTTACAGATCATTTTTTTTTTGTTAAATAAAATTTGTATATTCTATATATAGTTCAATAAAAACTTTAAAATTTAGGCCGATAAAATGTTTTAATATAACTCTGTGGTGTAAATGTTAAAAATGCCAACCTAAAATTCTAACGAAATTTTGGGGTCGTGGGTTCGAATTCCACTGAATGCATAAAATATGTTTTGTGTATTTGGTTATTTTTCGAATCTGAATTTTAACACAAAGTTGTATATTCCGCATGCGGTTGGTCGTACGGCTAATTACCGACACCGTAAAAGCCACAAATTAAGAAATCTAACAACAGAAGGCTGTTGTTGGACGCTAAAACCAGATTGTTGGTTGTATAGCGCAAAATTTATTTATTTTATTTTTTAAAATGTTTTAATTATAAAAAATTGTATAGACTATTATCATTCATATATATATAAAAAAAATAATAGATTAGAGCAAAAGTAAAAAAATGTTCCGAAAAAAATTCTTTAAGATAATTGAATGTTTTTAAAACTCCCGTTGCAAATCAAAATAATTTATGGTTCAAAAGTCAATGAATGTTTCTTATAAATTTTTGGTTTTTTTGGTTGATATTTATAGATTTTTCTATTATTATGTGCGAGAATATAAGCATCGTATAACTTGTATTATAATAATATATATGTACTTTCTCGGGTTATCGAATTCTATATAACGCAGACAAATAAATAATATAAAAAAATATAATTAATTGTCTATCAAAAAAAAAATTATGTGTTAAGTTCCTATAATATTATAAAATGACCTAATAATAATAATATACAAACGATGAAAAGCAAAAAATTGTATCACGTTACGCATTATATTTATATAGAGACTTAATTTAACAAAATAAAAAAGAATTTACTTTTTGTTTTCTATCTATATATCTATCTATCTATATGTAAACAAAGTAAAAAAATAGATATTAAATTTGTTGTTATTGTTGTAATTGAATAAATACATTAATTATTATCAGATAACATGACCGCGAATCAATATTATTATTTTTATTTATTTTTTATCGTAATTAATATATATTTCACAGAATCGATGATTTTTTTGTGGAAATATCTTTTGTGGACAAATATTATGGATATAGTAGATGAACAGGGTGATCTACAATGGTGGTCAGTGGTGATTCCTGGTCGAAAATTATTCCAACAAATGTTTTAAAAACCTTTTTTAATGTTGAAATGGAACCTTTAGGTATTGCCAAAAGAATTGTTCTATTATACAGGCAAAATATAACCTTTATCACTTGAGGAAATGTTTACCATTAATCACATTTTTAAGGATAATCACTCGTTGGCCATACAAAAAAAATTGATTTTGTCCAAGAAATTCCAATAAAATCATTATTAAATTACATCACGATATGATAAATAATTTAGATACGAATATATTGAATAATAAAATATTCGAGAGGGCTTATTTCAATGATTATGGTTAAAGAAACATTTTGATCAATAGAATCTCTATATATAATCTATATAGAATTACAACAGGCACAACCTGTAATGTTTTACGCTTATATATATAAACATTTAATTTAATAAAATACTATAGTATGTTCATGGTTTTTCTTTTTTTTTTAGTTTAAATTATGTAATATGAGAAATTGATATATAAATGACAAATATTGATTATAAAATTTATTTATTTAAAAAATCATTCATAAAAAAAATAAAAATATCTAATTATTACTTCCTGTATAAAAGTGTTCTGTCATTTGATAATCGCTTATGTATACTATAAAAATCAATACTCATAAGTTTTGAACCATATATACGAGCGATCAAATTACGATCTATATATATATATAATATATACTTGAATGGATTGGATGTTTATATATAGTATGACTCATTATAATATAATTCTATATATACATAGAGGATGACTTATTCATAATAAAGATCAGCTTAAGCTTAAGCGGTATATATCTTGCATTTGAATGCTGACAATTGTTTAGAATTCCATTTTTTAATCTGAACCTGACACAGACATTTCAAATTTTGCAGTCATTAAACGATGATAAATTAGTCGCTGAATATATAAAATTACCATATCAGTAAATAAAATAATCGCTGTAACTTTATTTAACAATATAGTCAACGGATCAGGAAAAATAGACGACAAATGGAAAGGTATTTTTGTAAGAATAAAAAGATATGTAAATTAAGTTCTACAACAAAATACAATAATTTAAAGAACAATAACCTGTAAATCGTTCATATAAAGATTCCAATGCAACCGTACAGTTTATTTTAGCAACTAATTAATAAACTTAGGATCTATATAGTTTAATAAAAATGTTCATATTATTATTATAGTAAAGTTATAATGGAATTTCTATATAAAAATTATTATTATATTAAAAAAAAATCTATAATTTATAACAGTTTGCAATTAGATTAAATATATGTATATCAATAAAAATAAAGTAATAAGTAAAAAAATTTAATAAAAAAAAAAAGAAGTAATTCCATTACTTAACCAGTTTTTGTTTCATTTGTATATATATATACTATAAATTAGATATATTTCATTATTTTTTTAATTTTTTTGTTATATTAATCCGATCTTCTTATTCTTGAAACAACATTATATAAAGTATCTTTTTATAACGGTTTTTTTTATATAAATCATGTTTCTGCAACTAAACCAAAAAAAAAAAACAAAAAACTTGTACATACATTTAAGAATTTTACACTTGAAGTAATTTTATAATAAATGATGAAAAGATGAACCAAAGCAGCAGAACCAAAAAAAAATTAAACAGAAAACCAAAAAGAAACAGGTGACATCTTATTTTTTACACGCACTGTTTTTTGTTGTGTGTACATATATTAAAATTATAATGAAATATTTCTAAAATTTTTATTTTAATATTCATATGAGCGTTTTTTGTTTTCTATATATCATTGGATATTTATACATATATATTTAAATTCTTGCAAACGTATTGAATTTTACATGTTTATTTTTTTTTCATTTAATTTTTCTTCATCATCATTTCAAAGTCTCTAAATTTTTTTTTTTCCTTATAGTATACATGTTCTATATATGCTAGTTCTATCGTTCTATATATATACATTTTTTAGTATATGTAAAGGGTGATTTTTTAGCTATTATCTTTTTGGCAATACTGGTTTAAACAGCTGATGCACGTTTCGTGTTTTGTTTCACTGTCAAACATGACATGACATGACAAACATGATGTTTTGGTCTATAATTTAACCATGAATCGTCTTACAAACGAACAACGCTTGCAAATTATTGAATTTTATTATCAAAATGCGTGCTCTGTTAAGAAAGTTCATCGCGATTAAATTGTGTTCACCGACGAAGCTCATTTTTGGCTCAATGGGTACGTAAATAAGCAGAATTGTCGATTTTGGAGTGAATATCAGCCATAAGCATTGCAACAGCTACCAATGCATCCAGAACAAGTCACAGTTTGGTGCGGTTTATGGGCTGGTGGCATCATTGGACCGTACTTCTTCAAAGATGATGCGAATCGTAACGTAACTGTGTGGTGGTGAGCGCTACCGTGAGATGATATCCAACTTTTTTTTTCCCAAAATGCAAGAGCTTGACTTGCATGACATGTGGTTTCAACAAGACGGTGCCACATGCCACACAGCACGCGCAACAATGGACTTATTGATAGGCGAGTTCGGTGAACTTTTTATTTCACGTTCGGGCCCGGTCAATTGACCACCTAGATCGTGCGATTTAACGCCTTTAGACTATTTTTTGTGGGGCTATGTTAAAGCTCATGTCTATACAGACAAGCCCGCTTCAATTGAAGCATTGGAAGACAACATTGAAGCATTGAATTCGTGAGATACCGGCCGAAATGTTGGAAAGAGTATGCCAAAATTGGACTAAGCGGATGGACCATTTGAGGCGCAGTCAAGGTCAATATTTGCATGAAATAATCTTCAAACATTAAATTATACGGTACTATCGATTCAAATAACGATTTCATGCATTTTTCTGAATTTTATGTGTTTTTTTTTTTGAAAAACTTTCCTATAGCTCTTAAAAAATCACCCTTTATATATATATAATTTTAAAATGCTAAACGAAAAAAAAATTCTTTAGATTCCTGAAATACGAGATTTATCTTATATAGCTTGATGTTTATGCAAATATTTATAGAATACTCGTCGTATATATATAAAAAGAGACATTGCGGAATATAAAATTCGCAATAAATATATGTATATATGCATGCATATGTGGATTATCATCACAAACTATGTACATATATTTAACCACGATGTATTTATAATATATACATCTCGCAGATCTCCCATTTTCTATCATTTCAAATATGCATTTATCTTAATATATATATATAGATATACATCTTTATATACTTGATTCGCTATTATAAATATATATATGTAATATAATTCTGGTACAGTTTTTATTTATAAACAATAATTTTTTTTTGTTTTTTTTTTTTCAAAATTTCAAATGCCAATATATATGATCATCATCAGCACAATTTTCGTAAATATATTTTTTAAAATATTTTGACTGTATATACACATTCACATTCTGATTATATATTCGTATAATTAATACAAAAAAACGAAATCTAAAAACAAATTCTAATATAATTAATAATAATAATATTAATGAAATGGCAAAAAATATAAAATAAATAATTAAATAAGTACCATAATAATAATAACAAATAATCTAACTGGAAATGATTAAGCATATGCAAGAAGTAAAGTGTACTGACCTTTTCACTATATATATATATATATATATATATATATATATATATATTAATTTTTTGTTTTTTGTTGGATTTGAATGAATATATATTTTTAAAACCGAGCCGTTTTTTTTTTTTTTTTGTTTTAAAACCATCATTCGGATATATGTATATGCTAATATAAAAGCTATAAGTAATCACTGCTGTTGTGGACTACTGTTTGTTTGTATATACTATATATATTGATTGTATAATTTAATATATATAAATGAACAATAAAAACGGGCATAATAAATAAATATATATATAAAAATTAATTAAAAAAAATCAGTTGGTATAATAAAAAATAAAATATTTATATAGTGAAAATAAATGTTTAGGCAGCGTAATTTTTTTTTGTTATTATTATTAGTTTTGAATTTATTAGATCAACCAATATATATATACAGTGATGTTCGGTAAAATAGGTGTAAACCAATTTTAATGTATTTTGATTAATTTCAAATACCAATATCTATTTGTGAATCATGCCATCCATACGACAATTTAGTACTTTGTTTACCTTTATTTATCACATGAAAAGAAAGAGATAAAAAATGTTGTCCTTCGTATTTCTGGGAAATTAGCTATGAACATGCTGTTCGGTAAAATAGGTGCGGACTATGTTAATTGTGGTTTATTTAGTTTTTGCGAATAAATTACATTTATTGGTGGTGAGTTTGTGAATTTTTAAATAAATTTTAGGTAAAGTAGTGATTTAAATTTAATTTTTGAAACATTCCGGATTACATAAATACATATTTCTAAGTCACAATGGGTAGAAGTACACATTGTACGGTATTTGAATGGTAACGTATAAATGATCTAAGAGCATCCGGGCTAACATATAAAAATATTTCTGAAATTATGAAATGCTCCCAAAATATAATTACCAACGCATTAAAATTCAAATATACCACAGAAAGAAGGGGTAACAAACGTAAAACTAAAAGCAATGACGATCGTAGAGTGGTTGTTGCCGCAAAAATGAGCCCTTTTTATCATCCAGGGAACTTGTAAGAGAGCTTGATCTAAGCATTTCATCAAGCACGGTATGAAAAAGGTTAATAGCATCAAATTTATAGGGGCGAATAGCTAGACAAGTACCAATGCATACAGCGAAACACATTAAACACCGTTTAAAATTCGCACATGCACATCGTGATTGGTCAGGTGATAATGATATTAAAAAGTGGCGACATATTCTTTATTCTGATGAAACCAATATAAATTTGAATGGATCAGATGGCAAATTACATGTTAGACGAAGACCAAATTCAGAATTTTTGCCGCAAAACACAAAAAAAACCATTAAGCATGGAGGTGGTAGTTTAATGATATGTTTTGGTATCATCATGGTATGGAGTTGGTCCTATATATTTAGGTCAAAAATATCCAATGGATGAACAGGAATATATAAGGATACTTTCAATCGAAATGTTGCCATACGCAAAAGAAAACATGCCTATTATATGGTCATATCAGCAAGATAACGACCCAAAACATACGGCTAACAAAGCATCGGTTTGGTTTCCACAAAATAATGTGAACAAAATGGAATAGCCAACACAATCACCCGACTTGAATCCGATTAAAAACTTGTGGAAGCACGTATAAACATCGGTTGCAACAAAACGGCTCAAAAAACAAAGTAGAACGGGGGAAAGAAATTGTAAAAGTTTGGAAGCGATTTCTATAGAAAGGTGCCACAAAATTGGTGCAGTTCATGCTAAATCGATGTGAGGCAGTAATTTAAAATAAGGGATATGCGACAAAATATTAAATCATAAATGGTATGTACGCGAAATACTTAGATTTTATTTAATATTGAGGGCATTAATACTTTTTCTTGTGTTTTTGGTAGAACAAAATATATCGCACCTATTTTACCGAACAGCATATTCCTAGCTAATTTCCCAGAAATACGAATGACAACATTTTTTATCTCTTTCTTTTCATGTGATAAATAAAGGTAAACAAAGTACTAAATTGTCGTATGGATGGCATGATTCACAAATAGATATTGGTATTTGAAATTAATCAAAATACATTAAAATTGGTTTACACCTATTTTACCGAACATCACTGTATATATAACATTTGTTTTGATTTTTTTTTTGTTGTTTTACAAAGTATTTCGGTTTGGAAAATTGTGATCTACTTAATATGGAATAACATATATTATTGATGAATTATGAGCTACCTACTGTAATTTTTTTTAATTCTATGTAAAAATAAAACTGTGTATTTGCTATATATTATAAAAAATGGTATACTAGTCATCGATAAAAACAAACAAACAAAAAAAAAACAACTACCTGTTGAGTTCGTTCACAGAATTCATATTTAGAAATAATAATAATAAGTTAATTTTCCATATATGCGTATGGGTAGATACGCATAGATATACACGATCACCGATAGAATGTATAAATATTAAATAGTGTATAAGGAACTATATATATTGTAGCCGGTATCATATATGTATGTTATTATATATAAAGATAATAGTATTATAAATATTTATATATGTTGAATATAAATAAACAGAAATGAAAAAAAAAACAACGATGGTAGAGGACAATACCTAGAACAAAGAGCATGTTTATGTATGGTCAGGGATTTTAAAGAAGGGTTAAATTTATCATCAATCCACTTCTCAGAAACTTTTTAATATAAACTAATGTGTCAACTAAATTATGAAGAAAACACCATTGGATTTGAATGGGTATAGAAGCCATAGAATCAGAAAAACTTTCCTGACAAATCTTAAGATTTAAAGCATTTCAAATTGAATTGGTTAGAAACATATTATAAGATATTTTGATGGAGGAAACAATTTTCAATTTTTCAAAACTAAACTAACAAGTCCAATATATAAAAAGTACCTCATTAAAAAAACAAACCATACACAAGTTAAAAAACATATAAAAAACCAACAGAAAAAGGTGTGTTTATGATTTGTTATACCTGTGTATTATTATTTTATTTACTAGATACATATACTAAATAGTATCATTATTATTTAATATATTTATTTATACATATATATATATGTATTATATCGAGTATATCGAGATATTTTAATATATATTATTATATGAATTTAATGACATCATTTTATATTCATGCACCGTTACATTTTTTAATATATACATTACACAAACCAATTCATATATATTATTTTTTATTTGTTTGTAAGAGATCAAGATTTTTTTGTATATTTAGTATATGATGACATCGCTAATGTATATAAAAAATAAAAATATAAAGAATGATCCAATGTTTAAAATAAATAAAACTTTTTTTTTTTAAGATTGAGATATATTTTGGGTAAATTGCAATGGCAGATTGGTTGTACTTTAAGATCTTTACCTCAGTTTACATCAGGTAGAATATTTCGTTAATTAAATATGTTATATAATTTTTTAATGAATAAGTTAAAGAATAATAACTTTATTTTGACGATCAAATTAATTTGATGATTAAAAATCAATATATAGTTTAAGAGATGTTCAATTTACTGAATTTTACTGAACCACTGCTGAATATAAATGTTTTTTAATCATGAAGTAAATCGATTATGAAAACGAATATGTTCTGAATACCATACATACATACATAAAATAGAGATAATTAACTATATATATATATTAGGTTGTCTAAAAAGTATTGATAATTTTTTTTACAAAATTAAAACGATTTTTTTTATTTATTTCAAATGAACTTTATTAAACCAAATATGCGCCGTTTTGATCGATGACCCTTTGCCATTTTTCTGGTAAAGACATTATCCCATCACTGTAGAACTTCTTGTTTTCTGGGCAAAAAACTGATCCAAGTGCATTTTGCAGTCCTCTGCGGAATTTAATTTTAAACCATTAAGGGAGTTTTGCAGAGACCGGAACAAATGATAATCTGAAGGTGCAAGGTCCGGGCTATATGGTGGATGCATTAAAACTTCCCAGCCAAACTCTCTCAGTTTCTGCCGAGTCATCAAAGATGTGTGTGGTCTGGCGTTGTCATGATGGAACACAACACCCTTTCGATTGATTAATTCTGGACGTTTTTTTTTTAATCTCGTGCTTCAATCTTGTTAATTGTTGACAATAGAGATCGGAATCAATGGTTTAACCGGGTGCTAGTAATTCATAATGAACGATTCCTTTCCAATACCACCAAACAGACAGCATTGCCTTTTTTGGTGTTAATCCAGGTTTTGCTACTGTTTTAGGAGCTTCACCCTTCTTAGACCACGATCTTTTTCGTACATTATTATCGTATATGATCCATTTTTCATCACCTGTAATCATTCGCTTTAAAAATGACTCGATTTCGTTCCTTTTAAACAGCAAATGGAAATTCAGTTCATTAAATTGTTTTGTGTTAATTCATGTGGTACCTAAACATCGAGCTTTTTCTTGTATCCAGCCTTTATCAAATGGTTTAAAACTGTTTGGTGATGGTTGTTTAGTTCTTTAGCGATATCATGACTGCTTACGTGTCGATTTTCTTCAATTTTTGATATGATTTCATCGACTTTTTCAGTGATTGGTGGACCAGAACGAGGTGCATCTTTGACATCAAAATTACCGGAACGAAATCTATAGGCTGTTAATTTTGATAAAGTTCCTTCACCGTAAACTGCACAAATTTGTTCATGTGCCTGCGTTGCGTTTTCACCTTTTTCATAATAAAATTGTAAAATCTATCGAATTTTTTCACTAATTTCGCTCATCTTTAATGCACTACAACTTTTAAATGACTAAACAAATTTAATTTTTTTTTTTTTATCTACGAAATGTCATCTTTCGAACTTATGTTAGTGTTACCTATAGTAACTACATGGAGATAGTAGCGCAGAGTGATATCGAAAAAGACATGGGCACGGTTTTTTAAATATAGAATTTTCAGAATTTTTTTCCATGGGCACGGTTTTTATATTAAAATTATTCCATGTAATGTCAATTAATTCTCATATTTTAATCAGCGCGAGAATAAAATGATATGCTTGCGCTTGTATTTGTTTGTATATATATACTATCTCGAAAATAATAAAAAATATATATGATATTTAAAACAACAACAATAACAAACAAAATAAACAATATATATAGCGGCAAAATCCTGTTTTTTTTATAAGAAAAATAATATATATTGAAATTGCCAAAAAAAAGGACATTCAAGGGGTTTTAAAAAATTTTAATTACTATTTATAGAAAATATGTAAAATATAAAAAAAGAAAATTTAATAGCTTTATAAAAAATAAACAAAGAAAAAAACAAAAATAGAATTATTGTGTTTTTACATGTAAAATTTCAAAAACAAATGTATACATAAAATAATAATAATAATAATAATAATGGCATAATTTACATAATAATTTGAGGATCTGGTACATTACACGTTATACTTTTATGTGGTAACACCTGACCACCATTTATATAAAGTTCATCTTTAACAATAACATCTTCACCCAATACGGTCGTACCGTCGGCACGTACCCAACGTCCAACCGTACATCGCCAACCAATTATACAACTATCTAACCATGCATGACTGCGTACAATCGAACCGGTTAAAATTGTGGAACGTTTTATGCACACCCCATCTTCAATGAAACAATTTGGTCCAATTGTAACGTTCGGTCCAATACGACATCCATGTCCGATTTTAGTCGTCGGATCAATTAAAACATTACCAACAATTATTGTATTTGTTATACCATTACAAAACATTTTTTTCTTCTTATTAATATTCTAATCGGTATTATTTTTGATAATATTTTCATTATCACCATCATCCACTGCTTGCAATTGATCTTCAGTATATAATTTCGTTGAATTATTTTGTCGTAATGCATTTACAAACACATTCCTGAAATTAAAAAAAAAGAAGTTTGTTTTGTTTTTACCACATATAAAAACAAATGTATATTTATTTTACCGGTAAGAAAATCTTTTGGTTGTCCAATGTCCATCCAAAAGCCATTTAATTCAAATGCATACACATCCTGTTCGGCGGCCATTACCGGAAATATTTCTTTTTCAATTGATGTTGGTTTAATTTCAATACGTGATAATATCGTTGGATTAAATATCTATAATCCTGAAATTATAGATAAGCGAAATATATTCGGAATAATGCAAATAGTGTTATTTTTTTTGTTAATATTTACCGGCATTAATTTTATTACTGATAAATTCTGGTGGTTTTTCAATGAAATGTGTTATACAACCTTTTGAATCATACAATACAACACCATATGGTTCTTCAACTTTTGTCACGACAATTGTACCTTCTTTACCGTGCTGACGATGATACGCTTCTAATGCTTTAAATGGAAACTCACAAATAACATCGGAATTTAATACAAAAAATGGTTCGTTACTACGACATAATATATGTTTGGTAAAATGCCAATGGAACGGCAGTGCCCAATGGTTCTGTTTCATGTGAAAATATCAATTCAACACTTAATTTATCTGTATCCTTTTTCAATTGAATTTCCATTTCTTCAGCACGATAAGAAACGGCTAAAATTACCAATATATATATATATAATAATATTTGATTTGTTTTATAATACAATTTATGTATTGCATTGCATTGCACAATACAATTTTTGTATGAAGTGTGATATTATTAACCAAGTTTAGAAAATTCTATTTTGTACCTGTGTAACACCGGCTTCAACAAGTGCTTCGATTTGATGCATTAAATTGGTTTATTAGCAAATTCAACCAAAGGCTTTGGCCGACTGAATGTCAATGGACGTAATCTTGTTCCATAACCACCGACTAATATCAATGCTCTTGTTCCTTTCGTTGTACCACACATTTTTTATTGTTGTTTTTGTTTAATATTTATCTAGGGGGGAGTTTTGGGTGTGTATTTTAAAGATAGTTTAACTATCGTTATCTGTTAATTTAATGTTGTATGCACAATATATATTTATTAAATTCACAAAACACGGTGTAAATGCAATTGGTAGCGTAAAAATTAAGCGATCCTTTTTATTATTTTTTTTTTAGAACATCTTTATTTATTATTTTACACGTCACACTTTACACGTCAATACTATAGTATTTTATAATATATTATTAAATTTTCAATGAAATGAAACAAAAACAAATAACAAGCATTAAAAAAAATATTATAGCACTGCACAAAATTTATATAAAAAATAACAATCATTATTATTATATTATAATTATTAATATTTCTAAAAAGAATAACGTTGAGCACTATATACAGCCAAATTTGTAAAACAATAATTTCACAAATTTATGGACAAATGCTCCAAATCACAAAACACATAATAATATATTCTATAATACATTATTAGGATTAACACAAAATATATATTAAACAATAAGTTTAATATTTACATAGTTATATTAAATTTATCGAATTAAATTAAATTAAAATTTATAAAATTAAATTTATATATTTATTAACCTCTCGAAATAATATCAAACCAAAAAAAAAATGTAAATAATAACAAACAAAAATAAACAACAACACTTTTGACTTACCAAGGAATTTTTTCTACACTAACACCACTACAAAATTCTTCCATTTTATTTTTCGAATACTCAAAATCATATTCGAATGCAATTCGAACAAGAGAAAAATGAGCATAAAATAAAAAAAAAGTGGTTTTTTATTTGCTAATAAATAAATAAATAATTAATAAAAATTAACAAAAAAATTAAAAAACATCATTTTTAATCACTAAAAATTGAATTTCATATATTTGGCTACTTAAACTTGAAAAAAATATACCATGCACGGTTTTTTAAATTGTGCGCCATATGCATTTAAAAATTAACGAACTTCGTGTACGGCTTTGCGCATCTATATTAATACAGTATCTATAGTGTTACCTGATCAGATTAGTACTACTTGATATATTCAATTATAATGACATCTATTTATAAAAATTATCAATACTTTTTCGACAACCTAATATATATAGTGATATATTTATTTATTATATCCATGCATTTGTGTACTTGCGGATACATATTTTTGATAAGGCATAAGAGCAATATATAGTGTTTATATGCGATTTTTTGCACATATTTTTAAATGTGTGAAACAATAACAAATAACAAAATTTACACTTCTCATTCCCTATATTTAAAAAATACCAAACTGTATAATATAAAATGTATATATGTACATAAATATAATTTATCATAAATTCGTGTATGTTTACGTATATGTTTTCTTTACAGTAAAATATATATATATTTCTTATCTTTGATTATTTTCGATACTGCGATATGAAAAAAATCATAATAAAAAAATTTTAAAAAAACATTAACAACAACAAATTATAATTATAATTACATAAAAATAACAAATCATTTTTATGTGCAAATTTTCAAATCGGAGCCGGAAATCCTCCACAAAGTCATCCTTAAGATTTATATTCGTGGAAATTCATAATAATATTCAATTCTGGATATATTCTGTGAAAGTTTTTTTAAGGAAATTCTGTATAACTTTCGGTATAGGAAAATCTATTTATATAACTTGCTTAATAAATTTGTAAATTTTCAAAGGAAAATTCTGTATATTTTGACAAATTTTAATTAATTTTTATTTAAAAAAGCAAAAAAATAATAAAAACAAAAAATGATTAAAAGAAATTGATTTGTGTGTTTGTGCTTGAGTATGATATAAATAAAAAAAAATTATATATGAGATACAAAAAATATTTACACGTAACGATACACTATACAAAATGAATTTAGAAAAAACAAAAACCACTTTATTGCATTTGATAAAAAGAGATAAATATAAAAAAAAAATGTTATATTCATTTCAGTGATTCTTATTTATATATAGAAAAAAAGTTGACAGGTAACTTTATTTATATCTATGCATAGGTAGGTATATTATGGTTTTTTTTCTTTAATATATATATATATATTTTCGGTGAGAGTTGTTTTTTTTTTGTTTTTGTTAAAAAAATGTGATTTAAATGAATAAAATTAATTAAACAACATACCGCCTTGTTAATGCATTCCGTTGAATTCATTATTTTATTTTATTTTTTCTATATAAAAACACATTTTATCTAATTTTTGTTTACTTTATTCAATAAACAAACAAAATATGCGACACATTTAACACAATATGATGATGATTTTGTTATAAAAAATATAATACAATATATATATATATATATGTATATTGTATAGAGTAACTGCAAATATAAGTTCTTTTGCAAATATCATATGTATATAAAAAACATATAGAAATAACAACAACTAGAACTAACAACCAAAACGAACTTTGAACGCGTCAACCAACACCACACACTCACTCACTAACTAAAAAAAAAACTAATAATAAATATTTAATAATTTTTCTCTAAACAAAATGTATAGCGAATTATAAATATAGTAAATAATTAGTTAAAAAATAAATTGATAAATGCACAAAAATATAAATAATAAATAAACACACTTTAATAATTTGTTTTGTGAAAACAAATTTTTTTTTTGATATTTTGTGATTTTGTGATTTTGTGATTTTGATTGATAAAAAAAAATACAAATTGGTATATCGTCCACGCTCGCAGCTATTATTATAAATAATATGATCTTTAGTGGTTCTGGTTGGTGATGATGATGTGATGTTGTGATGTATTGTTCTGCTGTGTGGTGATCATCTGCTGCTGGCTGTGGCTGATGATGTGATTGCGAACAATACAAAAAATAAGTTTTTAAAACTGGAAACTGGTGGTGTTGTGTTGTTGTTTATTATTTATGTATCACATATTTTTTTAAGTTGTGTGTTTACAACAATAAAACGCATACACTACTAAATTAAATACTATTTTATTTTATTTAAAATATATATAATAATTTATTAATAAACCTGTTATCGATATACTGTGTGTGTGTGTGCGTTTGCCATTCATACGAATAAAAAAATTATATATTTATTTCATAAAAATAATAGTTGATTATGGAAATGAGAATGCTATTATATTATTTATTTATACATTTATCTTTTTCTAAAAAAAAAAAAGCTTCTTATTTTGCTGCTATTATACAAACTGTCTTCATCTTATTTCTATTCCCTCAAATAATAATTTGTATATCTCGTTTTATTTTATTTTATCGCCAAAAAAACTTATACCTTGCATTCATATTCATTCATTCAGGTGATTGGAAAAATATATAAAAACAAAAAATTATCAACAGGTAGTTTTTCAAGATATATTTTCGATATTTTATTATGCTTTTTTTTTATATAAATTATAAAATACTTGGTTTTTATATTGAATTTTTGTTTTTTTTTTAATTTTCTATATTTTTTGAAAGTTTTATTTATTGCGAAATTAATAATAAAAAAAATCTACTTTCTTAAAAATATATAGTGTAATAATAAATGTTGTTAACTTATGGTAGAAATTAATATATGGCCGCGGTATATCCATATAATTATATTCATTAATTCACTATATTATAGATGAAAATCAATTAACTATTTTATTGTAATTTATTAAAATAGAAAAATTAGAAAAGTTTATCATATACATATATATTTATATAGTGTGTGAAATGAGTATATAGCGATGTGCTGGGATTTATCTAGGCTGTGCGAATATTCATTTAGTTATTTATTGATCTTTTTTATTGATCTTTTAACGAATTATCCAAAATGTTGCTTATTTATTGCAGAATGTAATCATACTATTTTTTGTAATCAGTAGTCATTGTACAATCTCCATAGCATAAGAATATCTTTTAAGATAGAACTTCTCGATTAAACAATAGAGCAATTATTTTGTACAGATACCATTTAAAAAGTCACAAAATGATAAATTATTTGCGTCCAAAAGAAAATTACAATTATTAAAAATAGTACATCTCCTCCGCCCCGGGAGTGGAATTAAAAAAAAAATAGAACATGATAAATAAATAAACATTAAAAAAAAGCACAAAAAGTAAAAAAAAGTTAATATATCTTTAATAAAAAATTCATCCCTATCATAAAAACTCATAAAAAATAATTCCAATACAAAAAATATAAATTTCAAAGAAACCATTCAAATGCGAGTGTGACGTCACATAGGAATTCCCTTTTTAAATAACACCACCCATATATATGTATACATAACGCATAACAACAAGAATGCGCGCACACACACAAATAAACAAAAATACCAACCAGACGAACTTGAGGTTAATAAACTCTCGTCTGTCTATGATCTATTCGCTATTCGATCTATTTAATAATTAATAACAAACAAAAAATATACGCATGTCAAATAACTAATGAATGTTGCTGCCGCTGCTGCTGCTGCTGCTGCTGCTGTTGCTATACATAAAATAATATATTTGTATATGTTTTCCAATTGGCATATGAACTAGAGGATGCGCTTGAAAGTCACGTGTTTTTTTTTTGTTTTGTTTTGTTTACATTATTATTGCAGCAGCAAAAAATTATACAATATGGTGGTTTATTTACATTTATCTTTTTGTTTCTATGCGTGAATATTAATTAGTTTAAGGTCATTGACATTCATTATTTTTATTGTTTTTGTTTGTTATTAATAATTCCTTTTTTAATATTTTTAAGAATTGATTTTATACTTGGAATTATTCAACGTTAATTGATTTCATCGTCTCATAGATTATAATAAATGTTGGATTTATTATGATTAATTAAACGATTTGTTCTATTATTTTCTAAATATTATTATATTTAACGGTAAATTTATTGCCATTATCGAAGAATTCACACTTCATTTCCGTCTATATCATAATATACCCTTACAAATATAAACATAAAATAAGGCGACATATTTGAAAGAATGTTTTAAGAAAGAAATTTCATTATTTAATTAATTATGCATTTAAATTTATTTAATAAAATATCATAATATTTGTTTTTTACCCCGAAATTAACCAATACATTTTTATACATAAATCATCAATTTCGGTTCAACCCACAATATAAAAAAAAAAAAGTTTATATTTTTAAATTCGATTATATATAAGATAACAAATAACTTAAACTATTCATTCCCCTTTTTCATTTATATAAAAAATTAAAATAATAATATGTATAATATTATATATTTAAAAGCAGTAGAATCATGCATAAATACTCTTTAATTTTTCTACAAAATTTATATATTCTTCTTTTGCTTTATCTTGGCCTAAACCTTTTTTATCATTCCATGCATTCCATTTTGCTTTAGCTTTCAAATCAAAAAGACCAGGTTTAGCTATATTAATAAAAAAAAAGAAAGAAGAAGTAATAATTATTTTATTATTCAAATTCTAAAATTGATAATCAAAATATTATAATAATATTCTCACTTGTATTATTATCAGAAAAATTTGCTTGTTTAAATAATGCATATAATTCTAGAAATTCATCATCTGTTGGTCGTTTTGTTAATGTTTTTACAAGCTCTGCAGCTGCATTAAATCTCTATTCATATATTGTAAAAATTTGAATTAATAATTGTTTTTTTTTTTAAATCGTATATATTCAATATAATTCAAAAATAAATTTGCTTACTTCATCCAATGACATGTTTATTACCAATAATGTTTGCGTATGTTGTCGAATAAATCAAATTAATCGCACGAATCTGTTAAGATTTTTATGTGTGAATGATTAAAAATAAATTTTTAATGTTAATTAAATAATTCAAAACTTTTTCTTTTTTTTTAAATAAACAAAAAGGATCAAGGTTCATAAATACAATATAATGTTCATCATATTATATTTATATAAATTGTGGTGAGTTAACTTCGAGTACAATATGTTAAGTGTATGGTATATTATATTTATTCATATAATGAATGATATGTACAAGTTTTAATTTAAAAAAAAATATAGCATTACATTGCAAAAAATATAAAAATAAAATCTGTTGATGTTTTTGTTCATTAAATGAAATGATGAAATTTAAATAAATAATGTATATTATTTTAATCTTCAATTAATGAATACACAAAAAAAAAATTAAATAAAATATTTTTCATATAAATAATCTTTAATTTAGATTATAGTAGTGTGTTATTATATCACAAATCGTAATATTGAATAATTATAATATTGTACATATTTATGAAATTGAAATTGAAATCTTATTTGGACAAACCAATTTGCAATACATTTTTTTTTAAACATTTCCTACAATATTTTATAAATTACCAATAACGACATTATATAAAAAAAATGTAAATAAATAAACAATAACAAGATGTATATTTGCAAATTTATTTATTTATTTAGGACGACAATATAAATCTTTCTTTTTTATTGAATGGTATAATATAATATATAATAAAACGCAAAACTCGACACGCACTCATAAAACAAAAACATTTCTTTTTTATTTCGTTTTTTTTTCTTTAATAAATCAGACAATAAAATCAAACCATACCTTTTAAATTCAAAATTATCTAGCGAATGTACCATATATATTTAAAAATGAATTAACATTCTTTATTACATTTTTTTTTAATATATTTCATTTTGATATTCATAAAATTTCTAATTTATATATTTGTGCAAAATTTATAAAATAAAGCTTTCACTTTTCTTATATATAAAAAAAAAATTATTTCAAAATATAATTTTTGAATTTTCTGTCAATTTCCCGGGTTATTAAAATATACTATATAAAATAAACGCAATATTTTTATTTAAAATAACTTACCTTCTTTTCTTTTAGCGATATCGTTTTTCACAAAACAAATGGAGCAATTGTGATAATTTCTGCAGAATATATTTGAATATGCAATATACAAATAAGTTACAAAAGAAACAATATTATTTAGATCTTTAAATTGATGCAATTAAAATTTATATCACAAAATATGAATATTTTTTCTTCTTCTTTAATATAATATAGACTATAAAACACTACTTTACTGTATGCGTTTTCTATTATAACTGAATGAATGAAATGAAATGAACGATCGGTGGTTAAAGCTAAAAATAATATATATTTATTTAATTTATTATTTAATTTTTCTGAATCATTTTTTTATATTCATTAAGTTTTTTTTTATTATACATATATATATATATATACTACACAATATGGAATACAAGAAGAAAAAGAAGAAGAAATGATGTTTGTATTTCATTAACTCAACAAGAAATATATGTATATAATAATTATAATAAAAAGAGGGAAATTTAAATGTATAAATAAAAATAATTGTATTTTAAGACCAAATAAAATATAATTCATTAACACTTAACATGAAACAAAGACGTATAATATATGTTATCAAAATTAACAATATATAAATAGTGTTGTTTTATTGACATGTAAATAGAACAAAATCAGTGTGGTTTATCTATAAATTTGACTAAATTTAAACAAAAAAAAAACAACAAACCATGTCGTTTTTGTAAAAACCATTAAATGAAAATTGTTTTTTTTTTAAGATTATAATTGAAGTACAATTAGGAAAATATTTACAAGAAATACTATACAATTAAAGAAATTTACCAAATTTTTTTTATTTTAATTATATAAAAACAAGGATAATATTATTTGTAACCGATCTGTAAGACATGTATTTTATATTTGTTAATTTTTGTATTGTTTATATTTACAATAACAAATGATATACATCTTTTATTATAATTATTATATTAAGATTTCAGCAAGATGATAAATTTAGTGTATATAGCAGACAAAAGCGTTTTGTTTTTTTTTTTTTTGCAAAAACATTTGTATTTATTTAAATTTAAATCCTATATATGTATAGCAATTATACAAGTAGTGATAATTCTCGATTTATAATTTATTTTGTCACTATTTTTATTATGGCAAAAAATAAATTTTTATTAATTTTCATAATTATATGTATTGTGTTTGGTTGGAAATTTCCATATTATTCATTTTCACTACGTTATGTATATCAATTACGTTAATCATATCCTTGATAAATTATTACAATTTATATCTTATTATTAAAATACAACAAAAAAAATCATTCAACATTGAAATCTTTGACTTTGACATTTATCTTATTATAGTTTCTTAATAAATAGAATTGTCTAATATTTCTGAGGCGGGCATTGTTACAACGGCCGCAATTAATGGTTTTGCCTAAAATATAATTTGAAAAAATTATCAAAAATCAAATCAAATAAACTGATATTAATAAATATTAAAAATCATATATAATAAATACTTGATTTGTTTTATAAACAAATATTCGAATAATTGAATTTGATGTTGTTAAATCGGATGGTGGTAATTTATCAATTGGATTCATAACAGCCATAACCATAAAATCAATTTTAATAGGTGAACCCGGTACTAACATTGGTAACTAAAATTTAATATATACATTATTCATTGGTATAGAACATATTTAGAATAGATAGACGTTTTATTTTACTTTTGAAAATGGTTTCACTAATTGATAATGTCGATTATCGGCATGTAATAAAATATTTAAATGTGTTGCAACTTTACGAACGGCCATATTTTCAATGGTTATTAATAAACGAAATACTGGACCAATACCTAATACCTCGGCAGCCAATTTTATTGGTGCTTGTCCAATATACTCGGAAATTGTACTTTCTGATGAATTAATTATATCGACTGTGGCACGGGCCGCTGTTAATCGTAATCGCCATAGTTCTGATTGTAAATTATGATAAATTTCTATACAAAATAAAAAAAAAAAAAAATTGTATTTAGTTAGAATTTTGGTATATTATTTTATAAAATTTTATCTATATAATTTACCAACTGCATTATCACGTTCACGTGCTGTTTGCTCTAAAAATATACTACTTTTTTTCGGAATTTGTAAATTACCCGATGGATTTTCATTATAATTATTATCAATATCATCTGTTGGAATTCTAAATTCAGCTGTACGTTTTAGAATTTTTATAATTAATGTACCATCTATATAAATAGGAAATTCGGAAAATTTTTATATACAATTTTATAATAAATTCGTATATATAATACCGATTGTGATAAGCACCAAAACATGTTCTTCTTGTCCTAATCTACCGAATTTCATAGCCGAAACTGTATCTAATATATGAAATTAAAAATTGATATTATGGTTGTTTACAAAATATAAATATTATATATATCTATAGTTTATTACCCGATATTGTAAATTGATCAACTAAATGGGTTTGTGAATAGAATTGAACTAATCCACCGTGTAGTGCAACGCAAACCAATGTTATACCAATATGATTTAATGTAATCGGTTCCATACACATTGCCGGTGCCGGTAAATTAACAGACCATAATTTTTTACCTTTTTTCGAATAACAATCCAATGAACTATTCATGCATACAACAATTATTGTTTGATCAATTGGTAAAATGGCTAGACCGACAGCTGGTTGATCCATTTTAACAATTTGTCGACCTTCAGGACAATTTTTTCGTAATATATACAAATAACCTTCTCTCGTCGCTACCACAATTCGATAATCAATATCGTATTGACCGGTACTCGAAATTAACGTTGGTGTTGCTTTAATTGAACTTATTCGGGCCTGAATATATAATAATTTTTTTTTGCAGAAAATATAATAAAACATTGGGAGATGATGTAAAATTTTCAATTTAAATTTGATTTAATTACCTGATTTAATATCGATATAGTTTGTGAATCAAAAACGATAATATCACCCATTTCGGTGGCAATAATTAAACATTGAACAACATTATCATTTGTTGAATTACGTTTTAATGTACCCATTGCTGTTATAATTGTTGCTTCGGTTTTTGCTTTTGTTTCATTATTTTCAACATCACCGATTTCCTTGTATAATAAAAAGAAAATTTATATAAAAAAACTTGTTGGTTATAAATACATATTTGTAATAAAATATGAATTATAAAAACCTTATCCGATGATTTTATAACAGGTAAATTATATCTAAAATATGGTTTAAGATTTCTATAAAATAATATAGTGGCTCCTATTGATATTCCAATTACTTTTTTTGTGTTTTTTTGGTTTGTTACCAAACAAGATTTTGAAATATTATAGAATCACATTTTATTAATAAATATACCAGATATTAATTTGTTTATTTATAATTACCTGGAAATTGTGGTTCTTCATCATCAATATAAAAACTTTCGATAGCCGACGGTATACCCGGTAATAATTGTTCACTAATTAATGTTGTACCTTTATATACTTTTAATTTTGGTTTATGTTCAACAATTGAAAATGGTATTTCACAAACAATTAATTTATAATAATTATCATATTTTACATCACATATCGTTAAACATTTTGGTAATACTCGTTGTAATATTTGATGTTCACTTTGTGCATCTAACCATCGTATTGTTGATCTTTTCAAAACAGAAAAATATTGTAAAATGTTTAATTATTTGTGTAAATAATAAATTGCATTTTGGTTACCTCATAGTCATATTGATTTTTTATTTATGTTGAAAAATTATGTATTTATTTATATACAACCAATTTTGTTTCATTATACAAATACTACTGATTATTGAACATTTTAATTGAAAAAAAAACATATTTCATGTATATGTCCAGTTGCTAAGGGTTTCGCATTTGTTTGTGCACGTATTTTTATATAGGTATATATAAGGGAAGTTTTTATTTAAAACAAATAATATGTAGATCAATGCATAACAATTCATTTATTTATTCAATTTAACCTGATTATTTTTTTGGTGTATATCAAAAGTATTTATATAATTTTAGATTTTCCAATAAGTTAGTCAAGTGAATATTTAACTATATAAAGAGTTTAGTAATGAGATTTATTACATTTTTTACGATTCGATTTGATGATTTTTTATTGTGCATTCACAAATAAATAAAACAATAATCAAAATATTTGTATAACAATTTTTGAAATAAAATATACAATCACAGGTATATAATGATTTTAAAATAACTTTTGTGTTGATTTTAATAACTAACTATATATTTAAAGGCGTTTAAATATAATAATAATAATATTTTAAGTTTTTGTTTTAAATTTTTAATCGGAACAGGTTCGGAGTTCCACGGGTTCGGAGTTCCACGCGTCTTTGCTAAACAGTTTTTTTATTTTGGTTTTTTTACGTGCTTAATACAAATTTGTTTAAAAGACTGTGGAATGTTTTCACTAGCAGGATAATTGAAAGGAAGTATTATCCTTTTAATAATGATATTAAAAAAATTAAATAATGTAATATTTTTGTCGTAAAACCTAAAAAATGGGATAAATTCATTTCAATAATAGTATACATTTTGGCGTTTATCATACAAAAGTATATTTTTTAGCCAAGACGCGTGGAACTCCGAACCTGTACTCTTTTTAATTATAATAAAATAATTAATTGTATTTTTATTGAGATGATTTTAATACTAATCTTATTTAAAAATATTTTAATCAATAATATGGCAATTATTAAAAATTGTATTCTTAATAATTCTAAAGATTATCGATATAGTGAAAGGTTTTTCGATTATTTTCATATTATTTTTTTCAAAACGTAATATCACGTAATATTTTTTATAGTAGTCACAACACAATAGATCGAAACAAATTCTATTAAAAAAAAATAAACCTAAAACAATTGCATTTTCAATAGCGTAATTAAATAATTATAATTGTCTTTTTATTCCAAAATAAATAATTTCAAAATATTATTATTATTTACATACACCATCATTTTCGTAATCGTGTGGTGAACTTGTATATTGAATTATTTTTTTTATTATTTTGTTTATAAAATCCATAAAAATTAAATTGTATATTTACATTTTGTATATTTATATATAAGTATACAATAAAAAAAAAATAAAATGTGATTTGAAAATCAACCAGTTTTTCACCTTCAACAATTTAATTGTAATATTAATATTTTTTTTTTTAGCTATTATAATTTATGTTATAATAGTTAATAATTTTAATCAGTTTTTTTTCGGTTGATTTTCTTTGTATATATTTAAAAAATATATGTGATTTTGAATGATGATGACGTTATAACTTTGGGATTTACCTCTATATATAAATAAATATATTATATAATAATATTTTTTTCTATTTGCAAAAATAAAATCACACACACACGCTGAAATTAGCGATAATTTTTTTTTGATTATGTATATTCGTTTATTAATGTAATGTATTATTTTTTTCGTTCTGTTGAATTCAGATACAAAAGAAAAAAACAGCTGTTAATCAAACATTTTCAATTCTCTCTATATTATCTATATTATATATTTGTCTGTTTTGTTAAAAAAACAAACATTTCAATATATTATATTTAATTTACATACAATAATATATAAAATTATTTCATATTATTATAATTAAAAATTATTTATAATTTAAAATCGTCTCGTTTATTTATCTCTATATGTATAATAATGTGAAAAATGAAAATCTTAATCATATTATAATACTATTTATTTAAAACAATAAACTATATAGTTTAGTTATATATAAATATATTATAAAATTTTTTTTTATCGCATATGTAATTCGTTTTATTTAGCTTTTGTATTGAGATTAAATTGTGCAATATTTATTGATAAGAACTATAAAAAAAAAAATAAATGCGTTTGTTGGAAATTTTTATTATATTATTCTGTAGTTATTTTATACATTAAAACTTGCTGGTTATTTACAAACAAAACTTAAATGAAATGAAAACAACTCATGAAATCTCGGTAATTTAAAAATTAATATCTTCTGCTGTAAGATAAATTTTGCAACAAATTGTAAAATCAATTGACGATCATCGCAGATCAGAATATTAATAATATGATGATTCAAAAACATTGAAATAGTTCAGATAATATATCCTATAAAGATAAATTCAACTATTGATCTTTAACTTGCAAATTTTATTCCCAATTTTTACTGTCTTTAAAGAAAAATTCGCTCTACTTTAACTCTAATTAAAATCCATTTATAATTACCAGATTTCTATTTAGATTTTACGAAAAAAATATAATAATAAGTATATTATAAATACTTATAACATAATATCGTATTTATATTATATGCGAATGTAAACTAATGTTGTATGTCGTTTAATTATGTATTATTATTTTTAGATATAAATATTTTATAATATATACTTTAAAAAATATAAAATGATAAAATATTAATTCTCACAAAATCCAAAATTATATCACGTCTTTTACATAATACCACATAATTATAATATGAAATTAATTCATACAAATATACGTATATTTGTATATTTGGACCACACATAAAAAAGAAACAAACAAATAAAAAATAATACATTAATTATTTTAATATATATATATGTATATGGTAAATGGTATCTAATCTAATCAACTAAATATTATTTTATTTATTTTTTTGGAATGAAATTAAATGACCCTTTTGTTTAATTATTATAATATATGTACATATTTTATTATTGTGGTCTAATTTCTGAATATGCATGTCGTATGTGTCGTAAAAATTTATTTAAAAAAAATTAACTATTCGATTATGTATACAGCAGTATATAAAAACAATCCGCATTGTTTTTCCATAAGTTTTTCATCTGTTATATTTTCCTTCAATTTATTTATATAATATAAAACTAAAATTCGCTTTGGAATTTTGAACTTCCACATCGCAAACTTCAATTGTTTGATTTCGGCTCAGTTTCGTTCGGTTTTTCTTTGTTTTTGCGATGTCCGGTAATTAGTCAAACAAATCAAATATTCATATATCGGAAAATATCATGTATTATCGAAACCGCACAATCTCAAAAAAGAGTGTCTCAAATTTCAAGTTTGTCCGCAAACATAAAAGATAAAATATATCCATAAATTATCTCACCACACCAAAAAATTATCTTCAAAATATATTTATTTATTTTTTTTTTATCAAATTGTTTTTTAACAAAATTCTCACTCATTCCGCAATATTTTTAATTTTTTATTTGTAATAATATATAACAATAATAATTATAATTATAATAAAACTTCATTTGTATATTATATGGAATTAAATTTATTATATTATTGTATTAATTTTTTTAAGTAATTAATTGTTTTTGGATACAGTCAAAACTACTATAGGATTGGACCATAATTTAAGGGAATACGTTAATCTTTTCTGAAATTAGAAACCCTCATTCTTTTTAAATAAAAAATATTTAAATATTCATTCTCCCCATATATGACAAACACAAATAAAACCAAAAAAATTCAACAATTAAATTGTTTACATCTATGCACTAATTACGGTCATAATAAAATTAATTAACTGTGTATTAAAGATTAAATGATGTATGAGTATGTATATAACAAATACATTTACTAATATATGAATTTTACTAATCTATATAATATTATGCATTACAATATTTTATAATTTTTTTATTATCAATTGGATAACATATAAAAAAAAAAAAAATTGTTTGTATTATTTGTATTATACGTTATCAAACTGGCATGTTCAGGTCCGGTTCTAATCATTCTGTGGCTTGGTTTAATTTTACAGCGGTGCGAATATTTTTTTCCTCATCAATAATTTGAACCTATCTTCCGAAAACCTATTCGTTATTTGTCGAAATGTTATACAATTTTCTAAAAGAAAGATCCTTTATGAATTCTTAAAGGAAATTTTGTATATATTTTCTAAAGCAAAAAAAAAGTAATTCTTAAGATAATTGTCAATACTTTTTTTTTTTAACGAAGGAGGGGAAGTCTTGCATAGACACCGTCCGTCCGAAGATGCGTGTCAGATTCTTACTGACTAAAACCCCTCCTCCGGCTGCGGTATCATCGAATCAGACCATTCTTTGGCCCCTTTTCGTACCTCCGATTTACACCTATTCAGCTTGCCACTCAGGTCTCCCGATTGCTCATCGAATATAGTGTGCCTCGTTATCTCAAGCATCTCCTTGAAGGGTATCCTTCCCAGCTCGCTCCCTGCGAGGAACCGGTGACCGGTCACCCCCATCCGTAAGTTCTCCAAAGCCGGACATTTGCACACAATGTGTGCAGCCGTTTCCTCATCTTCTAGGCAGAGTCTGCATGTATCATCTGTAATAATTTTCATCCCCACAAGATGATGCCTGAAGCCGCCATGCCCTGATGTGAGTGCCACCAGTTTCCTGAGAGTTCCCCATCCTAAGCCAAGAACCTCCCGATTGGTGTTTCCTACTCTCAGCCCAAGTGTCATCCTGGACTGTCTGAGTACTTTTACTTCCTTCCATCTTTTCTGATGTTCGGAAATGGCCCAATTCTCGACTCCCTAGCCGTACTTCTGCTAATCGCAGTGTACGGCTCCGGTCCAATGAACTAATTGGTCGTTCCGGCTTTTTGTCAATACTTAAATGCAATAACGTTTTTTCTGGCGCCCGGTTCTATGTGCAAATTTTGTTAGGATTGCCATCGAATATCTCTATATGTTACTATACAATATTCGTATATATGAAATAAACTCCCATATTGAAATATACAATACATTATACTGTGTATAAGAATTTTTACAAGCGTATTCCAACTTTTGTGTATGGTAAAATACGCACAAGAAGATATTATATTACTAAAAATATAAAAAATTATTTAGTTTATTTTTTTTTACACACAAATACATATTCATTCATCGATAATATATATGATATATATATATCCATAAGTATTTGTGTAAAGTTTTGTACACAATTCATAATCATATATATAAGTTTTTTTTAAGTAAGTTTATTTAATTTTTTTTTATTTCCATTAAATATTTTTTATTGTATATATACACCACTTCTCTTCTTATATGTTATATCGTGTATTGTATAGCATTTAGTCTGTCGTCCACCGTATCGTATAGTAAGTAAGATAGTCTTTAGTTATTATTATTTTAAAGTTACACCATTCCATTCCATTCCATTCCATTAGCCGCGTTCAGGTTCATTTCATTTTTTGTATTATAATATATATGATGGTCTTTCATAGTATTATAAATGGTTATATGTTTTGTTTGTGTGTGGCGTGCTCATTCTTAATATATATATATTGTTAATTTAATATTTATTTATTTTTTATTATAAATATAAATTGTGTTTTAAGATTTAGTTGAGAATTTTAATTTACAGAAGATTGAAAACAAAAAATAAAAAAAAAAAAATAAACATAATTCAACAATAATACAAATTACAATGGTGTAATTTTTTTTTTTTTTTTTTTTTGTATACATATTTAAAATAATAATTATTTATTTATATTTTTTTTTCTTATTGTTTTTGTTTTTGTATATGTTTTTTTTTTGTTATGTATACAGTAAAGGTAATATTAAAGTAAGTGTGTTTAGTTTGTTGACGTTCGCGAAATTGTGTAGATGCGATTTTATTTATTTTTTTTTTGGTTCTGTAAATTCTATTTGACAAAATTTTGTACAACGATTATGTGTATGCGTTGTGTTATATAGAAAAAGAAGAAAAATAAAAGGTATTATATGAAGAAAATTACTTAAAAAAAAAACACGTTAAAAAGAATAAAATTTTATAGAAAAAAAAAAATTATAAAGAATTGTGTATTTTTTATCTGGGTGTGTGTTTTTTTTTTTTTTTTTGTATTTTTATGGTAATTTTTATTCTGTATATTACATAGTTCATTGTCTTCATATTTATATATATGACATATTTTTTGTATTTTGAATTTAAATAAAAATTTCAATTCATTATATAAAAATTAATAGATTATATTTTTTGCTTCGTAAACAAAAACAAACTCAAATGTGTACCATAAATTATAATAAAAACAAAAATCAATCAATAATCATTATAGAAATTTCAATATCTATTTTATTTATATATAGGTATTATAAGTTCCATAAATAAATAAAATTTAATTGTAATCTATTTAAAAAAAAAATATTAATTCAATCAATGATATACATTTAACATTCCCAAGTTTATATATATATATATATATATATATATATATATAACAAATTTTATTTATATCGCAATAACGTGACTTTTTATTTAATGTATGTGATAAATATTTTAATAAGCAAAGTGTTTTTATAATTCAAGTCTATATTTGTTAAAAAAAAAAAAAAAGAAAAAAAAAGTGCTGTTTATAGAAGAAAAAATAAAATTAATTTTTGTTTTTCTAAATATTAAGTTAAATGAATAAGTTATTTTATACTATGCTACTATATCAAGAAAGAATGTCAATGATGAAATTTTTTTTTAATATATACATATCTTTTTAAAGAAAAATAAATAAAACTAACTTTGCTTGCGCTCAATGACTATATATGTGTATTTATTTTTATTTTTATTTTTTTTGTGATTATTCAATGTTATAGATTCGTTTATTTATTTTTCAAATTTTTATTTTTTTTTTTAACAAAATACACACAAAACCATCAAATATATTAGTTACAAAACAAAATTTTTGTATAATCATCGTGCAACATAAAAAAAAAATATTAAATAAAACATTAATGTTTGTATAATTATATCGCGCAATCAACAATTTTATAAATTTTAATAATAAATAAAATTATTTTCAATTAACGCATCAACAAAAATCAAACAAAAATATATTGAAAGAATTAAAAATATTGTGTGTGTGATCGTATATATTCGAATAATTATCATCGATTGATACTAATTGTATTAAATGATTATTATTATATTATAATTTTCAAAAGTATTATTATTACATGCCAAGCAAATAATATAAAGTATATACGTGTATATTATAAATATAATATATTGAAAATTATATTTATACATATATATATATATAAAAGAATTTTTGTATTTATTCATCCAATTGATTCTTCTTCACGAAATTATCATTATTTATATATATATATTGTATTACAAAATTGTGAGTGTGTTGTGTATATACATTGCGAAGATTATCCGAGGTGATTGAAATTTATTTATCATCAATTATACAAATAAACCATTTTTTTTTCTTCTTCAAATACAGGTAAATAATTTTTTTTTTTTTTACATTTTTCTATAAATTTTGTATGTGGATATACCTTCGTTATTTTTTTTTTTTTTTTTGCTTTTGTTATTGTCTTTTTAAATAAATATGTGAATAACAGAATAATACAAAAAAAAATAAAAAAGATTATATGATGATAAATATATAGTTAAAAATCATAAAATCGTTGTTAAATAAATTTTCCATTTGTGTATGTGTGTTTGAATATTGAAAAGAAGGATACAAAAGTAATAATGTTGTGTATTAAATTAATACAATTTGTTGCTTTTAATATTGATTATTATTAAATATTTAGCTTCTCTACGCAGTGAATCACTATCATATTTTAACATACGATATTCTGTATTGTATATGTATTATTATTTGCATTACAAATTTTTTAACCTAATTATCAGTAAAAAAGAAAAAAAAATTTAACAACATTCTTGCAGTTTTATATAATTTAAAAAAAATGCTTGTTTAACATACAAAAAAACCCTTCGAAGTTGAAATTTATGAAGATGCTCCCTTGCAAACTTATACAGATTTAATTTAAATAACCTTAATTTGTTATCAATATAAGACCGGAATAAGTTCTTCTTCTTATTATACATTGGAATAAATCTTTCATGAAGCAAATACATTTCAAAAATAATTACGCTGCTGTAAACCATTCTTAATCGTAATATGGTCATTTATTAAATCGTATAGCTGCGGTGTAAAATGTTTTTTCCTTTATATATTGTCTAAAAAATTAAGATGAAAAAATGTATATATAAATATTTTAACAATATCCATGACGACAAAACATTTTTTATACAAAATAAAAAAACCAAACAATATTCCATATATACTGACCATAAAACATAATTTATGTTTATTAGACAGTTTATTATTAAGTAATGCTTTTCATGAAATCCCGACGGCAGACGACGGCAAATGTCAAATTGAAAATACATGCATTTCAATGGCGGTGCTTTTTATGAATATTGGACGGCGGACATGTCGACGGCTGACGGCGGACTTTGATATTTTTTATTCTATTGCCGACGGCTGACCGTCGTCCAAACTTCATTTTTCATTTTATTTACATTTTATTTAATTTTTATGATTTAATTTCATAATAATAAAATATCCAGTTAATTTACAAACTAATAAAAATTAACAGCAATTGGTATATATTATTAAATTTCGGTTTTTTTATCCAGGCAAAATAAATTTCGGAAAAAGCACATTTTTTTTATATATCACAAATATCATATTTGTGATAAATAAAATATTTTCATAGAAATCCAGGCTTTAGATGTCCATGTGACGATGTCGCCACCAAGGAATTTAATTTAATTATATAGATTGAGGGTATTTAATTATATAAATAAATTATCGTTCTGCAGCGAAAATATAAAACGAAACGATAATTTAAAACTATACAAAGGTGTGTGATGCAAAGAAGATCATATATATTATCAAAATCATATATTGATGCGATATATGATACAAATAATGAAAGACACTTATTATCTTTTGGTACGAAGGGTTTCGTCGTAAAAAAACAAATTCCTTTCATAAATTTTCTGTTTAATACCGTATCGAAAATTCGTTATGGTATAGAACAATCGCATGAATTGGGACATTTTCAGGTAACTGTCTGCATGACATTTCGATCCAAAAATAACAGAAAAAATGTTTTCTGTTTATCTTGTAGAATTTCACACCTTTTCAAAAGTGTAATTTCAATTTTTAATCTCATGCTTTATTTTTTTTAAATCAAATTATACATTTTTAAAGGATATCTTTATAAGAAATATCAGATATATAATTTTTATATAAATATTTTATTTACTTAAATTGGAATTGGAATTTTATAATGAGATTACTCATTAAATATATGCGCTATTTGATAATATTCATTTTTGAAATTAATATCATTTTTATGTTATATTATAGTATTTGCATCAAACTCATTTCTCAGCATTTCTATTTATAATTATGATTATTCTAATATGGGCAAAATTTTATGCATTCGATTCACATGATATAATGTAAAGTAAATGATATTTTAATATCACATCAGTTTTTTATCTTTATTATACAAATGATCCAAAACATATAAAAAAAAAGAATGCAGTTTATATTCATCATTATTTTATTTTAATTAATTTAAATACTTTACCTAATGTCCCTTTTTTTACATCATCAATGTTTTTGATGTGTCATCACAAATATCTTTTAATAATAATTATTTTTTTTTGTATGGATGATGCACATTTTCGTTTTTAATTAGTCTTTGTTATATAGCTAGCTATATATTAATTTTTTTTATTCAGGTTATATAAATGGATTTGCAAAACATAAATAAATATAATATACCTATGTGTATGCAAGATTAAAATACAATTTTAATGACATTACAAATGCATTTATTTCTGCAAAATGTATATAAAAAGTATCAGAGTTTCATTATATATAGTATATATATAATATATAGCATTAAATACATTTGTTATTTTTTTTGTTTTAGTATTACAGTGTTTTTTATATTATTTATATATAAACAAATGCTAGATACATAATTATATTATGTTATTAAATGAAATTGAAATTATTACTAAATGCAGAATCTGATATCATCAAATCTATCATTTTTAAGGTCATTTGTTCTATATTCGACTGGAGACATGCGAACAATTTTCTTTGTTTTTATGTTAAATTTAAAATTTAGAATTTTCAAACAGTAAAAAAGTTTGTCACATTGATAATAATTCTAAAGTATTAACCGTACATTTTCTAATAATCACAATTTTAATTGTTCAAAAACTTATACATAATTCTGTATGATTTTCATTATTTTAAAACTAATAAATAAACAAAATATTCTAATTAGCAAAAACAAAGATAATTGTAATGATAATTGCGCCCAACCTTTTTTTTTAAACCATAACAAATGAAATATATTTAAATAATTAACGTTTAAATCCAATTAAATGTTTTTTTTATATGAATTTATAATATAGGCTTATGGGGATGATATTATTATGATAGAATTAATATTAATTAAATGTACCTGCTGCGCGTATAAATGGAATTATCATTTAAACAACATATATATATACTATTATCATGGTATTAAAGTGTATTGACTTTTTTTTATATGGTAACATTTTCGTTACAAATTTTTATTATATAAATCTTTGTGATATTTTATACGTTCATTCATTTACAAATTCCTCTATAAATAATTTATATATATGATTATATAAAAATAATCATCAACATTTATATGGATTGATTTAATATTTATTTTTTTTTTCTGTTTAACTCAAACAATTTTATGCTATTGAGATATCATCGCGTATTTAAATAACTTACATGTTGTTACATTTATAGATGAAAACTATATATATACCTGTATTAAACATATATATATATATATTTTAATTTAGGTCGTATATGCTATATATATTTATAATACATATATATTGAATATTTTACACATTTTATCGAGTGAATTGAATATAACAAATTGTTTATTAAAGTTAGTATAAACTGCTATATGTACTTATAATATAATAAAATAATGAAATAATGCAATTTTTTTTTTCATTTAAAAATCATTCGTTGATGTGTCATTCATTTAACCATTTAACATTTATTATAAAAAATATGTGAATGTGCTCGATATAAAAATGATATTTTAATGTAAACGCATTTAGAAAAACAAAAAAGGTATATTCACTTTTTCCATACCATATGATTAATTTCTTCTATGTATATAATACAAAACAAAAATTATGTTTTGTTTAGTCATCACAAAATATACAAAACAAACTATATATATACATTTCTCTTATATTCTGTGTATAGGTTAATGTTTTTTTTTGTTTAAATCACTTTTAAACCGCATGTAAAAGCGGATGTAAAATGTATCATTTATTAAAGGTATAATTTTATTATAGGTACTTAAATTATATATAGATAAAATCGTCTAACTATTCAATAATAAATTATATATGTCTATATATGATGCGGAATTAACCCATTCGTATAATTGTATACTTTCATCACTTATGATAATGCTGATGATTAGATGCATTAATTAATTGATATACAATCGATATATCTGCCTAAAAAAGAATCTTTGATTTATTAATGTTAAAAATGAAAACAAAAAATAATTGAATTTTGAATCAAAAAATCGACTTTACAATGAACTATAATTTAATAAAACAACTATAGTATATATAATTCAATAAGTACTTTGATGATTCTGCATTATTATTTTATTTTTTTTTTTTAACCATTATATTATTTTGTTTAAGTACCATTTTAATTTTATATTTTAGAAAAAAATTGTGGTGGAACAAAAAATATCTATGCCATAAAAATAATAAAATATATAAAAATGTTTTGTATAATAGAAAAAATATTTGGCAATCTCAAATCTGATAAAAAAAAATAAAAATAAACAATAAAAAGTTTTTAAAGCACACGCATACAAACGAGTACACACACGTTTAATGTTTTTCAATTTTCTTTTTTTTTGTTTACTAAAGAGAATTTTTAATTTATTAAATTTTTATTATTAAGAATCTGTTTTTTTTTCTTTTATTTTCATTTGTGTTACCTTAATTTATTTATTTATTATTATTTCTCTTCTTGCATATATCTTAGGTTGTCTAAAAAGTATTGTTAATTTTTTTTACAAAATTCAAACGATTTTTTTATATATTTCAAATGAACTTTATTAAACCAAATATGCGCCGTTTTGATCGATGACCCTTTCCCATTTTTCTGGTAAAGACATTATCGCATCACTGTAGAATTTCTGTGTTTTCTGGGCAAAAAACTGATCCAAGTGCATTTTGCAGTCCTCTGCGGAATTTAATTTTAAACCATTAAGGGAGTTCTGCAGAGACCGGAACAAATGATAATCTGAAGGTGCAGGCTCCGGGCTATATGGTGGATGCATTAAAACTTCCCAGCCAAACTCTCTCAGTTTCGGCCGAGTCATCAAAGATGTGTGTGGTCTGGCGTTGTCATGATGGAACACAACACCCTTTCGATTGATTAATTCTGGACGTTTTTTTTTAATCTCGTGCTTCAATCTTGTTAATTGTTGACAATAGAGATCGGAATCAATGGTTTGACCGGGTGCTAGTAATTCATAATGAACGATTCCTTTCCAATCACACCAAACAGACAGCATTACCTTTCTTGGTGTTAATCCAGGTTTTGCTACTGCTTTAGGAGCTTCACCCTTCTTGAACCGCGATCTTTTTCGTACATTATTATCGTATGTGATCCATTTTTCATCACCTGTAATCATTCGCTTTAAAAATGACTCGATTTCGTTCCTTTTAAACAGCGTTTCGCAAATGGAAATTCGGTTCATTAAATTGTTTTGTGTTAATTCATGTGGTACCCAAACATCGAGCTTTTTCTTGTATCCAGCCTTTGTCAAATGGTTTAAAACTGTTTGGTGATGGATGTTTAGTTCTTTAGCGATATCATGTCTGCTTACGTGTCGATTTTCTTCAATTTTTGATATGATTTCATCGACTTTTTCAGTGATTGGTCGACCAGAACGAGGTGCAACTTTGACATCAAAATTACCGGAACGAAATCGAGCAAACCATCTATAGGCTGTTAATTTTGATAAAGTTCCTTCACCGTAAACTGCACAAATTTGTTCATGTGCCTGCGTTGCATTTTCACCTTTTTCATAATAAAATTGTAAAATGTATCGAATTTTTTCACTAATTTCGCTCATCTTTAATGCACTACAACTTTTAAATGACTAAACAAATTTAATTTTTTTTTTTTTTTTATCTAAGAAATGTCATCTTTCGAACATATGTTAGTGTTACCTGATCAGATTAGTACTACTTGAAATATTCAATTATAATGACATCTATTTATAAAAATTAACAATACTTTTTCGACAACCTAATATAAATGAATATACAGTAAATTTATTAATAAAATTCCCTATATATGTATATATATAATAATAATAATTTAAAGGTATTTATAATACAATAAAAAAAACAAGCCCACTTTCATTTACATAAAAATAAAATGATTAAATTTGTTTCTTTTTTTTTTTTTTTCATATTGGGAAATGGTATTCAATAACGGTAATACGTATGCATATATAGACTTTTTATTTTCGTTATAATTAAGAATTTTTGTTTTTTTTTTAAATTTATTTTTGTTATAAATACATATGTAAAAAATATTCGATTACTCCCACCGCAGTCACATCATAATCTATCTAAATGTTTTGTATAATAAAAATACAATTTAGATAATATTTTATTTATTTGTATTATTATTATTATTATGGATTTTTCCTTTTATTTCGATAATTTGTATTTCTATACTACACACATTTTTATTTTTATATATTTAAATACACTTTTATTGTTCAATATATGGTCTGATGGTCATAGTCCAAAAATGTGCATACACCTGATGAAAATATTAAAATAAAAATTTTTTTTTGGTTCTATAAGTATATATATTATTATATAATAATATCGATAATATAATATATATATAATAAATAAGTTTAAATAACAATATTTAAAAGGAAAAAAAAACAATGCTGTTGAATTTGTTATAAAATTTTACTATTTTTTATATAAGAATCTTCCACCACTTAATGTTTATATAAGAATTTTCCACCACTTAATGTATTTTACCTTTAATTCCCCAACAAATTTCCTTGGATTTTTTCTTTGTATATATAGGAAAGGGTGAAAGTGGATCGATTGGTAAAATCCAAGATACTCATTACATTTTTCATCAATTCTATACATATTCAAAATTTCAAGAGTTTTACTTAAAGATGTCTCTAATAATCTCACCTCAGATTTTTACTGGAAACGATGAAATCTTTGGGTTGGAAACCGACAAAAAAATCTCCTATGCAAAATTTGTATATTAATAAATCACTGTATTTTTACCTCATAATAATAATATTTTTCGCATAAACAAAATGAATTTAAATTTTATATTATAATTAAAAGAAAAATTAAACAATTGCAATTTTTCGCATATGTTTTTATTTTATCGTAAATTTTTATATATTTATATGTATGTAGAATAAATTAAGTATAATAGACACGATTCAAATGTTTTTAAAAATGGAATATAAACGTTTCATAATAAACAAACAAAAACAAAAATTTTTTATCATAAATCACCGGGTTGCCATATTTTTCCCCTTTATCACATTATAATAATAATAATAAAATTGCAAAATAATAAAAACGAAAATTACCAGGTAATTGGATTTATAATATCACATACATACAATTTTTGTTTTTACTTTTCTTTTTATATATATATATCGCGTTTTTTTTTGAATTCCAATTAAAATGTATATATAAAATGTATTTGTGATGATAAAAGTCAATCATTTCATTGATTCATTAAAATTTGTTTGTATATTTTATATATATATATGATAAAAACAGCAGTAAAATTATCAATGTCGTCTAGTCAAAGTCGTATCCATAAAATTATTGGATTATTTATATTTATATTTTTTTTAAATTTTCAATTCAGTATTGTATTGTTTCTTCAATTAGTTTTTTTTTTTTTTAGTTTGTGTTTGAAACAAAAGGTACGTTTTAATTAATAATACGTTGCATTTTATGATTTAATTAACAATTATAATTTATTTATTTCTTTTTTTTTTGTGATGATTTCTTGTATTTTTTTTTTTTTGTATAAGTGATTTTTATTTCCTTTTTTTTTTTTTTTTCAAATTTCCTATATGTGTTAAAGTTTAATTGAAATTCTAGAATGTAATTGTAATCTATAATTTATTTTTTCTGCATTTCTCGAAGAATTACTCGCATAAAGAAAATGTAAAAATTGTTGTTATATAGATAAAAAAAAAATGTATATATACAATTCACATCTTCGCAGCATTGTAATACAATTTCTTATACATTTTTATTTCATTTTCTTTTATATCGCAATTGTTACGTGATTTAATAAGTACAAGTTTATGTTGTTGGATTTTGAATGTTGAATGTATACAATAATACAATGATTTTTTTTTTTAAAGAATGTTATAAAATATGTTTATGTGTATGCATCGCCACATACCGCAATTACATTGCATTTGTTGCGTTGATTCAATCAACTTGATTGGAATGTGTAAAATATAACAGATTTTTTGCTTTTTTTCTTTTTTTCTTATAACATTCATTCCAAATAACCCAATGAACCGAAGATTTAATGGGACGATTTAAAAATGTTAAACCATAAAAGCATTATTATACCTCTTCTTAAATTTTATATTTATAATTTCAAGATCTTTTTAAGGTTTTTATAACATAAAAAAATTTTGAGTATCAATTTTAAAGATTTTGTTATACAAATCCATATATATTCAATTTTTGTTATTGAAATATATTACGAATATTTATTTTTTGTATTCCATTTGTTCATCAAATATTTTTCATCTGTACGTTAATGTTTTATGGGAAATACAGGTATATTTTTATAGCTTTAAGTTTATTATATGTACATATATATAAATATAGTGCGTTAGTTTAATAGTATATGTATAAGTGCATTCTTGCGATCTTTAATATTTATAATCATTTTATAATATTTTATGGATGTCGATGGTAAAAAATAAAACGCATTTTGTTATTAAATTTTATTTAATATTTAAAATTGTTTACTGTAAAAATTATATTATAATAATATTATAAATAAATTATATAAGAAATAACGATAAATTCGATTGATACACACACACACACGTGTTTTTTTTTTGTTTACAACTTTTTATAAGTAATTATTAATCTAAATTTACATTGTATATATAAACATAATATATAAAGTGCTTAAAAATATTTTTACAAATTATAGGAAAAATATTTCTAAAAAAAAAAAAACAAAACCCAATTAGAAATCATGTATATAATTTCTTTAACTTATATTTAAAAAAAAATAAAACCATATTTTTCACCATTATCACCAGCAAAATATCACCTTATCGACTGTGTCATTGTAGGTATAAACACATGTTGATGTGTTTCATATGAAAAAAATTCTATATATTACAAAATATATTAATTCAAAATCATCAATATATTTTTTTGATATAATAACAATTTTAATTTTATTTTATTTTTTCCATTACAGATTTAATTTTCATTTTACAAACTTTTCAAAATCAAAAGAACAATTACTTTTGTTGTGGAATATTATGAAGAAAAATCGATTAAATGTGTGGCGGTATTTATTTATTAAGAGAAAATAATTTATAATAAAATACATACAATAACCGCAGGTGTTTTATTAAGATTATAAAAGGAAAACAATTATATTTGTTAAATATTAAATAATATTTGTATGGTATTTTTTGTAAAAGAAAATCAAAGTTACTTCTATATCTATGATTGCC